>OY390714.1:7319849-9719849 GCA_959613365.1 Balanococcus diminutus | reverse complement strand
TAGAAAAATTTTCGCGTGGTAGGTCTAGGTACTCGGAGAATTTCACAAAATTTCATAAAATTCTACAAGAGTATTTATTTTTGAAAAATCCCAGAAATTTAGCACAAATTGTGTAAACAAAATTTGAAAAAAAAGAAATAAGTCACCTACCTAATGAAAAAAAAATTTCAGACTTTTTGAATTTTTTTTTAAATCTCAGAAATTTTTTCATTTTTTATTGTTCAGTATAAAGTTCCACAAAATTCCAGAAAAATATCAAGAAAATTTCTGATAATTCTTCAACTCTTCCTGAAATTTTATCAAAGTATTTATAAATTCTTTTGAAAATTTTTCCAAATTTTAAGAAAACGTTCTCTGTAGGTATGTTTGCCTCATTCTCCTTTCTCTCCATTCACTTGCACCGACCAAAAAGTACAAGGAAAAGGGACTAAGCTTCCATATTATACACACGGAAGAGATAAATGTCTTTATTGGCCGATATTTAATTTAATTGATGGATTCGATGACCACTAAAGGTGTCGATAAGAAGTCGATTGAGAGGAAAAAAATTATGACAGATGGAGTTTTCAGACGTTGAACACGATAGGGTGCGGAAAGATAAACCTAAACGGCGGCTCGATGATTTTTCACCATAGATATACTCACTCATATAGAGAACACAGAGGGCCAAAAAAGAAGGTGTCCATGGAAGAAGCAGAGTAGGGTAGAGTTGGATGTCGAGATGATGTAATAATGACTTATCATATTTTTTTCCATCCTTAACCGAAAGGACAAAATGTTTTTTATTCCGTTATCAATATTTCCCTGCTTTTGTGATCTGTGTGGGTGTGTGTGGTTGTGTGGTATGACGCGATGCGAACTATCACAGCATCGTTATCTGAGATTTTCTAGCAGAAAGCGTGGCTTCTTCTTATGTGTGCTCGGCGTGCTCGCGCTTGTGCTCGGGGATTAGGCGATAAAAAGTATAAAACGACTTTGGCGTGTATTCGGTTTATTTTACATCGTTCGGATGTACGTCTATATTTCGTATACGTACGTACATAAAGCAACTCGACGGTACGCGGTTTTACATTAGTCCAGCGTTGTTAATTATTTTAACGAGGTTTCCGGTGACTTGGTTGATTTTTAACGCGCTCTCTTTCTCGCCATGGGATTTGTAATTTAATATTGCACGAAGAAAAGGGTTAAAAAGAGTCGCGTATAGAAGTGTGAATTATTAAACGATTATCATGTCGGCGCAGCGCGGCGCGGCGGTTTACGAAAATCTAAACTTGGTAATTAAATTACCAAAAATGGCGAATTACACAATCTACGTCTACCTACGTGTGCATGCACTGGAGATATTCGAATTTATCATTCTGTGCAAAATATGCCTACGAGTTACGAGTAAAAAGAAAGAAAAAAAATAAGTGTAGTTTTCACTCCACTTCACCACAACATCACCACATCAGACGACTGTAATAGGTGAACTTACGTTGACTACCCTCGTTGCTGTGAAATTCTTACCCTTAATATCGCGTCACCCGTGGCTTTTTGCATTTTACGCTGTCTGCTGCATTTCTTAGGGTTTTTTCCTATTTTTTTCTTCCTCGCCTTTTATAATTCGTACCGTTTTGTATTTTTAATTTCTCATTACAAGACTAAATACCCTACTTTTCTCTCTTAATCGTCGTTATTAAAGCGGATAAATTATTCATGTGTTTTGATTTTTGTAAGTTATATATGCGGGGATATGGTGTTTTTTCCCCTTTCAAAGTGACGACTTGCGACTTGCGGCTTGACCCCACAGCGAGGAAGGGCGGTTGGGCCAGGGATTCCAAACGCGTAATACATAGATGGATGCTTTGTAAGCTGTATAGGTTGTGATTTTTATACCTATCAACTTGATGCGAATATCTTGTGAAATTTCCTGCAATTTTGTGACAAATGATGTGAAATTTCGTAAATAATTTCTCGAGACTGTAAAAAAAAAATCCTCTGAATTTTTTAAAATTCTCCACCTACATTATTCAAGAATTTTGGAAATATTTTTTTTTACTTTTTGTGACAAACCCTACCCTCCAAAATTTTGTAAATAACTATAAATAAATGACTCGTGAATTTTTTTTTTGAAAAATTAAAATTAAAAAAATCTAGGATTTTGGCTGAAATTTCATAAATTAATTTTCAAATTTTTGTCAGCAATAGGTATTTCAGAAATTTTATAACTTTCTGAAAACTGTGCGGGTACAAATAATTTTATTGAAAATTTTGAATGCAAGTTATCCAAGAATTCAATAATTTTTTTTGGAATTTAGAAATTCTCTAAAATTTGAGTATATTTTTCAGGAATTTTTAAGAAAAATTCTCTGAAATTCTATAAATTTCTCAAAACATAGGTAATAAATAAATTTTCTGAACATTTTGTAATAAATCATTTTATGAGGCTGAAAAAATTTTTCAGATGAATGAAATTTTTTCAATAATTCCGTGAATATTTTTCTGGAATTTTTGTGAGAAATCCTCTGAAAAATTTTATAGCTTTTTCTCAGAAATTAATTTCGTAAAATTTTTTCTGAATTTTACATAGAACAAGATGTTTTAAAAATTCTTTGAATTTTTTCTGGTATTTATAGATTGTACCTACCTAGATAATTTTCTGAAAATGTGATTTTTCAAGAGAACTCTCTAAAATGTTATGAAAATACAAGATGATATCTGAGCAATTTTTTGAAAACGTAGCTTTTTTTTTGAAATTTTGTTAATGATTTTCTGGGATTTTGTGAAACTATGTATAGGTGACTCTTGAATAATTATCTGAAAATTTTGCAAATTTTTCTGGAATTTTGTAGATATTTTTCTGGATTTTTTTTTTGGATTTTTTTTCTAAATAACTTAACAGGTGACTCCTGAACGATTTTCTAAAAATCTTAAAATAATTTTCCGAGATTTAGTGAAAAATTTCGAATAATTTTACGAAATATCCTCTGAAATTTCCTGAAATTTTATTTTAAAAAATTTGGTATTTGTGGATTTTTGGAAAATTCTCTTATTATTTTACTTGAATTTTTTTTGGTATTTTTTGACGAATTTTCGTAGGTACATTTTTATGAAAAATAAATGCTTAGAATATCAAGTAAAAAATCTTTATAAATTACCTACCTATTATGATTTTTTTGGAAAATTTTCAGAAAATTTGTAAGCATTTTTCTGAGATACATATTTTGAAAAATTGTTTGAAATTTCAATTTTTTTTAAAGTGGATTTTGTGAAAAAATTTTCTGATATTTTGAAAGTAATTTTCTAAAATTTTATGAATAAATTTTCGAAATTTTTTAACCAGTTTTCATAAATTTTATGAGCGTTTTTCTGGAATCTCGTTGAACCTCTCTGATGGGCATACTACATAAATAATATTCTGAAATATTGCAATGAAAATCGTAATTTTGTAAAGAATTTCTGATGTTTCGAAAATATTTTTCTAGAATTTTGTAAATAGGGATTTATCTGGGATTTTGTTGATAATTTTCTGAAAAAGTGACATTTGTAAAAAAAAAAAAAAAAAAAAAAATAGATATTTTGTGAAAAATTTCCTGGTAGGTACTTCGAAAATGTTTTTTTTGTGGTTTTGACCATTTTGTAAATATTTTTTATAGGATTTTGTAAATAATTTTATTCTTCAAGATTTATGGATATTTTTATGAGTTTCGTAAAAATTCTCTTACCACAGTGTAACTGTTTTTTTTTTTTGGAATTTTGTGAAAAATAAATTTGGATTACGCGTTGATTTTGGGATTTGGGTTCCTTTTTAAAAAAATGTATACATATAAAAAAATAGCTTGATAGCTCGATAGCTCGACTATGTCGTACAGTATTCTAAACTACACCTATACGGATTGTAATTGAAATAATTACCCTACTTATATGCGCAGACAACGTCATTAATTCGTTAGACGATAGAATATCTATTTATTTTAAGGACTAACGTGCTACCTTTCCAATTTGAGTATACGTGTCTGACTCTAAGCTAGGCGGTTGATACACGTCAATAGGTACATCACGTATGGCTAAGATGAAAAAAGCCACCAATATCGGAGATGTCGAGAGAGCGAGAGAGAGAGAAATGGTCATTTATATTATAAAAAGTATACGAAGGTATTGTGTAGTATATACTCGAATTATTTATAAACCGATACGAGATTTGAGACGGTATAGTGGAGCTCGATGACCAGTGCACGCGACCATATCGAATATTCGATACGCGGTCGTTTCGAGTTCGTCGACAAATATTGACATTTTAATAAAGCCATTAACACGCGCAGTAACTACATAGGGCTTGTTTTAATAATGCTAAATCTGGATTTGGCGTATTAAAAGTTACACATTGGACGCTGGTGGTGTTAAAACGTGGACGCGAATATTGATATGGTTGCAATAACACAAATGTTTAGATATTTAGTACTGTAACTACGAGACTTACTATTGGGTTATTTTCCATGCAAAATTGGTATGTTTTCGGATCTCGGATTTATCATTAATTTGTATGAAAATTCGATACGGAGTTCAAAATATTTGGTATATTCGTGGAGTAAAATCAATGCTGATGCTGGGCCATGGTGTTAGTTTGCAATACGTTTTTGGCCGAGTTAAATACTTACTACAGACGACTCTATTATTGTTATTATTACTATTATGATAACGTTTTGGTGTTATCGTTGACCAACAGTACAGGCGAGCAATTCCATTTCGTCGTATCTATAAATAATAGCTTATACCATCGGTTACATCCCTAATCAGAATAACAGAAGGTTAATAATAATATTGTTAGCCAGATAGCACCGACTGTATTAACCCTATTAATGAAATTTCCCATCGTATCCGTTCACCAGCCTACTATACCTAGCCTACCTTTTTCCGCATGTGATACTCAAAGTATACGTATAGCTTTCTATAGGTAAACGTCGAGCTTTTTCTCTTTAATTAGAATTTATTGATTTTTAATTTATAATATCGAAACGCAAACACACCGACATCGTGTTACGCGTATTTGATATTTTAAATAATTACCCCAATGTAGCTCTACCTCGTACCCCACCTTGCCAATACTTTTATAGTATTGTAGCGTTGTTTAGCAGGCGTTTCGGGTAGGCAATTTATTAAACGAATCCAAAAAAAAGTTAAGAGCGCAGTTTCCATTTCCTACCTATCTTCTCCCCACCACCATAGAAGGAAATGCAAATATTTCAATAAAAATTATCATTTTGAAGCCGTCTGAACAAAAATTATGAAAATTTTGTGATATCTTGGGGAGTAGGGTAGTAACAACCTTACGAAAAATTTTCAGAATTTTATCATACATTTTAGCAAAATCTACCTTGGAAATACCTACTTACTCGATAATTCTTTTCCACCGATATGAGAGACCAATCTGGTACTTGGTGCGATAATTTTTTTTCACTTCCACTGGGACCAACAATTTTTTTTTTTAATTTTGAAAAAATTGAAAGGCATGAAAATTGGAGAAATTTCGTTAAAAATTGTGCAATTTTACAAAAATAAAAAATGAAAGTTGATCAAAATATTTTTTCAAAAATGAAAAATAAAAAAATTGAATCAATTGGATAATTGTAAAAAATTAAAGAGTTTGATTTTAAAAAAGCTAGAATTGTACGTGGGTTCTAGCCTTTAGTAGCTGTACATGGCGTTAAAAAAAATAAAAATAAATAATTTGATTTTTTTTTTTTTTTAAATAGAAAGATTTTAGAGAAATTAAAAAATTGAAAAGAACTGGAAAAAACTCTAACACATTATGACGCATTAATGCGTCAGAAAAGCTGATTTTTTTATTTTATTATTTTATCAATTAGGTATTATTATTTATTATTATAATTATTTTATTTTTTTCATTTCAAATAAATAATTTTTACCGAAATATTTTTTACTCACATTCTCATTTATCAAAAATAAGTAAGATTTTATTTTTCTTAATAACTTTAATGTAATATTTTAAAATTTTCAAATTCTCCAAAAAAAAAGTGATAAAAAAAATTTCAATTTATTTTTATTTTTTACCTACCTATTATTTTTTATTTTTTTTTGTTAATTTTGTACAATTTAGTCTCTCTAAAAATATGATATTTTTTCAATTTTCTCCAATCCATAAACTTTTATTTGATTTAAAATTTTCATTTTCCTTATTATTATAAATAAGGAGGTGAATTATTTCTTTCTGGGCAACACTAGGGTGGCCCTTATTTTTCGAATTTTGGAAATGTTGTCGGGAAGGGCGGGGGTCAATTGGTGACATATTGGTAGAAAATAATTCCCTATTTTTTATTTTTCCTCTAACTGAATTTTAAGCCGTTTCTCAGGGGCCCCCAAATTTGAAAAAATCAAAAAAATAGAAAAAATAGAACATTTTGAAAATTTTTGAAAATTTTTAGCAAAATGGTCATAGGGATGGTATTTCTATAAGACAAGACCATTTTCGATGATTTCTTATCTTTACCCCCCTTTTCATGAGACATAAAAAAACGTATTTTTTTACGTTTTTTAAAAAATTTGAAAAAAATGGCTAAAAATTTAAAAAAAAAAAAATTGAATAAAATGGTTTCAACATACATGTTATCACCCAAAAAGGTCATTTACGGTGATTTTTCATCACTGCCGTATCAGTGAGAATTTTTCAAAAACTATCAAAAATTCAAAAAAATGAGGTTCCCAAAAATGAGGGTAAGGATGAAAAATCGCCGTAAATGACCTTTTTGGGTAATAACATGTATGTTGAAACCATTTTATTCAAATATTTTTTTTTTTAAATTTTTAGCCATTTTTTTCAAATTTTTTAAAAAACGTAAAAAATGACGTTTTTTTATGTCCCATGAAAAGGGGGGTAAAGATAAGAAATCATCGAAAATGGTCTTGTCTTATAGAAATACCATCCCTATGACCATTTTGCTAAAAATTTTCAAAAATTTTCAAAATGTTCTATTTTTTCTATTTTTTTGATTTTTTCAAATTTGGGGGCCCCTGACAAACTTGCTAAATTGCATTTAACCAATGAAAAAAGCTACCCTAAAACTCAATGCAGAATCCTCCTCTGACGATTTTTAAAAAATGTTTAAAATAATCAATTTTGTGAAAATTTTAATTTCAGTAAATTCAGAAAAATTGCAAAATTAAATTCGACCAATGGAAAAAGCTACCCTAAAAGTCAATGCAAAATCCTCCTCTGACGAATTTTTAAATAATTTTGAAATAATCAATTTTGTGAAAATTTTAATTTTCATTAAATTCATAAAAATTTCCAAATTACATTTAACCAAAGAAAAAGGCTACTTTAAAAATCAATGCAAAATCCTCCTCTGACGAATTTTTGAAATAATAAATTTTGTAAAAATTTTAATTTTCAGTAAATTTAGAAAAATTGCTAAATTGCATTTAACCAATGAAAAAAGCTACCCTAAAACACAATGCAAAATCCTCCTCTGACAAATTTTTTAAGATTTTTAAAATCACTGATTTTGTGAAAATTTCAATTTTCAGTAGGAACAGAATACCTACGTACTTGCATAGATTGAGAAAAAAATGAAAGAAATCGCACAATTTAAAAAACTGTAAAAATTGAAAAATCATAATAAAAATACCTAAATTTTGAAGAAAAAAAAAACTTAAAATGAAAGAAAACATTTAAAATAAAATATTTTCAAAAATAAATTATGAAATCATGAAAAATTGTGAAATTTTAGGCAATGGAAAAATAAAAGCTTGAAATTATTTCAAAAATCATGAGAAATTGTAAAAATTGAAAAATTTACAAAAATACAATGTTTTTGAAAAATAGAGCAAATTTGGAACCTACGAACCTCCTAATAAGTCGTAAACAATTAATAGGAGTAAGATTTGAAACCAATTTGTGAAAATTCTTGTACAATGGGTACGAAGGGAGGGGTGGAGGATGGAAAAATTTCTCTGCAATTTTTTTTATGATCTTTAGCAATTTTTGAAGGTAGGTTCGGAAAGTGGAGACATCAGGGCCAAATCACCTATCTGAAATGGTGGTATCGTTTCGATGCGTTTGTCATGATAAGAACTTTGGATTGAAGAATTACCTCGATTAAAAAAAAAATTGAATCAGTAAATTCACCGTAGTTGAAATTTTCACTAAAAATGTTCGCTGTGAAAAATTTACATTTTATTGTGGAAATTGTTATAAAATCTCATGTCAAGCCTTTATTCGAATTTCGAGAAACGTTTATTAAAGCACAAATCTGACAAAAAAGGGGGAAAACCGTACCTTCGTAGGTAATCTTTACATTACAAAACATTCGCTTTCCTAGGCGAAAAATGAGAAAAACCTGAAAGCAAAAAGAAGAGCGAAAATAAATAATCCGTCGAATATAAAAAGCGTCAAAATAAATCTGTAGCATGTATAAGTGTACAAGTAGAAGTACGTATAAAATAAGACTATGGTGTGCGTGTGTTTTTTTCCCTTCCTACTCTGTATACTGTGTTTTTTTTTATACGTATGCAAAGCGAATGATGAAAAATTACTTTGTAATTCGATAACGCGAACGCGAACCGAACTCGTCGGAGCTTTTTTGGTGGGCTCGGCGTTACGAGCAAATATTTTCAACGTTTTTTCTGTTTGCCGATTAAAATGATGTTACAAATTAATTTGTCTTATTCAAATTTTTGCGGCGGTACGGCCCTCGAAATCAAGGTTCACGATCGATAAAATATATATAAGTAAGAAAAAAACACAGTATTACAACGTGTATACTGTATAGTGTATATACGACTACGACTGAAGGGGGAAAAACAAATTCCGTCCTTTCACGGGCTCAAAAGGAAAAATGATGATGTTAAGGTATGCACGTATACCGATCGCGTTTTCGTTGAATTTTTCGCAACGAACGCGGATTCCGTGGAAGGGAGGGACTCTTTTAATGTAGATGTTTACGAGATTTGTAGAAATGAATTTTTTTGGCAAATTTTACTGTATCCATCAGATTGTGACAAAGGCAGACTTGAGACGGTTGAAAAGAATTCTAAAAATTCGTCAACGAAATGGAAAATACGAGTAATTTATCTATGGTTCGAGGTAAGTAAGCCTTTTTCGCAACTGTGGAATTGCTGAAGATGTGACATATAGGTTTTCGAGGAGTTGATTTTCAAGATTTTGCAATAATACGTCTGAATTTTTTATTTTTTATTTGTAATACTTACTTGCTTACTGTATTTTCGAAATTTCTTGATTTTTTAATTTCTGAATACCTACCTGCTTAAACTTTTCAATTTCCCAAATTTTCTATTTTTTTAATCTCTTCAAAGTTTTAATTTTTGTTGAATATTTTGATAATCATATTTTGTAATTGTAATTTTTATAATTTTTTCAATTCCTGGGGATTTCTTGAGTAATTATTTCGAAAAATAATCATTTTTGTGAAAATTTGAGTTTATGGGCTGAAAAAATTTTCTCAATCAATTTTTATTTAATTCCAGCTAGTTTTACATTTTTTTTTCTATTCCAGCAAAGCTTGTATTTTTTCGTTTTTTTCCTTCAACCCTGCAACTGTAGGGTTTCTCAAGTATTCATTTCGAAAAAAAATCATAAATTTTGTGAAAATTTGAGTTTTTGAGCTGAAAAGGATTTTTTCAATCAATTTTTATTCAATTCCAACTAGTTTTTGATTTTTTTTTTTTTCAATTCCGGCAAGGTTAAAATTTTTTTGTTTTTTCACACCTAGGTACAACTGTAGGCTTTCTCGAGTAATTATTTCGAAAAAAATCACCAATTTTATGAAAAATAGAGTTTATGAGCCGACATTTTTTTTTCAATCCATTTTGGTTTAATTCTCCCGGATTTGACAATTTTTTTCAATTCCAGCAGTTTTGGAATTTTTTCGTTTTTTTCAACCCTACAACTGTAGGATTTATCGAGTAATTATTTCGAAAAAAAAATCAATTTTGTGAAAATTTGAGTTTATGAGCTGATTTTTTTTAAATCAATTTTTATTCAATTCCAGCAAAGTGTGGAATTCTTTCGTTTTGTTCAACCCTACAACTGTATAGGGTTTCTCGAGTATTTATATTTCAAAAAAAAATCATGAATTTTGTGAAAATTCAAATTTAAGAGTCGAATAATTTTTTTAAAATCAATTTTTATGCAATTCTAGCTAATTTTACAATTTTTTTTCAATTTAATTTGGGAATTTTTTCGTTTTTTTCAACCCTACAACTGTAGGGTTTCTGGAGTATGTATTTGTTTCGAAAAAAATGATCAATTTTGTGAAAATTCGAATTTATGAGTCGAATAATTTTTTTTCAAATCTTAGCAGATTTGACAATTTTTTTCAATTCCAGCAGTTTTGGAATTTTTTCGTATTTTTCAATCCTACAACTGTAGGGTTTCTCGAGTACAATTATTTCGAAAAAATCATCAATTTTGTGAAAATTTAAGTTTATGAGCTGAAAAAATTTTTTCAATCAATTTTTATTTTAATTCCAGCTAGTTTTACATTGTTTTTTTCAATTCCAGCAAAGTTTACATTTTTTTCGTTTTTTTTTTAAACTCTACAACTGTAAGGTTTTTCGAGTATTCATTTAGAAAAAAAATCATCAATTTTGTAAAAATTCGAATTTATGCGTCGAATAATTTTTTTTCAATCAATTTTTATGCAATTCCAGCTAATTTTACAATTTTTTTTCGATTCCAGCAAATTTTGGAATTTTTTCGTTTTTTTCAACCCTACAACTGTAGGGTTTTTCGAGTATTTATTTCGAAAAAAATCATCAATTTTGTGAAAACTGGAGTTTATGAGCTGAAAAAAAAAATTCAATCAATTTTTTTTCAATAAATACATAAATGTTTAAATATATCGTACTTAGGTATTGGGTATTTTCAAATTTTGAATATTTTCACAATAATTTCTCATGTTCTTTAATTCCATTCGTTTTTTCATTTTTCTTGAATTTTCCAATTCGTCATAATTCTATAATATTTTCAATTTTTTTAGAATTGAAATAAGATCTTAATTTGATCAAGTTTTCATATACTTAGGTATTATTTTTTTTTCAAATTTTGAATAGATACCTATAGATTTAATTTTTTTTAATTTTTTACTTTTAGTTTTATATTTTTTAGTTCGCTAAAAATTTCTCAATTCTTTGTGAAATCTTAATTTATTTTTTAAACATTTTAATTTATTTATTTATCCATTTAAAAAATTTTTATGATTCCAAAATTCGATTTAAAAAAAAATTGAAATCGTTAAATTTTTTAATTTCTTCGATTTTCAATTTTTTTGCAATTTTTTATTCCTATAGCTAATCAATATGAAATTTTTTCCTTACCAGTTTTGTTGTTACGAAATCCTTCAGTTCTTCATTATTTTATCACTTTTTCAGATATCGATTTTTTTACTTTTTTTAATCCAGTATTTTAATCAACTTTCAAATTTTCAAATTGTTTAATTTCTTGTGACTTCTTGATTTCTGCTGTTTCCAAAACTGCTCCAATTTTTTCATTTTTTAAAATCTATTAATTTTTTAACGTCTCCAATTGCCCACTTTTTCGCGGTTTTCCTGTTTTTTTTTTTTTTAAACCAATTATGATAAATTCTCCGAATTTTATTAGTTACAGAAAGGAATATTTAAAATGATTTGTGCGAATCTTAAAATTTGCAATAAATTAAATTACAAACCAAAGTCCAAGGGTACTTATAACTTTCAGTATCTCTTACCCGAATTACAAAACGCGTCCAGTGTGAGCACATCTCATTAGGGCATGAAGGGATAAACGTCTCGATGCAGAAGCTCGATACGAAGCGTAGGTATAGTCATTTTTAGCAGCTGTACTCGAAACATTTATAGAGAGCACAGTAGCTATAGATGTTGGAGCTGTTACACATTGAGAAATAAATCATCCTTTGACAAGTCTGTAGGTGCTCGCACTTTGCACGAGCCTCTCTATATCGTTCTCTGTCTTCTTCTAGACGAAGGCGCACATCGAGAGAGGCGGTAATTCCATTTTGAGAAACTGTTTTTTTTTTCTACGTGTTGGGCGGTTAAGCTCGGCGCGAGGGCTTTGTAGTATTCCAAGTCATTCAGGGGCGCTGCGAAGCGAAGTGAGAATTAAGCGACGAAATTAAATCGTCTAGCTTGTCTATATTTTTGTCATCCATCATAAAACTGATTGGCTGCGCGGTATATGTCGCATCTCTCGACCATAATTTCACTACAATATTGCCAAGACTGGAACTCGCGCTCGCACTTAGGCTAAAATATTGTTAAATACCATTGTAGAGACCTGCTCGACGCTCGTGCTGCGGTTTCCAATACATTAACCAGTTACGTTAATCTCGTTTGTAATACGACGATGAGATTAATGGCGTGTTTGTGGTGTGTTTTTTTCTCCTACTGTGTCGAGTATTTAGACGATTTTTATTAAAAAATTTTATTACCCAGGTTTGGGGTTGAATTACACCTTGTATTAAGGGAGCCCTTTTTACAAATGCTTACATTATTATAAAAGAAAGCATAACCGTAACGAAGAATTAAAGGGACGAGTGGGACGCCTGGTATACAGGGTGTCCCGCGTAATGAATAACAAGGTTGAGATTTGGATACAACCGAGTACCACGTACAAAATACTTTATGTACACATGGTGGCTAAATTTGAAATTGAAGGAGCTACAATGCTTCGAAAATCGGCATTTTGCCTAGAAAAATCGATCGAAAGCCCACTAACATTTTAACTGTCTTTTACTATAAGTTTGGTATATACATAGATTAGATACTTGATATTCAAAATTGGAGGGGAGGGATGAGTCCAATCGAAATTTTTATAATAACTCAAATTATTCTTAGGACTTCAAGCTACAACTTTTGTTTGAAAATTTTTTCAATTAGACGCCTCCTTCTCGCCTCGATTTCGCTTAACATTCTGTACAATGTGTACATCTACATACTTATTCAAAATTGAAGGAGTGGGAGAGGGAGGGTTCAATTGAACAATTTTTTAGACAAAAGTTGTAGATTGATGTCCTAAAAATTGTTTTGGTTATTAAAAAACTTTCGATTGGACCCCTCCCTCTTCTCCAATTTCACGTAACATTCCCTGGACACTTTTGAAAAATTGGCGGAAGGGTACAATTGAAAAAATTTTCTAACATAAGTTGTAGATTGAGGTTTTGAAAATAATTTTGGTTGTTATAAAATTTTTGATTAGACCCTTTCTATCCCTGCAATTTCGCATAATAAGGTTTGAATTCTTATATTAATAAAAACTGGAGGAGGTAGAGTTTCAATTGAAAAAAAATTCATATCAGTGGGCTCCCGATTTTGGCAATGCAAACTAGGAGCTAGTAGTGGATAGCACGTTGAAAAAGCAAAAAAGTTCTAAACACATTCGATTGCCTATCTTTGGAATTGAAGGAGTTATAGCAACACGAAATTCCAGTAAAAATATTGCTTACCTCAAATTTAAAAAATTTGACTATCTTTGAATGTGAAGGCGCAATGGAACCTCGAACTTCAAAAATATCGATTTTCAAAGATTTGTATCCCCTTCATTTTCGAGGATAGGCAAATTTTCTGAATAATTTTTTTTCAGCAGGGTTGTGAAACGTAACGAAATCAGTGGCGTATTTAAGGGAAGGGTTTTGGGGTTCAAACCCCTTCCATTATGCATAAGAAAAAGCTTTAAAATACCTCAAAAACCTTGCATAACAAAGACGCTCATTTCACATCTTTTTCAAAAATTTCCTAAAATTGTGAAAAGTTCTCAAAATGCATCCCTAATTTTTCTTAAATTTTTAAAAAATGACATTTTTCAAAAAATTTTCAATTTTTTAGTCACAATGAATTTTTATAAAATAAGATTGGTCAAATTTTTCAATTTTTGGAATGATTTTTCATAAATTTTCAAAAATAAAAAATTGGATAATTTTTTTAAATAGGTATTTTATTTTTCAATAATGTTTTTTTTTTCAATTTCCAGAGTTCATTTTTTCTTGAATTTTCAAATATGATATTTTTATTTTAAAAAAATCAGCTAAAAAAAAATCAAGAAGGATTTTTTCCAATTTCTTTTAGAGGTGATTTGTTCTACTTTTCAAAACTAGATTTTTTTTTAATTTTACTTATTAATTTTCAATTATGATGAATTTTCAACAAAAAAAATAGTCTAGTCAAATTCTTCAACATACTGAATTTTTTTTCAATGTTTAGGAAGATTTTCCTTGATTTTCACGAAGAGAAACTATGTAAATTTTTTGGACTATTCTATTTCAATTTTTCAAGGTTCAATTTTTCCTTTATGTTTAGAAATTTTATTGATTTTTAAAACTTTAATTTTTTTCAATAATTCTTAATGATAACTTTTTTCAATTTTCAATAACAAAACTTTTCAATTTTTGAAATGATTTTTCATCAATTTTCAAAAATAAAAATTATGTAATTTTTTTGATAGGTATTTTATTATTTTATCAATGATTTTTCTTCAATTTTTAGAGATCATTTTCTCTTGAATTTTCAAAAATGATATTTGTTACCTACTTGAAAAAAATTAAGATGGATTTTTTCGTTTTTTTTAAAGATGATTTTTTCTAGTTTTCAAAACTAGATTTTTTTGATTTTACAATTCCAAAATTTTACTTATTGATTTTTAATTAGGTACCTATGATAAATTTTCAAAGAAATTAGTTTCAGTCAAATTCTTCAACATATTGAATTTTTTTCAATTTTTGGGGAGTTTTTCTTTGAATTCTCACGAATAGAAACAGTGTAATTTTTTTGACTATTCAGAGATTTTTTGATTTTCAAAAATTAAAATCTAAAAATTTGAAAAAATACATTTTTTGTTATCAGTGAAAATAAAAAATTTTATTTTTTCATATTAACCACTCTCGAAAACAAAATTTGAACCCATCCCATGATTTCATCCTAGATACGCCACTGAACGAAATAAAAAAACGATATAACAAAAAAAACTTGAAAAAACGAAAAGAAATCTGAAATGAGCAAAAAATGAAACGAAACTTTAAATTTTGAAAAACAACGAAACGAAATAACGAAAAAAATGTTATTTTTGTTTTGTTTCAGGTTTTGAAAGAAATAAGATAATTGACTTTGTGTACCTTTAAAAAAATAACAATGAAAACAGCAGCATTGAAAATTTATTTTAAATTTACTGCATTAAAAAAAATAGCGGGGAATTTCTTCATAACGTTTCGTTGGAAATTAAAAAAAAAAAAAAATGTGAAAAGACTTGAATTTTCTTTTGTTCTTTCAAACATTTTGCAAATAAATTTTTACAACAAACAAATTATTTGAAAATCTGGAAAAAAAAGTAATTTTGCCTATGGCCAGGGTGGGAATTTTTCGAATTGAGAAAATAATATTTTGTAAAGAAATTGTTTCAATTTTCCAAAAAAAAAGTTATAACAACAACATTAGGGAAAAATTTATTTATTGTTAATTATTGCATCAAAAAAACACTTTTGTAAATCATTTTTTGAATTTTTTGAGAAAGGTTTCTTCAGAATTTTTGGCTGAAAAAAAGCTTGTTCAAAATTTCAAAGGTCCATTTACTCTGATCCGGGACACCCTGTATAATAATTTTAATAAAACAAAGCATACCGACCAAGTAGATATATGTACATGGCGAAAACGTTGCACAAATTCCAACTACAAACTTGGTACAGTAATGAAATTACATGCAGCGGATGTTATCAACGATTCAAATTTCCACGTAAACTAAGACGTATATAGTATAGGTAAGGTAGTTGTAGGTACATGCAAAGCGTTTGAGCGCGGGTAATTGGTGACTTAAGAAGTAATAATTCACTGCAGAAACTTCGTAATAAGCGAGCTAATTTAATAGTTATTCGCTATATCAACAAAGTGCATTGTACCTTGTACCTTTACGACGCTGTTGTATAGAAGTTATATGGAGCGGGATGAAATTGACAATTATCCGGCGAGGTGCAGATGAGCTTCAGCGTATCGGGGTTTAGCTGATTAATTTATTTGTTTCGAAATGAAGTTTAGGCGGTTGCGAGTTGCGTCCTGAGAGTAAGAGCGTTTATGCTGGTCGTGTTAAGGGTTCGCTGGCTGGCTAGATTTGATTTCATTTCAGCCAAATTGCGTTTGTGTGTATTTTACACGAAGGTGGGAATTGTGGGGTTTAATCTGAAGTAGAAAAGGTCGAGTTGTAGGTAGAGATGAGGTGTTATTTTTTTTTTAAATGAGTAAGGATCTTTGAAAATGGTCAAATTCAAGTGGAGGAAAATAAAATACGTTTTCTTTCGGTTTCATTGGTAAGAAAAAAAGAAAATGCTGGGAAAAAATCGCGAATAAAAAATATTATTTCATAGAATTTTTTTAAAAATCGGTCAAATCAAAATAAATGATCGTAAAATTTCAAATTTAGAAAAGATTGAAAAAACTGAAATTGAAAAAAAATATATTTTAATAAGAATTTGTACTTAACTTGAATAATGAAAAAATTGAAAATTCAAATGAAATAAGAAATTGGAAAAAATATTGCACCTGAACCTTTCGATATTTTAATTTACTTAAGATTTGAGTAACTTTTTGGGACCAATTTTTTTAATTTTCATTAGATTTGGAAATTTTTTAGTAAAATTCAACCCTACAAATGTAATACTTCACGTGTGATAAATTTAGGATTTATGTAATATTTTTAATATTCATCAACTTTTTAAATTGGAAACTTTCTTGGAACCAATTTTTTTCAATTTTCATCATATTTGGCAATTTTTTGGTATGCTTTAACCCTACAAATGTAGGACTTCTGGAGTAATAATTTCGAGAAAAAATTCATTTACTTTTTGAAGATTTGAATTTATTAGTTGAATTATTTTCTTGGAATAAATTTTGTTGTTTGGCAATTCTTTTGTAAAATTCAAGCTTACAAATGTAGGACTTCACCTGTGATAGATTCGAGAAATAATTCAAAACTTTTAATGTTCATCAACTTTTTAAATTGGAAACTTTCTTGCAACCAATTTTTTAATTTTCATCAAATTTGGCACTTTTCGTATGATTTCACAAAATTTAGAAATACCTAATTCATAAATTTTGACGAAATTTGAATTCATATTTAAACATTTTTTTCATCACATTGGGCAATTTTTTTGTATAATGTAACCCTAAAACTGTAAGACTTTTGGAGTAATCTTTTCAAAAAAAAAAAATTAAATCAATACCTAGGTAAGTAATTTTGCGGAAATTTGAATTTTTGAGTTGAACAATTTTCACCACTTGAAAAAAAAATTCTTGGAATAAAAAAATATTTACCTAAACTTTTTTCAGTTGAAAAAGTTCTCTCTTTTTTAGAGCACAAAATTTTATTTAACTTTTTGCAAAAAAAATTTCAATTTTTTTGAGAAAATTTCAATTATTTTATTGAACAAAAAATCTCTCATCTTTTTCAAAATTAAAAATGTAATTCAAATTTTTGGAGAAAAAAAGTGAATTTTTTGGGAATAAAAAATAATGCTTATGTAAGTACTCGTACCTTAAAAATTTTGAAGTCAGAGTGAAATAATCAAATAATTTCTCATTTTGTTCGATTAGAAAAATAAACAAAAAAATCTTCTAATTTCTTGGAGAAAAACATTTTCTTGGAAAAATCTCTTTTATACCTATAATTTTTGATTTATTGAAATGACAAAATCAATCGATACCTATAGGTTGAAATTAAAATTTTTTTGGATGAATTATCAATTAAATGATTTTTTTTTGTTGAATATTTTGAATTAGGTAGATTGATCTAAAAAAATTATGTAGTGGATTTATCGAAATTTCAAATTGGTCGATTTATTAAAATAGAGAAGTCAATTGATTTGTCGAAATTGAAATTTTTTTAAAGAATAAAATTTGAGAATTGACCGAAAAAAAAATTATACCTACCAATGAAAAAAATCATTAATTGATTGAAATTGATATTTTTTGATTAGGCAGCTTTATAGAATTGATAGAAAGAGTTATCATCGATTTATTTAAATTGAAAATTGGCAGAATTATCGAAAAGCAAATTTTTTAAAATAAATCTTGATGAAAAAATTAACGTATGAGCAAAATCTGAAGAATGACAAAAATAAAATAAAAAATCGTTCTCCGAAATAAAAAAAATGTAAATGTTTTCAAAGTTGTAAAAGTAAGGTAAAAATTGGTGAAATACAAATAAAAAATCAACACGAAATCATTAAAACATAACGGAACTTTCAAGTTTTAAAAATGACGTAATAAATTTCGTTGAAGAAAAAAATATAATAAAATTATTTTAAAATATTAAAATAAAATTATACGTCTTTTTCTTGATTTTAAATGGACCTTCGTCCAATTTCTATCTGTTTCAAACGATCTTTTGTCTTTATTCTCTTTATTTTCACATTTTTTAATTGAAAAGAACAAAAAATCAACATAATTTTTAAAATTTTGATTCTTACATCAAAATTAAATGAAAATTCAAATTTTGTTATTTCAACTTTGGTGAATTTTCAACATTATTTAAGAATTTGGTAAAAATTTGACATTTTAAAATTTTCAAGTTATGGTAAAAATTGTTAGTTTGACATTTTTATTTATTTATTTTTTTTTTGAAATTAGATCAAAGTTTAATAAATTTTTATGATATTGAAAATTTTGAAAAAAAATTAAAGCTTGAAATTTAATGAAAATAGAAATTTTTGGGGAAAAGTTTAGATTCAATAGATTGGGTACTTACTATACTACTTATTGAATTTATAAAATTTGATGAGAATTAAAAGTTTTTAAGAAATTCAAGATAAGACAATATAACTTAATAGTTTGGTGATTTTTATTTATTTATTTTTTTAACGCCATGTACAGCAACTATAAGGCTAGTGGTGGATTTTTATTTTTAATCCATACTGATTTTTGAAATTTAACTATGTAGATAATTTTTTTAATTTTCGTGGAATTCCCAAATAATTATGGGAAAATTTTGAGATTTGGAAAACGTTGAAATCTAGTTCGTTCAAATTTTGAAGTATTTTTGAGATTGAATAAATTTTTAAACTTTGATGAAAATTGAAAATTTGGAAAATTTGGTAACTTGATTTTTGTGGCTTTTTTTCAGGAGATTTTTAGAATTGAATAATTCACTTGAGAAGGTTGATAAACTTTTTTTTAACTTGAAAATTTGAGTCATCTTTGAAATCAGATGATTTTTAAATTTCAATGAATTTTTAAAATTAACTATCAAAATACTTATCTTACCTGAAAAGCTACCTAAAATTTATTTAGGTACTCGTATGTTGATTATTTTCATTTTTTTAAAAATCAAATAATACATAGTAACAAAAAGGTGTTAATCAATGTGTAATTTTTTTTTTTTTTTTTGATTTTTTTATGAGCAGGTACCCACCAAACTACCTATATAATGTATTTCAGGAAATTCAGCTGATTTTTGAGCTTGAAAGAATCACTTTTAAAATTTTACTTGGTAGAACCTATTTTTTCTCGATGTTTTACGTAAAAATAAGACAGCTGATATGAATTTCAGCGATTTTTTGGATAAAACTGTCTTTATTGTCTTTATTTTAGGCCAAAATTAGTCTTTATTAGTCTTTATTTTGAAGGGTTCAGTCTTTATTCTCTTTAAAATTTTAGGGAAATCATTTCCGAGCATTGCACTTCCAATATAAAGGAAAAAGGGACGCTAAGAGAAAGACACTCATTAGACATGCTGACACCAAAATCATCACGACGTAGGTAGATCTAAAGACAAAAGCTAGGTACTCAGACGCAACCAAAATGTTACGTCCTTTCGACAAAAAATAAACAACCAAACAAAAAAAAATTCACCATTTTCTCATCTGAAAAAAGAAAGCTAAAAGTGACTTTCTACCGCAAAGAAACCTCACTACTGTCGAGTCTTGCAAGTGTCAGAAAAAAAATGAAAATAAAAGAAGAAAAACATACGAAGCGAACATTACACCGATATAGTTACCTAATATCTACCTACGTAAAAAGAGTGACAAAAAAGCCCGCAGAATTCCTAATTAATTCCCTACCCATTTGAGAGAAAATGAGAATTCACTTTACGTGGAAGAAAAAATTTATCGTATTCGCAGCTTCGCTCGTAACGTTTATACGTGGAAGTGGATATACGTGAAGAAAGAAAAAAAAGGGGTAGAAGAATGCGGCGATGTAAATTCATACCACAAACGTAGCCATAATCTGTGATATCTACTAGATCATTAGCAAACATCTCGTTAATTACGTTTAAGGGGCGGCATTGAAGCGAACAAGAGAAGAGAAATTTGCACTAGGAAACGGAAGCTCGTGCGCGGTAATTAGCTCGTTTTCTCTGGTGCATTGAAAGACTGAGGCCAGTCTGGCAGGAGGGAGAGACGGAGGAGCACGATTCGAGGGAGTAAAAAGAGATTCGGAGAAATGCAAGGAAAAAGCTCTATAATATGCGATATACGAACTATGGCACCCATCGCAGACGCAGAGCGATAGGATATTGTTTTTAATCTCGTATTCGTCGAATTATAATATTAAAAACACGTCGAATACGATATAGTACGTCGACGAGTAGGTAAGCCAAGGGTGGTGGGAAGCGGAAAAGCTGGATTAAAAAGCGAAACGGCGCGGTGCGGTTTTTCTTTTTCGTCATAATATTTGAATTAAGAGAACGGCAGCGTCGAGATATGACGAAGGGATGATGCGTCGCCGTCGCCCAGCATCCGAATACGCGCACATAAGACACCGAGATGGAGATGGAGATGGAAAGAGAAAGAGCAGCCGAGCCATATCGGCGGCGGCGGCGGAAAAACAGGTCAACTTTTGTAGCGAACTTGTGCGAAGGGCGAACGGGTGTTGAAACGTGGTACCGAAGCAACGAATAAGTCAACACCCAGAATGACATCAATCATCTTTTCATGTCATACCACCAAAGGGTAAATCCCTTTTAAGTCGCGCAAACGAATCTTATTGCTATACCGCATACATCTATAACGACCAGGATATGGTTTATACTCTTACCAAACCTATATCGAACCAGTCGTCAAGCCGAATTACTCCTGCCAGGGTTAGCACGTTCGCTAATTAAAAAGTAATATGCTAAAATAACCGCTAATACCGTTTGCATCGTGTACTATACTTCATTTACCTACTGTTCAGTGCTCGAATTGAGTGAAATTACGAAGTGGAACGAATTTTGATCCAAAATTTTTGCCAAATTGTGTAAAAATCACAAATTGAAAATTTTTGCAAGGCTTTTGAAAATCTCATATTATATACACTTGAAAAAAAAATTATCCACTTTATCAATATTTTGTTGGATTTTTAAAAACTAATTTTTATAAATTAATCCAGTCAAGTAAATATTATTTTAGACTTTAGAAAACAAAAAAAAAAAAAAAATCAATTCAATACATCCAATTTTAACCTTTGGCAATAGGTCATACTCATGTACCAATTATATATCCACTTGAACAGTGGATCTATTTCTACGAGAATTTTAAAATAAAAATCGAAGAGAAAATTTTCAACTTTTCTTCAAAATTGGATGGCTTCTAGACATTTTGTCATACATTCTGACTTTTCTGAGTCTGAAACTTATACTGGGTGTACCGGATTGGAAGTGAAGCCTTCCAACCAATAACTATGCAACTTATGATGAGTTGATGTAATTATGTTTGCCTACTCTCCGGACTTGAGGGGCTGAGTTGTGCTAATCGAAATTTATCTTTTTTCGTGGTGGCAAAGTCTAGAATTTTTTATTGGGACTGGCAATTTTTATAACTGGACAAGGAAGTCTATACCTAGCAAAAAACATTTAAAAAATGTGACAATTTTTCTTATTTCCCTGTGATAAGTGATAACACGTCTGAAAAAAATCACAATTAAAATTTTTTTCAAAATGTATATTTCTCAATTTTTTTTTTCATAATTTATGTTTTTCTAAAAACGATTTTTTTTTTTTGTGAAGAACATAAATCAGACCCTGCAGTCCGGGGGTTAGGCAAACATACTTACGTCGACTCATCATAAGTTACATAGTTACTGGTTGGAAGGATTTTCTCTCAATCCGGTAACCCTAATACCCTAAATGTATTTTTATAAAGATCAATTTTTTTTAAATAATTAATCTTGAAAAATTCGTCAGAGGAGGATTTGCATTGATTTTTTGGGTAGCTTTTTTCATTGGGTGAATGTAATTTGGCAATTTTTCTGAATTTACTGAAAAATAAAATTTTTACAAAATTGATTATTTTAAAAAATTTTAAAATTCATCAGAGGAGGATTTTGCATTGATTTTTAGAGTAGCTTTTTTCATGGGTAAATGTAATTTGCCAATTTTTCTGAATTTACTGAAAAATAAAATTTTTACAAAATTGATTATTTTAAAAAATTTTAAAATTCATCAGAGGAGGATTTTGCATTGATTTTTAGAGTAGCTTTTTTCATGGGTAAATGTAATTTGCCAATTTTTCTGAATTTACTGAAAAATAAAATTTTTACAAAAATGATTAGGTATTTCAAAAAAAATTTAAAATTCGTCAGAGGTGGATTTTAAATTGATTTTTAGGGTAGCTTTTTTCATTAGTTAAATGCAACTTTGCAATTTTTCTGAATTTACTAAAATTGAAAATTTTCACAAAATTAGTGATTTTAAAAATTTTGAAAAATTCGTCATAGTAGGATTTTGCATTATTTTTAGCGTATCTTTTTTCATTGGTTAAATGTAATTTGACAATTTTTCTGAATTTACTGAAAAATAAATTTTTCACAAAATTGACGACTTCAATTTTTTTTTTAATTTGTCAGAGGAGGATTTTGCATTGAGTTCTAGGGTAGCTTTTTTGCCTTTTTTCATTGGTAAAATGCATATTTAGCAATTTTTCTGATTTTACTAAAATTGAAAATTTTCACAAAATTAGTGATTTTAAAATTTTTGAAAAATTGGTCTGAGGAGGATTTTGCATTGATTTTTAGGATAGCTTTTTTCATTGGTTAAATGTAATTTAGCAATTTTTCTGAATTTACTAAAATTGAAAATTTTCACAAAATTAGTGATTTTAAAATTTTTGAATAATTCGTCAGAGGAGGATTTAGCATTGGTTTTTAGCGTAGCTTTTTTCATTAGTTAAATGCAATTTAGCAATGTTTTCTAAATCCAAAAATTTGAGAAATATTTTTACTTCGGTAAAAATTGAGAAATTACCTATCTTCCACAGATTTTTTTTTTTTTTTAATTGAGAGGTTTTTTTCTTCAAACATTTGGGAGTTAGTCCGGCATATGGTATAGATGGGGGAATTGCACCCCCCTGCGGATTCTCTGGAATATGATTTTTCTTGAAGAGTACATCCTAACGAACACTTTAGGCCATGTTCCCCATAATAAAAGTTGGCCCCACTAACAAAATGGTGGCCATTTTGACTGACAAGTCAGCTCAAATTTGGTATTTTTGAGTATAACTTGGAAACAAAAGGTTTTACTGAAAAAATTATGATGACCAAAAATGTTGTGCATACAATTTAAAACATTTTTTGTCCTCATGTTATACTCGTGAAACGGTCAAGTTTGCGAGATAAAAGCGCGTGAAGTTGCAATTGCGCGTGATTTTTTTCTGCCAAACAGCATAGGCCAATTTGGTAGAAAAAAAAATCAAATTGGCTCACTGAAAGAGCATGTCACCCAGACCTCAGAACCAAAGTCGATTGTGACCATTTTCGAAGCGATCCGTAGCCTTCAGCAAAAGTTGAGTTTTCTTTTTCAAAACGACTGTCTGTAAAGACAATTTGAAGATTTCCTTCTTTCAGATTTCGTTTTCAAATTTTTATACCAAGATGGGTTTTTTTTTTATATAATAATATTTTTTTAAGTACAAATTATTTTCGATTTTATTCAAGAAGTTGGAAAAATATTTTTCAGGTTTTTCTTCTTGAAAGTAGGTAATGCTTTCTTCAAAGATTTTTTTTTTCAAGAAAATTTTTTCTAAGAATTTTGTACCAAATGATTTTCGTGTAAAAATTAATTTTTAACATAATTATGAATTTTTCAACAAAAAAAATTCCGAAGTAGGTATTTTTTTTTCTGGATGGATTTTTTATGAAAACGATTGAAACTGAAAGGATTCGCAGTTTTTCTTTTAGTTTTTTTTTCTTTTTATGTACCTACCTACTGTTCAGAGCAATTTTTGGTTGGCATAATTTTATAAAATTATTTCTGGATGATTAGGTATGTTCCAGTAAGAAGTTTGTTTTGTTTTGTTTTTTCTGTTGATGGAATTTTGTCGAAACAATTTTTGTAAAGACGATTTGATAATTTTCTTCCTTGAGATTTTGTTTTCAATGATTTTTTCTCGAATGGAAATAATTTTTCTATTGAGATAGGATTTTTGTCAAAAAAGGGAATCTGTAAAGGTTTTTTTTTCTATAAACAGATTCCCGAGCGGCACACTCGATCGATAATATCGGAAGATGTAACGTATCGATAAAAAATCGTTTGAAAATCTATAGATGTTCTCACGATATTATAAAGATTTATCGGTACAATTTCATAGGCAAAAAATCTAAAAACTATCGAATTCGATATTATTAAGATTTTATGACGATATTCGTCAACGATACTATCGACAAAGAATATTAAATTTATCGATTCCGATTTTCCACCGATTTTGTGCAGATATTTGAAACTACATTATCGACAAAGAATATTAAATTTATCGAATTCGATTTTTTAACGATTTTGTAAAGATATTTAATACTATATTATCGACAGATTATATGAAATTTCTCGACTTCGAAATTTTACCGATTTTTTGACGACATTTGAAACTATATTATCGACAGATTATATTAAATTTATCGAATCCGATTTTTTACCGATTTTGTAAAGATATTTGAAACTATATTATCGACACGTAATCTGAAATTTCTCGAATTCGATTTTTCAACGATTTTGTGACGATATTTGAAACTATATTATCGACACGTAATATGAAATTTCTCGATTTCGATTTTTTAACGATTTTGTGACGATATTTGAAACTATATTATCGACAAATTAACTGAAATTTCTCGAATTCAATTTTTTAACGATTTTGTGAAGATATTTAAAACTATATTATCAACACGTAATCTGAAATTTCTCGAATTCGATTTTTCAACGATTTTGTGACGATATTTGAAACTATATTATCGACACGTAATATGAAATTCCTCGAACTCGATTTTTCTACGATTTTGTGGCGATCTTTGAAACTATATTATCGAAAAATAATCTGAAATTTGTCGAACGATTTTTCAACGATTTTGTGACGATATTTGAAATTATTTCAAAATTTTAAAAATTGGTGAAAATTTTTCTAAGTCCAACACGTCTGGAAGTACTAAACTGTCTATTATAAGCGTTTTATTGCTAACTTCTCAACGATAAGTTATGGCATAGTTGCTAAGGTAGAGGAATACCATGCAGGAGGTAGATAGTTCAAGCCCCACGGGTGGCAGATTTTTTATAATTTTTTTTGACTTTTCTGAAATGATCAAGACGAAAAATCGGAATAAAAAATCGATAAAAAATCGACAGAATATCGAATTCTATAAAGTGTTGCGAAAGTTCCGCCTAAATCGTGAAATAGATAGATTATCGATAAAATATCTTACTATAATCTCGAAATTTTTACTAACTATAATTCGTCGATAATCTATCTATATATCGAAAGATAATTTCACGATTTAGGCGGAACTAACGCGACACTTTATCGAATTCGATATTCTGTCGATTTTTTATTTCGATAATTTGTCGATTGTGCTGCTCGGGTTGTTTTGCTCAGAACATTTTTTTATCAATTATTAAAACCCGAGCAGCACACTCGACAAATTATCGAAATAAAAAAATCGACAGAATATCGAATTCAATAAAGTGTCGCGTTAGTTCCGCATAAATCGTGAAATTATCTTTCGATATATAGATAGATTATCGACGAATTATAGTTAATAAAAATTTCGAGATTATAGTAAGATATTTTATCGATAATCTATCTATAATATCGAAAGATAATTTCACGATTTAGGCGGAACTTTTGCGACACTTTATCGAATTCGATATTCTGTCGATTTTTTATCGATTTTTTATTCCGATTTTTTTGTCTTTTACTAGCTTTTTTCTATAATTAAAAATCATTAATTAGCATATTAATACATTAAACTTTGCCTAAACACATGATTCATGTTACGGTAAGAGGATCATTTCAGAAAAAGTCAAAAAAAAATTATAAAAAATCTGCCACCCGTGGGGTTTGAACCATCTACCTCCTGCATGGTAATCCTCTTCCTTAACCACTATGCCATACCTTATCGTTGAGGAATTAGCAATAAAACGCTTATAATAGGCAGTTTAGTACTTCCAGACGTGTTTTCACCAATTTGGAAATAATTTTAAATATCGTCACAAAATCGTTGAAAAATCGTTCGACAAATTTCAGATTATTTGTCGATAATGTAGTTTCAAATATCGCCACAAAATCGTTGAAAAATCGAATTCGAGGAATTTCATATTACGTGTCGATAATATAGTTTCAAATATCGTCATAAAATCGTTTAAAAATCGAATTCGAGAAATTTCAGATTACGTGTCGATAATAAAGTTTTAAATATCTTCACAAAATCGTTAAAAAATCGAAATCGAGAAATTTCATATTACTTGTCGATAATATAGTTTCAAATATCTTCACGCAATCGTTAGAAAATCGAATTCGAGAAATTGCATATTATGTGTCGATAATATAGTTTCAAATATCTTTACAAAATCGGTAAAAAATCGGATTCGATAAATTTAATATAATCTGTCGATAATATAGTTTCAAATGTCGTCAAAAAATCGGTAAAATATCGAAGTCGAGAAATTTCATATAATCTTTCGATAATATAGTTTTAAATATCTTTACAAAATCGTTAAAAAATCGAATTCGATAAATTTAATATTCTTTGTCGATAATGTAGTTTCAAATATCTGCACAAAATCGGTGGAAAATCGGAATCGATAAATTTAATATTCTTTGTCGATAGTATCGTTGACGAATATCGTCATAAAATCTTAATAATATCGAATTCGATAGTTTTTAGATTTTTTGCCTATGAAGTTGTACCGATAAATCTTTATAATATCGTGAGAACATCTATAGATTTTCAAACGATTTTTTATCGATACGTTACATCTTCCGATATTATCGATCGAGTGTGCCGCTCGGGGAAAAAAAAAAAAAAACTACTAAAAGAATAATTGTTTTACCATTTTAATACAGAAAGTATTGCTGAAATATCTGAAAAAATCCCTCACACATACGAACATCTTGACTCACAATGAGACAACTGAGGCAAGAAGGCAAGAACGATGCGATGACCATTATACGAGCATGCACAAATCGATAAAAATGGCACTTTGAAATGCAAACACAGCGTCGAAATGTGTAATAACTTATTGACTGAAATTTGTCGTTAAGTGCAAAAAAGGGTCATAAGACATAAGGTGGGCCAAAGCACGGCTACAAGCATAGCATCGAAGTACCGCACCGTCGCGTCGTCTCACCGCACCGGGCCTACGAGCGAAGCAGTGCAGCACGACGGCTGCGAGGCGACACATCGTGAGGCTATTTTGATAGGCGAAATCCATCTACTTGAAAATAAACGCTGCATCGAGTTGGAGTATATTTTTATTTTACTCGCATGGCCGGTCGGTCGGTCCGGGCCGGAGCGATGATAAATTTTCGCACCATCGTGGGCGCACTCGTAGCACAGTTTACCTTAAAGCGAAGGTCTTGTTTTTAGGGCTGTTCGGGCTGGTTTTTTGGGCATTACGATATTCGCATCGCATCGTGACTGCATCGTTGAGGGATTTTATTCGTCGGCTTCGTAACGAGATATGTAGTAAGTATTTATCCGGGAGATATTTAGGTTTTTTTTCTCGCCTCGGACACGAATCACGAATTATCTTTATAGCCATAGTCTGGCATCCCCTAGGGTTGAAAATTGTTTAGTATTTTTTCTTCGTCCATTTATTTACCTTTTTTTTTACGCGTTTCGACTTCATTCTGCTGACCGATGTTAAGACTAAAGAGATACTATTCCCTGTAGAGTGTATCAATATTTGAGCTTGGTTTGTTGTTACTGTGGCTAGTTTGATAGTCGATTAATTTAACGTGTGCTCGACATCTTAGCAGGCTAAATTCCGCCTTTTCAATCTAGTTAGGTTTTTTTTTCTAAAGTGACACGTTTTGGCACCTGTGGCTGTGGTGCTAGATTCGACTTGAAGAGCCATTGTCGCATCGCTTTTCTTATGTAGTATAGATGGGCACTCGTACATATGCCAGAGACAAATGAATAGCTGATTTTAATCGTGTTGTTACACTTCGCCAGTACCGAGGTATACACATTGTTATTGTTGATCTTTCTCTTTTATTCGGTTCCATCTTTAGTATACATAAATTCAATAGACTGAATAGGTTGGGCTTTTTTTCTAGTTGGCACATGCTTTGATTACGCTACAGGCTGATCTGTACCTATACAGGGTGTTCCGGAAGTGAATGTGCGAAATTGATATTTGAATATAACCGAAAAAATCATTCAACTTTTTCCATATTTTTCTATTTTAGAAAATTGTTTTCTTGGACTATTTTTTTCTTCAATTTTTTGCAGAAAAAAAATCGATCAATTTTTTGCAGCAAGAATTTTTTTTTTTGAAATTTTTGGGGAGTCTTAAAATGGAAGAAATGTCATTGTTTCAATTTTTTATAAAGTGCAAAAAAATCTCAATTCTTTTTTTTTTTTTTTTTTTTTTTTTTTTTTGAAGAAAAAAGATTTTAATTTTTTTGCAGTCAGTAAAATATTTCCAAATTTTTGGAGAAAAAAAAATCTTGATTTTCTTGGAGTAAAGATATTTTTATTTTTAAAGTGGAAAAATTTTACAGTGTTTTGTTTGTAGAAATTTTTTTCTCTATTTTTTTCTTCAAAGCAAAAATATTTTTTAAATTTCTATAGGAAATTATCTGAATTGTTTTTTGATTAAAAAATTAACAATTTTTTGTAATGATGAATTTTTCCACTTTATTTGACATTGAAAAAGGGATACTAAATTCAGCCTATTTTTTTTTTTTTTTTTTTAGAAAAAATGTCATCACTTTTTTCGTTTTGTTTTTCTTTATTATTTGTTTGTTTATTGAGAAAAAAAATTCAATTTGTTTGGAGAAAATATGCGTTTTCTCAGTTTTCCTGAAGCAAAAGAATTTTTCAATTTATTTTTTTATTTTTCTTATTTTTTTTTTTGAATAAAAAACCTCAATTGTCAAGTTTTAGTTTTTTAAAATGGGTATAATTTTTTACCGTTGAAAATTTTTTCTAAAATTGTTATTTTTCAGAATTTAACGTTTTTTCAAATTTGTTTGTTTTTTGAAAACTGTCATTTTTTGAAATTCCAAATGGTTTTCTAGTTTTTCAAAAATTTACAATGTTTTCATGTTTGTAAACTTGCCGGTGTTTAATAATATTATATTTTGTTGAAGTCTTCAACTTTTCAAAGTTTACCACTTTTCAACTATAATTCTTATTTTTATTTATTTTTTTGAGTTTGGGAAATTTCCAATTTTTTTTGTAGCTTTTCGGGACTTTACAATTTAAAAATAAAAAACAAAAATTGCTTCGTTTTTAAATTTGCCAAAATCTTTAGTTCTTTGACTAATTTTTTGAAATGATTTTTTAAATTTTGTAGCTTTACAACCTCTCCACAGTTGTCAATTTTCTGATATTTCGGTTTTTCAAATCTAACATTATTAAAAATTTACTAGTTTTTTGAGGTTTTTAAGTTTTCCAGGGTTCAGTTTTATTTTTTTTGTCAAGTTTCAATTTCTTAAAATTTGTTTGTTGTTAAAAATATTGTGAACCGATTTCAATTTTTCAAAAGTACCTGTTTTTGAAAATTTACTCATTTCTTTAAAGCTTTGAAATTTCCTAATTTTCTCAAATTATTTCGCTTTTCAAAATTTGATTTTTTTGGTACCCAAGTATGTAAGTTATTCAAAGTTCACAAGCCTTTCTAAATTGATTGAATTTTTCAAATTGTTCAAAAATTTCCTTTCACGTAGGTACTCAAAACTTGACAAAAAAATTTCAATTTGCTAAATAGGTATAGAAAAATTAATTGATGAATAAATAAAAATTAAAAATTAAAAAAAAGCTCTAAGTACCTACATTTATATCTACAGAATTTTCTACAAATTTCAATTCACTCAACTTTATGATTTTTTCCCCAATTTATTGGATTTCTTCACAAATTAAAATTTTTTAATATTTTTACCACGATGCAGTTGAATTTTTCACAAATTTTGATTGATCAAAAAACAACAACAAACAACAAATTTATTGAATTAAAATCTCAGAAAAGTGCCTATACCTACCTACATGTAGGTATTTTTTTTAAAAACATTTTAATTTCTTGAATTTCGTTCACGTTTTAAATTATTAATCCTACCTAAATCTTCCTCTTTTTCCTCTTCCTCTTCTTCTTAAATTTTCTTCTCATTGAATTTTTCATAGGTTTATGAAGAATCGTGATTTAATAAATTTTTAACAAGTATTTTCCAATTCATTAAATCTTGTTCAAATTTGTATTTTTGAAAAAAAAAGAATCTATTTTGGTAGGTATTGAAGTGTTCAAAAACATTTTCAATTTATTGATTTTTTGCAAATTTTCAAAATACATTTCATTTTTACAATTGTAAATTTTCCTGACTTTTGACTCTGGTATTTTTTATAAATTTTCATTTTATCAAATCTATAGGAAAATTATATTTTTTTGAAATTCTTGAATTTACCTGTTGGATTTTTATAAATCTTCACAGTCTATACTACAGTCGGACCTCGCTAACTCGAACCCGTTGGGACCGGAGTATCAGTTCGAGTTACTGAGTGGTTCGTCTTATCGTCGAGGTTCGAGTTATCCTGAGTTAACAAAACCGGTTTTCGTACTTTTATGCAGTAAGTTCGACTTAACGAGTGTAAAAGTGGTAATCAATTCGAGTTATAGAGGTGAAACGAAAATTGAGTTCGAATTATACCGTATAGAGTGGGGCTACTTTGAACAAAATTTCCACTTTTTTCGTATGTTTTTGCTCGTAACTTTTTTTTGCGTGAAGTTACAAAAAAAAACTTTTCACAGAAAGTTCCGTCATCAAATGCTCTATCTTTTGGTCTTTGTCCCATTTCGTTGAATTTTGTTGCCTTGCCTATGCAATTTTTCAAAATTTTGTTCGAAGTAGTCCCACGAGTGGGGCTACTTTGAACAAAGGCCTTCCGTTGCAGATGGAGTAGTCGCGGGTGGGGGGATCGATGAGGGGTATCCTAAGTACGAACCTTACGAAGTTTTGTTGAAATCGGTTCACAAGAACGGGATCTAGAGACCTCAAAACAAAATTTCTTTAAAAAATCGTTATTTCATTAAAATTTTAAGAAAAAAATTGATTTTTTGTGAAAATACGGACTTTTTTTCATCGAAATGCCTAAAAACTACATTTTTGAAGATTACAAACAAAATTCATGCGGGATTACGTTACTTACACTCGTACTTGGCTACCGTCGAACAGTTTTTAAGAAAGAAATCACAGTGTTCAAAGTAGCTCCACGACATGAATGCATTTTTCATACGCAGTATTCAAAAGCTAAAAATTTTTTAATGGGTGATTTGTACTCTTCGAACACCATAGAAAGGAATAAAAATGTTACTTAGTGCAATTTCAACCAAATTATATTTTTTCTAGACGCTCCTTTCTAGCGTTTTTTTATTTTCGATTTTTTTTGAAGAAAATTTTTTTCTTTCGAGCTCGTGGGAAATACAAACTAAAGCTGATAACGATACAAAACACCACGAAATATAAACTGGGTAGTATACTAGTCCACCTTGCACAGTTGAAATCAAAAAATTTCAATTACAGGCCGCTGGAGTCCTACTTTTAACGACTCAAAAACGTGTTTTGTTCAAAGTAGCCCCATCTTACGGTAGAGGTAAAACGGTGGATCAGTTCGACTTATAGAGGTTCTTCATTCAATTTTTTCAGTTCGAGTTATCTATTGTTCACTTTCTGTTGTTCGACTTATCGAGGGAAAAAATATACAGGGAAAGATAGGAATGAAACGGGACCGGCGAACACGGTTCGACTTTCCGAGGAATTCGAGTTATTGAGGTGACGAGTTAGCGAGGTCCGACTGTATATTATTTTTAAAACTCATTCTTTTGAACTTTTTTTCAATTTTCATTTTTTTTTTAAATCAAATTTTCAAGACTTATTTTTTAATAAAAATAGATAAACTTTTTTTTTTAATTTCTGATTTTTTTGATTTTTTACAAATTGTAACTTTTTCAATTTTATGAAATTTATAAAAATCGAAGTGATCGAAAAACTGATCGATTCATCGAAATTCAAATTTAAGCGATTAATGAAATCGAAAAATGCGATCATGTGAATGTATTATTGATGCACATTAAAAAAAAATATATCCTTTAGGTTCCACATTAAATCAAACACCACGCTCAGACGCTCTTTTCCCTAAAAACCACCAAAAAATCTAATCTCACTACCACAACCCAGCCAGCAACCACACATCTGCACAAAAAAATCGTAATTTTCAAAAATTTCCAAAAATTATAAACGCCACATAAATTCGAGCCGATTACACGAGGCATATTTCACGCTCAAACGACGCAATAATACGCGACTACATACATATCACGAATGTATAAAAAATGCTGCTATAATTTCGTACGCACCCGGAAGTAGGCTTTTTTCAAGCTGCATACTCGTATTGTGGACAAACGGAGATTCAAATGCGTCGGTAAAATCAAATAGAACCGATACGGTGGTAATAGCGCGTTTCAATTGATTACCACCATAGATTTGGGTCCTGGGGGGAGAGGGGGGGGGGGGTATTCGGCACGAGTGTTACCAATGACGTCATCAATAGAGGCGAGAAAACGAGATAAAAGGCGGTTTGTTTATTTTACAGGATTCCTTTTCATTTTTTTGCGGATAAAACGAGCTATGGTACGAGGAAAAATAATAATTCTGATTAGAATCGCCCGAAATGTAAAAACATTAAGCGTTTCGCGATTTATCAAAGAGGGTAAGTCGAAATGAAAAAAAAAAAACCTAACTAGTCATCTGTGAAAAGTCGCAGCACAGCAGCATCGAAGAGGCGAGAATATGGGGAAATATTAATGAAATCGGGCCATGTCCGTAGTAATAAGACGATAAAGTTCACTGATCGAAGAACGACGACGATTTCTGCACCGATTGGAACCCATTTCTAAAGTATTTTTCCTCACAGATTGTAGAAAAATGAGAAAAAAATCAACAATGACGGTGCCGAGTCACGAAGCAGCCTAGGTCTTGCATTTTTTTCCAAGCATAGATCGAACGGTGAAGTTTTGGTGATTTTTCGCGATCACGTTCTTCCATACAGATATTATAACCTTGGTATGACTATTCAACTTTTTAATATTCAATTTTTCCTATCTTGGAGATGCGGCCATCGAGATGATATTTTTATTCAATCACGTTGGCAACCGGATATGGTGGAATTTTTCATAGCATGTTGGTATAGATTTGCGTTCACAAGTTATGGTGTGAGTGGATTTATACAGGGTGTTCATGGAAGTGAATATAGCCGAACTTGGGTTTGTTATAAAAAACTTGGTACTTGGTGTGATGAAATTGAAAAATTTCAACATTTACAAAAATTTGATGAATTAAGTGACACTTAGATGACTTAGATCGTGATTTAATAAATCGGAAAATTTACATAAATTTAATGAATGAAAAATCAATAAAAACAATTTATTCGTTGGCACTGAGATAAAATTTTAAACTGTAAAAAAAATACCAAGCTTTTTGAAATTTGCCAAGATTAATTTATCAAAAATTTTATGGAATATAATTTATGTAAATATTTTTACCGAAATTGAATATCTAATTCTTTAAAATTTGTGACAAATTCATAACGTAGGTTTTTGTTGAAAAAAGAAAATATGCAAAAATTCAAAAAAGAGTTGGAAAATTTTTTAAATTCAAAGAGGTAAATATATAGATATTAACATTTTTTTTCAACCATCCCTCAGGCATCCCCTGCCGTCCCTCAGCCGTCCCTAGCCAGTCCTCATCGTCCCCAGCCTTCCCTAGCCGTCCCTCAGCCATCCCTCTCCGTCCCTCAGCCGTCCCCAATCGTATCTAGCCGTCTCTAGCCGTCCCTCGCGGTCCCTAGCCGTCCCTCACCATCCCTCAGCTGTCCCAATCGTATCTAGCCGTCCCTCAGCCGGCCCCAGTCGTCCCTCACCGTCCCCAGCCGTCTCTAGCCGGCCCTCGCCGTCCCTCAACCGCCCCTCTCCGTCTCGCAGCCGTTCCTCGCCATCCCTAGCCGCCCCTCGCCGTCTCCAGCCGTCCTACAGCGATCTCTAGCCGTCCCTCAGCCGGCCCCAGTCGTCCCTCACCGTCCCTAGCTGTCCCTCGCCGTCCTTCAGCTGTCCTTAGCTATCCCAGCCTTCCCTAGCAATACTCAGCTGTCCCCAGCCGTTCATCAGTTGTACGTACCTATCGAAAAACTGTGGAAAAAAAATCAGAAAAATTTAGATTTCATTTTCAAAAAAATTCATAATTAGCCATTTTGAATCTAATTTTTGAATCTAACATTTACAAGTGCCCTTTTTCCTCCTTTTGTCGATTTCTGATTTTTTTTTTTTTAATTTTTAGCCATTCTTCATTTTAATTAAACATTTTCAAATTTGTTTATTATTTACCTATTTATTCATTTTTATAAGTTTTTTTTTTTTTTTTTTTAGTTAATATTGTTCCCAGTTTTTAAATGTTTTAGCATAGTATATGCTTTTACGGAGACCAAAATGGAAAAAAACGACACCAATATCCGACCCCCAAATTTTTTTTTGTTTTCAACTCTCTTTTTCCACTTTTTGATATTTAATTTTTTCTTATTTTTTGTTTTGATTCGAATTTTTTCTATTTTTTAGATTATTTATTTCATATTCGATTTTCATTTTTTTCTTAGAGAGTACATAGACATACCTAGGTAACATTTTTTTGGTCAAATTTTTAAATCTTTATAAATTTTTCAAGTTTGATTTATCGATTAACTATTTACATCATCCAGCACCAACTTCAATTAATCGATTAATTCGCGATTTCGATTGATCGAGCAATTTTTCAATCTATGACGTTATTGAATTATTACTTTTATCATTTCAATTAATCGACTCGTTGTCTATTAAATACGAGTACGTAATTTGTTTTTACATTTCATGTCTTACGACGAAAATTTATTTTCTGAAGTTAATTTTACTTTTCAAAAAAATTTGTGTAAAATGAAAATTCAATTAATCATACCTACCTAGTATACCTATCTACCTGGAAATCAATAAAAATCAAACTGTCTTTCAAAAGATCACGTAAGTTTGTAATTTGTAAATATGAGAGGGGAAAAAAATAATTTCTACGAAACGTACTCGTATTTTACACCTCGAAAATCGTACGCCTAATTCATCATTCTATCTTGAATGTCAATGAGGCATAAATTTAGAGTGAAACCCGCGACTACTTGCAAAATCACGCGCGACTATTTTAGTCCAAAAATAAACATCTTTAGATTCCCCCTTTGTGTATACGAATTAGAATAATAATACTAAAAAAAAAAGAAAGAAGTGTAAAACGGATCATCGCCGGGACTGCATTCGCCGATAATTCCAATTTGATGGAAATTACACGAAATGATTTTAATGGTATTGTTTACAGTGGGCTTTTGATGTGGCGTTGAAACGACGATAGTTTTAGTAATCTGTGTTTATTTTGTAGTGGTCGATAGAATGTGTTAGTTGGGTTGCAGTTTTGGTACGAATTTAGGCGTAGGTTGATGTTATTATAAGATGGTGTTTTTTACCACGCTTCTATTTTACCTCACTTTGTGTTTTTTTCAATTGTTAATAATATGTTTCATAATAGGTAGAATTGATTTACCGTTGTATAAAAGTTGGAAATAATCGAATAGATACTAAAATAACTAAGTTAAATTATTAGGTAAGAAAAAAATGAAAAAATATACCTATAAAGAGAAAAAAAAAAACCATAGCACCAAAAAACACAAACTGATGGCATAACGCTTGAAAAATTCAATCAGCCACTTTATCATGTTCGCAGTTGAAAACTGTCTTTTTTTATATGGAAGAAAATAGCAATTACTCTTTTCCATGTGTCATTGAATTGATCATAAATGTGTGTTCATGTGAGCCGCCTTCGCATCATTTTTCTTCTTTTTCGTGCGGTTTTTTTTTCCTCGATATAATCTCCACCTTTTACTTGGCTTTGGCAGCAGCTGACGATGGTTCGTGATCTGAATAAAAAATGATGATTGTCGTTTCATTAATCTGGTGACACAACGATTTCTTTCGACATTCCATCAAGTAACCAGCGTACCACGTTTCGAAGCAAAAAAATTTTTCCCGTTTTATCACGTAATTAGAGCTCTTTTTTGCTATCTTCTGTGGGTATTTTTATTTTACAATGTGGGTAGGTTTGTTGAAATATGATACGAATAGAAAGAAATTGAAAACTGTTTGCCGTGGCGTGTTTTGAACCAGTATTTGTGTTTGTCGAGGGTAAATTTAATTACGGAATTAAATTTAATTGGAAATTGGCGCAGTGTTGATGAGAACTGAAAATACGAGTAACTTCCTATGGTTGTTTGATATATGTAGGTACAAACGTATAATGTACTTATGTACCTACGTTTCATTGGAGGAATGATTTTGTTAGTTTACAATAATTTTATTGTTTTTTAATAATGAATCTAACTTGGTGATTAGTCAAGTATCAGATTACAAATTCTATGATCGACATGTTCTACGATGATAGAGAAATAAGAAATTAACATTGGCCTACTGTTAAAATGAAATTCTATTTGCTCTTTTTCAAGTTGAATTGATCCAAACTTTATGAAACTGAGATCTAGATAGCGTTGATAGGCGTAAAACGCCACGTCCGAAGATAACTTCGAAAGCATTTTTTGATATTTTCGTACCAAGCTTTTAGCCCTTTTAGCGAATGATACTTCATTCGAGCATCTACCAATCTTCCTCAATTCAATTAATATTTTTTTCTCAAAACCAAAAAAACGTTTTTATCTCAAGAAACGTAGGTATTTTTTTTAAATAAAAGAATTAAAATACGAGTACTCGTAGTTTTTCTCTGAAAAAGTTGTAAGATTTTTTTTTACGTTGACTTGAAAAAAATAATCAAAAATTTTGTGAATTCTTCTGATTTAAGAAAATTCAAATTTTTTCTACTACAGAAAATTGAAAAAAAAAATTGAAAACATGAAAAGTATTTTTAGCCTACCTATTTTTTTAATACATAAAATTTTGAGATTATTTTTTATTCCAAAAAAATTGAAAGATGTCCTCTCAAATTTAAAAAAAAAATTACTGTATTTTTTTGTGTGTTTTTTTTTCGTTTGTTTTACAACAATTGAGATTTTATTATTGAAAAAATTGTGCTTTTTTTCTATTTCAAAAATTGATTTAGAAATTTATGTCTCTATAAAAATTAAGAATTCTTTTCATTTAGAAGAAAAAAGAAAGACGAAAGAAATATTTCACACCAAAAAATTGTTAAATACTTTTAGGCTTACAACTTTTTTGCTTTTGTTTGAAAAAATTCTGAGATTTTTTCTTCCGTTTTTCCAACAAAAAAAAAATTATTCTTACCTATTCAGAAAAATTTCAATCTCCTATTCTAATATTTTGTTTCAAAATTATTTCAATTTTTTTAAAAGTTTTTTAAGATGAAAAAAGTAGGTACCTAGCTACCTACCTATAGATATTGTTTTATTCGCTAAAAATAGGAAAATTTGTATGTTCCAGAATTCTTTCCATTCCAGAATCATAAAATGGTTGAATGTTTGTATTTTTATAAAATTCAATTTTTTTTATTTCAATCTACCAAAAAAAAAAATTAAATCTCCAAGTAATCTAAAATAATTCAATTCTTTCAAGTGCTTTGTATTCCCAAAAAAATCATTATTTTTGTTACAATTTTTTTTTTTTTTTTTTTTGGTTACCTACCTTCAGAAAATCTTTTTTTTATTAATACAAAAACGCATCAATTTTTTTTAGTACATACAGAAATTTTGAGAAATTCTTTTGCTCCCGAAATTTTAAAAAAAAATTTCTTTCAAAATCCAAAATTAAAAAATTCGTTTTTTATGCCTACTTAAAAAAAATGAAAAATTTTTCTATTCATTTTTTTTCAATTGCATACAAATTTGAATCCTAAACGAAAATTAAGAACCTTTTTATCCAAAATTTTACTTTAAAAAATTTTGATTTTGAGAAATTGTTTTCTTCCTAAAAAATGTATATTTGTTTCTTCCCCCCCCCCCCCAAAAAAAAATTGTTACTTACCGAAAAAATTGATACTTTATTTCATTCAAATCAGTGATGGGAAAAACTAAAACTTGAACTGAAACTGAAAAAAACCGAAAAAACCAAAATCTTTAATGGAAAAACCGAAACTGAAACCGAAACTGAAACTGAAATGACAAAACCGAAAACTGAAAACCGAAAACCAAAACTGAAATTATTTCAGTTAACCGGTTTAAAAAATTGTGTTTTGACGCGATCACGTAAACCAAAATGCTGGGTGGTGCTTTATATAATTATAATAATTATGCTTATTTCAAATTTGTAGGGACAAAACAACGGAAGGGGCTGAAAATTTTTCAAAAAAGTCGGCAAATTCATGAAAATTTGGCAATTTTTGGAAAAATTGCAAAATTGGCCATATTTGATTAAAATTCGTCCATTTTACTGATTTTTGGTGAATTTAGTCGGAATTTTTGAAAATTTGTTAAAATGTTGTTAAAAATTTATAAAAAGTCGACAAATTTTTGCGATTTATTATCCCCCATATTTTTACCCAAGTGTATCTGCAAAATTGTTTCGTTTTTTCTTGCATTGTGCTTCCTATTTAGGAGTTTTTAATTTTATTATTTTACAGAAAAGAAGCAAAATAAATTTTGAAAAAAATGAATAAAAAACTGAAACTGAAAACTGAAACCTAAACTGAAATGTAAAAACTGAAAACCGATAACCGAAAACCAAAACTGAAATGTAAAAACTGAACACCTAAAACTGAAAACTGAAACTGAAATATTTCAGTTTTTCCAACACTGATTCAAATAATTCGGAGAATTTTTTTTTAATTCGAAAACACTGAAGTAAACTGAAAGTTTGTTCATCCTAAAATGTTTAGAATATTTTTCAATCATAAAAATTAAGAATTTTTTCATTCTTCATTCGAGAATTTTTCCATCCAAGAATTGAGGATTTTATTCCGTCATTCCGAAAAACTTGTAGAAAATTTATTTAATTTCAAGTTTTTTTATCCATTGAACATTACCTATTAGAATTTTATCAAAAAAAAAAAAAAAAAATTGAGAAATTTTTTATTCTAAGAATTTTTTTTTCAAGCGAAACAGATTTTTCCCAAAAAATTAGAAGCTATTATTTTCCTTCAAACATTTGAAACATATTTTTACCGAGTGTATTTTTTTGGTTTTAAAAAATTCCAAAGTTATTTTTTATTACAAAAAATTTAGAATTTTTCTCCAATAATGGAGACAAAAATCTATGTTTTACACTCAAAAATTTGAATTTTTTTCTCCAAAACAAAAAAAAAATGTAAGGTCTAAAAAACAGAGATTTAGGTAGGTAGGTAGGTAGCCTAGGTACTTCATATCATTTTCATTTCATTTTTGAAATTTTGGGTGTAGTTCTAGGTTATAGCTATTTTAGCTAGATGAATATCGTAATAGAAATTCCTTGAAACCAATTTATGAATTTAAACTACAGAAAATGAACCAAGATACCTATGTACATAATTATTTATCATTGAACTACTCTACGTCTACGCCTTTGCTCCACACTCGTAAAATCAGAGCATGATAATATTATTTTCGGTGTCTTCTCAGTTCTCATCTTTAAGGAAAGAGTGTATCGAGGTACCAACGTTTAATAAAGTCCTGGTGAGAGGTGATCAAAAATATTTTCCAAGTTCTCGGTATCTCGGTTCTTGCAAACTGAAACTATATTGTTTGAATCGAAAAAAATGTGAATGTTCACTGTTCAGTTTTAAAATTCTTACCATCTACTTACTTTGACGACATTTTATTTCAACCAAAACTACCAAAAGTACCAAAACAACATCATCAATTTTGAAATTTTTCACGTGAAAGAAAATTCAGAAAATTCAAAATTCATTAAAAAATCAAAAATAAATAACAAGAAAAAGAAAACAATCAAAAAAATAATTTTAAATAAAAAATTTAAAAAATCGGTAAAAATTGTCGGTAAATTACCAATTTTACTCATACCTATTCGAATAACCTACCTTTTTGTTGTTTATTGACTTGGGGTGTCTTCCAGTTACATTGCAACTATCCATAAAAAGTTGCCTTTTTTTTCGCACAACTCGTTGGCGAAAGTTGCACAAAGGCTAGAGCGGCGAGCAAGCTAACAACGAATTTTCTGAAAACAGAAAGGCTACTGTGGTGACAATAACAAGATAAAACAAAGTTATCGCAAGTTTTTCGAACTTTCCCGTGCATATTTTCGATTTCGGACGCTTCATTGAAACGTAATATAAGTTCGCTGAGCAAGTAACGTGTGGTCCTGTGGCCATCGAATTATAAGTTCGTCGAGAACCCTTATTCTAAGGATGATAACTTTTACGTTGACAATGGAAAATACATTGTTGAAACTGAACTGCTAAATAGTAATTATGGAAATACCTACGAGAGAAGGTAATTAAATGTAGCATTGATAGAAGGTCGATTAATCGGTGTTTATGTTATTGTAATTATCTTATCTTTCTTCAAGTTGTAAAGTTGTTTCCGAAGTGTTTGTGGATTAGCAATTGCAGGTACTTGACAGCGTTCGACTAATCGAAGGATATCATATCGATGTGTTTATGAAGAACGATATTTGATATATCTTAACATATGGTTCGTTCTAATATGGGAATCTATCAAACATACTTCTTTCGAGCTTACATTTTCAAAATAGTCAAGATGATTGTGTGTAATCGATATTCGACATAAACTGATACCTTTGGTGTTGAAGGAAACTCATTACTTTGTACTTCGAATTAATGATTCAATACTTCTTCGAATGATATCAATGATGATAACGTTATGAAGGGTTCCTTTTCAAATCGATAAGTTCTTGGAAGAATTTCAGGGTGGTTTTCAGTTCATATCTGCCAAATTAGTCACGCTGTGTTAATTAGTTTTTATGTGTTTTTTTTATGTGTTTCGCTTCCTACCGGTGATTATCTATGTTATGTTATCATTAATGTGTTTATCTCGTAGTGAAGTTAAACAGTCCGGTCATTTTTTGACGTGTTACGTTCATGGGCCTAAACTGCACACGATTTTAACAGTATTTATCTTATTTGTTTACAGATTTTGGAATGGTATGGATGGGTGATATGCTGCTGCAAAATGAGTCAAACGACTTAATGATGGAGCAAGGAGTGGATCCCGGATTTTTCGTCGATGCCAGTTCCCAATCTCTGGGCGAGGAAGATATTAGATGTCGGAATCAAATGGTATGTATTTTCTCGAACATGTTATCTTACGTAGACGTGTTCATTGATTCGAGTTTTCTCGCAGGGTATGGAAGGATTCATGATGCTGGAAGATTTAGACGATTCTCGATGGTATGTGAACGGAATGCCAGAAGAAATGATGCTCGATGGAGATCCTACGAATTCTAACAAGGTTGTAAATACTTCGACGCAAACCGGTCTCCAAAATGCACCTCCGGGATCGCGTAAAATCAAACCAGTCAAGCATCCAGGGCTTAAGTTACAAACTCCTATTGCCTACCAGAGAGATACCGACTTGAACGTTATACCAATTCAGAAAGAAGGAAGAGGTTCGTATTCGATATGAAATTAATCCTCGATTAAGCCTCGGTTTGTTTACGTTTGCTTTGTTTGCAGCTGTGTGTAAAAAATGTGGAGCTATCGGAGTGAAACATGCGTTCTACACGAGAGAACGACGTTACTGCAGTTTGGCCTGTGCTCGAGGTTCGGACGATCACGAAATGGGGAATCAAGAGATAGATCAGTCGCCTACCAATTCTCAATGGTCGCCAGAAGTAAGTCCTGCGATAAGATTTATTCATCTCGAGCGTATTTCTCAACTTTTTTTTTCTATTTCTTAACTTTATATTTTTACTCAGGAGGCACCGCCTGTACTAGCACCAGTCCCACCACCGGTATCGATCTCTGTGCCGGACAATCAGCCACCGCAGCTCATTCAGCAAACCGCTCCTTTCACCGGAACCACTGCTACCCCAGTATCGTACGTAGCTCCGCAACCGACACCTCAGCCAGCTCCTTTACCACAACAAAATCTAACCGAAACTCAGTTACCGCCTGTATTCATCTTACCTCCGGACGAGCCTCCGTTTCCCGCCGAGAAAAAAATACCTAGTTTGCTGTACAGTTACGATTGGAGTGTGCAATTGACTGATCCCTATTTTAAGGCTGCTCCTACGTCTTGTTTTAAACACGTAAGATGGTTTATTCAACCTAACGTGGGTTGATTCGTGTGCAGACGTTAATATTTTATTGATTCGTTTGCGTAGGCTCCTATGGCTGATCTATGGCATTATATAGATGTAGGCTTGAAAGTGGAAGTGGAAAATACCGATAGTTATGATTTCTGCGAAGAATTCCCTAATTCATTTTGGATTGCTTCTGTTCTACGTGTTGAAGGTAATTATTGCATTTTGAATGATGATCGAGTTTGAAATTGAAATTGATTTTTTTTTTTTTTTCGTTTTTTTGTAGGCTATAAAGCTCTTCTGAGATACGAAGGGTTCATAAGCGATGGAAGTAAAGATTTTTGGGTAAATTTGTGCTCGTCTTCCGTTCACCCTGTTGGATGGTGCGCAATTCGAGGAAAACCATTGATACCTCCGAAATGTAAGTACAAACACGATGCCAGCGTTGCCAACGCTACTGATTTTTCAGTAGATCTACTACTTTTTCAAAGCTGTACTGATTATCTACTGATCTACTGATTTTTGGCAAAGTCTACTGATTTTTAGCAAAATCTACCTACTGATTTTTTAAAAAACCTTTCAATTTTTGTAAAAATTGGTCTAAAAACAGAAGAAAAAAAATTAGCTTATTTTTCCTTCAACTGTACTACTTTTTTTCATAAAAAATTCACTAAAAGGTTAATTTATGAAAAAATAATTTTTTTCTCTCCTGACTCGTAATATTTTTTAATGAAAATTTGTTTCTTTTGGCCTCGATACATTTTTTGAAAATTTGTTTCTACTGAAAAATCTACTGATTTTTCACAAAAAAATCCACTGAAATACATAAATTAATGCCAAAACATCCTTTTCCCTCCTGAATACGAGTATACTACATTTTCTTGGAAATTTATATCTACTGAATCTACTGATTTTTTTGAATACCCAGTTGGCAACGCTGCACGATGCTCAAGACTCGTTACTTCTTGTGTTTGCGTTCGAGAGTCCTAAATGTGTTTTTTTTTTTTTTTTTAGCTATCAAAGATAAATATTCGAATTGGAAAGAATTCTTGAAACGACGACTCACCGGAGCTCGAACTCTACCATCTAATTTCTATTCGAAAGTACACGATAGTATGAAATCTCGATTCAGATGTGATTTAACGGTAGAAGTCGTCGATAAACATCGTATTTCTCAGGTCAAAGTAGCCACTATCGATAAAATAGTGGGTAAAAGGCTGCAATTACGGTATTACGATTCGAATCCAAAGGCAGCTGATGGTGAGTTGAGAATTGATTAAAAAATGACCTTCGAGTGATAATATTTTAACATGTATTTGTTCTCTCGGTCTAGTATTCTGGTGCCATGAAGATTCGCCTATTATTCACCCTGTTGGTTGGGCCAAGCGAATCGGTCAACGGTTAGATTGCTCTCCCGAGTATCAAGATCGTATCATGAAAGGCTTGAGAGAGAAAGACGACTCGACCGCTGATTTATTCGTACTTCCCGAACGATTTCCACTACCAGAAAATTTGTATTTTCGCAAGGGAATGAAATTGGAAGCAATAGATCCTTTAAATTTGGCTGATATATGTGTAGCGACTATTATGGAAGTTAGTACCGTTAATTTAGCACTAGGAAATCCGATCTAAAAAATAATGTAAATTTCGTTTTGAGCTGACGAAGATTTTTTGGGTTTAAAATGTTCATTTCGGTGTACTGATTGATTACTAAAATCATTTCGAACTTCGCCCTTTGGAAAGTTCCCAAAATGTAGATCCATAGTGACCCTATCATTGTTTTTTGGTTATAACTCTTTAAATATGCGTTTAATCAAAAAAATGATCATAACTAAAATTAAAGTACATAAAATTTGTGACAAAAAAGGTCATGTTCATTTTTTTAGTCAAGTGAACGGGTGGTGCAAAATATACAGGGTGAAAAAAATGAAGGTTGTACCTCATTTTGACTGATATTATAAGGTAAAATTTTGGAGGAGGCTGTACATAGAGACATCACAGGTACAAAAAAAAATATTTTCACCCCCCCCCCCTTACCAAGTGTCTCATAATTATGTAGTCACGTGGGAACCTCTTTTTTTTTCTTTTGCTGTCTCAACTCTTCAGCGGTGCCTCCAATCAGAAAAATTTTCAAATAAATATTGAATTAGATGAAATTTTCTAGATTTTAACTAAAATTAATGTGCATAAAATTTTCAAAAAAAAAACTAATTTTCCTTTTTTTATCCTGTATCTTTTGAAGTTTGTTTTTGAGCCACCCGTTCACTTTTTGAAAATAATGAATAGGAGCTTTTTTGTTGCAAATTTCATGTACTTTAATTTTAGTCATCATAATTTTTTCATTTGAACGCGTTTTTGAAGATTTAGAAGCTAAAAACAAAGAGGTCGTTTCTTTGGGCTCATACTTTAGGGGACTTGTCGAGGGATGAAGCTCGGTGACTTTTTTGGTGTTTAATCAGGGTACCAAAAAGAACATTTTCAAATCGAAAAATCTTTGCTATCTCAAAATATTATCTTACTGAGCCTATCATCTTTTTCTTAGATAAATATTGAAATTCACGTTTGATAAAAATACGTTGATTTTATTCGCAGGTGCTCAACGAAGGATATTTATTGATCTGCGTTGATTTCTGGAACGATCAGCATCCTTCAACGGAAGATTGGTTCTGCTATCATATGACTTCGCCTTGTATATTCCCAGCGGGATTCTGCGCTTCGAATGATATCGCTTTGATGCCTCCGAAAGATTACAACCGAACTACATTCGACTGGAATCGTTATCTGCAAGAAACTGGTTGTATCGCGGCGCCTGCACAATTGTTTAATCAGGTGATTACGACGATTTAGCTACGACTAGAAACATCCACCAGGTTATTAATCGTAACGTTGTATTGTTTGGTTACAGGACGTACCTGATCACGGATTCGAAGTCGGTATGAAGTTAGAATCGGCCGATCTTATGAATCCTAGATTGGTATGTGTTGCTACAATTATTCGGGTAGTCGGTCGACTGTTGAAAGTACACTTTGACGGATGGGAAAAGGAATTCGATCAATGGTTAGATTGCAACAGTTGCGATATATACCCAGTTGGATGGTGCGAATTGGTATCTCATAAGTTGGAACCGCCGTTCAGTGAATCTAAACCAGCGGCATGCGGTGAGTTGAGATTTTCCTGGTGCCGGGCCAAGTGCTCGAGCACTAATCAGGTCGTTCCTCGCGCATATATTACCAATAATTGTCGTCTAAACGCATTAATTCTCGAACAGGCGTCGTAGTATGGCACGCATTATTATTTTATCTAAAATGTGTTCGAATAATTTACTCTAATTTTCTGCTCAGGTAATCGAGGAGGATCTCGTAAACGACGCGGTAAAACCGGTACCGGAGGTTCTCCGACGAAAGCTGAAAGCCTCAAGATTGCTTCAAGAGCAGAAGAATTCGAAAATAATGTGCCTGACAATGAAACTGAAACTTTCGCTTTGGAAAATTCTAACGACTCTGCGATCGAAACGGTAATTTAAAGTGAACCCTGTTGTATTTGATAGTTTGAAAAGAACGTATCGATAAAGAGAATTTTTCTGCTGCAGAAATCGAAGAAATCCCACCGACAAGAATGGGTAACGAATGCGCAAACATCGAGCCCACAAAATGTTTCTCCATCGACGGCGAAAAATTTAAAAAGTACCATTTTAGTGGTAAGAATCGTCGTTTATTATTTTACTAAAATTTTCGGTTCTATTCGAATTTGTAATAATTTTTGTGCACGTTCCAGGAGCAGAATAATTGTACTCCGGATAAGAATAAAATAATACCTCGATTATCGGATTGCAAAAGCAAATCCATATCTGTTCGGCCGGATACGTGGGGTGTCGAAGACGTGGCCGAATTTTTGAAAATAAACGACTGCGCTACGTATTGCGACGCTTTTATCAAAAAAGTAATACGGTAAAGTGGAAATATATGCAAATGAGACGATCTCTAACCTTATTCTAATGTTACAGGGTATCGACGGTAGAAAACTACTCGAGCTGAGTAAAGAAGAAGTGCTCAGTTTGGCCGGCATGAAAGTGGGCCCTTCGTTGAAGATCCAAAATCTAATCAATCAATTAACCATGAAGGTGAATCCGGCTCAGAGACGTAATAAACCATCTTTGAAAACCGTTTTATGATATTTATACGCAGTATTTTTGGGTGCATAGATGAGAAAAAAATTGGGAGGAAAAAAGTAGATTATAGTGAGCTCAACGGATCGAATGGTACTATAGGAATCCTTTCTCGATATACGAATTATTATTTTATAAGGTAAATCGTCACCATTCTCAGATACACTGACGATGTATGGTAATCCTTTTGTTTTAGATTTTTTTTTCTTTTTTCATTTTTTAGCTTATCCAAGTTTTAAATAAGTCAGCGATTCTTCGAAATAAACAATTCAATTAGTAAAGATTATGAAATTCGTATTATCGTAAGGTGTACAAAGAAAAAGAGAATAAGTTATGATAAGAATCGTAGTTAACGATAAGATATTTTATTTTTTATTCAAAAAAAAAAACCGCGTAATTTATTAGCTAAGAATGGCATATTAATCAATTTTTGGACATGGAAGAGACGAAATGGGGTTTTAAAAGCGGAATTTTATCATTGGTTTTATATAAAATCTTTTAATTTTGAAGAATAGTATTTTAATTTTTTTTTTATTGTTTCGAGATCGTGCTCAGTTTAGTTGATAATGTGTATTTTTACTAGAATGTGTTTTCTTTTCTCCAACTTTTATTTCGAGTACTTATTTATTTATGACTGATTGTGAGAGATGAGATCTGGATGTGTTTAGGTTTAATCGCCGATGATGATGGTTTTTGTACGTCAGGTTTTTTTTTCTATTTATTTCTTAATAAAGACAGTATTCACATAAATCCGACTAAAAATATTACACGACTCTATTCGAATGATGGGTTGTGAATAACTTGTACAAAAGCGAAGAGGAGACGGCGTCGCAACACCTTCGTGTTCTGCGGCAACGGCAGCGACGCAACAAAAATCAATAACTTTGAAAAGGGACTGAAATTACATTAAACTCGCAAAAAGCTCCAACAAACCGACAAACAACTGTTTTCGTAAAATGCGTCCTTAAAAATTACGTCAGCGAAAATATTGTGAAAGTGCATTTTTTGAGAAAGGTAAAAAGTGGCTGGACGTGGCTGGATGAACTAAAATTCATTATAAGAAAATTTTTCTTGATGAGAGGGAGAGAGGAACTGTACTTACTCGTGAATACATTTTCTCTGTCTTTGTAAACATATGCACCAAATTTCATCGTTTTGGATTTGATAAATCAATACTTAGAAGTGCAAAAACTCATGTAGCAAAAGTTTTACAAAGACAGAGAAAATGTATTCACGAGTAAGTACAGTTCCTCTCTCCCTCTCATCAAGAAAAATTTTCTTTCACAGATTGAAAAATCTTCAAAATTTCGGTAATGTAAACTCCATTTTCAAGGGTAAAGCTGTCACTCTATTTTTGGAAGATTAGAGATTATTGGGCTTAGCCGTCTACACGGATCTTTTTCATTAAATTTACCAGTGGTTACAAATCGTTCGCATATTTTCATCAAAAACTTGTAGAATTCTTCAGCATCAAATTAACAAAATACTAGGATTTTAGTATCGTATTCGTATAATGTTTCAGTATAATTGTACATTATTGCATGAAAATAATTTACATAACTCCGACTAATCGATCAATTCGTAAACGACTGTTATCAAATCGGTTCTTCGCCTTTTTCGACCATTTCAATGCTAAAAGAGAAATATTTTATTAGATAATTACTAAGCACTTAAGTATCTTAAAAAAACTGAAAAAACTTACAAATTTCTATAGAAAGTAGTCACCATGTTGGTGAAAAACGAATCCATTCGCAATCGTATGGGTCTCGCGAAGCGAAACTTAATAGTAGCGGCATCATATTGTAACTTTATCTCACCATTGGGAATGTTTATTGAACGAATAGCATTGTTTCCGCCGTCCTTTTGGTACTGGAAATAAAGTAACTTATTGATTACATCTGAGTATAACTTTTAGTTGATATTCAAAATGAAAGATTTACCCTCAATAAAACGAAATTTTGATCGAAATGAAAAATTAAGCTGAAGGTAATGTTAGCATGATCAGGTGGCCGAATAACAAAATGATCTTGATAAAGAGCATCGACTATTCCTTCAACGTCGTACTGCTGGCCAAATTTTAACCAGTTCGTTAATAAAACTTTCAGAATCACGGGTTTATCAAAAAGGTCCGCATTTGCTGATGATTGTTCTCATGGTTACGAATACACTGTTCGGCTTTCGTGAGCAACGGTTGTATAAACGCGATTGAGCCCATTTTATCACTGTTTCCGCAAAAATAATTTACACCATTGAAGTCATTTACACCAAAAATGAAAATATGTGAAATTCGGTTATCTACAACTGTGGTTGTTGTATTTTCCACCGTTTCCCTTTCTCGTTTGAGATCAGGATTTAGCCAGTTTTGTAAGAACTCGGAAGGTTCAGCACACATTTTGATAAATTTGTGATAAAACCTGAAAACGTTATAATCGCAATTTTTGTTTGTCCGATAACGTTGTTCAAAATTCGACTAAATACTTTACATTAATAATACTGGAAACTCCAATGGGGAAAAGTGTCCCCGACAAAAGCGCTCTTTTAGCGGCTCGGCATGAAACTATTCTCAGACTTTCAACCGATCGTCATGTCTTCGACCAATCAGAGGGCGAATCACGCGACGATTAGTCGAAAACCTGGAATTAGTTTCATGCCGAGCCGCTTAGAGAGCGCTCTTCTTGGGAGTCAAAGCATTGAGTTTCCAGTATTATTATTTATTAATGTAAAGTATTTGATTCGACTTCACACAAACACAATAGACCTTATTAGAAAAATATGGCGGACGGTCTTATCAGTAAATTTTTGGGCCGAAAATTGCGAAAAACCTAAAAATGGGTGTTTTTTGGAGATTTCTCATTATATATCGAATAGTTTGAAAAAATAATATGAAATAATTATTCCTTGATGAGAAATGCAGTGTTTAAAAATCAATTTTGAATATTTTAATTAGTTTTTATATAGAAAAAAACAATTTTAAATGATTTTTGCGAACGGTCGTGACTTCAGCCAATTAGATTTCAGAACACTTCATTTTAGTAGGCAGACTAACTACCTACTTTGGTTTCATGACTTTTATGGAGTTTTCGGCGAAGTGACGCGACTCAACGCGACTGTGTTTGTTTACATGTTTGTTATCATTCTGTAATCTGATTCGCTGAAGTCACGAATACTTCTTTATGATCAGCGTTAAAAATTCTTGTTTTTTTCGCTGGGAAAAGTATTTAAATACTCAAATTGAGTTTTAATCTCAGTATTTTTGACCAAAATTTCATTATTTCAAGTTATTTTCTTAAAAATTTCATATTCTTATGAGTAATCTCCAAAAATGAAAAAGTACCTCTTTAAGGCCCGTCACACACTTCAGCTATGCTATGTTTTTTGAGACAAAAGACAAAAGGACAAAACTACGAGTGGACAAGAATATGTGGTACCTCAACTCAAATTGTAATTTTTTCAACGATTTGAGGTACCACGTAACCACATTATTCTTGTCAACTCGTAGTTTTGTCTCAAAAAACGTAGCGTAGCTGAAGTGTGTGACGGGCCTTAAGCAAAAATTGGCCCATCCGCCATGTTGTGACGTCAATCTGATATCATCTTTCGTCTATTGTGCGGCGTAAAACGTAGTTCCTCGGTTTTTTTCGTAATATCGTGCAATATTCGAATGATTTCGCGATTTTGAGCATCGAATTGGAATATTTCGTGATATTTACACGATTTTATAAAATTTCAGGCGATAATTCGATCGATTTACGCGAAAAGGTGTTCGTATACAACATAGGATAGTATGCTCGGCGTGGTATACAGCTGTTCCCGGTTCCCGCCAAACATCAATTGAGTAGTGTCGTGGTTCCGACGGTAGGAGTGGTTATATGTGAATAATTCTGTTTTATTATTTTATCAAACGGTTGTAATATTGAAAAATTGCGTCGAAAAAGTAGTTTTTTCAAAGGAAAAATGACTACACTAGACCGGGGCGAGGAAAAATTGAAATTCGAAGATTTGCCGCAGCATTACGATCAAAATGATATAAGCGGATATTGTAGGTGAGTACCTCAGTAGCCTAATTCTTTTTATTGTCTTGCGCCTTCTCTGGGTTTTACTCTGTATCACATGTTTTCTGGCATGATTTTAATTACCGCGCTCGATACGCTTTAAATTTCGCATACGAATCGGTGTAATCGTCGGATAAGTGTTATATTCGGATAAAAATTTCCTAATCGTGCGTAATTTTCGTGGTCGTCCATTCGGTTGTTATTAAGTTTGTTTATTGTAATGCGATGCAATGAACGTGGCGTTACACTTCGCCGGTGTCAGCTGTTCGACGCCATGTTTTTATGAATGACTCACGTAGTGATATTGATTTTACGTAATTTTCGAAAAATTATTATCAATCATTTTATTGTAAATAAATTACCGTTTTACACGTCGAATCTAACGTAATGTGTGTGGGGTTGTTTGGAAGAAACTTTTATCAATAAACGAGATAAAAAATAGTGTAACGTAGTGTTTGAAGTTCGGTACTGATAAAATCAACTGTTCGACTATTCAGCTGACCAAGTTCGACTCGAGTTATTTTCGAAGATGTTTCAAAACGAGATGATTGTGGAATTTATTAAATGAATCACTCTGTGTAATTTTTTAGCACGGTCGGTCTCGTATTTCGTTATCGATTTTTCTTCCTTTTTAATGTCGTCGATTCGATCGAACGGTCAACTCGAGTGTTTTGTAATTTATACCGAGAAATGAAAATTTAGGGCATCTGGTCGAGGAAATAAATCCTATATTGAACATTTTGTTGTGATACGAGCATGGTAAAACCCATATTCGCATGTACTCGATCGTGTACAACATTTGAACACCATGTCCATGTACGGTAACTCATTCTATAGACTAGTTTTTAGACATTATTCGATTAATTACCGAAGTTGTGATTTTTTCCTTTTTTTGTACAGTTTAAATAGCGAAAAAGCCGAATCTCCGGTCACGCCGAACATATCTCGTTCATCGTCAGCTGCTGTAGCATCGGTCGTATCCAACGCTGGAAACACACCACCGTCGTTGGACGAAAAAAGGATGCGACGCGAGATCGCCAATTCCAACGAAAGACGGCGGATGCAGTCCATAAATGCTGGATTTCAATCGCTACGTACCTTATTACCTCATCATGAAGGAGAGAAACTTAGCAAGGTACTAATTTTCGTATAAATTCTGTCGTTGGTTTTGTGTACTTCGGGTTTAGTAAAAAATTTCCAAATGGTTTTTTACCATCAATGTGCTGGAAACTTCATAGGTGAAAATTGGTGGGAGGGGTTCAATTGGAAAATTTTTCAGATAAAATTTATAGATTGAGGTTCTAGGAATAAGTTTGGTCCTTGCGAAAATTTCGATTACACCCTTCTCCCCTCTTGATTTCGTCTAATAATGATATCGCATAAATACTCAAAATATTCAATATTGGTGAGGAGGAAGGGGTCCAATTGAAAAAATTTTCGAACGAAAGTTATAGATTGAGATGCTAGGAATAATTTTGGTTATCATAAAAATTTCGATTGAACCCCTCCCTCCACTCAAATTTTGCCCTATACTAATACACGAATATTTTTGATAACATTCAAAATTGAAACAAATCAAGGGGTCCAATTGGAAAAATTTTCAAACAAAAGTTGTAGATTGAGATCCTAAGAATACTTTTGGTCATCACAAAAATTTCGATTGAACCACTCCCTCCCCTCCAATTACGCCCAATACTGCTTTTGCACGGATGCTTGCTTATATTCAAAATTAGAGGAGAGGGTGGAGTCCGATTGAAAAAATTTTCAAATAAGAGTTGTAGATCTTTAAATTGGAAATAATTTTGGTTATTACGAAAATTTCGATGGGACCCCTCCCTCCACTCAAATTTTGCCCAATACTAATACTATACGTAATACTTGATGATATTCAAAATTTGAATAAAACAAAGAGTTCAATTGAAAAATTTTTCAAACAAAAGTTGTAGAATAAGATCCTAAAAGTAATTTTGTTCATTACAAAAATTTTGATTGGACCCCTCCCTCCCCTCCAATTTTTCTAAATACTGAAATACTACGTAGATACTTGATAATATTCAAAAATAGGTGGGGGGGGGGGTATGATTGAGAAGTTTTTCAAGCAAAAGCTGTTATAGATGGAGTTTCTGGGAATAATTTTTGTCTTGACAATTTTTTTAATTAACCCCCCCCCCCCCCCTCCTCCTTCAATCCTCTCATTTTAATCGAATAATAAATATTATGCAAAGAGAGGAGGGAGAAACTGAGTCGACTTTTTTTATAACTAACCAAATGATTTATAATACTTCAATTTCTGTTTAAAAAAATTTTCAATTGACCCCTCCCTCCCCTCCCCCATATTCTGACTATTAATGAGTATCTATGAGAGTAAAATTATTCCCAGGAATTCAATCTACAACACTTTGGTTTAAAATTTTTCTACAAAAATCTCTCGATAAAGTTCACAAAATAGACTCACATGTTATACTATCGCCATGAAAAGCCCGCTCCCCTCCCCCTTCTTCCGACGACAGAGTCTTCGTATCAGTGGGACTTTGTTCATTTCCACATTTCAAATCCTTTAACAGATAATAAAGGTTCGAGAAAAAAAATCTGTGAATGAATTATCTCGTATCATGACCAAATATTAGTTTCCCAAGTGTTATGATGAGGATGAGACAACACACACGTGTCCTCTCCTAACACCTCGCCTATTTTTTTCCTCAAGTTGCATCAGCTCTCACTATTTCTATCAACACGTTCTTCCTCTCCAGAAACGCGTGTAAATATTTGACAATTGGAAGGTGCATTTTGTGCAGATCCCAATATGTTGCACACCTGATGATCTGGATCTTGTATTGTCCATCGTCCCCTCCACTCCTTTACCTTTTTCGCGATCGTAAACATTGTACTGCGTCTTGGTATCAGCGTTTTTCATTATGCGTGTAAGTTGCGCACCCTGTAAGATTAACATCTGCTCCGTTCTGGCAGTATTTTATTTTCGTCTGTATGTGCATTTCGAGCGGACAAAAAAAAACAGCTTCCAAAGAATGAATTATGGGAAAAGAATTGAATATGCGTTGTCGAAAAAAAACTTATTTCCTCCCTTCTTCTGGCCCCTCGCATGCGTCGTTCTCGCGGAGGTTTGGTTATTATTTCGTGAGAATTGTCTACGTTCGCGTGATGATGTTTTGAAAAAAAAATTTTTGATACGATGCGATAAAATCGGCCTGAAAATAGGGATATTTGTTGACATCGAAGATAGAGTTGATTTGTATTGAATGAAAAATTACAAAAATTTGTTTAGAGAGGGGAGGGTGTTGACGAAAATTGAACCAATTTTTTACGACGTAGAATTTTGCATATATCACCGAAACTGTTCCACTTTCGATGCAATAATATCGTATAACTCAAGGTCGACGTACGAAAAATCACTGAAATTCTCACAGGTATTGCGTCAGATTTCGTTTTTGGTGGGCCAAATGGGGTGAAAGGGGTGTAATATTCAACCCTTTTCGGAGTATGAATCTGACTTCTGGTTTTATTATTTCTTGTGTACTGACAATATTATTTTTCAATTGGTATGATGATGATTCACCCCGCTTGCCTTGAATAACCAGTTTCAATATTTTGTTGAAAATCGAGGGGAAAACAACTTATATCATGAGAGTGATTTTTTTCAATTTTGCAAAAATGTTTGGAGAAGATTTGAAGTTATTTGTAATCTTTTTTCTTTTCTTCAAATTTAAAATTTTTTTCCTGTTTTTTTTAGCCCACAAGATTTTTTAGATCATCAATAAAATCAATATCAAAACCGTTTTTCTTGAGTAGTTTCAATTTTTTTTTTCAATTTTTAAAAAATTATCAATCTGAATTTTTTCCAATTTTGATTTGATTTTAGGAATCTCTTTAATTTTTTTCAATTTTTAGTAAATTATTTTTTTCTAATTTTCAGTTTCATTTCCATCATTGTTGAATTTCAATGTTTTGTTTCTTAATTTGGTTCTGTTTTGTAATTTTTTGCTTCCATTTTTAAATTTTTTCAAATTTTGTATATTTCTCTATTATTTTAAAATTTTTGCTTCATTTTTATTTTTTTATTTTACCTCGCTTGAATCGATTTGCATTTTATCCAATTGCAAGTTTCATTTCAACTTTTACTCTGTACAACTTTGTCAAGCTTTCAATGTTCTCATAATTTTCAATTCTAAGTATTTTCATTTTTCAAATTTTTTTTTGATTAAATTAATATTTTCTGGTATTTAAAAAAGTGAAAGATGGAATGAAAATTCTCTTTAAAATTTTAATTATTACAATTTTCATTTATTTACTTACTTTTCAAGTTTTTATTCATTTAATATTTTTTTTTTAGATTACCTATTTAATCTTTGATTTTTTTAAATTGAAAATTCTTTGAATTGCCCCCCCCCCCCCAACCAAATACATTAGTTTCAATAATTGCTAGATTTCAATTTTTAGTCATTAGCTCATTTCTTGAATACTTGATTGAATTTTTACAATTTTCAAATTTCATAGTTTATTTTACCATTTTTTTTCTTCTTTTTTTTAAATAAAATTTCAAGAATTATTATTATTTTTTTTTTTTTGTAGAAATGTTTAATTTTTTTTTTTTTTTTAATTTTAAAATTTGAGATATTTTTCATTCAAATTTTTGGCTTGATCTTGATTTTAGCATTCGGCTTCAACTTTTTTTTTTGCAATTTTTAAAAATCAAAATTTTCTCCAAATTTTGAATTTTGAATTTCATTTAAACTTTTTTTCAATTTTCTTTATTTAGTCATTGAATTTTTTTCTTTGATTTGGAATATATTAATTAAAAATTTTTGTCTATCAAAAAGTTGTATTAAAATGAATTTTACAATTTGAAAAAAAAAATCGATTGGAACAAAAATTGTGTTTTTTTTTTTCAAAGATCGATTGAATATCTTCAATTTTTAGCTTCTTCCTTCCACCGAAAATTCCCAAAATTATTCAAAATTCACTAGAATGTTTTTCTCTCTAGTCTATTTCAAATGGACGCATCTAGACTAATTCAAAACAAACGAAAACGACTACTTTCTAATTACTCTCGACGTTGGTATTCCCACCCCGTCATCAGCTGTTTCACATAAACATTCTTCGATCTTCCTTCCTGCTATTCGTATAGGAAAAAATTCATTACGAAATCGAGTCGAGTTCGCAGAACTGCTAATGAAATATCCTCGACAATACAACATAGATACGTGTACATTCATTTGGCAAATTATATCGATAATTTAGCTAATGAATTTAACATTTTTATTTATTTCATTTTTGGTCTCTTTTCTTTCGTGCACACATTTCTATAATCACCTCGACCTATGTACTGTCGTTTTCATTTCGATTGCGGTCTTTGGTACGACGTCGACGACGAGCGAGTGGGTACTATGTGTGGCGAAATTTGCTCAAGCTACAATAGGCATTTGACCTTACACGCGACATCGGAAAAGCGACTATTAATCATTGGCGTAAATTTACGTCTTAATCCATTCACCCTTGCTCGATTTATTAACGTGGCGCGTCATACGTGTGTGTGCTCGAGAACACGGGACGAGACCCAGGACCTAGTGAATTGAGAGAGGAAGAGAGTAGAAAGGTAAAAAACACGCCATCATCTACTCGTGGTTCTACGACTACGTATATACGAAATATACAATGAACCTATATTATATCGGCATAGAGGTGAAGGAGAAAGGGCGAAAAAAAACACAAGAGAAACACCTACAACAACGTACTACATACATAAGAAAGTAAAGGGAAAAAATGGCAATAGGGACCTCGCAGTCGCCGGGGGTAAAATTAATAGCTCTAATTTATTATATTTGTTTGCTTTCGACATACGTACCTACTACTCTTGAAAGAAAGAATGAAAAAAATACCTAATTTCGCCAAATGGAAATGGTTGTTGTTGTTACGCTGGTTCGAGATACTTATAGTATTTTTCATCTACTCGTAGTACGTTGACGAGAGAAGCAGAGCAGCTCTTAAGATGGTGTAATTTTCCATACCTACGTATATGTAGATGTACGAGTACGAGTAGTCGAGTACTCGTCTATGAGTATAATAAACGAGATGTATGTAGAAGTAGATGTACATAGACGTACGGAATGGAATGGAGAGAGAGTAAAGTGTAGGTATATTTAGCGCACAACCGTCCTTAGTTCGGTCGTTGGTTTATACCCAGGTGGTGCCAGGGGTGTGGCGAGGAAGAAGTATGAGTGGCGAAGTAGTGCTCGTAATATAAATGTATTTGTACTTGTGGTGGTCGTACAGAGCATGGTAAGTAGTCGAAATAATAAATTGATAATATGCGCGGCGCATGTGTTTGTATAATGTGTACGAGTACGAGTAAGAGTACGACGATTGTACAGAGAGAATAGTCATCGTCGTCGATTTGTGTATTGGGAGAGGTCGACGATTCAGCAGAAACTATTTTAAATGACAGACTATTTCGCCTATAAACTCGATGACGTAATTATTTCGTTATTCATTAAGACGACGACGACGCGTAACGGCGCAATTGGATGCACCGTCACAGTCATAGTAGTCGACGTCATCGTCATAAAACTATGTGGAATGTCATCTGATTGGAGAACAGCGTCTAACTTTTGAGTAAAATATATTCTGAGGTGTGAGAGCTGATGAATGAAATGTCACTATTTGATTTTACTATACATTTATGCCCTTTATTTTGGAATTTTGGATTTTTTTTATCGTCTTACTTCCAAGTTTCCTTCATTTTATGAGATTATAAGTGGTGTAGAGTCATCCTCCTTTTTTAGAGAAATGAAAAAAATTCACTGAAAATTTCGTCATTTTTTGGTTATAAATCATAAAATTTGTTCCTTGTTATGAGAATGATTTCAGATTTTTTTACTTTCGCTCTAACTTCATTTCAAGTGGTAACTTGGAGCAACCCCAATTTGAAAAAAATGAGCGAAATTTTGATTTAAAAAAATGAACGTGAAATGGATGAGATAATAAAATTATGACATTTTTGTATTTTCGTTCAATTATAAAATTTATCAACTTTATTTCAAAATTGCCTCAGTTTCATATTGTTCAAATTTTTTCCAAAAAATTGATTTTCTTACCTTAAAGAAATCATGAAAATATTTTTTTCTGCAAAATCTGAAAAATATTTGTGATCCAGAAAATGTAAAATTATTTCTACTCGAAAACTCGATTTTTATTGTTTTCTATTTCAAAAAAATTATTAAGAAATTGAAAATTTTTACTTTAAAACAATAGTTGGAAAAACAAATTTGGAATATTTCAGTGATTTTCTTTTTGAAAAATTTTGAAAAATTTTTACTCCAAAATTCATAAAATATTAATTTTATTCTTTTCTCACAAAAAATTAAATATTTTTCTGTAGAAATTTGAAAAATATTTTTACATTAAAAAAAACGTGATAAAAATTACACCTGTTTAGTTTTTGCTCCAAAAAAATTATTTAAAAAAAATGAAAGTTTTTACTCTTGAAAGAACAAATAAAAGGGTTTTTTTCTTGCAAAAAAGTAAAAATTATCTCACTTGAAAAAACAGATTTCTAACAATAAGTAAAAAAAAGAGGAGAATTTCTCTCCAGAGATTATTAAAGTTTTGGAACATCCACTTTTATATTGTTTTATGATCATTTTTCACCTTTTTCCAAAATTCTAGATTTTATTAATTTTCAATTTATTTTTAATCATTTTTAATCATTTCTAATTTTCATTTATTTTATTTCAATTATTCTAACTGATATTTTTTTCAATTCTTGTTTTTATTTCATTTCTATTATTTTAATTCTAAATTTTGTTTTTATTATTTTGAATTTTCATTAATTTTTAATCGAGTTATGATTTTTTCAATATAAAATTTTCTGTGTTTTTTAAAAATGTTTCCTGTTTTTATTTCATTTCAATTTGGGTTGTCAATATTTTTGATTTTTTTTAAAAATAATTCTTGATTTTGTTTTGATTTGAGTTTTTTTCAATGTTTGAAGTTTTTGAATTTTTTTGAATTCCATTTCATTTTTTCAATTTTTTATTATATTCAAACAAATATTTCCTTATTTATTTCAATCGACAATTTTGCCCATTTTTTCAACTTTGAATTTTTTTATTTTGTTTCATTTTATTCCAATTTTTAAAATTTTTCGAACTCTGTTCTTTCAATTTTCAGTTTTGTCATGTTTTTTTTTCAATTTTGCATTTCAACTTTTAATTTTGTTGTACATACCATGAATTCGATTCTGTTTTTCTCGATTTTCAATTTTTAAATTTTTTTTATTGACATTTCTTTCTAGTTTTTTTTATTCGAATTTATTTTCAGTTTTAGTTTCAATCATTTTTTTGGATCTCGTGGTTTATTTTATTTTTTCAGCTTTTCTTTTAATTTGTATTCTTCATTTTTTATCAAATTTTACACTTTTTCCATTAACAACTCCTATACTACTTTTTTGTGTTTCAAATTTCGATTTTTTTCGATTTTGAATGTTATTTTTAAATTTTACTTTTTTTAATGTTCAGAATTTGAAATTTTTGGAAGAATTTTTATTCATTTCAAATCGAATGCCCTATACTATTATCATTGTTAAAATGTTTTTGAATTTTGAATTTTTCCAAATTTTAATTTTATTGTAATACTCATGAAATTTCTAGAGAGGGTGTGAGGACGAGGAGACATTTCTGAAATCGCCTTGCCTTTGACAAAATTCACTTCGTTGGATGATCATCCATTCACTGGAGAGCCAGTTGTCTCTAAACATCTACAAGTGAAATGAAACTCGAAAAACAATACCTGAAAAAAAGTCGACCATAACTCAGAAAAAAGAAAAGGAAGTGGTATTAAAATAGGAAAAAAAGGACGCCATGCGACCGAAGAAAGAGTTATATGAATGAATAATCATCACAAGGGTAGAAAATAAACAACCCGGGTTTCTCCTTCTCGGAAGAACTACGCATCTACAACCACCTAATATAATATCGTGTATACGATGACATATGTCATTTTAGGAAGGAAAGAAGGAAAAAACAAAAACGACTCGACCACGTAACGGTCTCGACGATAGGTAGGTCTATGGTATGGGTAATTGGGTTTGTAGAAGGTACCAATACAGAACACACGCATCGTATTCGTACCTGAAAATGCCAATGCTATCGAAAAAGAGTTGTAAGGGAGACAGTTTTGTTTATTTCTAGCCTGCGTGTTGTTTGTGGTGTGGTGTTTTTTTTTTTTGCGAATTTAAATCGAAAAAGAAACCATTTCCTGGTTGGAAATGAGATAAGATTTGATTTCGATGGAGGATTTCGTGCGTGATTTAAAAAAGTGTAGAAAGTATCTATTGGGTTGTGGTTTTGAAGGGAAGAGAGTATTGAAAAAAAAAACGAATTTTGGGGAAAATATAAGGACGAAGGATTGAATGAAGAAAAATGAGAAATTGAAATTAAAATTTTTAAAAGTCGGATACGAGTTGGCTGTGGTACGATTTTCGAAAAAAATCTATATATGCATATAATGCTGTAAAAAACGAAGGAAAAAAAGAGAGCGAAAAAGATATAAAACACCTGTAAAAACAAACTCTGAGAATTCGCATTGTATCGAAGAAAGAATGGGCAGGAGAGAAATAAAATACCCATATCGAAAGGGAAAATAGCGCGAAACCGAAACAGCAGGAGCAAAAACGCAAGATGTACCTTACCTACACGTTTGTATAGTATCGACGTAAGAGAAGCGAACAAAAGGTACCCTCTCGTCCGCCCTTCTATGAATCATTCCTTGCGTAAGAGAATTTCCCTTCGATCGGTCACCACACCTTACGTTCGTTTTACCTCGTACACCTTTCTGAAAAAAGCAAGATGAATGTGTAGAATGGAGATGATGGTGCGCAGGTGATGACGATATTTTTAACAACCATTCTCCCCTCGAATTGTGAACACCGAAGAGGTCGCTGTGCAACGATTATTCGCACATCAGCATCACCTTTTTCGTTGACGTATGTGTAGCATTTCGCACGATATTGGAATGTCGAGAATTCACTAGGTGAGGAATTGTTGGCTCGTTGGTGCAGAAAAAAATAAATAAATGGAAAGAGGAGGAGAAGTCAAACGTTGATATACATTGTACCTACATTTATCCTACCTAAAATCTACCTACACTAAACGTATCTGCGTATGTATTTGTATAGAGTACGGAGAGCAGTCGATACAGAGATGTATGGAGTTGATAGTGTAGTATAACTCGTGGTTTGAGTATGAAGTATGAACGCCGCGACGGCGATGCCTATAAATAAAGAAGCTTGGAGGGGGACGAAGAAGGGCAGACGGCGACGCAGTATGCGCTACGGCTACGTTTACGACGACGAGGTCGCTTGACGTGTTCACGTTGTATACAAATAACAGCTGACAATTATGTGTGGCGCGTTTTGTATATTCATTCACCGACGTACGTAAACACCGCACACGAGCATCCGCATTTTTACGCCAGCCAATTGTAATAATTTTTGATTGTGCAGGGCGCCAGGTGATTTCTACAGGGGTTTCTTGAGGGTTGATGGAGGAAATTGTGCAAGTTTTGCGGTAGGTTTCTAAGAATTTGAAGAAATTGTCTGGGTGTTTGTTGGAGTGAAGTTTGAAATGTAGAAAAGTTGGAGAAACGTTGTTAGAAATTTTTAGAAAATTGTTGAAAATGTTATACAAGTTCCCGATTTTCATTTTTTGAAATTTTTCAAATATAAAATTGATATGTTCTTGATTAAGGTTTTCCAAAGCCTTCTACTGGGCTTATTTCAAGACTTGGGAGGTATACGGAGACCAAAGTTGGGCAAATCAGGATCCTAAAATTTGAAAATTGGATCTTAAGATCTAAAGCTCCAAAATTTTGAATCTGATCTAGATCAAATCCCTCAACTTTGAAGAAGATCTGATCTGTATCTTTTGCAGATCCATTTAGACAAAAGATCTGTGTCTGGATCTAGATCTTTTTATTGTGTATCTGCCAACGCTGAAAGAGGTCTATGTTGGTCCTAATTGGAAAAATAACTGACTATTTGAATTTAGGACTATGAAAACATAACAAATGATATACCACATCATTTTGTTATCTTTGTCAACTTTTTCAAAATTTGAGAGATCGTGGGATGCTTGAGGAGAGTCGCATCAAAGATTACAGGGTCGTAATTCCTTCATTTTCATAGGAATCAAAGACAGATGAACATTGCCCGAGCGAAGCAAGGACAAAAATTTTGAAAAAACTGAAATTTAAAATGAAGAAAAAATCAGCTATTTCATTTATAGATGAAATTGATTTTTTGATTTTCAATTTTGATTTTTTCACTACTTTTACTCCAAAATCACTACTTTCACTGCCTGATACTTGATAGACAGAGACACCCTGGAATTTTTTATTATAGCTCTGGAATTTGATATAGTCTTGGAAGTGTTGCGCTTTTCTCAAAAAAGTTCAAATTTCACTTGGCAGAAAATGAAGATTGATTCAAATCAAATCCACAGCTTACTCAACATTCCAAAAAATGCAAAGATACCACACCGCAGCACCTCAAAACTAACAACCTCTCTATGACTATCAATTGTAATCAAAAATCAGCCAGCAACACCATCTCACAGGAATACCTAGGCACTCGAGTTCAATCCCAAGAGCGAGCGTGTAATCGTCTCGAATGAAATCGATACGACGCAATATCCAGAATCCAGCATCATAATGAAATTTTTCATCTCGAAGAACGAATGTGGCAGAGGTAGACTCGAGGATAGGAACAAGGAGAACAACGCGACGCCGTCACAAGGTATCGGAGATCAAATGCAGGGGGAGAGGAAATGGAAATATCGACAGCCTCAGCCTCACAGTCACAAGGCGAAATAAAGAAGGAGATTGAGATCGCCAGGATTTTGGCTTGGTGATGGCGATGACTGCATTGCAACAACAGCTGCGGGGTGCAATGGTTTTGTGCAAGGTTGACGAGCACGATGAATACGACGGACGAACACCTTGATGAGAGATGATCACTACAGCGTGATCAACGATCGTACTCCGCTACGAAGCTAAAGAATGATCGCAACACAGAGGTACACGAACGTCTTGGTTGCATTCGGAGCCAGTGCCATGCCAGTGGTATGACGCAGTTATAAGGTGTACACACGTTGTTGTTGTACCTCTGGAAGTACCGCGAGTACCTACGTACTACCATCAGTTCATGAAGAAAGACCAAAGAAAGAAAAAACCAAGACTAGAGAAAGAGAACTGTTCTTGTCTGCTGCGTTGTCGTCGTTCTTGTGTTGTCGTTACGTAGTCCGTAACTCGTGGTAATGGAAGAGAGAAGTGCCGAAGAAGGAAAAAAATGAAAGGAAGAAAACAGTGAGGAGAAGAAGAGAGACTGACGGAGAAGCAGCGGGCTGACATGCTCGTCCGCGCGCCAGCGGTCCTCACAACATACACATACCGGCAGAGTAAAAGTGAGATAGAGCGGAACACAACAGAACACACTACGAAGGATGAATAATTTTTACCGTAGCATAGCGTGTCAGTGCGCTAGTGTTCGTGTGTCTATAATGCGCCGCAGTGTGTAGTGCACATCAGCCAAGTACGTACGTTCACTATAATGTGGTACGGGGAGAGGCGCAAAGGACGCTGTGTCAGCTGAACCGCGCAAGAATACAGGCTGAAGTGTAGTCTGGAGGGGCGAGTAGGCTCTTGTCGGTGTGATCATGTGTAGCTGTGTTGGAGAGTACGAAAAACCTGCTCTACCAGCGGCCTTCTTACCATCCTCTTGCCTCTTGGATGGCCACCACACCATTCTCGTAGCATTGTAGGACGTTGTATATGTGCGCCGTGTCTAGAAGTGTGGCGAGGCGGCGAGACACGTCAGTGTAACCACGATACAAGTGTCTAAAGTGCCACATGATGGAACGCATTTCGGCGCGCAAATTCGCCACACGACGAGAGTATTTTAGTGTTTTTCTCCTGTTTCTATGAGTGCATGCTGCCACAATCATGGTGATGATGTTGTATCAAATTGAAATTATAGTGATGAATTTTTACAACTTTTTGTTATTTTGAGAGATTATAGACGAAAGATGATAAAATTAAATTCAAATGTTGGGTCCATAAGCTGTTTGTATGATTTAAGTGTTTGAGGGGCCAGTGATTCTTCAAGGGGTATTCTGTTTGGCTAATAACCTGAGTGAGATAGAATTCAAAATATCTGATAGATACAGATCTTGATTTGAAACTTTTGATGCTCTTCTCTGAATATTTCTGAGCTCTGTTTTTCTTACTGCTGAAAAAATTTCTGTTTCTCTTTTGGATTTGTTTCTCCTTGAAAAAAGAATTGGCAAAGAAATGATTGTTGAATAAAATAAAACCCTACAAGTATTAATAGTGTAAGTCAAAATCAGCTGTTCTTTTCACTCTGAAGCACATTGCGCGCCTGCTCGGGCTGTTTTACTTGTCTTTGGTTTCTTGACTTCAATACTGGGCTGATTTTGAAAATCTTACAAAACCAAAAAAAGTTTCTGAGTGGGATGAGCGCAGCTGATTTTCACTTGAACTGTTGATGCCTTTCGTGGTTTTTGACTTGTTACAACTTTTGTTTACTGAATAATGAAAAGATGAGAATATGATCATTTCCTAACACTATTTTTTTACTGATTTTTTTTTTTTTTTTTTTTGGTTTATATGTTGTTGTTTTTTTTGGGGGGGGGGTGTTCAGGGAGAAGACTTTTGCTAATTTTTTATTGGAATCATGTTTTAATTTTTTTTTTAGAAATTTCAACACAAAAAAATCAACAAACTGTAAGCCCAACAGAGTTTACACCACTTGAAACTGATATCACTGTGGAAATCTTCATGTCTGGAGCTGGAAATGTCCATGAGATGCCACATAGAAATATCTAGACCCAAATAACCAACAGGAACGGGCACGAGTTTTTTGTTGACTCTTTTAAAGAAAAGACGTGAAAAAAGTGAAGGGTCAGCACTTTTTTTTCAAAAGAATCAAAAAGGTTGGAATACCTGCTTTGCAACTCATAGTTAACCAGCACAGCCCTAAAGGGTTGTGGGTTGGAGTTAAAAATCAACTGGGAAAATCAGAAAATATTGGTTGTCCTTTTTTGCAGAGATTATTCATAATTTTTTTTTTGTTGACCAAAACTAGTCATCATTTGTCATCCTTTTCATGGATTCAGTCATTATTATTATCAAACTCAAAGGAAAATCATTTCCAACCTCATGAATTTTGAAATATAAAGTTTTTAGGGTGCAGCGAAAAACAACAACTGCAACGTGACAATCCATTCAAAATTGGAATTTTATTAGATTCGTGATGTGAGTGCGATAATAGTCGTGAGACCGAGGATGATTTAAAGCAATACGACCGAAACGCGCCGAACTTTGGATAAAAAGTCATGGGGTGGATGTGGTGGGCCGGGGGTCGTCGTCGTCATTACCCGGCAAGCTACGATAGAGTGGAAGTGGGATAGCAAAAGCGAAGGTGAAGCTGGAGGAAAGGAAAATGAAGGGAAGGGAAGGCATGGAAAGCTTATACACAAGCCAGAAGGGCTATAATTGTGACCGGGGTAAAGTCTGCGGCTATATGGCGATCCGGCGGCGCAAGGTGCGCGCTTTTCTCGCCGCTTGGAAATTGATCGGTGGCAGTAGTGGCGGCTGGTTGCGTTTCTGCCACGCGGCTCACACGAGGAATACGTTTGCCGGCATCAGCATGGCAAAAGTTACCCCTAATGCGGAATTTTTTTGGGCTTTTTCGACGTTGTGCTGGTACGATGCAGTGCAGGGGAGATAGGTAGGCATCGGATAGCTGCTGGCATGTACCGAAGTTGGAATTTGTATTCTGGCGTATCTGACGTGAATGGCTGGAAGGTGCTTTTCTCGTGTACAGATGATTGTGGATGTGCCGAGCCGGTGGCGACGGCGGCAGCCACAAAAATTACAGTACGCATGACGCTGCGGTGCATACGAGTACGACGGCGCGATGCCGACGCTCGCACCGGCATATCAGTAGCATACGAAGAGGTCTATGGAGTACGGAGCACCGAGAGTGGCGTGCGAGCGCGTCGAATAACGACATTTTGTCGTTTCACCTTGAATGAAACAATTGTTTTCGCCTTTTCAAGACTGCTGATGCAGGTTTTTAACCTTTCGGTCCGCGTACGACCGAGTCGTCGACGGACTGTATGCGGCGCAGCGGCAGAGGGCACACGGTGCTGGTAACGTCGTCGACACCACGTACGTACCATCAGACCGGCGGTTGGGAAAAGGGAACTTGGATCTATTCGCTGCGCTAATACTCGACTCGTCTCGTCTCTCGGTCTCTCTTCTACTCCGTTTAGTCCATACGTAAGCTCAGCTGGTTCTCTGTACGTTGCTCTCTGTCTCCCTCCCGACTGCCCGGCCGGCTCATTCCGCCCAGACAGGACGAGGTACGCGGATGGCGTTCTTGTCTCTGTGTGCGACTCTCATAGAGGTCTCAGGTGCTTAAATCGACGATTACTGCCCGCCTGTTCCCCGGGGCAGCCAGGCTCTGCTACGATGCTCGACTGCTCGGGTTAAATATACGCGCAAAGAGCCGCATAAGTTGGCGGTATTTGCTACGACCACGCCACAGCCACAGCCACAGAAACGACAATCTTGGTATTGGCAGATTAGACGTGCGCATCAGACTGCAGATGGCGCTGCGCTCGCGAGCGACGAATGCGAATATCGGCTGATGCAGAGATCGGCGGCCGCGGCCGCGGTCACGATGGCGAAAATAGCCAGCAATTATGGCTCCGTCCTCGTTATACTCGTCTGGCGAGGTTATTTTTGGGATACGCTGGTACGGCCGGCGAGCCCGACAGCCGACTAAGACGGTTTCGCCATGTGAGAATAAGTACAGTGCGTTTACCGGCGAACCTGCAGACGCGTGGTTTGAAGGTTTTACGATTTTTTTTTCTCTTTTCCCGCGACGCGAGTAGGTTTCGCTGAGGTTAGATGTGGTATTTTTCGGCGCATCGATGATTCAGGAGGACGGATGCAGACAGGCGAGCAGTCGAGCACCATTGGTACTCTGGCAGTACTAGTGGAGGCGATGACAGAAGTGAGAACCGGTGTACAGGAAGGTGACGATGATGCCGGTGTATGTAGGATTGGCAATGGCAAATGTCGCGCAGACGGCTGCAAAGAGCTGTGAGAAAGTCTGCAAAATTACTAGACTGAAAGGAAGGGTTATGTCATGGGTGACATGTGTCACATAAAAACTTGTGGTGCAGCTCTGCTTGACATTTTGCACCTTTGTGACACGAATGAGTTGTTCTAAACAAAGAAAATGACTCGAACAAGAGTACAAAGTTATTGCAATTTTCAAAAATTGAATATTATGAATCTACTGAAAATACTGAGAAAGTTCTTCAATTCACAAATTGGCGCTAAAAATCGAAGAAGTGTTGATTTTTGTCAAGGTGCTTCTTTTTTCGTAAAATTCAGTAGTGATTCGTTTTTTCCTATTTTTTTGGTAAAATTTATTAGAAATTCATTATTTCTCCAATTTATCATTCGAAGCGAAAAAAATGGCAATTATGTAATAGTGGCAAGGTAACGGATGTGACACAAGCCTACGATACCCACTCTCAAAGTGAATCTAGCCCTGAGAGGTGGAACTTACTTTACACAATTTCAAGCGTTTCATAAGAGTTTGCCCCGGAGGCACTTTTTATTTATTTTTTTTCTAAATTTTCTACAAATATCTATAGGTAGCTTGACTGAAGTTGCTTATCAGAATTTTCCCCAAATTTTTCATTCACTTTTTCCAATTTTATTTTATACTTTCTTCTGGTCTTTTTTTGTTTTCATACATTTTTTAAAAAATTTTCTACAATTTTTTGTCAAGTTTTTTCATTTTTTTTTCAAACGTTTCAATTTTATTTTTTCATTTTTAACAAAGTCTTCTCCAAGTTTCTGAGTATCTATCTCAATTATTGTTCATCAAAAATTTTCATCATTTTTTTTTTCTATTTCCTAGGATGTCCTTCAACATTTTTCTTGATTATGAAATTTTCAAAAAGTAATAGTAAAATTTTGGAAAAAAATCATTGAAAAATCGCTGAAGAAAAATTTAGGGAAAAAATAATATAAAATTTTGAAAACATTTCATTTGTCAATTTAGAGAAATTTTTCAAAACAATTTAGATATCTTGAAAAAATTGGGAAAATTCAAAAAAAATTTATTCTGAAGAATAATTGAAGATTTATGAAAAAAATAATTTTTACGAATAAAATTATTTTGTTAAAAAAACTCTTTGAAAAAAGAATGCATTTTTTGAATTAGAAAAAAAATGCAAGAAGGAATAAAATCACTTGTTCTGTGTTATGATTTTTCTAGAAGAATTTTTAAATGAGAAAATTTTTAATTTCATCAGGGATTTTTTAATTTTTCATTCGTCAATTTTCCCTAAGAATTTGCATTTTTTCATTTATTTTCCTTTTCAATTTTATTTTAATTTTGAAAATTTTTCGATTTTTAATTTTTTCAAGAATTCCAAAATTTACTGAATTTTATTTTTTTTCTTGTCTGCTTTCTTTTTCCATTTTTCGAAATTTTCAACTGAGGATTGCTATAATTTATAATTTTATTTTAATTTTTATTCAATGACGATTTTTTGTAATTTTCATATTTTGTTCAATTTTCATAGTTTTTTTCTACAATCTTTTAGTTTTTTTTTTTTTTTTTTTGATTTTTTCTGCTTTTTAATTTTGTTTCACTTTCGGATGTTTTACTATTGTTTTTTTTTTATTATGATTTTTCACGTTTTTAGTTTCAGTTTTCTTACTTACTTTTTTGAATCTTTTATTCAGTCCTAAATTTTTTTTCAAAACTTTTATTTGATTTTTAATTTAAATTTCAATTATTTTCAATTTTTCCATTATTTTTTTATTAAACTTTCAATTTAGTTTTGATTTTTTTTTAGTTCAAATTTTCATCAGTTTTAATGTGATAATTTTTTGGTATTATTCAAGTACAAACTTTGTGTGTAGGTAAACCTAGCAAATTTCTATCGAAATTACCCGCAAGTGAATTATAGGTTCAATTCATTCTGAAACGAATATGATCCCACAAGTCTCCGAATTAATCATTAGTATAATTTATTAGTTCAGGATATGCCCAAGGTGACACGATCGCGTTCCTCTCCATACCAATCACTCGAATCGTTCTCGATTTGCGAGCACATCCTACCAGCGAAATCATTTATATTCGAATCACAGTCGTCTAATTCGTTGGCGAAATTACGAATATCGTTCGCGAATGATTCGCTATTTCGAAAAAACAAACACTGGGCAAGTGATCAAATATGAAGTCATTGTTTTGCCAATTTTACCTTGTCGATTCGCAGACCGGAAAGAATTTTAGCGCCGATTTTACCTCAGAAAATATTCAACTCTAAAATGAACGCATTTCTACAAAGTACTACCTATATTTTGTATGTAGGTTGCTACGTTTTCTCGAAAAACACATAAAATGTACAAAAATAAAAAAATACATAAAAATAGAAAGAAATCGGAAATCGTAAAAATTCACCTGAATATGCTGGCAACCAAATTTCACCTGCGCGTACACGGGTAACATTTGGTAAGCGGATGGAACTCGCAGGCAGTCAAACTGTCTAGACTGACAGAAGCCCATTGTAAAACTATCAAAATACTATCATCTTGTACGATGAGATAAGATCTTACGCCCTTGTTAACCTGATTCTTTTTTTATCCTTTTTTGGGACCTGTCACTTTGGTCGAGCCAAATACTCGTTTATTTTGTAAAAATAATCCCACTCTCTGGATAGATAAATTTATTTAAAAATTGTAAAGTAAATAATAGGGAAAATTCTAGCTGATTTTTAGCATCAAAGTAATCATAGAAATTTTATAAATTTGTAATATTCAGCTATATTTTCAAAAAAAAAATCAAATTCAATTTTCAGAGTTCAACAAATTTTTGCAAATTAAGAAAAAATTGAAAATTCGTAAAATTTTTGATATTTATTTTAATTTTAGTGTTCATCTAAATTTTCTAAAAAAAATTATAAGTCAATTTTAATAGTTCAAAGATTTTTTACAGTTTGAAAATTTTGAAAAAAAATTGATTTAAAAATGTTGACAGAAGTTTTGAATTTTAATTTTTTTTTTTTTTTTTTTTTTTTTTGGAATTCGAGTCATTCTAAAAATTTAGTCCAGAAACATAATCCCTACCCCCTCCCAACTTCCACTATCGGGTCAAATGGCGGATTTTTTCATTCTGAAAACTCATCTATGAACTAGAATCACTATAGAAGGCAAAAAAAACAGCACTCCAGTGTTGGAACTGTCTACTCGACGTGCGTAGGTCGTAACAACACGATGAATGAAAAATACTTGAATTACTCCGTACTACGGCACATTGAGGTAGTGCATGGTGAAAAAATTTATGAAAGGAGATATCTAGCGCAGAGGAAGAAAGACAGAGACATAGACTCGGTAATGAGTGCGATAAGTGTACCCCTACCTTCCCCTGCTCTTTCGTCTTGTAATCCAGATATACCTTCTATCGTCGGTACTCGTCGTACTAGATACTCTTACACACAGAGCACAACGTAAATGGCAAAAACCATCACTTGAGAGTGCATTGCATACGCTATCGACGTCGTATCCAGCCTCCCTCCACCCTGCTCTTCTTCCTGTTTCATTATGATTTGTGCTATGTACTATAAGCCGCTATCCATCGATATTTTAATGAATTCGTCGTCAATTTTTTCACTCGTTTGCATTTTGCTTTCATTATTTCTTTGTCGTCAAGTCGTACGAATAATTTTTTTTTAGGAATTTCTCACGAGGGAGGGATGTTGAGATGAATAAAAAAGTACTCGCTAGTCAATTGCTTTTTTTTCGCTTACGATGAAAAAATAGTGAAATTTTCATCAACGTGGTAACTACAATTTTACGCTCTACGAGTATACAAAGAATGGTATGAATTTTTGTACGTCGACCAGAGTAAAAACGTGTTCAGCACGAGTATTTGAAATGGGTAATTACTGTAGGAGGCGGAAGGCTGGGCAGCGTCGGCGAATTCGGGAAACGAATTTTTTCCCATAATGAGCTAGTTTTTTTTTATCCGGTCGATAATAATTGAACGTTTGCTGGAATGATTATTTAATCGAGTACTATATTTAGATTACAACTACGCACGAATCCGCCGGTGTTTTGACGGCGATAACAGTCGAACACTTGTTTTTGTTATTTTAATCGAAAGCGAGTTTGAAATGAAAAAACGCGCGCTTTGTACGGATTTCGAATCTTTGATAAAGTACTATAAAGTACCTACGCTTCGTATTTACTCTTTTTTTCTTGTTTTTTGTTTGTTTAGGCTGCGATTTTACAACAAACTGCCGAATACATTTATCAGTTAGAACAAGAAAGAACGCAATTATTACAGCAGAATTGCCATCTGAAACGTATTATTAGCCAACAAGAGGGCGATCTCACGTCCAGTAATTCACCCCCGTCGCCCAGTGGCGTACCTTCGAAGAAACGTAAAACCACCGATTCGTCGGGTAAGCAAAGCCTCCCCTTGGGAGTCATTTTGGAAATTGATTTGGTGTTCGGGGTCGAATTTGAAGAGATGGTGAAAGTGAAAGTCGAAATGGTTTCCAAGTTTTTCTATCTACGTCGAAAGTTTTGTGAAATTACGTTCGGATTCGATTTTCGAGGTTTTTGAGTGTAACTAATTACCGTTGATTTTGATACGATTACCTAGTATTACCATTTGATTACCGTAATTACCAAAAATTACCAGACGATTTTGCGAAAAAATTGGAGTTTTGGTAATTCACTGAAAGATTATTTTCAAATTGAAAATTGTCTTCAAACTTCAATCAATGCAAAAATAAAATTTTTTGAATTTTGAATTTAAAAAAAAAATTATTTTATTTGAATTTTTGAAAATGTCAAATTAATTCAAATTTTGAACTAAATTCTAATTATTGAATTTTTTATTTTTTCATCTGGTTCAGTTTTTAATTTTTTTTTACCTAGGTACTTCATTTTTGTAAATTATTATAATGTTTCCAGTTTTTGATTTTATTTCAATTTTTTTCAGCAGGTGTACGATTTTTTTATTTGAAAAAATTTTCGATCTTGAATTTTAAATTTTCCCCAGTTAATTCTTTTTTAAAAAATTTATTTTCCTTTTATTTTTATATATAATTATATATATTTTTTGATTTTTAGGAATTTTGATTTTTTATAATTTTTCAATCATTTTTCTTTTTTAGTTTTCTGTGTTAGCGCTGTGAATGAATTCTATTCTTTTTAATTTTCGATTTTTGTCAATTTCCTATTTGGCTCAGTACCTATTGAATTTTTTCTCAATTTTCTGCATTTTTTTTTTTTTTTTCGTTTTTTATATATTTTTTAATTTACTGATTCCAATTATCTTTTTATGAATAATTTTCCATTTTTTTTTTTCAATTGTAATTTTCAACAATTTTTTACATTTTTCTTCAAAATTCTCAAATTTTTAGTATTTTTTATTTGGTCGATTTTTCAATTTTTGGGAATTTTGATTTTTAATGATATTTTAATTGGTATAATTTTTTTTTTAATTGTTCTTGTTTTTTTTGTGTTAGGAGTATAAATTATTTATTTTTTCCAATTTTTTATCTAGTTCAATTTTAAATTTTTTTTACCCACCTGGTTTCAATCTTTGAAACTTTTTCTGATTTTTTCAGGTTTAATCTTTGGCGTTTTCTTATTTCATTCCGATTTCTTTTCTATGAAATTATTTATAATTTTTTCAATCTCAGTTTTCAACACTTCTTCAATTTTCAGTTTTCAACTTTCCTAAAAAAATTTATTTGGCTCAAGTTTCACTTTTTTCCGAATTTCTTTTTTAAGTAGATTACATTTTTCAAATTTTTTCATTTTTTTATCTTTGATTTCTTTTATATTTCTCATTTTGTGTGATTTTCATTTTCATTATTAAAATTTTCTTCAATAAAAATTACCCCCCCCCCCCTATCCGGCTCTTAACTTTTATCGTATTTTTATTTGGTACGTACAATTTTTTCATTTTTTTAATGGGTATAAAAAAAAATATGCCTGATTTTTTTATTCTTCAATTTTTTTCAACTTTTTATTTTGTATTTTTTTGCCCCATTTTTGCTGCCATTTTTTCCAATTTACATTTATTTTCATAACTTTACATTTCACTCAAATTTCAATTTTTTCTTGATTTTCTTCATCATAAAAAATATTGTTTCTATTTTTCCTGTTTTTTTCAATTTTTCCTGATTTTTAATTTTTTTTTAATTTTCTTGTTCAATTTTTCATTTTTCCCCAATTTTTTACTTTGTTTGATATATTTTTTTTTCAAGTTTTGTTCAGTTATTGATTTTTTATTTGGCACAATTTTCAATTTTTTCAATTTTCTGCATTATTATTTTCAATAATTTTGATACTTTTTTCAATTTCAATTTTTAGTTCAATTATTGTACACATTTTATTTCTTCCCTAATTTTCTTCTGTCATAAATTTTTTCAGCTTTTCATATTGTTCATTTTTTCTACAATTATCAGCTTTTCAAATTCTTTCAATTCTTTTATTCGGTATTTTTTGGTTTTCTTCATCAATTTTTTTCATTATAAAAAATTTCAAGTCAATTTTTAAAGATTTTCGACTATTTTTAGATTTTTTGCATCGATGTAAAATATTCTTTCTGTACACCTTGTACCTACTCTTTTTTGTTTTGGTAGAGAAGGGGTATACTTTTCAATAGAATGCTTTTCTAAATTCAAAATCTTACGCAAAGTCCTATGTTTTTTTTTTGGAGGGTAATTTCGTTACATTTTGTTATCAAATTTTTCGACATTTCACTATCTTTTCGCCACTTCATTCGCTAGAATATTTCTTGTAATTTTTAAAACCAATTTCCTAATAATATATTTTATGTTATTTGCAGACGAAGAAATCGTAGTACCATTAATAGAAGACCGCGATGGTTTGAAAATGCAACTAGACAGAGAACGAGCCTTGCGCATGCATTTGGAAGAAAAACTCGCAAGACTAGAATCTTTATATCCGATCGCGAACGGCGCTACCGCTGTAACGACGACCGAAAATAATCTATCCGCTGCCGAATCGATAACGATACAGTTCAAAGAAGAGGTAAGCCAACTCGCGCCAATTGCCCCAGCCCCAGCAGAAAAACACCGTCCCCGAATTTTGGATACGTTTACTTATCGTACGTTGTTGTTATCGCAGCCTAAAGACGAAACCATGATACTGAGTTCATCGAAATCTTTGGAGAACGGACGTCGAATGGGGACGGAAATGCAGCTGCAGTCGGCGAACATCGTGAACGTAGTAACCGAAACGAAACCGCAACGTGTAGCCGCCACGTCGGCCACCACGTCCGTCATTCTGCAACCTGTTACTCACGAAGAATCTCTGCTTCCGTCTGCTATAATAAACGGTCACCAATATGCGGTTTCGCCGGCAGCCTCCGTCGTCGCAGTCGCCGGCAAACAGTCCAAGCCCAAAGTGGAAGTGGAGAGGTTACCATCGCCGACCTCGGTCTCCTTAACTACTACCATAGCGGCTACTCGCCTCACCAACACCAGTACCAGCAATTCCTCGACGCGGCTCATGTCCACGAATACGTCGCCGTCGCATCAGGTCGAACAAATGTCGCCGGTTTCGGCCACTGCAGAGTAAGTGTACCTACCGAAATATCGCCAGGTTGGGAAACGAATTGATGTTGGGATAGGTTAGGGATTCGTGTGGTCTAAAGTGGCGGTCATTCAGTGCAATTTTGAAGAAGAAATGATTCGAAGTTGAAATTTTTTGATGTTGAGATTTCTTTGTTGATTTTGAAGTTTTGGAAATATGTAATTTTTTAGTAGTTATGGACTTGATCTTTTTTTTATTAGTGCTATTCATCTGGGTTGACCTCACCCCTCCCCCCCCCTGGACGGCAACTCGGCGTGAAGGAAAAAATTCCAATAATTATTTTGGAATGAAAAAAAATCCAGAATTTCAACTTTTTGGAGTAAAATCTCAGTTTCTTGAAGTGAAAAATCTCATTTTTCGAACTACAAAAATTCTCAATTTTTGGGATAAAATAGTCCCAAAATTCCATTTTTTAAATGAAAAAAATTACAAGTTTCGAATAAAAAAATTAAAAACATTAGGATGAAAAAAATCACAATTTTTCAAAATGACAAATTCCAGATTATTTTTTATGAGGAGAAAAATTTTTTCCAAATAAAAAAAAATTGGCATGTATTTCGGACGATTTTTTTTTTTTTTTTTTGGAGTAATGAAATTCTTGTTTTTGGTAGGTATTGAAAAAAATACTGAGATTCTTTCGAATAAAAATTAATTGTCATTTTTTTGAAAATAATTGTACTTAATGAAATTCTCAAATTTTTTGAACAAAGAAATTTTTTATTTTTTTGGAATAAAAAATTTCAAAATTCCTCATTTTTTGAGCGAAAAATTCTAACTTTTTTTGAAGAAGAAAAATCAATTCTTTTTTTAAAAATCCACTACCTTAGACTAATCTCAGGGTTTTTCATAATATGAAAAAAACCTGATTTTTGTAATGAACGTGAAAAATTTTCCATTCTTTTCTAATAAAAACAATTTTTAGTTTTCTCACTTTTCTCGAAGGAAAAAGAATGCCCAAGGTTTTGGAGTGAAAAAATCCAATTTTTCAGAATTTAAAAAAATTCAATTTTTTGGCATGAAAAATTCCGAAATTCATTTTTTTAGAATCACGCAAAATCATAATTTTTCGAATAAATTTGATCTTACAGAATTCATAATTTTTTTCCAATAAAAAAAAAATCATGATATTTTTCTAGAGTTAGTTCGTGATTGAAAATTGAAATTTTTTTTTTTTTTTTTAAATAAAATCTCTCATTTTAAATGGAATTTCTCATTTTTGTAGGAAAAAATTCCAATAATTATTTTGGAATAAAAAAATTCAGAATTCTAACTTCTTGGAGTAAAAATCTCATAAAAATTCACATTTTTTGGGATAAAAAAGTCCCAGATATTCCATTTTTTGAATTACGAGTTTCGAATAGAAAAACAACAACAACAAATGAAAAACAATTGGAGTAAAAAATCCAATTTTTCAAAGTGACAAATCCCAGATTTTTTAGGAGTAAGAAATCTCGATTTTTTCCAAATAAAAAAAATTGACAATATTGTTCACTTTTTTTTTTTTAAGGTAATGAAATTCCTTTTTTTTGGTATTGAAAAAAATACAGAGTTTCTTTCCAATAATTATAAAAAAATGTCAATTTTAAAAAAATAATTGTAATAAATTTTTCAAATTTTTCTAACAAAGAAATCATTTTTTGGAATGAAAAATTTCAAAATTCCTCATTTTTTGAGTGAAAAATTCTAATTTTTTTTTTGAAAAAAATACTCAATCAATTTTTTTATAATCCAATATTTTGAAGTGAAAAAAAATCTCAGGTTTTTTCAAATGAAAATAAAATCCCATTCTTTCCTAATAAAAACAAATTTTGAATTCTCAGTTTTGTCGAAGGAAAGAAAATTTCCAAGGTTTTGGAGTAAAAAATTTCAATTTTTCAGAATTGAAAAAAAAATCCAATTTTTTGGAATGAAAAATTCCAAAATTCAATTTTTAGAATCATGCATCGTCATTTTTTGAATTGAATAAATTTGAAACTTATTTAATTTTTTTCTGATAATATACTCAATTAATTTTTTTCTGAAAATGAAATCTCTCATTTTAAAGAGAATTTCTCATTTTTGGAGGAAAAAATTTCTGTTTCTCTTGAAAATGAAATCTTTGCCTCCTCCTTTCTTTATTAATCCTTCTTTTATTGCTTTTTATTTGAATATCATTAATTTAGTTCAATCCACAACCTGTTTTTCTCTCCCCCAAATCCGTAAATCTGCCTTTAAGTGCTTTTTATTTGAATATTATTTTTCTAGTTTAGACCTGATCTTGTGTTCTCTGCACTTCACCTCAAAAATCTGACTTTGATGACTTCTCATTTGAGTAATATTGACACCCGACTTGCCCTCTTTCTTTTTAGACCCATAAATCTGCCTTTGATTGCACCTTTGCAGAAATTTAGTCGAATTTTAATTCATTTATAAGTCTCCAATCCTCAATTCGTTTCCATCTCAATTAATTTACTCAGACGACTAATTCCTTGATTTTTTTCTGCAGCGTATTTACTATCCAGAGCCACTCGCGTCAAAATCTCGAAGCTATAGTCGAAGCAATCCGCCACCTAGAAGGCGACAGCGCCTTCGACTCAGCGTCGACACCTTCATCGTGCAGTTCGAGCAGCAGCAACATTAGCATCAGCAGCGACAGCAGTTGCAACAGCAATACGACGACTCCGACGACGACAACGACGGCCACTGGCACCACCGGACGATCGCCGATCGCCGCGGCGCCCAATCAAGAAGCTCCTCTAGCATTGACGAAGCGGACAGTCTTGCAAGTCGACATGAACCACATGAATTCGTTCGTCCGGTTCAACCATCGTCACCACGCGGCCACCCCCGGCTCCGGCCCCGTTACCTCGAACGGGCAACAACAAAGGCCTGGCGTGATCGTCGTCAAACAACAGACTTGAGATGATGGAATTGTACGTCGTCGGTGTCAGCGTCGTCTACGGTCTGACATTGTGCGATAACTTCGGGCTGTTTTTTCTTTCTTTTTCTTTCTTTTTTCTTTCTCTCTTTTATCTTTACGATTATATTTTTTTCTTTGTTTTTATATTGTGCAGACTTTTTACGCCCTATTTTACTATATAATTTTTTTAATATTGAGAAAAAAAGACCTTCGCTCATAATTTATTTTATTTTACGTTTTCTTCGTCTTACGAGTAATATTTTAATATTTTAAAGTTGTTCTACGATTTTTTTTCCTCTTTTTTCTTTTCTTTTTTTTGCATTTTTACATAGGTGTGTTGTTATGATTAATATTCCTCTTTTTTTTATTACTATTTAATTTCCTCGATACGATTAATGTATAACGAATCGTATGTGTATTTTATGATTCACACGTTAGATTACTACGGTATGATTATTATTACGTATTATTATTACTACGCTGTAAATTGTATGTAGTTGGAGAGAAGCGAGGATAAAGGCAGGTTAGTAGCTCAGACATACTCAAATTGTATTACGATTATATTGGTGTACTTATTTACTCGAGGATGACAGTCGAATCAGATGCTCGTATTGTTTCGGATCTCTCCGACCAGTATCTGAGACGAGGCAGACGAATCCTCGAGTACCAAAGTACTGAGTTACCATTTTAAATAACGTAAAGAGAAAAAATATTGAAAATACAAAAAAAAATTAATAAGTAAGAAAAAAAATTGGAATTAGATTACGCAGCACGCGAATGTAGTCGTATGTACGAGTAGACGAATGGAAAAAATGGGCGTTACTGGAAATGAGAAAATTGTCAATGTGACATTTTCTAGTAATAATTAGTAGCATAGTTTTGGGGGAAGGGGGTTGCGTGCGTGGACCGGGGCTATGTAGTGAGATAATTATAAATCGAGGCGTCAATAAGTAACGAAAAAAAAAACAACCAAAACGAATGTGGCGGAAGTAGTAGCAGTGGAAGGATAATAAGAGAAAAATTTCGTCAACATTCATCATGTTTGTAGTCTCCTTAGTGACGGATATCGATTTTTTTTTCGTTACTTTTTGAACATTATATTGTTTGCTTTTCTTATTAGCTAATGAATTTTCAAGGCGTTTATCGCTATGTTTTCGTGTCTGGTGCTTGATATGTTTTTTTTTTTTATTTTGGTGAAAAAAAAGGTTCTGTTTTTTTGATAGGTTATGATAGAGTTTCGTTGAGTTTACGTGTAGGAAAAATTTTTAAATTGTTGGTCGTATTTTATTATTTTTTTTTTTGGCAAGGCGGAAAAGTAAGCAGAGTGTGAGGGTATTCAGGTACAGGAGGGTCGAAGTGAGGGGAAAGAATTGGGCTCGTCGAAGTTTTTCGAGATTAGGGATGTCGAAAGTCATGAAAAGTATTCGATACTTGAAAAAATTGTGTCGATTCCTTTCGATTCCATATATTCGAAGTTAGGACTGGACCAAATATGCATTATGCTCCTAAAAATGGACAAATCTGTATGTTTTAAAAATATTGAAAAATAACTCACCACCCACATTTTTTATCTCCTAGACCAATTAGAATTTTTTCTTCCAAGATTTCTTTTGCAAAAAATTTTTTACAAGAACAAATTTTCTCAAAAAAACATATTTTTGATGAAAAACTTGAAAATTTTATTTATATTGTTTGACAATAATTTTTAATACAAGAAAATTCTTAGAAAAGTTTGTTTTGAATTTTTGATTGAAAATTTTCTTTAAAATTCAAGGAAAGATTTCATAATTTTCCTGAAAATAATTTCTAAAATTCTACATTTTTTTAATGTTCATGAAAAATCCAATCCTTTATTTTGATTTGAAATATTTCAATTTTCAACATTTTCATGAAATAATACAGAAATATTATCATAATTTCTTAAAGGAAATTTCACGAAAAAATTACTTTTTTTTTGAACAATTATTTCAAATTTTTTCTGTGAGGAAAAAAATACTTCCTTGGTATCTTATCAGATTAAAAAAAAATCATCAAAAACATCCTCTAAATTTTTTTTAAAGTGATATTATTTTTTTTCTGAAGAAATTGAAAAAAATTATCAAAAAAATTATTAGAAAATTTGCAAAAAAAACTTTAAAAAGGATTTAATTAATATAATTTATTTTTAAATTTTATTTTTCAAAAATTAAAAAAAATGACCTGAGAAAAAAATCAGAAATCCAAAAATAATCAGAAAACTTTTTTTTTTAATATTTACCAACGTGGAAATTTTTTTGGAAAAAAATCATTTCTCCAAAAATCTTCTAATTTTTTCAAGTTCTAAAAATTCTATAAATAATTAATACTTGATCCAGCCCTAATTCGAATTTATTCGATCCTTCTATTACCATCTCTATTCAAAATGAAGATCTTCGAAGTGTTTAATTCAGAGTCTCAGCCAATGCTGATTGGAAAATGCAGTTTTTTCAAATTTTCCATCGGCATTTTTTCAGATGAGGGGGGGTGGGTGAAATTGAATTCCACGAACGTTTTCAAAAATTTCATGAAGATGTTTGAGGTATTCAATTTCAAACCAATTTTTTTCTCCTTGGATATCTTGTCCAAAAACTCAAATCGAATTATTTCGAATCAGTTGAGAGCTCCCTCTGGCCTGAAAATTACCCCCAAACCGTCTTACTTTCTTAAAAAAATTTTTACCGCCTCGTTTAATATTCTAAGAAGCTTCGACACGTACGTAATAGGTCTAAAGGATGTCGAGGTCGAATTTCTGGACCTAAATTGACGTTGGTTTAAGCGTGTAATTATTATAGATGAATACTCATTTAGCTTTGTTTAGGCTTTTTAGACGCTTTTGTAAGTTTTCTAAATGGAGTATCCGAGATACGAAAATATAATATGTTAGAATTTAAATTTAAAAAACGACGTTGTTGAGTAGGAAAAGGGGGTGCGAAGATTTGGGAAACAGGATAAAAAATCGATGCTAAGAATTGTCTTATGTAAAGTGGTACTTTTTTATAGGATGAGATTTTTTTCTTCTGTCTGGTAATCACGATAATGTGTTTTTTTTCCTTTTTTATAATCATTAGTATTTCGACGACGAAATTTGTGTTCAGTATCAGGAGTGAGGAATAATTTAATGAAACTAATGATCGTATGACTTTGACTGATATATGTATGTTAATCTGTTACTACGTATTTATATACTATTTATTTAATATTATTATTCGATTATTCATCATCATTATTAAGGATTACTTATCATTGTATATCGGTTAATATGTTACTTCTCTATATATTTTTTTTCTCTATTTATTTATCGTTTATAATCATCATCATCAATTCAATTCTTGAAAATATTGACGAAATTCCGAACAGTAAAACTAAAATTGACTAAAAATTTTACGAAATGATATTTTTACTTGAATGGAAGGGTGGGTTCTGAGGTCATTGAACTGTAAAATCGAAATAATAAGAAAGGCATTGATTACTGGAAAAAATGACTAAATTTAATTAAGTCGTTAGGTTTAAGTTTTTTTTTCTCATTTAATTTGTACGAAAGATCTCGAAAAAAATTTTCAACTGTTGTACTTGAGATTGTTTAAAATTGTTTTATTTATTTATTTATTAATAATTTTTTTAATGTTGTGTATAAAGGATTTATTTAGAGAAATTAATTACTATCTACGTGTATGTTATTTTTTTCTTTTTTTTTATTATTTTTGTTTTGTCAGAGCGCATTTTACATCTGAATTTAAGTTGCCAAGTAAAAAAAAGGTATACGATTGATCGATGTTGATTAAGTTATTATTGTTACAATTATTTCTATATATTTTACTACTTACGTTTTGTTTATTATTTACGCAGTGTTACTGTTGTATAAAACTTGATTATTTTCTAAGGAAAAATTATAAATTTTTTTTTAATTCCCTTATTATCCTTTAAGTAGAAACTTAAACATTTGTGGCATTTAAAATGATTTTTTTTATTATAACAACAGTTATAATGTTGTTAGCATTTAACGATTAAAGAATTTTTTATGATTGTGTTTTGTTTTCTTTGTACGGATTGGTGGGGGAGGATTATTAATTTTTGCAAATTCCAACGATTTCTAATTTGAAGTATTTATCCAGATATTTCTCCATCGATAGTTTCATCAGACATGATTGTATGAATGGATTTGGTGAGTTACCTGTGTCAATAAAAATGTTCATAATTGAAAAGACATCGTTAACAATTTACTAATTAGGTAGTTACTTTTGTTGCAGGAACAAATTCGATAAAGTTGGTTTAGTTTGAACCTTCTTGTCCCATGTTCTATGTAATTTGCGATAACTTGGTAAGTAACGCACGTTGGAAGTTTTACTGCAGTTTGATGTTACTAACGAGTTGTTTTTAATTAAATTTTTCAGATGTAACGTTCCACTTCCAAGGATGTACTTCAATATCTTTCTGTTTATATCACGAATTATAATTCGAAATTAAATAGAAAATTTTCTGATCAGTGTTTGCGTTCATTGTTTTATTCATGATTTCATGAGATACAAAAAAAAAGGACCATATCTCAGATCGAATACGCCTCCGGCATTTTTGGTTGTAAAGAGAATTTCCAAGTTTGGCTCAAACACCAAAATTAGGAATCCTCTTAAAAAAATTGAAAAATCATTCCATCAAACAAATTTCTTCAAATTGAGCAAAAAACTAAATTTTCAAATTTTTATGAAGAATTTTTTTGAACTTATTTATAAGAAACAAAATTTTTCATTTTTCTTGAATCAATTAAAAAATCCAGCTTTTGTTGAGAACCGAAATTTTTGTTTGAAAAATATTTTTGGTAAAGTCAATAATTTTTTGAATTTTTTTTCAAAAATTGATTTTGATTTTTTCTCTCAAAAATACATTGAAAGTTTTCTTGAAAATAACCAAAATTTCAAAATGTCCTAAAAACAAACAATTTTAACAAAAAAACGCAGATTTTTATTGAAAACAACTTTTTGGTTTTATGAAATCAATTTTCGTTGAAATTGAAAATCAAAAGTAATCATTCTTGTTTAGGTATAAAATTAGAGTTCCAATTTTTCTCAAAGAACCAAGTATTTCAAACTTTTATTGAAAACAACTGAACTTTCAAATTTTTCTTCCCATCACCCCCCTCCGCTTAAGAAGTGAATATTTTCAAATTACATATTAGTATTGTTTAAAAATGAAAATTTTCGTTTTTTCATGAAATAATACTTACTCAGTTTTCTTCAATTTTTCTCAAAAACTTGATTTTCAATTTCTCAGCTTGTTAACAATAATCGAATAATAAAAATGAAATTTTTTTGAAAATCAAAAACTTAAATTGTGGAAAAAATATTTTTTCAAATTTTTCTGTCAAAATCTAATTTCTAATTTTTTAATGATTTTTTTTTCAAATTTTTAAAATACTTTACATAAAAATTTCTTTAATTTGGCTTGAAAAATTGAAATTTCTTCGTACCTATATTTGTATTCATGTATCTAAAACAATGAAATTTACCTAATCATATTTTTATTTTTTAACAATATTTATGCAAGTATATTTTTTTAATTGAAAAAATATGAATTTTTCCAAAAAAGCATAGGTAATTTAAAAATTATTAAATTTTTTTTTGAAAAGTTGAAAACCAACTTTTCGGGTGTTGTTATTTCCACTAACCTGATGTTTTATTCGGAATTGAAGGGGAGGGGTGGGTCCAATCAAAATTTTTATAATAACTAAAATTATTTACAAGACTTAAAGCTACAACTTTTGTTTGAAAATTTTTTCAATTTGACCTCTACCTCCACCAGTTTTCAATAATATAAGTATCCCAGTCATATTATGCTAAATTGGAAGGGGAGGGGAGGGTCTAATCATAAATGTTGGATATTACAAAAATTATTTCTTAGACCTCAATCTAGAACTTTTGTTTGAAAATTTTTTCAATTGGACCCCTTCGCCAAATTTTGAAAAAGTACATATCTACCTAAAACCTGTTTTTATGTGTCATCGGAGAAAAGGGAGAGATCCAAGATCCAATCAAAATTTTTATGATAATCAAAATTATTTTTAGTGTCTTACTTCTTAATCTACAACTTTTATATTTTGAAAAAATTTTTAATCGGTTCTTTCCTCGCTGACTTCTCTAATTTTTAATTGATATCTTCAGAGTGTTATGCAAGCATAATCAGTGGGTGGGGGTTCAAACAAAAGTTATAGCTTGAACTTGGAACTGTTTGAATTTGAAGTCCTATTACTATTAGAAATAATATAAATTATAATCAATAATTTTGGAATTTCATTGGATACTATACTAGTATACTACAAAAATGAAAAAATAATGCCGATTGGACCCCTCCTGGACCTCCTGGAATAAAATAAATAAAACTAAAAAATGTCATGTCTAAGTCTAAACTCTAAATTAAATTTTTTTTAAATAATGAAAAATTGAAAAAAAATTCTCTGGTGATGGTGACTTCAATGACGTAATCCAAAAAAACCAATCACAAAGCTGATTGTTTGAAATTCATATTCACCTGGTTCAACACCAGATAGCGCACTTGCAACGTTGCCAATTCCCGAACGACCTTGGTCACTGACAACATGGTGAAATGAAAAAAAACAACAATAAGTTTTTTATAAAATGAAAGATTACAGATTAGAAAGATAAGTTTTAAAAAAAAAGTGTTACTAATTAATGATAAAGAAGAACAATCTAACGGATCATTGATCCTGTGGACAAGTATGATAACGAAATAGACCACCACACACGTATGTACACTGTGTTATTCGTTTGCCAAAAATGGGAAATGCTGGAAGTAACTCCAGGGAGAGGCATAAATCGTGCGATTTGGATATAATTTCGCCTCATCGAGACTCCACCAGCCAAGCTTTCATTTTCGATAAAAGCTCCGAAAGTTCCGCTTATCAAGAACCGAATAACGAAGAGGATGAATCGTACTGTGATAAACAGCATCTTTCAGTGGTAAGAAAAATTCCCAGCTTTCTTTATCTTGTGTAGACATTGGATGTCGCTATTGATAATAAGATTTTTATTTTTACGCTATTTTGTTACCATTCTCGAAGTAATCTTTCTTACACGTCTATGAAGTTGAGAGGTGACGTTACTAATTCGTGGCGATGCTTTTACAGGACGATCCAGCTTTGCACCAGCATTCCAGTACAGATGGAGCCGATAAATCTGGACTGCTACCTACCGTTTTCAAATGGGAAGGTGGTGGAAAAGAAGTCGCTATTAGTGGAACATTTTCCAACTGGAGACCACTTCCTATGGTGAAAAGGTAAAAATTTGAGAGGTTATCAGTTATCTGTAACTGTGGTGTTTTCCGGAAATGAACCAAATGTATGTTTTGATTTCAGTCATGGTGATTTTGTTACGATTATCGATCTTCCCGAGGGCGAACACGAATACAAATTTTGCGTCGATGGAGAGTGGAAATGTGATCCTACCAATGTAATTATAATTTTTCTAATGACCTTATGACGTCGATTAATCTACCACATACGACGTTGAACTCGTAAATATAGATACTTAATCCATCTTACGATTTTAGAAAATAGTCGACAACGGATTAGGAACCAAAAATAACCTAGTTACCGTGAAGAATACCGATTTCGAAGTATTTCAAGCCTTAGACATGGATAGTGAAAATTCCAGTTCATCTAATCAAGGTTAATATCGATTCTGTACCCTCGAAACATTACCTAGAGCAATGATTGATTATAAATTTCTTTCCAACAGCTAGTGAATATTCTCAAGATATCCCAGCTCTTCAAAAACCTTGGGAAAGAATGCACGGGCCTCCTATTTTACCCCCGCATCTCTTACAGATTATTTTAAACAAAGATACGCCTCTCTCTGTAAGTATTCGCTCGTCTGAGAATTATTTTGATGCCATTTGTGTAATTAACGTTGTTCAATTTGTCTAGTGCGAGCCGACTTTATTACCAGAACCAAACCACGTAATGTTGAACCATTTGTACGCGCTTTCAATTAAAGATGGTGTTATGGTGTTAAGTGCTACTCATCGTTACCGTAAAAAATATGTTACAACTTTATTATATAAGCCTATATAAGGTATTCTAATATACTATTTAAAGCTCGTCGGTTTGTATTGCTTGTTTTATATTTTTAATGTATTTCTCTTTTTCCTGTATCATGAATTTAATATAATATTTATTTGGGGGTACAATTGTGTACGTATATTCGTAATCGATTGTTTTGTACTTTCGTCAGAAGAAAATTACGATGAATATTACATATTTTTTATTTTAAAGAAGAAATACGTCGTAGTGTTGAAAGTATTGTTTATCGTGAATTTGTTTGGTTTCAGAATTCGTATTATCTCTTTCAATTTTTTTCGACCTTGACTACACATAAAAAAAAAATATTGAAGTGAATGATCTATACGATCAAAAAACCATACTGAGTGGAAAGAAAAGGGATGTAACGACGTGGAACGTGAGATCCAAAATACGAATAATTTTTCAATTATCCAACTCGTATGAGATCCACGAATGGTCGGATTGGTTATCTCAAACTACCTACAATGTTTTAAATGAATATTATACAAAAAAAAAATACAAAGAAAGGAAAAATCTAAAATTATTGAAACATTCAGAAAAATTAAAAAAATGAAAGAAAAAAAATTAAAAAAACATTTTTTGACGAGAGCTTAGAAACTGTCTGTCGCATTTCAGCGAGATGCACCCGTCTTTTGTGTCGTCGTTGATGTCGTCTTGGTTGCCTATATGCCAAATTGAAGGGGCTAATAAAAGCACTTGAAATAATTTGATCGAAGAATTTGATGCTTTGTAGTGCCTTTAATATGGCAGATAGGCAAACTTTATATATAACCTTAATGATAGTACTTTTCAAGACGTACAAAATTGGTGATATACGAATTGAGTCTATCTGTCATATTGAAGGCGCTAGAACACTTATAAAATCATAGAGTTCTGTAGTGCTTTAAATATGACAGATAGGCAAAATTTGTATATGATCTTTTTTATTCTTCTTGTTTAGTACTACTAAAAAGGTTATTAGCAAATTTAGTCTATCTTGTAAATTGAAGACTGTAGACAGCCAAATAAGAGTAGGGGAGAGTCACGTACCTTGGAACGACTTTAAGTTTTTTTGAAATAACACTACTTTAAAGCAAGTTTATATGAAAATTCGAAAGCCCAATCTTTTGTGCATCTAATGGCTTAAAAAGATCCCCCCACCACTCACTGTATTTCGAGAAAAATCAAATTTAGCAAAGCCCCAAAAACCGTTCCAAGGTACGCAGGGGGTCCGTACCTTGTAACATCTATTTTTTTACCTTTAATTACATGAAAAATGAGAAAAAACTGAAAAACCATGAATGTTTCATTAGTTAGAACATACACAAAAGAAATGGGATATTTCCAAAAGCTTCTGAGGAAAAAAGGTGTAAACTTTAAAAAAGATAATAAATTGTAATTTTTCCCCCATTTTTTGAGCAAAGGCTACGATTTTCTAATTGGAGCTCGTTTAATTACTTTTTTGCATCGCAGCATCACAAAAATTAAAGTTCTTTAGTTCTAAGGCATGAATAAATATTTTGTTCCAAGGTACGACTCAGTCAAATTTTTTTAAAATTTGATTCTGTCGGATTCTCTGAACTGTAAAACAAAAACTCAATATATGATGAGAAAGAGAAAAATTTACCCTTTCGAATGATATTTATAACGATTTACAAGTCCAATCTCTAGAAACATTTTGCCGCGAAAATTCAAAATTTTGAAAAGTATTCAAAGCGAAAAAATCACATGTTAACATTTTTTTTTATTCTCAAACTGATAATATTAACATCACAGTCCTGAAGTTGTAATGGCTTGGTGCTTGTTCAACACTTAACATATAGGTCCAAAAAATTTTTCCCCAGGTGGGCTAGTTGCAGAGATATAACGATCGTTCCAAGGTACATGCTGTTCCGAGGTACGTGACTCTCCCCTACTGATGAAACCCTAACTCCAAAAAAATCTGCAAAATATTGACAGGGGTTCATTTTTAGACTGAATGGAAAAAAATTAGGACCAGTATTTTTCAAAAATATTTAGAATTTTTTTTTTTTAAAATTGAAAAATTCTTCGATCTACTATTTACGAACAAAATATAGAGATATTTTTTTAAGAATTCATATTTTTTGTAAATTTTTCAGGAAAATTTTGTACGTACATCAATAATTCATTATTTTTGAAAAAATAAAAAAAATATTATTTTCTTAGGTACCTATAAAAAAAGAAAGAGAATTTTTAATTATAATTTTAGAAAACTTGTACTTGAAGAAAATTTTCAAATAATTTATATCGATACCGTACATTTTTTATAGTTAAAAATTAATTAAGAAAGGAAGAAGAATTAACTAATTTTTAAGAAACTGGAAAAAAATTGTAAAAATTATATTTGAATCTAATACTTAATTGGTAAATCTAAAAAAAAAAATTACAAAAAAAAGAGGAAAAAAATTAAATTGAAAATTTTTTTTAAAAAATCTTTAAATATCTGATGGATTACAAAAAAATGGAAAACTTGAAATGAAAATGAATACAAAAATTGATTTTGCATTGTTAAAAAAAAATTGAAAAATAAAGAGAATAAGGAATTTCTATTGTACTTCAAAAAAAAAATTAAGGATTTTTTCCTCAAAAAATGCAGTACGTAATTTTTTTACTCGGAAATTGAAAAAAAATGAGAATTTTTATTATCTATAAAAATAGAGTATTTTTACTCCAAAAAGTTGAAAGATTTTTTTACATAGGAAAGGTTGAGGAATTTTTCTTACACAAAAAATTGGAAAATTAAGAAAATTTATTTAGGTATGTACTCAAGAAATTGAGAAATTTTCTTCACTTACCTGAAAAAATTGAGAAAAAAATTTTTTGCCGAAAAAAATTTAAAAACAACTAAAAATTTAAAAATTAAAAAATTTTAAATTTAAAAAATATATGTACCTACTTAATTTCAAAAATAAAAATTTTAAAAAAATATGAGGAACTTTTCAATTTTTCACTCTTGAAAAAATTGTGACAAAAAATGAATGGATTTTTTCCTCTTATAAAAATATAAAAAATTAAAATAAATTAGATGAATTAGAAATTAAAAATTTCAGAAATTGAATTTAAAAAAATAAAAATATCGTTTTTGACTGTTCCAACTTGCAGCACTGCTGTGATCGAACGACCTGCTCAAACTTTCTTCACAGAAACCAGTTCACCATTGAACGGTATCGCCCACATTTTAATAAAATTCGTGCAGTGCTGTACTCTAGAATAGTAAAAGTAGTCAGATTCTCAGATTTGTTGTTTGTCGTTTTTCGAAATCGAAATTTCCGTTGCCTTCGCTATGTTTGTTTGTCTTCGATCGTGAATTTGTGAATTCGTGATCAAATATTTAAGACTTGAAATAATGTGATTGATTGATGTTTTGTTTAGTTGCTATAAATATAATTGTTTTGCTCGTTAAAATCTCGTTCCATCTTCAATACTTATTCATGCACCACCGGCTCGTTATTCGCAATAATCATTGCAGTCCTCCATAAGAGTAAGTTTTTTCACATCGAACATACAAGCATTATAATAACCATTTTGCACTCTTCTAATTTTCACGTATTCGCTTGATCTGTAGACTCCGTAATCGATCGATTCGTATCCGACGCCCCCAAAATGTATTCCAAACCGCCTGCGTCGCAGCCGAGCGAAAATTTCAAGCAGAATCTCGCCGGCGATAACTTGATAAAATGCCTGGACGAAGAATTCGCTAAATTCGAAGCTGTGGCGAAAGACTGCGATCGGTACACGGTCGTCGATATAGAGTTACCGGTTCGTATAATCGAGTTGTACTACAAAATATTTAAAATGTGCGCCGATAACACGTCCTTGAGACAGAATATCGACAGTGTTGAACTCTTTATGAAAATTTTCCTCGCGATGAGGTCCCACTTCAAAACCCAGTGCACCTGCGATTTAGATCTGGTCGAGTCTGACGATGAAGAAGATGACGAAGAAGACGACGATACGGATAGCGACTCGCTTTATTTGTGCGACGAAACCGATCCTTTAAAAAAATTCCTACATTTGATCGCCAACGAAGAAGTGAGAAAACGAGGCGAAGTCAAGGATAAGCTGATGAAAGAGTTGAAACATGCCAGCGATTGGTTGCTAGAACAAGGCGGTTATTCAATTTGCGAAATTTGCAATTCCAAGTTCGTAGAACCAACGGAAATGGGTAATCATGCGAAAACAGATACTCATACGAAGAATCTGGATATTTTCAAGTCGAACGAGTTATTCACCGCTTATCCAGATAAGGATAATGAAAGTTTCGGTTGTAAGATTTGTAAATCGGAATATAGTACGTTTAATTCACTCGTCAAGCATTTCACTAAACCTCAGCACGTTGAAGCGAAAAAGAATTATTCGAATGTCGATGCTGGTAAAAATGGTCAATCTAAAACCGAACCGAAGAAGTCGTCGAATAAGGAGAACAAACCTAAACCTGAAGCTAGCTCGACTAATGTCGTGATGACGTTTAAGGCGAAAAAAACCAACGACTCGTCCAAACCTAACAACATGGCTAACAATTTGTCCAACGGTACTACTCCGACTGTCGCTGGCATTCCTATTATTAAAACAATACCTGGAAAAAGTGGAAAACTCATGCATATCGTGGCTAAACCAGAATCCCAGCCAAATGATAAAGCTTCGACTAAACCTAAGTCGAAAAATACCACCAACGTTACATCTAAAGCTACCGAATCCAAGTCTGATAACGTATCGACCAAATCGCAATCGAAAAATACCACCAACGTTGCATCCAAAGCTACCGAATCCAGATCTAACAACGTATCGACCGAATCTCAAACGAAAAATGCCACCGTTGCTGCTAAAACAACCCAGACCAAGTCTTCTGATACCGTTTCGACCAAATCAACGGTTGAATCGATCCCTTCGAAGACCTCCAGTGGCAAAAACCCCAACAACACCGTTCAAGCTGAGAAGAAACCGTCGAATAGTATGAAATTTATCGTATCGAAAGATTCGCCTGGTAAATATTGCCAAATCTGTGCTCGAAATTTACCCGACCAAGATACCATCTTGGCCCACGTCAAAGAATCCGATCACCTGAACATGGCCTCGACTTTCGAATCGAATCAAGAATACGTTAAAATGTCCATCTGCGGAAGTCACTTCTTTTGCATCTTGTGCGGATCAAAGTTCTCAAATATCCATCAACTGACGTGCCATTTCAACGACAAAGAACATCTCGATTCGGTGAAATCTCCGTCGCAACCGTCCCCTTCTCCGGCCCCCGCACCCACTAAGCCAGTTCAAAAGGCACCGTCTAAGATTAACTTGAACAGTATCAAGTTACCAGATACTGATAAGAAGTTCTTCCGCCAGAAATCGACGAATCAAGTTCAATGTATCGTTTGTGACGTTAGTTTTAGCTCGGTTGACGACGTTATCGGTCACGTGAGCGATAAAAACCACACCGAGAACGTGTTAGATTTTATCAAACACGAGCAATACGTTCGATTACCCAGTGATAAGGTCGCCACGTTCGATTGCCTGAAATGTACCTCGGTTTTCGACTCTTTCGGCGCCATTCTGACTCACTGCAAAGAGCACAAACCCAAACCAGTCGAAGCGTTCAAGTTGAGTAAATCAGACGAGAAATTTATCTCGAAAGGTAAATCGGAGAAGAGCTCGCGATGTAATCTTTGCGACAAAGAACTACCCACCGAAGCTGCTCTCATTTCTCACACCGGTAGCTCGAACCACGTCAAGAATTACAACACGTTGACCAAAAACGAACCTTACTACGTGGCTGGCAAAACATCTTGCTCCTTGTGCGAGCAAACCTGTCACGATTTAGCCTCCCTGGTGAAGCATTTCAAGAGCGATACCCATCAGAAAACCATCGTCAAGGGTAAAAAGCCCCAGAATCAGACTCCCATCCATATTCCATCGTATTCGAAACCGAAGCTGGATCACATTGTGGTCGAATCTGTACCGGAGATGCCGAAAGGCACTCCGAAGAAAGAGAAGAAGCACGAAAACGCGCCTACTCGTAAATCTAGACTGCAGCTCGTTTCGATGAGCGATGTGAATTTCGAAGAAGTCACTATCGAGCAGTTCCCCATGAAGAAGCCAGATAACAGCTACGTTATCGCCAAGAACGACGTATTTTATTGTCGAATTTGCGATTCTGATCTTCCAGCTGTGACCGTCGCCACTCATATGAACGGTGCTACTCATAGAATCAACACCGAAGTATTCGAATCCCTGCAATGTCACGTACTATCGACCGAAGATTCTGTCCAATGTACGTCGTGCAAATTAACCTTCGGTCACGTTCACCAGATCGTGAAACATTTCCGAGAAAAAATCCACGCTAAACCGATTCCGACCCCGGATGAAAAACCATCCGACCCTGAGCCAGTTTTCGATCTCACTTCGACCGACCTTGCTGAAAAATTCGACTCCACTCAGACTGTAAATGCGAAAGAAAGTAAACCAGAAAAAGCTACGATTTCGCCTAAACGTGTCAAAATACCCAAATACGAACGTAAACACATCTTCAGACTGGCCGGAACCATCATCCAGTGTAATTTCTGCAACGTCAAGCTGCACGATAACGACGCTCTCGAGGCACATATCGGTAATCTGAACCATAAAAGGAATTCGACCGTGTATCGAGAGAATGAGTCGCTGATTAGGCAACTGGACAGCGTCGGAAGTATGTTCGAATGCATCCCTTGTGCTTTCACAGGCGATCTGAATAAGGTAATTAAGCATTGCAAGAAGAGACAGCATGCTGCGGCTAAAGGATGCGAAGATGCTGTCTCCGAAGAAGAAGAAATACCAGACGAAGAGAGCACCGACGTTGATCCGACCATTTCGGAATTCGATTTGAAATGTATCACGATGAAGAACGGTACAGTCAGGTGTAAACTCTGTCACAGTAAATTGACCGGAGAGAAGAACCTGCTGGAGCATATGAGTAGCCAGAATCATAAACAGTCATCGATCATCTACAAGACGAACGAGCCATTCATCGAACAATTCGACGAACTAGGATATAGCTACAAGTGCACCATTTGCGAAGTGATTTTCACTCGATTAGATACGATGATTAGACACTTCACAGAAGCTTCATGTCACGTGCAGGAAACCGACCCAAACACAGGCTACCTCCCTCCGGATGATACTCCAGTCTTCAACGTCCGCTCGTACGATTTCGAATGCATGCTGTGTTCGGCGACCTTCTGCGGATTTGTCAACCTATCTCGCCATTGTCATTCGGCCCAGCACGAAGTTCTAAAGAATATAATCCAAAGCGAGCAAAACGAGATCCCCTACAACATCACGATCACCGATTACCAATACCATTGCAACGCCTGCGACGTTCGTTTGCTAAACAAGGCTCTAATGGAGAAACACCAAAAGAAGAAAATCCACCAGGATTCGGCCACGTTCTATGACTTGGAAGGTAGAAACGGCGAATCGCGTCCCAGTGTGATCGAAATCGTCGGATACGAGTACTTGTGCAATTTGTGCTGGTTTCCAATGTACAGCGCGGCCGAGCTCGCCGTTCACGAGCAAAGCAACATGCATAAGAGTGGCAAAGACTTCGACGACGTTTGGCGATTCAACGAGAAACACCTGATCATGTGCGAGAACATGTACAAAGTCAGGTGTAAACTGTGTGAGCGAACGATCGGTATTGAAAGGCTGATTAAGCATTGTACCTCTCGCGACCATAGGATGAAGTTTATCGCCAGCCATGTGGAGGAGAGTGCCCAAGATCAGCATATCGTTTGGAGGAACGCTACCCAGTATTGTACCCTGTGTGATTGCAAATTGATTAATAATCATAATTTGGTTAACCATGTAAATAGCGAAAAACATAAGTTGAAATTGTTGCAGAATTAATCTCGACTAAAGACTGGAAAGAACGTATTCTTTTTTTATTGTTAATTACATTCCTAGTATTTTGTAAGATTTTATTATGAGTTATTTGGTTCGTTTTTGAGATTTTTATGCGATGATATATTCGTAGGTTATTAATTATTATTAATTTTTTAATACGAATTGAGAGTTCGAGTAGTGTTATTGAATATTCTTAAGTACGTTTTCATGTTCGCCATTTAATTCGTCAGTATTCGTAGGTTAAACTCTTTATTCGAATTTTTGTTTTCTTTAAAAATAATTAAATGTGATGGATTTTCTATTTTATTAAGCTGTTTTATTATTATTTATTTTTATTTTTTCGAGTAGTGAATTTCGCTTAGAATTAGCTCTTGAAACGATTGCGTTCGTATTATGATAGAATACTTTGTGCACTTTAATGTTGTAATATGAGTGGAGTGAAATCGACAAACTTTTTTTTCATAATGTTGATCGTTAAACAAAATTTCATCATCATATAAAGTTTTTTCTTTTTAAAAAATCAAATTCAATTTTTTCAAAATTTTACCCATTTTTTTCTATTTTTACTCTTTATTTTTATGTCGAAAATAATACCTATCTAAAGTCTAAACAAATTTTCTACCAGCTATTATAATTTCTTTATTATTTTGAAAAAATTACAATTTTTTACATCAATTTTCACCTTTTGAAGAATTTATACAAATTTTTTGCCTCAAAAAAATAGAAGATTATTTTTTTAACCCCGAAAAAGTTAAAAAAAATTTCTAGTGCAAAGTAGGTAAAAAATTTAGTAGGTACTCCCAGAAAACTTTTTTTATTCCCAAAAAATTATCGAGTTTGAAAACTTTTTCCAATTTATTTACTTAATTCAAAAAAAATAAATTGAATTTTCCAGTTTTTTTTTCTTCAGAAAATTGATCAGTCAATTTTTTTTCTTTCAAAAAGAAATTGCAATTTTTAAAATGAATTTTCTCTTTTTTTATATATTATTGAAAAAAATTTACTTGAATTAAAACAATGGTTATCCACCTTTACAATATAAATTTTTTTAATTCAATCATTTTTCAACTCCAAAAAATCTCATTTATTCATTTCGAAAAAAAATTTTAATTAGAAGAATGTGTACCTATTTTTTAAAAACAATATTTCATCAGTTTTTTACAATTATCTGTTCTAAAAACATTGAAGTTTTTTTCTTTTCTTTTTTTAAAATCTAATTCCGAAAAATTTAGGAAATTTTTACTTCAAATACAAAGTTGAAAAATTTTAAAGATTTTCCCTGCCTTCAAAAAAATGGTTTATTTCAAGCAATTGAAAAGTTTTTTTTTTTTGGGGGGGGGGAGGGTGTTTCTACAAAATAATTGAAACAAAAACTTGATGGGAAAAAAATATGAAAAGACTTGAGAATTCTGTTTTTAAATTTTTACTTGGAAAAATTGAGTTTTTTTTACTAGATACAAAAATAAAATTTAAAAAAAAATTATTCAAAAAAAATTTCACTCAGAGAAATTAAACGATTTTTTCCCCAAAAGAACTGGTAGCCCAATTTCTTTCATTGAGAAAAAATGATTTTTCATTTCCTCTAAATAAACATAATTTTTAAACTCATTTTTCCTTTTTTTTTTTTTTTTTTTTTTTTTTTGGAAAAATACTCATTTTTTTAAAATTTTTATTCTGAAAATAATTGTTGAATTTTTCCATCCATTTTATCATTTTTTTTCATTCAAAAAAATTATTCATTACGAATGTTCTCATTAAAAAAAAAAACTTCTTTATTTTTCAATTTTATTTTTACCTATATTTTCTAAAAAGGAGTTTTTATAATTTTAATCAATTTTGAAAACATAATTTAGTAGTTACAATTTTTTTCATTCTGAATAAAGTAGTTCAACCCACTTTTTTAAAATAAAAAAAATTATCTTTCTAATTTTTTTCATTTGAAACAATTTTTATATCTACAATTTTTAAAATCATCTTTCCCATTTTTTGTTGTTTTGAAAAAATACTCCAATTTTTATCCTGAAAAGAGTTGTTGAATTTTTCGATTAATTTTTTCATTTTTTTTTATTTTAAAAAAATTATTCAATACGAATTTTTTTTATTTAAAAAAAATCGTTTTCATTTTTCAATTTTATTTTTATTTTTAAAAATCAATTTTCATAATTTTAATCAATTTTGAAAACATGATTTTGTTACAAATTTTTTCGTTTGAATAAAAAATTAAGCTGATTTCCCCATTTTTTTCCTTTACCTAATTAAAAAAAAATCGTCATGAATTTTCTTGATTTTTTTTTCATTTAAAGAAATAATTTGAACCATTTTTTAAAAATCAATTTCTATAATTTTTTTATTAAAAAAATGAAATAATTTTTCAGATGATTTTTAATTTTTTGTAAATTTTGAAAACATGATTTTGTGCAAATTGTTTCATTTTGAGAAAATAATTCAAATATTTTGCCTTTTTATTCTTCTTTCAATAATTAATTATTCTAAAAATGAGTCTATGTTTCCCATTCTTTCATTCGAAAGAATAATATTAGGTATTGTACGTAGCTACGTACTCAGTTAATAAATTAAATTTTTTCTTTTTTTTACATGCCCAATTACCTATGTCTTCTGAAAAAAATTGAGTCAATTTTTCCAGTTTCTTTATTTAAAAAAAAAAATTGAATTCATTTTCATCAATTCTTGAATTTTTTTCTATTTTGAAAAATTTCATTTTTTAAGGGAATAAGCAAATGAATAAAAAACTTGAATTAGTTTTTTGTCACCTTTTAAAATTCCATCCAATTTTTCCATCAATTTTCTCAAAATTTTTTTAATTGAAAAAAAATCAATTTATGTAAACAAATTTTCTTCCAATTAAGTAACTAAATGAGTGATGACTTAATCTAATTTTTTTTTTCATTCTTCAGTCCAATTTTTCGTCAACTTTCACAATATATTAGTTAATTTAAAAAAAAAAAAATTAGTAAAATTTTTCAAAAATTTTATTTTGAAAATTCATTTTCTTTATTTCGAAAAAATATTTCAACCAATTTTGAGTAAGTACATTATTACCACGTTTTACAATTTTTTTATTTATAAAAAAAATCGAACAAATTTTTCAATCCAATTTTTAATCAATTAGCCTAATCAGTATTTCACTCTCTTTTTTCCATTGTTAAAAAAAATTCAATTTTTGTACTCTTCTTCACTCATTGTCATTACAAAAAATGATTTCTTTATTTTTTTGAAGATTTTTTTTCTCGTTTTGATTTTTAAAAAAATTCTTTCTTCATAAATTTTCTATTTTTTTTAATGAAATAATTTTGACGATTGACGTAAAAAACAAGTTAATTAATTTCATTTCAGTTATACAATGATAATTTCCATATGAAGTGATGTTGAAATTCCAACGGCGGGTGAGGGGGGTGTACATCAAATCGGTCTTATCGTTCGCTAAATTTGATATCTTCGAAAGTGGAATAGGGTGGATTTATCAGGTGAAAAATCTGCATTCTTATTTCCATGCTACAAAGGTAAGATGAAGTCGATTTGATCTGATCGTCTTATCTCTCGAGTACGTTCAAGTTTGAACGATATCGGAAAAAATTCGTTGAACCGAGACCATGCTAAACCTGCCTCTCCGGACGAACTACTCTCCGATAATTATTCTACGTACATTTCGCTTTTAATAACCATTATCTAGTCATATTCAATCAGTAATAATTCGTGTACTTTGCTTCGCAGCGTATGTTTGTGCAACAGTTTCAGACTCAGTTTCGTGTACAGAATGGTGTTTGTGCGTTAACCTGACTTCGTGAGTGTTTCACCGTTTTATAAGATTTTAACTTAAAAATCATGATCCGATCCGCGTTCAGTGCTCCTGTCGAAGCTGAGCCGCTCGACCACGACAACGTTATCGACTCGATCAACGAATATTTCGAAGATTTCGAGTACAAGGTGTATTCAAATCGGTTCGCGGAAATCGACAAGCGAATAACGTATCTAATTATTCGTAAATTCAAACGACTATTCGAAATGTGGGAGGAGAACGTGGCGTTTTCCAAATTCTTGGAAAGCGACTCCTTTCGCGAAATATTCGCGTTGATGTACAACGAATTTGGGTACAACCATAATAAAACATCTTCTGCCGAATGTTATCTAGAATGCGAGCTGTGCGGCGAAGAAATCGTGCTTCGGAACAACGATCCAGAGTATTCCTATCGTCTCCACGAAACGTCCAAATATCACGTGGAATTCGTTCGTAATTTGAAAGCGATCAGAACCGACGAAGAAATCGATCTGATATTCAATCAGAATACCAACGACAAAGGTACCTTCTTAGAATGCCATCTTTGCTTGGTTTTTATTCCGATCTTGGGTCGTAACGCGGATGACGATTTAACCAATGCTCGATTCGTCAGCGTCATGGATTCTCATCAGCAAGAGGAAAAGCACCGTTTGAATATGGAAATATTCGGCTCGAACAAGTCCCATATTAAAGTATACAATATGGAAGAAAAACTATACGCTTGTTCGCCTTGCCAAGAAATCTATCACGTCGATTTATTAATGGATCATTTGAAGAGCTCCACTCACGTAGAAAAGGTCTCCAAAGAATGTGTCCCGAAGAAGACCATCGAAAGGAACGATATAGGTCTAAACGTCATCGATAAAACTGACTTCGAGGTTTTCAAAACCAACATGGAATTAATTCACGTGATCGACGACGCTATTCAATGCTCATTATGCGGATCCAACTTGACCAGCGTTAACATGGTAGTAGAACATTTGACCGGTAAAGAACATACCAAAAATTTAGAAAATTATATGACGACACCTCCTGCTCCAGCTCCAGCCATTCTAGAACAAGCTGACGAGGTTGAGGAGTTACCACATTTTGACGTTGACGATGATGGTAAATGTGAATGTGACCAGCCAATTATCAACGACGTCCCATTGGAGGAATTTCCTAAAAAGAAAGAATACCGAGGTCGGTGGGCTATGTTCAAAATGAATTATGTATCGTCTGTTTGTTTGATAGTAGTATTTTCGATTTCCGCCGCGTTTTGGTACTGAAGTCCTCGTTGAGGATATTGTATAATATTTTTTAGATCGACTCTTATACTTTTAAAAAGGAGTGCCTACCTATTTTTAGTTTGAAGTACAAATATTGTTTTATTTGGATCGTGTTATTTTTGAGAAGTTAAATTATTAATGTTTTAGTTGGAAGTTTTAAAGTGTACCTAATTAATTTTTATGATAAGGACCTAGTGTACTTATGACGATTGTTATTTATTTTTTGAGAAGTTTTTTTATCAAAGTTTGATTATCGAATGTGTTTTAGTTTTATTTTTAATCACGTAAATATTCAGAATTCGGTTAAAAATCTTATTATGATGTGCTTTTATTGTGAGATTATGTTATTATTTTACGAAGGGGTAAGGGACGGAGGGTTGGAAATTTTGTAATGTTCAATAATGTGAGAATGTTTTTTTTTCTCATAAAAATTAAACAAAGAATGAAGATTTTTTTTCTAAAAATGACAAATTTAAAAAAATAGAATTTTTCTCTATTTTTTTTTTTTTTTTTTTTTTTACATTAAAAAAATCCAAAAAAGTTTTTTTTCCAAAAATTTGAGAAAATTTTTTCCTAAAAAAATGAAATATTTTCTTACGTAAAAAAAAAAAATTGAATTACTCTAAAAAAAAAATTGAAAAATTTTTTTATCTGATAATTTAATTAAAATATTTATTACACCAAAAAATTCAAATTAGGTATTTACTATTTACTCAACTCAAAAAAATCTAAAAATTTAAAAACAATTTTTAATTTAGAAAAAACGAGAAATTTTTTTCATTAAAATTTTTTTTTACCTTCCAAATAAATTTGGATTTTTTCTTCTTCAAAAAAAAAAATGAATTTTCCCCTTCTAATGCTATTTCTAATTCAGAAAATTAATAATTTTTTCTCTCGCCAATTTTAAGGTTTCCCCTTAAAATGCAGATTTCTCTATATTTTTTCTCAAAAAATTTGTGAATATTTCCAATTCAGAAAAATTTGAATTTTTTCCCCTAGGAGTGATAGTTTTATTTAAATTTTTCCTCAAAAAATTTGAAAAATATTTCTTCCCCAAACAAACAGCACAACAGCAACTCTTTTCTCAAAAAATGGTACCTAATATTTTCTTATTAAAAACAAACAAAATTACCCCCAAAAATTTGAGACAATATTAATCTTTAAAAAATATCAAGAATTAGTTCCCCAAAAAATTGCAAGATTTTTTTTTTTAATTTTTAAAAGAATGTCGACTCCAAAATATGTAAAAAAAAAATTTCTCCAAAACATTGAATTACTTTTTACGTTGATTTTTTTTCAAATACATAGGTACTTATTTTATTCCAAACTAATTCAGAAATTTTCTTTTTTTTTAAATTTAAAAAATATTTTAAGTCTAGAAACTTTTTTTTTTTTTTAATTTGGTAAAAAATTGTTGATTTTTCCATAAAAATGAGAGGTTTCCATACAAAAAATTGAGAAATCTTATTTTCCAAAAATTCGAAAATATTTTTGATCCAAAAAATTGAGTCATTTTTTCTGTACAATTTAAGAAAAAATTTTACTCCAATATCCCAGTTGGAGATTTTTCTCCAAAAACTGAAAATACGTATTTTTTTACTCCAAAACTAAACTTCATAAAATTCGATGAGATTCTTTGCTTCAAAAGTTTGAGGGACGTTTTTGCCAGAGGAAAATTGGATTTTTGGATTTTTTTCTCTGAAAAAGTTTTTTTTTTTTTTTTTTTTTTTTTTTTTAAGAAAAAAAAACATTATTTTATTTTTTCAATAGGATTTTTTTTTTCATGAACAAATTGTAAGATCAAACATTTTTTTTAAAAATTGTGACGAAAATATGGGATTTTCTCAAAAAAAAAAGGAATAAAGAATTATTTCAACTTTTTTTTTGAAAATTAAAAAAAAAAAAATTGGAATTTTTTTTTATTCTGACAATTTTTCACTCCAAAAACTTTGGATTTTTTTTCTCCATAAATTGATTGAAAAATAAGTGCTAGCAGCTTCAAAAAAATGTCATTATTCCTTTTAATCCTTATCCTTATGTTGTCTTGTAAAAAAATTGTTTGAGATTGATGACTGTTTGTATAATTGAAATGGCAACACTGAAAATTCCAGGACGTTAAAAAAAAAAAATGATGATGGAATCGTTAAAAAATTTGCTCCGGATTTTTTCGTGTTTGTTCTCGTATACCTAATTAAAATCAATTAATTAATATGCGTGAATATCTTGTATAAATTGAGAAAATACGTTATGAAATGTGTAATTTTTCAGTGTTTTGAATATCAATTTCCGGTGTTTGAAAAGCCAAAATTTGTACACTAGCCACAGAAACTTCATTTGAGATGATTGCAACAATTAAGCAGGTATGTTACCGATTTTATTAATGAAAGAATGATTATAATTTTTTCAATAAGATGTCTGTGCATACTATTTTAAGCACCTGCGATCAAAGATGCTTTCATTTTTCTAAAAATCTTATAAGCTATATTGGTCGAAGCGGAAGATAGGCGACTTAATTTTTCGAAATTACATCATTTTTCAACATTCTATTCATGGCCAAGTTATACAAATATTTCGAATTTATGAAGAAAATTGTCATTCTGTTTCAATTCTTATAATTATTTTTCGAATTCGTTGCTGAAGAAGCAGTAATAGGCGCATACACTTGGAAAGTTTTTGATAAATTGCAGCTCAAAAGTTGGGATTCAAACTGGGTCAAGATAAAAGATAAATGTAGTTGAATTCAACTTCGAGGTATAATTAAATTAAATATTAATGAAGTGAATAATATGTACAAGTACCTAATGCTACTTAGTTCTTTTTCATGTATGTAGTTAGGTATCTTGTCTTGGCCCATCTGTGTACTTTCCCAGCAAGAGTATCAATTTTATTTCTTTTTTAATAATCACTAATTTTTTCCCTTTTGGTCATGAATATAGTTTTGAGTTATCCTTCTCCAGATTTATGATTCAAGAAACCGATTTATCAAAATCAATCTACGCAGGTAATTTGGCAATCATGGTAATCCCCTGATAATTACTTTTTCATTTTCAAAATACGTTGGTTGTTGAACTTGAAATTCAAGTACACATGAATTCACAATGAGATCCGTTATCGACGTTTATTTCATTGGTAGGTAAAATCATGAATCTGATACATTGAATGATAATTATTCTTTCACGTAGAAAAAGGCAATTTTACCATATTCTGCAAGTTTCGTCTTATCTTTAATCGATCTCGGTGCTCTCAATACAAATTACAGTGCAGTGAGTGCAGTGGAGTATTTTGGAATACATTTTTCTCAATCTAGTGTACCTAACAAGTGAACTATTGTTTTACGTTTTTGCATTAAAACGAACAGTTTTTTCCAAATTTCACGATGAACCGTTGGAAGAAAAATCCGAAAAATCGATTCACTCGTGCAGCTCGTCCGGCCACCATCGACGTCAACATCGAAGACGTCACCAACTTCGTTTCCGATTACTTCTACGACCTGAAAAAAAGGCTGAAATATAACCGAGTCGTCGATCGCATCGATATGGAGCTACCTCGTCTTATAATTCGTAAGTTCAAAGAATTATTCGAAATATGGGACAGTAACCTTTTACTTACCAAGTGTTTAGATAAGGATTTATTCGAAGACGTGTACAGTTCGATGGCCGACGTATTCGAAAGCTTCCCTAGCAGCGATACCAGCGATCGTTCTTGGTCCACTTGCGACAGCGGTTATTTAGAATGCTACGAATGCGGCGAAGAAATCGTACTGAGGAATAACAATCGCGAGTATTCTGTCGCCTATCACAACACGTCTCGTCAGCATTTGGAATTCATCGATAGTTTCCAAAAGGTGAGAAACGAACGTAAAGACGATTCCGTTAAAAAGGAATGTTTAAAAATTGACCCACAGGTACCAATAGTACCGAAGGATGTCGTCGACGATACTTTACCTCCGCGTAAGTGTTTGAAATGTGACGAATGTGACGTAGAAGTCGTATCGAAGGATGAAGCCAACGTCGAGGATGCTTTAGCCTCGCATAAGAAGTCCCTGCTTCATTGGGAGATCACTGGTAAAAATGGTATCGACGATATCGAGTTTGTCAGTAAAGTAATTAACGAACAAGGCGTTACAGTGGTTTGTCATCTTTGCTGCGTTACCATTTCGATCGAAACGTCGAACCCGAATACGAAGGATTATCCTGTTGATATAATCAACTCGCATACGAATGGTGAAAATCACATCCTGAATTTATACTGGTTCGGTTTGCAGAAGAACTACATCGCAGTTCATTGTAAAGAAGAAAATACAATCAAGTGCACGCTGTGCGACGAAACATTCGCCAAGGATTCGTTTCACGACCATTTCTACGCTGGCTCAACTAGTGAACACAGTCGACGAATGTTGCTAGCCTCCATCAAGGTGGAAAATTTACGAAAATCTGTCTCCAAGATGAAAATTTACTACACGACTCGAGTCAATACCAACGAAGGTGTATTCATGAAGTGCCACATTTGTCACGTTATGATTCCAGCTATCTGTTCGGATTCCAACGACGAAGAGTTTACCAATCGATACATCGATAATGCTGTAAATACGCATCAGGAAACCGAAGACCATATTTTGAACTTGTACTGGTTCGAGTTGCAAAGCTGCTATGTTCAAATACACGACGTCAGAGAGAACCTAATCGAGTGTTCCTTGTGCGATGAAGTTTTTCGTTTGGATTCGTTCCATAAGCATTTCTACGGTACCGGATCGAATACCCATCATGGAAGACGTGTTTTGCTCTCATCCATGCATAAGAGTGATTTGAAAAAGGCCATCGGTGAGATGAAAATTGACTGTATTAATCAAGTCGAGAACAACGCTGGGACGTTCATGAGATGTCATATCTGTCGAGTTTTGATACCTACCATCACGAACAGTGAAAAGTCCTCCAATAAGTACCTAGTCAATGTGGTGAATTTACACCAGCAAGACGAAGATCATCTGTTGAATTTGTACTGGTTGCAGCTGCAGAAAAATTACGTCGAGGTCTACGACCGTAAACAGAACATAATCAGGTGTACGTTGTGCGATACCATATTCCATTTGGATTCGTTCTACGATCATTTCTATGGCGGTTCTACTAATCAACATAATCGTCGTACTTTGCTCGCAGCAATTACTGATAAACGAGCTGCTAATAACTCGATTACCAATGAAGAATAATTTAGAAATAGAAAGTCGACTTTTGTTATTGTTTCTAACGTTTTATACGTCTTAAATTGTCGATGCTAAGTTGACTTTTTTGATTTTGTACGTCACACGTACAAATAAATAATGTTGTTATTGGTTCTACTTTCTTTCAACGGTTGTTTGTTTGAGATCTTTAATTATCTATGGTCGAGCAGGTATCAATTCACACATTTTTGGAGAATGAACAATGTCTTTGAACTGTTGACGTTTGAAACAAATCGATCTACAAAGCTAATTGGTAGGTAGCTAACTGAAGTCTGAAATTCATTCTGTTACTATTGTATTTTGGGTGTTGTTATTTCCACCAGCCAGTCTGGTTTCAATTGAAATTTATTTTATCCAAAATTGGAGGGGAAGGAGAGGTCCAATCGAAATGTTCATAATATCCGAAATTATTCCTAGATCTTTAAGGGTGTTTTATTTCCACCAGCCTGGGTGAGTAGTTCATAGAAATGAATCAACTGAATCTCTGGACTTGGAATATTTCTTTCAAGCTTCGATTGCCATTCATTTTATTCAAAATTGGAGGGAAAGGAGGGGTCCAATCAAAATTTTTGTAATATCCAAAATTATTCCTAGGTCTTCAAGCTATAACTTTTGTTTGAAGTTTTTTTTTTAATTGGACCCCAACCCCCCAACTGATTTTACACAAAACTTCGAAGATATTAATTAAAAATTCCAGATGAATGAGCGAGGAATGAACCGATTGAAAAAAATTTCAAATAAGTAGAGAAAGATCCTAAAAATAATTTTGCTCATTATAAAAATTTCTATTCGATCTCTCCCTCTCCACCTATTTCACATAATATCAGGAAAATACTTTTTCAAAATTGGAGGAAGGGTCTAATTGAAAAATTTTTCAAACAAAAGTTTTACATTCAAGTCCTAGAAAAAATTTTTGTTATTATAAAATTTTCCATTAGACCCTCCCCCCCCCCCCCAATTTTGCATAATATATCATCGGAATTCATGGTTCAGTCTTCAGATGTGCTTTCGACATTTTTGTTCGAATTTTTGAGAGCGTGTATTATTGATTTTTTCCCGAAAAGTTGAAATAATGTTGAATGTAAAAATGATTTTTTTTTTGTGAAAATATAAGAAATATCGTACTTTTATCCAAAAAGATTTTTTTTTTTAAATCAGCTAATAGTTTTATTCTCAAAACAAAAATTCTCCAAAAAACTGAGAAATTTTTATTCTTTCAAAATATTTTTCTTCATAAAAATTGAAAAAATTACGCCTCCAAAAAAGTGTTAGAATGTTTATTCTCAAAAATTTAAAAAAAATCAAGAAATTTAAATTACATTTTTTGCTGTCAAAATATTTAGAGATTTTTTTTCCTGAAACAAATAATTTTTTTCACAAAAAATTGAGAAATTTTTAGCCTCTTAATTCCTTCAAAAATTTGAGAAATATTCTTCTTCAAAGAGTTGAAATATTTCCTTCTTCAAATAAATTATAATTTTTTTACTCTCCGAGAGTAAAAAAAAAAAAAAAACTCTTGATAAAAAAATTCTAAAACATTCAAATTTTAATTTTAAAAAATTCTTTAAAAAATTTAAGAAATTTTCATTCTTTTCCCTCAAAAATTCAAAAAATTTCTTATTTATTTATTTTTACTTCAAAAAAATTGAGAAATTCCTTCTCCAAAAATATTTAAAAAATTTTTACTCTCAAAAATTTCAAACATTTTTTACTACTAAAAAATTAGAGAGTTATAGTCTTTTCCTTCAAAAATTTAAAATATTTCCCTCATCTCTGAAAGAAATTTATAAAAAATTTTACGCTTGAAAAATTGTAAAAAAAAATCGCAAAAATTGAGCTTAAGAAATTTAAAGACTTTTCTCATAAAACCAAAAAAAAACTTCAAAAAAATTATGAAACTTTCATTCTTTATTTTCTTAAAAAATTTGAAATATAACTCCATAAAAGTGAAGAAATTTACTTCTCCCATAATATTAAAAAAAAAATTATCCCAAAAAATAAAAATAAAATTTCTTTAAAAAAATCGAAAATTTATTTTTACCTACTCGTAAACAATCAAGAATTTAAAAAAAAATTCACTCAAAATAAAATATTAAGAGAGTTTTGGTCTTTCTCTTCAAAAATTTGAGATTAATATTCTTTATAAATTGAGGATTTTTTTCTTTTTTTTTTTACTCCAATTGGACACATAGAAAACTAAGAAATGTTTTCATGTTTTAAAATTTTTAATTCGTAAAATTCAAGATTTTTTCTCCAATAGAACCAAAATAATTAAAAAATTACCTAACGAAAAATCAAAAAATTTTCTTAAAAATTTCGACTAGACCCCTCCCTCCCCCTCAAATTTCGAATAAAATAAATGTTAATTGAAACTTGAAAGAAATATTTCAAGTCCAGAATTTGAACTGATGGAAGCAGGAAGTGTGAGAAATTGCATTCATGTTCACTACAAATCTGAGCAACTACTCACCCAGCCTGGTGGAAAAACAACACCCTTGTATTTTGGTTGAAGAATGAACAGTTTCATTGAACTGTTGACGTTTGAAACAAATCGATCCGGAAATTCATTTAACAAGATTGGAATAATTTTGAACTCGAAAATAAACTGATCAACAATTGATTAAATTTGCTTTATTAAAAACTACTATTTAACTAGATGATTATTCTAGAACAAAATCAAACACAACAAAAGCTACTTCTAAAACGAAAATGAAAACGAAAAATGAAATAAAAAGAAGAAATAACCATCGAACTTGAAAATAAAACACTTAGATAATTACAATCTTAAAATCAATGGTAGATAATCGCCATTAAAATAAATCTACCTGGGTTCACAATACAAAAGCCCAACGATAATACTGCGTTTACACACCACAATTCGAAAGCAACTTCAACTTGGTATGCTCGAAATCGGTAAAATGATTCATTAGTGCCCCCAAAAAGAAAACCTGATTACACAAAGTACACTGGAAGAAAGTCTTTTCGTGATTCAAAACTCTAATGAACCTTTCGTGCGACTTATACACGAGAAAATTGAACCGATGATCTACGTATCGTTGATGGGCATCGATCATATCAGCATTCGGTTCACCACAGCAAATGGTAATTCTGCACAAATGGCAAGTGGTCAAAATGCCTTCGTCGTCGGTCGTCTGAACGATAAAATTGATTATCAATTCGTTAAAATTCTCCACATCGACGTTACACGTCGATAGCAGCTTGAGCTTGGTATGCTTGGAGCTGGTCAAATGATCCATGAACGAATCCAGATTGAGCTCAGTATTGCAAAGCGTACAGCTCAGAGTGTCTTCTTGGTTACGATGAATCTTCACATAAGGCCAATGCGAATAAAACACCAGTAGATTAAAGGTATGAATTTCGCTACTCTTGTGAGCTTGGGCCATATCATCGAAATGATTCTGGGTCGATTTTGAAATACTGGTCGACGTAGGAACAGGTATCAAAGTACGACAAAGGTAACACTTGGTGAAAATACCTTGATCGTTGATTATATGGGTAACGAATTCGATGGGAATGCTGTTCAAATCTTGACGACTGGACTCGCTGATCGATGTAATTTTACTCTTGGAGTGTTTGGAATTGGCGAAATGTTCCATGAGTAAATGCAAGTGGAAGATTTCGCCGCAAAGAATACACCGGAATGTGTCTTCTTCTCGATTATGAATCCTTACGTAGTTCTCGTGCGATTGAAATATCAACAAATTGAACCTGTGTTCGTCGTCGTGCTCGTGGGAGTTGATGACATCGTCGAGGCAGCTGTGACTGGTGTTTTCGTCGTCATCGGAATCGCCATAGTCGTTGACTGGAATCGAGATTTGGCACAAGAAGCATCTGAAAAAGGTACCTTTGTCGTTTTCATCGGTTCTAGTCATTCGTTTAGTGACGTCGGTTATCGGTTCGTGAGAATTATCGAGATTCTGAAATTGACTGGCTTGTATGGCGTACGAATGATCTAGAATATTAATCGTGTATTTTTCGAATTCGGTGGCTGTTTGAGAATCTGGTAGAGTAGTCGTTGGACTGCAATCGTACTTCTTTAATATTTCATTCATTAAGGAATGAATATCTTCGAGTATGTCTGGTTTAAGGTACGTGGAAAAGCTCTCGTTTTCGTTCCATGTTTGCAACAGTCTTTTGAATTTGTTGATTATTAAAAGAGGCACCTGCGTGTTGAGTCGATTCAACCCTTTTGCTTTTAGTTTCTTTTCGAACATGCCTAAATGAAGATTCAGGAAGTTATTCACTTTCACTTTGATGGTTTTTGTTTTAGGATGAACGGATCGACGACGAGAATTGTGATTCATGTTTGGAAAATTCACTTCAACGGTATACTTTCGAATGTAAATAGATACGCGATGGATCTGTGCTCGAGAAGTTTGCACTCGTGTTTCGTTCGGTGAATTAGAAAATCAAAGAACTATCAACGGTTCGAGGTGGAAATGAACAAATTAACCAGCTTCGGTGATGTTGACTTAAATAAAAAGTAAAAACTTTGAAGTGACCGTCTTATCAATTACGATACTGAATAGCTGAGGTGATTATTGCAGTAGGAAAATTTGCCTAATTTACTTTTTGAAGGCATGCATAGCTTCGTTTCGTAATCGCCTTCAAAAAGGAAGATAGGCAAAATATCAGTCATCTTGAAATTAGCCTTGTTTTCAATTTTCATTGCAAATGAAGGATATCGACCTTCGACCGTGGAAAGCAGCAGTGGAATTAATTTCATTGAACTTATTTTTCTAATTAAATCTGTTTTATTTTTATGTATTAATTGTGTACATTGTACTTACACTGTCTAATTAATTTTGTTATTTATCTACAACAGGTGAACAGATGGTAAAATTAATACGAAAATATTTAAGGACTCGATGCAACGACCCGATCTATGATTTTATGTAATTCATCGAACGTATGTTGCCGTATTTTTCCTTTCTCCATCTTGGGCTCTGAATCAATATTCAAGTATTGCAGTTGATTGGCGGTCATCGGCGTCCATTGTACGTCCTCGGTTGACGGATCACTGTTGGAAAATTAACGAGTAAGTTGTCTACTCTACACTATTTATCATCGAGAACTATAGTTTCTAGTTTGGTTTAATGTGTTTAGATCCAGGACAACTTACCCACATCTGGCAAAATTAGTCCACATGCTGGTGATATGATTAACGACCTTTAAATCGTCACCTTTGATTTTTCGTCGAAAAAAGAATGCTTTCTTGAAGTAAAATAAGTAGCATAATTCATCACCGTGACAAGCTCCTGAAATATAAGCAGGTGTCATTACTATAACTTGATAATTTTGTAGGTATATTATTTCTACTTTCAGTTTCACCTTTTTCGTCTAGACGTGTTAATGGGTTCATCATTCGTTCAAGCTGAGACGAGATGTTCATAGACCCATCGTAAGAGAACAAATAAACGTATGGATGCATCTGGGCTTTCATTAGCAAATCGATCGCATCGTAAAAACGATAGAAGTATAGATCGGTGAATAACTGTGGAACATAATTTTTTAATTTATTCTTCGTTAATTTCAGGACCAGCAAGCTTGGAATTTTTTTGGGTGTAGCTCGATTTTTTCGGAAAGATAACTACTGGTTAAGATTTTTAAAATGGTGATGTGAGAATAATTTCTTTCAGCTAAAAAACAAAGGATTGGATTTTACTTAAAAAAAAGAATCTTCAAAAATAAACTCATAGGTACTACATACTACCTACGTCTTATTGAGAACATTTCTAATTTCAAAAAATTCAGAGTTTGAAAAAAGTCATTAGATGCAAAAAAATTGAAAAAAAAATGTTATAAAAAAATTAAAGAATAATTCTTCTGTCCAAAAATTGAAAAATTAAAAAATTCTCTGCAACTAAAAAAGTTGAGAAATTTTTACTTTTAAAAAATTGGGTGTTTCTTCGAAAAAATAGAGATTATTTCTCAAAAAAATTGAGTGATATTTTTTCTCCACAATTTTGAAACATTTCACGTCAAAAAAATTGAAAACATTCTATTTTGAAAAAATTAGAATAAGCACTCTTTTAAGTAGGTGTTATGTCAAAAAATTGAAAAAATTTTCGTGTTTGAAAAATATTATTTTTTATTCGATTTTTTTCAAATTTTACTTTCAAAAAGTTGAATTTTTTTAATCCATTAAAATTCATTACAAAAATCTGAGAAATTTCTCTATTCTGAAATTTTTTTTAAAATCTTCAATTTCAAAACATCTATATTTTTACTCCATAAAAAAGTAAAAAAATAAAACATTACTACGAGAAAGTTTGCTCATTAAAATGTTTCCAAATTAATTGATTTTTATGTTAAAAATAATTTAAAAATCATTTTGTAGCGAAAAATTTGAAAAAAATGAGATAGATAATTTTTTACTTTGAAAAAATTGAAAAAAAGAGATTTTTTCATTCAAAAAATTGAGAAAATTATTCTTTGCTCTAAGGAAATTTTTTTTCTTCTAAAAATTAAAAGAATTTCTTCAATAAATTATGACTTTTTTCATTTTAAAAAATTGCATCATTTTATCCAAAAAAAGTGATTTTTCTCTTTTCTAACAACGTTGAAGGAAAAATTATTCCAAAAAATTGGAAAACCTTTGTACATAACGTATTCTAAAAAAATTGAAAAAAGATTTTGTGTAAAAAAAATCTAAAAAAAAATAATAATAAGTCTATAGGTAGAGATTTTTTTCCAAAAAATAATTGAAAAAATGCATGTTTCCAAAAATTAATTTTTTTCAAATTTGAGTATTTCTTCAGTCGAAAAACTGAAAAAATTATTTTTCATCTACTCCAGATTTTTTTTTATAATTCTAAAAATTTTAATGTATTTTTTTTTCATTTTTTTTTCATTTTCAAAAAAATAATGGGATTTTTTTTGTTAATATAATAATCCATTCAATTTGCTAAAAAATATCTTCAAGAAACTGAGATTTTTTTTTGTTTCGAAAAAAATCAAGAACTTTTCGATTTCAATAAAAAATATTTTCCACCAAAATAAATTATCAAAACAATTTGTTCCTTCATAAAAATTTAATTAAATTATTTTTAAAAAATTGGTAACGTTTTTTATTCCAACAAATTGAAAATTTTTGAAAATTTGAAAAAGATTTTTGAGTTGAAAAAATTGAGAAGATTATTCTTTGCTCTATGAGATTTTTTTACTTTCAAAAATTGAGAAACTTATTTTTCGATTAAAAAAGAACCCATTTTCTCCAAAACGATTAAAAGATTTTTTTATGGAAACTTTTATTGATAAATTTTTCTTCAAGAAATTGAAAAATCTTTTCGTTGCGAAAAAATTCAGAGATTTTCATACTTGTTTCGATTTTCTTCGAAAAAAAATTAAAAAGTGTTCATAAGAGAATTGAGAAAATTTTTTGCTTAAAAAAATGAAAAAAATTTTTCTCCAACAATTTGAAACTATGTTTACTTACTTCTTCTGCAAATTGAAACATTAAAAAAAAATCTTTGTTCATATCACTTTTGAAATTTCAAGTGTAGCTTGAGCACCCCTTCCCCTCCCTTGCTGCTGCTAAGTTGCTGGCCATGATCATTTTTTTGTGTTTTTTTTTTTGCAGTGTTGTACGACTTACATTTGATATTTCATTTCCAGATTGCGACGTAATGACATCATTACCAAAATACAGTTGTTTGACTTGATACGATGCATTGGGAAGTAGATCAGAATTAATGTTGAAGTACTCCTTCAAAAGTGTTGGAAACTTTTCTTTCAGTTTTTCCACAACGTCTCCTTGGTAACCTGCGATACGTTTGTCAACGCAGTCGTAAATCATCGAAATCGAATAGGTAGGTATAAATTCGAAAAGAATCATTAACACATAGGTACCAATAAATATCATCATCCCTTCTTTGTTAGTTTGTCCGTAAATGACTGGTATCGGTTTCATCTGTTTCAAAAGATTTTCGGGAGTATCTGGTAGGAATGCTCCTTCGGCGATTGTTTCGACAGATGGTGGTAGATTTGGAAACCGAAATTCTTGGCCCTGTGGGAAAACGTAGGTCATTTTGTAAGATGACCAAAATGACACTATTTTTAATAAGTGAACTGAAACGTATTTACTAAATTTTTTTTCAACATTTTTTCCACAGCGTGTAAAAGTTTTCGAACGGAAATTCGTTTCAAATGATTGAGCAGCTCGTGACAATCCTCACCCTGGTACCCGGCTTCTCGACCTATTAGAAAAGCCTGTTCGATTGGATTCTGTGTGAAGGCCCACGGAGAGAGAGTTGATCCACTTTGCATGATAGCTTTGTGAAATAAACCTAAATTGATTCGTGTAAGTATTCGGATTCTATTTTTAAAATATAAAATGAGATATTCGAATGCGAATAAAGTAGAAAGAACCTTGCGATAAGGGTGAAATCATATGATAATGAACGCTCGACGAACCAGCACTATGTCCAAAAATCGTTACGTTGTTCGAATCGCCTCCGAAATATTGGATATTTTTTTGTACCCATTTTAATGCGAATGTTTGATCTTTCAGGCCAACGTTTCCAGGGCACTGTTCGATTCCCAAATTCAAAAAACCTACACGAGGCTTATTAGAGTCGTACCTATATACAATTGACTGGAATTTTGCAATCAAAAATATAGGTAGGTATTTTACTCACCTAACGCGTGTAATCTATATTGAATAGTAACCAATATGATATTTTTATTCATTAATATATCAGGCGAACATGACCATTTCAGTGCAGAACCAACTATGAATCCTCCACCGTGAATGAAAAACATGACCGGTAAAGGCGTACTGATATCTTCAGGAGGCTGGAAAATTGCACTTGGAATGAAAAATGCTCAAAACTGGCAACCTACGACCTAGTCCTTTGAAAATATTTACCATCGGTGTGTAAATATTTAAATATAAGCAATCTTCGTCGCCAATGTGCATCGACATCAGAGCACTGAGTGGCGATTGATAGCAGCAGTGCTTTTCGCGAGTAGCGTCGTAAATACCATTCCAAGTTGGTGGATCTTCCGGAGGCTACATTGTCGAATTTTGTAAGTAGGTATAGGTAAAAGTGATAATTTCGTTTATCTTACTTGGAATCGTGATTCTCCAAGAGGTGGTTTAGCGTAGGGTATGCCCAAAAATGAGCAGTATTTTTTCCCATCGAATTCGGACGTGCTCTCTTTGCCTTGTAATTTTCCTTGTTTCGTTTCGACGAAGAAATATTCTTTAGCTTTACAAATATTCATTCTGGTTTTGTCCCGATTTACTTTTACTTTTTTACTCGAAAAACGACTAGATTCGATTATGTTTACACAACCATTCGGACGAAATAAATTACACGTTGTGCATGTTCGAGCTAACGTGACTAATTCGTCACCGATTACCTACCATAGTTACTCCCTATAGTTATTATCAAATAAAAGATGCATTGCGTTAAATAATATCACCGTCCGGTATACAAAATTACGAATTTATTCGAATTTCAAATTTACATTGCTTAAGTTTGTATGTACACTATTTTAACGTAAGTTGATTCTTATTTATTTACGGGCAATTATTGGGCACGGCTGCGATTCCGTATAATTTACTGTTACCCACTTGTAACGATATCGTATCTGTTCTCGAAGTATATCGATCGTAATATCCCACCTTGCCTCTGTAAACAAACAAAAAGTACTACGTAAGTATTCCTTAAAAATACCGACCTATTGAAACTAGAAAATCGCTTACGTAGTCCAATCAGTCCAGAAGTACTTATCGTTCGTTACTGTCAAACCGAACGGTGACGAGACATTGGTCGTAATTAATCTTTGAATTTTACTGTCGATTCCAGAGCAAGATATACGTTTGGTGCCGGCGTCAGCCCAGCATACTTCGTCGGTAGACCAATCAATGGCTATGGAATTTGGTACCTGAACATCGGCTCCGGAAAGGAATACAGAACGAGCTGATCCATCTAGGTTACTCGATTCTATTTTTGGCTGAGCTCGATTCCAGTCTGTCCAGAACAGTTTGCTGGAATTTCCAAGTAAAAATGGTAATAGGTTAAAAAAAATTAAATGTTATCTGGGAAAAAGTAGATACTACCTACCGTTTGTAAGGATGTACGGCGATTCCTCTGGGATTGGCGAGACCGGTTGAGATGACCGTTTGACGTTGAGTGCCGTCCAAGTTGATCGATTGGATTGATTTTTTCTTCGCGTCTGTCCAATATAACGTACGACTAATCCAATCAACTGCTAGACCTTCTGGGTTTTCGATATCTGTAATCGGAATTACGATTTGGGAAATCAATCAGTGTCCTAACTTGCATCTTTGGCCATTCATTTACGTACCTTTGTCTACCAAAGTAGCGATATTTTTGCCTTTGTAATTGGAGTACTTTATTTTACGTCCGTTGTAATCACTCCAGTATACTTTCCCTTCGAAGCAATCGATTGCCAAACCTATAGAAATTTTGGTTAGAATGAATTTCGTATTTTTCGCTCGTATTTCGATACTAACCGATGGCAATTTGATCTGCTTGAAGTTGTATGGAATATGGTCGTATTGAACTATCGGCTTGAAGTGGCAAACGTACTGTACCCATGCCATAGTTTACGAGTAGGAACCCTCCTTCGATCTTTTCTAACCCTAAAATATGAAATTTAAGGTTTAATTATCGTAAAAATCGTAAAAAACTTCAAAATTGGAGGGGAGGGGAGGGAGGAGTCGAATCACAATTTTTGTAATAACCAAAATTATTTCTAGGTTTTCAAGCTACAATTTTTGTTTGAAATTTTTTTCAATTGGACCCCTACCTCCACCAGTTTTTAATAATTTAAGTACCTATCTAAATCATATTATGCAAAATTGGAAGGGAAGGGAGAGGAGGGTCTAATCGAAAATTTTATAATAACTAAAATTACTTCTAGGACTTCAATCTACAACTTTTGCCTGAAAATTTTTTCAATTGGACCCCTCCCCTAATTTTTAAATAGTATCTTCCTGATGTTACGTGAAATCGGAGGAGAAGGAGGGATCTAATTGAAATTTTTGTAATAACCAAAATTATTCTCAGGACTTCAAGCTACAACTTTTGTTTGAAAATTTTTTCAATTAGCTCCATCCTCCTTCATTTCTCTAATTTTTAATTATTATCTTCGGAGTGTTTTGCAAAATTGGTTGAGAGGGAGGGGTCCAATTGAAAAACATTTCGAACAAAATTTGTAGCTTGAAGTCCTAGGAATAATTTTGGTTATTACAAAAATTTCGATTGGACCCCTCCCTCCCCTCCATCTTTGAATATCTAGAGTGTCAATGTAGTATTATTGAACTTGGCAAATTTTCGAGAACTGTCATGCAGTATTATAAATTATTGGACTTGGCAAAGTTTCGATAGTGCCAAAAAATCAGTACTGCGGCGATCCACTCGTAAAAAAAAGTAAAAAACTCAAATTCGAGTCTCAACATTTGAAAAAGTATTCGATTACAATTTGTGCATTATAAATAGGCTGCACTGATTTTGGTACCAAGTGCGCATGCGTGAAGGTAAAACGACGCCGTAATGGCGTCATTTCGTTTAATTAGTAATTTTGCCAAAGCTCAAAGTTGTTGTGTTTGGAAATGAAAATATCTTCTTGTTTTAGTGTTTCGTTAGTGATTTTCCTTTGTAAAATATCTATAATCGAGTGTTTTATACTAATTATTTCGTCATTAATCATCGTATTCGGCCATTCACCTGTGCAATATGATCCGTTACCGACAAATCCGGGATTACATTCGCAATTGTATACTCCGTACTGTCTCGCCGTACATCTCGCGTTAATATCGCACATTTGAGGTTGAATTGCACAATTTATAATTCTTTGACAGTGAGTTCCATTACCGGTATACCCCTGCATTCGCGTAAAATATATTAATATCGTATTTCCGTTGGTAAACTAACAAAGTATTGAACTAGCTTACTTGTTTGCATTGACACTGGAATGTATCGTAAGTTACATTGTATAAACAATTAGCATAAGGTGAACAGTAATTACTAATATTGCAAGATAATGGTGCTTGTTCGCAGTTATAAATTCCGTCGCCTCTGTATCCGGGTACGCATACGCATCGACTGTTTTGGGTGTATTGTTCTGCGGTGCATCGAGCATATGGGTGGCATTGCGGACATCCTGGACCTGGAATAAAAGTACGTATCGTAATAAGTAAGCTAAATAGTTTATTGTATCTATTTGTTCTAATAGGTAGCTAATCTGCTTGTGTATGTACGTGAAATAGGAAGACAAGTGGAATTCTGCAACTTCGTGTACCCGGCTTTGCATTTACATTCGTACGTTACTGAAACTTCGTTGTAAGCACATTCTTCGTTTTCGTTGCAGTCTCCGTCTGAATTGCACATTCCTGAAAGTAAATATAGGACAATTGGAGAGTAATAGTTGGATCAGAACGACAGAATTAGTGATAAATCTGCGCACCGGAATGAATACAGTGAATTCCGTCGCCTTGGTAGTGAGTCTGGCAAACGCATTGAGCTTTACCGTTTACTTCTACGCAAGAGGCATGCTCGTCGCAGAAATTATTTCGTAAGCACGATGCCTCTGAAAATATCGAAAATAATTGTATTTTTAAATTGTGATAACGCTGTTTGATTTTTTTTAGAGCCGGACGTGAAATATTTACCACATTCCAAACCGTTGCCTTCGAAACCAGCGTTACATATGCATTGGAAGTTGGAAGCTGTCGTATTATAAACACATTGAGCCTGAGGATGACACATGTTTCTAATTGTGTTGCAAGATACTGAAACTAATCAAATTGAAATGAAGTAAGAATTGAATTTTTTCTCATTAAAATGTGATATTTAATTCAGTTGTAAACGATTGGATCCCCGCAGTACTGATTTTTTGGCACCATTGAAAATTTGCCAAGTCCAATACTTCGTACATACGTAAAATTCAAAATTGGAGGGCAGGGAGGCGTCCAACCAAAATTATTCCTAGGAATTCAAGCTACAACTTTCGTCTGAAAATTTTTTAAATTGGACCCCGTCCCTCCCCACCGATTTTGCATAACACTCCGAAGATACTAATGAAAAAATGAAATAGTGAGAGAGGAAGAGGCTAATTTGGAAAATTTTTCAAATAAAAGTTGTAGCTTTAAATCCTAGGAATAATTTTGCTTATCACAAAAATTTCGATTGGATCTCTCCCTCTCCTCCGATTTTACATATTGTGGGCAGATGCTTTTTCAAAACTAGGGAAGGCGTCCAATTGAAAAATTTTTAAGACAAAAGTTGTAGATTGAGGTCCTACAAGTAATTTCAGTTATTATAAAATTTTCACCTAGACCCTCCCCTCCCCTCAAATTTAGCATAATAGGACTTGGATCACTTTGGATACTTATATTATTATTTATTAAAAACTGCTAAAGGTAGGGGTCCAATTGAAAAAAAATTCAAACAAAAGTTGTAGTTTCCTTGAAAATAATTTTTATTATTACAAAAATTGTGATTGGGCCCCTCCCTGCCCTCCAATTTTGAATTTACGCATCTATACAGTATTGAACTTAGAAAATTTTCGATGGTGCCAAAAAATCAATACTGCGGGGATTCAATCGTATTTGTTAATAAGTATTTTACCAACCATTTTTTTCAGGAGGAATAAATTCGTTCTCGACGCAGTAATTATCGTAAGCTATGTAATTCAATGGACATATGCAGACGCCCGAAGTGCAAGCTTTCTGTACAACGTGACGACCTCCGGTAGATTGACACGTGTACCCATCGCCGTAATATCCTCGTATGCAATGACATATGAATTTAGCTGACGTTTCGTTATAGATACATTCGCCGTTCGGAGAACAATTTCGCAATCTGTCGCAAGAAGCTGTAAAATCAGAGACAGTTGATGAGTAAAGATGTATGGTACCGAAGATCGATTCAAGGTATTAAAACTTGAATTTGGATTTAATTTACCATCTTTGCGTTGGCAAATTCCATCCCTATCTTGGGAATATCCTTCTTGACACGAGCAAGAGTAGCTGCCTGGGTAATTAATGCATATCGAATTTACTCCGCAGATGCTTCCGGAGTCGTATTCGCATTCGTTGACGTCCGAACAAATGAATCCGTTCTGTTGATCGTTCAAGTATTGTTTTTGGAATCCTGGTAGACATTCGCAGGTTCTCGGATCGTTCTTATCGGTGCATTTGCTGTTGGGCGGAGAGCATAATGATGGATTTTTCACGCATGGTGATTCGGTTTCCAATGCTAAGAAGGTAATATGGTTAAACAAATGTGTAGACTGAAATTGTGATTTATGAAAAAAAAATTATATCGCTTACGTGAGCAATAATATCCATTTCCAGTGTAGCCGGATTTACACGCGCACTGATAGGAGCCTATTTCGTTGATACAGATTGCATTTGGATCGCAGTTGGATTTCCCCTCGGCACATTCGTTCACATCCAGGCATCCAAAGTCGTTCGTTCGGGAGCTCGAATACGTCGTGTGGAAGCTAAGTAGGTATTTTAAATGATCAATGAAATGTATGTTTAAATGGATAGTAGGTACCTAATGTAGAAAACGATAATTACCCTTGATTGCAAACACATCTGAACGAATCACCTTCGACGATGCAGGAACTATTAGCGACACATTTCACTCTACCTTCGATACAAGGATCTTCGTTTTCTGCACAAAGAAGAAATTATATAATCATTGCTTGGTCTACTGCTTGAAAAAATTAACAAAATGGCGTCGAGATACCTGTCAACAGAGACACCTTGCTCGTGGCTGCGAATCGGAGGATATTTTCGCGACTTTCGTAGCTTATGAAATTCCTGGCTGTTTTCACACGATAGTACGAATACTGAGGTCTTTGGTTCGAGTCATTTCCGGTGGTAACATTGTCGGAATTTAGAAGACAAGATTCGTTAAAATGAATAGTTTGATCTAGCGATACTTCGTATTGTTCATCTTGCGAGTTGGATAATATATGTTTATTGTAAGTCAACGTAGATGACGAACGGAACAGCCCTGGAAGGAAATACGAAGATTTAGAAATCGTCATTGGTGATCTCGAAGATGATAATTCTCACCTTTGGATACGAAATTGAACTGTTGTTGGTAATCGTTAACGGTGAGAGTGTTATCTCGTTTATCTTGCGGAACGGTGCCTATAATGGTTGCTTCCAGTCTCAATTGATCGGTCACATCTAATCCTAGATATTTCTGAGTCACCGATACCCGTTCGTTGTTCTCTTTGTAGAATATTTCCGCCGTATGGTTCAGTACTCCGCCTTTAGAAAAGTCCCAACTTCGGATCAAATTGAAGAATAATCATTTTCGAAGGAATTGGAGAACCTTACCAGTAATTTGGAAGCCATTCAATCCGTTTCCAATCGGTTTAGCGAATAGCCAGTTCAACATTGTGGTAATTGGATACAAGAACTGTAACTGAGGTCCGATTGTCGATGGTACTTTGGAAATTGCTGTGTATGCGCGGCCATCTTGGATTACGATATAAGCTTGGATTTCGAGATTGGTCAATTTTATTCCGTTCACGTCGATGTTTATTTTGCCATTGGCTCGTAAAGGCACTCCTGTTGGATCACGAGTTACATAAAAGCGGCAAAATGAACACTTACGAGTCGAAATTCTCACCTTCTTTGAGACAATTGAATCCGTTTCCGTAGAATCCTGATCTGCAACTGCAGCAGAATCCTCTGGGTGAATCTATACACGTAGCTTGACTGTGACAACGACTGTATCCAATGGCGCAGGTGGTGATTGTGTCACCCCAATTGACTATACAAGAAAAAAGATGAGTAATTTTGTCAACATCCCTCCCCTCCCTTTGAATAATGTATTAATTACCATAGTCGGATACAATCTGCGAATTAACCGGTACTTCTATGTTGGTCGAGTTATCATAAGGACCCACTTTGAAAACCCATACACCAGCTTCGTTCGTATTACTTAATCTGAAATTCAAACGAGCACGTGTATACTTTGAAATAATCTTGTACTAATCGAAATCGAATTTTTTTCTTTTCTAGGTACCTCATCAAATTACGTATCTGGTCAGTTCCCGATCCTGGTAAAGTGTAAACTCGTCCATTGGCCGCCACCAGACCAGCCTGAGCCTTCGCATCCGGCAATCCTGTGCCTAATTGGCCGTCACCTTGTATCCATTGGATTCCCTCGTCGGCGTATAAGAATTCAACGTAAGATTCTTCTTGACTCGATGCAATCACAATTTGATACGTGTTGACCTTTTATTGAAATACGTGAGCAGATTACAAAGGCGGCGCCGAATTAACCGATTCGTTTAAAAATATAACATTACGACGTTAATTAGTTGATAAGCGCGGTAATTATACTAAGTATTTGAGTAGAATTTCCGTGCTGCGAGATAGGTACCGTAAAACGATCGTTGAATGGAAAAGATACCTTCTCTATGTACTTTTAACGTCTTTGAATCGTATCATGAGCTCAATGAAGCTTATTTGTGAATACGAAAATGATATCGACGCATCGATTGTTGCAACGTACTAGATAATTTGTTTATTTCCTGGGTTTTCGATCAACTAGAACTTACTTTATCATTTTTCTGATTATAGTATCCGACTCTGAACCAGGTAGCTATAAATAACGACGTGGCTTGAAATCGTGACCCAGAATTTGGATAAAATTGGCGAATTTCCTGGGTAGCTCGGCTCAGCAAAGCAGCATCGTCCGTTTCACGATAATATACCGAGCCAGAGGATCGAATATCGGTGTTTGCGTAAAGAGCTGCGATAACTGGGTAGTCGAGAGGGAACTGCATGTTTACAAATTGCGGTATCGCTGTTACGAATGAGATCAGACCGTTCGAGTTTACCTAAGATGGGATAAAATGTAGGTTTTAGTGTACGATTGTGAAAAATTTTTAAAAAATTGATAGACCTGAATTTTCAACAACGTATTTTCAGAAAGTAATTTTCTATTCGCTCAAATTGAGTGGAAAAATTTCAATTTTTATTATTTTTACGATAAAAAATTGATTCTTTTTCCACTCGAGCTGGTTGGAATAACCTATCTGCCCTTTTCATTGCATCTCTGCCCATAGAAATATTTAATTTATGGATATTTTTTTCTTTAAGTAGAATTATACGACTATTTAGATAATTTTCTAACGCCTGTTTTATTTTTCACAGAATCGATATCAGCAGGCATTGATAAGACGTTCTGAAAATAAGTTCCAAGAAAAGGCAACGTACTGGCGAGCTCATCTACCCGGATCCTCTCACTCCACCACCGAGCAACCTCCGTATCTTCGACGTAAGTGCAACTCTATCGCTGGAAATTCTCTAACAAAAGCTCAAACTGAACGAAATACTCACGAACAAAGAATTATACGGATCGCTGTAAAATTTGACCGGAACTCTGAGCGGTATCTCCTGCGAGTACGCCTCGTGATTGAATTTAGACAACTGCGAGTCGCCATGTTGTCCACCGTACGGGTAAAATCGTTGAATGGATACGGCTCGTGCGGTCGACGCGACAAATAACGCGAAAATAAAGCACGCTAAAGCGCGAAAGATGGCCATTTCGAGTAAATTTTCACCCACACCTATCACTTTGGTCTCATACTGTGAAACTGACTGAACAAAACCAGCAACGTACTATTCGATTAATTATAATACTAACGCGATTATTCTACGAATTTTACAGAATGAAGTTTTTTCAAGCTGATAACGAACTGTACCCATCAAAGGTAATTGAACGACGAAAATTATCAACTGTGCGTGTAAAGGTCATCCGGATATTTATATTCGTATGAAAATACACTACACTCTCTCGTCAGTATGTGTAATCGGCGAAGAAATACACGCGATGCTGCTTCAAGTCGTAGTCGTCGTCGTAGGCTTTTATTAATAACGCATCGGCATCGTTACGGTATGTAATTTATTGTTTCTGAATTGTGATCGGCGTTTTCTTTCGTGTACGAATCGATACGAAAGCGAGATTAAGAACCGCCAGATCGCTTGATTTTATTTCGTTGGTTTTTATAAAAATAAGTTATGGACGTAAGACCAGGTAATGGGTTAAGGTTGATACGATAGGATAGGGATTTTAATGTTCGGGTGATACTGTTTTAAAAAGCTTTTATTGGGAAAAGAAAGCGACCAGAAAATGATGACTTTTCGACTTGCGTAATGCAACGATAACGCTTCGAGTGTGCAGTTTATTTTGATGAAGTTCTCGGAGGCTTGAAAGTAAGTATCGACTATCGAGAAGTTTGTTTGCGTAAATTAAAATTACAAGATGATTTTATTATCACGATTGAGAATATCGAGCTTATGTATCTGTCATTTTCTGTACGTGCTAGCTGCCAGTAATTGCAGTTTGTAATGTTTTCCAATTGAAGTAGGGTTGATCGTTGATATTCGTAATCTTTTTTTTTGCGTTGAAGAGTGGGGGTAGTGGAAGCCAGCCCAAAATTTTTGTGATTTTTAAAATTATTTCTCCAATAATAATTATTGATTTTATTCAAGATCACTGTTTTCCTATTTATATTTTTTCTATCTTTTATTTAAATAACAAAATTTTGAGGTGTGTAGATAATACTTGAAGTATTCATCTTGTTAAAATTTGAGTTTGGAAAAAATTTCTCATTTTTTGAGGGGTTCTCCTTTTCTTCAGTTGTTTGCTAATTTTTAAATGTTTTTTTCAAATTTTAAGTGGGTAATTATTTTTAATTTTTAATTTTTATTCTATTGTTATTTTTTAAATATATTTTCTTCCTATTCTCAGTTTTATTTGAATCACATAATATATATATTTTTTTTCGAATTCAATTTTGTTTTCAATTTTCAAACTTTTAATTCAATTTTGATTGCTTTTTCAATTTTTAAATCATTTCAAAATTGATTTTAATCAGTAAGAGTGTATAATGAATTGTCTTGCTTGTTGTGCACGTCCTACAAAAAAGGTCGTGTTTTTTTTTTGTTTTCTAATGGAAACTCTGGAAAAAAATTTTGAGCACCAAATTCATAAATATGTCACCAATAGACACAATAATACTTGAAAAATTGTTGATGGCAGCTCATTTTGAAATTTAAAAAAAAAATCGTTTTTTAAATTTATCAACAAATTTTTCAAAATTTCATAATTTTTTAAACTTAAAAAAAAACAATTTTCGATATTTTTTCAATTTTTTGATTGTTTTTTAAAATTTGGAAATTTACTTTGTAGGTATTAGGTATTTTTTTTAAAATAATGAAAAACTATCAAATTGAAATTGTAGTATCTCACTAAATTCTAAATTGTAATCAATTCATAAAATTTTGTATTTATCAGAAGAACTTTATAAAAATTCAAAATTTGGTGATTTTCAAATTTTTTACATTTTTATAATTGGATCAATTTTCAAAATTTAGTCAAACATGTAAATCATGGAAATTGATGAAAAAAAAATATTTGATGAAAATTCAAAGTTTGAAGTTTTGATCATATTAAAATATTTCTAAAAAAGTTTGAAAATTTGATCGATTTTTTATGTCTCAAGTTGGTATCTACATAATCTATTCATTTTTTATTTTATTTTATTTTTTTTAATTTTCAAAGTTGCATCCGTTTGAAAATTCAGCCAAATTTTCAATAAATTAAAAAAAATCAAATTGTAAAGTTTGGAGGATTTTTAAAATTTGGCAAATTTTTAAAATTATGTGAAAATTCAAATTTGGTTAATTTTTTAATTTTATAAATTTTGTCATGTTTTCCAATTTAGTGTAGTACTTAAGTAATTTTTTTTAAATTTTATCAAATTTGAAATTTGGAATTTTAATAATTTTCAACTATCAGTAATTTTTGAAAGTTTAATAAATTTCTACATGTACCTATTAAAAATTTTTCACTTTCAAAATCAGACCATTTTTAAATTTTAATAAATTTTCGAAAATGGACCATTTTTTTCATATCCAGCCACTTTTACAAAAAAAAAAATCAACTGTTAATTTGTAACGTTCGCTTGATTTTCAATAATATTTAATAAAAATTCAAAATTAGGAAAAACCCAACAATTCTTCAAAAATAAATATAAATTTTGATAAAAAATTCGAAATATTTTTTGGTTAATTGTAAAATTTCTTGGTCGATTTTACTAATTTTATGAAGTTTCAAAATTTGATATTAAAAAAAAATGTATCTAGCACATGGATAAATCATTGTAAGAATTTATAATGTCTTGAAAAAGTTTGATTGAAATGCAAAATTTGGAATTTTAATACGTACCTAATTTTAAAATTAAAAAAAAAAATTACAATACTAAAATTTAGATAGGTACCTGTTTTCAAAATCTGACCATTTTTAAATATTATTGAATTTTCGAGAATGGGCAAATTTTTCAAAATTAATTTATACCTAATTTTTTAAATTTTGAATAAACTTTTTAAAATTTCTAAAATGAATTTTCAATGTTTTTCATTTCATTTTTTTTGTGGCCAGTTTTTAATTTAATTTTAATTGACTACATTAAAATCATGAACAAAAAACATTTTCACGCCACTAGCCTTAGGTAGTCGTTGTCTTGCTGTACAAGGCGTTGGATTTTTTTTTTCTTTTGAATTAAAACTATTTTTTAAACGTTTGTGAAAAAATTCATAATCTGAATTTTACCGTTTTGGAATTTGATTGTTTTGAAGTTAAAGTACTTTTCCAACTCTAGAGTATAAAATCTCAAATTTTTAGATCTTTTTTCAATTTTTTGAAAAATAAAAATATTTTAATGTTTTTTGGAGGGGGGTCTCTGTTTTTTGGAGAAAAAATCTCATTTTCGGAATTAAAAAAATTAAAAACGAATTTTTTGGTTCAAAAATTTTTGAAAATTGTTTTTTTTTTGGAGAAAAATAAAATTTTCTTATAATGGAGATGTTTTTAAAAATTTCTGTGAAAAAGTTTCTTAATTTTTTCTTTGTGAAGAAAAAAGTTTAAAAAAGTAAAAAAATATCTCAATTTTTTGGGGGTCATTTTTTTTTTCTTTGATAGTAAAATAAATAAATAAAATATTTTTTAAATTTTGGGACAAAAAAAACCTGTTTTTTTTGTTGAAAAAGTTGTTTAAAAAAATTTTTGGAGAATGTTCTGCGTGAAAATTTTTTTGTTTTATTTCCAGGAAAAAAATCATTCTCACATTACATCATAAAAACAATTTCAAGCTTTCACCTTTTAGGGAAAAATTGAATTACACCATTAAAAATTCCAAGTATTGGTAATCGTCAAACTTTTTTTTTGAAATTGTAAATTTTTTTATTACGAAAAAAGGGGGTCTCAGAGGGCATAGGCAAAACTTGAAGAGTTCAAGGAGCAATCGCCTCAGTCTTCAATAATTTTTTTAATAGCTAGGTATTTACCACAAAATATATTGAGAAAAATATGAGATTTTGTTTCCCCCCCCCCCTTCATTTTTCTGTCAAGTTACGCTTATGACGGAGGAGTCCCCTGGAAATGTTGGAATAAAAATTATTGTTGATGAAAAAAAATCATGATTTTTCAACAAAAAAATCCCGATAGACACCCTGATTAGTGAATTTGAGAAATAAACACAAAACTACTTTTTTTTTTAATTTTTCATTATTGAAACAAACGATCAAACAAACAAGAAACAAACGAAACGATTAAAATAATCTATACAATATTTTCTTGCGTGTATAAAAATTCGGAATAACTACATTTATGAATGTATTGTATATGATATCATGTATAATTGTATATACATGTGCCCGTTGTCTCTTCAATTCAATCCGTAACATTTTATACTGCTTCATTAAAACGCGAAAAACTTTCAGTCTTGTCCATTGCAGCGATAGTGAAAAAAGAAAGAAAGAGAGAAAAAAACTCAGTCGAGTCGAGTCGAGGCGTCGAGAGAAAAAAAATGTGTCGTTCATTGATAATCCTGGGAGAAAATTGCATCTTTGATACGAGTACGTTGGGTCGGTATAACCTTAGGCTGCCTATATTATAAAAAAGTAATCATAAAACTAACGAACATTTTAATTATTCATAAGTACCTTCTTTTGAAACGTTGGCTAAAAAAACACACACACTCGTCGGTACTTAGTAGATGAAAAGCTACAAGTTTTCGAGTGGTTTGCGAATGACACAGAATAAAGCAATTTACTCGTATTTACGTATATGATACACAAGTATCTGTTGCTGTTGCTGGTGACCGGATTTTTTTTCTACTTTCTTTTTTATTCACAACGACGACGACATAGTTACCTAGATGAGTTTATATTTACAACATTTTGCGAAGTATTTCCATACGAAGGGGTTAATTAAGACGGTAATTTGAAAATATATTATAACGAACGACGAAGTATATGATTCTAGGAAAACCTCGCTCGAATCGTTCACTTATCGCCCAATTTATCGCACAATATAGCCAAAGGACCAATAGTGCCGGGTATAAATCGACCACCCGGAAAGGACGCCTTGACCAGGGCCGGAACGGAGCTAGCGGCTCGGGAACGCGGCGGCGGTGGCTCCGGCTCGGGCTCGTACGTGATTGGCTCGTAGATGGAATTCGAAGACGAAGCCAGATCGACGGTTTGAGCGCTGTCTTGAAGCTGTTTCTGCATTATTGCCAAGCTGACCTGGTTCGAAGAGAAGAAATCCTTCATGGAGATCAATCCGTCGTCGGACAGTTTCCTATCCGAGGCCAGTCCTGAGGCGGTTCTGTCGTCGATGGGAAGATCGCCTTCGTTGACTCGTTCCGGCGTCGTGCCTCCCATTTGCTTACGTTTCAACGTTCTCCTGATGATGGCTATGCTGGATCTGCGGCGCTGATTGCGACGTTCGCGCTGCATCTTGAGGGAGTATTTTCGAAGCACTCGGTCTGGCTGCGGAGTCAGTGTTTTTTGCTGCACAAATTCGGTGATCGCGTTGATACGGTAGATTAGCCAATTCAAGACCTGCTTCAGTACGATGGAGATTACGTTAAAGAGCGAGTACAAGAAGCAGCATCCGAGAGCCAGCACCGCCATATTGGCGAACATGTACAACGTGCTGTGTTTATAGTCGGTCCTTTGAGCCGCTTCGAAGTCGCCGAAACCGATGGTGGCGAATGAGACGAAACAGAAGTACGCCGATTCGGTGTAGCTCCAGCCTTCCATCGTTGAATACACCGGCACGGCTAGGCAGATCATGATGGTGGACGATACGAGTAAACAAACCAGCACAGAGTATATGCTCGGTTTCCAGTTCTCCGGCAGCTCTTTGGCGTCGTCTTGGTCGTCGCCGTCGCCGGTGGCCGTTCGTGTGATTATTTTACGCGCGTACAGTTCGCGAATGAAGTACGCCAGGAAGGTGATGGTTCGTTCGAGGAATAGGTTGAAGAACAGGATGCCGCTGGCGCAGCCTAGCAGGCCGTAAAAGATGACGAAGATTTTGCCGGCGTTCGTGTTCGGAGTGTAGGTGCCATAACCTGCGACGAAAACATTGATTTAGTGTGGTGAAATGAGGAAAAGAATTGCATTTTGGGTGAGTGAAGGTTTTTTTGATTTCGAATTTTAAATGTTCCTTCTAGCGTTTGAACGCCCCCAAACAGTCTTCAATGTGTTTGCCGAATACGGACCCGAGAAGATCCCAGAATTTAATGACATTTTTTTCTACGAAAAAATATTTGTTGATCGGGGTTTTTTTATTGGGGGGGGGGGGGGGAGGTCTTTCAAAAATGCCTGAAATCATAAGAATAGGTATTATAGATACGAGTGCATTATCAACAACTCATTTTCAGGTACATAATACATCAAGTATGTAAAGTTTCTTATGTACACTCCTCAATGCCTCACTTCTAGGACTTCACAGCACCTCTCCTATGGCTCGTACAAAAAAAAGTATGGGAACAAAGTTATAGGAAATTCAACGTAGGATAATTTATTATTGAGATTTGTTTGCGATAAAATTGAATCCTGACGAGATAAATGCAAAAAACATATTTTGAGGGGGTGAGACTTAAAAAAAAAACCACTTAGGGGGGGGTCCGATCCGGGCCAAATTTTTATATGTTATAAAGTACACCTTCTTCTACCGAATAAACCAAAAATACCTTTTATACCAATTTGTTACATTTCATTTCCTAATTCTACCGCACTATAAGAGCCATGAAAATCATGACAAAGTCATGAATTTTACTCTTTGAAGTCATGAATTCATGAATTTTTGATAACATTATTCCGGGCAAAATTACAATTTCGCTTATAAGTAAAATTTTTTCAAATTGTTGCATCTTCAAAAAAAAAGAAAAAAAAACATAAGATAATATTGTGATTCCTCTGAAGAAGAAAATTAATTTTCTTGAAAATTTTATTTCAAGGGGATCTCTATTTTTTAGAAAAAATACGCATTTCTTGGAATAAAAAAAAAAGAATTTTGTAGAATGAAAAAAAAAATGATAAATTGTTTTGGAATCAATTTTTTTAACTTTCCCGAAAAAAATCCTCATTTAAAAAAAATTAAAAATCTGAATTTTATCGTTTTGGAATTAAATTATTTTGAATTAGAAATACTTTTCAAACTTAAAATCTCAATTTTTTGGAATTTTTTAAATTTTTTGAATTTTTTTTCTTCAATTTTCTGGCAAATATGAATTTTTTTTTTTTGGAGGGGGGGGGGAGAAGGATCTTTGTTTTTTTGGAGAAAAATTCTCATTTTTTGAAATAAAAGAAAAAAAATTGAAAACGAATTTTTTGGCTCGAATTTTTTTTTTAAATTATGTTTTAGATAGAATAAAGAAAATTAGGTATTCATTTTTCTCGAAGTAGGGAAATCTCAAATCTTCTGGAGTAAAAATTTTTGAATAAATTTATTATTTTAATTTTTTGGCGTAAAAAATATTTTTTATATCTAAATAAAGAAATTTCACAATTTTTTATAAATTTCTAAGAAATTTCATTTTTTAGAATAAACAAATTTTTTAAAGTGTTTTTCATGATTTTTTAAAAAAAAATTTGGAATACCAAAATTTTTTAATTTTTTCAGGATTTAGGTAGGACATTAAAAATAAGTTTCAAACAAATTTAATTCCATTTTTTTTTAGGCAAATCCCTTTTTTGGAACTGAATAAGTTTTCTGAGTTTAAGAGAATGTCAATTTTTAAGAATTTTTTTAAATAAATTTTTTTTTAATTTTTTGGAATAGCTAAATTTTTAATTTTTTGGTGTAAAAAATAATTTTTTAGGAATAAGGAAATTTCACAGTTTTTTAAGATGAAATTTTTTTATTTTAAAAATGATTTTTTTTTTAAATTTCCAAGAAATTTCATTTTTTTGGAATAAACAAATTATTTTTATATATTTCTTTGAATGATTTTTTTTTTAATTTTTGGAATACCAAAATTTTTTAATTTTTTTAGGATTTAGGTAGGACATTAAAAAAAGTTTCAAATAAATTTTATTTTAATTTTTTTGAGGTAAATACCTTTTTTTGAAATGAATAAGTTTTCTGAGTTTGAAAAAATGCTAATTTTTTAAGAAAAAAATTTTTCCAACTTTTATGTGAAAAGATTTTTTTTTCAGGATTACCTAATTATTTAAGACATTTTTTGAAATACCTAAACTTTATTTCAATTTCTTTGGTGTAAAAAAAATATTTTTCAGGAATAGGTAAAGAAATTTTACAGTTTTTTTAGTTCAACTTTTAAAAATAGAATAAACAAAAATATAAATTTTTTTTCTTTTTTACGAAAAAACTTCTAAACTTTTTAAAAAAAAATTTATAATTTTTTCGGGATTTTAGGACATTATTAAAAAAATCAAATAAAATGAATTTTATTTTCATTTTTTTTGGAATAACGAAATTATATCATTTTTTGAGATGAAAAAATCTTCATTTTTAAAAAAAAATGAAATTTCAAGTTTTTAAAAATAAGAATCTTTTTTCTTTTTTTCAAATGAAAAAATTTCTAATTTTTTTAGCATAAAAAAGTGCTCAAATTTTTTGGAATAAAATTTTGACATAATTCTTCAAAAAAAAATTGAAATGAATCAAACTTTATTTTTTGGATTTTTTTTTTTAAATTGAATTAGATATTGATATACATATTTTTCAAAGTTTTTAAGAAAAAATTTTGAAGCACGGTCATAATTATTTGCAAAAATAGAAAGGAATAGGAAGATAAAAAATTGACTGACTTTTGAATAATCAAGGTTCTTTTTTCTCAGACACGTCACAACATAAAAGGTTATTCCAAAAAATTATTCAACTCATAAATTAAAATTTCAACAAAATTGTTTTTTTTTTTGTTTTTAAATTGGAGGCTCGCCAAGGTACATATAATTTAAAGTTTGAAGATAGGTTGGAAAAATAATTTAAAAATTTGGAATTAATTCTCATGAAAAGGAACAATTTTGATGTGTTATGAAATAGGCAAGATTCTGAAAACAGTAAATTTCTTATTTTTTCTAAAAAATGGGGGAGGTAAGAGATCGCTTAAAATTTAGTTGAAGCAAAAATGAAAAATTGGGAATATTTTCTGATGAAAAATAATAATTTTGATAGATTAGCAAAAAGGGAATTATTTTCCAATAAAAAAGAAAGGAACAACTTATGAATGCTAGATGAAAAATTTTTGTCAATTTTTTAATCCTTCTTTTTTAAAATTAATTGGGGCTCCGCATTGTGCCACTTGAATTTCGACTGGGAAAAAATTAAAAATTGAGAATCAATCCCCAATAATAGAAATAACCAAAAAAAGACTAAATTTTGAAAATTGGCCAATTTCACATTTGTAAAAAAAAAAGTAGAGTGATAAGGGACTTCTTGAAATTCATGGAGTGGAATGAAAAGTGGGTAAATATTTTCTCATAAAAAGAAATGACTTTGGATTGCGCGATAAAAAGAAAAGAAATCCCTCTTATTGATTTTTTTGAGATATGAACGGGTGACGCAAAACTTCACATCAAAATTTATACAAGGTGGAAAATACGAAAATCGACATCTCATTTTCTCGTAGTTTTTCGCTTATAACTCTTCGAATATGCGTTTAAATGAAAAAATGATTCAAATTAAAATTAAAGTACGTAAAATTTGCAACAAAAAATTATTTATGATTTATTTTCGAAAAGTGAACGGGTGGCGCAAAAATACACATCAAAATATGTGGTGAAAATATGAAAATTGGCCTCCTCCATTTTCTTGATGATTTTCGCTTAAATACGTGTTTGAAAGAAAAATTGATAATAATTAAAACTGAAGTACATGAAATTTGATGCAATAAGTATCCTATTGATTTTTTTAGAAAAATGAACGGGTGGCGCAAAAATTCACATCAAAATATACAGGGTGAAAATATGAAAATTGGTCTCCTCCATTTTCTTGTTGATTTTCGTTTGAAAATGCGTTTAAACGAAAAATTGATCATAATTAAAATTGCAGTACCCCATTGACGAAAAAAAAATTGAGAATGCTAGCATTAGGTTGCTGTTTTTGAACCACTTTGAATGCTAGTGCTAGCATCCTAATAGCATTTTAGTAGCATTCTAGTAGCATTTCGTTAGCACTTGGTATTGTGCTAGCATGATGCTAGTACTATGCTAGCACTTGATAATGCTAGCATCTAGCATTATTAGGTGGTCCAAAACAAGTCAACATGGATGCTAGCATTTTCGTAACACGTGCTAGCATAATGCTACTGATGCTAGTAATATGCTAGCATGCCGATGAGATGATAGCAGAATACTAACATAATGCTTTATGAATTGTCGATTGGGTACATAAAATTTCCTACAATAAGTATCTTATTGATTTTTTCGAAAAATGATCGGGTGGCGCCAAAATTCACATCAAAATATCGTGAGCACAAAAATTAAAATTATCCCACGCCGAAAGGAACGTTTTGAAATCAAAAAAATCTTTACTCTTCTAAAATGCTGTTTGCTCCATGTGAATGATATAATTTTTCTTGGACAGTAATCAAAATCTAAAGAGCAATCCAAGATACAGTCGTGTACCATGAAATGCATACATTCAAGTGGCAGGAGAAGTCACTCCAGACGATCTCGTGGATCAGAAGAAGCTTTCCAGAGAACGTAAATTTCATCAGAATAATGGTATTCCAGTCATGAGAAAATTTTCTAATTTCTCCCCTTCGATGGCTGGCTCGTTAACTTGCCAAACGATGCCAGAAGAGGAAAAAATCCATCGCTACAAGACCAATATTTCATTTCTCCATTGAAAATGAAGAAGACATAAGACAACTTTGGATAGTGGAAAAGAATATCTCACGTCGAAAAATTCGTACGTACCGATTGTACTAACGATGGTAACTACGAAATACAAGCTGCCGAGAAAATTCCACCTCTCGTATTTGCCAGGAACACCCAAAGACGAGGTAACATTACCGTAGGCATAAAGTAACGAGTTCAATTCGTCCATCTGTGCACTGCCGTTGATCAGCTTGTCGCCGAATTCTTCGTACATTTTCCAATAATTACGCAGCAGTCTTTTCTCGAAAGGTTGTTCGAACTTGCGAACGATGAAGGCGCCGAATACCACATACAGAGCGATGATACAGCCGAGCACTACGATACGACTATTTTCCTCGTTCAAAGGCATGTTTCATGATGCCCCGAAAGAGATATTCGTCAAACAATCGCGAACCGAAACATGATATTGACTGTCGTATATAGATACGACTCGTCTTCGCGATACGATGTCGAATGAGACTGCGAGAATATCCGCGAAGGCAAATGGCTGGCGAGGTTTTCAAAACATACCGAGATGTACTCATTCATTCGAGCTTTTAATGAAAAAAGCACTTGGTAGAGGGATTTTCTCTCTTTTTTTTCTTTTTGTATGTTTTTTTACTCTTTTTTTTTTAAATGAAAACCAACTAGGCGGCCTTCGTCTGCGAGTTTATTCAAAATGTACTGTACGTAAAGATTTTGCAACGTCATCGTCGAGTTTTTTTCCCTAATGAAAAATTTAAACGAGTTGCATATAATGTTGAAGAAAATCGGATCGTATTAACCTTAACCCTTTTAATCTCGTATTTGTCGCGTTGTGAGTGACGCAGAGGAGGAAAATAGTCAATCGAATGTCTTTGATTTATTGATGTGGTTCAAATGGGAGGAATATTCGTATTTTGTAGGCACCTACGTAATTTGCCAGTACAAAATACGTGAAATTAATTCGCAGACGATAAATTGTCGTGATCTGTGTGGTTTTTGTATTCTTTTTGATGTAAAGTTAAGTGAAAGGGTATTCATTACAGTTGGAAAAGGGAATTTGACCTTTTCATAAGCACATAACTAATTAGAATTTTGTAAAGGGACGCTCAGTCGATAGAAGATGAAACTTAATTAATTTCACAAGATTTTTTTTTTTCTAAACATTGAGAGCTTCTTTTCTTTGTACAAATGAACGAATTTTTCTCCAAAAAAAACGAAATTCCCTCTCAAAAGAATTGAAAATTTTTTCAGAAAATTTGGAGGTTACTTCGTCAAAGAATGAACGCTTTTACCAAAAAATTTTCAATTTTTTTTTAATGACAATTTATCAGGAATATTTTTATTTAAAAATAATGTTTGAAAATTGAAAATTATTACTTATACTTGAAATCTAGAACTTCTAAAAAACGAAGTATTAAATTGTTTCAACTCGTGAACTTGAAAGTTTTCAAAAATTAGATTTTTTTAACAAATGAAAAAGTTTCAAAATTGAAAATTTTGAAATTTTATAAATATAATTTTTTTTTCAAAAATGAAAATTTTTTTGTACCCACTCATTTTGCAGACCACACAAAAATGATATATTCTTTTCAATTCATGTTTTTTTAGGTATTATAAAATCTATTTAAATTCGGATTTTTTTTATTTGAATAAACATATTTTTAGGAAGAACGATTTTTCAAAAATTATCTTACATTTTTTAGAATCAAAATTTTTGAAATTTTGAAAATTTAAAATTGATACCTATACCTAATTTTGTAAATTTAATTTTTTTAAATCCAGAACTTTTTAGAAAACAAATTTTAAAAATTGAAAAATTGAAAATTGTTTGCAAATAAAAACTTTGAAAAAGCAAAAAAAAAAATCAAAAATTGAAAATTAATGAGTTAATAAAATAAACAATTGTTTGCAACTAAAAATTTTACGCTTTTTTGAAAAACCCAATACCCCAAAGCAGGCTCGACGAAAGGGGGGACAAGAGGGACACAAGTCTTGGGCGCGGACTCTTCTCCGAGCTCCGGACCCCCCCCCCCCTCACCTCATAGGGCTCTCAGGATATAATGGCAAAATTTCTTTAAGGCCCAAGTATTTCATACCATAAAAAAATTAACAATTCAAATGAAAAATTTCAAATACCACATAATTAAAGAAAATTATTTCAAAGTGAATTTAAAAATTTTTTTCTCAACAAAATTGGAAAAAAATCAAGAAAGAAATTGAATTTCGGCTAAACGTTTTTTTTTTAGGCTTTTCATGAATTTCCAATTTTTAGAAATTTCTGCAAGAGTTTTTTTTTCAAAATTTCGTCAAAAAACATTTTTTTTTAAATTTCTTTTTTGTATTATCTTTTTATTCAAAATTTTCAAATTCCTTTGTAAACTTTTTTTTTTTGAAATTTAGCAAAGAATTTTTTAAAAGAGTTCTCAAATTTTCCTTGATTTTTTAAAAATTTCTTTACTTAAAAAGTTTTTTTTTCATTTTTTTTTTTTTTTTGAAAAGCAGTTGTTGTTTATTTAAATTTAGGGAATTCATATTTTGCATTTGAAATTTTTTCAAATTTCTTTGAGAGCTATTTTTTTTAAAATTCAGCTTAGTGAAAACATTTTTTTTTGAATTTTGAAAGAAAGAATTTTTTACTTTTTTTAAATTGAAAAATTTTCAAATTTATTTTAATTTGTTCAAATTTTGTGCAGGAACAAGTTTTATTGATTTCATTTTTTTCTAAATTTATTCCAATTCCTTTATACTAAAATTTGTTTCTAATTCCTTTGAGAACAATTTTTTGTAATTCAGTAAACAAATCAATTTTTTTTCAAATTTTGGTTAATTTTTTCCACTTGCCTTAAATTTAAAATTTCGTCCATGAAATAATTTCTTGAATTTTTTTTTGTCCAGGTGCGGTCAATTTTTTTTACATTTTAAAAATTTTTCAAATTCCTTTGAGAACATTTTTTTTTTTGAAATTTTCCAAGTGAAAAAACATTTTTTTGTTTGTATAATGGGATAAAAAAATGATGTTTTTTTTTTTAGAAAAAATAGTCCTGAAAATTTTTTGTCCTGGGGCTCGACTTTGCTCTCCCCGCCCTAAAGTCTAAACTTGAAACTTTATTTTTTGAATTGGTTTTTGGGTATAGCACTATTCTTCGCCATTTTCATTTTTCATACCATTTTGTCATTTTATTGCAAAAAAAATAAATTCAAATTTTTTTTTATAACAAATTCTTGAGTTATTGGCAGGTGGATCGCTGAGTACTTTACTTACTTACTGATTTTTTGGCACCATCGAAAATTTGTCAAGTACAATACTACATTGATACTCTTGATATTCAAAATTGAAGGGGAAGGAGTGGTCCAACCGAAATTTTTTTAAACCCAAAATTATTCCTAGGTCTTCAAGCTACAACTTTTGTTTGAGATTATTTTCAATCGAAGCCCTCCCTCCCCCACCGATTTGGCGTAACACTCCGAAAATACTAATTAAAAATTAAAGGAGTGAGGGAAGAAAGGGCTAATTGAAAATTTTTTCAAAAAAAAGTTGTACCTTGAAGTCGTAGAAATAATTTTGATTATTACAAAAATTTCGATTGGATCCCCCTCTCTCCTCCTATTTCGCATAACATCAGGTAGATAGATACTTTTTCAAAATTAGAGGGGGGGTCCAATTGAAAAATTTTCCAGACAAAAATTGTACGTACATTGAGGTCCTAGAAGTAATTTTAGAATTTAGTTATTATGAAATTTTCGATTAGGCCCTTCTCTCCCATCCAATTTCGCATAATATGACTTTTATACCAATTATATTATTAAAAACTAGTTAAGTAGCGGTTCAATTGAAAAAAAATTCAAACAAAAGTTGTAGCTCGAAATCTTGAAAATAATTTTGATTATTACAAAAATTGTGATTGGATCTCTCCCTTGCCTTTCAATTTTGAATAATTCAAGTATCTACGTAGTACTGGACTTGGTGAATTTTTATTTCGCTTTTTGAAGAAAGTGAAAGTTTCATTAGGGTTGGTGAAGGGTGGGGATCAATTCTTTTTTAGAGAATCTTGTATTTGTCGTGATGTGAGTGACGCAGAGGAGGGAAATAGCCAATCGAATGTCTTGGTTTATTCGTGTGTTTCAAATGATTCGTATTTTGTTGGTTTTTGTTTACTTTGTTTTGAATTTGTTTCAAAGTTCTCAGGTGTAACTGGAACTTTTCATTAGGTTGTAGTTTCAAGTGTTGTATATTTTCCTCTTAGGTATTAATATTTCATTATTTTTAACAGATGTTGTACACATGACCGAAGGAATGAATTCAAAATGGAAGCAGTCAAATTGGAGCGAATAATGAATGAAATGAACGAGAAATTTCCAGCACCTGTATAGCCGACAGTTTCGCTTTCTGCTGTTTAAAATTCCATTATTCCTACCATCGATCTTAAACGGAAATCATACTTAGTTGTGGTAAGTTAATTCTATTCTTTTGTCGTATTTTCGAGTACAATATCTCGTTAATTTTATTGAAACTAGTGTCTTAGCCTGATTTTGTTAAATTTTCGTGTTTCTGGTCGAATTTGCCTGGTGAAACTATATCGACAAATAGGGACCGTTTTTACGGTTTTTTCTCTCCTTAAAAATTCGAATCGATTGCTAGTTTTTTGAAAACGAAAGCATTTACTCGAACTCGAATGACCGATGTTTTTTATTCCAATACGAATTTTGGTACCTACTCAGTGTTGGCTAAATGACAATTTTTGGTTTTCGTTTACTTTGTTTTGAATTTGGTTCATTTTTCCAAATGTAACTGGACCTTTTTATTAGGTTGTTCCAATTCCAAGTTCTGTGTATTTTTCTCTTATTAATATTTCATTATTTTTACAGATGCTGTACACATGATCGAAGAAATGAATTCAAAATAGAAGCAGTCAAAATTTGAAAGAATAATAAATGAAACGGACGAGAAATTTGCCAGCACCTGCAGTCGACAGTTTCGCCTTCTGCTGTTTACAATTCCATTACTCCGGTCTTCCAGTTCGATCAAAAGTAAAAATTGAAATTAGTAAGGACAGAATAAGCTGCATTTTTATTCGATTGTATTGAAAACACACGAACGACTGCACGAAGCGACTACAATGTTGAATATTTTGCTACGATCATCATCTTCATAGACGTTTGAAATTTTGTCACCGTTTCGACTTGGAATATTTTTATCGCGGCTAGATTTTTTTTTAGCGAATTTGAATGCAATGATATTTTGAAAATGCTGATAAATGCAGGAGACTAATTTTTAATAGGTATTTGGAATATTTTCATTACGACTAGCTTTTTAGTGAATTGGAATGCAATGATAATTATTCCAGAAATGCTGGCAAATGCAGAAATCGAGATTATTTTTTAATACAACCTGGAATATTTTTATCACGACGAGTTTTTTAGTGAATTTCAATGCAACGATATTTTGAAAATGCTGGTAAATGCAGAAATTGAGACTATTTTTTTGATATTCGACCTGGAATATTTCTATCACGACGTGTTTTGAGATGTAATTTTTAATATTTATCTATGACGAGTTTACTATTTCATTCAATTTTTCAATTTTTCCCCCTACGTATATGGTTTGAAATTTGTATCAATGGAACAATAGCTGGATCCTTATGATTATTTTATAGATGAATTATTTTTTGAAACTACCCTTCATTTTATTTATTTTGTTTTAAACTACCCTTCATTTATTCTATTTTTTTGAAATCTGGTATATATTTCGATAATTTTTCCATCGCCTTTCGTTATTTTCGATTTGATTTCAAGTGTTTAGGTGCCTGAATCGGAACCGTTGATCGTTGGTGGGGCAAGGTGGTATTTTTTTTTTTCAATTCTTTGGTGCGGGCGTCCGCGCTTGGTTTTGTTACAGGGTCGTGTTGATGAGCTCGATTATCAGTATTGGTGCCGTCCCACCGTGGTAATTGGAGCCATTTCGCGATAACTCTTCTTCGGCAGACGAGGGCCGATGAGGGGATCCTGTAATGAAATTGGGCTCAAAATTGATTCGTTTTTCACGTAGGATTCTCAATTCGTCGGTTTAGGTGTCCGATGTTTCGGTTTTCCGGGGTTGTGCACACTGTGCTCGATTACCAACGGTGCCGTACCACCTTGGTTGGTAATCGTACGGGCCAGTTGGCAGCTTTATTCTTCCTCGGCTGAACGAGGGCTGACGGAAGAATTCTGGGACCAAACGTTCGGACGGTCTCGCGTTCGAGGATCTTCGGAGGTGTTGTTTTTGACGGATGGTGTGGACAATCGCGAGCTCACGCCATGTCTGCGAAACGCTTCTCCGACTAGGATTAGCCATCGATGTCGGTATTTGTGTCTGGAGACCTCACGACATCGAGAAAGACCTGTAGTTTCTTACGACACTGACACGGTCTTCCCCGGGACATCGTTTGGCTGGCGACCTGGAACCGGAGGGCAGTCAGGGTTAATATCAAACTACAGGTATTTAGGATTGTCTCTTAGCATGCTTTCAATGGATTACGTGAACTATCGCGGGTTCACGCAATGTCTGCGGAAGCCACGCCTGTTAGGTTATCCATCGATATCGCACGGCATCGAAACAGCCATCGATGTCGTGGGACATCGAGAAAGACCCGGAGTATTCTACGGCACTGGCGCGAACTTCCCCGGGAATGCGTCGGCCGGCCGGCGACCTGGATCAGGAGGACATTCCAGAGCCGTATTAAACGAAGGGTATGGAGGGTGCGAATGATTCGCATACGCCCGAGTAGAACGTAGCGTTGTTTGGATCGCGGATCAAAACTGTACGAGTTGGGTATCAAAATTTCTCTTATACGAAGTATCAGTCCCGGACCATAGGAGTAGGTGATTATCCGGGGCTGGCCAGGACAACGGGATTTGCGTCTTGGGTACTGCGAGCTCGGAGGGCCTTACGGCACCCTGCACCACCATCATTCGATGGGGAACTGGTACATTGCCTAAGAGGGGTCCTGAGATGACCGCGGTAACGGCTTCGCAAACGGGAACGGTTTCCTAGTGTTATCGTTTCTGTAGGCCACGAGCTCCATCAAAGAGGTTGGAGGCTGGTCGGCTGTTTTGGCTCGACCGATTTCGGTCTATATTATTCGTCGGGCTGCGTACCACCAGTACAATGTCTGAAGAATAATCTAAATTTAAAACGGTCGCCGAAAAGGCGTACCGTAAGTTCCTTTGCCTCGACAATGGATGACTCATTTGGTTGTGCCCGCGATGTTCGCGCCTTGTCTACTGGTTACGGTCTAGCGAACATCGCCCGTGGTGAGTGATCTCCCTGGGTCAAGGTACTGCCTCGCTCGTTGAGGCAGTTGAAGAGTGTGTGAAGTGAGAATGTTGATTCGGATTGTTTCGCGATGCTACGTTGTACTCGGGGTATGGGTTTTATTCACTGCTTGAATCAGAATTTATTTGAAATTTTTTTTTTTTTTTCACATTTTGATTGAAATTATCTCTTTTGGCCTCTAGATTATAGAGTTATTCGAAGAAAAAAAAATTAAAAAAAAAAAAGAAATGTTGAAAAAAATGTCAAAATGATGATTTAAAAAAAAAATAGAATTGAAAATTAAATTTTAAAATTTGTTTAAATAAAATTACATACAAATCGTTATTATTTTCGCGAAGCTCGAATTGATTCGTCGTCGTTAGTATCTAAACCTTCGAAAAGCACCCTTTTTATACCACTCAAGTATCCCTTATTTTTATCTAATCGTCTATTGATTGTAATTCGTAATTAAACCTGATTTTAATTAAGTTCATACTATTTGTTAAATTAAGCTGTTGACAATTTTGTTAAATATTATGTTACTTACAATGTTATTTACCTCTCTGTATTGTTATTATTTATTCTATTTTGTACAACCGATCACGGTTTTTCACTGTCTGGCGGCGGACAGTGTTTTTTAACCCAGATCGGTTCATTATTAATTTTAATACCTATTTGTATTTTTTTTTCCATGCCGCTTTTTTGAAAAACGAATTTTTGGTTCGGACGTCCGAACGGTGTTTTATTTCACGAGATTGACCATTATATTTAACATGATTTTACAGACGAAAAAAAAAAGTCAGATGGCCGTTTCAGTTTATAGAAGGTAATTAGTACACGATCACGATCTGACAGTGTTATTGAGTCGACTAATTAGCCAGAAAAATTGATAATGTATACGTGTTACCCTGCAAAAATTCACTCATGATGAAGTGAAACGACGTAAAGTACGAATTGAATCGACTTTACCAAGAATTTGGCCATGGAATTAATTTTTCAAATTCCAAAATATGGATAATCTCATAAATCTACTAAATGAGAGAAATATGTGAAAATAATGACGTACAATACCAATCAAACGCCATCAGTTGACTGGAAAACAATATGTAGGCGTAGAATTGATTAAATTCATCAATTACTAGGAGAAAATTACATAAAAATCAATAATTTAATACCGGTAACGCTATCTATTGGTTTGTTATGGTGGTAAGAAGCCACGTGTCGATTAAGTTGCATAAGCTACGCATTTGCAGGAGTAATTTGGAACAAAAATACAGCACTTTTTTTTCGCGAATTATCGTTTTTTGACGTATAAGACGTCGCTGATTACTAATTCAAGGCCGTAGAATTCAAATTTGTAATTTATTTCGAGCAGTGATGCCAACCTCGCGAAATAAAAATTTTATCTCGCCAAGTTGGCAGCCCTGCTTGAAACAAATTTCAAATTTGAATTCCACGACCTCGAAATGGTACCGTTAGATACCAAAAACAATTTTCTAAGTATTCTGGAAGCTGAAATATTACAAAAAGAACAAAACAAAGGACTGAGATGTTATGAAGAGCTCTGATTGGTAGTTAGCATACCACAACTTTGAGGTCGTGTTTCTCAGCGAATAATAATTTTCAATTTAACTTTCTCATTGTACTCCAAATGTGGATTTTTCGAAAAAAATTACTCGTTTAAAGGCGAAGGAAGGGTAAAAATCGAAAAGTATTGGTAGATACGGAATCAGCGAGGTTGAATTAGTCCATAACGATTCTAATCTCATTTTTTTTGAAAATTGCTAAATTTTGAAAGTGCTCGTATTCGCGAACTAAGCTTCGTAGAGCAAAACTGACAGCATATTCAGAATCAGCGAGGTCGATTTAGTCGAAAAGCACTCCTATCTCGATTTTTTTGGAGATAAAAAAAATCGAAAAAATCAACGATGGTTAACCTTCCTTTTTTTTCGAAAAAAAAACTTTTTGTTCCAGATCAACGTGTGAGGTGTCTAGGATGGGGTAATCGGACCAGGCGAATCGAATGCCGCGATCAATTTCCCGATCGGAGGCGAACTCACTGAGATATGGACCATTTTCTGTAACTCAAAAACTATGCATCCGATTTGAAAACCGATGGCGTATTCGTGTTCAGCGACTTGAAATTAGCCCATATACCGAATTTTAGCTCGATCGGACCATAAATAACAATTTGACAAAATTCATTAAAATTGAATCAAAGAAAATGGCCGATATAGTTTTTTTTGCAAAATTTGAAAAAAATTGTCGAAAATTGGGCATCTAGGGGTCTAGACTGATAGAGTCGAATCCGACGATTGCAAATCCGCTTTCATTTTCAAAATCGGACCGTTATTCGCAGAGATATAAGCGTTCAAAGTTTTTGGTCGGATATGAGTCATAAAAACCGACCATCCTTATACTTTATTAAATTATTGCAGCTTTCAGAATAGATAGAAAATTGTTTTTGGTGTCTAGTAGTACTATTTCGAGGTCGTAGAATTCAAATTTGAAATTTGTTTCGAGCAGGGTTGCCAACCTAGCGAAATAAAAAATTTTACTCCTGAGGTTGGCAACCTGCTCGAAACAAATTTCAAATTTGAATTCTACGACCTCGAAATAGTACTATTAGACACCAAAAACAATTTTCTACGTACTCTGGAAGCTGCAATAATCCCATAAAATACCAAGGCTGGTCGGATATCCGACAAGCGTGACGCGTCCGACAATTATCCGGTCAAAAACTTTGAACGCTTATATCTCCGCGAATAATGGTCCGATTTTGAAAATAAAAGCAGATTTGCAATCGTCGGGTTCGACTCTATCAGTCTAGACCCCTAGATGCCCAATTTTCGACAATTTTTTTCAAATTTTGCAAAAAAATGCAAATCCGCCATTTTCTTTGATTCAATTTTAATGAATTTTTAAAAAATGTTACTTATGGCTCGATCGAGCTAAAATTCGGTTTATAGACTATTTGGAGGTCGTAGAATTCAAATTCGTTATTTATTTCGATCAGTATTGCCAACCTCGGGAGATAAAATTTTTATTTCGCTAGTTTGGCAACAGTGATTCAAACAAATTGCAAATTCAGATTCCCTGTACTCGAATTATGCATCCTAGGCTTTTGAATCTCCTCCATAGGCCTCATATTTGTTGAAATATTCGCTTAACAGGGGACACCTACTATCATTTTTTTGATGAGTTATTGCGGTTGCCTAGTACAGTGAAATTAAGGCAGAAAGAATACTTCTCAAGCATATTACACTTTCCAGAAGCTCAATGGAGCTGAATGAAGGGTCAAAATGGACCATATCGAAGTCGTAAAATTCAAATTTACAATTTGTATAAATCACTGTTGCCAACCTAGCGAAATAAAAATTTTATCTCCCGAGGTTGGCAATACGGATCGAAATAAATAACGAATTTGAATTCTACGAGCTCCAAATAGTACTATTAGACACCAAAAACAATTTTCTAGATATTCTGGAAGCTGCAATAATTTAATAAAGTACCAAATTACCATACCCAGTCGGATTCTATGAGTCATATCCGACCAAAAACTTTGAACGCTTATATCTCCGCGAATAATGATCCGATTTTGAAAATGAAAGCAGATTTGCAATCGTCGGGTTCGACTCTATCGATCTAGACCCCTAGATGCCCAATTTTTGACAATTTTTTTCAAATTTTGCAAAAAAATCTATATCCGCCATCTTTCTTGCTTCAATTTTAATGAATTTTTTTAAAATGTTATTTAAGGTCCGATCGAGCTGAAATTCGGTTTGCGGGCTAATTGGAGGTCGCTGAACCCGAACATGCCATTAGTTTTCAAATCTGATGCTTAGTTTCCGAGTTACCAAAAATGGTCCATATCTCCGCGGATTCGCCTCCGATCGGGAAACTGATCGCGCCATTCGATTCGTCTGGTCCGAAACCTCCTCCTAGACACCTCATACGTCGAGCATTTTGAAAATTTTGTAATTTTCAAAAAATCGAGAATAGAATAGTTTTGAAAAAAAGTGTCGTGTTTTCAATTTATAATCATTCCTACAAATGTATAGGTTATGCCACTCATTTGACAATTTTTACTCACCTCGATTTCTAACCTAACGTAAGAACAGAACGAAGTATCCACATTTTGGATTTTTACTCAATGTTTGAAATTCTTTTCATCATCAATTTATACGTTTATAGCCAGTAATTATAGCTTCTAAAGACAATTAACAGCATAATCGGTCCAGTTCAAAAATTTGATTCAAACCGAGGAAATTAAGTACAAAAAGACTACTTCCTACGTTTAGAGTACTGAAAATACGAGTTGCTTATCGTTTTTTTTTCTATTTTTAATTAATCACTTTTATTATCTGAATGTTACTTACCTTTGAGTGCACGAGTATAGAGTATAGACATATTATCTTGCAATAGTATTTTCAAACACTTCACCTTAGGAATTACATTACGTAGTTACCTGTTGACTGCTCAGATTAGAAAGTTGATGAATTATTAGTCCATTACCTTGATCCTCATTCATAATCTTTACTGCAGCAAAACTTGCCTACTTTTTTTCGAAGGATTACATCTTTTCATTTCGAAATGACCAATGATATGTATCGCAAGATGAAAGGCAAAGAAATACGATTTGGAAATGACAGACAGAATTTTGGTACTGGTACTCGACAGGAATTTCCTTGAATTGGTATTCCTTTTCAATTCTTATCAGCTTTTTTCAAATAAAAAACGAGAAGCATAATTTTGCAACATAAAAAAAAGGTAATTTTTTCAACTTCCCACCAAAAACATCTATTTGAAAACATTTAAATTCCCCACTTCTTCGAAAACCGTTTTTCAATTCGATATTTTCATGTTTTACGTATCTAGGAGACGACTGGAATGCATGAGTAAAGGTCGAACAGTACGGTTTAACGTAGTTTAGCTCCCAGAAGAGCTATTTTCGAACTGCGAAGACCGAAATGACTAATTTTAACGCGACGAGCCGACGATTACAAAAATGGCGATTTTCTAAGCTACGATAACACTACGTTTACCGATGAAAAAACCGTATGCGTTATAATAACGATTTTTTTTTCCTTTATTGATCGATTATTCGACCGAAAATCTCGTTCGTACAATTATCACATAAAACAAAAATTACAAGAGGAGGGCAGTGAGTGGTACAAAAAAATACTCATCTAATAGAATAATTATAAAAAAAAAAAAAGGACGGAGTACATGCAGTACTTGTACCTATAGTACATACCTAGTTACGTAAAAAAAAAAAATCAAGTCTTTTTACTGATAATACGATAACGTTAACGTTGCAGATTAAAAAAAAAACACACAATACATACAAATATCACAATAAATAAATAATTTTTCGCGCTTGAGACAAAAAGGGGCACTCTTATCAAAAAATAACGACGGTACAAAAACGAAACAAAATACACTTGCATATGTGTGCAGACTGATTTCTTTACCAAATCCGCAAGTATACTTCGGACTTCTTCGGCTATGTTCGAGTTTTTCAGTATTATCAATATTTTTTACCAAGTCCATAGTGCTACATAAATACTCTATATCCGAAATGGGAGGGGTGGGAGGGATCCAATCGAAATTTTTGTCATAACTAAAAGTATTTGTAGAACTTCAAGCTACAACTTTTGTTTGAAAATTTTTTCAATCGGGCCCCTTACCTCCCCTCCAGTTTTTAATAATGTATTTTGAATAAGTATGAATAAGTAATATTACTCAAAATTGGTGGGGAAGGAGAGGTTTGATTGAAATTTTTGTTATAACCAAAATTATTCCTAGTATTTCAAGCTACAACTTTTGTTTGAAAATTTTTTCAATCAGACCCCTTACCTCACCCCTGTGTTTAATAATGTGTTTAGAATAAGTTGGATCATTCAAAATTGGAGTGAAGGGAGGGCTCCAATCAAAATTTTTGTGATACCAAAAATTATTCCTAGAATTTCAAGCTACAACTTTGGTTTGAAAATTTTTTCAATTGAGCCCCTTTCTCTCTCCACTGATTTCGTATGTCACTCTCAAAATACTAATTAAAAATTAAAGGGGGAGGCGGAAGGGTGCGATTGAAAAATTTTTGCAACCAAGTTGTAGCTTGAAGTTCTAGCAATAATTTTTGGTATTACGAAAATTTTGATTGGAGCCCTCCCTCCCCTTCAATTTTGAATAATCCAATTTATTCAAAACACATTATTAAACACAGGGGTGAGGTAAGAGGCCCGATTGAAAAAAATTTCAAACAAAAGTTGTAGCTTGAAGTACTAGGAATAATTTTGGTTATAACAAAAATTTCAATCGAACCTCTCCTTCCTCACCAATTTTGAGTAATATGACTTATTCATACTTATTCAAAATACATTATTAAAAACTGGAAGGAGGTGAGGGGCCTGATTTAAAAAATGGTCAAACAAAAGTTGTAGCTTGAAGACCTACGAATACTTTTGGTTATGATAAAAATTTCGATTGGATCCCTCCCTCCCCTCCAATTTCGGATATAGAGTATTTATGTAGCACTGGACTTGGTAAAAAAATATTAATACTGAAAAACTCGAACATAGCCGAAGAAGTCCGATGTGTATTTTGCGGATTTGGTAAAGAAATCAGTCTGCACACATATGCAAGTCAAAAAACGAGCTGGACGGAAATTAATATACCTAATGGGGCAAATTTAAAAAAAAAAAAAAAAAAAATTGCTTCGTGACACAGCCATTTACGTTATTGTGCGATTAAAATTATCATTTTTTCCCGAAAAATGCCGCAATTTTTTCATCATTTTCCGACTAATTTCACAAAAAAAAAAAAATCGAAATTTTGTAGCTCAAAAATAACGCACGAAAAAATATAAAACTTCGCAACGAAGACGTTGCGATTTACGAGAGAAAAAAATTACTGTACAAAAAAATTACCTACAAAATACTGAGGTGATCGATAAAATAATAATATTTAAAAATTAACATGAAAAATGTTTCTTTTCGCGGGTGGGCCATCATGAAGGGGGGGGGGGGGGCATATAAAAAATGCAATATAAAACTCGTAAAAAAATACGTTAATGGTAAAAAAAAATTGATCCGTTGAAATGATCGAAAATTTAGGCCCGAGTAATAATTAACCGTAAAATACGTACGGTAAATATCATTCTTCGTAATAATGAGATCTAATTTTATTTTACCCGGGACGAGGGGAAGGGACGGGGGGCATCGGAACCACGAGAACCGTACTACGAAGTAAAGAATACGTTAAATATCACAAATTCGAGAGACGTGCGGCTCATACGATCGTAAAGCTATTACCTAATCTAAAAAATACGACGATCAGGATCACATGGCCGTCTCCAAAGGCTGACTCTTGGACTTGACCGTGTTGGGCGAGAACACGTCGTTCATTTGGGCGCTGTATTTGACATCCTGCGACGGCATCATGTAGTCGAAATTCGTCTCCAGCAGGGTTTCACTTTTCGATCGGGACGCGAGCGGGGGTGGCTTGGGGACTACGTCGAAATTCGTCTCCAATATGGTCGCCGAACTTTTAGGCCTTTCGTAATACTCTTGGTATTCGTTATCGCGCTGGTAATCTTGTTTCGAGCCGATCGTGCTGATGGTGGGCTCTTGACTGGGCGAGATTTCCAGGTTGCTGGACAATGGTAACGTTGAGCAGTTGTTTACGTAGCTGCTGGACGGCCATCTGTCGTCGTCGTCGTGCGACGCGAAACTAGAATTTGTTCGGTAACCTGCGCAGCAGAAGAGACAGAAAAAACGTTATAAATATAACCACACGATCGACAGAATTCGAGATATAGAACGAGAGAAAAATATGCGAATATTTTACTACGTACCATGATTTTGATACGAGAGATCTATGAAATTATTATTTTTATTCCTTTCGAGGGCCGAAGCGGCTGCGGCGGTGGCCAGGGCGGCGGCGGCGTTTGGATTGTGAGCTTCGTAGATGTCGTAGCTTTGCGTATCTTCTTCCAGCGACGAATTGAACTGAGATTTATCCATAGAGTCTACGCTGCCGTTCATCTTCTTGTATTCCGGCGTTCGTGTCAGTGAAAGATTCGTCTGACCCTGTGAAACATACGGAGAATAAAATTAATTACTGGTGATATTTTTTTTCTATTTAATTTACTAGGTACTTAAAAAATGAACACAATTTGTAAAACTATTGTCATCGAATAAATTAAAATCACATTTTTCTGAGGATGTGAGCTTTTGGCCGAATTTCCAGTCAAAATGAAGACAAGCTATTGCGTGGTTAGTTCACTGAAAAATAGCTTGATTCGAGAACGTTTACTAAAAAAATTCATAAAAAATGATTTTCAACAAAATTGCAATTTTTTATGAAATAATAAAGAATTTGAAAAATTTAGATCATGATACAATAAGAAGAAAGAGCATTTAAAAAAATTGGGATTTTCTTTTTTTAAATCAAGATTTGAATTTTTCGATTTTTTGCCAAAATTTTTTTTTTTTTTTAATTTGAATTCTTGGGGAGTGAATAAAAAATTGCTTTTAAAGCAAATTTGGGAAACTTGAATTTCGAAAAAAAATTAGAAAATTAGCTTTCAAAACAAAACCTAGGAGAAATTTTTTACATTTTTGATCAAAATTTATCTATATTTTTACACGAATGATTTTTTTCTAATTTAATCTAGAATTTTTGAAAAAATGCGAAAAAAATTCCCAAAGCCAAATTTTAAAAATTATGTTCAACACAAACCTGTAAGAAATTGATTTTTCATCAAAACTGAAATTTTTTCAATCACAATTTAAAATTCAAAAAAATTTCAAATAGGCGAAATTTTGAAAAATTAATATAAAAAAATGGAAAAATACCAACAAAAAAAAAACATGAAAAGTTTAAATTTTTAGAGAAAATTTAAAAAAATTGTTTGATCTCAAAAAAATAAAATTATTAAAAAAAATCGTCTTTCATCAATATTCAAAATTTTTCAAATTGAAACAATTTTTCTTTGAAAAATAGGATTTTGAAGAAGTACAAAAAAATGCGTTCAAGGAAAATTGCAAAAAAATTGTTTTTAATAAAATTTAAATTTTTTAAATTTTTGGAAAACAAAAGGGGATCATTCCATGTCAAGATGGCCCGTTTTTGACCTTAGGTCCTCCGATTTCGTTCAAAATTTTTTTACGAGTCTTTCTAATCCCAAAAGTGAGGAAACCACCGTTTTTTTCTCCATGACCCCCCGAGGGGGCTTTCTGGAGGGGGGTTGTTTTTGCACAGGCAAACAAATTATTTTTGAAAAATTTGAATTAAACATTGGATTTTGAAGAAATATAAAAAATTACGTTTGAGAAAAATTGCAAAAAAAATGTTTTTAATAAAATTGGAAATTTTCAAAAATTTGGAACAGAAAAATTTGAATTTTTAGAGGAAATAAAAAAAATCAACTACGACGAAATTCAAAAAAAAAAGTAAGAGCCAAATTCGAAAAAATCTGATTGGGAACGAAATGACAAAAAAATCCCTTTTCACCGAAATTAGAATTTTATTTGAAAATAACAATGGAAAATTGTTCTTTGGAAAAAATTGAATTTTGGAGAAAATGTAAAAAATTATCATCAAAGCAAAATTTTAAAGAATTTCATCTCAACAAAAATCATTAAAAAAACGTATTTTTTATCGCAGTAGAAATTTACAAATTTAAAAAAAAAATTCTAGCAATTTATTGTTTTTGAAAAATTTGATTTTTTGGGCAGAAAAATGATTTTGACGAAATTAGTATCTACGTATTTTGGGGTCAAATGTAAAAAACTAATTCAAAGTAGAATTTGAAAAAAATCGATTTTGACGTTTGAAGAAATAGTACATACTTGTATGTACAACAAAGAAGTGGGGGTGGGGGGGGGAGATCACCATTCACCAAAATTTGAATTTTTGAGATAAATCTTAGGCTCGAATTTGAAGAAAATTCAAAAAATGCTTATAAAACAGAATAATTTTTGAAAAGAACGTTTCAATATTCTAAGTGTTTTAAATTAAAAATTTGTTTCAAAACCAAATTTGAAAAAATTGCGTTCAACTCGAAATTGCAAAAAAATTGTACTTCCTGGAAAACCAAAAATTTTGTAACTTTCGAAAAAAAAGTGTTCAAAACAAATCAGTTTTAAAATCGTTCCTCGTCAAAATTGAAATAATTATTTGATTTTTTATGGGGTAAAAATGAATTTTTGGAAAAAATATTTTCACCCTTGAAGCAGAATTTGGAAAAATAATTATTTCGACGAAATTTGATAAAATGGCGTTCGCAACAAAGTCGTAAAAAAAAATTATTCTATACCAAAATTTCAATTTTTGAAAATGAAAAATTGCAAAATTCTAAAAATTTGATTCACACGAAATAATGAACAATAATTGGGTTCGACACAAAATTGTAAAAATTCCCCTCTAAATTAAAATTAGAATTTTCGAGTTTGTTAAAAAAATTATAGAAATTCATTTTTCAGAAAAATATAAAATTTGAAAGAAATTGGAAAACTAATTTCAACAAAATTTGAATTTTAGGAAATAATAAAAAAAATTGTTATGAAAGCAGAATTTGAAAAAAAAAAAAGATTTCAGACAAAATTATAATAAAATAGTAAAAACGTCTCTTCTCGTGGAATTTGGAATTTTTGGATAGTGTAAAACGTAATTTTTGAAGTAAAATTTGAAGATAAAAAAATGTTTCTGACGAAGCTTAAAAAATTATTCACAAAACAAAATAGTAAAAAATTCACTTTCCACCGAAATTATTGGACTTTTTGGATTTTTCAATATAATTAAATACAATTTGTTAGTACTCGAAAAATTTGTATTTTTGAAGAAAAAACAAATGTTATCAGTGTTATCGCTTACCAAAATCCAAATTTGGAAAAAACAACGTCGAAGAAATTTTAACAAATTGTGCTTGAAACAAATAAAGCTTGAAAAAATTTCTTTTTCACCGAAATTGAAATTTTGGAATTTTTAAAAAGAAAAATCGGTTTCAGAAAAATTAGAATTTTGGAGAAAATACAAGAAATTATTTTAAAAGTAGAATTAGAGAAAAAAAATTCATCCGACGAAATATGAGAAACGTGTTATCAAAACAAAAAAATTATATTATTGAATTCCAAAAAAAAAAAAAAAAAATCAAGCAAATCATTTTTAAAAAAATATGAATTTTTGTTAAAAATACGAACAATTATTTCAAAACCAGAATTTGAAAAAATTGATACCTGTCAATCGAAGAAATTTGAAAAAAAAATTGCGTTCAAAATAAAACTTGAATAAAATAAATTAATGTTTTTCAAAAAAGTTCACTGAAAAATTATTTTCAAAGTACGTGTCAAATCTTTGAAAAAACCAAATCTAAAAAATGTAAACCATTTTGGAACAAAATTCCTTAATTCATTAAAACCCCGATTCTAAACAATGTACCTGTGATTAGAGGAGCATAAATACGGTGAACCCGGAACCGGAACCAAACATTAAAAATTACATCCACCAAAATCGTATTAGAACGTATCAAACCGACGTATTCAAAATAAATAACAAAATGATCAAACGAGCCAGCTACAGGGTCTTCATTTAATCTTAGCACCCCTTCACAGATTTTCTTGTCTGAGAAAGGTAGTTGGTAACATTTCGCATTCGCAATAAATTTCAAACGACCACTCCCATCAAAAGAGAATGACAGATACGTAACGTACACGTAGCGAAGCGATCGAATTCAAATGCCACTCGAAAGAGTCATCCGTCACCAGCTCGATTACAACGCGATAAGCTGAATGATTTTCCTTTTATAACGTGAATAAAAAAACTACGCAGATACAATGAAAAAACTCAACTTACAGATAAGGTTTTCCTTTTATACGAAAAATCGTTGAAAGCGGTCTGCGACGACGATATGGATCGTAGCGAATTCAAAGACTGGCGAATCGAATTCCTCCTTTGTAATCTTTCGGTATGGCGATGTTGCGACTTCGAATACCATAAAACTGCCACCAAAGAGAGCAATAAAAATGCCAAAACTATGGAACTGAAGACTGCGATGGTGAGCACGTCGTGTCTCCAACTTAGTACGTTCAACGTCACCTTGGGATCTGTAGGCAGGGACAGGGAATTAATTAGATATAAAATTCGACTTTCAAATAAAATACGTATGTAAATGTACTTAGGAAATTTTCGACTCGAAAAACTAACCCATTTCGCAAATGAACGCGTGCAAGTGCTGGCAATCGTCTTCTTCGATGGTATTACGTACAAATGCTGTGCACGTATTGATGCGGTTCAAATTCTGAACCCAGACTGCGTCGAAGAACATGTATCTTTCTTCTTGACGTTTTAGGAACTGGTACAGGTCATGGTAGCTGACCATTATGTAAGGCAAAGAAGCGTTCACAGACTGCAATAGAATGAAACCAGGTTAATAAAAGAGCTCAATAGAGAAAATACATTGTAAACACATGGAATATTTTACTCACAGCACAAAAATCACGAGCTTGATGGAAATCCATCGGAGCTCCGACGTACATGTAACACGTATCACCGACTAGATTCCAAGCCGGTGGACATTTCACATCCAGAAGGGTATCGTTGGTCAAATGGAACGGTTGGAAATCCACCTCCAACAGTCTAAAGTCGTCCTGATGATCATGGATACGTCCACCGACCGCGTACGTCTCGTTATAGCCCCAATAATTATACCGAGCGTTGATCGGAGCCAAAGGTGTATTCCAAATATCCAAACTAGACCGTGTGAAGAGAAAACAGAGGATAAATCGTTAGTGAAATATGAAAAACAAAATAAAAATTCGAATTAAAATACACGAGATACTCACATGGTAGAATTGACCGTTATCATTTCGTAATCGTTGTCCGGATTCGAGAAAATATTATCGATATAACTTTGGCCGGCGGTCGCTGCGATTACTGTACTTTTCGAGTCTCGTTCGATGGCGTAATTCCTGCAAAAATAAATAATAATCGTGTAAATAAAAATTTGAGCTAAAATTCGTTAGCCCATAAATATTGACTTGAAGGGCCGGAGAGCTCACCAGTAAAAGCTGTTGTGAGAAGTGGTTTGTAAGGTCGGCTGTCGTACTCTTTCGAAACCGGATATCTCCAAAATGTGGCTACCGATGTTGCTTTGAACGTAATTCAGCGTAAAATTTGACATTACCTGAAAAAAAAAGTCATTTATTAGAATAATGTATCGTATGAATTCAATTCAATAAATAAGTCTTTTGTTATTCAAAAATTATTGGAAGCTTATCAATCGAAAAAATTCGAGACAATCATACGTAGTACTAGTAAGAACAATTTCTCAGATATTGAATAAATCCGAAATTTACCACATAAAAATTCAAGAATTAAATCGAATTTTCAACAAAATTAAATTTTTAACCAAAATATTAAAATTATTTTTCAAATTTGAACTTTTCTAGAAAACGATATCTAGCCCCCCCCTCCCTTTATTTTTTAAACCAATTTTGATGAAAATCAATTTTTTACAATCTTGTTTTATGCTCTAATTTTTTTTTAAACACAATTTTTTCCACTTTCACAAGTATTCGGATTTCAAATTCAAAAAAAAATCATATTTTTCCCAATTTATATTCTCTAAAATAATTTCAATTTTGGTGAGAAACGAATTTTTTACAAATTTGTTTTCAGCCATTTCTTAATTTTCCCTCAACATTCAAATTTTTTCAGGGAATGATTTTTGAATTTTTTTTCTTGAAAATTTCAAAATTCTTGTTTTGATGAAAATTCCAAAATTGATGAAAAACGAATTTTCAACTGATTTATTTCGAACAATTTTTTTGTAGGTAATTGAAACGATTTTTCAATTTCGAAAAAATCTCACGTTTTAATTTTTTTTCAATTTTTTCTAGGAAATAACTTTTTAATAGCGCTTTCAGTATCTTTTTGAAAAATCGAAAACACAAATTTTAGTGAAAGGCGAAGTTTTAAACTTGATTCGAGCCCTTTCTTAATTTTCTCTCAACATTCAAATTTTTCCAGGAAATGATTTGCCGTCTTTTTTTTGTTGAAAATTTCATAGTTCTGATTTTGGTGAAAACGACTTTTTTACAAGTTACTTTCAAATGATTTTTTTTTTAGATTTCATTGATAAAATAAACTTCTCTTCAAAAAAACGATTTTTTTTTAAAGTTAAAAAATTCTAATATGATGAAAAACGAATTTTCAACTGATTTAGGTGTTTCGAGCAATTTTTTTTTGTAATTAAGACAATTTTTCAGTTTTGCCAAATTTCCAATTTTTAAAAGTTTCAAATTTTTTTAGAAAATAAATTCGAAAATTCAAACTTAAGAAGTGAAAAGTGAATTTATAACAAATCTATTTTGAGTAGTTTTTTCCAAATTGAAATAATTTTTCAATTTTTTAAGAATTTTTTTACGCTTTTTCAATGATTTCTAGAAAATAATGTTTTATATTTTCTTTTTGAAAATTTTAATTTTGGAGAAAACGGATTCTTAACGAATTTTTTTCGAACTTTTTGTTCTAACTGAAACAGTTTTTGACTTTCCCAAGAATTCAAATTTAAAAAAAAAAATTAGGTTTTTTTCAAAACTTTGCGAAAAACGATTTTTTTGAAATTTTATTTCAAACAATGGCTTCAAATTCCTTTCTTTTAAAAAAAATTCAAATTCCACCTTCAAAATTTTTTGTTTTTTTCAAATTTTTGTTTTAAAAATGCAAAAATTTGTATTTTTGTTAAAGAAGGAACTTCATAGTTGAAATTTTTTTTTAAATTTCGTTAAAAACCAATTTACTCAAATTCTACTCGCAGAACAATTTTTTTGCAATTTCGTTTCGACCCAATTTTTTTCAAACTTCGTGAAAATTTTTTCGTTTTCAAATTCTGTCTTGGTAATATATTTTTAAAATTATCTATAAAAATTAAAAAGTTTCAAAAAAATTTTTTCACAGTTTCTCAAAACTTTCAAACTTTATATTTTCGTAGTCAACATTTTTTTTTTTAAATTTCGTATCAAAACATTTTTTTCAAAATTGGATTTTTCTTAGAAAATCATTTTTTTAAATTGAAAAAAAAAAATTATTTACCTACAGTTTGTCTTGAACACAATTTTTTCAAATTTTATTAAAATAATTTTTTTGAAATTCTGCTCCAAAAACAAAATCTAGTTCAACATATTTTACAAAAATTGGAAATTGTTTTTTTTTTTCACAAGAATTGCAAAATCCAGCAAAGATCAAAAATCGACGAATTAATTTTTTTTTTACAAAAGTTGATAAATTCAATTTTTTTACAAGAGCGATTTCTTTTCAATGAAAACAGAAGAGCCCCTTCTCCAAAAATGGAAAAATAAATTTTTTACGAAAAAAGAAATATGCAAGAAGTGAGATCAATATTATTCTTCCAAAAGTCTATGAAAGCAAATTTTTACGAAAATTTCTCTATAGCTAGGAATTAAAAAATCAAAATTTCGTCATTTTAAAAATCGATACAAACGTAAGCCAATTTTTCAAAAAAAAAATCAAATTGTTTTCAATCAATTAAGTCAATAAAAAAATATATAAAAAGTACCTATCGAATTTCTATCAAAAATCAACGAAACCATGTTTTTCAGAAAAAAAAATAGAAAAAAATATGCATAAATCGGACAACGATTAAATACCTATTAATCATTTTTTTTAGGAAATTCAAAAAATCAAAAATTGATAAAAATTAACGAATTAAAATTTATCAATTCAAATCTACGAAAAAATCGACACTCGACTCGATTAGGACTAACCTTGAACTTCAAATTTTTAATAAATATTCGATCACGACTTGATTAACATGATTTATCAAAAATCTTACCTGATTTAACACGATCACATTTTCATAAGGAGCATAATTTATGGCGAAGAAATTGCGATACAAAACGACATTCTGGTACGGACTGCTTCTTCTGCCCTCGATTTTCAAAGCCGATTTGCGTTTATTGCTGGCGAACAGATTATTATGAATGATGGCTTTGACCGACGTCGCAGATCCTTCCGAATCAGCCTTGATCCACAATCCTCCGATATTACCCGAGATCAAATTATTCTACAAATACAAAAAAACACAACAACAAAAAAATTAGAAATCGAACAGCTTATAAATTAATCATCAAGAGTATCGAAGATTTTCACTCACTCTAAAGTAAACATTTTGAGTATTCTGCAAATCCATCATTATAGCCGATTCGCACGTGGTAAAATTACCATACAGTTTCACGCAGTTACCGATGATCTGATTTTTTTCCATCGTGAATCGAGGATTCACTTCGCCGGCGCTTACATAATACAAAGCTCCGCCCCAATTATTTTTCAACACCGATGATGAGACGTTGTGCAGGATATCTCGATCTAAACACATTGAGAAATCGTCGATCAATAAAATCCATTATCGATGGAAGTTTTAAATATTCAACTTGGTCGATGAAATTATCCACTCACTGAAGGTAATTGCAGAAATAGGTAAGGTGACGATTTCGGCGATAAATCCGTGGTAGTGGGAGGCTCCGGAGACCATCATTTTCACACTCATGCTCGGTCCTTTGGTCGTAATGAATTGTTTTTTGATTTTATTCCTCGCCGAAATTGTCGATACGATCGGAGACGATACGTTATAAATACTTCCGTCGTACAACGATAACGTGTCAGTCTCGTTGAACAAGTTCAATTGTAAAAATCTGCAAAAAAGAGTCCAATTAAAACGAAAAATAAAAAAACTAAATCTGAAATCATTCGCACAATTAATTTTCATACCTAAAACCGAACGTTTTCATCGGATAAGCGCTGTGGAATATTTTGATACAAGATACCGGACTATTGGTGTATTTGTAATAGAGTAGGATACGTTCTTGAAGAATAATTTCCTTCAAAGGATCACACATATCTAGCATACTGAACACATTATAAGGCAGATCTACTCTTTCGGCAGGTACAAACGAGCTCTCCGACGTTTCGCGTCCTTCGCCAGTCAGCGAAGCTATTGAGATTCCAGTATCGAGGCAGCCTTCCACTCTGAAAAGTATCGCAGGGTAAGTATTAATACTCAAATATCTCAATTCAACTCCCCCTCAACGGGTTACCACAACAATACGTACTTGTTATGCAAAAGTTTGACATTATGTTCGGGTGAGATTAAATTAATACCGTGGGACGCGCTTTGAGTAACGTTTACATAAGAGATCAGCGGAGATTTCACTACAGCCAATATGGCCGGCGATTTATAATGGTGCAGCATTCCAGCACCGATCACTTCGACGTGTTCTAGTACAGATTCTGGTTGGTGGAAATCGTCGTGGGTAACTGGGTCGTGAACATGGCCGTAATTATTCCATTCGAATTCTTTATTAGCAAATCTGTAAAAAATAAAAAATAAAAATTAATAAGTTAAAAAAGGAAAGAAATCTAATATCAGACTCAAATAAAAAAAAAAAAAAAAATTGAAACATAATTTTTCAATTTTAAAAATTCAGAACTAAATAAAGAAAATGGAACTTGAAAAAAATCTATAAAATCTAAAAAAATAAAATAAAATAAAATAAGAATGAAAATTGAAACTGAAAAAAATCAATTTGGAAAAAGAATTTACAAAACCTAAGAAATCACAGAAAATAGAAATTTAAAAAAAAACTAAAATTGGAAAAAAATTGAAAAATAAAATTTTTTCAAAAAAAAAAAAATGAAAAAGCTAAAAATTGAAAATTGGGAAAAAATAAGATAGATGACTTGAGTAATAAAAATGAATAGGTACTTCGAAAAAAAATAATAATAATTGGAAATATAAAAAAAAATTAAAAAGTAAAATTAAAATTACTAAATATTTATAAGAATTACAGAAAGTGTAAATTGAAAAGAATAATGAAAGGAATGCATACTTAATACGATTCAAGTAAACAAAATAAAAAAATAAAAAAACAAAATTTTGAAAAATTTACATATTTTTGAAAAATTTCACACCCGAAAAAATTTTTAAAAATAAAATAGAAGTTTAGAAAAATTGAAAAAAATAAATTGAAAATAACAAAAAAAAAGAAAATAATTCCAGAAAGTGTAAAGAAATAAATTTCTTAAAAAACCAAAAAATTTTGAAAATCCAATCGTTGCAAAAATTCTGAAAGATGAAATAAATTTAAAATGATTCAGAATAGAAAACTGAAAACTGATAATTGATTAAAGAATTCAAGTACAAAATGAGAAAAAACTAAACAAAAGTTCAAAAAAAAATAAATTGAAAAAAAAATATTTGACACAAGCAAACAAAGCAAAAATTTAAGAAATAACGAAAAGAGATCGATAAAAAATGAAAATGAATTTGAAATCATCAAAAATTGAAAAAATTTCAAAGAAGTTAAGATTTAAAATAAAACAAAAAAAATTAAACTAACGAAAATTAAAATTATTGAAAAACTTGACAATTGAAAAAAGTGTACGACTCAAGTGAGCAAAAATAATGAAAAGTTGTAACACATCAATTCAAAAAAAAAAACCGACAAAATTTGAAAAAATCAACATTATTTGAAATGGTCAAAAATTTAAATTTGAAAAAATTAATACAGGTAGAAGATTTGAGAGAAAAAATGAAAAAAATTGGACAATATAAAATAAAATTTCAAATTTTGAGTTGAACTTCAAAAATTTAAAACTTGATAAATTAACAATTTAAAATAATTAATTAAAAAAAAAATGAATTTAATATAATTGAAAAAGTTATGTTTCACTTGAGTGAAAAAAAACAAAAGATGAAAATTATAAAAAATCAACGCATGAAAAAATTCGAAAAAATAATAAATACCTATAAAAACGATAATAATAAAATAAATAAATAAATTTTGAATGAATATGAACAAAACAAAAACGAAGAAAATCAACTAAAAAAAATTGATATTTGACTGGAGTGAAAAAAAAACTGAAAATAAGAGAGAAAAAATCAAACAAACAAATTTAAAATGAACAAGAATTACAAAAAATCGAAGAAAATGGAAATGAAACAAAAAGGAATGTGAAAAATTGAATTCAAAATGAATAAAAAATTGAAATAATGTATATCTGAATGATAAAACACTTGAAATTAAAAAAAAAATCAATTCACGAAAAAGTTCAAAAAATAAAGTAAAAATAACCATTTAAAAAAAAGGGAAATTCAAATGAATAAAAACTAAAAAAAATCGAAGGAAATCAAACTAAAAAAAATTGATGAGATTCCAGTTGAAAAATTTTTAAAAATTCAAACTTCAAGTTGACGTTTGAAAAAATAAATTTCACATAAATCAGTATTTTAAAAAATGAAAACAATTCAATTATGACAAGTCCATACAATTGAATTATTTATTTTTTATTTTTAAACTGAAAAATCTAATCATAAAAAAGTTTTGAAAATGACATTTAAAAATTAATATCTAATTTTAAAAATTGAAATTTTGAACAATTAAAGTTTAAAATGACTAAAAAAAAAATAAAAAAATTAAAGAAATGATAAGACTCGATTGAGTAAAAATTGAATAATGAAAATGGGTTCAGTGTCTGAAGATTGAAGGAAATGAAAAAAAAAATGCTAATGACTTGAACAAAAAAAAATTTAAATAAAACTGAAAATTCTCATTTTGAATTTTCTAAAAAACCAAAAACTTAAAAAATTTAAACCATAAAAACGTTTGAAAAATTAAATGACAAGAAATCAAAATTTAATAAAAGCTTGACTCCAATGAAAAAAAATTGAATTGAATAAAACTGAAATCGAAAAAAAATATAAAAATTGAAAATAAAAATTGAATATAAATCCAAAATGACTGAATTTTTTTTTAAAAACCGATTAAAATAAGAAATACAATAAATATCTATTTTTTTTAAATATGAAAAAATCAAAAATTTAAAATAAAAAAAAAATCATCCATTTCAAAAAACACAAAACTCGAATAAATCATAATGACCACAAAAGGTTACACATACCTGATACCTCCCCAATAATCAATTTCGGCAGTTCGTTCAGTACCTCCGCAATGAATAAATACGAACGAGCTGTCCCACTGGCAGGTGTATCTTTTGACATGAGGTAACTCATTCAACCGGAGTGGGCATTCGTCTAACGTTTCTTCTTCACCTATACGAATCAAAAATCGAAAAAATTATATAAAATGAAAAATAAAACACATTTTTCCCAAACGAAAAATCACACCAAATTTCCAATGTATCATTTCCTTACCTGAACACTGCAGTTGTTCCGGCCACGACCAAATTCTGGTCAAAGCATTGGGCAAGAATTCGTATCTACGTCCTCTGCTGACCCACACGTTCAAACTATCCAAGCCGAGCTGCCGACATACCACTCTGGCATTTTGTTCGAAGAACGTTTCGTCGCATATTGGAACCCATTGAGACGTGGTGCTGTTGAAATACTCTAAAAATCCTTCTCTGACGCGTTTACCGCTTCCAGCGCCAGTGCAGACGTTTTCAGCGCACAGACGAACCACACTGAGAGAGAAAAATCACAAAATTTAGTTTAAAAACAAAACCCACATAAAAAATACTAAATTACACAGAGCACAATATATCGTTACCTTTTAGAAGCTGTGGCATTTTTCCATTTCTCGCTATGGTACAAATCTTGTTTGAACGGTCTCATCGTAATCACATCGTCCGGTTTACCTTTGGCTACCAGTGTACCCAGAACGAGTAATCCAACCTTGGGTCCGAACTCCAGCGTAACTCCAGGCTCGATAGTCAGCGTAACATCGGGCATAACAGTCAAATCAGACCTTATCACGTAAGGCTGGTCGCGTTTCCGGATCACCATCGATTTAACCAATCTTCCCGATAAATTATCCACATCTTGTTCGATGCTGCTTTCCCAAGAGACCTAAACAAGCACAGAACATCGTTTATATCAATGAATAACTACCAATTGGCAAATTGAGTCATTTCAAAACTCACCGAAACCGAAGAATCGAAATCATCGTCGGTTAGATAAGGCCGGAAATTGGCCAGTGCGTGATCGTTCCAATCATCGAAATCGAATATTTGGCGTTTGATTTTCGAATACTCCTTCGTACCCCACCAGTTCTCCGATACGTCTAATTTACTCTCGATTCGAGCTGTTTTTACTCCGGCCACCAAAGAATACATGAGGCCGTTATTTGACATCAGGTTGCGCTGGATCCGGACACGTTGAATACCGTCGAATACGATCAAACTGGTTGCAATCTGCGCCAGGAGGAGATAAAAAAATCCATCGTGAGTTGGGTTAATTATTTTACCCCTTTTTCGAATTATTATGATTACGTACCTCGGGTCTTCGAGGACGATTTTGTTTGAGTTCGTTCTCGTAAAATATGGCTCTCAATTCGCCTCTTATTTCAGATTGACTGTTGGCCTTAAATTCCACCATATAAGTGCCCGCATTGCCTATCACCTTATTTCGAGTAATTCGCATCGATTTTTCCATTCCACGTAACGATATCAGGCCATCTGTCAAAATTAGAAAAAAAAAATTAAAAACATATTCAATTTTTAAAACCGGATTAAAAATTGAGAAAACATACCTTTGCATTCGTTATTCTGGAAGGTGTTCCTGGTCAGATTAACTTGAGCGTAATGGCCGTCAACGATGAAGCCGAAATTTCTATTCGATTCCCAATAATTATCTTCCTGGACGACGGTATGAGTGTAGTTTTCGTTATACGACCAAACGTACGGTAACATGATCTCGAATCCGCCACCTTCGTTTTGATTGATCGAATTTTTGAACAGGTGCCAATGGAAAAGATTGTTCGAGTTGCGTTGATCCCTGGAAAAAATTCAACGATTGAATGTACTTATAGCTCGTTTAATACGAATAATATTTAGTTTTTCAAATTTGAGAACATTTTTGTTTTTAACTCTCGAGAAAAAATGATTTTGATTTTTTTTTTAGAAAATGCACATTTGAATTAAAATTTTAAAAAATGTTAATACATAATTATTTTGATTCAGACAAAAAATTAAAAAATTAAAAATTGAAGAGAAATTATTTCTGAGAAAAATTCCAGAATTTTTGTCGCTGAACAAATTTTAACAAAATTTATAACTGAACCAACAAACATAAAAGAAATCAAAAAACTTAATTTTTTGACAAAAGCAAAACAGTCGTATTTTTATAAGACTTTGAAAAATTTGTCTTCGAATTTTTTTTCTCCTCTTTTTAATTTACAAATAAATCAAAATTAGAAAATTTCCGTTCTTCAAAATTTTTTAAAAATTTGCTCAAAGAAATTTAAGAAAAACTTTTTTGTTCAAAATTAAAAGAGAAAAATCATCTTGAATTAAATTTGAAAAATGCACAAATTATTCAAAATTTTGGATTTTTTTATAAATGATGGAAAATTTTGTTTTCAATAAAATTGAATAAAAATTGTTTTTGATAAAAATTTGAAAACTTTCTCTGAACAAAATTTAGTGAAATTCACAATTGAATTTGTTTTTCATAAAAAAATCAAAAATTCAATTTTAAACAGAATTGAAGAAAATTTCTTTCTGGGTAAATTTAAAAAATTTGTTTCTTAAAAAAACTCTATAGAAATATTTGAGAAAAAAATTCTTCACGAAAATTCGAAATCAAAATCTGAAAAAGTTTGTGAAAGTTTTATTAAAAAAATTGTCTCCGAGTAGAAATTTGTGAAATTGATTATTAGGTGGAAATATGAAAACTCTTGGTTTGACCAAAATTATTGAAAAATTGTTTTTTGAGAAAAATTTAGTAAAATGCATAATCGAACCAAAATTTAAGAAATCTTCATTTTGAAAAAAATTACAGAAAATTTTAAATAGGAAGGTAGGTGGTACCTGTTCATGAATAAAATTTTGTAAACTTCATAAATGAACTGAAATCTCTTCAAAAAAATTTAAAAAAGTATTTTTTGGGAAAATTTAAAAAAAGATTGTCTGATCAAAATCTTGTAAAAATTCGTATCAAAACAATTTTTTTTGTTTTTCATTGAAAAGAAAAAGTTTACAACAAAATTGAGGAAAATAGATAATTTTAAAAATTTGTTCTTGAATATAATCTAGAAAAATTAACGCGATTGTCGTTTTCCAAAAATTTGATTTTATACGAAATTTAAAAAAATTTTAGAAGTTTGTTTTTGGATTTTTTTTTTATAAAATTCATAAATGAAACGAAATCGAAGAAATTTGTGCTTCATACAAAAATTTGGAAGAATGTTGGCACTAAAATTGAAGAAAAATTATTTCTGGAGAAAATTTTAAAATTCCATCTTGGAATAAAATTTTGAAAAATTCGTACTGGACTGAAAAATTTTTTTAGAAAACTTATTTTTTATTAAAAATATTTTAAAGTATTTCTGGAGGGGAATTTGAGTTGCTCAACCAAATTTAGTTCAAATTCGTATTTGAACAAACACTAAGAAATTTCTGTTTTTTATTTTAAAAATTAAAAATTAAGAAATTGTCTTTCAACAAAATTTAAAAAAAAATCAGCTAAAAATGTTTTTGAGAAAATTTGAAATTTTGCTTCAGAACAAAATTTTGTAGAAATTCATAATTGAGCCAATCGCATTTTAATCCCTTACCAATTAAATTGCCTAAATCCACGTCTATTGTTGAATATTTGACTGTTGTTCACTATAATGGTAGTCTCTGAAATATTCGACTGCTGATGATGGACCCACGCAGACACCAGAGACTCGACTAGAATAACTTCGGCTTCATTTTTCAATACGTCGCAATCGACCAAAGCCAAAGTTTCGTTGCTTTTTCTCAAAAAGTGATCTCCAAATTCGGATAAATAGCTGTTTAATCAAAAGCATAAAATTATTAAATTTTTCGTCTAAAATTCTAATAAAATTTCACCAAAAATTACACCCTACCTGTTATAATACGAACTCCATATACCGATACCGTTCTCTCTGATACGCGATTTGGTGATGAGTAAGGTTGGAAACGATTCGTAATTCAGCATACGAGGATATTTCGGTTCTCTTCGAGCTGTAACAAATGGCAAATTTGAATAGTAACGGTCTCTTGAACATATTAGCGAATAAAAATAATCGTATCGGAAATCATTTCGATGATTACGCAGTCGATAGCTCATTAAATCATTCCACTCGATTAAGACGTTCAATTATCGCACGGTTCGCTGAACTTTAAAACAAACGGCGAGAAAATAAGAAGGAAATATTCGTACCTGAGGTACTCGTAACTACGATGACCACGTTTCCCATCGCATTGAGTCCGCTTTCGTATCTCAAGACGATACCGTACGTTCGACTTGTGGTAGGGAAACTCATAAGGTCGCGTTTCAGGTCCCATATTCGAGCTGTATCCACCAACGTGGGGTAATCGTAGATGAGGATTTTCTCTGTGGTATCGTTATGCGGAGGGTTTAGGATTTGGATACCTAATACGTAGTGGTTTGGTTTCGCCTAGAATACAAAATATGCCAAATGACTAGAAGATTTTCAAAAAATGACAACTTGATGGATATGAATTTTTAAGGAAAAATTGGAAAAACGTCTTTGAATAAAAAAAAAATTGAAATTATGGATGGATTTTGCTGAAAAATTGTGAAAAATGAGACGATGGGCTTACCTTTAATATGTAAGTCTTATTGATGGATTGCGGTCCGTGGATGCGTTCGGTGATGAAATGTTTGGTTTCTCCTTCGGTACTGAAGTCGATGACAGTTTTTTCATCGAGTCTGGGTAAGAACTGCGGAATGTACGTGACCACTACCGAATCGGCAGAGGCCATTTTGAACCACCCAGCGATCTCTTTCTGTTGTTTGGCATTTATTACAGGATCGTGTCTTATTCCGGCTAGTTTATTGTTCGATATAACCGAATCTGTGAAAATATCATCGATAATGTGAGTATTAAAGAAGGTAGTTCAAATAGCAGAACAGAATTCGTATTCAGCTTTTATTTATAAATACCTGATACTCTGGCGCCAAATTGTTTAATACTCATGCCAGCTCCTTCGTTGTGTTGGAATGTGCATTCGCGAATTATGTTCGATATTCCGGGAGAATACAGGTCCGAGTAAATTATGCCCAAACCATCGTCGAGGTTATAATTCAGTTGAACGTTTTCCAGCGTGTGCCGGTTGAAATCAATTTGAAGAGCTGAGGAAAAAAATTACATCGTTATCAATTTTATTTTATTTTAATTTTCCAACTTTTTCAAAATTCTATTTTTAATATTTTCAAAATTGCTCGATTTTATTGAATTAAAAATATTATTTATAAATCTTTTAATTTTTCAATGGTTCCAAAAATTTTTTCCAATTTTTTCTACAATTTCTTCAATTTTTCAAAATTATGTATATTTTCTTCATCTTCTAATTTTAAATGTTCAAAAATTACACAGATCCTGAAATTTTTTTCAATTCTCCTTTTACCAGTTCAACATGATTTTATTCTTTTAATTTTTTTAATTTCTTAAAATTTTCTTATTCTTCTAAATTTCTTCATTTTTTAGAAATACTTAAGTATTTTAAATTTTTCTAGTTCTTTCAAGCACCATATATTTCTAATATTTTTATTTCGCCAAAACTTATTAATATTTTAAACTTTTCTCGATTTTTTGATTTTTTCAACCACCCAAATTTTCTACTTCTTTACAACTTCTCAATTTTTTAGAAAGTTCAATTTTTTTGAAATCTTCTAAATACTTGAATTTCGTGGAAGTTTCATTTCGTCAATATTTTTCGACTTCAATGTTCTAAAGTTGCTCAATTTTTTGAAAATTTTCAATTTTTTCTTCATTTTTAAATTTGAAATTTTGTAATAAAATTCTTCTCGATTTCTTGATTTTCTGGAAATATTTATTAATTTTTCGAATTCATAGTCGAATACTTCAATTATATGACATGAATCTACATTTCAACAAATTTTTTTGATTCTTCATGATTTAATGATTTATTGTTTTTCTGATTTTGAAATGTTCGATTTTTTGTAAATTTTTCATTTTAGAAATTTTTCAATAATTTTTTCGAGATTTTTCAATTTACAACTTCCTCAAATTTTCTTCTACTTTTCCAATTTTCCAGAAAGTTTATTTTTTCGAAATTTTCCAAGTAGGTACTAGAATTTTGCAGAATTTTAATTTCGTCAAACCTGCTTCAATTTCAACATTCCTAAAGAGTTTCTCAATTTTTTAAAAAATTTTCATTTTTCGATATTTTTTAGTTTTTAACTCTCAAAATTTTTCAATTTTTTGCAATTGGTCAATTTTGATTTTTTTTGGTACTTAACTACTTGAATTAAGTTCTTTACCATTTTTATTTCATCAATTTATTTAAATTTTTAATGGCTTCCTAATGTTCAATGATCCCAGAATTTTTTTTTTTTTTAATTTTTAATTTTCAAAATTTTTTAAATTTAAAAAAATTTTCAATTCTCTCAAATTTTACAGTTGTTGGACTAATTTTTCAATTTTCTATAAATTTTTAATCACCTCATTTCCAATTTTTAAAAATACTTTAATAATGTAAAAAAATTCATTTTTTCTATAATTTTTCCAATTTTTCACGACGTTTCAATTTTCAAAGTTTCCAAAATGACTCAATATTTTTGAAATTTTTCAATTTTTCAAAATCTTTCAAATTCTTAATTCTTTTAATTCCCTAATTATTCAGAATTTTAATTTTTTTTTTCAATTTTTTCAAAATAATTCAATTTCAAGTGAATTTCAATTGGACCAAATTTTTCAACACATCAATGAGTTTTCAATTTTCAATATTTCCAAAATTTTGAGACTTGAGGACTTGAAAAAAATTTCATTTTTTGAGATTTAAATTTTCAACACTCCTAAAATTTCATAATTCTTCACAATTTTTCAGTTTTTCATAAATTTTCATTTTTCCTTAAATTCTTTGAATGGAATTTTAATTTCGAATTTTTCATCACTTCCCAATTTTAAACGCTCTCAAATTTGTTCAATTTTACAAAAATAAAAAATTGTTTTTTTGAAATCTTTACATTTTTTTGATTCTCTACGTTTCCAAATTATTCACAATTTTTCAATTTTTTTTATATTTTCAATTTTTTGTTATTTTTCTAAAATAATAGGTATTTCAATTTTATACGACTTCTTAATTTTTTTTTGTTTTTGATAAATTCCCTAATTTGTTATGATTTATCCTAAATTTCCCTTCGAAAAAATTTACATTTTAAAATAATTTTCTCCACGTCAATCGAATATCTTACCAGGTTTCAAAAGATTCGTAGCGTAATCCAAGAGTCCGGCTCTTTCGATGCTCAAATATTGCAGATTACTTCTTTCGGCCAAAACTCCGAACCTTAGCCCGGCCCATCCGGGTTCGTAGCATCTCATTATTACGTCGTTATTGTGAGTACACGAATACTCAAATTCGTACTCTTTTTCTGCTTTGCAGCCCAAAATATTCAAATCTTCGTCAGTACATTTCACGTTGCTGCAAAAAAAAAATAATTAAATTGAAATAATTAATAGAAATTCATAATATTAGGTATTTTAACATGAATAACAAGTTGCTTTCGATACTTTACCTTAATAAAATAGGATCGGAAGTACCAGCCTGAGATATTTCCGAATTACTCATAAACCAATCGTTCGGATTCAAAACATAGCCAAGTTGATGGCAAACTAACGACGCAGCTTCGATGGTCCATCCGTAATTACAAACCGTGCCCCATTTTCCATTAATGTAGACCTGAAATTGATCGATATTCGTTATTATGATTTTTTTCTTCAAAATTATGCAGAGGGAGAGAGGGGCAGACGACTGGCTAAACGCTGAATTAGCAACATTTCCCCCTCTTTTTTCAATTTTAAATAAATTGTAAAATAGAAAATGGTCTAATCATCATAATTTTTTAATAAAAACTCACTTGTAATCTGCCCTCAGCCGGAGTCCTACCTCCATGCAATCTGACAGGTACTTTGGGCACCTCGTTCGATAAACTGTCGTAGGAGGGCATGGTGACCGGAGCATCGGTCTCAGCGATAGGTGGAATTTCACTTTCTTCGATTTTTTCCTCTTTCAAAGTCAACGTGATCTTATTGGCTGACCTTCCTTTGGCTTCCAATTTACCAGCAACCATTACACCGATGCCAGGAGGGAATCTGAAAGAATACGTGGATATTAAGAACATAAATTTTTATTTGGGTGATTTCTCAAATTAGCCAAAGTCAAGCTAATGCATACCTGAGGGTAACACCAGGCTCGATCACCAGTCTGCCGCCGAGTCTAACGTTGATATCTCGTTCGACGATATATTCGCCCGATTTCAGCGTCTCAATTCCGTCCACTTCGCCTCCGATAGCTCTAGATCCATCTTTTTGGAAATCCGGCACGTACAGCGGTCGATCGTAAATCCTCGTAGTGGCCGGATTACTATTATGTAATAAAAACGGTATGAAATCGATTCTGGCCAAATTATAACGATCTTTTCGATTGAACAGTCTGTAATGAACAGTAACTTCGTTGGAGGTGCCGAGCCAGTTGAACGTGCAATTGATAATCAAACTCTGATCTTCGAGATGGGAGCCAACTTCGTATTTGGAGGACGGATTCCATATGATATTCCTATAAATATGGGTATTCTCGCTGGATACGACGACAGGAGCTGCTACCTTACTTCTGGGCAGTAATTTGGAATCGAATCCGTTACCGAATGGTTCCTTTATTTCGTTATCTTTGACTATGTTGAAGGTAAAAAGTAGCTTTTGAGTTTCACTGTACGGCGACAGTCCTATATTCACCACGTATACTCCGGTATTGTCTCGAAATTCGTTATGTTCGACGATCGCCCTACTCGGCAGCCGGACCAGTTGTTCGTTCAATCCATTCCGGATCAAAATCGCTCCGTACGAGTGGTTCGAGAAATAATTATACTCGACGACGGTTTCGGCGTTCACCAGCGGCGACAGCTTGACGCCGAGTTTGCGATTTCCGTAAAAGTAATTATGGCCTATTTGCACGGTCATCGCGTGCTTGCCTTTTTCCTTCTCTTTCATCCAGCACGACTGGATCTCGATGCAGTTGCCCAAGCTATTGTTGAACCAGTTTCCAGTAACGTTCACGATCGAATTGCCGCAAAAGTTGCCCACCAAAATGCCGCTGTCCAGATTCTTGAATATTTCGTTGTACGCGACGATGGTCTGCTGGCCGGAGGGCACGTGCGTGTACTCTTCGAACGGCTGCCATTGTTCGCGTACAATGGTATCGCTTCTTTTGGTCAGATTGAGCCAGACGGCGATTCCGTGGCCTTGATTGGACGATATGAACGACTCGGAGATGTTGCGAACACCTCCGGCGTAGCTGATGTTTACGCCGTCGCCGAAATTGAAAGCGATCCGAGATTCGGATACGTTTACGTAAGCCGCGCCGTGTAAAACGTGTACGCCGGCTACGTGGTTGTTTTTCGAAACCGAGGCTCGTTTCAGGTACAGCTGGCTTTGCATGTTTTCCGCCATTATGCCGCGTCCGTTGTTGTCCGCCACGTTCGAGTCGACTAGGCTCAGATCGTACCATTTTTCTGTCACCAGACAAAACACAAACGAGGGATTAGAAAAAATGTTCAATGCACGTACGCAATGGGTAAATTTTTAAATACTTACGAGAAGAGGAGATTATATTGACTGAGGCGAAAGCTTCGGTTTGAGCTTGAGCAAAGTATTTTATGAACAAGTTGCTTCCGGTCGTCGATACCGACTGGGGTCGGGTGTTGTTTTGAATATGGACCACAGTCAGCAGATTATCGGAGCTACCGAAACCGTCGTATACTTCGATGCGAGCCGCTCCTTGTTTCGACTTGCGTAAATTCTTGAAAAATAAAGTTAGAACGTGCCCTGTTCTGGCGTAAAAAGTCTGTAAAACAAGAAAACATCTTGCGTTAGAATTTCATAGGAATATAATAAATAATAATTTAAACAAAGTAAAAAAACATTTAAAAAAATAAAATTTTGGCAAAAAAATGTTTGAATCTTATTTTAAAGAAATATCATCAGGCAGATTTAATTGATATCGTTTTCAAAAAAAAAAAAAAAAAAAAAACAGAAATAAGTTTTTTTTTTAAATTTCATTTTAAAAAAATCAAGAAAATTGTTTTTGAATAAAATTTGAAAAGAAAATGCATAGTATTATTTAGAATAATTAATGATTTTCAAGAAAAATTTGTACCAGAACAGAATATTTTAGAAAAATATAAAAATTGTTTCTCCGCTAACTGAAGCAAAGTTGTTTAGGAACAAAATTGAAAAATTAATTTTCTGAAAAAAATCGTTTCACAACAAAATTTAAAAAAAATAGTTTGAACAAATAACTTTTGATATAATGTTCTCACCGACAAGATAATTTTAAAAAAATTTCTCTAACAAAATTCTAAACAAAAATCATCTGAAAAAAACAAAATTTAAAAAAATAAATAAAATAAGTATAAAAAAGTTATTTTTCAATAAAATTAAGAAAATTTTTCAACAAATCATTCTTTAAAAAAATTTGAACTTGACTTTCAGATAATGAATGATTTTTTTCAAAGAGTGCTTCCCAGAAAAATTAAAAAAAAAATTGAAAAATCTAATAGTGTTGAAAAATCGTTCAAATACTCACCCCCCCCCCCCCGCGTGGGAGAAATTGTACTACATGTAGGTAGAATTTTTAGTGTTTTAACACATTTCAGAAAAATTATTCTCCGGAAAAAAAATTTTGAAAGCAACTACGCGAAAATGATTAAAATTAGTAAAACATGTCTTCCTCAGCCTAATTCATAGAAATTTTTTTTAAAAAAATTCGTTCTCAAACAAAATGGTTTATGCAAAACTCAAAAAAAAAATCATTCTTGAATGGAACTTTAAAAAAAAAAAGAGAAATTGAAAATAACAAAATTCATTAAAAATTTAATCTTGAATACCTAAAACTGAAAAAAAAAAAATCAAAAAAGGTTTTGAAAAATCGTTCAAGTATGAACACCTCCCCCTCCCCCCCCCCCACCCGAAAAAATTATACTAAAAAAGTTTACGAACATAACTTTGAGAAAATTTTTGAAATTAAAAAAAAAGTTTTTCTCAATTCAAAAAAATCGTTTTTTAAAATAATTATGTTCTCGAATAAAACTGAAAAAAGTTCCAACAATCGTTTATTAGCAAAACTTAACTCAAAGCTTGAAAAAAAAAAAAAAAAAAAAAAAAAAAAACAGGAAAAATTTGTACTTGAATGGAAATTTAAAAAAAAATGAAAATAAAAAAAATTTAAAGAAATTAGAAATAACAAAATTTAAGAAAAATTTAACTGGGAGCACAATTTTAAGAAATGAATACTTACACTCAAAAAAAAAGTAATTTTTCAACCAAAAAAAAAAAAAATCCTAAGAAAATTTTTCTTAAACAAAACTGTAAAAAAAATTTGAACAAAATTTGAAATAATTTTTAAACAAAATTTACAGGAATCGTTCACTGGAAAAATTTGTATTTAAACCAGATTGAACAGAAAATAAATAAAAATAAAAAAAAATAAAATTGTTTTTTAAAAAAATTCGTGTAAGTAAGAAAGGAAAAAAATAATTTTTTGAAGAAATTTTGAAAAATGATATCTCGGAAATATTCAAAATAGTCATTTCTATCGAAATTCAGGAAAAACGTCAAATACTTGAATGAAAAAAAAAAAAAACTGTTCTTAAACAAAATTGAAAAAAAAATTCAAACATTGTTCCTTAAGAAAATTCACAATATTAATATTTCCAGGAAACATATTTTGCAATTTGCACTCAAACAGAATTAAAAAATTTTTTTAAATTATATGTAGGTTAGGTGGTAGGTGCTTAACTGCTTATATATAATTATGTACATTTCTTTTGAACTAAAAAAAATTTTCAAAATAAAATTCTAAAAAATTGTTTACTTTTTCAACAGAATTCAAAAATATCTCGAAAATCACTTTCAGAAAAAATTGCATTAAAATAATATTGAAGTAAGTAAATTTGGAAACCAAATTAGTCTCCAAAGTTACCATAAAAAATACCTCCCTTCTCTATCTATAAAAGCAACCTATAACATCGATTTCCACAAAAACCGAATTCAAATTATACTTCCAGCAGCAGATCGCCAGCCACCACATCCTACAATAAATTAAAATTCACCTTACATAGCTTTCAAAGTTAAACAAACCTGTTGACATTCTTTGGTCTGCGCTGCATATAAACTCTGTTCAAAATTCACGGTTATCGGAAACGTCTGGCTGGATGTCGTTGGAAAGGTACAAAAATCCAACGGATTGAAGCTCCTCTCCACACTGTAGAATGGTTCTTCGTGATGGAAATAATTCACACCGTCTCCTTGATTTTGCTCGATGGTACATCCTTCCAGGAGAACTCCTCCGACAGTCGAATTTACATACACACCAAAACCTACGCAGTGCAAAAAAACAATTACAATACTACATAGTACACGTAGACGTACCTACATTATTTTATTTTCCTCTTAATAATAATAAGAATGTAAAAACGATTTCTCTATAAATAAAAATAATTGGCGCGAGCACGTTTCAAATTTCATCAAAATCGCCGCCGACGTGGCGATGGCGTGGTCGCTTCTAAATTGCGTATAAAGCGTGTAGTATTTTTTTTTACGATTAAATCACGATCTCTCTAGTACATATCTCGGTACCTGAGTTAAAACATTGATGTTACCATTATACCGATTCGTTTATAGAGAGAAAATTAGAACTACACGAAAGGCGAAGCGGCAAATTAACTCGCGATAAATGATTCGGTGAAAATTCGACGACGAAAAATCTATCCTGTTCGCAACTACGACCTCAATGACCTCGATCGATTTTTTTTTTTCATTCCGCAGAGGGTCAATCGTATCTCAATGTTGGTCTTTAATTCAACGCAGATAAAAAGGGAAAAACTCAGCTAATTTTTATGATAATTATCGCAATAAATTCATAAATTATTCATCATATAATTCAAACATTTAGTGAATTTTGAAAACTAGGTATTTAAAAAAAAGTATAAATTCAAAAATTGAAAGTTTTTTCGTTTTTATTAAATTTTAAGAAAATATTGAATTCATTATTTAAAAAGATAAAGGAGCTATATTTTCTAAAAATAGATCTACAATTTTTCAGAATTTTAAAAATTTGGCAAAAAAATAACAATTATGGGATATTTAAGAATTTTAATATTTGTGTTCTGAAATTTGGTAATTTTTCAAATTTAATGAATTTTCAATACATATTTTCAAAATTCTGCTACATTTTTATAAAAATTTTAGTAGATCAATTTTCAAAACGATAATAATACTTCTTGACCATGGCATTCGTTCAATAAAAAATAAAAAGTCACATTTTGAATAAATTTTTTCACTTATTTTGAAAAAAGATAATTATTTTGCTAAAGAAATCTTCAAAAAATTTTGCCAATAAAAAAAATGAAAGTCACATTTGGGTATTTATAGATAATTTTCATGATAATGAGATGCAAAAACAGTTACGAATAAGTCGATGAAATTATTTTTATTTTGCAAAATTTTAATTTTCAACAATCACTAAACTGATGATAATCAAAGATCTCAAATTATTATCCATCTTCAAATTGAAATCCCATTTCCAGCCAACCGGTGGTTGGAGGGTGGGGGGGGGGGGTGAGTCAATCCTCACTGGGACTATACTTTTTTGAGAGCCTGGATTTAAGTAAAAATTTATTTTGAAAAATGAAGAAAAACTTTTAAGTAGATAAAAATATTTACCTAATATTTCAATAAAAAAATTTTTTAAATCAAGTGAGAAGGAAATTTTCTGAAAAATTATTGTAATTGATAAATTTTTCTGAAAATTCAATATTGAAAAATTTTAAGAAAATATTGAGTGAAAATTTCACATTTCTGAGAACACTTCAAGTAAAAACATTTGAAAAAAAATTGCAAAATAATTAGCAACAAAATTTTTAAAATAACGGTTTTAAATTAAAATTTTAAAATTCTGAGTTGAAATTTTATAAGTCTTGTTTAATAATTTCAATTTTTTTTTCATGATGTCTACAGGAATTTTTTCTCCGAAAATTACTACTTTTTCACTACCTCTTTTTTACTGATGCCCACATAATGTTCAGACCGTACTCCAGGAAAATTTTTGAGGACACTTCAAAAAATTAGGATACAAATTTACAAAAAAAAAAAAAAATTCAAACCTAACAGAAGAAATCTCATGTTACCAGTACGAAGAAATACTCATTTATTTCGTTCGCAGACGAAATTTTTTCATTTTTAAATTTGATTTTTTTCATTACTTTTACTCCAAAATCACTACGTCTTCACTAATTTCGTAATTTCGTCACTCATTTGTCAAATCATTACTTTTCCACTACTTTCACTACCTTGCAGACAACCCTGTTTTTTTTGTGTTTTTTTTTTTTTTAATTTTCAATTGAAAATTTTTAAAACAGTTTAGGTAATTAAGTAAGCAAAATTTCTAAAAAAAATTATCATTATCATCATTTTAAAATTTTTTTTAAATTAAATTTTTCGAGAAAAGCCAAGTGAAAGTTTTTCAAAATTTTCAAGCTTTTTTTTTAATTTATGAGAAAATTTCACGGAAAATAATTACATGCAAAAATTTGAAAATTTCGCTTACTTGTTTGAAAAAAGGTCTCCTGACCATTACCCAAAAGTTTTGTAGATTTTCTAATAAAATTCAATTTTGTTGCAACATAGAATGAATAGCAATTATCTAAATGTTGCTCAAGACAAATTTTTCTGCGAGCGTTAATTTTTTAAAATAATTTTCCAAAATATTCTTGGGTCATTTTGAATATATATTCAAATAAATAAATAAATCTCAACTTTATTAAAATCAGGGCTTTTCAAAAAACCAATTCAAGCTCAAGTTTTCCGAAATTCCACTCAACAATTTTTTCAATTTTGTTCAAAAAACATAATTTCTTTGAAAATTTTGCTCCAAGTTCGTCATTTTGATTTTTAAAAAAATTTTCTCTCATATTTTTAAAAAATGATGATTGAAAAATAATTTCTAATTTTGTTAGGAAAAAAAAACAAAACAGTTGAATATTATAGACTAAAAAAATAATACAAAATACGAATTTCCAAAAAAAAAATCAAACACAAATTTTCAAAAATTTTGTTCAATACCAATTTTTACAATATTACTACAAATAGACGCTACACATGAATTTTTGACTAAATTCCAACACTTTGATTGAGAACTTTTTTTTTAATTTCAGAATTTTTCTGTCCTGTAATTTGAAAAAAAATCTCTATTGAACTAAATTATTACTTTTTCCAAGATAGGTACCCAGAAATTTTTGAGTTAGGAAAATTCGGAAAAATTCTCGAAATACGCTCCAATGAAAAATTATGGATTGGCGATATTTTTGAAAAATTCAAATTCCAACTAATATGCTTCTGAGAAACGAAAAAGAATCGAAACCCCACACATATTCATCTTTAATTCTGAAAAATCAGTTCAAAAAATCAACCAAGAACATATTTAAGTTCGATAAACGACTATTCAAGACATAAGACCTGCTCACCCCTCCTTGCCCTTTCATCGACTAAAGTAAATGTCACGAGTAACTGTACATGAAAAAATTAAAATACGCCGAGTCGACGAATCATCATCCCAACCACAAATGCAATTCATATGTAAATAATTACAATCGCGTTAGCGCCCACGAACGACGAACATGATTCATTACGTGCTTTATTTACTCTTGCACGTATACTCGAGTACAATATTATTGTACACACACCGCCACTATAAGAAGAAAATCTAGGTGACGAATTACGCACAATCTCCCGCTCTTTTCCCATACTCAACTGACGTAGCTGTCGCCGTCGGCTTCATCATCATCGTCGTCATTCGTACGATTCTGGGTCCATTAACGTTGCTTATTAATTAGCGAATATAAATTACGCATCGGATGCAAAATTAATACCGCCAACGAACAAAAAATTAACCTAAATGGTACGTTCACTCGAGTCGAGTCGACTGTCGCAGGAGGCGACAAGAACTCCGAAAGTACCGGAAATGGAATATACGAAAATTACCTCCGTTATTTGAAATTGTAGCGTTGACGACAGTCACAGGTGCTTGAGGATCAGTAACGTTGATACCGTTAAATGCTGAAAAACTTATCGAACAAGAACTAATGACCGGTGGTACGCCTTCGATTTGCAGAGCCGAAACTGCACTGTAATTCCAACCGGAGCCAGCATAGCTGCAATAAAAAAAATTTTTAAAAACATATTAGTAACCATGTACGTAATAGTCAGTGAGGTGGTACATTATGAGGATCAATTTTTCAGAGTCGTAAAATAACCGTAGAGCTCCATTTCCACAGCACCCCACCAAAATTCAAACTCAAGCTTCAGACATGAAACTGGACGAACGGATCAAGAGCACAATGGAGCCCTGCCATTTATGTATTTTTACGCCATGTATATGACGTCACGAATCTCTGGACTTTTAATATTTTTTTCAATCACCATTCATTTGATTCATTTTATTGAAATTGGAGGGAAGGGAGGGCCCAATCGAAATTTTTATAATCACCAAAATTATTCACAGAGTATTACTCTACAACTTTTGTTTGAATTTTTTTCAATTTAATCGTCCCTTCGCTTCGGATTTTTTTTTTTAGTAAAGAGATAATTTTTCAATTTTTTGAAGAAAAAATAACTAATTAATTTACTATTATAAGAAAGTCTCATATGTTTTTTCAATTTTTTTGGGAAAATAATCGAATTTTCGTAGATTTCTCGCTAAAATGTCGAAGACTTCGACTGAACTTCCACTCTCACTATAAAAAAAAAAAAACTTCAAAAGTTCAAAACTGCTTTTTGAAAAAAAGAAAAAAACTTTTTTTCGAGGGATGGGCTAAGTTTTGAGGGAAAATTTAGCCCGCTAGCTCCCCCTTTGGATGCGCCTATGCTTCACTCGCCATGAAATCACTCACTTTCGCGCCTACTATTATTGTGGACAATCGTCAATGCTAATCAAAAATTATTCTGATTTTTTTACAAAGTGGACAAATTGAATTGTCTACAATATTTTTATGACTGACTCGAACCAAATAAATTTATTCGTACTAACCATTTTTTGGAGAAAACCTTTTTTTTTTTTCATTCAGACACAATAGATTAATTGGCAAATGGTTTGTTGGTTACTACGTACATCAAAGATATACCTACGTATACGCGCAGATTTGAAAAATACATAATTATTAATAGGTAATCAAGTACAGTGGCGCGCACAAGTGTAAAATTGGGCGAAGCTGCGCCGCCATGCTTTTTGGTTTTGGGTTGTAGGGGATTTATCTCTCGCATTGTTACAATTATATATATTATTATAACATCAATAAATTATTATTATCATTATTCCCTCTGGTTTTATTTCCACACTACGTTTGAAAGTATGAAACTTAGCATTATGCTTTTACTTTGGGACAAAATGTCTAAAAGCCATAAAAAAAACTAATTTCGATGGAAATGTAAAAGTGAGAAAAGTGTAACGAAATACTGAAAAGTTGAAATGAAGGTCCAACAAAAAAAATATTGAAAAGTTTAAATAAAATACATGCTAAAATACCTAAATAAAAATGTCTAAAAGTCATCAAATTTTCAAATGATTTTCCAAGTTTTTTAATGTCTAACAAAATACTAATTAGTCTTTCATTCAAACCTAACCTAACCTAACTGGTTTTTTTTTCGAGTTTGGTCATCGTGAAAGCATACTACTATTCTAAAATAAGAAAAACTTCAGCTCTGTTCATTCTTAATGAATATTTATGAAATTCTTTAGTACAACCTAACCTAACTTGACTAACTTATTTTAAGTACCCGTATAAAAAAAAACTAATGGTTACCATAAAAAAAAAACCAATGGTTTTTTCGCCACCATTAGTAGTGGTAATTGCAAATGTCACCACTACTATTACCAGTACCATTAGTGATTTTCAAAAAACTACCCCATGTAATAAACATGTTTTTTGCATTAAAAAGGGTGTAAAATGTTAGGATTCTTGTTTAAATGCTCTCCTTAATACAAAATAAAAGCAACCAAACCCCCCCCCCCCCAAAAAAAAATTCGGCTGAAAAAATTTTGCGCCATCTGTAGGATTCGAATCCATGTCCTCATACACCATCACACTTTCATTCCATCACTCTAACCACTACACCACCCTGACTGTTGATTTCAGTGGTATTATAAGTCTATTTATGCACTTTTTGCTACTCTGAACTTAGTTAAATTTTGTAATATTAAAGTATAATTATTTTTGTAGTAATAATTTAAACTAGTATTTTTCAAAATGTATACTTTCTACTGATTTACTTTTCGATGACGGTTTTCGGAGCCTCTGAATTTGATTATCGAACTTAATTTTACCTCCGACCCCAAATTGGGCCTATAGAAGGGGGAGTCAATTTTGAAAATTTCAAAATTCACAATATTGGTATCGAAATGTAGGTTTTTGAGGTCGCTGAATTCGATTTTCGAACTTAAATTTATCTCCGACCACAAATTGGGCTTCTAGAAGGAGGGTCAATTTTGAAAATTTCAAAATTTACAACATAGGTATCGAAATGTAGGTTTTTGAGGTCGCTGAATTAGATTTTCGAACTTAAATTCATCTCCGACCCCAAATTGGACTTCTAGAAGGAAGGTCAGTTTTGAAAATTTCAAAATTTACAACATTGGTATCAAAATGTAGATTTTCGAGGTCGCAGAATTCCATTATATGGAACTTAAATTTACCCCAACCCCGAAATGAGTCTCTATGAGGGTGGTCACTTTTGAAAATTTCAAAATTCACAACGTGAATATCAAAATGTAGGTTTTTGAGGCCGCTGAATTCGATTTTTGAAGTTATTAAATTTACCTACCACCACAAATTCGGCCTCTTGGAGGGGTCAATTTTTAAATTTTCAAAATTTACAACATTGATATCAAAATGGAGGTCGTTGAATTCGATTTTAAAATTTGAATTTTTCAACGACAAAAAGAGTTGAATAGAAATATAAACAAAAATTCGATGTAATTAATCCATAACTACTACCCGTGTAGCAATTGTCGACATCGACATTTATGTCGACAAAATTCAGACACATTTTTTTCTCGGTTAACGATGAATTAAAAATGATATTTGAGATTTAAAGTAATGTTCTATGTTAAACATAACTGTTCAATCAAAATTTTTGAATTTTTCTCAGTATTTTCCTATAATTTAGAAAACGTTGTTTTTCTACATAGACAAGTCGATGTAAAAATCGATACTCGATAAACGCATCGACATTTATGTCGACAATTTCTGCCAATTAAATTTACAAATTTTATATCTAAAAAGAACTAAAAACAATTAATAAGAACATTTTAAGCTCAGGAATAAATAATTTTTGAAAGAATCACAAAATTTTCTTATTTTTCAAAGTTTTGAATAATACAACGACTTGTCGAGTTATTGTCGACATAATTGTCGATGGTCGAATAATGCATCGACTTCACTGTCGACAGTGTCGACCAGAGGAATTTTAAGTCGAGATAGTGTCGATGTGATTGTCGAGGGTCGAATAATGCATCGACTTAACTGTCGACAGTGTTGACCAGAGGAATTTTAAGTCGAGTTAATGTCGATCTAATTGTCGAGGGTCGAATAATGCATCGACTTGACTGTCGACGTCTTGAGAGTGATTGTGATACTCGCAGATAAAGTGTGTTGCGAATTAGTACATAAGGTCTAAGAATCATCTCTATGTTAGTTGGACACTCGCATGTGTCCAGCTACAAAGGTGGCCTCAATGCCGCATATTTGACAAAAAATGTCGAAATGTTGGCTTGAACACTATTTTTGGTGTAATTTTAATATATACTTATATTGAATATTTGACCTTAGCATATTTTTCAAAATCTCACCATTGCAAATGTCGATGTGGATGTCGATATAAATGTCGACACATCGAAATCGGTCACTTTTCGATCGTACATGTCGACACGATTGTGGATGGTTTGTCGAGCTTATTATCGACATGTTTGTCGACCGTCCAAATATGGCTCGACATGTCGAGCCATATTTGGACGGTCGACAAACATATCGATAATAAGCTCGACAAACCATCCACAATCGTGTCGACATGTACGATCGAAAAGTGACCGATTTCGATGTGTCGACATTTATATCGAAATTAGCATCGACGTTGCTACACGGGTAGTTCCTGAATGGAGGTACTACTAATTTTTTTGAGTGAGGGTTATCTGCGAGTATCAAAAGATGCTAGTTACTATTAGTTACTAATAGTTACTATTAATCACCAATAGTAACCTTTTGATGGTTACTATTCATCTTCGATTGTAACCATAAGATTACTTATGGTTACTATTCATCTTCAATTGTAACCATTAAAATACTTATGGTTACCATTCATCTTCAATTGTAACCATGAAACTACTTATGGTTACTATTAATCACCATTAAAATTGTAATGTTTACTATTGGTTACCAATGGTATTTTATGGTAACCATTAGTTTTTTTTTATACGGGTATCTAAAGCTAATAGCTATCTCATGGGTTGGGATAGAAAAATCAAACTTGGTTTTCACTGAAGCACATAAAAACACAGATTTCTGAATAAATTCTTAGACCCTTCCTCTTAATATCTTTTAATTAAATCTGTTCAGGTGAAGTGAGAAGTGAGACAATCCTATAGAGATGGGACCTGAGCTCGTTTGAAAGCACAAAAAAAGCACAAAATTTTTAACACCACTTCCATTTCAATCGGACTCTACTAGGGGCTGAGATAGCTTCTTTGGGCTCCATTCAACAGCACCCCATTGCCTTTGAATTTTGTTTTTGAATATCTCAGGAGGAAGGGAATGAGCACAGAATTTGATATTTGAAGCACAAAAAGGTACAAAAAAAGCACAATTTTTTTTTATTTCATGTCCAAAGTTCGAATTTGAATTTTGGTGGGATGCTGTAGAAATGGAGCTACGTTTTAGTCGTGAAATAAATCGTAGTCGATTATTTCGATTACTCGTCGCACGAATTATTGAGAAAATATCCAAAGAACCGAGCTACGGCAATTACGACGAGCGTAAAAATTCATCGATTAGAAGTAATTACGTCGTAATTAACGCTTTCCATCGATCATCGTAGATCAATTTTTCAAACTATTAATTTTTTATCCCAGACAGGTCTAGGTACTCGTATTTTCGAACTTCCTGCCTGACTTTAAACCGGATATTCCACTCGACAATTTTTTTCCTTTCTAAATTTGGATCAAAAAAATTCGTCATCGAGTTTGAGCCAGCGTCTTATGAATATAATTGGCCCAACGACGAAATCGGTGCCGATAGCACCAAATCCCACGTTATCATTGAGGTCGTGTTATCTTTTATTAGCTCGACGTCGACGTCGAGAGTTACCCACATCATTTCCGCGATGAATAATACTCGTACGTATGTACTAGGTACTCGAATCGAATTACAAAATCGTACATAGAATATACATTGAATCAACATAACAGAGAAATTCGCGATCGCGACAACGATGACTCGGACTCGTCGTACCCATTACGAAATATTGAGAAAAATTTCACATTATATGATTCGAGATTTCAAGGTCGTCGTACCGTGAGCTGTGCCCCACGTTCATCGAACAAGTTCAATAATTCCGCGAAAAACCCATTCCAAGTCGGACGTGTGCCGCAATTTAATGTAATGTGTCGTCAATTACGATAACGTTGCTATTACCAGTGCCATGCCAGTGCCACTGCCAACACCACCTCTGCAAATTCTTTTTCTAATACGGTAACAATGTGGTCGGGCATCGTGTCGTAAGTCGTATAATATTTTTTCCTGCCTCGTGTAATGATAACGATAACAATGCCGGAAAATGGCAATTTATACGAAAGGGGGGCTCGACGAACGACTCAACGAGTGCGATATCGATTAGGTAAATTTAATTTGTAGTCTCGTATCAGCATTAGGCACTAGCTAGACAAAGGCACAGGTACAAATATCGTAGTTTAGCATACGTAACGTACTCGACTACTCGTATTTTTATAGATAATGTAAGTATGTTTTACAGTACTACTACTAAGTCATGGGTGATTAACTTACCTCAGGTCGACGTTTACGAGCTTTGATAAGGATTTTCTCACGTATAAAGCGTTCTGCTGCGTGAGCGTACGTTCGAAGGCTGCGTTCTCGAAATGCACTCCTCTCCAGTGTTTCGGGGCCGAGAGAGGCTCGTGTCGAGCAGCGCATTCTATGCCAATGTCCGGATGGTAATCTGCGAATTAAAAAGCATACAGTAAACTAATTAGTTATCCGAAGATCTTACAAAATATTATAAAATGTATCCTAGAATAATGTGAAAATTTGAGAAAATTTCGTAATCATTTTCAAATATGATTGAATGAAACTCTTACCATCGAGCGAAGAGCACTTATCTTAATATTTAAAGAAATATTTCTACAAATTGTTTATCAATATCCCCTTCCCAAACAAACATTCCGTATCGATAAAAACAATTGAAAAAATAGGTATACAAAAATCTGAAAACAATTATTTAAATAAATATTTCAATCGAAAAATTCAAATGAAAAATTCTTTGCAAAATTCAATAAAATACCTAATTTTAAAGAAAGAAATGCATGAAAATTTTCAATTGAAAGTGAGTAAACACATTTTTAAAAATAAAAACGAGAATTCTTGAAAACTTTCATGAAATTTAAAAAAAAAAAAATAGAAGTAAAAGCATAGAAAAACATCAAATAAAATATGGTAAAAAATTCAGAAACATTGATATATAAAAAACCTGTCAACCGTTTAAATAAAAAAATCAACTGAAAAATTTAATAAAAAATTTTAAAGACAAAAAAATTGAATAATTCTCATGAAAAATTTGAAAAAAATTGAAATTATATGAGAAACGCGAAATAAATTATTCATACCGTAGAGCTGAAATTTATTACCAACAGAAAAAAATTTAAAAGCAGAAAAAAACTCCATTTTAAATTTGATTCCATTCGAGGTTTCACTTTTATTGACACTATGAACTGAATTGAGGAAAAATTAAAATTTGTTAATGAAAATGAACAACTTTAACGGGTTGTTTTTTCATTATTTTTTTCATTTTCCTGAAAAAGGGTGACGAGCCGCCTCTTTAAAATTCACGTCGACGAAAAATAAAAAAAGGAATTATTTTCTCATAAAAAGAAACAATTGGAAGGGCGAGACCAGGCGCGTCGAGAGCCAAAATGGGCCTGGGGCAAAAATTATTTTGAGTCATCTTTCAAGGGTATTGTTGACCAAAAACTATGTGATTTTTCCAACTTTGATTGAAAAAATTCAATTTGAGCCCCTTAGCAAAACTTCGGACCCGGGGCAAATTGCCCCCTCTGCCCCCTTATTCACGGGCCTGGGCGAGACCAAAAAATTCAAACCCCTAAAACAAGGGCCTCCCCAATGTATATTTGCACAAAATACCAAAAATACCAATGAAATTAATATAAGAAAAATAGAGGTTGAAGAAAACTTACAGAAAAAATTAACAGCACAGAAAAAAAAATTAGAAAAGAATCAAAATTTACAGTACCGAAAAAAACAATGCCAAAAAAAATGAAAAACAAAATTCAATGAAAATTGTAGAAATTAAAACTGAAAAAAAAATAAATAAATAAGAAAGCATAGAACATTAATTAAGAAACGGTGAAAAAATTAAAACTGAGTCAAAAGTTACTAAAAACAAAAATTTAAGTACCTAAAAGAAAATGAAACATGTAAGAAAGAAATGGAAAAATTAGAAAATATTATGAAAATAGGGAGAAAAATATAAGTAAAAATAGCATAGAATTGAAAAAAAAAAAATGATTTTAAAAAATAATGAATTTTTAAAAAATTGTAAAATTTAAAAAACAAATGAGTACCTACTGTAAAAAGTAAAAACTGAATCAAGAAGACTGAAAACTATTTTACAAGAGAAAAAATTACCTACGGAACTCAAAGTAAAAAATTGAAAATAATAAAAGTACATTAAAAAAAAAATGAAGAAAAATGGCGCAATCTGAAATTAATGGACAAAAATAGGGATTTCCAGAAGTGACGTCACATTTTTTGTTTACATCTCGATGGTAGGAAATTGGCATGAAATTGGTTATCAAAATTTCGACGATATTTAAAGCTTCTAATGAAACATCGATGTTTTGGGAACATTGATGAAAATTCCTACCAGCGAGAGCGTAAACAAACAAAAAAAAAATCACGTGACTGGAAGTCCCTATTGAATCAGAAACCATTCCAAACTAAAAAAAATGAATTATTACGAAAAATTCAAAAAATTTAAAAGTGGTGAAAATAGTAAGTATAAAATTTTCAATTGATTTTTTTTTAAAGTTGAAAATTGCGATAAAAATATTTTATTCCAAAAATAATACTAAAAGTTAGAGGAAATGAAATAAAAAATGAGAAAATATTTGAAAATTGGAAAAAATGGTTTCTCTGGATTTTTTAAAAAATATTAGATATAATTAAGTATTATAGACTCTTTTAGATTGGGCTACTCCCCTCAATAATTTTGCATTATACGAGTACGTATTAAAATCGCATATGTATAATCAGAGTGTTTACATTAATTTTTTTTTTTTTTTGAAAATTCATGACTTTTTCATGACCTTTTTCATGAACAGTATTTCAACATTTTCAGGGGACCCCCTTTCCAGCATAAGTGTAACTTGGAATGAATATGGGGCAAAAATTCATTTATTTTTACTTATATTTTGTGATGAATAGTTATTTTAAAAAATATTGAGGGAGTGGTCGAATGCCCCTTGAACTACCTAAGTTATACCTATGCCCTCCCAGACCCCTTTTTTGTACGAAAAAAATATACAATTTCAAAAAAAAAGTTTAATGAATGCATATGAATACTTCTGCTATCCAAAAAAAAAAAAAAAATGATACAAACAAAATGTTTGAAGGGATTTGGTACAAAGTATAAAAATAAAGAGAGTGATGCTTTTCGGGGGAAGGGGAGTGTAAAAATCCCTGAAAATGTAAATTTGAACTACTGAAAGTTTCCAACTCTGTTATCAAACAGAAAACGAAATACTGCTTGAGCGTAGCGAGAGCAAATTTTTTTTAAAAGAAATTCAATTATAAAAGAAAGAAGGTGCAAATTTTGCATAATAAATAAAAATTTCATGACTTTCACAGCAGCAAAATTCATGACTTTTTCATGACTTTCATGACCCATTTTCAAATTTCATGACTTTTCATGATTTTCATGACCTGTAGACACTAGACACCCTGATAATGCAAATATGGAGGGGAGGGAGTGATCCAATCAAAATTTTTGTAATAACCAAAATTATTCCTGATATTCAAGTACACTAATTTTGTTTGAAACATTTTTCAATTGGGACCTTGGAAAAATTTTTTAAAATGATTTTTCCACGTTCTGCTAATTTCCATAGTTTAATTCCAATGATTTGAACTCCAGCAATGATAATTTTGGCAAACACTTCCCTATTCAAAACACCTCACTCTACCCTGAATTACCACCTACAACATACGAGTACATAGGAAGTACTCACCACATACACCCGAGCCGAGCTGTCTATTCTGCCAACCGCACTCGAAAATAGACCCTTCGACTCCTCTACAGCCTGGCTTCTCGAGCAGCAGCCTCGGTCTACTTATACCATTCTCGCAATCCATCCATTTCCAAAATCTTCCTTCTTGAAATCCTAGCTGTCTACAAATCGTTCTCGCATCAGCCTGGTGCCACCTGCGAACAACCCCACGAAATCGTATTAGAATATTTACATTGTACAAATGTACAATCAATACTACATCAGCAGCAACACCTGCAGCCCAATTTTCGAAACACTCACATGCTAGAATTGGTGCAAACTGATCTCCATTGACTATTATGATAAATTTGCAATCTGCCGGTGAAAACATTGGGTCCATCGACCAATCTGACATGTTTAATGTATTCGTTCGACTGAGGTACCAAAACCTCGTTGGTATTCGCCGCCGAAGTGAAAACAATCCTTTCGTGAGGTTCGCCCTGCAATCAGAATAAAAAACCACAACAACGTAAAAATACCATCATTACGATACTTTGGCGAGGAAATTCGCCACAGTTATGTCGTAGTATTCTAGGTTTCCTTAAAAATAAAAATAAAAATAAATTAGATACGGTTTCGGTCATCTTACGGGTTAATTTCGCGATATCGAAACCGTTTAAGTGACAACTCGACTCGACTACGAGTTTACCGCACTATTTAGGAAGTTGAACAAAGAATCGATCGATCGATGCGAAGAGGTGAAAAAAAAATCATCTTTTAATGCCTATTAATCCTTTAATTCTTTTGTTTGATCTTAAAACGGTGTATTTTCTCATTATCTTCGCGATGCTACTCTTGGAGGCTCGATTCGGATAAATGAAAAATTCAAATATCACGTATTCGGTCCACTTATCTACGTCCAACGTAGCAGCTGTATATAATATATGGACATAAACGTGTCCATATTGTAACTCATTACACTACACGGCGAATAATTTCGTTAAAAGTGAAATGATAGTCATTTTGATAGACGTATCGAGCGTAACAATGGCCACAGGTACTTTCGATCGCGTCCTATGCCAATTACATATACACTCGTACTTCGTACACTTGCTTTCGGATACGCTGCTACTTGTTATAGTAGGTATTATCACATACATTGGATGTGCCTTCAACACCAGTCTCCTCTGCACCATCGATCGATCGTTCAACGTACACAATGACGGACACTTTACACGTCCTTGATCGAGTCTATTGCCTTATAGATAGAAAATTCCTCCGCATACGCATACAAAACCCAAGTCCAAGTCTGTCACTGGAAAATTATTATAAATGGGTAAGACATATAGCTCGAAACGATTTTCTTATCGCGAAGATGTGACGCTGACGACGCAATTAAAAGCCATAGATTGTTTATACTTGTGCTTTTTAGGAACATACCGTAATATACGAGAAATATCACACACAAAACGTGTATTTTTTTCTCGATTCTACGTGACAATCGAACCGTGACTATGTTTCCGTCGTTTGTCGTTAAAAATATACGAGTATACATATAGGAATATTCAAACCCGGAGTCCAATGCAACTGTGTCATTTCGAGTTAAATGTCAGTAATTTACAGAACACATAAACGAAATGGTTGCACGAATAAGGACGACTGAGTCGATAGGCGATTAGTCATAATGGTAAACAATCGACTGAATGACGTTTCAGACGTGAAATATTCTACAAAATAGGTTGAAAAATAACAAAAATAGCATGGGATAACATTACTGGGAAATTGTGCATTTTGTGAATGGTAAAATTGACAAATGAACTGGAAAACTCGAATACGACAAAAAATACTTTCAACTTTCAAGTCTCGTGAAACAAACATTCCAAAGTACACAAATGTTCATTTCATTACACATTCGATATTCCATTTTTTTTTCTTTTTTTCCAACCCAAAATTTTTCCAAAAATGATTTCGATAATAAGAGAAAACATCAGAATATCATAATTCCTAGAAAAAGTGTAATATTTACAGTAGTTCAATAACCTCTCCCCTCCATAAATAAAAAGTACAAGAAAAAATTAATCATTAAAAATAATGAGACAAAAAATTTGAAATAATGTGAACCGAAAATAAATTTTAAAATTCGAAAAAGAATTAGATATATTATCATTATATCAAATAAGAGAACGATTTTGCAAAAACATAAAAATTGGTGAAAAATGGAAAAAAGAGGTTGAATCTGAATGTTATTAGATAAATAAGGAAAAAACAAAAAAAATGAAGAAAAATCATTTAAAAATGAAAAAAATTGCAATAGGTAATATTTATTTTAAATAGAAAAATTGATATTAAATTGAAGAATACTCGCAAACATTTTTAGGATGGAAATTGAATCAAAAACCATGAAAAATTTCAAAAAATCCGAAGAAAAAAAAACGTAAATTGAGAGAAATTTCATTCAATACTAAAACAATCAAAAAAAAAAAAAAAAAAAAAAAAAAGGAGAAGAATATTACAAAAATTGAAAAAAAAATTAAAATAAAATAAAATTAAGAATTATTGCTGAAAATTCCAAGAAAAAAATTGAAAAAACGGTGAATTCAAATTTAAAAAACTGAAAACTGAGACAAAAAAAATATAAAGAAATGAGAACAATACGTTTTAAAAAACAAAAAATTACGTGGTACAAAAATCAAAAATTGATAATGATAAAAATGTTGATGTGAATTGAATCAATAGCCAATCATTAAGAAATTTCAAAAACGAAAAAATTTAAAAAATATAAATTAAACGACTTCAAATTTGATGAAAACTGATTTGAATTTTCAAAAAAAAAAAAATGGAAATAAAAACAAAATAAAAAACTAGCGAAAAATAAAAAATATGAAAAAAAAATGAAAAAACAAATTAGGAAACAATAAGAATTGCAAAAGAATTGGCAGTTACTTATTAAAGAAAAATTAAAATAAACTTGTAAACTACCTAAAGTACAAAATGAATATAAAATTAAATTTGAAAAAAAAAAATTTATTTAAAAATGCTAAAAATGTAAATTGAATACAAAGTTGAAGAAGAATCGAACGTTTTAGGAATGAAAAATATTGTTAAAAATTACAAATTACAAAAATTAACAGAGAGTCTATTTTGTTTCAATTGAAAACGGAAAATAATTAAAGACCTAGGTATACAAATTTCAGGAAATTAAATCTAAAAAAATGTGAATTGAAATAAACCCGAATCTGATAAAAAATTATGAAGAATTGAAAAAAAAATTTAGGACTTCACCTAAGGCTGGAAAAAGTAGCAAAAAAGGCAAAAATAAACAAAAATAAAACAAAAAAACAGAAAACATTAAAAATTGAAATAAAATTCAAAATTTAAAAAAAATTATCAAATGGAAAAAAAATGAAATTGAATAAAAATGACTGAGAAAAAAAGTGGAGAAAAAATTGATAAAAAATAGAATAAGCTCAGTGCACAACAATGTGAAAAAATGCAGAAAAATCAAAAATATTTAAAATTTAAATCAAATTCACAAACCCGAGCGGCACTCGATCGATAATATCGGAAGATGTAACGTATCGATAAAAAATCGTTTGAAAATCTATAAATGTTCTCATGATATTATAAAGATTTATCGGTACAATTTCATAGGCAAAAAATCTAAAAACTATCGAATTCGATATTATTAAGATTTTATGACGATATTTGTCAACGATACTATCGACAAAGAATATTAAATTTATCGATTCCGATTTTCCACCGATTTTGTGCAGATATTTGAAACTACATTATCGACAAAGAATATTAAATTTATCGAATTCGATTTTTTAACGATTTTGTAAAGATATTTAAAACTATATTATCGACAGATTATATGAAATTTCTCGACTCCGATATTTTACCGATTTTTTGACGATATTTGAAACTATATTATCGACAGATTATATTAAATTTATCGAATCCGATTTTTTACCGATTTTGTAAAGATATTTGAAACTATATTATCGGCACATAATATGCAATTTCTCGAATTCGATTTTCTAACGATTGCGTGAAGATATTTGAAACTATATTATCGACACGTATATGAAATTTCTCGATTTCGATTTTTTTACGATTTTGTGACGATATTTGAAACTATATTATCGACAAATAATCTGAAATTTCTCGAATTCGATTTTTTAACGATTTTGTGAAGATATTTAAAACTTTATTATCGACACGTAATCTGAAATTTCTCGAATTCGATTTTTCAACGATTTTATGATGATATTTGAAACTATATTATCGACACGTAATATGAAATTCCTCGAATTCGATTTTTCAACGATTTTGTGGCGATATTTGAAACTACATTATCGACAAATAATCTGAAATTTGTCAAACGATTTTTCAACGATTTTGTGGCGATATTTGAAACTACATTATCGACAAATAATCTGAAATTTGTCAAACGATTTTTCAACGATTTTGTTACGATATTTGAAATTTTTTCCAAATTTTAAAAATTGGTGAAAATTTTTTTAAGTCCAACTCGTCTGGAAGTACTAAACTGCCTATTATAAGCGTTTTATTGCTAACTTCTCAACGATAAGGTATGGCATAGTGGCTAAGGAAGAGGATTACCATGCAGGAGGTAGATGGTTCAAGCCCCACGGGTGGCAGATTTTTTATAATTTTTTTTGACTTTTTCTGAAATGATCCTCTTACCGCAACATGAATAATGTGTTTAGGCATAGTTTAATGTATTAATTATGCTAATTAATGATTTTTAATTATAGAAAAAAGCTAGTAAAAGACGAAAAATCGGAATAAAAAATCGATAAAAAATCGACAGAATATCGAATTCGATAAAGTGTCGCAAAAGTTCCGCCTAAATCGTGAAATTATCTTTCGACATTATAGATATATTATCGATAAAATATCTTACTATAATCTCGAAATTTTTGCTAATTATAATTCGTCGATAATCTATCTATATATCGAAAGATAATTTCACGATTTAGGCGGAACTAACGCGACACTTTATCGAATTCGATATTCTGTCGATTTTTTATTTCGATAATTTTTCGATTGTGCTGCTCGGGAAGTTTGGAAAAAATAGTGCAAAATTTCAAGTTCAAAAAACGAGATCAAAATACTACAAATTTAAATTGAGATAACAATTATGAAAAACTAAAAAACAATAAAATTGGACTAGAAATAAAAAACTGAACAAAATTATCAAAAAGGAAAAATGAACGTGAAAAAATAGAATTATTAAGCTAAAAAAATCAATTTTTCATTCAAGTAAACAATTTGAATTAGTTCAATGAATTTTCTATAAACTTCAATGGAATTCAAAAATGATGAATTTTCGAAAATTTTTCAAATTTTTCACTCTAAATCCACATTAGGTAAGTATATAATTATACAGATTTTTTTTTTCGTTCCAATTTATCAACAGAAATAATATTTAAAAAAATCAACCAATTTGTCTTCCAATTTTTTCCTTTCATTTGTTCATCATAAAACACTCCAAACCTACGAATAGATACGATACGCACCGAAACAGAATAAAAAATATAAAAAAAACAAGAATCACTTTTCTCATCAACTCTGACGCGTAAATATTCCGAATTTCCGCCAATTCACTTCCCCAGGCCAGGCCATGGCCATTTTCCTTCTCTCCACTTTCCCTCTGCATATAATGCATATGAAAAACAAAAAATCAATCGATCGTAATTAATCAGCCATATCTGTAACCTGCGAAACTAGTTCACTGCCAATCTGCGAAGTACGAGAACAAAATACCCGTCACTTGTACACTTTGGTCTCTTCGTGCTCTTGGTCGATGTGGATCTGCAAAGTGCAAATCTGCGACCTTTATATGCAGACGAACAATAGATACAAGGTACAAGCTACACGCGGACATAGAATATGGCAATCGAGTACGTACGCCACCATTACACTGATACACATGCACGTACTCGTACATCTACCTAAGGATTAAAATACGTATTCATGGCTGCTTGCTTTTGACCCCCTTGACCTCACTTCACCAGCGTATAAAAATATTCAACATCGGGTCCAGATCCTATGTCTTCGTCAGCTGCTCTCTTTTTTTGTATGCACAGTTTAGTGTAATCTTTTTCTCTACTGCATCTCTCACGTTCGATCTCTGGTGCAGCGATTTTCTCCGAATAACAGTAAGGTAATTGCACCAGTGGTTGGCCACGACCCAGTGGTTGGTCACTTAAAATGAAAAATGTTTATAATCAAGCGTAATTTTCAAAATAGCTTCAGAAAATTTCTTTAGAGCAAATCTGGAACATTTCTTCATAGAACCACATAAAAGTTTTTACCCGATTTTGTTCAAGTAATTAATAATGATCGGCTGAAATTTTTTTGTTAGAACAATTTTCAAAATGATGCTAATTCTAAAGATTTCTGTTAAGCCGAAGTATTATCAAAATATCATTTACACACTACGATGATGAATAAAACTTGAAATATAACCAGTAGGAGCTGAATCGGAAGAGTTTGGAGATTCCATTTTTTTATTTGAAATTAAAAATATTGCCAAAATTCTATTAAATATGATGGTGGCCATCCACTGGAAGAAAAAAATCAATTTTAGCCAGTAGTTGATCATTTTGATCAAATACTGGACTTACGAAATTTTTGTAAAGTTCTAGTGGTTGATCATGCAACAAATTGGTAAATATTTACGAAAAATGATAGTTTCTCTTTCTCGTGGCTAATGAGTGACAATTTTACCGAATACTTATTGAATTTTATTAAAATTAAATGGTTGAGAGCCGCGTCGCAGGTGTTGGCGTGTTGCCATAATCTGATTGACCAACTACTGGGTGATCAACTACTAGATTTTCTTGACCAACTACTGGACTTTTCTATTTTTAGCATAGTATATGCTTTTACGGAGACCAAAATGGAAAAAAACGACCCAAAAATCCGAGACCAAAATCCGACAGGACAATCCGACCCCAAAATCCGAGACTATGTAAAAATTTACTTTTAAATAATTAAAAATTGATCCAATTTGAATACTAAGATTCAAATTTAAAATTCACTTTATTAAAATTTTTAAAAATCGATTTCACTTAAAATATGCATTACAGTGAATTAAAAAAGACTACCTAAACTTGAATGTTAACATTTTTGAAGACATATGCAATTCATTGAATTATTGTCGAAATTTCTCAAACTTTGAACATCGATTCAATTTCAAAATGACTGAAATTTCAGTTTTACCAAATTTTAAATTTTTTTGCAAATTTTCAAAGACTCAAGATTAAATTATGATTTTTTTTAGAATTGATTTTCTATTTAAAAAAAATGTTGATGATTTTCAAAATTGTAAGAACTTGTGAAGTATCAAAAATTGATCCCATTTGAATGAATACCTACTTCAATAAATTTTGAAATTTGAAGATTTTCAATCGTAAAAAAAAATTACAAAAAATGACCAAATTTAAAAAATTGAATAAAATTTTGGAATTTAAAAAATGGGTTCTTTCTAATGATTTTTCAAGTACCTAAGTCAACTAGGTACTTAATATATTTTATTGATGTCCAGAAAATTGTCTATTTGTACAACTTTTGCTCAAATAAAAAAGTTTAAAATAAATAAATAAATAAATAAAACAACAAAAAAAACAGGACTTTCAACTTGAAAAGCTGGATTTTTTCATGATATTGATTCAATTTTAAAAATTTTCCAAATGTCCATTTTAATTACGTTTATAAAAATTTAAAAATAACTGAAATTTCAGTTTTACCTAATTTAAAAAAAAATCCAAATTTTCAAAGACTAAAATATTATAAATTTTTTTAGAATTGATTTTCTAAATTTAAAAAAAGTTCATCATTTTTGGAATCGTAAGAACTTATTGAAGTATCAAAAATTGATCCAATTTGAATACTTCAATAAATCGTGAAAATATCAATTTTAAATGATTTCTAAGCGTAAAAGAAAATTACAAAAAATGACCAAATTTACAAAATTCAATAAAATTTTGGAATTTTAAAAATGGGTTGTTCCTGATGATTTTCTAAGTACCTAAGTCAACTACTTGATATATTTTATTGATGTCCTAGAAAATTGTCTATTTGTACAAGTTTGCTTAAACAACAGAGTTTCAAATTTTAAAATAAACATTGGGCTTCCAACTTGAAAGCAAGATTTTTTGAAGCACCCCTGAAGCCTTCTACAGCTCCAGAACGACACCTACGAGTACAAACGTTAAAACACCGGTAACAGTACTTCCGCTTCAAAACTCATAGGCCCAGGTATACAGAGAAACACGCCTGTATTCGATAATTTCACCCGTCAATGAAAAAAAAATTGCTATTACATCACAACACAAACATACATACTATAATCATAGTATCTCTACCTACACAGCACCCAGTTAGTATAATGTACTCGTAAATACGTTAAGCTCGACATGAAGCAAAAATTAGTCATAACCTTGACCGAAAGATGGTACACGAATTTTCACGATTTCGGGTGTGACCGACCTGAGTCGAGTAGGTATAAATAGGCAGAGGCACAGGCACAGGCACAGGACGTAGCTCACAAACCGCTATCGTGCAATTGTAAGTTAACCAATTAAATCCTCATCGCATAAAACGTAACGGTAGAACGCCTGCGAGATGATAAGCGAAATTCTTCTCATAATTCATCTAACTCTCGTAGACTGTACGTACAAAGTACCTCCAGTCCTATGTGTATGAAAAACTAGACGAATAATTCTCAGAATGTGCCCTTTCATTTGGATTAATAAATTTTATACGTATAAATATCTACGAAGAGAAATACGAGTACCTATGTAAGGTACCTGGGTACCTGCTAATTCTTTTCAATAACCCAGGCAGGTAAAAAATGGTATCTCCCCATATCGGAGAGTTAGGGTTCGAATAACGATCAAACGATGCATTACTAATTGCTCCGCATGGTTACGATGACCGGATATAATAGTAGTAGTAGGTATATGTTTTATATATTATTTTTTTTCCTAAACACAAACAGGTGTACTTAGACCTGCGGATCCGTTCACAATACCATATTATTTTTTTCAACTGTTATATATTTATTTTTTCTAACACATACGATCGCACGAAGGAAAGTTTCGGCGCAACGACGCCGTCTGATTTGGAGATTTCACTCGTATGCGTAAGATCTGACGATACCGATACGATGACTAAATATATTACGCATCGTATAGCGCATTTTCCATCATCATCATCGAGAATCGAGAACGGAAACCTATTTTCTTTCTCTCCATTATCCACAAACACAATACCCACAGTAGGCACTAGGCAGCGAGGTAATGTTTTCAAGTCGCGAAGAAAGCTTGAATAATTCTTAAAAAACCGTGGCTACCTGATTCGATATAATTTAATAATTTCAAACAATAGAAAGTCTACTAAATTTTCGTCGACTCGTCAAGTAGTCTAATTTGTCGTGTACTCAATTCAGATGAAAATAGTACTACAATTAGTACACCTGCAAAACCGATCGAAATTGACATCAAACGAACTCTAATTATACTACGAGTAATACTGAACCCTCCTCTTCCTCCTTCATCAGCTCAAAGATTGATGACAAACCGCACACTTCCTTCCTCTATTAGTCGCAAACACCAAAAAAATGACACTAATTCCGTTACCATTAAGATGACGAGTCATCGCCAGCATCGACCTGAGGTCTCGCAAGGGTCATTATGATTAAAACCCCTCGAATCTCTTACTCGTTGCATCGTTCCTGCTAACACCTACTCGACGAAGAAATGCCATTAACTAAAATAATGAAACTTTTTTTCTCTCTCTCTCTCTCTGTCTTTCTTCAACTGTCTGTTCTTTGTCTGTATAGAGTTAAATTGTCGAATCGTTGTCAACGCTGTTGTTTGGTCGTCGTCGTGATTTTTCAACATCGTTTAAATCATCGTTGCTTTACGCTTATTCCAAAATAGGTATATCCGTCACGATTTTGGTAGGTACACGTTTGCACGTTTCGTTGTTGGACGAATTTTCTTCGTTTTAAATGGTTTGAAAGATTATTCAAGCTAATGCAGGAACATAAGGGAGTAGAGAGGAGAAATTTTCAAACTATTGAAATTTTTTTAAAAGAAAATTAAAATTGAAATTAAATCATAAGTAGGAGGTTGAAAAAAGAACAAAGAAAATTGAAAAAATGTAATGACACATTTGAATATGAATAAAAATTAAAACTGAACTCGAAGCATAAAAATTGGGAAAATTTTCAAATTAATAAAAATAGAAATAATTGTCTGTAAAGAAATGAAATTGAAGGTGACTGAAAATAATTACACAGAATTAAAAATTTTAAAAAAACAAAAAAAAACTTGACAAGTCCAACAAAAATAAAACTAAAAGCAGGAAAAAATAATTTAAAAACGGAGAAAAATAATTGTAGTAGCATCGAGAATTTGAAAAACATCAAAATTACAAATTGAAAAAATTCAAGAAATAACAATTATTCGAACAGAAATCAGAAATTTAAAAAAATTACATTCAGAATAATTTATACTAATTATTTTGTGAAAAAACGAAAATTGCAACAAAAATTTTTGAAAACTGAAAAATAGTAAGAATTTAGACTACATAAAAGCAGGAAAAAGTTATTTCAAAAAAATATTAAAAAATAATAATAACAAAAACGATCGAAAATTTTGAAAAAGACATCTGAAATAATTGAAAAAAATCGAAAAATTCCAAAATTAACAACTGAGGGGAAAATCAAAAATTGAACAAATTAAATTTAAAAATATTAAAAATTAAAAAAATTACGTATAGGTGAATTTGAATGAACTAAAATTCAATTTAAAAATATTCAAAAATCAAAGAAAACCAAAAACTAGGAAAACTATTGAATAAAGAAATTGAATAAAAGTGAGAAGATTTTTTAAAAATTCACGGTAAAGAAGTTGAAAGTTACAGAAGAATTGAAAATTTAGAAAATTGAAATAAAATTTCAAAAGCTTGAGATCTAAAAAAAAGTGGTCCAATTCAAATAAAAAAAAATAAAAAATAAAAATAAAACTGAATATAAACGACTGAAAACTAAAAAAAAAGAAAAGAAACGAACACAAATAAAACTGTCAAAAGAAATAGAAAATTGAAAAAAAAAATTTTAATTTTGAAAGCTAACGAGTAAAAAAAATCCAACCCTTTGAAAAAAAGTAGAATTCCAGTGTAGGAAATTTGAAAAAATTAAAAATTTAGAAGAGATTACAAAAGTTGGAAACTGGACAATTGAAAAAAAAGGAAAATTGAAATGAATTATTAAAAATAAAGAAAATTGAAATGGAATAAAAATGACTGAAGACATTTTTTTTAAATAACCATAAAAACATTATAAAATGAGAAGAAAATAAAATTTCTTGAAAATAACCAATTCAACAAGAATAAAAACTTAATTAAAGACTGTTAATTTTTTTCAAAAATCAAAAAACGCTATAAATCTGAATGAAAGATGGTTAAAAATTTAGTAACAAAGTAAAATTAATATCGGACCATAAATTTTAAAAATCAATTAAATAAAAAAATTAAAAAGTTATAATTTTCGTCCACTCAATGTAAAATTGAAAACATCGGAATAATTTGGAATAAATTGAAAATTTTCAATTTAAAAATTGTGAAATTTTTTTAAAAATAATAACAAATTGGAGAAAAATCAAAAATCTTCAAAATTACCAAATAAGTACTTGAATTTAAAAATTACAAATCAAAAAAAATTAAAACTGAATTAAAACTTACAGATTTTTTTTCCAAAATTTTTATTTTTTTTTTAAATTGTAGAATATAAAGGATATTATTAAAAATGAAAAAAAAAACATCAGATAATAATTTTGAAAAATCAATCGAATACATAAATTGACAAAAATAGAAACGAATCGAAATTTTATCGATTGAAAAAGATAAAAAATGAGATTGTATTTCAAAAATTGGAAGAAGTCGCCGAATAATGAAAACGACTCAAAACTAAAATAAAAAATAAAAAAAGCAAAACAATTTTCAACTAAAATACAAGAAAAAAATTAATTAAAATTTAATAAGCAACTAGAAATGACAGAAAACTGAAAAAAGAATAAAAATTGAAAACAAATAAAATAGCCAAGTTTGAAAAAACGAAGAAAACGAAAGTTTTGAACAGAAAGCAGGACTTCAGCATGATTTGCAAGGCAGTTAGACATCCCTTAAATTATGGCATTCCATTGACTCGCTTTTGGCACTAGTGTCTACTGTCTAGTTTGCTGAGTTTGTTTACAATATTGAGGTGGATCGTTGTTAAATTTGACCAAGTTCAATATGTACTACATGTACATACATAGGTAAGGTGCATTAATATTCTTAATGGGAGGGGAGAGAGGGGGTCAAATCGGAATATTTGTAATAACCAAAATTATTTGTAGGACTTCAAGCTACAACTTTTGTTTGAAAATTTTTCCAATTTGACCCCACCTTCTCCACTTTTCAATAACACATTCAAGTACATATCTAAATCATATTATGCAAAGTTGAGGAGGGGTGGCAGGGGTCTACTCCAAAATTTTATAATGACCAAAATTATTTCTAATTGAATCTCTCCCCCAATTTTGAAAAGTATCTACATGATGTTTTGTGAAATCAGAGGAGAGGGAGGGGTCCAATCGACATTTTTATAATAACAGGACCGTAATCTACCCTACCGCACTCATCTAATTTTTAATAAGTTTTTATCGAGTTATTATGCAAAAATGGTGGGGAGAGAGGGGTCCAATTGAAAAAAATATATTCAAACAACAGTTGTAGCTTCAAGTCTTAGGAATAATTTTGGTTATCACAAAAATTTCAATTGGACCCCTCCCTCCCCTCCAATTTTGAGTATCAAGTATGTATTCAATATTAGAATTGGTAAAATTCAACAACAACGATCCACCTCAACGTAAACAAACCCAGCAAACTAGACACTAGTGCTTCTGGCTTTGCTCAGTCATTCAGGTAATATTTATTCCATTCATTTAGAGTGAAAACTTTGGAAATGATCGAAAAATTACAGTAAGCTGGAAATTTTCAGTAATTGGAGTTGGCATTTTCAATGGTTCTGTCCCAAGTCCAAACCCCGGAAAATCCTTTCGGTTTGTCAACTGAGGCATCAAGTGGAGTCTCACGATCAGTCTATTACTTCCGGCTGCATTCAAGCCCAGCTCAAAAAAGTTCCGATTACTCCAGTGAGGTGGGGGGGGGGGGGGGGCTTTTGATGAAAATCCACATACATTTTTTCAGACACTATGGAATAAGAGAGGGTCAAAACAGAGTTTCAACCAAATGTCTCGACTCAAAAATGAAAGCAGTCCAACTAGAACACCACAAACGCCCAAACGAAGTTTTCCAACCCCTAAATACTCACTGAAAACTCGAAATCTCACATTTTTCTTTACTCAACACAAACAAAGTAGGTATAAACTGTGTTAGAAACTTCGACTCTCAATGCACCTCTGCTTACCACGATGCTCTTTCCTATATTTACGAATCGAATCGTGTACCTTACCTATACAGGTACAGGTATTGTATTGTTTAGGTACACCCAGGTGTGCTGAACTATACGCCAATGCGCGCGCTTCTTATCACTGACCCGCGAGCTCAGTTTGTTTATTTCACGATTCACGATTAGACAACACAAAATCACCTACATTCCTTTCTATTCTAAATCTAATTGAAATAAAATCACATTATTATACCTTCGCTGTCAATATGCCTCTAACGGTGATACCGACACCAGGCTCGAAAAAAACTTTGACACCAGGTTCGATCCATAATTCGCCGGATTTCTCAATTTGTATATCCCTTTTCACCACATAAGGACTGAGTTGCTTCTCCAAGGTAATCCTCGCGTTCGATATTACACTCACGGATACCTCCGTGTACTTCGAGTTGATACTATCGGTTCGGTACGAAAACGTACTATCTGGATATTTGTACACATCCGCTTTGACTAGCATCAAACTGGTCCCAAAGACCCAGCACGACCACCAAAAGTAATACATAATTCGATCGTTATGTAAAATTCGCTATCTTAATCCGCGTATTCGCATTTTCACTGCTAAAAATATCTACAACTATATCACGATAAAATACCACCGATGATACGATTACAACGACGATAGATCATCGTACACAATATAACAACAAACAAAACACAACAGGTTATTTTACGCCCGCTATACTACGATTACACTCGAGTGCGTTTCTCAACCAACGACAACGACGATGGAGGATGGAGCTGATTTCAAAATAACGGTCATCTTACGATTAGCTTACTCGGCAGTAAGCACATAATTCGTGAAAATTGATAAACATTCGACACTAACACTGGGCAGAATTTCGTAATAATATATCACATTTCGACGATATCGTATACACGAACAACACTAAACCGAACTTCTCGATCTTGTTCGATCTTTTTTACAATAGAATAGAATAATAGAACACTAACGTAGGTATTCGTACGTACGTTACACTGATTGATACCGAACAACACTACCGTAAGGTTAATTAAGCCAATAATTACAAAAAACTAGTAAAAAAATCACGAATCTACGTTTAAAAAGGTAGTAAAAATGAGTAAAAAACTATACAAGGTGTGTCTATCGATACGAGTATGGTTAACACGGCGTTACCGAAGACTGTTGATGCCGTCACTGAGTCGCGCTTTCGTTTCCACCTCTATCGTTCGGCTACCTTTCGTCTCCCCCCCCCCCGCGCAGGCTAGCTTACAGGTACTCGTTTAATAATAGTAGTAGTATAATGAAGAAGGAAAAAAAATGGGAAAAAGTAGGAGGTTGAAAAGTATTCCATGCGTTTTTACCGGAGACGTTCGAGTTGGATTACTGGCCGGTCGACTCGAACGATCGGCTATTTTTACGTAGAGCCGTTGCTGTTTCATTTGCTCACCTTGAATTTTTAACAAGTGCAGTGCTACACAAATACTTTATATTCAAAATTGGAAGGAAGGAGGGGAGGGAGGGGTCCAATCGAAATTTTTGTAATAACTAAAAGTATTTGTAAAACTTCAAGCTACAACTTTTGTTACTTTTGTTTGAAAATTTTTTCAATTGAGCCCCTTACCTCCCCACAGTTTTTAATAATGTATTTTGAATAAGTGTGAATACGTTATATTACTCAAAATTGGTGTGGAAGGAGGGGTCCGATTGAAATTTTTGTTATAACCAAAATTATTCCTAGTACTTCAAGCTACAACTTTTGTTTGAAATTTTTTTTAATTGGGCCCCTTACCTCCCCCCTGTTTTCAATAATGTATTTGAATGAGTTGAATTATTCAAAATTGGTGGTGGTGGTGGTGGGGGGGGGGTCCAATCGCAATTTTTGTCATGACCAAAAGTATTAGTGGAACTTCAAGCAACAACTTTTGTTTGAAAACTTTTTCAATTGGGCCCCTCTCTCTCCACTTATTTTGCATAACACTCCCAAAATACTAATTAAAAATCGAAGCGGGAAGGGGAAAGGGTACAATTGAAAACTTTGTGCAACAAAGTTGTAGCTCAAAATTTTAGGAAAAATTTTGATTGGACCCCTCCCTCCCCTCCAATTTTGGATAATTCAACTCATTCAAATACATTATTAAAAACAGGGGGGAGGTAAGGGGCCCGATTGAAAAAATTTTCAAACAAAAGTTGTAGCTTGAAGTACTAGGAATAATTTTGGTTATAACAAAAATTTCAATCGGACCCCTCCTTCCCCACCAATTTTGAGTAATATAACTTATTCACACTTATTCAAAATACATTATTAAAAACTGTGGGGAGGTGAGGGGCCCAATTAAAAAAATTTTTAAACAAAAGTTGTAGCTTGAAGTTTTACAAATACTTTTAGTTATTACAAAAATTTCGATTGGACCCCTCCTTCCCTTCCAATTTTGAATATAAATTATTTATGTAGCACTGGACTTAGTAATAAAAAATTCAAGGTGAGCAAATGAAACAGCAATGGCTTTCCGTAAAAATAGCCGATCGTTCGACTAGACTGTGTCTTCTCTTATCTCAACGCAGTCTTCATCGTTGCTGTTGTTGTTGTTTTATTGTAATGTATAAACACGCAGAAATACCACAGTGAAATGGACAAAGAGCGAAGACTCGTTTACGCTTACAACGTTCATTTATCCTCTTTGTTTCCAGAGTCGACGTCGAGCTCTACAGAACCAGTTACGGAAACGGAAGATCAAAATTATAACGTAACAAATGCCAGCTCGAGCTCAAAAAAAAAAACAAACCCGAGAGAGAAATGCTGCCAAAAGATACATATATAACACGCCGTAAAACACGTACTTACGTATTTCGTTTTCTGTCGGTTTTATGTTCATTTGGTCGTCATTCGAGGTTTATATCCCGCCGACCCTGTCATGCCGTTTGGCAACACTGATACCACAGATGTACAACACAGGACTGGACAATTTCGGTGCACCAGGTACAAGACCCCCTTTTCCCCATAGGTGGTGCTGTACACAGATGAAAAGTATAAGAATTCTTATGTAAATTAGAAAATAAAAAAAATTCAAGAAAATGGAGTCGATTATAAAAGTACTCAAAGAGCTAAACAAAATGGCGTCTTGATCGATTTCCCCCGACCCCCCAATTCCTCTCCCATCGAGGTATTGATTTTCACATTTCAAAAAAAAAGTTGAAAAAATGAAAAATCCTAAAATAATGGAGTCGGTATTGAATGTACTCCATAAGATGAGAAAAATGCCGCAAGCGAAATTTTCCTACCCCTCCCCAATTCCTCTCCCATCCCTCGTCATTTTAGTACATAGAAATCATAAGGGGAGGGGAGTAAATGAAAAAATTGACAAAGTTGGAGTCGGTATTGAATCTACTCGGTAAGAAGAGTAAAATGCCGCAAACAGAATTTTTCTACCCCTCTTCGTTCCCTCTCCCTTTTGACATTGGACATAGGCTCGTCCCCCCTGGTCCCAGGTGGGAGAGGAATTGGATAGGCGTAGAAAAATTCTGTTTGCGGCATTTTACTCTCCTTACTGAGTAGATTCAATACCGACTCCAACTTTGTCAATTTTTCCATTTCTCTCCCCTCCCCCAACAATGCTTGTTCCTATTGAAAAGGGGAGGGGAGAGAAATGGAAAAATTGACAAAGTTGGAGTCGGTATTGAATCTACTCAGTAAGGAGAGTAAAATGCCGCAAACAGAATTTTTCTACGCCTATCCAATTCCTCTCCCACCTGGGACCAGGGGGGACGAGCCTATGTCCAATGTCAAAAGGGAGAGGGAACGAAGAGGGGTAGAAAAATTCTGTTTGCGGCATTTTACTCTTCTTACCGAGTAGATTCAATACCGACTCCAACTTTGTCAATTTTTTCATTTACTCCCCTCCCCTTATGATTTCTATGTACTAAAATGACGAGGGATGGGAGAGGAATTGGGGAGGGGTAGGAAAATTTCGCTTGCGGCATTTTTCTCATCTTATGGAGTACATTCAATACCGACTCCATTATTTTAGGATTTTTCATTTTTTCAACTTTTTTTTTGAAATGTGAAAATCAATACCTCGATGGGAGAGGAATTGGGGGGTCGGGGGAAATCGATCAAGACGCCATTTTGTTTAGCTCTTTGAGTACTTTTATAATCGACTCCATTTTCTTGAATTTTTTTTATTTTCTAATTTACATAAGAATTCTTATACTTTTCATCTGTGTACAGCACCACCTATGGGGAAAAGGGGGTCTTGTACCTGGTGCACCGAAATTGTCCAGTCCTGTGTTGTACATCTGTGGTATCAGTGTTGCCAAACGGCATGACAGGGTCGGCGGGTTAAAAATATTTTAGAATTGATATCATCACGTTTCGGTCTTGGTATTTTGTTCTTCGACGTCGACTCGACGGTTAAATCCCATGCGTCAATTATTATACGTTGACTTGTCGTTTGTCGACTGCCATCAGCATCATTCATACTTTCTTCAGTATCAGTACCAACGAACGCAGGTTTCGGTAGAAAATTGTTACACGATGAATGAGTATTCGTTAGCATTGTTGAAAATTTCAAGTACTTTCGTCTGCTTGGAATTCTTCGGTTCCGAGCTCGAACGACGAACGATTCTATGCTTTTTCCAACATATTCGTGCAAATTAGAAATATAATACCGTACAGGTATGTTTTTTTTAGAGCTGTGTTTAATTTCCATGAGAACTCGGCGAAATACACATACAAGGTCGACGGCTCGTTCAATGGCTCAGATTTGCATATGCTTACGAGCCAACTGTACCCTCTCCTCGAGTACTCGACTTAGGTAGAGGTACCTGTCGTTTCGCATGGTAACGTCGAAAGAAATTTCAAGTAGCGGTTGTAGCTATTATTATTTCGCTGACTGGGTTAATCGACGATTTGGCTACCAAATTCAGTTCTTTCTTCGTAGGTAGGTAGAGGTACTTTTGACGTGTCTGTTTTCTTCCAACGATAGGTATACTGTTTCAAATTGGCTTCGATCTTTCTTTGGAAAATATCAGAATATTATATTAGTACGTATTTCAAGTTTCATCGTCGTACTTACGTATGTACTTACGTCTCTCTGAGAGACACTGTTCTGTGATACAGTATCATGATCTCGTCTTCTTCGAGGTCGATTATAATAATAATCGAAACTTGGCATCTTTCACGCCGTCGTGCTCTAATAAGCAATAACGTTAACGAAACCGGAGATACGATACCGATAGAAAGGATTGCAAACATCTCCAACTAGCATATAGTGCAAAAGATCGACACGTATTCATTTTCATTTCAGTATTAGGCTCGATCCAACTCAACGATGATGGCACTGGCGGTAAGGTGAGGACTAAGGACTTGAGAAGCTGCACTGCATCGAACCGCATATTGAAAAATCCATCGTCTGCTTTTGATTTCGGATAACAGATACTAAAACTGTAACAGTAATTACATTAAAATTAATCGTCCAACAGACACGAACACGGGCATCGAGAAATGAGAACCACGATGGTGATGATTGTGATGATGATGATTTATACTGCGACTGTGAGAAATTAACGAACACCGAATGAAAACATTTTCTTCAATGAGATTGCAACAATCAACATTCGAATACGAAATACCTATTACGCTTTTTACGCGAGCACGATAGTAAAAAATTCTTCAAAAGGAACAAGAAAATACGTATAAAATGAGGTGAATCGAGTACTCCGCAGATTCATGCAACTCTGCAAATTTTGCTGCTTTCTTTTCACGAAAAATCACATTTCGCGAGCTTCTTTATTTTTTCTGTACTTTTTTTATAGGGTGTCTAACTGTCTATCTGCATTTTTTTGTTGAAAATTCATGACTTTTCAAGACCTTTTTCATGAACAATACGTATATATAACATTTTTAGGGACCCCTTCCGGCATAAGCTTAACATGCAAGTAATATTGGGGGAACAAAAATAAGTCCCCCATTTTTTCCCTATATTTTGTGGTAAATAACTATTGAAAATATTATTTTAGGGAGAGGAGAATGCCCCTTCAACCCCCTAAAGTTCCCCCCTTTTTCAACCAAAAAATCTACTATTTCAAAAAAAAAAAAGAAAGTTTAATGAATACCTCTACTTAGAATTATCAAGGGTGTAATTCGATTTCTTCCCTAAAAGGTGGATGCTTGAAATTGTTTTCATGTTGTAAAGTGAGAATGATTTTTTTCCTGGAAATGGAGCAAAAAATTTTTAACAACTTTTTCTACAGAAACCCACTTTTTCTATGTTTTTTTTTTTTTCGTCTCAAAGTTCAAGAAATATTTTATTTATTTAATTTACTATCAAAGAAAAAAAATGATTCCCCAAAAAATTGAGATTTTTTTCATTTTGGAAGAATTTTCAAAATTATTGTTCGAAAAAAAAACAGTTTTTATCCGAAAATGAGATGAATTTTTTTCACAAAGAAAAAATTAAGAAATTTTATAAAATATTTTCAGAAAATTTTATAATTAACATTTTTTTCAGAGAAAAAAAGTTTTTTGGATATTTTTTATTTCAAAAAATATTGAAATTTCTTCTTCCGAAAAAATTTCTACTTCAAAAGATTTGAGATTTTTCTATTTGAAAATAATTGATTAATTTTTTTTATTCCAAAACGCGATTTCGAAAAATTTTTGAATAAAAAAATTCGTTTTTATTTTTTTTTATTGCAAAAATGAGAATTTTTCTCAGGAAAAACAGAGACCCTCCCCTTCCCCTTCCAAAAAATATTCAATTTTCAGAAAATTAAAAAAAATCCAAAAAATAGAAATTTTTTACTCTAGAATTTAGAAAGAATTTTTACTTCAAAAAAATTCCATTCCGAAACGATTAAATTCAGATTTTTGATTTTTCAAAAAATAATGAGAATTTTTTCACAAAAGCTTAAAAATAGTATTTTTACCTAAAAAAAAATTAGATTTTTTTTAACGCCTTGTACAGCAAATGCCTAAGAATAGTGGCGTAAAAATTTTTTGTATCAAAAATTAATTTTTTTTCATTTCAAAAAATGGAAATTTTTTCCAAAAAGATAGAGATTTCCCTCCTCCCTCGAAAAAAAAATTCTTCAAGAAAAATAGGTAATTTACTTCTTCAGAGAAATCACAATAAGTATTTTATGCAATTTTTTTATTCAAGAAGATCTCCACGAAATTTTGAAGGAAAAAATTCTAAAATTATGTTGAAAAAAAAACAATTGCTTTTAAAGACAACATAGGAATTTATGGTCTCAAATTTTTGAAAATTATCAGTTTTTTGAGGAGAAAAAAATACATTTATATATTTTTCAATATGAAAATTGTTCAACTTTTTTAAAGCAATAAACATGAAAAACAGTTTCGTCAGTTTCTTTTTTCTTTTTTTTTCTGCCAATTCTTTTAAGCAAAAAAAATTCTGAATTTTCGTTAAATGGAAATACCTTAATTTTCTTGGAATCAGCGTGAGAAAATTCTTCATTTCTTTAAGAAATTTCATTTTCAGTTTTTTTTTTTGGGGGGGGGGGGGGGGTATAAAAATTTTGAAAAATTTTCAAATTTTTGGAGAAAGCAAATCTTTTTATTTTTTTGAAGTGAATAAATCTAAGAATTTTTAGAGTCATAAAATATATAAAAAAAATTTGGAGAGAAAAGTTTCTGTTTTTGGTAGGTACTTAATACTTACCTACATTGAAACTATTTTTCAAAATTTGGAGATAAAAAATTCTCAAATTGTTGGAAAAACTTTTGTTGTTTGGGAGTGAGGGAGGGGGGGGGGTCGCTTCTTTGCAAAAAAAAAATTATATAAGTAAAATTTCCTTCTTTTTAAAGATGGGGAGAAGGAATCTTTCACTTTTTTCAAGGAAAAATATTCGAATTTTTTTGAGAACATTTTTTTGAATTTCATCAGAAATTTTTTTCAGTTGGTAAAAATATTTTTTCAATTTTTGGAGTGAAAAATTACATAATTTTTAATTTTTCAACTTAGGAAATCTTTGCATCTCTTTTGTAACCAAAATTTCAAAACAAAAGGGAACCAAGATTGGTTCTCGAAAGGAAAACATTCGCTTTCTATGAAAAATATACAAGTAAGTAGGTTAGATACCTACGTACGGCTGTAACCACAATCATCATTTTTTTTTACTAATTCTTTCTTTTCGATACGTAAAAAAGTCCATGGTCGAACCATACACTTCTCGTGGGTACAAAAACTCTTCGATCATTGCTCTTTACCTTTTTTACTTTTTTTTACACCCTCAGCCATCGTATCAGACAATCAATCACCCAACCATCTCCAACAGTTTCCTCGCATCCTTGTCCGGTGTCCGGGCAATAATGACAAAACCGTCCATAGCACAACGGCAGCGACCACAAACTAGACTAAATACCAAAACAAATCGTCACAGGAGGACAGGACCACCGTTGGACAAAAAATTTCACCCAGCAGACAAAAACTTGACAGAAAACCGTACGACGGAGGAGGTCTTCGACTGTTGAAAAGAACAAAATGCCATTCTGACTCTCTGGTCACAAATACTACACCATACAAAAGTGGAGGCGAAATGTAAATGGGCTCGCGATAAACAAACCACGTTGACAGTTTATATATAAACAAAACCTCAATTCCGAAAACATTGGTTTGTTTGCGACCAAGTGGGGCAAGGTGGAGGTACCTTACCTATTTTTTTCTTCTACAAACTACGAAGTACCAACCACAAAAGCGTTATGTTATTTTTTTTTTCACTTCGACAGTACAGCTATGAAAAGAAAATCCGTGAAGAGGCGAAGACTGAAGAGAGTAGACGGAGGTGAAAAACATCTCTCTATTACGCTTCTTTTCAGGTCTAATGCGATATCCGCTCAGCCGAGCAGATGTTATGATAAATTGCCCATAATAAGATTAACGTGCGCGAGGTAAAAGGTAACCATCGACAAATGGAACCAATGGGATATCGATTCGCGTAACGAAGAATTTAGAACTCGAGCTGGAGCAGACATCGTACCTACGTTCGTGCAACAGGCAACAGGCTATTCAATCATACGCCGAATCAAATTCCAAACCTGTACCACGTATTGTGGAATTCACAGACGAATTCCAGCCACAATGAAACCCAATCGCGTGTAGAATGGACTGAAATAGTTACGTACCCTTCGATGGGTTCTTCTTTCTTTATCAAACCGAAACAGAACTTCGAACTTTCAAGTTACGTTGATGAGTCATCCGAGCGTCCAGTAGTCGTCTATCAATTACCATAATTCTTCAATTAAAATTCGAACCTGTACAAAGACAAACACGAATATATAAAAAATCTCATGTAAAATACAATTTTCAAAAAAAAATCCAACGAAACTTCGACGACTTGAAACCGGTTAGTCATGTCATCGGAGTAATTACGCAAAGTACATAACAGGATATTAATAAAAAAAAATCGTTAATTCGCGATAGTGAGTCATCCTTATCATATCTGCCATAAAACGCATTCGTAGTTTCATTGCTATTCCTAGGTCTCTCGCGAATATTGCAACGATACACTGCGCTGTGATAATAAGCAGTTGCATAAGTACAACGTTATGCACCCACTTAGGTAGCATTTTGATTCGGTGTTAGCTTTTTGCATCGCAAACCCCTCCCTACGTCCTCAGTACCGCATTCGACTGAGAACTAGACGATACAGAGACGAAGAAACCGGTTCTATAGGTGAAGTTACGCTCGTTATATTCGAATACGTAATCGCAACTAGGTACACGTGCAATTTCGTCACTGCATTCAAAATTCTCCGTCTCCTCAGCCGATGTAGTTTGTGCTCTGAGGCGATATATGAGTACGCGAATGCGAATACCAATACACTCGAAATAGCTTGATTGATCGTGACAATAGTACACGAGGTTCGATATGCATCGACTAACCTCGATCGCGTAATATAATGCACTCGCTGAAACAACACAGCAGCTATTGGCTTTCGGCTATCACGAGCCTTCGTTTATACCATCGAGAATATACCGTTGCAGCTTCTAACAATGAATACTACGTCGTAAGTACGAGTATGGATTTTCTTCGCCGCTGATGCAAAAAATGCACCTCTGTTATTTTACACTCTCCCATACTCGTATCTATTTTCAAGGATGGTGAATAATAAGTCGACGATGATAATCATTTTGAAGACGTACCAGATTAAACGATTAAGATAGACGGTCTCAGTCTTGACGTATGTCGACGTATTCTCTTTGTGGTACGAACAAAAAATATCTGAAACAAAAATACAGATAGGTGTTTTAGTACATCGATAATTAGATTATGATATTGGATAATAGAAACGATAATTTTTCAAATTTTACGAACAAATACTACGAAGACCTAGCGATATGAAATTAATTCAAAAGAAAGGAAGAAAAAACTTTTTCAAATGAACCAATCAAAAACAAAAAATTATTATCTTCAAAAAAACTGGCAATTTTTTGTTCTTTAAAAATCAAGATCTCGGCCGTGTCAAGATTCTCATATTCTTCACACCCAAAAACTATCAAGATTTTTTTTTTCTCAAAAAAAAAAAAAAAAAAATCTAAAAAAAGTAATTAGGTTTTTCAACATGAAAATCGCAAGATTTTTACCTAGGTAATCCAAAAAAATTGAAAAAAATTTTCATATCAAAAAATTGAAAGACTTTCTCATTCTAAAAAAAGGAATTTTTCCATTTCAAAAAAAGTGATAGATTTTTTTCATTGCAAAAAAATTGAAATATCAAAAAAATTTGAAAAAAAAAACTAAAAAATATGAAAAAAAGAAAAAAAAATTAATTCAAAAATTTGGGGATTTATCTAACCGAAAAAATTTAGATTTACCTATGTAGTTTCAACAAGTTTGACATATTTCTTAAAAAATGAGAAAAAAAATGTGGAAAAATTTTTACCTCCAAGAATTTGAGAAATACAAGTACGTATTTTCATTCAAAAAGAAAAAGAAAAAAAAATTGAAAAGATTTTTTTTTCTTCAAAAAGCAGATATTTTTCTCAAAAACAATTTTTTCTCCGAAAAAAATTGAAAAAAGTTGATCCAAAAAATTAGGAGTTTTCACAATGAAAACAGCAAAATTTTCACTTCAAAAAAAAATTGAAAGAAATTTTCATACCAAAAAATTGAAAGATTTTTTCATTTGAAAAAATGGAAATTTTTCAATTTTGGAAAATTGAGGAATTTTTCCATATTATTCCAAAAAAATTATAAGCCTTTTTTTGGAAAAAAAATAACCAAAAAAGATGAAAAAAAGAATAAAAAATCATTTTAATCCAAAAATTTTAGGATTTTACTAACCGAAAAAATTTGGATATTTTATAAAAAAGTTTCGATAGATTTTAAAAAAAAAAAATGAGAAAAAAATTATTTAAAAATTTTCACCAAGAATTTGAGAGATATACGAGTAGGTACGTATTTTAATTAAAAAAACAAAAAAAAAATCCTCTAAAAAGCAGATTCTTTCTCAGAAAAAAAATCTCTCAAGTTGATGAGAACTTTTTCTCAAAAAATATTTTTTCTCCAAAAAAATTGAAAAAAGTTGATCCAAAAAATTAGGAGTTTTCACCATGAAAACAGCAAAATTTTCACTTCAAAAAAAATTGAAAGAAATTTTCATACCAAAAAATTGAAAGATTTTTTCATTCGAAAAAATGGAAATTTTTCAATTTTGGAAAATTGAGGAATTTTTCCATATTATTCCAAAAAAATTATAAGCCTTTTTTTGGAAAAAAAATAACCAAAAAAGATGAAAAAAAGAATAAAAAATCATTTTAATCCAAAAATTTTAGGATTTTACTAACCGAAAAAATTTGGATATTTTATTAAAAAGTTTCGATAGATTTTTTAAAAAAAAATGAGAAAAAATTATTTAAAAATTTTCACCAAGAATTTGAGATATATACGAGTACGTATTTTAACTAAAAAAAAACAAAAAGAAAATTTTCCTCTAAAAAGCAGAGATTCTTTCTCAAAAAAAATCTCTCAAGTTGATGAAAGATTTTTCTCAAAAAATATTTTTTCTCCAAAAAAATTGGAAAAAAAATGGATCCTCTATTTCAAGAAAATTCTATTTTTTTCTTCTTCGAAAATGAACTGAGAAGTGTTTACCGACCACGCTTGAAAAATACAGGAGGTATTCAATAGTCATGGCAGAAAGTATCGAATGATTCGAATAGATTCGATTCCTTGGCGGTATCGGAAGGATTCGATACTTTTTATAAAGAATCGAATACTTTCGATACCTGATAACAGCTTTGATAAAAATGAAAAATCGAGAATTGAAATTCAAAAAATCTAAAAGATTTTTTTTTACTGAGTTTACTTTGAATAATTCGAATGTTCATGTGGACAATTCCAAAAATTGTGAATTTTTCAATTTCAATGTTAGATTAATTTATTTAATTTTAGTGCTGAACTGAGTGAAGATGAATTTGAACTAAAAATTATCGAATTTTGCTGGTATATTCACCTTGAAATTATGATTTTAAAATTTGGTATCGAAGTATTCGATACTTCGATACTATTCGATTCTTTTTGGCGAAGTATTCGATAATATCGAATCCAAATTTTCTTCGATACTTGCCATGACTAGTATTCAAACAACATACACTTATGTATATAAAAAAAAATTAACCCTACCCACGAAACGTACGTGTACATGTAAATACAAATACCGACGATTGAATGCGACAAAACGTCTTTCTTATAAACTTGAAACGACGGTTTATGCCTCGAGGCAATTTAAATTCAAACATGATTTTCCACGCGAGACCAGCATTCTCGATCCCGCCAAATTGAATACCTAGTTTCTATTTACCAAAGGTAATCTTCAATTTTATTCCATTATTCCGACATTCAAAGAGATTTATTCTAATACGACGATGATGAGATCGTCAATACCTATGTAAACCCAGAACCCACACAATAAACCAACCAGAGTAAACGGTTATTATTTTAATCATATAAAGCGTACTTGTTGGTTCACTCCTGGCTGAAGAGAAGGTATTTCATATTTTGAATTTCTCTTCTAACAACTCGTCTGGTGTAATTTTCATTTTCAATTAATTGTTTCCTTTTTTGTGAACTTAATTAGACGTAAAATTTGTATGCGCCACGTTTCATTGGATCGACGGGCCGGGATGTCGGATCTGTAAACGTATGATTCATTTCACTATTGTAATTAACGAATTAATTGGAATATTATTTCGTGAAAATAATATGATCTCTTACACTGGTTACTCTCTCTATCGGTCTTGTTTGCAAACGCTGCAGTTGTTCTTTCGGTGATGGTTCTAGGTTCGCGAACATGGAGCGCAGCACTATGTTAAGGTTTTGAGATACGTTCATACCTGAAAGTAATAAAACCAAAATAAATACTTATTATTAATCAATAATTTCAATTATTGATACGTATTAAAATCAGGTTCACTCAAGTTCCATCGAAAAAAATTCAAAGCTTCAGAAATACGTTCAAGTAAAAAAAAATATATACTTCATCTATATAGGTATCTTAATTACCTACTCGCACTTTTTATTTTTCTTCAATTTTCTCCATTTTTTGCAAAATAAAAAATCCTCGGTTTTTGGGGTAATTTTTTTTTTAAATTCCTTTTGAAGGAACTAATCTCTAATATTTTTCTTCAATTTATCGGGAGATAAAAAATCCTGAATTTTTTGACATGAAAATTATCTCAAGTCTCAAGTTCTTGAGAAGTAAAACTTTTTACAATAATTCTTTGCAATAAAAACACTTTTCAATTTTTTTGGAGTGAATTTTGTTTCCATAAATTTTTATGAAGAAAAAATTTCTCAACTTTTTTGATAGATATATTTTTTTTTTTAATTCATGAGGGGAAAATGTCCATTTTATTGCGAGGAAAATTTTTCAATTTTTTTGGAGAACACATTTTTTAGTATTTTTGATGAAAAAACTTTGGAAATTTTTACATAAACTTTTCTGAAAAAATCGGAAATTTCTCAAACTGAAGAATATAGCTCAATAATTCTTTAGAGAAAAGGGTCAATTTTTTGTTAACAAAATTCTTCAATTTTTTCGAAATTAAAAAATGCTTTGAATTTTTTGGGAAAAAATTTTAAATCTCAATTTTATATAAATCTCAAATTCTTTAAATTCCTTTGAATTTACCTAGCTATTTTCAAAAAATTTCAAATTTTTTTCAAGTTCAATTTTATATTATGATTTTTTAAGTTTCAGTATTTCCAAAATCATACAGTTTTGAAAAAAAATTCTCATTTCTCAACCCCACCCAATTTTTTTGAAAATTCTAATTCATCTAAATCTTTTATTTCTATTGGTTTCCTAAGAATTTCTCAATTTTCAAATTTTTAAACGCAGACTTCTCAATTTTCAAGGTTTCCAAAATTGGTAATTTTTTGAACATTCGAAAAAAAAATTCAATCTCTAAAAATTCTGTAATTCCATCAAACTTGACATTTTTTCTCCATTAAGGTTTTCAATTTTTCAAGATTTTCCTGCTTTCAATGTTTCCAAAATTTCTCATTTCTCATAAGTCATAATTCTTTTGATTCATCCTTAAAAAGTTTCTATCTATTTAAAAGGTTTCCAAATTTTAATCAAAAAAAAAAAACACGATTACCTATAGCACATTTTAAATTATTTAAAAATGACCAATTCATTTTTTTCTTCAATTTTTTGTCACTTCTAATTTTAGTTCATCTAAATCTCTAAATTCTTTTAGACCTCAAATTTTTTTCCAATTTTTAACCATCAAAATATTTAAAAGTCATTTCAAAAATTGCTTACCAATTATTCTTAACTGCTATTTTTTCCAATTTTTCATCACTTCTCAATTTCTTAAGATTCCAAAATTGCTCAATAAGCTATTGAAAAAAATATAAAAATTTTCAAATTTCAATTTCTCTAAAAATTTTTATTCCTCATAATTTTTCATAATTTTTGAATTTTTTCGTTCCCAAAATTTTTTTAAATTTTCATTTTTTTGAATACCTACTTGTCAATTTTTAATATTTCCTCGTTCATGTTTTTTGAAAATTTTTCAAATATCTAAATTTCGATTTTTTCTCTCACTATAATTAACCGTACTTCATTACTGAATTTTGTTAACATAATTAATTATTAATCACGTGAATAATTCAAAATGAAATTCACCATTAAAAAATCTCGATCTCTGGCGTTCATTAATTTGCCTACGTTGAATTTCGCAGGCATTAAAAAAAACGTAACGTCGAAACATGTTCATCTGTGCTCGAACACAAATTATTCGCCTTTTTTCCTTCAATTCAGAACAGCTGCAAATTGACTCGACCAAGAAGAATGATTTGCAGCATCGGCACCACGAACTAGCCGCCCACGTTAAATAATCCCGAATTGATATGCACATTTTTGCCATTTGATCCTGAAAACAGAAATAAATAAATTCGTAAAAATTACGTAGGTACCAATAACGTCACAAAATTAAACAAATTAATTAGTATAAAAATTCTACATCTTCTTTCATCACTTCGAAGCATTTTAAAATCCCAGATACGTACAGGCCAACTAAACGGTCTATTCTACACTCGGATAGAAAAATTAATCACGCGTTTCAATCTTAACAAGCATAACACGTCGTTAAAAAATAAAATAGATTTAAATTATAGCAGTTTGCGATTTCAATTCGTTTCCGCCAGCATAATATGCACTTAACGAACGATTTTGAAAACTTGAAGAAAAAAAACTGGCACCCGAGCTAATTCTATTCAAATTTCAAAAACCAAAAAATTCAAATTATCGAGTTGAGAAAAAAAAATACCTACAGACCAAACTACCACATCACTTCTATACTTGTTAAAACTACGTATACAAATGTACCTAAAATACTATTTACATAAATAGTAAAACTAATTAACTAACGAACTGTTTCTTGTTTTTGACCACTAATAAGAACATAATAAATTTGGTGAGTATTTAAAATCGTTGAAAAATATTACCGACAAAACAATAATTAACTAAACACATCGCGTATGTTTAACGTTAAACCTACTAGAGTATTGATATAGTAATTTTCGTATTTCGTATGTAGATACTTCGTGTACTTATTTGTGTACGTAGTTCATATACAACCTCGTATTGCTCTGTTTAAAAAATATAGGAGCCCTGTAGTAGGCGAATGCAATAGGTAATGAAGGACAAACACTGGTAACGAGTTATATTATCAGCAATTCTGACCTCTTAACATCTGCCCCGTCGAATAATAAAAAATCTAAATACACTCTTCGTCAACATCTCCAAGCTCAGCTTGAATTGACACCTTAATTATCTACACCTCTTTTCGCGTCAAATACTCAATTTTGAAAATTTATCGACTAGAAAATACTCTTTGAAATTATTAACCGTCTGCAGGTACTTCGACTTTACTGATTTATTCGCCACAATCAACTCGTACATAATCCAATTTCCAATAAGTCACACAATCTTAACCCTTTCTTCGGACTGCATTACAAACCGCACTAATCCGATGACATTTGCGAAGATATGAGGACAAAAAAAGTCATTTAAAAGACCGAATACGACTCGCCAGCAAAAGTTAAAGCCACCTTGCCGCTTACTGCTGCCAATCGGTAGGTAAATCAATCGAGCGAAACCGAAATTCGGTTTTGAGATTTTAATTAAAACCGCCATCGTCTCCGCTGCCAGGATCGCCATCGGTACCGTAAATATTTGCGCATTCGAGGATGATTTCTCCTCAAAACAAGCTTCCAAATAACACTTTGTTAATCGCATCGGGTGGTAAGAAAGCAATTTTCTATAAAGCACTGTACGAGTTCAATCCTTGATTTATAACAATGACAAGTTGACGCGCGCGATCGCCAACACATCCCAACATTAACGAGACAATTTAAATATAAAAGTGGCAGTTTTATCCTTTTGTTGGGCTTTATTTTTACATCACTCCGTAGTATACAAATGCGAACGGCGTGTTAGCACAACACGTCCATACAATGCATACTGAAAGAGTGCACATATAATGTTGTACCTACATCCAACAAAACCATACCTAAAACGAAACAAAGGCCTCGAATAAGAGAAAAAAAGCTACCATGCCGATTGATTGATTTTTTATGCTCGGTCTTCTTCTTTCGTGCTACTGAAAACTATTCCAATGAATTTCTTCTTTTCTATTGAAACCAAATCGCGCAACTTTATCACACTATGTCCAGTTGCTCGAGTGTTAGATCTTTGGTAGCCTAAGGACTAAAAAAAAAAGAAGCCGTTTAGAGAAAAAAAAACAACCATCATCGACGATGTACCACCCATAAGGAATCAAAGAAAGACCACCACTGTCTCAGTGACATCGAGAATGAGTTTAATCCTAAATTCAATGATAATGGTCAATGCTCTATAGGCTTCTACATGCTATTCACACTACTCGTAAACGCGAAGCCAGATTTCCAATAAAAAATCTACAGTATGCATGTTCGGGAGCTAAACCATTATTGGAAATTTTACCCCTGTTACGTAGTCGCCGCACGACGCTGACTGATGTAGGTTTCTTAATCAATTAGCAACGCGTACTGAACTAATTCGAGTGTTAAATTGGTCTAGTTGGCGAAAAAAATTAAATATCTACCTCGACGTGTAGGGTAGCGAGTTCGTTGTCATTTGGATTGGAATTTCTAAATCGTTCAAGTAGAATGTCAAAGCCAAAATTCGTGATTCGATCGCTTCGTTTCTGGTTGGAGGCTTGAAAGATGAATATATCTGGCATGACTTACGATGATCTCGAGAAGATGAGCACTGTGAGTGTTTCATTTCACTGCTAAATATTCAAAATATTGAGTTATGAGCGGGACTCGACTGGAGGATCACTATTCACGATAAAACACTCTTGTAAGTTTTCAATTACGAAATAATGAAGTCTGAAAGAACACAAAAATAGAACTATTGAGTTAAATAAAGAACACGAATTCAATTTGCTCTTTAGCAAACGAAAAAACACTTCAACAACAGAAAATAAACTGAGAAATTTGTCATCAAAATGGCGAATTCGTTAATTTTGAACATTATTTTCTTTGAGTCTATCTTGAATTCTTGATGATGTGGTTACTGTGACACCACTTCACAAAATAAATGTTCAAAATAGCACCTCATCATGAAAAAAAATTATGCTAATACCTGATTGGCTAGTGATAAAAAAAATTGAAATCAAATTCTGTGACGTCACAAAAAAATAAAATAATTTTTTTTCCCATTAGGAATTTTATTTTTATTTTTTTTCATCATTTTTTTAAAAACTAATAGAGTAATAACTAATAAGTAATAATTAATCGTATTGTTCTGTATTATTTCATTTTTATCAAGACGTATTCTGCAAAATACGACAATGAAAAAAAAAAAAAAAAAAACCGATTGGATTACACTGCGCTGATTAGTGATATGATTAGTGATTAGTGATTACAGATCTTTCGAATAAATAATAATGCGACATTATTCTTTTTTATAGATTTTGATTTTACTTGAGAGAAAAAAACTACGTAGATACGACCTCCCGAGCGTAATTTCCGTTTTAACCTAGTATAAGGGTGGAATAAAATATCCCATGTGGGTAAAAGAATGAAGTATAATTTTATCAACTAAACGCGACAACGCGAGGCCGTCGTTCGCCACAATGATAAACGAGATCGACGTTTATTTTCAATAAATTAAAATCTGATTATTTCATTGCGCCCTAAACAAACAAATATGAATTTTGTGATCGTGTTAAAAATGCGGGTAAACAAGACAAATAATATGGGATCGCGACGTAAAAACCTTTTACTATAACTGAATTAGCGGAGTAATTGTATCTGCATCGTGTAAGCGTGTCCATTGCTTTGCTCTCCCCATATGTTCGGTCGTATAAAAACGTACGGAATTAGAATATCCTCTAGCTTTGATTAGGGGAAGCATTTCAATTAATATCTTAATTTTGTTTTATGTTTCAATTGTATCGTAGCATATACGTATTGTATGATGTTTTCTTTAATCTTTGGTGTATAAATAACTAAATGGATGAGTAGGTCTAGGTACATAGTATGCGTAAGTAGAATAAATAATATGAACTTCCACTATAGGCTACTTTTCAGACGAGCTACGTCAAAAAATTCAAACACTTAAACCTACCAGTTTCGGTTGCTTTTTTAGTAGAAAGAAATTTTCAATCTTCATTTTTTATTTTTTTATTTTATCAACTTTCGAAAGATAAAAAAATATTTTTTCAAAGTAAAGAAGTTGGTAAGTAGATAAGAAACATTTTCGATTTAAAATAAAAAAATGTAATTTTATAGGAGAAAAAAACTCTTACTTTTTGAAAAGAAAGAAAATCTTGCCATTTTTTCTGAATTTTTTTTTCAAAATTATATTTTTTGAAATTAAAATATTCCTCAAATACACGGGGATCAATTTTTTGGGAGGAGAGTAAACGTGAAAAAATTCTCATTTTTTAGGCAAAAAACATTAAAATTTAAAAATTTCTAGAAAATTTTGTAACTTCTTGGTTTTTGAAATAAAACAATTATTTTTCAATTTCTTTTTTAAAAAAAAATTTCAAATTTTTGGAGAAAAAAAATAATTCCAACTTTTTTTGACATAGAAATACATTAATTTTTTGGAGAAAAATTTTTGATGTAAAAAAGTTCTCAATAATTTAGAGTAATTTTTTTTAATTTTGAAGAAAAATCCATCAATTTTAATTGAGAAAAAAAAAACTCAATTTTTCGGATTTTTTTTTAATGCGCCGAAAAACTGAAAGAAAAATTTTTCTGATAGGCAAAACAATTCTATTTCTTTCAAAGGAAAAATTTAATTTTTTGGTGGAAAAAAAATCGAAATTTTCTCTTCAATTTTTCTAGAGAAAAAATTTCAAAATTTTCTTGACATAAAAAAATCAAATATCAATTTTTTCAGGGATTTTTTTAGCAATAAAAAATTTACTTGAAAATTTTTGGGGTAAAAATTTTATAATTTTTTTCAGTTATAAAAAAATCAACATTAAACTTTTTATGAAAAAAGTTCTCAGCCACGAAGAAAAATATTTCACTCAAGTAGGTGTTTAAAACAAGTTCTTCAATTTCTTACGAAAAAAAAGTTATTTCTATTTATTTAAAAAAAAATAAAAATACGTACCTTACCTACATCTCAGAAACTTTTTATAATAAGAATACGAAGAAAATTTCTGAGTTTTCTTAGAATAAAAATCATCAAAATTTATTAGAAGTCAGCGTAAGAAAATTTCTCAATTTTTTTCGATAAAAAATCTCTAATGTTTTTCTATAAATAAATAGGTAGAAAAAATTTCACTATTATGAAAAAAGATCTCTTAAAATTGTAGGTATTATAATAATTTTTTTTAGGAATAAGTTTTGGAGAACAAATCCTTCATTTGAAAGACCTAATACCAATTCCAAGAAAAAGAAAGTTCAGAAATTTTTCCACCAAAAAATAGATATTTTTCATTACAGGAAAATTCGGAACTATTTTTTCTCCATAGTTAAATTCGAAATATATTTTTATCCTACAAGAAATTGAAAAAGTTTACTATAAAAAGTAAGAGAATGTTTCATTCAAAAAAAAACAAAAAAAAAAGCACAAAAATCAACTTTTTTTCCCCTCGATAATATCAAGTATTTTAATAAGTAATTATGCTTCCTCAGCCTAGTCCTCGAATCAAGCATTTTGATTGAGAACTTCAATAATCACGTATTAACTATTTTTTTCACCAAAAAATGAGATTTTTTTACGCCAATTGACTCAAAAAATTATTATCTGAAAATATTTTGATTTTCATGCAGAAATGAATATTTTTTTAGCATAGTATAATAATTATGCTTTTACGATGACCAAAATGGAAAAAAACTACACCAAAATCCGACAGTTGGGTTAGGTTTGGATGACATAAAAAAAAATTGAAGATTTTTAATAAATTCGATTTTTTAGACATTATGTCAGACATTTTGAAACTTGTAAATTTTTTGACTTTTAGACATTTTCTAGACATTTTGTCAGACATTCTGAAACTTGGAATTTTATTTAGAAAGATGACTTTCAGACATTTTGAAATTTTGAATTTTTTTTAGAAGATGACTTTCATACATTTTGTCAGACATTTTGAATCTTGAATTTTTTTTATTTTAATGACTTTTTGATATTATTTTAGAAATTTTACGACTTTCGGACTTTTTAATTTTTTAAAAATAAATTTTATGACTTTTAGACATTTTGAAACTAGGAAAATTTTTTAAAAATTTTATGACTTAATTAGGCCTTTTGTCGGACATTCTGAAAAAATTGAAATTTTTTAGCCTTTTGAATTTTTTTAAATAAATTTTATGACTTTTGGACATTTTATCAGACATTTTGAAACTTGAAAATTTTTTAAAAATTTTTATAACTTTTAGGCTTTTTGCCGGGCATTCTAAAAAAATTAAAAATTTTTAGACTTTTGAATTTTTTAAAATAAATTTTATGACTTTTGGACATTTTATCAGACATTTTGAAACTTGAAAATTTTTTAAAAATTTTTATAACTTTTAGGCTTTTTGCCGGGCATTCTTAAATTTAAATTTAGACATTTTGTCACGGAGTAAAAGCATTTATACTATGTTTCATACTTTCAAACGTAGTGTGGAAATAGAGCCAACCAGGGGGATCCATGGGGGGGGGGCTTTGCTCCCCCTGGCGAGGCGCGAAGCGCCGAGTTTTAGAAAGTGATTTCCTATTTTTATTATTTAAAATCTCAAATTCTTTAATATAAAAAGTAATTGCCTCAACTTTCTTGTTGAAAAACGTCTATTTTCAAAGAAACAAAATTTTGGTGTTGAATATTATTCAAATTTTTTTCTGAGTAAGTACAAATTTTCTCAATGTTTTGGGGTAAATATCTCTCAATTTTTATGTACTTAAGTTTTTTTTTGTTGTTTTTTTTTGAAAGAAATTTTTCATTTTTGGATAAAAATTTCAATTTCTTCGAGAAAGAAATCTAACAATTTTTTCGGAGTCAAAAGTAAAAATCTCTTTTTTTGGAGAAAAAATCCTTCTCATAACCAACATTCAAAATTTTTCAACCCTTCACCCTTCCGGAAAAATCAAGCAATACTATCAAAAGTTGTCAGCCCTGTGAACTCAAATTCGAATATTACTTCATGAATATATCTCACCATTCGACTCTACATCGATGTAGATAATTGGAACAACACGAGAACTTCTCACAGGGTTAACAAGGTATAAGAAAATAGATTCTAGAAAGCACGCATCATACAAATTCACACCACCCTGCCTCCTTCATTGTTTATGAATCGGCAATCAAATATGAAAATCGTCGGTTAACCGTCTCCGGTCGATCGAATTCCATAACTAGCCTCGTTATCGTATCGATTCTTTTATATCATGAATATTCTAAAAAAAAGTACCTAAAAAAATAAACGTAGGTACCTACAACTTTTCCAACCAGCTATTATTTACAACCCTCCATTGTCGGGGGTACGTACGAATTCGCAATAAAATCAAAACTCCGATTAGGCAGTGAAACCCCCTACATCAGATAAGTTTTTTTTTAATTTTTTTTTATCGACGACAATCGCCGTATATTAATTCTTTGTTAAATTCAAACTAAATCGAACCAAAGGGTTATGTAGTACAAGGCCTACCCAGTACCTACCAACACGTTGGCAATTTGGAGTAATTTATGTATTCGACAAATAGAACATGATTTAGTCTACAATATGGTTTCTTTTAAGGAGAAAATATCTTCAACGCTTTGAAAGTAAGTATATGTTTTCCACCTGGTACAAGTATATACGTAGAGAGGAGACATCACGACATAAATTATTACGATCAAAAATATATTTACTGGTACTCGTACTGACGCCCTTTTTTTTTCCAAAACTTTCCCCCCTTTTTATTTTTTCACGCGCGTTCTCATAGTTGGAAAAATTCGAACGTATTGTAAACACCTGGAATTAAAAAGTTACGCCCTTCAATATGGTATCCATTAATGTAGGTACGAGCACGTTAACTCGGTAATAAAAATATTAATTTATCGAGTTCAAACCTTCATCGACGATTCGTATTTCTTCCATGGAATGTCGCCTTCGCCTATTTGGTTTTAGTTCGGTTACCCCCCTAACTCGTATATTCGTATAATATTTCACCGACACAGCACAGGCACATAGAAATCCTTGGAAATGGCGTAATGAAACCAAGTACGAGTACCATATCGCGGGCAAAACGTTACCGCAGTTTGATTTATACGCGAACGTATCGTTATATATTATGAATTTACTAGGCTACGTATTAAGGAAGGTCGTCTTTGAAACCGAAACACTCCTACAAAGTACGAATGTTCTAAATGAAACGGTAGCCTAATTTGTCAACGGTCGTATGTTTGTTAACTCGAGACTGGGCGTATTGTTTCAAAATAGCTAATTTGTTTAAGGTGTATTTCTTTTGCACGTCGTAAATTTATACACAAATCGTGGACCCATCCCTGGCTAAACTACCAGGCGTTATAGTAATTTATCAAAACAACACTGCGCCACCGCAAGCAACTCCAAGTCATCATCCAATGTCATATAAATCTTTCCACTAATAAAACCTATCAGCGAAATATTCGTAATATGTCCCCCTACACCCCTCCCCTCATCTGTACACAGTCAAGAACCGTAACCGGATCACTCGTAGGGTAATTTGACACCTACATATACGTCCGTCGTGCCACATACCTACTCAATCCGAGCTCGATATTTCGCTAGTGTCTAGTCTATACTGCCTAGTTTACTCAATTTGTTTACAAAAATGTGGATCGTTCAAAATTGGAGCGGAGGGAGAGGTCCAATTGACATTTTTGTAATAACCAAAATTATTTCCAAGACTTAAAGCTACAACTTTTGTTTGAAAATTTTTTCGATTGGACCCCTACCTCCGCCAGTTTTTAATAGGATAAGTATTCAAGTCAGAAGTTTTCAGTGACTGGGCGATAAATTAGCGTGGGCGCCCAAACTTTTTTATGAGGTAGAAACTCTAGAAAGTTTTTTTTTTTTTTTGAAGAAATTATTTTATTTTTAAAAAATTTAAAAATTTTACAAGGAAAAATTATTTTAAAAAAAGTTTATAAATTCTGCATAAAGATTTCTTTTTTATTAAAAATATCACCATAATTATGAAAAAAAATCTCTCAGAATAAAATTAGTGTTTGGGCATATTTGAAATTTAAAAAAATCACCTTTTTTGAATGAAATTCTTTTAAAAATCTAAAAAAGCACATTTGAAAACCCTGTTATAAAAAGTACGTACCTAAGTATTAAAAAACCTGAAAAACTGAAAGAAAAAATCATCAGAAAAATAAAACTTTTCATTTAAAAAAAAAAAAAAACACGAGAAATTAAAAAAAAAACGAGATAGGTAAGGTTCTACAAATAGAAAAAGAATTGAAAAAATTCAAATAATAAAAGATTTCTTATTCCAAAAAAATTAAGAAATTTTTTTCGAAAAAAATGAGAAATACTTTCACTTCACCAAAAAATTATTTTTTTTTACTTGAAAAAAAAAACAGACTTTTTATTCAAAAAATCAAAAATATTCTCTAATCTAAAAATTTGAGAGAATTTGTATTAAAAAAAAAAAAAAAAATTACCTAATACCTAAATGAAAAATATTACTTCTAGTTTTCACTCTCGAAAAGTTGGAAGTTTTTTTCTCCAAAAAAAAGAAAAAAAATTAAAAAATTTCTCTCCAATAATTGAAAGTCTTTTCATTTTTTCATTCAAAAAATTAGGAAATTGTTTTTTATTCAAAAGATTTTTCAATAGGTAAAAAAAAAAAAAAAAAAAAAAAAAAAAAAGGAAAATCAAATATTGAGAATTTTTTTCTCAAAAAAATAAAAAATACTCGACTCGTACATAAAAATATATACATACTTTCACTCCGGAAAAATTGAGACATCTCCCCTGCCCCCAAAATGAGTATTTCTTAATGAAAAATATTTCTACTGCCAAAAGAATAAAAAATTCCATCCTACGAAAAATTTGAAAAAATATCCAAATTGGAAGATTTTTTTACTAAAAACAAAAAAATCTTTCATTTGTGGGGGGGGGGGGGGCGGAGGAAACTCGAATTTTTTGTTTTAATATTCCTGAAAATAATTTTTTCAATGTTTTTGAAGATACGAAATTTTTTGGTAGAATATCTTTTTTCTTGATTTTTTGAAAAGAAATCTTTGTTTAAATTTTTTTAATATTTGAAATTTCGATATTTTATATCAATTTTGTTTAAAAAAAGAAAAACCAAAAAAATTTTCTGAAAAAGATTTTGAAAAAAAAAATCAAAAAATAAGTACTCAGTTGTAATCCCAAAAAAAAAAAAAAAATCCCTTCAAGAAAATTTAAATATTATTTAGGTCAAAAAAAATAAAAGATTGAGATTTTTCATTTAAAAAAAAATTTAATCAAAAATTGAGAAGTAATTGCTGCCCAGCGAAACGAAGGCAAAAATTTTCAAATAAATTACCATTTTGAATTTTAAAAATATGGATTTTCTGAATAAGTACTTAATTTGAAAGAAATGTACAAATTCAAGTTTTGTATGTAGTTAGCATTAAGCTGTCATTGTCGTCACGTACCCCCTGAGAAATCTTCGTATCACCCTTGGGGTACATGTACCACCATTTGAGAAATCACTGATTTGAGTCATATTATGCGAAACTGGAGGGAAGAAAAAGGACTATACGAAAATTATTAATAAAAAAATCATGTCTAGACTCCAGTACCCAAATCTACAACTTTTATTTGACAATTTTTTCAATCGGGCCTCTTTCCAAATTTTGAAAAAGTATCTACCTGATGTTATGTGAAATCGGGAGGGAGGGACGGAGGGAGGGGTTATATCCAATTTTTATAACAACTAAAATCATTTCTGAAATCATTTTTAGGATCTTAACAACTTCTATTTGAAAACTTTTTCAATTCACCCCCCCCCCCCCCTCCTTTACTACTCTAATTCAAATTGTTATTACTATCTTGGTATCTTCGGAGTGTTATGCGAAATCGGTGGGGAGGGAGGGGTCTAATTGAAAAAAATTTCAAATAAAAGTTGTAGCTTGAAGTTCTAGGAATAATTTTTGTAATTGCAAAAATTTCGATTGGACACCTCCCTCCCCTCCAATTTTGAATATCAAGTATCTAAGTATGTAGTATTGGACTTGGTAAAATTCAACAACTTGAGTAAACTAGACTCTAGTCGAGAGTTCGAGTGATTTGATTATGTCCTTTTTTCATTTCGAATTTCACTTCATGCACCAGGAGAAATTTTTTTTTACGCTGCCACAACACGGAGGTCAACTCGTAGGTCCATCTGCCTCGCGTGTGCCAATGCGTATTTATTGTTTTCACTCCGAACAACGAAGTTTGTTGGGTTACACGCTGTTTATTTTCTTTTATAATCTAAACCCAACGACGTTTCAAAGAGATCGCAGCATCGTAGCTATTTCAATCTGGTCTGTACTTACTTGAGGCTGCTAGTGCAGTGCTATGATGATGTTCTTTTTCTTCCTTCGTCATACGGTGTTTCGAGGGTAGCTTAGGATTGATTTTTGATTCAGAATAAGAATAACATTTGCGATGTCACTCTGTACGTGGTCGTTTGATGAAAGAAAAGGTTTTAGATGGACCCTTTTTTTTGCTCCAGTTGATCGAAGTAAACACGATTCTGGAAGAAAAATAAATAAAAATGTGTGATTAAGTGTTCGATCGGTACGAATATAAATGGAAATTAAAGCTAGAATTGAAACTAAACTTGAACGAGAGAAGGGTTTTATTGAATTGCGATCAATTTCTATCTATTCTTGTACGTAGTTCGACAGTGAAATTGAATTCAACTTCCTTTATCACTCAAGCAGCCAAGAACAACACAGAGAATTTTCCTTCATAATGAAACGATCAATTTTCCATTTTTGAAAAATCGATCGATTTTTCAACTTTGAGAAATTTATAACGTTGAAGAATTTTTCAATTTGTGTAAATTCAATAAAAATATTTTTGCTCTGAGAATTTCTTTGCTTCGGATAAACATGATGATTTTTTTTTTTTTTTTTGAAATGATCAATTAATTTTGTAAATTGGTTAAAATGGTCGATTTCTTGATTTCTTCGAATTGGGCAAAAATCATAAGTCTTAATTGAACGATATTTCAAATTTTGATCAGTTCTGTTGATGAATTTTTCAAACAATTTTTAGATTTTACTAAAAAGAAAAAAATACTTCAATTTTTGTCAACTGATGAATTTTTAGAACAATTAATCGATTTTGTCAATTTGATAAATTTTTCGATTTCGATAATAACTAATTTTGTAAATTTGGAAAATTTTGCTGCTCTTTTTGGAACCATTTTTTTCTATTTCGCAAGTTCCAATAATTTTTCGATTTCAATATCTTTTTGATATATCTTTAAAATCGATAAAATTTTCGATTTCTATAAATCAATTGATTTTTTAATTTCAATGAATATTTTTTCAATTTTATAAATTCTACAAAATCAATCTTTTGATTAAAAGATCATTCGATAAATTTTTGAAGCAACTAATCGATATCATAAATTACATAAATTCTTCTACTTCGATAAATCGGCTATTTTGTATTTATTTTATTTTAAATGATTGATATAATGAATTCTTCAACAATGTTCTCACTTTGTGGACTGATGAATTTTTAGGATAATTTTTTGATTTGGCAAATTCATCCATCAAGTCTTCATTTTCGATAAATCAATCGATCGATCATTTGAATTTGGTAAACTGAAGAGAAAATTGAAAAATTCTTCAATTTTAGTCAATTGAAAGATTTTTAAAATAATCGAGTCTACGAAATCGATAATTTTTCAATTTTGATTACTGATTAGGTAATTGATTAGTTTTTAAACAATTCTTTCAATTTTTATAAAATTGATAATCAAATCGATCAATATTTTAATTTTGATAAACATAAAAAAAAAGTCGAAAAATTCTGATAAAATTGAAAACTAAACAAAAATTACTTTTAATCAATCATATCTTATGATGTTGGTAAAATTGAAGAATTTCCATTTAATTAATTTTTTAATTACAATAAAATTTTCAATTTTGATCAACTGGAAATTAAATAATCAGTCAAATTAAATTTTTCTATTTTTTATAAAAATTTTTAATTTTATTTTATACTTAAGTAAATTAAAAGATTGGTTGATTTGTCGAAATTAATGGACTTAACGAAATCGGCGATTAATTGTCTTCAAAAATCTTTCAAAAATTTTGCCAAAATCAAAAGATTGATAGATTTAACGAAATCCAAGAACTCTTCTAAAGGCTCATCAAATAGATCAAAATTGAAAATTTTATTGCAAGGCTACTTCAACCAAATTTACGAAATGAAAAAAGTAATTTTTTGTTCAATTTTCAATTTTATTAGAATTATTGAAAATATGATTTTTTCATTTTAATAAATTTTTCGATTTTTGATCAATTATTGAACGATTTCCCATTTATTTTTGTATAGATATTTTTTTACTAAATTTCATAAAATTTTTATGCAATGAAATTCTGTTATTTTATAAATTGGATTTTTTGATTACGATTAATAGATCAATTTTAAAACGATTGTCAAATTTCATTAATTTTGATAAATTTTCAAAGCAATACATATTTCTATTTTGTAAATACAATTAATTTTTCGATTTTGATAAATTGATAACATTTTAGACATCTCTTCTTTTCAATTTTTCAATTTTCATCAAAAAAATTGATCAATTTTTTGAACAATACTTTATCGGTCTTATCAATTAGATGGATTTTTCAAAATTTCTGTAAGTAGGTAAGTCAATCGTTTATTTTGAAATTGTCTTTTTCATTTCAAACTCGAATAATTTTTTTAATTCGATTAATCCATTAAACTCTTCAAAATTGATCAATCGGGCACGAAGACTTCGAAGTTGGTTCGAATTTTTCCATTTTTGAACCGATTTTCTAAAATTTTCATTCATTTTTCGTTTAATTTTTTTCCAATTTTTAGGCTTCTGAATTCTCAATCTGTTTTCATTTATCAATTTTCATAAAAAAATTTTACCATTTCAATTCCTTTAAAATTATTTTTTTATAAAATAGAATTTTTTAATTTCGATTTTTCTCATTTCAAATTTAGTAGGTATAGATTAGGGTGGAATGATTTTGACTTTTTTTCGAAAATCGAAACAGCCTACGGCACAAAAGTTGTGTTTTGGGTGTCAAAATAACATGGTAAAAATTTGAGCCCCCTCGCTCAATATTAACCCATGCTTCAGGGGGTCCAAAGTTTTCAAATTTCAGTAAAATTTCTCATATAATAAAAATTAAAAAAAATAAAATTAACAATTTTTCAGAGGTATAGTCGATGGTAGGGGTCCTCTTGGTGACCCAGAACCCGGTCATCCATCAAAAAATTGCATAAAAGTATAAACAGGGGTTTCCAAAATATCCACATTTTTGCATAATTACACCAAAATCAAGAAATGCGCGAATATTTTTATTTTATGAGATATGTTGCAAATTTTGAGGTTTACATATTTGAAAATATCTTCAAAATGAAAGGGAAGCCCCATCACCACCACCCCTCAATAGAAAATGGGACGTTTTGCTATGAAAACTTTGTCCTGTGTTTTTTAATGAAATTACTTATTTTACCTACTTTGTATTAGGGCAAAGTGAAAAAATTATCACTCTAATTACTATATGCATGAGAGCGGTTCATTTTGTGTTGAAAACATCCCATCAGAATATTAGACTCCTTCCTCAAAGGCGCAGGGCGTTAGGGATCCTCAAAGTGGGGTCAGTTTTGGAAAAACAAAGTTTTCATGGCAAAATGTCTCATGTTCTATGGAGGGGTGGTGGTGATGGGACTTCCCTTTCATTTTGAAGATATTTTCAAATATGTAAACCTCAAAATATGCAACATATCTCAAAAAATAAAAATATTCGCGCATTTCTTGATTTTGGTGTAATTATGTAAAAATGTGGATATTTTGGAAACCTCTGTTTATACCTTTATGCAATTTTTTGATGGATGACCGGGTTCTGGGTCACCAAGAGGACCCCTACCATCGACTAGACCTCTGAAAAATTGTTAATTTAAAAAAAAAAAAATTATTATATGAGAAATTTTACTGAAATTTGAAAACTTTGGACCCCCTGAAGCATGGGTTAATATTGACCGAGGGGGCTCAAATTTTTACCACGTCATTTTGACACCAAAACACAACTTTTGTGCCGTAGGCTGTTTCGATTTTCGAAAAAAAGTCAAAATCATTCCACCCTAGTATAGATATCGATCGTTTTTTTCTTCAATTTTTATCATTTTTCCTTTTTTTTCATCTCGATAGTTCAATCCCAAAGATTTAACTTGCTTACTCTTCTACTGGGCAAGTCGTGGCAAACAGGGCATAACTCATAGTTAGGCGCTTGCCTGGAAAAATCCAAAAATCCATCATTTTTGCGTTTTATTGCACATTCCATTTTAAATCTCTTCAATACCCTCTGTTCGATCGAATTTTTATGGCAACTCTTAACAAATCGAATCATCTGCCATTACCTATTTCTATCCCATAATCGAAATAAAAATCGGTAATAAAACGACACCCGGTAGTAAAAATTTCTTCAACATTTCGAGGTGTCTACTGTCTAGTACCCATATCCATAGCTTGTACCTACAAATTCGCGTTGACAATTTCATTACGTACGCTGTCTACACGCCGCTGGCGGCCACTAAACATGAAAAAAGGTCTCTTTCAACACACCGGAGTGTAAAAGTCATCGGTTAACGACAATAGCCCCTTATACGCCGCATTAAGACGTCGTATACGCGACGATGAAGAAGAAATAAAATTTAATGATCGATAACCACAAATACAAGGTATCAGGGGAGGGGGATCTGGAGGCTATAGGAACTGCCTGGAACACGACGAAACGTCCTAAAGACCCATCCATGCGACCTAAGTCCTATAATAAAACGCCGAAATCCCTATAGCGAATAAACTAAGCGTAAGCATGAAAATGGCCGCCACTGGTAAGGGTGCCGGGGTGTCGGACTGGCGGGCGGTAGGGCGGTGTGTGGTGGCGGCTTTGATGCCGCTATATGGTACCATTTGAAAAGAGTAAATCGTGTTTATTAAATAATACACAACAATAACAACAAAAACACACTACTACAGAGTTCTCTCTCTCTGGCCTTCGCGTCGTCGGGCTCCAGCTCCAGCTCCAGCTCCGCGTACTATATTTTTCCAAAAAGACAGATGCTGGCGGTTGAAACGTCGAGCTCGAGGTTGAATACAGAGCCAGGCTAATGGTGCGCAGCGTACAGAGAGGAGCTGACTTCGGTCACCAGCCTATGATTGCCTCTTGTTTGCTCCCCATTTCTAACACACCAATTGCCTATTCATTACTTTATTTGTTGTCACAGCCGTCTACGTTGCTGATTTTTGTTGTTCAATGTTTTTCCAAACACGGGACCGCACAATCAACCACAGCCTGTTTTTCCCCCTTCGCCTTTTTCCCTCTCTCGCGCCGCGCCGGGTCGCTTACCCATATTATGTCGTTACGTTTCATACCGCGCTTTGGAAGCTGGAATGGGGGTTATTGGTGCGAATCAGCGAATGTGACAGAAAATATATAACTTATTTGAGTCGTACTCTGTGTCTAGCCCTTCGTCTCTCGTCCCTCGACCACTCGTTCCCTCCACTCATTCATCACCCAATCTAGTTATTTTCTTTTTGAGTCAGAGCGCGCAAACAAAACCACACTACTAGCGAACTCCCTCATCTCCCCTTCCTTTTTTTGGTGGCAATAAACACGGGTGCGAACTAAACCAAAATATGGTACCCGTTTTTCATCAAGTGGCTATCGCCACCGTCATCGTCGTCGTCGTCGCCGTCGTTCTGTTTACGCGCTTTATCGAGCGTACACGATGATCCGAAATGGGCATTAATAAAGAAGGCATGATTTTTACGCGATTTCCGTGCGAAATAAAAACAATTGTCGTCGCCGCAGCCCCTACAAGCTCGCGAAGCGTTCATTCGCTCCATCTGAGGGTACTCGATCGGGGTGAATAAAAGCTTCTTTCGTTTATATACAGGGTGTTTCGAAAAGGGAATGTTTGAACTTGAGACTTTGGACGTGACCGAGAAACATTGATAAAAAAAAACTTTGTTAATGATGGGTGCCTTAGGGTGGCCCTTATTTTCGAATTTTGGAAATGTTGTCGGGACGGGGGGGGTCAATTGGTGACATATTGGTAGAAAATAATTCCCTATTTTTTATTTTTCCTCTAACTGAATTTTAAGCCGTTTCTCAGGGGCCCCCAAATTTGAAAAAATCAAAAAAATAGAAAAAATAGAACATTTTGAAAATTTTTGAAAATTTTTAGCAAAATGGTCATATGGATGGTATTTCTATAAGACAAGACCATTTTCGATGATTTCTTATCTTTACCCCCCTTTTCATGGGACATGAAAAAACGTCATTTTTTACGTTTTTTAAAAAATTTGAAAAAAAAAAAAAAATTAATAAAATGGTTTCAACATACATGTTATCACCCAAAAAGGTCATTTACGGTGATTTTTCACCACTGCCGTATCAGTGAGAATTTTTCAAAAACTATCAAAAATTGAAAAAAATGAAGGTAAGGATGAAAAATCGCCGTAAATGACCTTTTTGGGTGATAACATGTATGCTAAAAACATTTTATTCAAAAAAAAATGTTTCTTTAATTTTTAGTCATTTTTTTCAAATTTTTTAAAAAACGTAAAAAATGACGTTTTTTTATGTCCCATGAAAACGGGGGGGGGGGGGGGGGGGGGTAAAGATAAGAAATCATCGAAAATGGTCTTGTCTTATAGAAATACCATCCCTATGACCATTTTGCTAAAAATTTTCAAAAATTTTCAAAATGTTCTATTTTTTCTATTTTTTTGATTTTTTCAAATTTGGGGGCCCCTGAGAAACGGCTTAAAATTCAGTTAGAGGAAAAATAAAAAATAGGGAATTATTTTCTACCAATATGTCACCAATTGACCCCCCGTTCCGACAACATTTCCAAAATTCGAAAAATAAGGGCCACCCTAGGGTGCCTATCTTTGTAAATTAAGGCGCTATAGAACTCAATGACAACCTAAGATTTGAAAAATACGCAATTGCAGAACTTATAAAGAGGATCTCGTAAATCTTTTTCAAAAAGACATCAAAATTGTTTGCTCTCTTGAGAAAAGGCCAATTATTCAGAATTTTGAGAAAAAAAACCTTCCAAGCACATTCGTATCGGTTGCCTTTTTCTAAAATTGGAATTTGAGTAATCCGGTCAAAAATATTGCCCATCTCGATTTATCACGGTGCACTGATGACGATGAGTAATGAAAATTGCAAAATTTCAACAGGATATTAAATTGAACATGTGTGTAACAAAAAAGTCATATGAAAAATTTGCCTATTTTTTAAAAGAAAGGTGCTATGGACAAGGAGTCTTGGACTTCAAAAATACCTATTTTCGAAGCTTTGTAGGCCGTTCATTTTCAAAGATAGGTAAATTTTTTACAAAACTTTTTTGGTTCCTTTCAAAAAGTTACATCATAACAAAGCCATAGATGAAAAAATTTGTTTTAAATTAAAATATTCTTTCAAAATGAATTTTTTTTTAAAAGTTTGCAACAAAAATTTGTTTATTTTATTTTTCTAACAAGAAATCCTTGTGAGAATTTAAATTTTTCGGTTGAACAATTTTTTTGAACCAATTTCTTCAATTATCAGCAGATTTGGCAATTTTTTATACGATTCAATCCTACAAATACAATACTTTACGTATAATCAATTCGAGTAAAACTTCATTAATTTTTTGAAAATTTAAATTTATGAGCTGAACAATATATTTGAAAAAAAATTTCAATTTCCATCAGATTTAATTTTTTTTTTTTTTTTTTAACTTGACTCTACAACAGAAGAGTTTCTGGAGTAATAATTTCGAGAAAAAATTCATTAACTAAGCATGTGAAAATTTGAACTTATGAGTTGAACATTTTTTTTTTCGAATAAATTATTTGTCAATATTCATCAGATTGATGCATTTTTTAGGAAGATCAATTCTGCAATTCTGTATAACCTCTGCAGCAATAATTTCGAGAAAAAATTCATTTATTTTGTGAAAATTCAAGTTTACGAATTGAATAATTATTAATTAAGTACCTAGGTAATTATTTTTCAGTTTTGGCAATTTTTTTTTTACTCTCCAACCGTACAACACTGTAATGCTTCTGAAGTAATAATTTTGAGAAAAATCCATTAATTTTGTGAAAATTGAATTAATGAGTTGAACAACTTTTTTTTTTTTGAAAGAATTTTTTCAACTTTCATAAGATTTGGCAATTTTTTTGTATTTCAACCTATTAACTTTAGGGCTTCTAGAATAATAATTTCGAGGAAAAATTCATAAATCATTAATTATATATGTAAAAATTTGAACTTATATGAGTTGTAAAATTTTTTAAATTATACATACCTATATTTTTCAGTTTTGTTACTTTTTTTGTACTATTCAATCCTAGAACTCGTAGACTTTTTGTTTTCTAGTCTAGAATAATAATTTTGAGAAATAATTAATTTATTTTATAGAATTTCTTCAGTTCTCAGCAGATTTGACAATTCTTTCATTTGATCCAACCCTTCGAATATAAGACTTCGCGTGTAATAAATTCGAGAAAAATTCATTAATTTTGTGGAAATTTGAAATTTTGAGTTGAACATTTTTTTTGAATCATGCCATCAGATTTGGCAATTTTTTTTTGGTAGGTAGTAATTTTGACCAAAAATTCATTAATTTTGTAAAAATTTGAATTTATGAACAGTGAATAATTTTTTTGAAATTTTTTAAAAATCATTTCTTACTTTTAGCAATTTTTTTCTACACTTCAACCGTAGGACTGTAAGATTTCTGAGGTAATAATTTCGAGAAAAAAAATCAATTAATTATTACCTACCTATATTATGTGAAAATTTGAATTTATAAATTGAACAATCTTTTGAAATAAATTTTGTCAATTTTTATCAAATTAGTGCAATAGTTTTTTGTAAAATTAACCCTACTACTGTAGGGCTTCTGAAGTAATAATTTTGAGAAAAAAAATCATCAATTTTGTGGAAAATTAGAAATCATGAGTTTGCATTTGGGGGGGGGGGGGGGGTTGAAGCGTCTAGTTTTTTCAGTCTACTTTTTCACATTTTTCCCCTTCCTGTTAAATTTTCAGTTTTTTCAGTTTTTCTGACCTTTGACCTAAATTTTTTTTATACCTGAAGTATGTACGTTTTTCCCAATCACTTATTGATATTTTTTTCTATTTTAAAAACTTTTTATTTCGTAATTATCATTTTCTCCCAATTATTAAAGCATTATTTCTTTCATTGATTAATCCATCATTTTTAATCTAATTTTAATTTTTTCTCAATTTTTTCTTTTTTATTTTCCAAGTCAACAGTTAATTCTTAACTGCTTCATTTTTCGACTTCAACCATTTTGAGTTTTCAATTCTAGTTCGAATAGAATTTTTAAAATCATCGGAGGTGAGATATTTCAACGATTTTTAAATTTGTGATAAAGAATGTGCCTCTTGAAAAAAATCTGTCACGATTTAATGAGTGCGTGGACGTGGAGTCTGCATAATAATTTTTCGATCGTTCATTGATAAACAGTTAAACGCTACGTAAGGGATCGATGGAAAGCAAAGGGAGTGTTCGGTGTTAGTTTATCGATAAGTTCCATCTTCCCGAAAAAATCTCGCTCAACCATAAGATCAAAATATTCATCAGTGCTGTGAACAGAAAACGTTGCAGCAATCCTTCGAAATATAGAAGCGGTAAAATAATTAAAAAAGAAGTCATCAAAATCAAAGTACACTCGAGGGTCTTGATTTTTAACCATCTCAAGATTACCTAGTGGAAGCTATTGGAAGTACAATGGAACTGGACACATAGCATCTACGTATATAATAAACACATCAATCGAATCTGCGGGAGGTAAGAAATTGAGAAGAAAATTTTACACCCTTTGAATGGCGGTCTCGATGGATATATTTGACATGTGGGAAAAGTAGATTTCGTCAATTCGTAATTGGCAGCGAACCATCGCATCGCTCCTCTCATCGTCAGCATCATGGTGAGCGATGCACACGACGAGTTCAAAGTTGGACCGCGCGGTTTTTGCCTCGAATTGGAAAAAATGCTTCAATTTGTGAGTGGAAATTGAAACGTCGATTGATTCTGGTCGAATTAATGGATATTCGCAACGGTCGCGGTAACCGTATCATTTCTACAGACGGTCGCCTTTTTCACCAACTACACAGTATAGAGCTATTAGCCAGATTCGTTGCGGTTGCCATCGTATAAATGGCTCGTTACCTATACGCGATCTGATCGATTTTTTCGTACCTACGCGAGGTATTGTCATCGCATCGGGGCCGGAGCAAAGTGGATGAGTGACGTTGGGCGGCGCAAAACCACACAGGCTCTGGAATCGAATCTAGATTACAATTCTACGAGGCTGACTGACGATGAGAGACGCGCGAGCATGAGCATGGATTTCAATTTCAATGATCAATCTATCTGCGAAGATATAACATGGCAACGCGACCAGCGACGCGTATAAATTAGCTATTCGTCTACTCTAGCGGATTTGTTGTCGTCGCAGCGACGTTGTTATTTAACGCGAATTGTTTCCAAGTATACGAGGTGTTTCCGGGAACTTATCAATTTTACGTGGCTAGTCTCGTATTACCCACCTCTTCTTAGTATATCGAACTGCGAATGCGAAAGGGTTACGAGCCGAATGGCGCTGGCGGAAACTGCTCGTTTAGAAATTTTCGTCAATGTACGTCGAACGAAGGCTTTGTCACGTGCGTTTGAAAGCGTCTACAGGGTGTTCCGGAAATAAATGCCTGAACTTGAGATTTGCATGTAACCAGAAATTATTTAATTTGGAAAAAATATAAAAAGGAAAAATTTAGGGGAAAAATGAGAATTGAATAAAAAATATAGAATTACCTAACCAATGAAAAAAATAATTGAAAATGGGAAGGGGGGGGGATTATTGAAAAATTTCAAGAATTGGGAGACACAAGCGTACAAAAAAAATTAAATTTAGGGTCGGAAAAATTGAAAAAATTGACTTCTTTTCATTCCGAAAAATTCATTTTTTTTATTCCAAGAAATGGTGATTTTTTTTCAAAAAAAATAGAGATTCCTCTCCCCCTCGAAAAAAAAATCCGAACATTTTACAGGATGGAAAAAATGTGGATTGAATAAAAAATCCAGGAAAAATGAATAAAAATTGAAAAACTCAGAGGTACCCCCTCCCCCCCCCCCCGGTCCAAAATTGTCAACTCATGATTTCAAATTTTCAACAAAATTGATAAATATTTTCTCGAAATAATTTCTTCAGAAGCCCCACAGTTGTAAGGTTGCTTTTAACAAAAAAATGAATGCACCAACTAGATAGAAATTGACAACATTTATTCTAAAAAATTGTTGAACTCGTGAATTCAAATTTCCTCAAAATTAATGATTTTTTTTCAAAACATACCCCAGAATCCTATACAGTTGTAGGGTTAAATCATACGAAAAAATTACCAAATCTGCTAAAAACTGAAGAAATTGGTTTGAAAAAATTGTTCAACTCGAAAATTCAAATTTCTACAAAAATTATTGATTTTTTTCTCCAATTATTATTCTAGAAATCCTACAGTTGTAGGGTTGGATTATACCGAAAAATTGCCCAATATGAAAAAAATTGAAAAAGTTTACTCCAAAAAAGTAATTCAGCTTATGAATCAAATTTTTGCAAGGTTGATAAATATTTTTTCGAAATTATTACTCCAGAGTCCAGAAGTCCTACAGTTGTAGGGTAAAATTACAAGGAAAAATTGCTAAATCTGATGAAAATTGAAAAAGTGGTTCAAAAAAATTGTCAAACTCATAAATTCTAATTTTCACAAAATTAACGAATTTTTTCTCAAATTTATCAAATAAATGATTATAATGAAGTCCAACTTTTTTTGGATTGAATTTTACGGGAAAAAATGGTCCAATCCGATGAAAATTGACAAAATTCAATCCTAAATATTTTTCAATTTAAAAAGTTGATGAATATTAAAAATTAATGAAATTATTTCTCGAATTTATTACACGTGAAGTCCTACATTTGTAGAGTTAAATCACACGAAAAAATTGCAAAATCTGATAAAAATTTTGGTCCCAAAAAATTATTCAAATTGTAAATTATTATTTGTACAAATTTTGTCGATTTTTTCTGAAAACTATTACTCCAGAAGTCCTACAGTTGTAGGGTTAAATCATGAGAGGAAATTGCAAAATCTGATGAAAATTGAAAAAATGCTTTCCAAAAAATTAACCAACTAATATAAATTGAAATTTCTTCAAAATTCATAAAAAAAAATTTTTTCGAAACTATGCATTACTCCAGAAGTCCTACAGTTGTAGGGTTAAATCATGAGAAAAAGTTACCATATCTGCTGAAAATTGAAAAAATTGGTTCAAAAAATTGTTCAAATGGAAAATTTGTAAAATTCAAATTTCCATTAAATTGACGAATTTTTTTCACGAAATTATTATTCTAGAAATTCTACAGTTGTGGGGTTGAATTTCACGAAAAAATAGCCAAATCTGCTGAAAATTGAAGAAATTGGTTCAAAAAATTATTCAACTCATAAATACAAATAAATTTTTTCTCAAAATTATTACTCTAGAAGTCCTACTGTTGTAGGGTTGAATTATACGAAAAAATGGTTGAATCTGATGAAAGTAGAAAAAAATTATTCAACCTTACACCTCAAATTTTCACAAAGTTGATCAATATTTTCTAGAAATTATTACTTCAAAAGCCCTGTAGTTGTAGGGTTAAATTATACAAAAAATTGTCAAAACTGTTGAAAGTTCATAAAAAAATTTCAAAAAAATTGATCAACTCATAAATACAAATTTTCCACAAAAATAATGAATTTTTTCTCAAAACTATTACTCCACAAGCTCTACAGTTGTAAGTAGAGATAAATCCGATGAAAAATTTCCAAATTTCATGAAAATTAATGCATATTAAAAATTAATGAATTATTCCTCGAATTTATCACACGTGAAGTCCTACATTTGTGGCGTTGATTTAAAAAAAAAAAAAAAACCCAACCTGATAAAAATTGGAAAAATTGATAAGTAGATTAAAAATAATGTTCACTAGAATAGATGAAGACCTCAGAAAAACTTTGAAAAATTTCCCTCATATTCAAAATTTTAGCCAAAGAAATTAAAATTCAGCAATTCCAAAAAAAATTGAAACTTTTAAAGAAACATGAACAGTTCAATATAATATGACTTTGAAATTATATCAAAATGTTTTAAACCGATTTCAATTTCGAAATGTCTGCAGTTCCATGATTTCGTTTTTTAAACAGTCGAGTAAAATGTGGATGAAAAGGGGTCACTTCGTTCTTGTATCCTTGATTCCAATGCATTCGTTCAAATTCTAACCATTACCCTCCAATAATCCAAATTCCAATCAATAACCCGACCTTCTCATATAGGTACCTAATACAAATAAATTACCTCTCAGCCCTATCAAAGTCCACACCAAAGCGATAAATTTAAGCATTACTTCAGCCTTAAAGCGGCCCACAGACTTACTTCAAACATCCAAACGCACGTTGAAATCCCTTCGATGACATCTCCGGTCAAAATACCGCCTCGATCCCTTTCATACTTGAGAAATCTCCAGCTACAATCGCACGTACCTATATTTACAGCTACAGGCTTAACGCCTAAAGAATCCATTTCGCGGTAGCGGACTTCGCTTTGGACAGCAAACAAAACAGTGTTTATTTTCTGCAACAAAAAAGTAATCCAACATCCGTTAGAGAATCCTACAAATACCAAAGTCCAATACGCCGCTCTGCCCTATAGTCTGGCTCTGGCATTAATAAAACGCTATTCTAATCCACACGAGAGGATCCATGATGAGGATGGCGAACTAAAAACCGCGTCAAAAATCAACAAGACGAATTATATCGGATATAGGCTCGATAGAAAAAAAACCCTGCGATGGGTGAAAAATGACCAAAAAATCTCGGAAGCGGTTTATAAACGCTCCATGGGCCTAGCTCGTTCGTATATTTGTATTTGTATATACATCCAAGTCGGCACCATCAAGGTAAATGGTTACATTCATCCAAGCTTTTTCTCCTAACTTTTATATTCGCCGCTATGCCGCCGCATAATAATAGACATTTCGGCAGGAAAACACGACGCCGCACCCATTGCCAGCGGTGATTCTTCACACGTTTGTGTTTTTCATGTTTCAAAAGCCCGATGACGTTGGCTTGTTGTCGTTTATCACAAATACTGACGATTCTTCATTGTGGCGAATTGTATTCTTCCTTCTTTTTTTTTGATTCGTCTTTATGTCCCGATGCGGATAACCTTATTCTTTCCCTCTCTCTCACTCTCTTTTTTGATTCTGTACCCATCGAAGGTGCGAGGAGGAAGTACAGGCGACTGTGATTTTTGGTGCTGTTCCGTTCGAAAAATGTCCTCTCCATTCACTCACGTCTCGTACTATTTTCGCCGCGCTCTTCATAATTTAAATGTTTATGCCAACATCTCAATGAGAGAATGGATTATCGTGTCAGAATTCCACCTCACCCCCTCCCAAGCACACTGCACCTCGTCCCGAACCCGTATTATAAGCCTGCCACTAACATAACATAACACACACATATACAAACCGGTGGTGTTATAGTACCAGCAACTCCCATTGTGATCATCATGTATACACATAAATATAAATTGTAAGCTCCCTTTCAGAAAAATCTCTAAATACAACTACTGCTATGAGCACGATGCCGACTAGTTTTTTTTCTTCTTTTAAATATATTTATTATTTTTATTTTTTGTCGTCGTCGTTAACGTTCGTAATTTCCAACATCTATTGTATGACTTCTTTTTTTTCGAACTACTATAACTGCGCGCGGTTAGTCTTTCAATATTCATTTATCGTATTATGGTGTTATTCGTAGGTATACATATATCTCTCACTATATGCAGTACCGAAAACACCAACCAATCGTCTCTAAAACCAGGATTTTTTTTGCGGTAATTTTTCAATTTTTTTCATCATCGACGTTAAACAAATTATGACAACTTTCGACTTCAGCATCTTTAGGAGTTTTGTACCTAAATGAGATACGACGTTGGTAATTTATTCTCATTTTCACAGCAGAAGCCATCAGGTTCGTGAAAATACTTCTCGTCTTCGGGGCCATTGAAACCACGACACGAGAATGCTGCAGTTCTTGCATAATAATCGATATCCGCAGTCAAACGGTTACAAAATAGAAGTAAATGTATGCGATTCTACACCATTAAGGGTCAAGTCAATTTGGAAGCGTGCGTGGAAGATTTTTTTCTTCTTTTTTGTGACTTCCTAAAAATCATTTTTTTTATTGATTTTTATTTACTTCAAATATCTATGTACTTTTATTGAAATTCTATAGTGGTTTATAAAGCACTAATTTATTTATACACTGAAACTGTTTTTGAAGTTCTTTTATACCTAGTTTGTGTTATCTGCTAATACTAGTTACATACAAATTTCCACAAAATTGATGAAATTTACCTCGAAATTTTTACTCGAGAAACCCTACAGTTGTAGGGTTGAAGAAAAACGAAAAATTGCCAAATCTGTTGGAATTGAAACAAAATTGTCAAATCCTCAGGAATTGGACAAAAATTGATTAAATAAAATTTTTTGAACTCATAAATTACTATTTTTCAACAAAATTTATCAAATTTTTCTCAAAACTAATACTCGAGAAACCCTACAGTTGTAGGGTTGAAAAAAACGAAAAAAAAATCCAAAATTTGCTGAAACTGAAAAAATATATATAAAACTAGCTGGAATTGAATAAAAATTGATTGAAAATAATTTTTTCGACTCATAAATTCAAATTTTTATAAAATTGATGATTTTTTTCGAAATAATTTCGAGAAATCCTACAGTTGTAGATGTAGGGTTGAAAAAAAAAAAAAAAAAAAATCCAAAATTTGCTGTAATTGAAAAAAATTGTAAAATTAGCTGGAATCGAATAAAAATAGATTGAAAAAAATTATTCAACTCATACCTAAATTTGAAATTTTACAAAATTTATGATTTTTATTGAAATAATTACTCGAGAAATCCTATAGTTGTAGGGTTGAAAAAAAGGAAAAAATTGCCAAATCTGCTGGAATTGAAAAAAAAAAATCGCTGGAATTTGTCAACTTATAAATTCAAATTTCTGCAAAATAGATGAAATTTTTCTCAAAGTTTTTACTCAAAACATTCTACAGTTGCAAGTTGTAGGGTTTAAAAAAAAGGAAATAGTTAATTGCCAAATCTGCTGAAATTTAAAAAAAAAATACAAATTCGCTGGAATTGAATGAAATTTGGTGAAATAAATTCTTTTCGACTCATAAATTCAAATTTCAGCAAAATTGACCAAATTTTCTCTCAAAATTTTTACTCGAGAAATCGCTTACAATCGTAGGATTTTTTTTAAAAAAAGGAAAAAATTGCCAATTTTGCGGGAATTGAATTTAAAATTGGTAAAATAAATTTTTTCAACTCATAAATTCAAATTTCTGCAAAATTGATGAAATTTTTCTCAAAAATATTACTCGATTCAACTAACTCATAAATTCAATTTTCTGCAAAATTGATGAAATTTTTCTCAAAATTTTTAATCGAGAAATCTTACAGTTGTAGGGTTGAAAAAAAAAACGGAAAAATTGGCGAATATTCAAAAATTAAAAAAAAATTGCAAATTCGCTGGAATTAAATGAAAATTGATGAAATATTGAAATAAATCTTTTTCGACTCATAAATTCAAATTTCAGCAAAATTGACGAAATTTTTCTCACAAAGTATTACTCAAGGAACCTACAGTTGCAAGGTTGAAAAAAAAGGAAAAAATTGCATCAAATCTGCGGGAAGTAAATAAAAATTGGTTAAATAAATTTTTTCAACTCATTAAATTCAAATTTCTGCAAAATTGATGAAATTTCTCTCAAAATTAGTCGAGGAATCCTAAACAGTTGTAGGGTTGAAAAAAACAAAAAAAGAATTTCCAAATCGGCTGGCATTTTAAAAAAAATTGCAAATTTGCTGGAATTTGATAAAAATTTGTAAAATAATTTTTTTTCGACTCATAAACTCAAATTTCAGCAAAATTAACGAAATTTTTCTCAAAACGATTACTCGAAGAACCCTATAATTGTAGAGTTGAAAAAAATAAATAAATAAATTGCCAAATCTAGGAAAATTGAAAAAAAAAATTCCAAATTCGCTGCAATTGAAAAACATGGCACAATTCGCTGGAATTGAATAAAAACTGATTAGATAAAATTTTTCGAACTCATTAATTTAAATTTCAACAAAATTTATGGAATTTGAATTTATGATTCGATTTTTTTTTTAAATCAATCTTTGTTCGGATTCCAGCGAATTTGGCAATTTTTTTAAATTCCAGCAGATTCAATGAATTTTAGGTACCTAATAATTTGATAAATTTTTTACATCCCTACCTATGAAATATTTGTTTTATTTATATTTCATTAAATTTTGAAGAATTAAGTTCACTTTGGCATATAAATTTTTGGATATTGTCGACCTATTCGTATATCTACATTAGGGTGGAGTGAAAAAAAAACATACCTCGGATTTCGACCAAACTCACAAAGGTGGTTTACTTTGAGTTGAGAACCTCCCAAAAAAAATTTGAGCCCCCTACCTCTCAGGGGAGTGGAGCCAGGGGCCCTCAAAGTAAGGTCACTTTGGAAAAAAACACAGTTTTCGCTATTTTCGGCCAGTGGAACTCGAGTTACCCCCAACCGCACCCCTCTCAAAAAGTGCAACTTGAGTTTCTAGACCCCTCCCCCCTGGACCATTGATTTTGAAATTTGAACAACCTTTGGTCCTCGACAGGAGGGTTGAAAAGTTGCAGATCGCTAAAAAATCGGAAATTTCGAATTACAAAAAATGGAAATAAAATCTCCTTGGTACCGAAACTGGACTCAAATGCCTCCTATTGATGCAAAAAATTATTTTGATACAAAAAGTTGAAAAAATTTCATAGCAGGGTTGTCAACATTCGATTTTTATAAAACATCAAAATTTCCCCCTTTTTTTGGTGAAAAATTTATGTTTTATGAAAATTGAAAGTTGGCAACCCTGCTATGAAATTTTTTCAACTTTTTGTATCAAAATAATTTTTTTGCATCAATAGGAGGCATTTGAGTCCAGTTTCGGTACCAAGGAGATGTTATTTCCATTTTTTGTAATTCGAAATTATCGATTTTTTAGCGATCTGCAACTTTTCAACACCCTGTCGAGGACCAAAAGTTGTTCAAATTTCAAAATTAATGGTTGGGGGGGGGTGTCTAGAAACTCAAATTGCACTTTTTGAGAGGGGTGCGGTTGGGGGTAACTCGAGTTCCACTGGCCGAAAATAGCAAAAAACTGCGTTTTTTTCCAAAGTGACCCTATTTTGAGGGCCCCTGGCTCCACTCCCCTTAAAGGTAGGGGGCTCAAATTTTTTTTGGGAGGTTCTCAACTCAAAGTAAACCACCTCTGTGAGTTTGGTCGAAATCCGAGGTATGTTTTTTTTTTCACTCCACCCTAATCTACATATAAGTTGAGGAGTTTCGATAATTGGTTTGAAATAATGTTAAAAAATTTTGTGTGTTGAAAAACACCACGTGAAAATCGATCAATATCTAATCATCGTGAAGCTGCAGGGGTTGGGGTAACCAATGCTTTATGTAAATTAATAACGAATATCTACACGAAGTTCAAAGTCTTAAGCGAGCTCATTCTCCAATTTGACACTCTACCTAGGTAGGAGGTACATGGTACATCGATACGCGGTTGGTAGTACGTAACGTACCTAGGTAGATCATACGCGCAGGTGTAAATAATAGGCGTGTGGATCTATGAGTGTCGAATATATACGCATAGGTACGCATCTAATTAACATTATTAAACGATCGTTTATATATCCACGGGTACGCGTCATTAATATACTTAATATAAGGATTACGCGCATACCTACAACCGTGTTACCAATTTATTTTATTACTTTTTGATTATCACGTCGAGATTATTTATCGCAGGTGTGCCCAGCTGCCCACAACAGCGAGTGAGAAAAATACCTAGGTCTAGTTGTATTGGACGTTGATAAGAGAAAAAAAATTCCAATTCCACAACCGCACGAAACACTTTAATGATGTGTTTGTTGTCCAAAACATGTCAACTGCTAATCCACACATTGGATATTTTAATAAAAACTACTCGTGTTTCTTTGCGCCCGGCTTCGGCTTCGAATTCAAAACTGCTCGTGAATACCTTATTTGTACTGACGAAGTAAAAATTAGGGCGATTTGAACTCGGAAGATTCGCCATCGCCAGTGCCAGTTGTTTAGTTTAGAGTATAGACCTTTGTGTAGAGGTACCTAACCTAGGCAGTATCTGTATGTTTATTGTACAAACAAACGAAACAACCTAGTTATGTGGTCAAGATATTAGATACGTATTCATAATAATAGATAATACAGCTGGAAGATTTGGTAGCGTGATAACACCCGTGTATATAACTGTTTCAGTTCAGGTAGTCCACTCCACTCCACGCATTCGTAGTTCGTAGTGCGAAATTTTATATCCTGCACCGGCAGCTCCCATCAGCTTACGACTAAATTACCGGTTACATTTCATAAATACAGTTGTATTTGTTCGAGCTTGAAGAATATACCAACCCGGGCAACGTTTTCTTTACAATGTTGCATATTACGTATGTAAACAATATGGCTGCGATGATGTACAAATGATGCGATGATAAGGAGAAGATTTTTTTAAGACGTCGGTTCAGTTGGTTGGGCCATGTTCAATTTGAATCAAAAGGTACGTATAATACACATATACGTAAGTATAAGTAATTCGGTGAACTTTCAAAAAGCAATTCATCAAATATCTCGAAATTTAGAGGAAATTTTCAAAAATTGGCAACACTACGTCGAATCTGTCACTCCAATCAAAAAATAAACACTCTATTTGAATTCAGCGTTATCAAAAACCTAGAAATCGATATGTGTGACGATATTTTATCACTTTGCAGATTCTCCACCCCTTCCAACCCCTTCATATTTTTAGGAATTCGTGGCGTAAATTTTCTCGCAAATTCTCGACTTCGAACTCTAAAATGAATTCCAACTACTCTAATCATCAAAAAATTACCCTAGATTGATCTATTTGATGATTAAGAATGAACTCAAGTACTTTGAGGGGGAAGGCGAGGGGGTGAAATTTAGAAATTGATAAAAATCTTTCATGCATATCGATTTCAAGGTTTTAGAGCTCGCTAAGATCAAAAAATGGAGTTGTTTTGGGGATACGAAGCACCCTGCACGAGAAAATGTATGATACGAGACATTTTCATTGGCATAGGATAAAGGAGGATCAATTTCTGATCATGCAGTTTCTCAGACTTGTGACAAAATTTTGAGAACAGGTGTGACAGTTGACAGCTCCCTCCACCCCAAAGATAGAGTTCAATTACCTCATATGCCAACTACGCTTCGAATTCCGATGTGAACCAGCAGATTTTTGGGCCAGAAAATTTTCGCGTTGATTTTTTTTAATATTTATATTTTTTTCTTGAGTTAAATTTTACGCTGAAAATTTTTTTATAACATTTTATACGAGTCAAAAAAAATATAGGTATTTATTTTCAGTTGAAACTTCGAAAATTTATTTGAATTAGGTATCAAAAAATGTAACAATTTTAGGAAAAATTGTTGGAATGTTGAGAAGAGCATAATTTCGATGAAAAACAAAATTTTCAAAAATTCCAGTTTAACCATCGAAAGAAAAGATATTACAAAAAAAACTAGGTATAAAAAAGTTGTAAAATGTTGATTTTTCATTGAAAATTGAAAATCGGAAAAATGGTCATTTAAAAAAATTCATAAGAATTTCAGAGAAATGAAACATTAAAAAAATGAAAAAAATGAATGAAAAATAGTTAAAGTTGCAAAAATTTTTTATCCAAATTTTTACAAAATAATAAAGAATTTTAAAATAAAGTTTTAAAAATCGGAAAAAAAAATAACTACAAACAAAAAATTAAAACCAAACTAATAATAATAGATTTCAAAAAATTGGAAAAAATGACGATTTAATTCATGAAAAATTTAAGGGGAAAAGGAAAAAAACACGACCAGTCGATTATAATAAAAATTAAAAATTTTACAAATTGAGAATAATGAAAACTTCAAATTAAAAGTTTAAAACAAAGTGATTATTTGAATAAAAATGACTAAAGAATATTTAAAATAAAATTTTAAAAATGGTGAAATACTAAAAAAAAAACAAAAAAAAATAGAGAAGTAGGCAACTTTTTTTTAATTAACAAAATTTAAAAAGACAACTTCTTTTCCTAAGAAAGTTCCAAACAACTTAAGGCATCTGTAAAATTTTCAAAAAACTTTTTTTTTTTGGAAATTCTTAAAAGAAATATTTTTTTTAGGATTTCTCATAGAAGATTTTTTCTTAATAAATTTTGGATCAAAAACTTTTTCTTTGAAAAATTATTTTTGAATAGGTAATGGATTTCAATAGTTTTTAGTCAAAGAAAAAAATGGGCAACTTTTTTTTTGCGAAAATTTCATACTGGCACTGACACTAAAATTTCCATAATTTTTGGAAAAATTCCAACAAAAATCACTTATTTTTGCCAATTTTAAAGAAAATTTTTTCTACATTTTTGATAATTTTTCAGAAATTTAGCAATTTTTTCAAACGTGAAAATAAATGTCAACTTTTTTGACATCATTAAAAAAAAAAAAAAAAAAAAAAAAAAAAAAAAACTGTAAAAAAGTCTTTGTTTTTTTAAAACTGGAAGTCATTCCATCATTCTGCGGCCAAGTTCATGGGTAAAATAGCATTTATTAATTTCTTTTTTTTAAATATAGATATTATGTTTGAACAGAATCTTTGGACAAAATTCGGGTAAAATTGACTCTCAACTGAATTTTAAAGAATTTTATTCTGAACAAAATTTTCAAAAAAGTGTGTTCAAAGTTTGAACAGAACAGAAAAAAATGCCTTCGAGTAGATTGTTTTGGAAGATATTATACTTTTGAATTGTTTTATTAGTTGAGAAATTTTTTTAATTCAACCCCTATTTCCCTCAATTTTCAATTATTATAAATATTTAAGTCGCATCATGCGAAATGGAAGGAGAAGGAAGGATCGAAAATTTCACAATAGCCAAAATTAATTGTAGTACCTTAATCTACAACTTTTGTTTGAAAAATATTTCAATGGGCCCCTTCTTCCTTCACTTCTCTAATTTTAAATAAATATCTACAGCCTGTTATGCGAAATCGAAAGGATGGAAGGAGGGAGGGAGAGGTCATATTGAAAAAAATTTCAAATAAAAGTTGTTGCTTGAAGTCTTAGGAATAATTTTGTTTACTACAAAAATTTCGATTGAACCCCTCCCTCCAATTTTGAATATCAAGTATCTATACGTATAACTGGACTTGGTAAAATTCAACAACAACGATCCACTTCTACGTAAATAAATTCATTACACTAGACTGGAGTCTATCCCAAGCGTAGCGAAGGCCAAAATTCAACAAAAAAATTACTAATTTTGCCCAATAAAAAGTCAAAAATCCATGATTTTCATTTATAAAATATGTATTTCATTATTTTTTTTTCAGAAAACCAAACGAACTTCTCGTCGCCTAATTTCGAAGTCAAATTTCCAATTGAATCAGGAGATCAGTGTGAGCCCACACACCTGGAGTCAAATCACACTAATTATCACCACCATTCTCACCCAACATTCCGTACCACCGATTTGAAAATATTAAAAGCAAAACGCCATAATCCTTTCACCTCTCCAACTCGTTACACAATCCCCTTCCCAAAAAAAATCCCTCCCACGATAAAAAAAAAATCTCTCAACAAACCAGCTAAGCTCGATTTACTATAAACGAAGCGTTTAAACCCCTACACATTTGTACCTACATCTAGGCTGCATTCGGCTTCGCCTTCGAGGCTCAATAAATCATCCAACTTCCGGTTACCGTGTGCGTTGCTAAGGATTTTATTGGTCGAGTCAATTAACAGGTTAATAGGGAATACCGCGTGCAGTTATTACGGGGATTATGACATCCGCACGCGGTTGAAAAAAATTAAACGTACCAACGTACGTCGGTCGCGGGCCGTCCAGTCAAAAGGTTAACAAACATACAGCGATTGCGCGCCCACACTTGGTAAAAAAAGAAAAAAAAGACTACCAAACTAGGGTCTCGTGTTCCGGTAGCACTTGTTGATACAGTAGTCAAAGAGCAATTAATTAATACCGTTAATATGCGAGTTGACTATAACAACAATAAAGTTAACATGGGCTTTGGTAACGATAACGATGAAAATAAGAAAAAGTTGCATTAAGGGTTAACAGACGTATTAACCTCGTCGCACATTCCACCGCAGGCAGGAGCAGGCCATAGTCATCTAAATTAAGCGATTTTATTAATGAAACGATAATTTCTTCTTCTGTCTTGTTTCTTACACAAGTGTGCTGGTGTTTGGAACGTTTCAATGAAACATGAATTAACACACAGATTGCAAACGAGCACGTGCTATTGATACGTACCACGAAAAAAAAAAACACCAGTGACCATCCGGTTAAAAAAACACACTCCTCGTGGTGTTAGAACTATGCTGGTGGTAGATTTTGGTAGTTTTTTTTCATCCTTCGTACCTTTCTATCTTCAGATCTATACACACACATTATCAACGGAAGCATTAAGTAGTAGGATTTCATTCTGTTCGCTTGATTGGCTACGCTACTCACGGTAGCAGCCTTTTTGGACCACACATTTCACCAAATTCTTCGATCCACGTCTTAATCGTCGATTTTATTTCTAAAGGTAATTTTGATCATTTTAAATACCATCCAACTATTCCCAATGATCGGCTATTTTTACGGAAACCCGCTGCTGCTCATTTGCTCACTTTGAAATTTTCACTATTCAATGTCCCAGTACTACATAAATATTTTATATTCAAAATTGGAGGCAAGGGAAGGGTCCAATCGAAATTTTTGTTATAATCAAAATTATTCCTTGAACTTCAAACTACAACTTTTATTTGAGAATTTTTTCAATTTGACCCCTTACCTCTTCTCTGTTTTTAATAATGTATTTTAAATAAGTTGTATTATTCAAAATTGGTGAGGAGGGAGGGGTCCAATCAAAAAACCAAAATTATTCCTAGAACTTCAAGCTACAACTTTTGTTTGAAATTTTTTTCAATTTAGCCCCTTACCTCTCCTCTTTTTTTAATAATGTATTTTGAATAAGTTGTATTATCCAAAATTGGTGGGGAGAGAGGGGTCCAATCGAAATTTTCGTTATAACCAAAATTATTCCTAAGACTTCAAGCTACAACTTCGGTTTGAAAATTTTTTCAATTGAGCTCTTTACCTCTCCCCTGTTTTTAATAATGTATTTTGAATAAATTGTATCATAAAATTGGTGGGGAGGGAGGGGTCCAATCGAAATTTTTGTCATAACCAAAATTATTTATAGAACTCAAAGCTACAACTTTTGTTTGAGAATTTTTCCAATTGAACCCCTTCTCCCCCCCCCCCCTTCAATTTTTAAATAGTATCTTGAAGAGTGTTACACAAAATCAATGTCGAAAGAGGTACTCAATTGAAAAAATTTTCAAACCAAAGTTGTAGCTTGAAGTTCTTGGAATAATTTTGATTATGACAAAAATTTCGATTGGACCCCTCCCTCCCCTTCAATTTTGAATATAAAGTATTTATGTAGTTGAGACTTGGAAAAATTTTCAAAGTGAGCAAATGAGCAGCAGCGGTTTCCGTAAAAATAACCCATCGTCTATTCCCATAACCAATAAACGCGAATTCGATATATTCTCGGGGGGGGGGGTGTCCATCTCCTTTCAGCTACCACCAAAAACGTCTCATTTTACCAAAGTAGCCTTATAAAACCACCGCAAATCAAATATCGCCCTAATAAAGTAACGTTTTTTTCTCTCTTTTTTAGCTGCCAAAAAAAAGAATGGTTTATTTGCGTTTTTATGTATACGAAATACATATTTTGGTGTCGTGATAAACGATCACAATACACCGAGCAACAACAACAACAACGCGAGTAAAGCGGATTCGCGTCTTATTGGGGGTAGAATGTTTATCGGTGGCTCGTTCAACCGTTAATCCGTAACTTGATATTAGGCCTGTACGGCGGATTGTATTCGATTCTTCAATCAAATCCAATCTAGCCGCTGAAATCGCTTTTATAACCGACGTCTTATTCTATTGAATACATTTTTTCTATTTTTTTTAGAAGGTACTTCGCGCATAGATAATAAATCTTTATAGTATATACGCAGGTAGATATAAGGCACTAACTGAGCGAATTTTATTCACCGAGCTATCATTTATCAATTTAGATATGATTGCTTAATTTAACTGTATTGATATTCGAAGATAAACCGCAATTAGGTTCTCATTGGGAAAGGATTACAACATTATAATCATCTAATACGCGAGTATAAAGGTATATCTGGGTAGGGTAAAGGTGCTCTCGATTCAAAGGGTATATATTTTCCTTGTTCAATTTTCACAGTTCATTTTATAAAGTTTACATAGTCGTTCATCCAGTTCATTTTCTTCAGGGAAATATCAACTAAATATACCATATAATCAGACGAGTTAAAATAAATTACTGTGTATACTCACCAAATGAGGTAGGTAGCCCGGTCACTCGACATTTTTCCTGGGTTCAAACTAAATCGAAGACCTTAGTGAACTCGAAACTCAATGAATAAATAATTCTTCCTTCACTATTCGGTATAGATATGAAATAATTTCTGGAATTTCACTGAAACCAGAAAAAACACACAGACTAAGTTATTTATGATCTATAAAAATTTTAAAAAAGGTAACATTCTACTCAGGATTTTTTTATTGTTGAAAGGAATTTTTTCAATTTACAAGGATCAGTACAGAATATTTTTCTGAACGAGGGAAGGGAAGGGAAGGGAAGGGAAGGGAAGGGAAGGAAGATGGACTGTGTTTTATTTTTTTGATTTTTGATTTTCAAGATAGATCATTCATTTGAGAGAATTTTATTATAATTTCTGCAATGAAGTTTACAAACTCCTGAAGGGGGCTTTCAAAGCTTGAAAGCAATTTATTATTATTTTTTTCTGAGAATAATTAAGTACGTAGGTATGCTAATTCTTCAAATTTTAGGAAGAAATTTCAAATGTTTGAAAAGATTTTTCATTTTATTTTTCTTGAAAATAAATTTCTTTTTCAGGTTCGGATAATTTTTTCATAGAAGTTTTAAAAATATTTTTCAATTCCATGAAAAAAGTTTTCAAAATATGGAGAAAATATAATAAAATTCCAGACAATTTTTTACAAATTTTGAAATTACTTCTTCAATTCCTGAAGACGTCGACGCGACGGAGAATTTTATTCTACTTCTGATATAATTTTTCAATTTTTACGAAAATTTCTTAATTAATGTAAGATTTTCTGAAATTATTTTTTTGGCCCTCGAGAATTTTTTTGATTTCTGACAAAATTTCTCAATTTCTGGAAGAGAAGTACTAATATTTTTTTTTAAAAATCAAAGAATTTTTTTACAATCTCTGACGTCACTTTCATTCTTTAATTCCTGCGAAGATCGAGAAGTTTTCTGTTCAATCAATGGAAATATTTTTTTTTCAATTTCAGGAAGAAATTTTCAAATTTTGAGTTAATTTTTTTCAAGACTAATAATTTTTTCAATTTCTGATGTGATTTTTGAAAAATGTTCTAATAAATTCCCAATTTTTTTTTTCAATTTCAGGAAACAAATTTCTTCATTTGCAAGAACATTTCTTAAATGTTCTAATTTTTTCAGTTTCGATAAGAATTATTTTACGATTTTTTAAAATACTTTTTTGATGCTCAAGGAAAATTTTTCCAATGATTCTATTTGAAATAGGAGCCATACTAAATTAGAGAGAAAGTTTTTCTTGAATTGCAGAACAGATTTTTTGATTCACGAAAAAAAACACATTTTGGAGGTGGGGGCGGGGGGGGGGAGAGGAGTTAATTTCTGATGAGATTTTTCAAGGTATTTTTTTTTTCTATTCCTGAAAATTATTTTCTATTGGTTCCTGAAATTACCGAATATTTTTTCAAGTTCTAGGAAAACATTTCTCAAATTCATGAAAAGATCTTTTTCACATTCTGCATTTTTTTTTTCATCATGAAGATTTTTTCCACAATTTTTAAAAGTAGTCTTCAATTTCAGAGAAGACATTTTCCAATCTTGAAAAATCCAATTTATTCATTCCTTAACGCAATTTTACCATTCCTGACAGATTTATTCAATTCTTGAAAGCAATTCATCAACTATATTGATACTTGATAGGATTTTTTATTCAAAAAGAAAATCCGATAAAATTTTTGATTGAATACTTTTTTGAAAATTTTTACAGAAAATATTGATGAGTAAAATCCGAACAAATTTTAAGCCAGAACTTGTGAGGAAAATTTTAGATAGTTTTCTAAACATGTAACTAATTTGTAGATAGATGTAAAATATAACTCTCGAGTCTTGAGAATTTTTCAAATTTTTGAAAAGATCCTGAAAATAGGTATTTTGATTTTGAATTGTTGAAAAATTTTTCAATCTTTTTGAACCAATTTTTTTATTTAAAATAATTTTCATTTATTTGAAATTTTCAAATTCTAGCAGTGTTCCAACAATTTCAGTGACTTTTATACGATTGTAAAAAATTTTTAAAATGGTTTTTATAAAAAATTCATCAAAAATTCGTCTTAATATAACCTCATCAAATAAATAAATTTAAAAAATCAATCAGCTAAAAAAAGTATCGAAATAAGGGAAACAACGGTCCTTCGAAACCCAATAGGTATGATCGGTTCGATATCTACATCTTTCTCTACTCCACGTGTATCATCGTAAACTCCATCCATAGACATACCAAACAAAGATTAAACGATCACATTCGTAGAATCACGCCAACAAACCCCAGACTTCGGCCTGGATGGCTCCGTTTAAAACAGTCATTTTGTACCTAGCACATCGAACAAGCAACCATCGATTCTACACGTTTTCGAAAATAGCTTTTCAAAAGAATCGTATTAGTGTAAGTAAAAGTGGCGAGTGGGAAAAAATACGAGTACTTAAGCCGCCTAAATGCCATAATTTCATATTTAATAAACAACGTAGTATGTGTATCGTATAAATATATATGATACCTAGACACGAGCGCTTTTGCTGAAGGGTATTCGACTAATGTCCACATTTAGACACATTTTAGGGATTAACAGTAAATTCTGGATTCGTACACGAATATCGCCTATTTCCGTACACCATTGCGAATCAGATCAGGTTGCGAACAAATTCCAAGCAGATTACTCATTCATTCGGATTTTCAACATGGCATAGGCCTATACAAGCGAGAGGAGTAAAAAAATCACACCAAATCCATCATACATTATACACAAGAGACAAACCTCTATAAGAAGTCGAATATGAGACAGAAATAAGCCATCGCCTCGCACCTGACATTCTGACTGATAGCTCGATTGAAAAAAGTAACTCTGCGATTAACAATTGAATTGGAAAATAAACACATAATACGAGTTGATTTAACGAAATAATTCTCTCATTATATGTATCCACGATTGATAGGTTTATAAGAAATAACTTAGTCAAACTGTAACAACGCGTCTTGTCAGCTTAAACCGGACATCTATTTTAGCACGTCGTGATTGATGACCATCAATTTGATTCATCGAGTCTCGGTAACATCATCGTAAGAAACCTGCTTTCCTTAATAAAATCTCTGAAAAGAGTTATCCCATCGATTCATTGTCAAAATAAGCCAACTGCCTGGCTCGTACCTACATAAATTACCCCTTTTTTTCCTCGTCAATATGCTGAAACAAAAGGGTACCGGTGGATAGGACTGAAGTGGCACTCGAGTTGATCATTTTTTTCTCTTTTCAAGTTCTTAGAACGCGAACGGATGCTGCGGTGGGAAAATCAGCAAAAACACAATACTTCATCTGTGCAGTACGCGTATATGTTTAACGGTTGTTGATTGTTTTGTGCTTTTCGGTGGGTGGCAAATCTCAATTTTACACTTCGCAGTTGGTTGCATTTACTCGGAATTAGCATCCCCCCTCTCGATTCTCCACATAGGGCTAATAATTTGTACAACGCGCACGCACATATGGTTGAAATCTTCTTTGAAAAACTTTCTCTCTCCGAATGATCCCTATTAGTCCAGGGAAATAAGACCAAAAAAAAGTGCGAATTGCATTTTGGGCTACATGATTTTTTTTTTTTGTATAGTGATCCTTTCGTGGTCCTGATTAACCCGAAAAAGAGTCCCCGAACCCCTTACCCCTCGGCTCGTCCCCCACATGTGGATCCGAAGTGACCTCCTCGTTGTTTTTCGCTTATAACTCCTCAAGTACGCGTTTAAATGGAAATATTGTTATCACCGATATTAAAGCATAATAAAATTTGCAACAAAAAACGTTATATCCATTTTTTCAAAAAACAGGGTGTCTACATTAATTTTTTTTTTAAATTTATGACTTTTTCATGACAATATTTCAACAAATGTAACTTAGAATGAATATGGGGGGGCAAAAAAATTCCACCCCCCTATATTTTGTGGTAAATAGCTATTGAAAAAATTATGGAGGGAGGGGGCGAATGCCCCTTGAGCCTCCCAAGTTATGCATATGCCCTCCAAGACCCCTTTTTTTTGTAACCAAAAAAATCTAAACAATTTTTTTAAAAAGTTAAATGAATACATGGAATTTAAAAGGGTATAATTCGATTTTTTCCCTAAAAGGTCGACTCTTGTTGTTTTCATGTTTTAATGTGAGAATGATTTTTTTCCTGGAAATGAAACGAAAAATTTTCACGCAAAAAATACTCCTAAAAAATTTTGAACAACTTTTTTAACAGAAAAATCTTTTTTTTTGTCCCAAAGTTTGAAATATATTCTATTTATTTACTTTAGTTACCATCAAAGAAAAAAAAAATTGATCCCCAAAAAAGTAAGATTTTTTTCATTTCAGAAAAATTTTAAAAAATCAAGAAACTTTTTCTCAGAAATTTTAAAAAATACCTTCACATAAGAAAATTTTATAACATTTTTTAACCAAAAAAAAAGATTTTTGGATATTTTTTATTTCAAAAAATCTTGAAATTTCTTCCTTCAAAAAAATTTCTACTCCAAAATATTAGAGATTTCTTTTATTTTTTTTTCTCCAAAAAATGAGAATTTTTATCCTCTCAAAAAATAAAAATATTCTATTTTTTTTAAATTAAAAAAAAATCCAAAAAAAATGAGATTTTATACTCTAGAGTTTGAAAAATATTTTTAAATCAAAACAATTCAATTCCAAAACGATAAAATTCAGATTTTTGTCTTTTTTAAGGGTGTAATTCGATTTCTTCCCTAAAAGGTGGATTCTTGAAATTGTATTCATGTTGCAATGTGAGAATGATTTATTTGTAGGTACCAAAAAATTCTTTTTTTTTTCATAGAAATTTCCATCCCTTGGAAAAAAAATTCTTCAACAAAATTAATTTTCTTCTTCAGAGAAATCACAATATTATTTTATGCGTAGAGTAAAATTCATGACTTTTCATGACCTAGTAATTTTTTTGAAAAATTAATGACTTTTTCATGACTTACATGACCCATTTTCAAATTTCATGACTTTTTCATTATTTTCATGACCTGTAGACACCCTGAAATTTCAAAAAATGAGAATTTCAATCTAAGTAATTTTTAAAGACTACCATTTGGTCCAGTGCAATATCAACTAAAAATGAGAAAATTTTCAATTTCAGTAAAATAATTCCAAAAAATGGGAATTTTAATTCAACTAATTTTTAAAGGCTACCATTTCGTCCAATGTAAAATCCTACCCTTACTGAAAATAAAAAAAAAAATTATTTTCAGTAAATTTCAAAAAATGTCAATTTTAATTTAATTAATATTCAAAGGCTACGATTTCGTCCAATGCAAAATCCTATACCCTTACTGAAAATGAAAAAAAATTATTTTCAGTAAATTTCAAGAAATGGGAATTTTAATTTAATTAATTTTCAATGGCTACCATTTGCTTCTATGCTAAATCTTACCCTCACTGAAAATGAAAAAAAAAAATATTTTCAGAAAATTTCAAAAAATTCCAATTTTACTTTAATTATTTTTCAAAGGCTACCATTTGCTACTATGCGAAATTCTACCCTTACTTACTATATTTCCATTTAAACGCGTATTTGAGGAGTTGTGAGTGAAAAACGGCGAGGGAGTTACTTCGGACCCACGTTTGGGGGAAAAGCCAAGGGGTGAGCTTCGGGGATTTTTTTTGGTTAATCAGGGCCACGAAAGGAACACTTTATAAAAAAAAAATATTTCATGTAGCCCAAAATTCAATTTCATTTCCCTATTTCACTGGGCTATGTTTGTTTAATTTTTTTTCATACCTACGATAATGGTATATTTATCATTTAATTGGATAACAATACACGAATGCAATTGTGTTTGTATTACCATCGACGCGACGTATCACCAAAAACCTTATCGCAATTTTCAATCGACAAAACGTACTATTAATCTACACAGTTATAACTTTTATCAGTGTCAATGAATTAAACAAAGGCAACGTAAACGAGACGACCCTTCCAGAGTAGAATTTACATCCGGAATATTAACCCGCATCTCATGCCTTCATTCATTTCTCTATTTACAGAATTATTCGTATAAATACGTCCCCATTGACTTGGGCCTGCTGCTGCACGTCTACAAAATGTGGGAGGTGTGCCACCTTCAATTCTACCGGCATGCGGCATTCGGAATTATACAATTGTGTTTGTACAACAATTAAAAGCGCTAATATTGAAAACAATTGAGAGAAAAAAAAAGACCCATTTCCTTAAACACACGAAATGAAAAGGAGTTTTCCACAAAAACTTTCCAACTACATAGTTACCAATTTACCGAAACTTCTTCCGAGTCGACGATAATTACACGTTTTAAAAAATTCAAAATTTAAAACTTTCATCAAAACAACGTTCGTTTAAATATTTTTCATCGCCAGTATCGATTGATTTTCGTGGTATATATTTTGATTACATTTCTTATTCAACGAAAACACGACTAAATTATAGTGAAAACTTGTACGTAATTATACCACTTGGCGAACTATATTCTAGTTAATTGATCACCTCGTAATCAGCCATGTTAGATGGTAAAGTAAAGGTACGACTTTACGTGTCTTTAGAGCATTACCCAGCGAGGTTGAACTAAACGACTACCGATATCATTTTTAATATTTCATGGTAAATTGACGGCTGCAAATATTTTGTGTCCACCAATACCTGTCTTGCCATGTTTGAAGAGCACGAAATCTTCGGATTTATATCGCATTTCCATTTTATACCCCTGATTGGACTTTTCAACCAATTGGGTTCTTCCCATGAATTGGTAATGCTGCCAAACAGACCAATGAAAAGTTTAAAATATTCAAAGAGATGAAGTGTGTACATAATTTGGTCGAATTCGCAGCAAAGACTGAAAATTTTCGGTTTAGGAGTGATACAGGAATAGATCAGGGATGAAAGTTAGAAATGTTATTTGATCATATGTGCCCAACAATGAAAATTTATTGATTTAAATTTTTGAAAAGACGACATCAACTTTCAAATTTTTATTAATTTAGAAAAAATTACAAATTTTTGATGGCATAAGACCAGAAATTATAAATTAAAACCATGATAAACTTACAGAAATTGATTAAATCTAAAAGCAATACAGTTTTGATGCAAATTTCAGAAATCTTGACATTGCAAAATTAGAAATTACTTTTTTTTATAATTTAGAAAAGCAAAAAAAAAAATTACAATCTGTAAAAAAATATATAAAATTTTAAAAGTTCAAAAAATTGAGAAAAATTTCAAATTTTTTGAAAAAAACTGGGATTTAAAATTAGAAAAATTATCAATTTTTATACAACTCTGAATTGAGGCGCTTGGTGGAAGAAGGGCGTTAGGTGACTTTAAAAAGTGAAGAAAAAAACGTGTTCAAAGCTTTGAAATGTTATGCAGCAAAATATGGTCGATCTAGATAAATTCTTTCATAATAGGTGAATAGTGTGTTCTTTAAGGTATACTTTGAAAAAAAAAATTTTTGAAAAGGTTTCGTTATAACGCCAAAATAACCGTTTTTGTAACAGTCCGTTAACGCCCTTTTTCCATATTACAATTTTCAAAAAAAAAGTTAATGATTTTTTTTGCATTTTTTCACTCCTAGGAGACTCATAATTGAGAAATACCAACATTTCATCAAAAATATGTCAATATTTTACTCATCAAATAGGACAAAATTTTAATATAAACAATGTTAAAAAAAAACCTGTATAATCAAAATCGGGACACGGATGCAAGTGTTGAGGCTTCTAGCATCTCCTAAGGAAATTTTACAGATGTAAGACTTGATACATTGTTGTTAAAGACCTGAAGATATCAAATTTCACGAGATATTTAAAAAGGGCGTTATGTAGCAGAACGCCTTTCTTCCACCAAGCGCTTCAATTTAAAAAAAAAATTATATGTAGCTAAAAATTTTCCAAATTTTTAAAATTGCCTGAATTGAAAATTTATCCAACTTTGAAAAATTGATAGAATTTCAAAAAATCATTAGGTACCTGGAATTACAAAATTCTAAATTTGATTAAATCTTGAGTTTTCATCATATTTAAAAAAAAATTGAATCTCATACGTTTTATTGAATTTTCCAAAATTTTCAAATTTCGAAAATTTTTAAATTTGTAAAAATTGTTTCAACTTTGTGAATATGCAAATCCAATTTTTAAAATATTTTATAAGAGTTCGTGGAACTTCAGAAATCCATCGAATTTTGAAAATCCATTAAAATACTAATTTTCCTACAACACCAAATTTTTTCCTAATTTAAAATTTTTTTAAAATTGCAAAAATACAGAAAACTGGAAAAATATATACCTATGTACAATAAATTTTAAAAATTTATAAAAATTTGAAAATTTTCCAAAATTTTAAAAATTATTTAAAAATTCAAAGTAATTGACAGATTTAATTTATGAAAATTTCAAATTTTCATCAAATTTTGAAAACGTTTTCAAGTTTCTAGGACTTTCATACCAAAAAACAAGAAGTTAATTAATCATAAAAATTTTTTTTTTTTGAATTTTACGAAGCAAGTTGAAAAAATCCTAAAAGTGAAAATCATCTCGAAATTTACTATATCAGAAGGGAAACGCCCCCCTGACATCCCTGTTAACTACAAAAAAATTCCAATTACATATTTGATGCTATTTTCAAAAAACCCTAAAAAAAATTACAAACCTAAAAAGATTATAAAAATACAAAATTTGATTAAAATACATAAAAACTAAATTTTTGATAGGTACCTAAAATTAGAAAAAAATCTTGAAACTTCAAAATGAGATTCATTTCTTTTAAAAATGAAAATTTTGCAATGTGAAAAATTGCTCTATTGTAGAAAAGAAAAGGTCTACAAAATTATGGAAATTATGATTACTCTCCAAAATTTAACCAAATACAAAAAAATAAATAAATAAAATAAGAAATTTTCCACCATAATCTTCAAAATCCTCGCCTTTTTTACCCCCTCCCCCCCCCCAAAAAAAATCAAAGAGAATCTCTCTCAAAAGTCAAGAGTTGAAACACACTCATCAAACTTTCGACTCAAATTCAGTACATACCCGTTGGAAAATCCTCCTCAAGTCATATTCCTCGATTTCACCACACACTAGTCACTCGAGACAGTTGAAAAACCGCAAAATACCGCTCAGCACTCACGCACAGCTTCCATTCAACGGCCTTTCGACCTCCCCACATCATCGATCACTCATATGCGCCGCAACCGTTACACCAAAATCCGCATCTCAAACTCATTACGGCGCAAAAAAAAAAAAAAAAAAACTCCAACCAGGAGAAAAGCAACGTACGTACAACCAAACCACAAACTGATAGAAATATCATAGGATAAGAAACACTCGTATCATTGTTCGATAAAAGGTACACACGTAAGAGAATATGGAATATACTCTTGATATGGTGACTCATGCTCTTGACGTATAACCTGTTGCCGGCATCATGCTTCATCAAAGCTACACACAACTTGATGCGGCGAACAATACAGATTATCATGTTCATTTCACTCGAAAACATCTCACCAGCCTGCGTTTAGATATACAATTTTTAAATTACGACACTCGTCCAACAGCGAGTGAGCCCGAAGACAGAGAAGGGCAAACTCCAGTCCAAAGTAATGTTCCACAAACCAAAATATGTAAGCATATTCATCAATCTATGAACTTTCGGATGCGTTATGAAGAGAGCTTTTGTTTAATAATAACTCTACGCGCGATTTGAATGATTTCCTGACAACCTAATACGAATGGGTACAACAGCAGCTTACCAGAGATCTTTGAGTAACGTCGTTTGTTAATATGCCACACGAAACGAAGGCGTCGACCTGGTCGATTTTTAATTTCTCAACTAAATAAAACTCGATACGAGGTGTACGTGTACTTTTATTATATTATATTATATGAACACTACGAGTAGGTACGAAGCCGACAGTGGCTTTTGTTCGCGTGTAAATTTAATGGAAAGCGAAAAAAAGAGGTGAAAAAAACCATCATTCAAATTGTAACATCTTTCGTGCGTTTCGAAATTATTAAACAACAAAAACACCGCTCTAGTTTAAATTTTTCGTAATGGAGATAAGTTGTTGCAATTCTCAACAGGTTCACGACTATGTACCGTTTTTTTTTAACTCTTCAAACGCATACCTAGATCTATCTATGGTATCTAAAGACAGCAGCAATTATACAATTACCAATGGATTAATAAAATGGCGAAACGTTGAAGTTCCTGGAACGATTAGCATATTTATTGTATCAACAGTTTCGCATCTGATGAAAATTCTCATTTTAAAATTTAAAAAAAAAAAAAAGAAAGAGAATACTTAATTGAAATTTTTTAGATAACTAAGTAGGCCTACTTGTTTTATTGATTTTGAATTTTCGTCTAGTACCTATAATTACTCGCAGAATGTATTACAAAATCTCAAAACTGATAAGCAGAACTTTTGCTGGTTCTTCAATTCGGCTTTTTCAAAGTGAATTTTTAAAAATCATAAAAAATTAAAGATTTATTGAAGTTTAAAAACGATTAAATTTTGGATTTCGCCGGGAAAATTTTCCTAAATTTTTAAATTTCGTCAAATTCAAAAAATCTTTCAAACTTGGCAAAAATCTTAAATTAAAAAAATTATTGGCCCTTTTTACCACGTTATACCAGGAAAGCTCCAATGAATGATTCGACGAATTAAAGAATTACAGAATATCAAATTTTCATCATGTGTTGTAAGATTTTTTCAAAATTTTGAATTTTCACCAAAAGTTTTTAATTTTTGTGAAAATTTCGCTGCATTTTTGAAAATATCCACATTTTGAGTTGTCATCAAATTTAGATGATATACTTTCTTACAGTCCTACACTGAATTTTTAAAATCACGAAAATTGTTTTATTTTTTTTAATCAACTTCAAAATTTACAAATTTTTTTAAGCTTCAATAAAATTTTAAAAAAATTAAAAATTGATCTAAATTTAAAAACCGACTAAAAATTGTCAAAAAAACAAAACCAAATTTTTATTAAATATTTTTTGAAAAATCGATTTAAAATTTTTTTTTCAAATTTTTAAATGTGTTTCTTTTGTTTCAAATTTCATGTCAACAAATAGAAAACATTGATCAAAAAATTCTCTTCTTCTCTTCGAATCGGAATGAGCAATAAAATTAGCAAAAAGATAACATAATTAAAAAATCTGTAAAAATAAAATTTTAAATTTTAATAAAATCAATAAAAAGACTTTGTGGAGAAAAATTTCAAGACCAAGAGTAAGTATAAAAAATCAGCTAAAATGAAAAAATAAGAATAAAATAAAATAAAAAAGAATAAAAATTATGAAGAACTTGGCAAAATCAAATAAATAGGTAGGTATTTGCGGTTTTTATGTTTTTTTCATCTGTTTTTAATTTTACAAACTTCAACTTCATCATAATTTTTAATACGTCTTTTCCTAATTTTTATTTTTTGCTGAATTTTTCAGACTAACTAAATATTAAAAATTGATCACGTCCGAAAAACTTATTAAAATTGAAAAATCATGAAATTTGAATTGTTAGGATGAACCCAGTCCAAAATTTATCAAAACTTTAGAAAATTAATATAATTTCGAAAAATATTAGAAACGTGTCAATAACTCTAAAAATTATTGAAATTCAAAACAAATCTTGATTTTTTATACCAAGTAAGTAAATATGAATGACACTTACAAAGTTTTCAATTTTTTTTTTTATTATTAGGTAAATTTTTTTTCTTCAAAAATTGATTAAAATGTACCCACTATCCATCTCAAAAATTTATTCAAAATTAAAAATGACCAAATTCCAAATTCTTACTAAATATAAAAAAAGATTATCAAACTTTGAACATTGATTCGATATCAAAAATTTATTAAAATTCAAGTGATTAAAAAAATTGAAATAAAATTATAACGAGTAAAAAAAAAATCAAGTCATTTTTATAAGATGTGAAAATTTGTCAAACATTAAAAATCGATCCAATTTCAAAAACTCATTAAACCCAAAATTTAAATTTTCATCGAATTGAAATTTTTTTCCAACTTTCAATGATTTTCTAAATTTAAAAAAAAATTGAAAAATTGAAGAAACTAATACAATACAACTTTGAAAACTGATTCAATTTCGAAAATCTAATAAAATTTAGAAGTGAGAAACATTTGAATTTTTACACAATTTTGAAGGTATAAAATTTTTTTCGAGTTGTAAAAATTCACAAAAAGTTGAATTTTTAAAATTTTTCGTATTTCAATGATGATTTTAATTTTTTTAAATTTCAAAAAATCATCAAACTTAGAAAATCACTCAATTTTAAAAATTTATTGAGAAAAGTATCAAGTATCCTTCCAATTTCATCAAGTTTTGAAATTTTCCTCGATTTTGAATTTTTCCCGAATTTTGGAAATTCAAAAGAGTAATCAAATTTCAAAACTTTTTTCAATTTTTTTAAAATCTCAAAAATTTTTCAAACTTTGAAAATAACCAAATTTTAAAAATTTATCGAGAACTACCATTGAAAGTTTATCACGTTGGTTTTGAATTTTTCACAAATCTTGAAAATTCAAAAGAGCAGTGATCAAATTTCAAAACTTTTATCAAAAAAAATTAGTTTTTTTGAAACAAAACTGCCATTATATCAAAAATATGGTGAAATACTTTTTCGATGAGAGGGAGGAGGAGTCAAAAAAAGTTACTCGTCGTCGTCACATTTTTTTCCAAATAACTTCTTCCTCTTTTTTTAGTTATCATTCTGCTGATCTCATTTTTCAAAAAGAAAAATTTTTCTGGATCAATTGTTCATATCAAACCATTCTCATGATAAAAATATAATTATTGTATATATTTTTCAAATAAAATCCAATTTGCCAAGTAATGAGATCACAAGGATGTATTGAGAAACACCTCCAACTTATTGGAGCCATATTTCATTTTTCTCCTCTCCTTATAATTTTCCAATTAAATTTTTTTATTTTAAATTTCTCCTCGTAAGCGTCGTCAATATCCATTATCTAACAATCGCATCTAACCACCCACACCCCCTCGAACATTCCATCAACTGGCTGAGAACTCTCGTCTCGAATTCGCCAAGGTCAACCCAGGAGAACCCATGCACTCTTTGACACATATGTCACTCAATGCGATCCACTTGCACCGCAGATAGAGCTTCTGTGTCTGTCTAATCCATTATGGGATTTAACGGTACCCAACGGCGAAGAAGGTGTCATCTTCGGCGGATATTCAAATCACGATTACATCAGTACTGTAGTAGTGTAAACTTGGAAGCCTTCCGAAGCCTGGGAAATACCGCGGGATACCGTTACACAATTCCGAAAAAAGAAAGCCTTTTACGATTCGCGTCCTGCGTCCACCTTTGACCATTCTCGGAAAAAGGATAAACAGCAGCCTACGACATGGATTTTTTGCTTCTTCTTTCGCTGCTACCGAGACGGAGACCGAAACCACTGCGGAATCCGATTCGTGGTGTAAACCCATTTTAAACGGTAGTCGCTGCAGGAGATGTAGTCGTAACAAGGCGACTGAATAATTTATTAAAGAAGTAAATGAAATCTTTTAAAAAGTTACCATAGCGGGGTTGTTTTTTCTTCTATCGATATATCCCCCTTCGGCTTGTCTGCCCCTCGTGCGGTATTTGCGAAACATCACTTTGCTATGTATACGAAAAGGTGCCCACCCTGTCCTAGGTTATATTACATGTGTTTATACTATTCATATTACGTATACTTTGACGGTGGCTAATAGATCATGATCGTCGGTATACTAATTATAACTATTATATTGGCCACACGATGATAAGGCAGTGTACATTAAATTACTACGTTATTATTGATGATGATAATAATAACAATAATTAAGCCGAAGGAATATAAATTATCCTCTAACAACGTTTGTTTTTTCCCCCTTCTATCTTCGTACGGTTTATATATGAGTACACGATATGAGGCGATGCCGCCAGTAGGAGGAGATACATGACGAGAATGACGATTCACAGAGAAGACACGACAACAACAGGTGCGTATTCTCACGAGCCACAATGTACATCTTCCTCCTCCTAGGTGTGCTTTTCTGCTTTTGGCTTTTTTTTATTTTGTTTTTTATTTCGCTATTACGCGATCCTCATTAAACAGGTTTCCTTATATTATACAGGACACGAAAGCTATCCTGGCACGATCTTTAATGAATAAATAATACGTCCATCTTGCATCGGACATAAGGTAATTTGTTTCCTATTTTTTGTGTCATCTTTTCCTTTCCGGCGACTAATTCGCGTCGCGTAATTCCTCCTACATGCTCGATTAAATTTTTCCTCAATCGAACAACCGCACTTTAAATATTTAATCTCGATTGTCAACCGTATCTGACAAGTAGCTTGTACAATTGCAGAACTTATATAAAGGGCACCAAAATTTTCTTCAAAAAGGCCTCAAAATTTTTTCCTCTCTTGAGAAAAGGTCTATTAAAGTACAAACTGTGAGGAGTGCAATGAAATTTTCAACCCCTACACCAACAAAAAGAAAAGTAAAAAATTGAGAACTCCTCTAAAAATTAGAATCCGTACTTCTTACTGCACAAAAATTTTTAAATAGCAGAAAAATTCCAATTATATGTAGCAATGCAAAGAAAAAATTTTGATTAAAAAAAAAAACGATCTTGTGAATAACAAAATTTCTTGATTTTTTGTTTTGAGAACCTAGTCTTGTATTTTGCTATAAATTTTTTTAGAGTGAAATATTTTTCAAATTTGCACAGAAAAAAAATTCTGAATTTTTTTGGGATAAACTATAATCTTATATGTTTTTTGGAATCAACGTGAAAAAATTCTCATTTTTCGAAGAAAAAAAAATACCTGAGGAAGTAGGTATTTCAGTTTTTCAAAGACCATTTTTTTTTTTTTTTTTTTTTTAGAGGAAAAAACCCTAATTTTTTGGAATAAGAAAATTTTAATTTTTTCAGCAATCTTTTAAAAAATTTGTAGACATAAAAAATGCAGATTTTTTAAAAAGTAATGCTCAAGTGCCTAGAGTTATTATGATTTTTTGGAAAGCGTTTCTTTTTTTTGAAAAAATCTCTTATTTATATAAGGAACGAATAATCTCAGTATTCAGAGGAAAATCTCTCATTTCCTTAAAAAATTCTAATTTTTCAATTTTTTTGTAGGTGAAATATAATGCTTATCTTATTTTTTTGGAATCAACGTGAAAAAATTTTCATTTTTCGAAGTAAAAAAATACGTGAGGAAGTATATATACCGAATTATTTCAGTTTTTCAAGATTTTTTTTTTTCAATTTTTAGAGAAAAAAAAATTCAGAAAAAAACTTACAATTTTTTGGAATAAGAAAATTCTATTAATTTTTTCTACAATTTTAAAAAAAAAATTTAGAAAAGAAAAATGGAGATTTTTTTAGAATGAAAAGTAATGTTCAAGTGCCTAGGGTTAGGTATTATAATTTTTTTAGAAAGCGTTTCTAAATTTTGAAAAAAAATTAGGACGAAATCTCTTATTTATACGTAGGTATGAGGAACGAATAACCTCAATATTCAGGGGGAAAATCTTTCATTTTCTTAAAAAAATTATAATTTTTCAAATTTTTTTTGAACAAAATTTTTTCAATTTTTTTTGTAATGAAATAAAGGTAATCGAAGTAAAAAATACGTAAGGAAATATTTCAGATTTTCAAAACCAAACATTTTTTAATTCTTAGAGCAAAAAATTGTCAGAACAAAAATTTATTTTAATTTTTTGGAATAAGAGAATTATAATTTTTTCTGCAATCTTTTTAAGTTTATTTTTTTTTTTTAAAATATTGTGTATTTTTATGTAATAAAAAGTAATGCTCAAGTGCCTAGAGCTATTATAATTTTTTTGGAAAGGGTTTCTATTTTTTGATTTTTTTTTGTGGTGAAATCTCTTACTTATAATAGGAACGAATAATATCAATTTTTAGGGGGAAATCTCTCATTTTCTAGCAAAAATCTCAATTTTTCAAGTTTTTTTTTTGTTTTTTTTGAACAAAATTTATTGAATTTTTTGGGATGAAATGTAATGCTCTAATGCTCAACTTAATTTATTTGGTAGTCAACGCGAAAAAATTCTCATTTTTCGAAGTAAAAAAATACTACTTGAAGAAATAAGTATACTTATTTCAGTTTTTCATGGCAAAAATACTTTTCAATTTCAAGAGAAAATTTAAAAAAAAAAAAACTTTCAATTATTTCTAATTTTTGCTGCCAACATTTCATTTTTTTTTAGAAAAAAAAAAAAAAAATGCTCAAGTACCTAAGGCTATTGTAATTTTTTTGAAGGTTTCATAAATTAAAGTAAGTATCTCTCATTTTCTAAAAAAAAACTCAATTTTTCAATTTTTTTTTTTTTTTTTTTAACCAAATTTTTTAAATTTTTTATGATGCTAATCTTAATGGAATCAACGTGAAAAATTTGAAAGTAAAAAAATACAGGAGGAAATATTTCATTTTTTCGAGATAAAAATTTTTCAACTTTTAGAGAAAAAAATTGTCAGGAAAAAAACTTTTAATTTTTTGGAATAAAAAAATTCTAATTTTTTCAGCAATCTTTTTAATTTTTTCAGAAAAAAAAAATTTAGATTTTTCTGTAATAAAAATTAATCCTTGTACCTACGTTATGATAATTTTTTTTAAGGCTTCAAAAAAAAAGCAATAAATAAGCAAAATAATTATCCATTTTATTGGAAAGCCTTTCTATTTTTTTTTTTAGGATGAAATCTCTCATTTATGATAATTATAAGGAACGAATATTCTCAATTTTTCGGGGAAAATAACCTCTCATTGAATTCCAATTTTTCAATTTTTCAATTTTTTTTTTTTTTTTTTTTTTTGAACAAAACTTATAATTTTTAGGTGAACTTTTCTCGATTTTTTAAATTAAAAATAAAAGCATCTATTCTTTGCTGAAGAAGAAATATCGTATTTTTGAATAACTGACTTCTGAAATAGATTTTTCAAGATATTGTAACAATTGAAAAAATCTGAATAATTTCAAAATAATTTGCTTCTTCTAGTGCAAAATTTGATTTAGAAAAAAATCATCATTCATGAAAAAATTGAAGTGTAATTAACTAATTCTTATCCATTACATTAATTTTTATTTTTGAAAATTTTTAAATAATAAAATTTAGGACCTCGACTTGCTTTAAGGGCACCAACATTAAAAAGGCCCCAATTGCAGCAGCAAAACTGTCTCTGGGCGCCCCTCCATGGAAGAACGTAAGTAAGGAAGATACTAGAGGGTGGTTTCCAGCACAAATACCTACCTATCCTTAAACGTGACGGTAAGATTGATCGATGTTGATGTAGCCAGTCTCAGTATTGTCACTTTTAGTACCATACTACGTATAGTCAATTAGGAAAGTAAATAATACCTTTGCCCTAGGTGTTCGACAGCTACGAGTTGACTAAGTACTACCCTTTGCTGCAGCATAATGAGATGACCAAATGGGAAAAAAATCAACCCAGTTGTAGGCATTTTTTTTTCTTTTCTGTGAATTTCCATTCCAAAATCACGGATACAAAAGGTAGCACGTGAAAGAGGTTTAAAGGTTTAAATTATGTAAGCGAAGGGTATCTTCTGTACACGTATGTCGAATACCTAACTATGCTATACGTTTGAAAAAAGAGTAGTTTTCAAAGTCGTACGAATTTTTTTTTCGTCCACTTTTGTATTGACATTTGGACTAGAAAAACGATAATTTGGGCGCCTTCGTATACATAATTCATTCGAGAAAAAAGAGTAAACTAAAAAGGTGTGTTTCGCGTCGACCGAAAAATTTGCTCACTGTTTTAACCAGGGCCTTTCAATATTTTGGAGAAGTATCATTATTCGAAGGTAAAACATAATACAGTAGGATCGATATGGAAAGAATAAAGTAGGTAGGTAATTTTTGAAAATTTTATAACATGTTTTCCATACATATTTTGACCGTTTTTATTGGGTAAGAAAACGTTTGAGAAATTGAATATTTTATAACGTATTTTTAAATCATGGGGTTTGGATTGAAATCATCAATGGTAGCTCAATACTCCATTACGATATAATTTCGAGGAGAATTTGGGAATTCCAAATGTCAAATTCTGAAATTCGCGTTTGCTATATCTACCTAGGTCTAAATTAGTCGAAAATCAGAGTTTTAAAAATTCCAGTGTCGATTATCTGATAACTACTTTTTTTTGGGAATCTGAATCGAAATAATTTTTTTTTTTAAATTTCCCTCCACTTCGAAATGTTAAGAGTTAGCCCTTTAAAAATAATTCTTTTGATAAAAAATCAACTCCCAAAAATTTTTCTTCAATTTCTTTTTGAGTTGGCGCACGGCCTCTTCCATTAAAAAAACGAAAAAAATGTCAAAAAATTGGAACTGAATTTTTTTCAACATTTTTTAACAAAATGGTCACCTCACTCCGGTCTACATAGGTATACTTTTACCTAATAGAACTATGTTCGATGGTTTTTCATCTTTGCCTCTGTTTTAAGGGGGACATAAAAACACACTATTTTTTACATTTTTTGAAAAAAATTAATAAAGACATAAAGAAATAAAAATCTGCTAATTTTTTTTTTTGTATCTAAGTGGTCTTATTTAACAACATTCCCCCCCCCCAAAAATCGCCATAGGTAAATCTATTTCTTTGGAGGGGGAGGGGGGGGGGGGTAAAATATCTATGTTGAAACTATTTTGGTCCTTTTTTTCATTCTAGCTGATTTTCAATTTTTTTTTTTCAAAAAACTTTTAAAAAGGTTTATCATGGAAAGTGGTCTTGTTGGGTAAAAGTACAAATTTAGTGACAATTTTCTTTTTAAAACAAATGAAAAAAATTCAATTAAATTTTTTTTTTTTTTTTCGTCAAGCCAAATAGTTTTTTGATTTTGATTTATCGATAATTATTTCAATTGATCTTTCGATGTCGATAAATCGACTATTTTTTTATTTGTTCGTATTCGGAGATTTTGCTTCTTGGCACTGAGCTTGACCACAAAAAAAAAAAAAAAAAATACAAAATACAAAATAGGTACAAAACAAAAATACCTACAAAAAAAGGTTGGTCAGTTTTTACTAAAAAAAAAAATATTACCTAGGTAATTTTTTTTATTTTTTTTTAAATTCAAAAAAGTTCTTGGAACTTTTCAACACAGCAAAAATTTTTAAATTCGATAAGTCGAATAATTTTTTCATTTCGATAAATCGATTTATTTTTGCTCAGTTCTTAAATCTTGTTTTATTTTTTTTGATAGGTAAATATTCTATAATTTTTTGATTTTGATCTGTCGATGATTATTTCAATCGATTTTTCAATTCTAATAAATCGATTATTTTTGATATTTGATAAATCATTTATCAACTCGATAAATTATTCGAATTCCATGGGTTTCGATGATGAATCGATTAATTTTTAATAAATTCTTCAATTTTGTGAACTCATTGATACTAATTCGACGAGTTTTTAAATTGTTTTTTAATTTTTCGGTTGTGATAAACAGAATAATTTTTCGATTTCGATTTAGGTATTGATGATCATATCAGTCAATTTTTCGATTTTGATAAAATCGCCTTTTTTTTTTTATTTGTTTTTTTTTATTTTATTTTTTTTTTTTGCCTGTTCTTCGATTTTTGTAACTCGTTCAATAATTGACAATAATAGTTCTCCAATTTTGTCAACTGGACAAATTTTCGATTTCGATAAGTCGATCAATATTTTTGCTCAGTTTTCAAATTTTGAGAAAAATCGATTAATTGTTGGCCAGTTCTTCAAATTTGCTAATTCGATCAAATCAATTTTTGGATATGATAAGTCGAACAATATTTCGATAAATCGATTATTGGTGAATTGTTCATTTTTTTATCACGTTTCCCATTTTTTTTATTTTTTATTTTTTAATATTTTTATAAATTTTTTTGATTTTGTTAAGTCGATTAATTTTTCATCTGCAGTTCTCCAATCCACAGATCAATCAATTTTTGGGTCCAATTCTCCAGTTTAGTTTTCTTTCAATGTCCATTATTATCAATAGATATTTCGAGTTCGATACATCGACTGAGTTTTTTTTTTTTTTTTTTTTTTTTTGATTTGGGTGAATCGTTAATTTTACAATGTTTCAACTCGATAAATTTGATTAGTTCCTCAAAATCAATATCGAATTCAATTTATTCGATAAATTCTTCCCCGAGCGGCACACTCGATCGATAATATCGGAAGATGTAACGTATCGATAAAAAATTGTTTGAAAATCTATAGATGTTCTCACGATATTATAAAGATTTATCGGTACAACTTCATAGGCAAAAAATCTAAAAACTATCGAATTCGATATTATTAAGATTTTATGACGATATTCGTCAACGATACTATCGACAAAGAATATTAAATTTATCGATTCCGATTTTCCACCGATTTTGTGCAGATATTTGAAACTACATTATCGACAAAGAATATTAAATTTATCGAATTCGATTTTTTAACGATTTTGTAGAGATATTTAAAACTATATTATCGACAGATTATATGAAATTTCTCGACTTCGATATTTTACCGATTTTTTGACGACATTTGAAACTATATTATCGACAGATTATATTAAATTTATCGAATCCGATTTTTTACCGATTTTGTAAAGATATTTGAAACTATATTATCGACACATAATATGCAATTTCTCGAATTCGATTTTCTAACGATTGCGTGAAGATATTTGAAACTATATTATCGACACGTAATATGAAATTTTTCGATTTTTTTACGATTTTGTGACGATATTTGAAACTATATTATCGACAAATAATCTGAAATTTCTCGAATTCGATTTTTTAACGATTTTGTGAAGATATTTAAAACTTTATTATCGACACGTAATCTGAAATTTCTCGAATTCGATTTTTTAACGATTTTGTGAAGATATTTGAAACTATATTATCGACACGTAATATGAAATTCCTCGAATTCGATTTTTCAACGATTTTGTGGCGATATTTGAAACTACATTATCGACAAATAATCTGAAATTTGTCAAACGATTTTTCAACGATTTTGTGACGATATTTGAAATTATTTCCAAATTGGTGAAAATTTTTCTAAGTCCAACACGTCTGGAAGTACTAAACTGCCTATTATAAGCGTTTTATTGCTAATTCCTCAACGATAAGGTATGGCATAGTGGTTTAGGAAGAGGATTACCATGCAGGAGGTAGATGGTTCAAGCCCCACGGTGGCAGATTTTTTATAATTTTTTTTTTGACTTTTTCTGAAATGATCCTCTTACCGTAACATGAATAATGTGTTTAGGCATAATTTAATGTATTAATTATGCTAATTAATGATTTTTAATTATAGAAAAAAGCTAGTAAAAGACGAAAAATCGGAATAAAAAAATCGATAAAAAATCGACAGAATATCGAATTCGATAAAGTGTCGCAAAAGTTCCGCCTAAATCGTGAAATTATCGATAAAATATCTTACTATAATCTCGAAATTTTTGCTAACTATAATTCGTCGATAATCTATCTATATATCGAAAGATAATTTCACGATTTAGGCGGAACTAACGCGACACTTTATCGAATTCGATATTCTGTCGATTTTTTATTTCGATAATTTGTCGATTGTGCTACTCGGGTCAAGTTCGATCAGTCGATCAGTTTTCTAGAAGCTTCCAATTCATTGATTTTGGGAAAAGGGCATTTCAAGGAGGATTTTCCTAATTTTTTTTAAACACATTCGCCTCTGGAAAGTAGAAACTTGCAGTTGTTCTGAAAGTTTTCAAAACCCTAATGTTCCCTCTTGTAGAGAAATACTGCATCGAAATTTTGCAATTGGTCCAACTGCATTAGAACGTATCATTTTCCAAACACATTACATTACACGATAGGTACTTTGATGTTGGGATTTCCTGTACAATACAATAAAGCAATAGTTAGTAGGTGTTACCTCCCTCGTGCGGTATTTATTTTCTATACGTACGACTGCGGCTATGGCAATAGACGAGCCACACTTCTCTCGACGTTGGCACCTTTAATTGCACACCTTTACACAGGCTGAGGCTGCTGATCCGTGCTATGCACTGTGCACCTCCACCACCAATGCTCAGGGTATCTCAGCAGTCAGCAGTCTCAGCACATCGCATCGCGTACATCATCGTTACGAGTACTCGTAATTTCGAGATCATACTCGTACGCGATTGAATAGATATGTTATCTTCTCTGACGTCTATATACGATCTGAAGACCCACGCGTCGGCTCGCTTTAACCCGACCACTTCTTCATCTTCGATCATGGAAGCGTTGAATAGTAAGCTACAAGTTTCAAGTTGCAAGATTCGAACAGTTCGATTCAAACTAGAATATTAAACGTTTCCAGATCAAATTTTGAGTGACTCGGTGTTGCCATAAAAGTATGTCATTACGAATAAAGCACGTTCTATTTACATCAAATACACGATGCCAGTCCAAAGAATTAATGCATTCGTTAACGCGCGGCTCGCTTTTATAATATCATCGAGTAGAAGTTTTTTATTTTTTATTTTATTATTCCATCTCTATCGCGTCCAGTCTCCTGCTTGATCATCTCGTATCGTTTGTTGTTATAACACACGTAGACGTATACGTACAAGCATTAGACAACACAACAGAGTGTAGCTTATGTTTGTAAGGGGATGGTAATGACCTCGATTAATCATTTAACGTGAAATAAAAATCGTAAAATTGTACACACAGGCGAGCATACTCAATTTATAGGACGTAATCAACGGATGACTGAACAAATAATTGGGATGTGTGGAGCTCACATAGTGGGTCACTACGTATACTATATCGAGACGTAGCCATCACTTGATTTTTTTTCACTTTTTCCTATTGTCACGCAAACATTGTCGCGTTTTGCCCATTTTTATTGTAGGTAGAGACGATCACAGATCGCGGTTGTGTAATTATCCGATATTATCATGGGAAGTTTTGCACTTGACCAGTCCCTCATCATAATAAACACACCTGCGTTAAGCTTATCGCTATCGGTGATATTTTTTTTTGAAAATCTGTACAATGGCCAGAAGGGTAGGACTCAATCATGATTTTGGAAGAATCCAAAATATCGTTTTTTTTCTTCTGTTTGTTTGGTTTTTTTTTACTGAAGGGCTTAGAGCTACATAGACTTTAGTCTCATGCACTTGGATGAGTACGTATAAGTACATCTCCCATGTGGACGAATATAACGAGATAGGAAATGCCATTAAAATGCATCCATATGCCTATCGCGTGCGTGTATCTTTGACTTGACACTCGTCGGCATGCGTTTGGTCGTAATTTCGCCAAGTCATTGTATTTGTTAGCGTGCCATAATAATGAAGTTGTTAAAATTAAGTAAAAAATTAAGGGTGGCAGCTGTTTACGTGGCATTAATTACCCTCAGAGGCATAGATCGAGACTTGGTGAACGTTTTTTTTTGGATTTTTTCTCTGTGTGGGTATTTAGTCCATATAGATGGATTAAATTTTTTCAAGTGGTCTAAATTTAAATGAAAAGTGAAAAGTTGCTAACGCATGTAAAAAGAATGAAACGGACACAGGAAATTTTTTCAAATTAGTGTAGGAACGATTCGTTCACACAAAACGTTGGCTTGAGTGAGTAAAATCGATATTTCCCAATAGTTTTTAGTTTTTTTTATATACATTTTTTAAAAAGTTGGCAGCATTTCTGCAATTAAAAATTACCAAAATTACTGGTATTTTCCATTGTGGCCTGTGGGTAATTATTTTAAATACTTCCAATTTTTTCAAGCTTTTTGAAATTTTTACACATTCTAAACTTTTTGTTTCAATAATTTTTTTTAATTTTCTGAAATCGTGAATTTTTATGCATTGGATAATTAAATAATTATTACCTACGTAGGTATTTTTCATTATTTTTTATTTTTCAAGAATTTTTTTTCTTTATTTTTGTATTGTATCAAAAATTTTTAGTTTTTCAAAATTATCAGTTTTTTCTTGCACAACTGAAATTTTTACTTTTTTCAATTTTGAAATTTCCAGTTTTCTAAATTATTAATATTTTAACACATTTTCTGGTTCTTTAAAATGGCCTATTTTTCAAAAATGTTTCAACAATTTGCTAAAATTTTTGAAAAAATGATAATATGCTGTTACAAGTATGAAATCCATTGCTTTTTTGTTTTAAAATTTCAATTTCTCCAAATAATTTTTTAAAATTTTTTTTTTCTTTATTCTTTGTTAAATTGTAATTTTTCTAGAATTTCCAGTTTTTTTTTCTCATCAAAAATTCATCAAAATTTTTCTAGTTTTTCAAAATTAATCAGTAATTTTTTTGTCGAATATTTTTATAAATGTTTTTTAAAATTTTTTGAGTTTTCACTTATCAAAATTGCGATTTCTACAAAAAATTGAATTTTTAATTTTAATTTTTTTTTTCCTAATTCAACTACATTTTCTAAAGCAGTGCTTTTATTAAAAAATTTTTAAAAAAATCTCAGCTTTTCAAAATAGATCATTGTTTTTCAACATTTTTCAATCTTACCAATTCAAATTTTTCCAAACTTTTCAATTATTTTGAAATTATGAATTTTTATGAATTTGCCTAATTTTCACAACTTTCAGACTAATTTTTCAAAATTCACTGATTTTTAAAATTCATTTTTTCAAACTGACAGTTTCTCCCTTGAAAATTTTACCAAAATTTTTATGTTTCAAAATTTGCAATCTTGACCAAAAATCAAAAGTTTATAGTTTTTCGAAATTGATCAGTTTTTAAAAAAATTTTTTTTTGAAAATGTTAATCATTAGTTCATTACAAAAATCTGAAGAATTTTTCAGAAATTCGTAGCATGTTTTTCACAAAATTTATAAAAAAAAAATTTTACAATTTTCTCAGAGTGTTTTTAACTAAATTCCAAAGAGGTTTTCGCGAAAAAACATGAAATTTGTCATAAAATTTTAGACAATTTTTCAGAAAATTCCTGGAATATTTTTTTCACAAAATTTGAAAACAAATCTCCAGAATAGGTAATACCAGAAAATTTCATACTACTCATCTAAAAATTTTCGAAGTGTCACAAACTTTTGGGAAATCTTTCTCAAAATTTTCATAAGCTTTCCACAAAAGTTCTTCAAGAAATTCTCGAAATATTTTTCAAAAAAATTTCAGTGACTTTACCTCAAATGTTCAGAGTATTTTTTACAAAATTCGAATAAAAATTTTACAAATTTCTAGAGAATTTTTTTATAAAATTTCACACGAAATGTTCACTAATTTTCACGATTTCTTCATAAACTTCTGAAGAAATTTTTTTACATAAATTTAGCAAATTTAAAAGAAATTTAGATATAAAATACTTGCTTCATTTCCAATTATTTCGAAATTCATGAAATTTTTGCAAATTTTTCGCCAATCACATGTTCAGAAAAACAAATTGATACTTCAATTGAGGCGCTTGGTGGAAGAAGGGCGTTAGATAATTTCAGAAAGTGAAAAAAAAACACGTTCAAAGTTTTGAAATGTTGTACTGCGAAATGTGGTCAATTGAAGTGAAATCTTTTATAGTAGGCGGATAGTGTGTTCTTTGAGGTATATTTTGAAAAAAAAAAAAAAAAATTAAAAAATGTTTGTTATACTGCCAAAATAACCGTTTTTGTAACAGTCCATTAACGCCCTTTTTCCATATTTGAATTTTCAAAAAAAAAAGTTATGATTTTTTTTGCATAATTCTCACTCCTAATAGTCTTATAATCAAGAACTACCAAGATTTCAGCAAAATGTATATGAGTTTTATCCGTCAAATAGGACAAAATAAAAAAAATATCAAACCAAATGCATGAAATAAGTTGAAAAAAGTCAAAAGCTATGTTTTTTTAACGCAGATTATTGCATAATCTGGATTTTGAGGGTTTGTGCTTTGTGAAAATCCATTCAATAATCTGCTATATGAGTAGATTATGAAAGTGGATTATGGATTCTACTGTGTTCTTATGCTTTGTTCTTGATAAAATTTTCAGAATAATTGATCAGAACATTTTCTAAACCTTGTTTCAAGAAGTAGATTCTTATAATCCATAATCCAGATTATGCATAATCCGCGTTAAAAAAACATAGCTAATGTTTCTCGATTTTGCTGAAATTGCAGTATATGAGAAATATCGACTCGAAACAAGCCCAGACAGGATTTTTGGGCCCCTAGGTCATCTTGAAGAGGTTGTGGGTCCCCAAAATGGCGTCATTTGGGTATTTTTGGGGGAAAAAACGAAAAAAACGAACGAATTTGGCCCAAATTCTGGTTGATAGTGTATGTTTGTGTCATTAATGATATATTTCAAGAAAAAAAATTTTTGACCAAAAATGAGGCACTTAAAAGCGGAAAATGGACGAAAAAATCGGTTTTTAAGATTTTTGAAGATGACGCACCACGATATCAAGTTCTACAAAAATATGGCGTTGTACATCTAGACTAAGTACAGGAAATATATACTTTTTTCAGAATTTCACCTCTGAAAGGGGTTACCAAAGTGGTCGCTAGAAAGCTTAAAATGTCTATATGACCTTGAAAAAGTACTCAAATTTTTTTCTAAAAAATTCCATAAATTACCCTTGGTATTATCCACCATCCCTGCAAGTTTTAAAAAATTCGGTTGAAAATTGCCAAAAATAGAAATTTTTAGCGAAAATCCACATTTAACCACCCAGAAGGGGTTAGAGTTGAGATATCGAGCTAAAAATGTTGTCACGGAGGTTTTAGACCATAAAGACCAACTTTCGCTGGATAATTTCAAAATCGGTGCTGAGGGCCAAATTACCCTCATAAACTGGGTACTCGGCTATACTCTTTACGCGGATGCAAGTGTCGACGCGTCTATCATCGTCTAGGTATATTTTTCAGATCAAAGACTTCGTATACTAATAGTTGGAGACCTGAAGATTTTAAATTTTACAAAATATTGAAAAAGGGCGTTATGTAGCAGAACGCCCTTCTTCCACCAAGCGCCTCAATTCAAAATTCAATATTTCATTTCCTATCGCCAGTCATCAGTGTTATCACCAATTTTCGAAGAAAACCGTCTTATTTCCAATTTTCTCAACAATTCAACATCAACAAGAGTAAAAAATTGAAAAATCCAAACCTAGCAATGAGAATAGCCAAAAAATAGCGAAAAAATCAAATTTCTACGAAAGATTCCACAAAGTACCATGCAGAGCATCAAACGAAGACTTTTCTCTTCAGCAACTCGAGCTCAATCAAAACACACAGACATGGAAAATGCGAGTAAACCACCAACTGTAAACAAATTTTGATTGTAATCTGATTCGTTGTAGAGTAGCACTATCGCGAGGGAAAAAAACAAACATGGATACGACGATGCGATGAGGAGCTGGAGCCGCGACGAATGGACCTACGTAAAAAGAGCGAAAATACTGGTATATTGTAGTCTCGAGGGAGATCGTTAGTTTGTCTTGTAATACGATATTTTAGCTTGGTAAATAAATAAATAAGTCGGATGTTCATTATGAAAAAAGTCCCGGCCAACAGCTACCTATTTAATATCGCATCGATAAATAGTAATTGATAATAGGCAGTTAATTTCGGGCCGAAAAAATAATTTGTTGGTTCCGTTCTCCGTTGGGCCGCTTTGCCTTCGCCGTTGATACGATGAGAAGCTGCCTCATTCACACCGGTACCCGTTTTCGGATTTCCTTTTTTGGATTATCTCGTATACGGCATGCACCAAAAGTGTTGAAATCTTGATAAATAATGGTAAACACGTATCGAACATATTAATTTGAAGATTATAGTTCTCTCCTCTCTTTTTCTCAAACGTTCAAATCTCTCATCTTGAAACCTCGAGACCAAGTTGCTGCGTCGAATTCATTCTCACTTCTTGCTCGAGTGTCAAATATTAAGTACGATGAATTTAAAACAAGCAGTATATACGTATACATTGCGCGGATTGCGGATAAACAATGTCATCGTATGTAGTCCTACTCCTATAGTTATTTATTTATGAGTTTGTATTTTGTGAAACCGCTCGTACGGCGACAACTTCGCGCTAATTCTTTTTTCTCCCCTATTAACTCGCAGAGTAGCTTGATGAATTGGAAATGGAATTTATTCAATAGACCATATCACACGGCGCGACTAGGCGTTTGTTTCCGTTATGTACATAGAGGAAGATGAAAAAAAACAGCGAGACCCGAGTTGGTTACGATGGAATTTGCGAAAGAATTTTCATTATTTTATACAAATCGCTAATTCGGTTTGAGCGGGTCTTTGAATGGAGAGTCAACGAGCGAATTATTATATAATTTTAAGCCTTTTAAGAAAGAATTCCAGAGCATGGATTTTGAGCTGGTGTTGGCGTTATTGAATAATGAATAAGTTCCTGATTAAACGTACAAACGTACCTAACCGTATGAGGTGGTCTGTCGAGAAGCTTTTTGTGCCAAAGGAAAGGAGAACCATCGCTCGGGGTATAGACGAAATTATTTATTAAACACTAGAACGTGTTTCGTAAATTGCTTATTATGAGTTTTACTGTCGGATAGGTATCTGAATGATCAAAATTTAATCAAACAGTCGATTTGAAAATTGAACTTTTTTCATCAATAAAAAGAATTATAAGTAGGTAGGTAAATTGAAGAAACATCAAAGTAAAAAAATTAAAAATAAAAAAAATTGGAAAAAATAGAGAAAAAATTTAAAAATTGAAATTCAGAATGTAGATTAAAAGTTGAAAGAAAAATGTAATAAAATTCAAAGGCAAAAAATCGTGAAAAATTGAGTGGATACTTACTCTATTTTTTTATTTTTATTTATTTATTTCTTTTTAAAATGAGTTGCATTGAAAGTTGAAAAAAAAAAATCATAAAAAATTATATTAAAATTAAAAAATTAAGAACCGAAAAAATACAAAAAATTTTGAAAAAATATAAAATTAAAAAAATTTATGATTGAAAATTTTTTTCATCGCCAAAAAAATTGGAATTAAAGAAAAGATTTCAATTGAAAAAAAAAAAAAAAAAACAACTGGAAACAATTTTAAAAAATATAAACAAGTTCACACGAAAAAAGAAGTAGGAAAAAATAAAAATTAGGTTAATGAAAATGAAGAAACATTTCCGTACAATAAAAAAATTTCCCATTAAAGAAGAAAAATTAGGAAATTAAAAAAAATATAAATACCTTAAATTGATAGAACATACTTGGAAATTTTTTTTAAATAAAAATTCAAATTATACTGAGTCAATTTTTTTTGTAATTGAAACAAAATTTTTTCATCCATGAAAAGTAGAAGAAGAAGAAGAAGAGGAAACAATGATTGGAAAAAATCACAAGCACAACTGCAATGCAGGTTGTGTCAAGTTGCCTTGACACCATTAGCTTCTTTTCAAAAAAAAAAAAAAAAACTGTTTTTTTTTGCAATAATTAAATATGTACCTATATTCAAATTTCACGTTGGAGTACATAATTTTTTTTTAATTTTCTCTAATAAACAAAATCTTTCAAATTTTTTCAGAGAATTTATTTTTTATTTTTTTTATTTTTCAGACTAAATTTTTATTTTTTATTTTTTGGTGTTTATAATTACAGGATTATTACACCCATCGGAGGAATTTTTTAAAATTTTATTAGTGAGGTTGAGTTTTTTTATTAAGTTTATGAATTTCTGAATTTCGGAAGGAATATCTGGTATAACTGGAGGATTTCATTTATTAGCAGGGTTTGTCTCTCTTGTTTTAATTTGGGGCATTCGAACAGAATATGTTGAATAGTACAGAATGGGCATAGAGGTTTTGGAGTTTTTTGGTAAAGATAATTGTGAGTAATTTTTGTGTGGCCAATTCTTAGTCTGGTTATAATGATTTCATCTTGTCTATTTAATTGTGAGAGGTTTTTTTAAGGGTGTACTGTTTTTTTATGTTAGTATAATTTATTGTTTACTTGCTGGGACCATAAGTTTTGCCAGTTTGAGTAAATTCGTTGGTTTAACAAAGATTTGATGTCATCTGTGGAAAGGGTAGAGAGTGGGGAGGGATTAATGGCAGATTTTGCTAGTGTATCGACAATTTCGTTTCCTTGAATTCCTATATGACTGGGAACGTATGCAAATTGAATAATGAAATTTGAATTTTGTAAATCAAAGAGAAGTTTGTGAATGTTTTGTATAATGGGATGATCTGTAAAAACAGACTAAAAAAAATAATGACTAACTATTTTGATTTGCTTGGAAACTGGATTTAAAGAAAAACAAACCCAATTTATTGAATTAAAAAAAAATTAAGAAAAAATCTTCCAATTTTTATGATGGATGAAAAAAAAATACAACATTATTTTACTTATTCAAAGATAAAATCACAATTTTTGATGGATAAAAAATCTTTCATATTTTTTTTATTTTTTTTATTTTTTGCGAAGAAAATTTCAAATTTTTCTCGAAATAAAAAATAATGCTCATCTTAATTTTTTTGCAGTCAGGATAAAAATAGTTTCTCATTTTTTTGAAGTACAGAAAACCCTGGTTTTATTTTTTTTAGCAAAAAATCTTGCATTTATAGAGGGAAAAAATCTCTCATTTTGGTATAAGATTTTTTTTTTTTTTTGAAAGAAATACAAAATTTTGATGATTTTTTTTGTCTATTTTTAAGAGTAAAGAATTAAGTTCATTTAATTTTTTTAGCAGATAACTTGACTAAAAGTTTCCTAATTTTAATAGAAACAAAACGCTTAATTTTTCATAGAATAAAAATATTTCTCATTTTTTTGAGAAAAATTACAATTATTCTTTACCTATTACATTTTTTTTTTGTTGAGCAAAAATATATTTAATTTTTTGGATAAAAAATATTTTTCGTTTCATTTTGGAATAAAAAAAAATCTCTCAATTTTATGGGAAAAAATCATTCTTACATCCAACATAAAAAAATTTTCAACTTGGCATTTTTCTTGAAAAAAAGGACCATACTTATCAAAAAAAATCAAGATTCCGGCCCTGAAACTGGCGCAACTTTATGTAGAAGTCCAGTTACGCTTTTGATTAGAAACAAACTGACATTGACTCATTTAAAAATAAAATAAAATGAGTTTAAAATTAAAAATCGAAAAAAGGAGAAAACAACAGTTTAGTCATCACTGAAAAAAATGAAGATCACAAAAATGATAATAACTTAATAACAGAATTAGAAAAAATCAAAAGTATAAAAGATAAAACTAAAAAAGAAGAAAAAAATTTAAAATTGAAATAAGTAAGTATTAAAATAGGATTAGGAAAAAAAGTTGAAAATGATATCAGGAACTTGTAAACATTTAAAATTGAAGGAATATTTAAATTTTAAATTAATAAATTGATCGAAAATTCAAAAAAAAAATTTTAAATAATTGGAACTGATTTGTCACAGAAACATTTTTCAAGGAATTAGAAAAAAATTTAAAATCAAAGGAAATTTAAAATTTAAGAAATTGATGGTAAAAAATGAGAATTTTGAAAATTGGAAACAAATTGATAGGTAGATATTTCAAAAAATAATAAAAATTGTAAAAAAAAATAACTAAAACGTCAAAAAATTGAAAAAAAAAATAGAATGGAATTTTTTCAATAATGAAAAAATAAATGTACTTGAACTAAAAAAAATAAAATAAAATGAAAATTAACAATTTAAAAAAAAGTTGTAACTATTGTAAAAGACTGAAATTAAGAGAAAATCAATTAAATTAAAATTGTAAAAAATCTAAAATGGATTTTAAAAAATGGATTAAAATTGTAAACAAGTGAAAATTTAGAGAGGAAAAAAGTGAATAAACCATGCATTTGAAGGCAAACAGTTGGTTTACCAGATCAATAGGTAGTTACGTAAGTAGTCATCTTGCATTAAAAATAATTTTCGAAAATTCAAAACCAACCCGTACTTTTGAACTTCACTCATCCAAAAGTGGTACCCATGAATTCACATAAGCTTTATATTAGTTATGTAGCTACGTACAATTACAGCCTATACTCATTTAAAGACAGAAAAAAAAACGAGTATTGATTGGTACTAAAAAAAAAAACCTAACGTACCAAAAAATGTGAGAAACTGGTCACTAATACGTTTAATTTGTACGCTAATAAAGAAATAAAAAAAGCCATGTACAACAACTCGTCGAACAGAATCGTTTACAACATTATACCTTGTATATGTATACTGTTTATAATAATGAGAGAAGTACATGGCACGATGGTGTTATAAGGTACCTACGTATGTAGATTGAGAGTGAGAGAGCGAGGAGTGAAAAAAAAAAGGGGCATGGGGAAAGATAGAAAAACCTGAGCTATTAAATAATTTCGACGAGTTACGTTTCTTGACGATGAGAGACACCCCGTCGTGGTTTTTTGAACTAAGGCGCGCTAACTTGGAAAGAAAGAAAACGTGGTAAAAAATTGAAGTAGAAAATACATGTAGCCGGCTCGGGCTCGAGTCGAGTATATTAGTGATAGTACTATATGATATACGGTACTACAATTTGTCATCGTCTAACACGCTTTATGAACAAGAAAAAGTAACAAGTTGCTTGCGATAAACCGATAACCGTCATTCTAACACCTTCTCGATTAACTACTGACGATTAATAACCGCGTATACATATACTACATCGTAGCTAAAAAGTTTATTTCTTTCATTTGTTTTCGGTCTTTGTTTTTTTTTCTCTCCTCTCCACTCCTCTCTTCTTCACCTATTCGCTGCTTCTTTCTCTTCCCATTTACGCATATGGAATTGCTGGCACTCGCGCCGTACGCCGAGATTAGCTGTGGCCCGAGAAGAGATACACGACATCGTGTAATTTGACATCATTTATCTTTATTATTTATTCATATTTTATATTTTTTTTCCACTCTATACTCGCGAGAGAGTTATCAGTGTATCTGTGATGCAGTTGCTATGTGCATACGAATATATGCGGATACATCCGCCATACGCGCCCGGTTTCTCATGCATATTTACATAACACATAATATAGATATTAGACATAACTAATACCTATACCGCAGTCGCTTGTATTTCTAATTTCTTAATGGTTTATTTATTTGTAACTATCAAATCAAAATTCTTCGCGAGATTTTGTATAAATTTACTCACTGGGCTGGCTGGACTAGAGCTATGGTCTTTTTGTAGCATGAGCAATTTGTCTTCACATAGGTATCTGTGTTAAAGATCTGGCATACGAATTTTTTGGCTCGAAAAATTAATCGATGCAATAAAATTGGAACACCAGTTGAAAAATGAATCGATTACACGAAATCAGAAAAATAATGAGTGTTTGACAAAATCTCAAAAATAAAAAAGAGAATTCCAAAAAAAGAATTCTTCAAAATTAAAAAAGTTATAAAATCTATAATTTTCACTGAATTTTAAAATTGTAATGAAACTTTTGATATTGATTAAATTTCAATTTAATAAAATAATTGTAAAAATTACTTTTCAAAACACAATTTTTTCAATTTTTCAAAAATTACAAATTTTTACCAAATTTTGAAAATTTATTAAACTTTCAAAAAGGGAATGCCCACCAATTTCAATTTTTCTTCAAAATCTTAAAAACTCTTCAATCTTCAAAATTTTTTTTGTTGAAAATTTAAGATTTATTTAAGTGCTTTGCATATGAAAAGTTGCCACTTACCAGGTATTGAGTTGAGACCAAAATGGTATACTGAATAAAATTCCATTCCGAATGAGTGGTAGAACAGGAAAGCATTGATTTATGAAATCGAACATTTGGGGAATCCAGAAAGACAGTTTATATTTAGGAGATTTCGAAAAAAGCTCATATTTGAAGAATTTGGAAAAAATGACCATATTTGAGAGATTCTAAAAGAACTAAGATGGGAGATTCTCAAAGAGGTCACATTTTGGCAGATTTAGAAATACAGTCAACATCTGAAAGATGCTCACAATTAAGAAATTCAGAAAGACAGCCCACATTAGGAAGAATCCATAAGTTTGTTCACAATTGGTAGATTCCAAAAGACAGCTCATATCTACGAAATTCCAAAAGATTGTTCAAACTCGGGGGGAGGGGGGGGGGGGGGGGGGGGGTCTGAAAGAAAGATCGTATTCAAATATTTCAAAAAAGATCTCACATTTGGGAGATTCTGAAAACCAGCTCATACAGGAGGAATTTCAAAAGGATGCTCATATTTGGGGAATTCAGAAAGAAAGCTCACATTTGGGACATTCTGAAAGAGCTCACATTTGAGAAATTCTAAAAGAGTTCAAATTTGGGAGATTCAGAACGACAGCTCGCATTTGTGAATTGTGAAGTTTTGAAACATGGCTCGCATCCGAATGAATCCAAAAATGATTGTTCACAATTGGGAGATTTCGACAGAAAGCTCGTATTTACGAAATCCAGAAAGACTGTTCAAACTGGGTTTTTTGAAAGAAAGCTCATATATTTGGAATTTTCAGAAATACAGCTCACATTTGGGAGGCTGTGAAAAACACCTCATAATAGAGGAATTTTGAAGAGAAGCTCATATTTGGAGAATTCAGAAAGATTTCTCAAAATTGTGAGATCCAAAAAAAACACCAACATTGAGGAAATTCTGAAAGGGTTCAAATTTGGGAGATGTTGAAAGAGTTCACAATAGGGAGATTCAGAAAGACAGCTCACATCTATGAAGTTCTGAAACACTGCTCACAATTGAAACAATCTGAATGGTTGTTCACAATTGGGAGATTTCAAAAGACAGCTCGTATTTACAAAATTCAGAAAGACTGTTCAAACTGGGCGGGTAGTTTTAAAAAAGAAAGCTCATACTTGAAGTTTTCAGAAAGAACACTCTTATTTGGGAGATTCTGAAAAACAGCTCTTAATGAAAATTTTTTCAAAGAAGATCATATTTGGAGAATTTAGAAAGATAACTTACATTTTGGAGATTCTGAAAAACAGCTTATGATGAAGAAATTTTGTAAAGAAGCTCATATTTGGAGAAATCAGACAGATTGCTCACAATTGTGAGATCCAGAAAAAACGCCAACATTTGGGAAATTCTAAAAGAGCTCAAATTAGGGAGATTCAGAAAACCGCTCAGATTTGGGAGCTCTGAAAGTCAACACATATTCGGAGAATTCAGAAAGATAGCACACATGTGGGAGATTTTCAAAGACGGCTCGTATTTGGGAAAGACTGAAAGATGTCTCAAACTGTTTAGGGGAAGGTTCTGAAACAATGCTGATATCTGACATCTGAGAAATTCAGAAAGACGGTTCAAATTGAAAGATTCAAAAAAACAGCTAACATTTGGGAGGTTTTGAAAGATATCCCCGATTTGGGGTGCTCTGAAAAAACCCATATTTTCGGAGAATTCGGAAAGAAAGCTCACATGTGGCTGTGGGAGATTCTCAAAGACAACTCCTATGTTTAGGGAAATTCAGAAAGATTGCTCAAACCGTTAGGGGGAGTTCTGAAAGAAAGTTCATATCTGAAGAATTCAGAAAGACAGTTCGCATTGTGAGATTCATAAAAACAGCTCAAACCTGAGAAATTCTAAAAGAAAGCTCATATTTGGGAGATTTCTTTTACATCTCATACTGGGACTGGGAGATACCAAAAAGACACTGCATTTGAGAAATTCTTAAAACAGTTCAGATTTTAGGATATGCAGAAGGACAGATCATATTTGAGAGATTCCAAAAGATAGCTCATATTTGAGAGGTTCTGAAAAACAGTTCATATTTGGGGGATTCTCAAAGTACCTGGTAGTTAATTGGGCAATTCAGTTTTTAGTCGATTGGGGTATTCCAGAAACAATTCGAACAATTCACTTTCACAATAAATGGGTATGTGTCAATTTTTTTCTGTGGTATTTTGAACTTCTAAAATAATTTTAAACATACCACCCATACATTTTCTTACCACAATTGCCAAGTCAACCATCGACCCAAAACTGTTTTTAAACAAACAAAAATTCAATTCTTACTCGTTCATTTAAATCCACTCATGTTATTTCCAGAGCTGGGGCGACTCGCCCATTCTGAGAGTCCGATTCTTTGTTCGCGATTCTTCGATAAAAAAAGTTACGACTCAGTAAATTGCGATTCTCAAGCTATGTTGATCGGATTCTTTTGGCTTACGATTCTTTTACGACTCTTTTTTGCGACTCTCTTGCGACTCCTTTTTATGGTTCCTTACAACTCTATTCCCTTTTAACGACTCTCTTACGACTCCTTTTTACAGATCATTACGACTTTTTTCCCCAAACCTATTTAAAATTGTTTTTGATAATTTTGTTATTTGCTTAAAAGTTAAAAGTAATCAAGTTACAATTTTTTTTTGAATATTTTTCGATTTGGTCCCTCCCTGGCTCCCTCTCCTCCAATTTTTGATAACACTGTCTAGACAGCTTGTAAGTTGTAAATGGTTATTATTCAAAATTGAAGGGGAGGGAAGGGTCCAAGCATTATTTTTATAATAACTAAAATTATTTCTAAGATCTCAATCTACAAAGTTTGTTTGAAATGAAAATTTTTTCAAATTTTGAGTCCCCTCACGTAATTTCTACTTACCACAGTGTCATTACAGTATGTTAATGAGCAGCTAATTTTTGTTCTTTTTCTCATCACAATAATTAAAAAAATTATTTGAAATAAGATGAATTAAACAACGTAAGAATTATTGATAATGAACCAAAAAAACGAGTGAAGGAGTCGCGATCTTGAAAAGGAGTCGCAAGGAGTCGCGAAATAAGAGTCGCACGTGTTTGAAGTGAACGACTCTCAAAGAAGAGTCGGATTTTTGCGATTCATTTGCGATTCATTGAAGTGAAGAGTCAGACTCGTGAATCGAACTCTGAGTCATTCATTCCGACTCTTACGACTCACACCATCGATTCTGAGTCGCCCAGCTCTGGTTATTTCTCATTCGAATTAAGAAACAATTCCAACGGGATAACCAGCGATCAAAAACGACACAACAACGAAAAAAGAAAACACCACCCGAGAGTTGAATCAATTACAAGAAGAAAACACAAGAAACAAACGATACAATAAAAAATATTAATCACCAGACAACATCATTAATATAAGAGCACTTTTATGGTGCCTTCGACAAAATGGAAAACAAGTAGCTGGAGATATTATTAATCCCCGAAACAAATATTTCTTCTCGCTTCGCCTCAGCATTCTCCACATATTCGGCAATGCCGCACTCCACTTCATTCTCGCCGTATGCTTTGGAGAAAAAAAAATGTAAATAAGCCATTAATAAATAAAGTTGTGAAAATTTCGCGTCACTTTGGTATTTTGTTCGTGTAGTTTAGTTTAATTGCTGCTCGCCAGTGATTTCTGACTATGCGCCTTGCACAGCAGATTACACTATATATAAAGTCAAATCGAGTCTGAGAGTCAAGATATGGTATATAGGATGCCGCTAGTAGCGCAGCTCACCGCGGTACCCTATAAGAAACAGATATAGATATATATTTTCCTAGCCGAGTAATCGGTTTTATAATGAAGTCAACATGTGTCAAAGCCAGTTTTCAGTTTAGCCATTTCATTGTGATCATAGGCGGCGGCGGCTTCTACTCACAAAGATATCTCAAAGGCCGCGACCATCATTAAAGAAAACGACAACAAAAGAGATAAGGGGGGAAAAGTCGTCGCAGCGCGCTGCCCGCTAGATACCTGTCGTTTAAAATTTACTATACTATATTCGTGTTTCAGTTTCGTGTTCGACCAGAAACCCAGCCCGCGTCCATTTGATTTGGGGAGGAGTTGGGAGTACAAGCGACCGATATAGAGGCCGATAAAAACGGCAGGACGAATGCGGATATTATAACGTAATGTTCCGAGAGATGACTAGCTCTATACTTACATGATCGACCGAGCTAAAATAAAACTAAATCAACGCGATAACATCGTTTACTATTCATCACTTTTATATAAACGTGTTTTCTGCCTCTCTCTACCTACACCTCAATAACTCTATCTGCCTTCTTTCGAGGAACCCCCTGCTAGGGCCCACGTTCCCTCTCTCAATAGTCGGGCAAATTGGCCATATTTTCATACTGCAGCGTGATTTTTGCCATAACTTCATCGCCTATCATGTTTACAGGATACAGGTACAATAACGAAGACCTATTATTCGATACCTTACAATATTATGTATACCGAAATCGATGTTAGAAATATTTTCTATTGTTTTCAAAGCAAATTCACAAATTCGAAATGGAAAAATTTCATGCTCGATGAAATAAGTATGCTATCTGCGATTGAGGAGGGTGAGAGAGAATCAGGTTCTTTGAAAGAAAAAAAATCTTTCACTTTCAGGAACAAAAATACCTACTAAACTTAGGCCTATTCCCATTTATTCAATAAAAGATGTCCCCTAAAAAATATTCTCAATTTATTTCTCAAGTCTATCCTGCCAAAAAATATTGTTTTTTTACGAAAAAAATTATCATTCCCTAAAAAAATATTAAAATTGTTTAAGCATTTTTTGCAAAAACACATGGTAAATATCTTTTCCCAGAAAATACAAAATATCTATTTATTGTTTTTTTTTTTTTTTTCAGAAAAAGTTTTCTCTCTAATGATAAACTACTATAACTCTCCCTCAAAAATACATACTTATACTCACTCGTACATAATACCTACATCACCTACGGTACAATTTTTCGAATATTTTTTGTAAAGAAACAGGTATCTAGCTATTTTTTTATTTTCAAAAAAGCTATCCTCTCCAAAAGCTACATACAAGTTTTCATGTATTTTCTGTAAAGAAATATTGTAATTTTCTAACGAAAGAATTGTCTTTCTTCAAAAAAAAAACCAATCACTGTAGCCCTCCCCCTCACTTGAAAATTTTCTGAAAATAAACGTTCTTATTTTAGATTGAAAAAATTGTATCATTTTCAACAAAAAAAATGAATATTAGGCTCAATTTACATTGCAAGCATTTTCTACAGAAAAAACGACTTCACCACACCAACTCCCCACCCAAAAAAAACAACATACTAAGGCATTTTTTGCAACAAAAAAAAAATGGGGTGTCCTGCAGTTTTGAGGTCGAATTATACAAAAAAACTGCCAAATGGTCAAATATGAAGAAATGGATATAAAGAAATTGTCTAACTAATAAATTCAAATTTCCTCAAAATAGTTTATGAATTTTTTTCGAAATTATTACCCAAGTATTCGGGTCCAGTCTGAGAGGTACTGACGAAAAAATTATGAATTTTTTAATAATTCCCATTTTTGGAAAAAATCCATTTTTGTTATGAAACAAGGTAAATTTTAATTTATACTTAGGTAAATTGAGTTTCTTTGAAAAAATTGCTCATTTTTTCATTATCCTGGTCCAGTCTGAGAGGTATTATTGAAAAAATTCTGAATTTTTCAATTACTCCAATTTTTAGAAAACCCCATTTTCGCCATGAGACATGGTGAATTCCAAATTATCCTTAAATTGAATTTTCTTGAAAAAATTGTTCATTTTCCAGTCATATGGGTCAATTCTGAGAGATTCTGACGAAAATATTTTGAATTTTTCAATTATTCCCATTTTTAGAAAAAATTAATTTTACAATGTAATAGGTATCATTTGGCACTTATAGCATGATGAATTTCAAATTATCCTTAAATTGAATTTCTTCGAAAAAATTGCGCAATAAATTTTTTTCACATTATTCGGGTCTAGTCTGAGAGGTACTGATGAAAAAATGTTGAAATTTTTCAATTATTCCTATTTTTGGGAAAAATTCATTTTTGTCATGAAACAAGGTTAATTTCAATTTATACTTAAATTGAGTTTCTTTGAAAAATTGCCCATTCTTTCATTATTTGGGTCCATTCTGAAAAATTCTGACGAAAGAAGTTTGAATTTTTCAATTATTCCCATTTTTAGAAAAAATTAATTTTACAATGTAATAAGTACCATTTCGCACTTATAGCATGGTGAATTTCAAATTTTCTTCAAATCGAATTTCTTCGAAAAAATTACGCAATAAATTTTTTTTCACATGAAGTACTCAAGACGTCCTACAATTGTTGTAGGAAGGGTTGAATTTTACAAATTGCTATATTTTTCAAAAAAAAAAAAAAAAAGAAAGAAATTGACTCCAAAAAAATTACTGAATTTATAACTTAAAAATTATAATACATTTCTTCTTGAAATTATTACTCGAGAAGCCCTAAAGTTGTAGGGTAAAATTCAATATATTTTTTTTCAAATTTTGTTAAAATTGAAAAAAAAAATTCCAAGTTTCAAAATGTCTAATATAATGTTTAAAAAGTCGAATTTATTTTAAAAAATTTAAGTTTCTTTATGTCACCCAAACCTAACCTAATGTACATGCCCCAAGGAACCTATTCCGACCCCGAGACATTCTGGAGCAACCTAAACTAACCCAATTTAGTGTCGGATTTTGTGGTCGAATTTTGGTGTCATTTTTTTCTATTTTGGTCTCCGTAAAAGCATACGCTATGCTAATTTTCCAATTTTTTATAATTGAAAGAAATTGATTCCAAAAAATTCCTCAATTCCTTTAATTAAATCTAATCAAAATTTATGATTTTTTTTTCGAAATTATGAAATTATCACTCGAGATGTCCTACAGCTGTAAGGTCAAATTACAAAAAAAGTGCCAAATCTGGTAAAAATTGAAAAAACAAAAAAAATAAAAATAGTCCAACTCATAAATTCAGATTTCCTCTAAGTTTAGATACCTAATATAATTTTTTTCGAAATTATTACCTACTCGAGAAATTCAACAGTTGTAGGGTTGAATTTTACGAAAAAATTGCAAAAATCTGTTAGAATCGAATAAAATTGACTGCAAAAAACTCACAAATTCAAATTTCCTCAAAATTGATGGATGATGCATTACAATTTTGATTCTTATATTTTTTTCGTTTCCCCAGAAATACACACACTTCTGCTAAATAATAAATTTAATTTTGTCATTTTGTTTTCTGTTTTATTATTTTTTTTTTTCAAGAAGAGTAACTACACCCTGGATATAGGCAATTTGTTCTACAATCTCAGTTCTATGCAAAAAAAAAAAAAAAAAAAAAAAAACAGAAAAAACAGAAAAAACAGAAAAAAAATCTCAAATTTTAAAGTTTTTTTATTTTTTTTTCAAAACTCATATTTTTTAAAGTCTGAACTTTGAAAATTCATAACTTCATGTCTTATAAACCAAAATTTGCAAACTTTATCTCATTTTTTCAGAAATTTCGTCCTATTTCACCCAGTTGGGTTATTTCAATTTTCATTCAATTTTCACGAACCTACCAAAGTGGTTCCTTTTCAAAAATAGCCTCACAGATATGTTTTTGCATTGGCAATACTAAAAGATTTCTGTGCTTTGAAACTTTGAAAAATCTAAACAAAAATTTTTTATGACATTTTTTTGTTATTTTATTTATTGAGTAAGATGAAATTTTCAAGTAATGTTTAGGTAGTTATACATTTTATACATTTTTTTAATAATTATTAAATCTGACTTGAATATTTGGAAGAAGGAAAAAAAATGATAAATTTCATCGTTATCATTAAATCAAATTTTCCCACAATTTTTCCTTTGGGTCAAAATATTGAGGAAAAAAATAAAAAATTGGTTTCTTTCAAATGAAAAAAATTGTAGGTAATTTCATCGAGTAAAATTATTGAAATTTCTTCAATAAAAAAAAATCATAATTTTTAAAATAAATTTTGACACTTTTTCAAAAACGAAATACTTATTAATTAATTTCTTTAGAAAAGGTATTCTCATTTTATCCGAGGTAGAAAAATCGTATTCTCGGAGAAATAATTATTTCTTGAACAACGAAAATTTTTCATCCATTCGACTTCAAATCACGAGAAATATTTCAAGCCTATACCTTCCAACTCGGTCATTTCATCGTGGAACAATTAATTTCTTCGCTGACTCAAACCTCGATCCCATGCTCCTGACAAAATTCCGGGTACGGGTTAAAAACCACATAATCAAAATCAAAGTACAAATACGGACATCAGAGTACCGTACACTGACGAGTAACAAATTTCCACGTACATCTTGACGACCTTTTATCAAGCCACTTTACGAATCTTAATAGGTGAAACGATTAAATAATGGGAAAATCTCTGCATCTCGCACGACTTATAAATTTTTCTATTCATACAATATATCGGAGCCTATTGGAAGTGGAAAAAGTTCAAAAAATCAGTTTAACCTTTGTGCCTCGATGGCAAGAACTATAGCCTATTTAAATGTACTATAATCGTATTACATCACATGCGGGTGCTACCCTCTGGTTTAATCAATGATTGATGATTTCGTTCTTAATTGAATTAATTTTCGAGAAAGTACATACAAAAGGTGATATTGGCACCAACACCGGTATATAATGCATTAATGTGGGTTAACTGGTACAACAGCTCGGCAAATCGAGATAAATAAAAAGATAAAGATGCTGCACGAGGCGAGGCGAGGCGAGGCGAGGCGACGATGGAAGCACTGCTGCGAAAATTACACGACGGCGACGTCTCGGAAGCAACGTGGATTAAAAAAATCAGTCCAATTTTCGGCACTTTTCAATCACGCCGACATATTGTCATATTTCACTCGCGGCTTCGTTTCCTTTTTTCTTTTTCTCTTCTTAATGCACTGATAAGAGCGAGCCTGTGTTATGATTGTGCACAAGAAAAGGGTTTCCGTTTAATCGTACCGAGGGTCTTGAGTTACTGCCGAAGGTATATTGCGCACAGTCTTTTGTCATTATTGGTAATTCAATCCTGGCGCGGCCCAAATTGTCTTGATTTTTTTATTAATTCGTTCTTTTTTTTACTCGGCCCACAGCATAGGTACTTCAAAGTACTCCGATATGAGATGGTAACGCCTACGCGAACAGTAAAAATTTCCAGAAACGTTTCCGACAAACGTATTACAAATTGTGCACCATGCACACTGCATGTGAATGTGAAACCTTTATCGCGGTATATTCCTTTCGCTTTAATTTCAATTAATCCGACAACATAACAGAGAAGCCGTTCGGCAGGTATCTTCAAGTGTACTTTTTTCCCCTTGCTCTTTTTACGATTGGTACGTAATGTGATCAGGCTTGGGTAAGTTCAGTTTATGAACGAGTCGTCCGCCGATCATTCGTGAATTTTTAGGTGAACTCGAACGATTTTGAATTTTTCAAAGTTCATTTTGAACTGTCGCATGTTTGTCCAAACGATTCTGCTTCTCCACCTTGAGATGAACAATAGGGTGGAATGATTTTGACTTTTTTTCGAAAATCGAAACAGCCTACGGCACAAAAGTTGTGTTTTGGTGTCAAAATAACGTGTTAAAAATTTGAGCCCCCTCGGTCAATATTAACCCATGCTTCAGGGGGTCCAAAGTTTTCAAATTTCAGTAAAATTTCTCATATAATAAATTTTTTTTTTTTAAAAATAAACAATTTTTCAGAGGTCTAGTCGATGGTAGGGGTCCTCTTGGTGACCCAGAACCCGGTCATCCATCAAAAAATTGCATAAAAGTATAAACATGGGTTTCCAAAATATCCACATTTTTGCATAATTACACCAAAATCAAGAAATGCGCGAATATTTTTATTTTTTGAGATATGTTGCATATTTTGAGGTTTACATATTTGAAAATATCTTCAAAATGAAAGGGAAGTCCCATCAACACCACCCCTCAATAGAAAATGGGACATTTTGCTATGAAAACTTTGTCCTGTGTTTTTTAATGAAATTACTTATTTTACCTACTTTGTATTAGGGCAAAGTGAAAAAATTATCACTCTAATTACTATATGCATGAGAGCGGTTCATTTTGTGTTGAAAACATCCCATCAAAATATTAGACTCCTTCCTCAAAGGCGCAGGGCGTTAGGGATCCTCAAAGTGGGGTCAGTTTTGGAAAAACAAAGTTTTCATGGCAAAATGTCTCATGTTCTATGGAGGGGTGGTGGGGATGGGGCTTCCCTTTCATTTTGAAGATATTTTCAAATATGTAAACCTCAAAATATGCAACATATCTCATAAAATAAAAATATTCGCGCATTTCTTGATTTTGGTGTAATTATGCAAAAATGTGGATATTTTGGAAACCCCTGTTTATACTTTATGAAATTTTTTGATGGATGATCGGGTTCTGGGTCACCAAGAGGACCCCTACCATCGACTAGACCTCTGAAAAATTGTTTATTTAAAAAAAAAAAAATTTATTATATGAGAAATTTTACTGAAATTTGAAAACTTTGGACCCCCTGAAGCATGGGTTAATATTGACCGAGGGGGCTCAAATTTTTACCACGTCATTTTGACACCAAAACACAACTTTTGTGCCGTAGGCTGTTTCGATTTTCGAAAAAAAGTCAAAATCATTCCACCCTATTCTCCACCTTGAGATGAACAACTCAAACTTCGAATATTTTTTTCCTTCATTCATTATATTACCAACTAAGAAGTTAATCGTGTGAACACGAATTTGCTCAAATTTGAATGATCAAGTTCTCAATTAAAGACCAAATTCATGAAAATTGGATCAAATTTCATAAAATCTGATGAAAAAAGTAATTTAAAATGTAGATTCCAAAGTTCTTCAAAACGATATCCATATTATAAGTATTCCATTGTTTTTCATACAATTTTCTACACAGGATGTTTGTGGAGTGACGAGGAAAATCCAAAGGATGAATAGGCAACCCAAAAAAACCAAAAAAAAAAAACAAAAAAAAAAGGTTTCATCAATCGTACGTACGTCTTATGGGAAGTACAAAAGACAAAATTTTTTTACCACTGGTATTTTTTGCCTACCTTTGAAAATGAAGACGCTACAACGCTTTAAAAATCGAAAAAACGGGTTTTCAATTTTCAAGGCTTCATAGCGTCTTTATTTTGAGAGGTAGACCAATTTATCATGTAACTTTTTTGTTCCTCACAAAAAATTACACTCATGATATTATGCATTTTCATAACAGAAATGAGAACAGTGACAGCAAGAGCCAAGTGAGGCCCCAGCAGCGTTGCCAAATCTCCGGATTTTCAGGAGATCTTCTACTTTTTAAAGGCTCTACTGATTTTCAGAAAAGATTCCTGATTTTTAGCAAGAGCTCCGCTCCTGACTTTCAACGAAAATTCTTTGATTTTTCAGCTTAAATCTACTGATTTTTTCAAAATGTTTGTAAAATGTGACTCAAAAGAAGGGGAAACAATAATTTCTCCCGAATCTACTGATTTTTTGAAAAAAAAATCATCTGACTTTTTCGAATTTCCATTTGGCAACGCTGGGCCCAAGTGCAATATTTTTTTTTTAAAACTCTTGTTTGGAATTTGCCTGGGATGGTCACCATTCATTTTTTTTTTTGAGCCACGTCTGAAAAATTTTCGCATCTTGAATTTTTCAATCGATTTTTGAAGATTTTTTAATGTTTCTAGAATAAATAATACCACAATTTTTTGAAGAAAAGACCTCTCGAGTTTCTTGAGAAAAAACAAATATCAATTTTTTGAAAGGAAATTTCAATGTTTTGAAGAAAAAGTGGCTCATCTGCGGAGAAAATGATGTCTAATTTTTTTGTCTCAATTTTTTCAAAAAAAAAATAATTGTTTTTATTTAGTTAGGTACTAAGGTATTTTTTCCCAGGAATGAAATCATTTATTTTTTAGAGAAAAACAATTTTAATTCTTTCAGAAAAATCTCAAATTTCCCTCCAATTAAAAAAAAAAGAAGAAAAAAACTTTCCATTTCCTTGGAGAAATATTTTTTTTCGACTTCAAGTTTAAAAAAACTTCTCATTTTGAACTATTTTATTTTAATTTTTTTTTCTAATGAGATCTTTCAAAATTTTTGAAAAAATCTCTACATTTACTTTGAAACAAAAAACTTTTATTTTTAAATTTTTTTTTTTTTTTTTTGAAAAGAGGTCTTTATTACTTCTTTACCTAAAGTGAAAAATCTCATGTTTTTTGAAAAAGAAATTCTCTTATTATTTTTGGAGTCAAAAATTCAAAATCAACTTACTTTAATACAGATTTTTTTATTTTGAATACGTATTTAGTTTGAAAGAAATTTCTTTAAATTTTATTTCAAAACAAACGCTCATTTTAATTGACTAATTTTTTTTTTAAATGTTGTTGAAAGCAAAATTTTCAAGGTTTGAGTTCCGATTTTTTTTTTTTGTAAAATTTTATCCAGTACAAAATATAATTTAAAATGGGTATTTAAAAAAGTTTGAACGTTATTTTTAATTTTTTTTTTTGCAGTTTTACTGATTTGAAAACTTTTGGATAAAATTTTTGGTATAAATTTGTATTACAAACCAAAAAGTATTTTAAATAAATTAGCCAGATTAAAAAATAGAAAATGAATAAAAAACTTCAAAAGTTATTTTAGTAAATAATCCTTTCAATTGAAAAAATCAAATTTTACTAACATTTTATCAAAAGCAAATCAATTTTTAACAAAAATATTCTACACAAAAAACCTTGAAAAATTTCTTTGCAAAAAAAAAAAATAATTCAAATAAAAAAAGAAGGATTTCTTTCAGCAAAAAAAAGCCTTTGAAAAACCACTTTCAACAATTTTTTTAATAAAAGAAACATTATTTTCAAAAAACAACTCTAAAAAAAACCTTCAAAAAAGAAATTCTCTCGTTGTTCGATCTCTTTCTCGAATTTTCCCAATGAATCATTCCTCAAAAATTTGAATTTCTTCGCAAATACGAACATAAACTCGTTCGTAATCGTTTCTACCCCTTTCGACCTCCGCAACGCGACCTTGGCAAAAATTATGACAATCCCTTTTGTTATAACGAGTAAACTTCACGCATATGGGTTACGAATAATGAGAGGCTAATGGCCATCCGTCCTTCCAATATTTACTATTTAGACCTTTTGAAACGCGTCTCTCTTCTTGTAGCTAAAAAAAATCCATTCAGCTAATTCGTTGTTATCTTTAACAGAGATTTATTTTTAAGGAAATGACAACGTGCCAAAACGTTGTATTTGATAAATGAGCAAACCTCGAGTGTCTTTTCTCGGCGGCGCGCATATTTCCAGTCAAATGAAGCAAAGAAAAACAAGCAAACCTGTATACACATAGGCCTATACCGTAATGTAGTATTTTGGCAACAAAAAAAGAGAAAAAAACTACCAATTCTTCTTTCATACATTGTATTTAGTATTTACCCACGCCATTGAAATATTCTCTAAGCTAATAAAGACTTAATTACTCAGACGCCATGCCATATTTGGTATCCTCGAGAGGAGGTACCTATCTCTGGCTCATCAGGTTTTTCGAAATATTCCAAAAACCAAACGTGTGTTGTGTGTAGTAAAGATGAAATGAAAACAATGTCGACTAAGTCGACACAACCGACGAGTACTCGTACTCGTACTGCGGTACTCTCGTAAGTGAAGTTATATTCGAACGAAGGAAATGACTCATTCTGCTTATTGTGTTGTTAAACATTCAAAGACGTTGTTTGTTAATCTATCCAATTTAGCAGATAATCCGTTGGTATGGTGTTTCTTTGGCAGCATAACGATTAATACGTGTACCAGATTACTTAATAGATGGTTATGCCTGCCGGATAGGAAAATTTTTTCAACTCGTATAACTCGTAAATATTTTCATTTCGGATACTTTCTATGTTTTCATTGAGTTTTATTAATGTCGTTAGGACTACGACGACGGCGACAAACGGTGGCGTGCTGTAAGTGTACGTACGTAACGTATGTACGTGTATTGAGCTCGAAAGAAATTCCAAAGCTCTTAATAAAATTACAGCTATGCCTTAGTTACTTCGTGAAAAAATGCCCAAAATGTATCAAACATTTCGGAGATTAAAATACAAAGTACGTAGATTTTGATGAATTTTTATCATTTTCAAATTTCAATTAATTTTTGAAATTAGGTAGGTATAAGTATATTGCTTTTAAAATCTGACAAGTTTTAAATAGGTAAGTTCAATTTTCATTTTAAAATTCAATTTTAAACTTTTTTAGAATAATTTTTAGAACTTGATATGAACTTTTCAAGTGCTATATTTTTTTTAAATTAATGATCATTTTAAAAGGTGACACTCCCTCCCCCCCTATAATTTAAGGGGGCCTATAAAATTTTTTTTTGTTGTTGAATGCATAGAGTTGACAAGCGATATTTTCTAAGACCTTTGCATGACGTCAATTTGATTTTTCATCTATGAAGTTTTGAAGAAAAATTGGAAACTAATTTCATCTCGCTTTTTTTTACAAAAAAAATAATTTTTGATTTTTGAAAAATAAAATGCATGGAGTTTTCAAAAAAAAAAATTGTATTCATTTTGCATTTTAATGATGTCATTTTGTAGAAATTATTGATAAATTTTTTAGAAAATCAAAAATTTTAAGCGTTGAAATTGGAGAAAAACACGACTTTTTCTTAATGCCCCGTTTCCAGAAAAACTATGCAACCCACGAGGTTTTTCCTCAGAATGATTTTTATTCAGTACAGTCTGGTCTGTAGTCTGACGAGAGGGTTTCTCGAAATTATAATTTGCCGACGACTTCTTTCGAGTTGAATGGAATACTAAGATGAAATTCATAAGAAAGTTAGATAAAATCAGGGGAAAAAGTAGGAATTTCGCAAAACCCTCTCGTCAGACTACAGACCAGACTGTATTGAATAAAAAACATTATGAGAAAAAACCTCGTGGGTTGCATAGTTTTTCTGGAAACGGGGCATTAAGAAAAAGTCGTGTTTTTCTCCAATTTCAACGCTTAAAATTTTTGATTTTCCAAAAAATTTATCAATAATTTCTACAAAATGACATCATTAAAATGCAAAATGAGTATAATATTTTTTTTTGTAAGCTCCGTGCATTTTATTTTTCAAAAATCAAAAATTAATTTTTTTTGTAAAAAAAAACGAGATGAAATTGGTTTCCAATTTTTCTTCAAAACTTCATAGATGAAAAATCAAATTGACGTCATGCAAAGGTCTTAGAAAATTTCGCTTGTCAACTCTATGCATTCAACAAAAAAAAAAAATTTATAGACCCCCCCCCCCCCCCTTAAAGCTCAATAGCCGATGGGTACAAGGATGATACATGAAAATTGCAGAATTCTCGATTAGCAATGGCGAGAAGGGGGATTTCAAAAAGAGCACTTCAAATATTTTGGAGATACCTATTACCTACTCAAAAAATTGAGAATTTGCTCTTCTCCAAAATTCACTCCGTAACAATTTAAAAAAAAATTTACTCCTAAAAATTTAGATTTTTTTCTATGAAAAATGAATAAAAAATACATAAATAAAAAAACAATAACATACAAAACAAAGACAATTTTTCAACAAAAAAAATAAAATAAAAAGTCATTTTTGCGAAAAAATTCAGGAATTTTTCTTCATAAAAATTGATTTTGATCTCTAAAAATGAAACGTTTATTCCTCGAAAAAAGGTAAATTTTTTACTAAAATAAATTGAGATTTTTTTCTCTCAAAAAATTGAATGTTTTTAAAAATTTCTACCAAAAACTTTTTTTTTATTTAAAAAAAAATACCTAATACTAAAATAAAAAATCTTTTTACTTCAAAAAAGTTGAAAATATTTATTCCATAAAATTTAGGGATTTTTCTCAAAAAAAAAAAAAATTATCTAGCAACAAAAAAAAAGGTTTGTATAGGTAGGTATAAATTAATTTTCTTACGAAATTTTTTTTCTTTGTGTTTTTGTTTGTTTATTGTTATTCTTTTTGAAGTGCATCATGAAGAGGATAGTTTTTTTTAGAGAATTTTTAGATCAACAGAATTCGTGACTTTTCAACATTTTGTCTGACTTGACGATTTGAAAAACAGAATAACAATCCGATGGATTGACCTCCTGCATCCTGCATGGAAAACACAATTCATCTCAAAGTCGAAAGGATGTCACTGTGGCTACAAAACTTTAAATGATCCAGATGCACGCACTATGTCAGCAGCAACAACTCACAAGTATCCGCGAAACACGAAGCAGCGCGAAATTTACGCTAAAATGCGCTATACAACTTATACAGCAGCATAAATTTGATGACACAACAAAAGTCGCGTACGCGAGATACAAGTTGATTAAGGAAATACGGCCGCCAGGGTACTTTTAATTTTATCGCAACACGCGTTTAATTTGATGATAACAGTTGACATGTTGGGAAACGAGAATACGAGTAGGCGCCTCGAAGCGAGAAAAGGCTAATGAGACGTTTAACAGCGTGAAGTACACGGACAGCGACACGTGTCGAGCTTACGCGAATAAAATAAAACCAAACACCAACACGTATAGTTTTCTATACGCTTTGCTTCTCTAATGATGGAAATTATAATCGAGAGTAGTGAATTTTCCAGCCAACATTGCAGGACAAACTTTGAACTTATAAAGGGCTCTAAAATATTTTTTTCATCTTGAGAAAAAAAAACACCAACTGTCAGAAGTGAAAAAAAACTTAATAGTCATTTTTTTACCCTTCCTATCAAAATTTATTCATTATACTATATTTATTTCACCCCAACGAATACCGTCCTTGCACTCATTTTTTCAATAATCTAAACCACTGAACTAATATTTAATTTTAGTACAAAAAATCCCCAAAAAATTGAGGACGTTGGGGACGAGAAAGATCCTAACGGACGATTTTTCTTCTAAACAATTACATTACTACGAGGCGCATGGCCATTGGCTATCTGCAGGATTTTCTAATGAGGAGCAAATCTTAAAAAAGCGTCTACTGAAGTAGGCATTGAAAGATTTTTTCAATCTAAATCATATAGTTATGAATATGACTTATTTTTTTAATACAAGAAAAACATGGTGTCTAAATTAATTTTTTTTTGAAAATTCATGACCTTTTCATGACTTTTTCATGAACAATATTTCAACATTTTCAGGAACCCCCTTCCAGCATGAGTGTAACTTGGAATGAATATGGGGGGGGGGAAATCCTTATTTTTCCCTAGTGGCGTAACTAGGATGAAATCATGGAGGGGGTTCAACTTTCCGGGGTGATCATTTTGAAATAAAAATTTTCATTTTTTTTTCGAAAACAAAGAGAGCTGTATTATTTTGCGCTCTTGAGCAGAGAAAAAATTGCACCCCAAACAGTGACGAACTGAAAGAATATTTCAGGGGAAAAGGGAGCAGAATTACTGAAAATACCAAATCTACGTACTGAAAATTTGAAACTTTACCAAATGAGATAAAAAGAATAATTATTGCCCAAGCGAAGCGAGGGCAAAATTTTTTGAAAAAAAAAAATGCAATTTTGAGTAAGAAAATACGCGTTTTCTGCATAAATTTTAGTTATTAAAGGTTGGATTTTTGCAAATATTTACAAAAATATTACTCGAGCGTAGCGAGGGCGAAATTTTTTAAAAGAAATATTCAATTATGAAAGAAAAAAAGGGCAAATTTTGCCTAATAAATAAAAAATTCATGACTTCCAGCAGAAAAATTCATGACTTTATTCATGACCTAGTGATTTTTTTGAAAAATTCATGTCTTTTTCATGACTTTCATGACCCATTTTCAAATTTCATGACTTTTCATGATTTTCATGACCGTTAGACACCTTGAAAAACTTGAAGAATGGAAATAAAATAAAAATATTTTTCTTTTCCAAAAAAAATTGAAAAATTTCATTATGCAAAAAATTGAAAATTTTTTTTGAAGTGATTCAAAATATTGAAAAATTGCTTGCACAAAAAAATCACGACGACTGAAAAAAATTGAAAACATTATTTAATCTTAAGAAATCAAGTAGCCAGTAGGTAAGTATTTCATATTCCAAAAAAAACTATAATTTTGTTCACCAAAAAAAAAAAAAAAAAAAAAAAAAGAGAAAAAAGAGAAAAATTTTCTCTATAATAGATAGTGTTCTTTCCAATAAAATTTAAAAACTTTTCATTCAAAAAAGGAAAAGAAAAGAAAAGAAAAGACAAATGAATAAATAAATAAATAAAAATAATGATAAAATGGGCAATGGAAAATTTCTTTATCTGAATAGATAACTATTCGAAAAAATGAGAGTTTTAAAAAAATAAACGAGAACTTTTTCACAAAAAAAGTTGAAAATTTTCATATTTGAAAAAATTAGAAATTTTCTCTGCAATGAAATTGGGAAAAAAGGGAAATGGAACATTGCTCTACCTACTTGAGTATTCCACAAATTCAAAAAAAAAAATATACTTTTTTCAAGTGTTTTAAAAAATTAGAAGATTTCTCATTCAAAAAAAAGAGTGAAATTTTTTCGAAAAAATTTCCCAAAAAATAAAAAAAAAATTGTTCCAAAAAAATTAGGTACTCTCGAAAAATAAAAAATAAAAGTTTCTCTTAAGGATGAGAAAATTTTTCAAAATTCAAAATATTTTCACTCCAATAGTTAGAATATAATATTTTATTCTGTAAAAAAGTAATTTTTTATTTGATTGCTCTGAACGGATGCTTTTTTTCACTAACTTTCATTAATCATTCAACTTCACTGGTCAAAAAAATCAACGAAATCATGCAAGTTCATAGCCCCCCCCCCCCCCCCCAAAAAAAAAAAGTAAAATTAGCAGAATTTTTTTTTATCAAGCATATATGGGCAGTACTAAAAAAAATTACAAGGTGACTAATTGTCATGAATTCATGGATTTTAGACTTTGTACTGGACAAAATTGGCATATTTTTTTTTCATTCAAGACCACATTTTCAAAAATTTTATCAAACGAAAGTTGTAGATTGAGGTCCAAGAAATAATTTTGGCAATTATAAAATTCTCGATTACATCCTTCCTTCTCCTCCAATTTCACATAATTCGACTTGCGATACTTATATAATTAAAAACTGGGGACGTAGGGGTTCAACTGAAAAAATTTTCAAACAAATGTTGTAGCCTAAAGTCTTAGGAATAATTTTGGTTATTACAAAAATTTTGATTACACTCCTCCCTCTTCTCCAATTTCGAATATTAAGTACTTGTAGTATTGGACTCGGTAAAATTCAACAACAACGATTCACTTCCATGTTATAACAAATTTATCAAACTAGACTCGAGCCTCGAGCAATACCACTTTCTGTTTGGCAAATGATTTGAGAATTTTCGGAATTTCAAAGATTTTTACCCCGCTCCCAAAATTGAAAAAGTCACTGATGAGGATGTTAGTTACTTTGAACAAAAAAATGATGGGGGAGTTCACTCAAGATTTGGATAAAATGTAAAAAAATGGCCATGCATGGAAAAACCATGGAAAGTCATGAATTTACAAAAAAAAAAAAAAAGTGGACCATCATGAATGAACATTTAAAAATGAACGCAATGGACTAGGGAGGTCGACATCAGTATTACAAACCAATTTCCAGACTTTTATCTCAAAATTAACAATTTTTATAAATAAAATAATTTACTAATGGGCTATTTTTCTTAATTTTCAAAAATTTGCAAAAATTGAAAAATCAACTTCGACAGCTCAAAATTTGGTCCTGAAGTCTGGTTGGAAAGCTCTTTCAGCTCGATAGGAGTTGAAGAGCTGGCAAGGTTCCCTTTTATTGGATTTACCTCCGCCATGGTATAATTATCACTACCTACGTACATATATCGCGAGTTGCATATTCCACAAAAACCAAGGCACGGCATTAAAATTCTCTCAACGTTGGTGTTTTTTCCTATACCTTCGAGAATACAAAAAAAAAAAGAAGAAAGGAAAATAAACAAACAACCATACGTTTACACCGAACAGAGGTAATTAAGTCACCACAACAAGGCTTTTTTTACTTCGCTTTTTACCACAAATAAACGCACGCGAATACAAGAGTGAAAGTTAGTACATGAGAAGAGGAAGCATTTGTGTACACAAAAGACCATTGTGCTCGATTCTGGAGGGGGCATCGGGACGGAAATTCCGCTTTGTGAAAAGAGTTAACGTTTAATTTTGATTTGCAACGTCAAACCCTTGACATTATTTACGGTAAAACTATGCGCTTACACACGGAGAAAGCATTTTCGTCCATTTCACATTCACACAATCAATCGCTTTCTCAAGGGAGGAATTAACCACCATAATGTTGGATTTTTCTCACGATCGCCGGATAGTTTTCCGATCATTAATTATAAATACCTCGCGAGGAACAACGCATTAATGACCCGTACGACCGCAGTTTGCGGTTTTTCGCCGACCCGTGCACTTTGAAATATTAAGATGTATCTTTTCAGAAAAAGATGTCACCTTTTGGGGATTCGAAGCGAAGGTCCGGCCGGTATTAGGGCGCGAGCAATGCATCTATATGGTAAGATCTCTATATACGTATATAAAGATGCAATAAACCTTTGAAATGCGCTCGTGCGTGGGAATTTACGTTCAAAGGCCACCTTGGTCGTAAATACGTGTTTTTCACTTCGGCACTCGTTTGTCGTAATTGAAACATATTATAATATAGGTACGTGTGGGAAGATTTATACACCGAGAGAGTGGCTCGGTGGTGAGGAGGGGAGGGGAACAATCAGAATAAATACTGAGACTGTACAAGCGTATACCTAAAACAAGTCAAAGGGGTCAGTTTGGCAATTTCTTTATATTAACGACCACGCTTATTTGGGTCAATAATTATCCTCGTTATAATATACGATGGTAAATTTTCCTCGTATTGTGTATTCAACACCAAGGACGCAACGTAGTTTAGGTGGGAGGAGTTAGACTATTATTGCGAAGTTAAGGATGCGTTTTGAAATAGCTTCGAGCGCCCTGCTATGGCGTATATTTTTAGAAGACACGTTTATGTGGTACGAATAGAAAGGGTGCCGCAACCCATCATGCCCGCCTCAAAGCTCTTCTTATGTCGTTGAAACGCACACCGATTCCCTTTTTTCAAAGTCCAAATCGTCGAGTTTTTTTAGAAACACTTAGGCGAATTTGTCAGCTTTGAGATTATTTTTTTTGTTTTTCTATGTATTTTTTTCACGAGCTTCATTTTTTATTTCGCGATATTGAAGGGGTAGGAAATTTATTAAATAACATGAAATAATTTGATATTTTTTTCGAAATGGAATATAAGTTCTTTGAAGAGAACTTATCAAATGCTACATACATACAAAAAAAATGATATGGGGACAGCTTCAGGGTGTCTAACAAAATATTTTCAGCTTTACAGCAGAAAACAAGACTTTCATATGGACTTTTAGGGGGGGGGGTCAACATTTCCCCCCCACCCCGGTCAACTCGAAAGAAATCGTCGGCAAATTAAAATTTTGCAAAACCCTCTCGTCAGACTACAGACCAGACTCTACCGAATAAAAAACATTCTCAGAAAAATCTTGTGGGTTGCATAGTTTCTCTGGAAACGGGGCATTTACCAAAAACCAAAAAATCTATCCATACTTTCTGCAAAATGACATCATTAAAATGCAAAATGAAAATAATTTTCTTTTTTTGAAAACTCCATGCATTTTATTTTTCAAAAATCAAAAATTAATTTTTTTTGTAAAAAAAAGCAATTTGAAATTAGTTTTAAATTTTTCTTCAAAACTTCATAGTTAGTTGAAAAATCAAAATGACGTCATGCAAAGGTATTAGAAAATTCCGCTTGTCAACGCTATGCATTCAACAAAAAAAAATTGCCCCCCCCTTCTTTAAATAAAATATTTCAGGCGTCACCCTCAAATACTCAATGCAACATCAAAACACACACTAGCTCCTAGTTTGCACTGCGGAGGTTGAGAGAGATTGGGCTGCATTTTTAGAAGTCCAAAACTATATAAACGCTTAATATACGAAATTAGAGGGGAGGGGAGGGGAGGGAAGGGAAGGGTCCAATTGAAATTCTTATAATAAGCAAAATTATTTCCAAGGTTTTAATCTACATCTTTTGTTTGAAAATTTTTTCAATTCAACCCTTACCTCTATCCAATTTTCAATAATGAGTATCCATGTATTAATATAAAAAATTGGAGAGGAGGGAGGGTTCCAATTGAAAAAATTTTCAAACGAAAGTTGTAGATTAGAATCCTAGAAATAAGGTTATTATAAGAATTTCGACTGCACCCTAAGCTCCCTTCGAATTTCGCATATTAGTACGAAGACACTCAATATTGAAAAACGGAAGGGTGGGTGGATGGGAGGGAGGGAGGGAGGAAGGAAAGCGTTAAATTAAAAAAAATTTCAAACAAAAGTTGTATATTAAGATCCTAAAAATAAGTTTGGTTAGTTATTTTCGATTAGACTCTTCTCTTCCCTCTACTTTTGTAATTAGGCATTTTAAAAGTTTTGTACTTGAAAAAATTCAGCTTGAAGAAAAAAGAAATCAAAACTAAAACAAAGATATCGTACATTTAAATGTGAAATGACTAAAAAATATAATAGTGAAAAAATGCAACATTAAAATATTGATTTCAGAAAAAATAGAAAAATATCCATTTCTTTTAATATTATTAAAAATTTAAAAAATAATAATAAGTCAAAAACTTGATAGTTAAGTTGAAATAAGTAATAAAAATATAAAATTTAAAAAAAAAATCTAAAACTGAACATATTAAATTCGAATAATTATTGAAAAAGTAGAAAATCGAGTAGGTAAAATCCAAAATTATAAATGGAAACTTTAAATCGGGAAAATTAACGACTTGAAAACAATAAAAATTCCAAACATCAATAATCAATACAAATACAAAAAATTCAAAATAAAAATGACCAAAATTTTAAAATGAAAACTTTCGTTTAAAAAAATTATTAGGTAATAACTGAAAATTCAATAATAATTAGTTATCAACACATCAAGTATGTACATCAAAATTTGAAATGGTTGGCAAAAAATTTTTTGATAAAAAAAAAATAAAAAAAATTGACAACAGAAAGTTCAAAATCAAATGACATTACAACTTGACAACATTAAAAATTCAATTCAAAAAATTAGAAAAATCAAAAATTGAAAATTTCAATATGGAAAAACTGAAAACATTGAAAATACATAAGATAAAAAAAAATCGAAAATTAAACAAATTGAATTCTAATAGTATAAACGGAATCAAAATTTAAAAAAACAGAATTGAATTAAAAATTGAAACAAAAATTTTGGTTTGGAAAAATTGACAACAGAATATTCGAACAATCAGAAGGTTTAAAATGGCTAAAACTTGAGAGAAAAAAATATGAAAATTGAAAATAAAGTTTCTAAATTGAGAAATCGGGAACCTGACATTTAGAAATGCTAAGAATCATATGAATAAAAAATGAAAAAATTTTAAAAGACCGAAAATTAAACAAAAAAAAAAAAATGAAAAAATGATCGTGGAACCAGCGGAAGGGATACCCCCCAAAGAATCTGCTTGCTGAATAAACGAGTAAATAATCGGAACAGAAGAAGGCTGAGCCTGTGACTGCTGCGAGGGGGCTTTGGCTTTCATCTGAGCTTCGATATCTTCTGCTTCTTTAATTCTGCCCATGAGTCGATAATAGTGCGCCCAATGTTCACCACACTGATCGTCTAGGCCTTGCGGTTGTGGAGTTGTCGAAAGTGGCTCCTGTTTTTGATCACTGGGTACGTCTTGTTGTCCTTGTTCCATACTCAGTTTTTGCATCGCTGACTCAATTTGCTGTGCTCCATCAGACTTCGAAGCTTTAAGTTGTTCTTCAAGTATATCCGCTTCCTTAGGCATTCCAATAGACCTGTAATACTCGATCCACTGAGCGGTGTAATCGGGTAGAACACCCTGACTTGGAAAAGATACGAACATGCCTTGAGCATGCGTTTGCTGCACTCCACCCGACTTCAAAGCTTCAGCTTGTTCTTCAATCATATCCGCTTCCTGAGGCATTCCATATTCGGCCCACTTAGCGCTGTAATCGAGTAGACCATCCTGACTTTGAGACGATATTCCTTGAGCATGAATTTGCTGTGCTTCACCCGACTTCGACGCTTTAGCTTGTTCTTCAATTATATCCGCTTCCTTACCCATTCCAATAGACCTGTAATATTCGGTCCATTGAGCTCTGTAATCAGGCCAATCAGGCTGACTCGTAGCAGGATTAATCTTCATTGAATTCACCAGAAGACGACATTTTGGGAGTATTGAAAGTTCAAAAAATTAAGAACTAAAAAAAATCAACACCAAATTCAAAATTACGAAAAAATGAAAATTAGATTTTTTTTTATTAAAATCATAACAAAGAAAAATGAAAAAAAGAAAGCAATTGAAAATTCGCACAAAATATTTGTAAATTAGATTCTGAAATAACCCAAAGTGTAAGAGGAAAAAAATTGAAAAGTTGAAGAAGATAAATTCACCAATAACGACACATTAAGATTTAAAAACATTTATGATTATTCAAAAAATTGTAAAAATCTGAAACTGAAACGAATTTTTGAATTCAAAATGAGTCAAAATTTTTGTCAACAAGGCAACCTTGACATTCGTCAACTCAGATTGAGCTGAAATTTGACTCACAGAAGGAGCATGGCACCCAAACATCAGAATCAAATTCTGAGCTGTTGAAGTTGATTTTTTTTTTTTTTTTTTAGCGAATTTATTAAATGGCAAAAATAAGTAGCTTTGAAATATTATACTAACTCCGAATGTTTTTTCAAAAAAAAAAAAAAAAAAAAAAAAATTAGTTACTTTCTGTGTGTTTCTTTCACTCCACTTTTGTCATTTTTTTTCATCCTTTCCCAAGAAAAGTACAAATTGCGAAAAAATAGGACAGTTGGAAAACGTTTTCCTTGTTTTTTTCAAAAAATTGACTTTTTTAGAGGCAAGAAAATAAATACGTATCAATAAAGTTTAAACAAAAATGTTTTTTGACAAATTGAACGAACTTTCGTTCATTTACAAAATAAACTCGAACAATTTCGTTCATTTTTTTCGTGAACTTGCCCAAGTCCGATTACCAGAACTTTGGCGTTACAAAACGTGTGCAAATATGATCGAAGGCGTATTTTATTCGGTATCATGTTGGAAACTTATGTATCTCATCTTTGCAAGTTAAAAAGGCTAAATAACAAATTTCATAAAAATAGTGACCTAATCCGTTTTTGCATTTATCGCGATTCAAGTAAGTACAACCGAGAAAAATTCAAAAATTCATAAAGATCACAAGATGAAAAATTAAAAATAGTATGTGCAATTTGATAAATTTATAATCAATTAAAAATCAAATTCATTATAATGACCAAACTGGCAAAAAATAAAATTGAATCAAAAATTTAAAAACTGACGAAAATTCGAAAAATTATCAAAATCCAAATTTAAAATGACTGAGAACTTGAAACAGAAATGGAAATTAGAAATTTAAAAAATGAAATAAAAGGAAAAAATTGGCAATTGAAAAAAAAAACCAAAAAAAAGTTCAAATTGAAACGAAACTTTGAAAATAATAGATTAAAAAAAATTCATTAGCATGAAACCAATGCGGACAAGGGAGTACTTTTTCAAGATCAACAAAACAGCCGGACAGTCAAGATAAACACCCTGTGCTCGAATTTTCATTAAACATTTCAACAATCAACCTCGTGACTTACGACATCTTCACCCTTGATTTTTTTCAACCCTTCTAAAAAACAAAATACCCGCAAACCCCCTACACCGGTAATCGTTTAATCCATCACCAAATATCCAAAACAATAAACATAATTCAACTCACATTTCCAATTCAATGGCACCTCGACGACTCTATCAACGATATTCTGGCGTCGTGAATCACAATTCTGTAAAAATCAAGCAGAAGAAAAATAAGAAATTAAATAACGATCAATCTTTCTCCATGTAGATACTTTTAGTATACTATACATGCAATGCAACACGATACCCGAAGATGAAAAACGGGCTCGCAGAAAGTGTTGATTTTTCAACACACTGCGACAAGCCTGGGAGGCGTTCGAACGCCAATACCGGGTTATTACATTAATGAGGGACTATTAAAGAAGGCGAAACGAGAAACAAGCCTCATTAATACCGCAGCACCAACCTACAGTCACAGTCAGATCTCTTTCTCTACATAGTATACAGCTTAGCATAGCATATTTCTACCAAGTATACCCGGCCATCTCAGGCTCGCAGGACAAATTTACCGTCCCTAATTAATAATATTTATCGCTACATTAATAAACAACCCATCCCTGAGACTTCATTTTCACCTTCATCTCTGCGGGAGTGCGAGGAGAACAATTAAAATGTATTTTAGTTGCGCGACTCTCGGTACTCTTCTATAGTCTTCTCACTCCATCGGTCGACGAGTCGTCCACGACAACACTCGACAAGTCGACAGCATCGCTTGAGCGAATATAAAAATATACAGGGTGTCCCAGTTCAGAGTAATCAGACTTGAGATCTGGATACCTAGGCTACAATCGAGTAGATACCACTAACAAAAATCTTTGAAAATTGGTATTTTGACCAACAAAATCGGTTGCAGGGTATCCATCTGGATTTTTTTTTTTGAAAACTCATGAGTCATGACTTTTTTCATAACTTTTTTCATAACTTTTTTCATGAATTTTTCATGTTGGTAATGTGAAAATGATTTTTTTCCTGGAAATGAAACAAAAAATTTTCACGTGAAAAATTCTACTAAAAAGTTTTTTAACAACTTTTTCTACTTACAGAAAAATATATATATATATTTTTTTTTTGTTCAAAAGTTTAAAAAATATTTTATTTATTTATTTATTTTACTATCAAAAAAATAAAAATGATCCCCAAAAAATTGAAATTTTTTTTATTTCAGAAATTTTTTTGAAATTACGTATTGTTCGAAAAAAAATCCCAGTTTTTTTTCGAAAATGAAACGAATATTAATTTTTTTCACAAAGAAAAAATTACTTTTCCACTGAAATTTTAAAAAATATCTTCACATAAGAAAATTTTAGGTACCTATGACATTTGTTTTCCAAAAAAAAAAAAAAAAATGGATATTTTTATTCCAAAAAATCCTGAAATTTCTTCCTCCGAAATTTCTACTCCAGAAGATTTGAAATTTTTCATTTCAAAAAAATTGAGTAGGGATTTTTTTAAATTCCAAAAATGATCATTTTTTCTCCAAGAAACAGAGACCCCTCTCCCATAAAAATTAATTTGTCAAAAAAATGAAAAAAATTGAGATTTTATACTTCAGAGTTGGAAAAGTATTTTTAGTTCAAAACAATTCAATTCCAAAACGATAAAATTCATAATTTTGATTTTTTTGAAATTGGAATTTTTTCGCGAAAGTTTGAAAAATATTTTTATTTTAAAAAAACTGAGATTTTTTTAACGCTTTGTATACAGCAACTATACCTAATACTGGTGACGTGATTTCTTTTTTATTCTAAAACAATTTTAAAAAATTTTTTGTACCAAGCAATGGGGATTTTTTCCAAAAAAAAAATAGAGATTCCCCTCCCCTAGAAAAAAAATTCTTCAAGAAAATTAATTTTCTTTTTCAGAGAAAACAAAATATGCAACAGTTTGAAAAAATTTTACAAAGCGAATTTGTGGTTTTGTCCTAGTAATATGTATTATCAAAAATTCATAACTTCAAAGAGTAAAATTCATAACTTTTCTTGACCTTATACTTTTTTTGAAAAATTAATGACTTTTCCTTGACTTTAATGACCCATTTTCAAATTGTATGACTTTTTTATGATTTGTATGACCTGTAGACACCCTCTGTTGGCAACACGGTTTTCAAAAAAAAAAAAAAAAAAAAAAACCGACTTCGGCAGTGGATAAAGATAGCACTTTAAAAGAAGCAAAAAAAATTCCAAGTACATTCAATTGCCTAATTGCCTATCTCTGAAATTGAAGGAGTTTTAGTCACACGAAATTCCGGTCAAAAATATTGCCTGAAGGAGCTATCTATGGAGCCTTGAACTTCAAAAATATCGATTTTCGAATCTTTGCACTCCTTCATTTTCAAAGATAGGCACCTTGTGTACATAAAGTTTTTCATTACTGGCAGTCAGTTACACCAAAATCTCAACCCTGGTTACTCTGAAGTCTGAACCGGGACACCCTGTATAAAATCACACTCGCAAACATACGAGTATATTACTGCTGCGGCCAGTTATAGGGCAAACAATTTTAAAAGTCAGCTCAAGTACGAGTACCCAGTACCCACCCGAGCTCCTGCCGCGAAATAAACATAACCTCGCGATACCAAACCTCCGCCATGCAGGAGGTATGTTATTTTTTCATATTATAAAATCAATACCTTTATTATTCTCAATAGGTAACCTCTCTTTATACATACCAACGAATTTTCAATTGATCTTGTTATGACTTAATCAACATCCCCACATTCATATGTACTCGTATGTACGACAACGCTTTAGAAAAAAAACTCATCCTGGGCCTATTCAAACCCATACAGAGTAAAAATACTTCGCACACAACGGTTATTTCAAAATCACCAGACAGACGAGCGAATTTCCCGCATTTTATATGAGTTTTTTTTGCGTAGGTAGCTCGCACAGCGTCCATTTATTATAGGCTAGATATTTCTGGTTTATACTGCTCGTCTGCTACGGTATTCAAAACAATCTACACTAGTTGACTAATTTCTCTCGTATACTAATGGGTCCTCTTCTGTGATACACGATTTAACAATCTTATACGCGCATTCATACCTACGATTTTTAATTCTCTAATTTTCCAGTAAAAGGCGGTATAGCTTTATTCGAGAGAAGAAACGAGCCGATGTCTCGATTCATTGTTGCATTCTTTGGCCATTATTATTATTATTAATTCCTCTGCATACGCCGACGTCTTATACGATAATATACTCGATCTGGACACGTTTCTCATTTTAACGTGTTTATACGATTGTGTACAAATATTATAATCTTCGAAAAATAAACGCAAACGCATCTATCTGTCGTATATTTTCTTCGAAACTTCGCAGTATACCTACTCGGATATCAGGAGACAGGAGTGATTTTTCATTCAAACGATTCAATTTTATTCGTATTAATTTGCATCATAACCACTTTATTCCAGAAGCTGATTTGCTTACATTGTGAGAATTTACAATTTATCTTAAAAATTAGTAGGTACAACTTTGAGAAGGGGACGAAAATCAATAGTGGAATTACATTCGAATGTCAGCCCTAGTATGATATAAAATAAATATGTTGGCAATACCTACTTGACTATGCTAATTTTTTTCAACAGTAGGTGTGATCAATAGTAGGTATACAGGGTGTTTCGTAGCTGATATATTCCTTCCACCAGGAGAATAGGCAATTCATAAGGAACAAAAAACTATCTCAAGAATTGAAGGGGCAGGCAAGGAAAAATAAAATTGAGAAAAAGGAATTTTTGGCTGGCTTGGACAGTACTTACCGTAAAGTGGGGTAACTTCGGACTGCAGTCAAACTTCGTACAGTTCCGGTTTTTAGATTTTAAATGGCTGTCAACACTGACAAAGTGATTCGATTGCAACGTTCTTAGTTTCAAAAGAAAGATCACATTTCAGGCAACATTTTAAGGTGCAGCGAGCCTTTGGTTGACTTTGTTTTCTATTTTTTAATCTCGTTTGAACATAAAGTAGGAAAAAATAGTAAAAAAATTAACCTCAAAAAACTTTGTTCATCTTATGCAGTAGCAATAATGCGAAGTAATTAACTCCTGTACCATTGAATTCAGCGTTTAATACTGATTATTTTTTGCTATTCAACTTTAATTTTCTCGCGAAAAGAATGGTGGAAATGTAAGTTTTGTAAAAAAATAATAAGCTAAAATCATGACACTTACGGAGACCTCCTGGTTGTTTTTCACGAATAACTCTTCAAATATGCGTTTAAATCAAAAATTGGTCATAACTAAAATTAAAGATCATAAAATTTCCAACAAAAAAGGTTCTATTAATTTTTTTGTCAAATGAACGGGTGGCGCAAAAATAAGCTTCAAAGTATAAAGAGTGAAAAAAGTAGGATTTTCTCAAGTTTTTGTGAATATGATGTAATATTGAGAATTTTGACTGCATTTAAAATGTTGGAAATAAAATTTCATGACCATTTGTAACTGTTCGAATCAATTTTTCATTTTTTTAAATTTGTTTGTAAATTTTAGGCCAAAAAATTTAGTGTCCGAAGTTACCCCGCAATGCAGGGTAATTATTCTGACACATATAAAGTTAAATAACTTCCTTTTAAAGAAACTTTTTGAAACTTTCTATTAGTGCAAATTTATCTACTAATCAAGACGCAACTTTTTTGTTCTATGGTCAAAATCTCTCAAATGCGTTTTAAAGCAGTTATAACGTGCTGAAGGTGCAAAAGTGTCTGAAGTTACCCCATTTTACGGTACCTACTAGAAAAATAAAACTTTTTTTGTTCTTGGCATTTTTTTCATACCTTTGAAAATGAAGCCGCAGAAAAGCTTCAAACTTCGAAAAATACAAGTTTTTCAATTTTCAAAGCTCTGAAACTCCTTCATCTTCGAAAATAGGCAAATCCATCATATAACTTTTTTTACTTTTCTCAAAAAGTACCACCCATCCCATGCATTGTTATATTATCAGTCATATTTCCAGTAGAATGAGATAAATATTTGCATCTTTCTTGCACCCTTTCCCGTGTGTTGGTTTTCATCAGGAAAATGATCTTAAAAAAAATCACTTTTTGTATTAAAGGTGGGAGGGGATTTACTTTTACGTAGGTAATTAAAAAAATAAAAATTTCTAGTAAAATGGTTTCGACGGTAATCCACAGTTTTCTCATTAGATAAAAATTAAAATCATCCTCTTGCTAAAGGATTTTGTAAAAAGTAAATAGGTATTTGAAAACTCATCTTCTCCTGAAGTTTGAATACCTACGATTAACATGAAAGTAAATGTTTTGATCAACATGAAGATTATTTAAACAGATTTCAGTAAAAAATAAAATCAAAAAAATTGTTATTTTCTTTTTTTCAATTTTATAAAATTAAAATAAAATTTTATAAGTATTTAAAATTACCAAAAATATTTGATTATAGAATTGGATCGATTTTATTGAATTTTTCTTGCCGCTTCGAAAGAAAAACGATCCGGAAAATTTCACTTCCTCAAATTTAAAAAAAAAATCCCAATGAAATGGTTTTAGCATAATTCATCTTTTTAATGGAAAATATACTCCGCTCCGTTGAGAAGTTTTCAGTAAATAAAGGGAGTCAAAATTCTAAAATGACCCATTTCAATATTTGCTACATCGACGATTATTTTTGATAAAAATGCTCAATATGAAGACTATTTTAATGAAAAATTCAAAATAAAAGGTGGACAGGCAAATATTTTGATTATTAGCAAATTTTTCCATCAGTAAAAATCATCTTTAAATTTGACCAATTTTTTTTAAAATAGAAGTCTTTCAAAAAAATCAAATCAGAATTTAGAAAAATTTGACAAACAAAAATTTTAAAAAACACTATCAAAATTATTTAATCATCAAAAATACGATCATCAGAAAGTTTCAAAAAGATAACCGGAATTTTTCAAAGATAAAAAATACTATTTTCATTTTTTTTTTAAATTTACAGATAGGTATCTGACTTGGTAATTAGGCTACTCAATTTATAATGATCAAAAATTCGATCATCAAAAATTTTTAATATAATATTTGGAAATCAAGTTTTCAAAAAAATTGATCGCAAAAGTAGAAGTACCTTTTTCATTTGATTACCACCTTTTCAATCAATAGGAATTTTTGAAAAAAATATCTGTAAAATTCTTCTTTTCCGTTTTCCTCCAAAAAAAAAAAAAAAAAAAAAAAAAAAAATGGGCATTAGATTTTTTCAAAAAACTTGACGACCAAACGTTGAATAAAATGATTATTAAAGTTATTCAATAATCATAAATTAAAAACAAAATAAAATTAAGTAAAATAAAATAGAAAATAAAAATAATTAATATCTACAATTTTCAATTTGATTACAATTTTCAAGATTTTTGATTTAACTTCGATTTTCAACTTTCAACTAATTTCAAATTTATTTATTCCAATCTATTTTCATTTTTGTGAAATTTCAATTTATTATCTTTTTTTGGGTAGGTAAGAATGCTCAAGCCAGTTAAATGAAAAATTTTCAATTTTATTGTTGTTCTCATTTTTAAAATTTTTTCATAAAATCAAGTCCAAACAAAAAAAAAAAAAAAAAAAAAAAAAAAAAAAATGCGGAAAATGGGTTATCTAAAGTATTCATATTGCAAAAATTGTATTACCTATTTCGTTTTTAACTATCGAAAATTTATCATATCGCTTTTTTATTTGTTTTATTAAAGGAGAAGGAAGCTCAAAGACACTATACATCGAAAAAATGAAATGAAATAAAGAATTATTTTTCTATAAAAACACACCAACTTTCAGGTAAATCGTGAAATTATTCAAATTCGACATTGTAGGCCACATTTGAAATGAAAAAATAAAATAAATAAATAGGTAGGTAGATGAAATAAGAATAAAAATCAAGAAATCTTCAATAAATGAATTAATTGCATGAAAATATCAATCCTCAGCTATTTTATCACCAAACTCAATACCCGCATATGTACAAATTAATGTATCGACTAACGAGTTAGGCTACGAATACATAATTATCTTTTCATTTCGCTTACTTAGCCTAACGAAATATCCAACCAATCGATCTTCAACTTCGAATTCGTATAAAATTTGAAGTAGAAAATAGTTGTCGAGTTCGGATATAATTTATTTCTATGTTCATACCCATTACTTTTTTAACTCTTTTTTTAAAACATCAAATTATTATTAACTTGATTGATAAATTCAACAAAAAAAAAAAAATCACCAAAATATTTGAAAAAAATTACGATTCCAATTTCGAAATACAATTTTATTTCGATGCTCAAACTAATTTTTCTTCGATTCTCCACCAATTCTAAAATAATGAACTTCGCGAATAAAAATCGAAAATTTTATAAACTCATAAACTCGCCTTAAACTCATCTCAATATACCTCAAAAAGGTAGGTATATTCGTCGAAAACTAACGAATTACGCGTCGTTCGATAATTTTTACCAATTTATTTTTCATTTTAAAAAAAAATCACCAATTTTTCAAATCAAATAGGTAATATATTTCAACACGATCTTCAAATTTCAATTCACAACGAACGAACACCTTCATTTTCAACCAAATCCCACTTTCATCACTCACAAAAACAAAACAAAAAAATTAAAATTGAAAATTTATTATCACGTTTTCGCGGCATTTACACTTAAAAGAGGTAAACTCGACATGAAGCGATCTATATAAATAAATGACTAAAAATATATACAAACAAAAAATTCTAAAAATTCAGCACGACACTCGTTTAAGAAAGTTATAAAAAAAAATCAGCCCACTCATTCAATCAATAACTACGTAAACCATTGCAAGTGAATTCTCAAAAAAAAAAAAAAAAAAAAAAAAAAAAAAAAAAAATCAAATACATTGAAAAAAAAAATGAATACAAACAAAAAAAACATGAAAATTCATACACTTACGATAACATTATAATTCGAAAAAAAGGAACTGAACATGGCCGTAATGATTTCCTTATTATTAAAAAAAAAGTAAAATAAAAATCGACGAATAATCATATTCAGGATAAATTATTCCGCAGGGGCTACTGAATGTTTTTTTGGTTTAACGAATAACGCGAAAAATATCTATATTTAGGCGCTATAATATAGATACGTACGCATTCAATAAAGAAAGAAGAGGAGAAAAAAAAAACGAAAAAGAAAAACCTTAACTCGACCAATATTTACGGCTCGCGGGCCATTTATTTCACCGTTTAAACTCGTCCCCCTTTTTTTCTATGATCGGTATAGTTGGGTACATATGGAATGGTATTAAACTGTTTTATAAAAAGAACCGCCTCGTTCATACGCGCGAATAATGTACAAAGTATATTTTACTGGGGTCGATGTCGATACAATACGGGCATGTAGCTCTTTTCCTTTATTCATTATTCTATTTTGGCAATATAATTGAAACGTTGTTATGTTTAAACATCCCCTACGCGCTCGCAGACTCAACCTATTCCATTCGAAAGGGTGCCGCTGCCGCAATGGCAACGATGGAGACATTTTTCGGGAAATTTTTTTTCTATTGTTCGTTTTGACGAATACACTCCAGAGAAAAAATCGATAAAAATGGCCGCGTCGTTTTTAAACGTTCGCTCGCAAAAAACAAAAAATAAATAAATAATAACGATAATGGTAACTACTCACGAATGAAAAAAATACTTTTTTTATCGGGAAAGTGACGATTGTATATGAAATCGATCGATGAATTTTGACTACAGTTCGGATTTCGAATCGTTCGAAAGTACGGTAATAGGTTTAAGAATAGGCTGCTGTAGTCTTTGCTGCTGCGGCGGTTCGTTATCGTATGGCGAGAATATGGACTTGCTGCTACGATGACTGCCTGGCGACGTGGACGCTGCCGAGATACTCTCCAAGCTCGGTAGTCTCTGCTGGTATTGTTGTTGTTGCTGCCTGATGGCATTGTAGAGATAAGGCTGGTACATGGCTGAGGCTGCCGAATTCCTGGTATAACTGTCTGGACTCGTGGCTAGGATACGATCGATGGAGAACCCATTGATGGTGGATGTGGTCAAAGCGGTCGAGTGATCTGCCGAGGGCAGACTGGACGACAGGACGGCATTACCGTTGGGCAGCATGGCCGCCGTGGCTGCGGCAACCGCGGCCATATGGGCTGCAGCCGCTGCTGTGGCCGAATGGTACACCGAAGGGGCAGCCGTATTGAACGGATGATGGTACAGATGATGAGGATCGTTCAAAGCCGGTATCACCGGCCACGTATGATGAGCGTGCGGATTATTGGCGACGAGTGCCCTTTGATAGGCAGCCACAGCAGCCGCAGCTTGAGTCGATCTGTACACAGCCAAGCGTCGATTGCGCGACACTGCCGTAGATCTGCGTCTCAATTTACCGGTAGATCCGCCGATGAAGACGTCCTCGCTGCTGGCGTCCAACATCCAATAATTCCCTTTGCCAGGATCGTTGTAGTGGCGAGCCACCTTGACGAAGCATTTATTCAGCGATAGGTTGTGCCGGATGGAATTCTGCCAGCCTTGCTTGTTCTCCCGGTAGTACGGGTAGTTCTTCATGATGTATTCGTAGATTCCGTTCAGAGTCAGACGTCTGTGAGGGCTGTTCTTGATGGCCATCATGATCAGCGCGTTGTAGCTGAACGGCGGTTTCTCGTGTTTCTTTTTCTCGTCGTTGTTGTTGTCTTTTTTGCCATCTTCGTCGGTGGCCTCTTTGTCGCTGGTGACGATTTTCTCGTCGCCGCTTTTACCACCTTCGCCGGATAGGTCTGCTTGTTGACAGGAGATGGTGGAGGCCGAATTCGGCGTCGTGGCTGCGGTTCTGGAGCAGTCCAAAGGTGAAGAGACGTTCGAGTCGCCGGTCACGTCTAGGTCTTCGTCTTCGCTGCAGCGGAATTCCAGGCAATTTTCGCTGTCGTCCGAGTAGTCTTCTTCCATTTCGTCAGATTCGTCGTCTACGCGATCGTCTTTGTCGTCTGGAAACAAAATTGTAAATTGATCGATTAGTTCGATGAACCGAATTGTAATTAGGCACGAAGGTATGGATAGGTATTTTGAAGCTGCCGCAGAAATCCTTTGGGCAAAGTTGATCCATCAATTTTGGAAAAACCGAATTCTCACAGTTTACATTCGATTATCCTTCTCACGAGTAGAATTGGCTGAGACAAAAGTTATGGATATAGTATTCAGAACTTTGTAAAGTAAAAATTTTGAAAAAAAAATCTGATACACTCTGAAAACTACTTTTCAAGAGAAAACAAGATGGTAGGGGAAAATGTGTCAAATTAAAATATTTCAAGATTTCGGTTCAATAGACAAAATTTTTTATAAATATTTTTATCCCGACAAAATTTTTCAAAACTACTCAACTCATCATTTTTATTAAAATTTTTCAAAATTTATATTTAGGCTTCAATTTTACGGTAGGTAGGTAGATAGGTGTCTACAGCAAAAAATATACATCACAACACCATCATTTTTTGGCTCCTTTTCCATTTTGGATATGAATTCGAACATTTTTTTTGAATCGAAAATTCAACAAAAAAAATATTATAACTGTTTTTTTTTCTCAATTTAAAAATTGATGAAAAATTTTTGTTGAATGATTGAATACCTATTGTATACTTTTGAGGAACTACCCACTCATTTTGTCAGAATTTACAAGATGAAAAATTGATGAGTTTTCTTCGAGGGTTCTGAGCCTCATCAGTGACTTGGAATTCAAAAATACTCAGATTGAAAATTTCATTTACTTATAGTTTCATTTCAAAATGAGAGATTCGCTACAGAAATAAATTTGTTGTCGTCATAAAATAAATATCACTTCGATGGACAATGTTTCTGAATTGATTTTAGAAAGAAGGGAAAGACAAAAAAGTTTTCCGAAATTTAATTTTTAATTCAATTACCAGAGACGAAACTTGGCTAAAAATCAGCGAGGGGGGGGGGAGGGGGAGAGATAAAAGGAGAAATTTTCAAACTAAAATTTGAAAAAAATTACGATTTTGCCGACATTTTTTTTTTTTTAGCAAACGAACTTTGAACTTGGTGTAGGCAAACTGAGGTCGTGAAAATTTGCCGACACTTTTTATAAATGTTCGGCAACATTTTAGTAAATTTTCTAAAATTTTCGACAAAATATCACAAAAATCAGTAAAATGACAGAATTTAACAAAATATGGTCAAAAATTGCAGAATTTTCAGGAATTTGTCAAGTTTTTTGAAAATTTATAAACTGAGGGGGTGAACCACTCCCTTGTTTTGTCCCTGTCAATTACCTATTTTTTTTTCAAATAAGTGCCTATTATGTATAAATTTAATTGACTGTCTCAACTTCAACTTATTGGTTAAGAGAGAGAAAAGGGGATAAGTAAGCAGAGAAGAAAAAATTTGAATCAGACTTTCCAAGAGAATCAGGTAATAGAATAACGCAAATTTCACTAATAGGTATCTAAAAAAAATTACTGTTAAACAATTTTTCAAAAAATATAGAAAAAAAGTAAAATTGAACACCTAATGAAAAAGAAAGAAATTCATGATTTTGACCAAAGGATGGAAGTCCTCTTTTACCATTTTTCGCCAGATAAATCTTATTGAAATACCTACATCGAAAAAATTTCCTAGGCTCATTTCGGCAATAAAATTCTATAAAAATGCTTTTCATCGAAAGTAAGCCATATTTTTAATAAAATTTTGAACCTTATACCTAGTTTAACAATTTTTGAGTACAAAATTATTTCAAGATTAAGCTTATACTTATTTTTTGAGAAATTTTTAAAATTTTGTTCACTACGACATTATTAAAATTTTCTGATTCCTTTGACACCCCCCCCCCCTACCACGACCCCTTTTTAAAGCTTTCAGAATTTTTCCACTTGAAGTTGAAATTTTTGCAAATGTTAAAGACGAAATTGAAAGTATTAGCCTATCTCGACTTTCAAGTTGGTAATTTTATTGTAGCCCTTCAACTTCATAATAATTCCAGTAACGACAGTAAATTCCAGTCCAAGATGACAGGAATATTTCCATAGAAAACAGAAATTAATACTGTGAAACTCATTAATTCATGTACTCACTAAGATCCTCATGGTGTTTTGAGAAAATAGTACCTAGTTTGAAATCCATTTTTTTTTTCAGTGTTATTGGACCAAGTGATGGCGAGAGGGAGCTCTGGACCCTATGCAACGGAATGTTTGAGCTTTGAGCCCCCCACCCTTTTGTGAAAAATTTTTTTTACAGTCTATAAATAGTAAAAATTTTAAAATGGTAACAAAAATAATGATTGAAATTAAACTTTTTTTTTGTAATCTTCAGAGCTTCAAAATAAATCCGGGCTTGACGCAATTATACCTTTTGCATCTTCTCTCGCCACCACTGGTTAGACCCCTTTGGACTTTAAATTTCCATCTTGGCACATCCAGCTCCAACCAATTTCTCTCATTTCCTTCTTGTTCTTGTTCTTCTTCTTGCCTATTATTATTATCATCATCCTTCTTATCATTTTCTTTTGGGGCTCACGTGACTAAGTGCAAGCACCTAACTCACAAAACCTGAACCTGTCTTCTCACTCTCATTGCCAAAATCTTCTAAACTCAATAACTTTTTTCCTGCTCAACTCCTAATCTGCTCTCCCCAAAGGATTCGCTTCAGCTGTGAAATTCAAATTCTAGACATAGTAAAAGAAAATTCAACACTCACCAATTTCATCTTTAGTTTGTCCAGGCAACGTATACGACGTGATCATGGCATACTCCGGTGACTTAGAGGCGATCTCCGAGTTACTCTGAGTCGGTGGCGGAGACGACGAATTCTGTTCGGACACCTTCGACGAGATCGAATTACTCGAATGATGCGTCGATGTCAACAACGAACTGATATAAAAACTAGAAGATTTTCTGCTCGGTGTCAACGCCATGCTGGGTTCTTTATGAGCGATATTCGTTGCGTTCACCATTGTCATCAAACTGAACTTTCGTTACCGCGAAAATCGCACTAATTAGAATAAAAATCTCGAAAATCTTCGGATCATGAAAAATTGAAAATTGACCGAACGCCGTTCATAAAAATACGGAAAAAAGCACAAACACAAAAAATGAAATAGTCAATTGGTAGATCGCGAATATAGGTAAAGTATCTATCTATACCATGGAACTTCAAAACACGAAAAAACCGGTACAGGTTCGAAGAATCTCAACTCGTACAACAGAATGTTTACATCTAGCACGCCAATTCGTGGACTAATTTTACAGACAAGATCGAGTATCTTGTTTGTGTACACGATAGAAATACAAAATACAATCTTGCCCGGACCGACCAACCTCCGTGCACTTTCTACATGTCTCCCACCAATGGCGAGATAGTTCGCGGTGCCGCGAGCGACATCCAATCGTAACGTCGACCCGCCCAAGTCTTTTGTTATTTGCCGATGGGTCGTTTGTGTGTTTTGTACATAACCGCCTTTTCTACGCATGTTTCACAAATAAACACTCCTAAATAATGCAAACACTATGCCTTTTAGCTATCTCTGTAGAATGTAGATACGTACGTAGCATGTACCATTTCGTTGTAATCGTGTAACCACATCAGCGTATCGCTTACGACATATCAGCTACACATAAATACGCGAGTAAACTTAATGCCTTGTTTTACACGTACACATAGTACCCCACTCAGTGCCCCATCCACTCGATAGCAAACTAGCAAAGTTCCAAAAATTGCTGACTGTTTTGACTTCTTCACATCATCATCATCATCATTCAGGAGAACAAACGCGAACGAAAAGGCACACCAGTGTCGAGTAGGTATACCTACTATATATACATACGATGTATCCTTTTTGGGGGAGAAAATATAAGTATATTCTTGACGACACGACAGTCTGTTCACTGGAGTCTGGTTAAAGAATTTCATACGATATGTACGTGTGGGTTGTGGGTATCTCTTAATTACAACGAGTACACAGAATGATACAGAATAGGGTGGCCCTTATTTTTCGAATTTTGGAAATGTTGTCGGGACGGGGGGTCAATTGGTGACATATTGGTAGAAAATAATTCCCTATTTTTTATTTTTCCTCTAACTGAATTTTAAGCCGTTTCTCAGGGGCCTCCAAATTTGAAAAAATCAAAAAAAAAGATAAAATAGAACATTTTGAAAATTTTTGAAATTTTTTAGCAAAATGGTCATAGGGATGGTATTTCTATAAGACAAGACCATTTTCGATGATTTCTTATCTTTACCCCCCCCCCCTTTTCATGGGACATGAAAAAACGTCATTTTTTACGTTTTTTAAAAAATTTGAAAAAAATGGCTACAAATTAAAAAAAAAAAAAAAATTTAATAAAATGGTTTCAACATACATGTTATCACCCAAAAAGGTCATTTACGGTGATTTTTCACCACTGCCGTATCAGTGAGAATTTTTCAAAAACTATCAAAAATTGAAAAAAATGAGGTTTCCAAAAATGAAGGTAAGGATGAAAAATCGCCGTAAATGACCTTTTTGGGTGATAACATGTATGCTAAAAACAATTTTATTCAAAAAAAAATGTTTTTTTAATTTTTAGTCATTTTTTTTCAAATTTTTTAAAAAACGTAAAAAATGACGTTTTTTTTATGTCCCATGAAAAGGGGGGTAAAGATAAGAAATCATCGAAAATGGTCTTGTCTTATAGAAATACCATCCCTATGACCATTTTGCTAAAAATTTTCAAAAATTTTCAAAATGTTCTATTTTTTCAAATTTGGGGGCCCCTGAGAAACGGCTTAAAATTCAGTTAGAGGAAAAATAAAAAATAGGGAATTATTTTCTACCAATATGTCACCAATTGACCCCCCCTCCCGACAACATTTCCAAAATTCGAAAAATAAGGGCCACCCTAATACAGAAGACTAAAAGCGGATAATTTTTACACAGGCCCTTTGTAAAAAGGTATATTTTCGTTTTAGCTACTCGGTGTCTTTAATCAGACCGATTAGGGAAACCAGTTTGGGGTTCCCAATATATAAGTATTTTCATAGTTACCTATGGTTTCAGAACAATACACTGAAAAAAATGAATTTCCAAAAACCGCAATGATTCTGGGCAAAACACAGTAATTTTAGGACACGTCGCCAATTTTGGAATCATTCCGGTGAAAAACAGAAAAGATTCAGTACTGTGTTTTGCCCAGAATCATTACAATCCATTTTTTTTTCAGTGTAGTCAATAATTTTTAAACACAAAAATCTCATTTGTTTGGCATACTCTTTTTTATCATCAAAATTGTAAGCATAAAAAGAGACGCTGATGCACGGGTTTCTTTCTAAAAAAGAAAGCACCACGCGAACCATAAAACATACGATTCAGGTAAGAGCTTAAACGAGAAGGAACGATCAAGTATGAGCATTGAGCATGCAAGGTACGAGAATGTACAGAGATCTTTTACGAGAATGTGCGATTGACCATGAAGTAATATGAGCACAAGAGCACATATAAGAGCCATGGGTCAGAGATGGGCAGATCCACTCATTGAAGGATCTATAGACAGACCTGCAGTCAGGAGGGCTAAGCCAACCCTAGTTTCAGACTGAGCCCATCCCCCCCCCCCCCACAACAAATTACAAAATTTCGTCAAGAAGCAAATGTTAACAGGAAAAATTTGCAAAAAGAAGTTCAAGCCACTACTAATATCAAGCCAGCCACCTCTACAAAGTCACTCAGACTACAGGCCTGGATCTAGATCGAGATTATTTTTCTTTTTTTACTAATTGATAGGTATAATTATTATATTATAGCCGTATGCTTTTGATATAATTTTAATGAAACAAAAATAAAAGTAATCAATTTTATACCAATCACAGAGAAAGTAAGTTCACAATGATGAAAATTTTAGAAAAAAAAATGAAGAATTGAAGGATTTTTTTTTTCAAAAAATGGAGGATTTTATATTCAGATCAATTCTTTTGATCAGATCAAAAAATAGCAAATCTTTGGATGAAAAGATCCTTTTCAAAATTCCAAGATCAGGATCTGCCCAGTGCCCACGTTTGCTACGAGCGAGTAGGCAAACAAAAAACATAATTATCATAAGTTGCCTATCTCGATTTTGAAGGGGCAGTAGTTTCAAAAAATTCGAAATTTCGTCAAAACAATTCATGAAACAGATGTAACTTTTTGAGACGAATAAAACCAGTTAGGTAGGTATGTTGAAAAGTTGTCCATCATTGAAAATTGAAAATACTGATTCGCAATGTCCTGTAGCGCCTTCATTTTCAAAGATAGGCAAATTCTTCACATAACTTTTTTGGTTCCTCTCAAAAATTTGAATTGGTATCATGCATTGCTTTCTTTGATAGAATTTATCAATTTACAGGTCTTGAAAGTGCACAGTAATAACTGAGGTAGGCAATACTTTCAACAAAAACTTCTTATCGTCATACTCAAAAATCCTTCAATTTCAAAGATAGGCATTCCAACGTGATTCTAATTTTTCTCTAGTTTTCGAAGTGCTATGCACAAGCGGGATCGATTTTTTAAATTTTTGAATGCAGTGTTACCAACTAATTTTGCTTAGAAATACCAAATTTTCAAAGCTTTATAGCGCCTTCAACTTTTGAAATAGGCAATTTATCGTAATGAAGTTTTTTGTTTGTCTACTGGAGTTGCATCTGTGGTTAAATTATTGCAGACGTTTCATGGAACACCCTGTATAATAGTATAATACGAACAAATATGGTATGTGGCTGCAGTTTTATCATGAATGGAACATAGTTGAAGTTTCTCAAGTAAAAAATTTAAAATTTAAAAAAAATGAAACAGTGACACAGCTCAAGTGAAAGTTTGGCAGATGTTTCAACAAGACACGAACAAAACGAAACGAGACAAAACAAATAAGGTAGTTGCACCAGTGGTGGACCCTTATAGTGGAAGTGTCTTATAAAAAACATTCTGGTTTAAAAACTAATAACGTTGGCGAAATGGTGAATATACCAAACGATTCCTTGTGTATTCTACTACAAAATGCGCTATAATTTTTTAATTTTACTTCATTTCTTTGAAAATTACGACCATTTTAAGTGAAAAAATAGAAAAGTCCAGTAGTTGGTCAAGATAATCTAGTAGTTGACCACCCAGTAGTTGGTCACGCGCTAGTAGTTGATCACCCAGTAGTTGGTCAATCAGATTATGACAACGGCTCTCAACCATTTAATTTTTAAAAAAATCAATAAGTATTCGGTAAAATTGTCACTCATTAGCCATGAGAAAGAGAAACTATCATTTTTCGTAAATATTTACAAATTTTTTGCATGATCAACCACAAGAACTTTACAAAAATTTCGTAAGTCTAGTACTTGATCAAAATGATCAACTACTGGCTAAACACCATTTTTTCCTTCCAGTAGATAGTCACCGCCATATTTGATAGAATTTTGGCAATATTTTTTATTTTAATGAAGAAATGGAATCTCCAAACTCTTCTGATTCAGGTCCAAATGGTTATATTTCAAGTTTTATTAATCTTAATAGTGTAAAATTCATATTTCGACAACACTTCGGCTTAACAAAAATCTTTAGAATTGGCATCATTTTGAAAATTGTTCTAACAAAAAAATTTCAGACGATCATTATTAATTACTTGAACAGAATTGATTCAAAACTTTTATGTGGTTCTATGCAGAAATGTTCCCGGTTTGCTCTAAAAAAATTTTCTGAAGCTATTTTAAAAATACGCTTAATTATAAACATTTTTCTTCTCAAGTGACCCACCACTGGGTCGTGGCCAACGACTGGTGCAACTACCTTAACTAAAAAAATAATAAGTAATAATTAATTGAATTAGAAAATACTTTTCAAAGAAAATATCTACTGAAAAAAAATTTGAAACCAAATTCTACAAGAAGAAAAAACTCAATTTTTTTTCTTCTGAAAACATCACATTCACTGATGTAGTTCCGCGAGTGTATACCAATTTAAATCCACGAAATCCTCAAAATTTGAATTTGGGTCTTGAATCTTTTTTTTCTTAGTTTGGTTGTTGCACTGGTTGTTGTGAATGCGACTTGCTCCATGAGAATTTTTAAAAATTAAGCTTCAAAAAAATCAATTTTGTATTGTTCCAAGAAAAGTCAGAAATTTTTTCTCCAATGAAGGTAAAAAAAAGGTCTATTCATTTTTTTACTTCGAAAAAATTAAAAACTAGTAAAAAAAATTATAAAGAGTTTTTTTTTAAATAAAATAATCAGGTTTTTCGCAAAAGAATGCAGTTTTTTTCTTCAAAAAATAAGTGAAAAAAATTCTTATTGCAGAAAAAAATAATTTACTTAAAAAAAAAAAATAGAAAAATCAATAAATTCAGAAAAAATTAAGAGACTTTCTTCTCCAAAAAATTTCAAATTGAAAAAAAAATTGAGTAGTTTTTTAGCTTGGCACGAGACAAACTCGATTTTCTATTTCGAGGAAATTCAGAAATTTTTTCAACTAAAAATTGATTTTTTGGAAATTTGAGTTTTTTATTTCAAAAAAATTTCCTTTGAAAATTTGAAAAACATTTTGTACGAGTAATTGAAAAAAATTGAGAAGCCTTTTTTTTCAAAATAATTAATAAATAAATAAATTTTATCAAGCTGATTCCAACAAAAAATCAATCGATTAATAAGAAATGTTTCATCTCAAGAAAAATTGAAATTCTAAATTCGGGTTTTTTTCGAAAAGCTTTTTATTTTCAATTTTAAAAAGAAATGACAAAAAATTGAGATTTTTGAAAAAAATTAAGATTTTTGAAAAAAATCAAGAGATGAGTAAGAGATTATCTACTCGAAAATTAGCAAGGGGCCAGATGTCGATAGAAAAAAAATGGATTTTGGAATTTAAAATCCAATCGACTATATGGAAAGGATTTTAGATTTTGGATTTGAAATCCAGGCGTGAAAAGGATTTAGGATCTTGGATCTTGAATACAAATATCATGTAAAAATTCTGTAATGAAAAATAGATTTTTAAAAACTCCAATTTTTTGAGGAAAAAAAACATTTTTCATTTTTTCCGAAGAAAGGGTCGTCGTCGAGGAAAAATATAAATTTTTTCAAAAAGCACTCTTGATATTTTCATACAAGTAAGTATCAATTTTTTTAGAGAAATAATTTTCAACTTTTCAATAGGTAGCAAAAATAGTTAGGTACCTGTTACTAAAATTTTTAGAGAAAGATATTTCAATTGCTTTGGAAGAAAACCCCTTCCACTTTTTTCTGAGAAGAAAATTTTTCAGTTTTTTTGCATAAAGTTATATTTTTATATTTTTGGGAGAAAGAATCGATATGAACTTTTTTAGAATAAAAAATGTGCGTAATTTCTATAGAATTTTCGAAAAAAATGTCTAAAATTTTTTGATTTTTTTTTGGATTTTGTAAATAATAGGGTAGGTAAGTATATTTAAAATTGGGTACTTATACTTAATTATGTGATTTTTTTAGGGTGACTTCTTCTTATAATTTCAATGATTTTTATTTTATTTTGTTACCTATAGTGTCTTCAAAATTTTGTGAGATTTTTTCCAGAACTTCGAAAAACAAAAAAAAAATTCTCGAATTTTGTTGAATTTTTGTATGTGTATTTTGTAAAATAAAACCCTGAAAACTATTAAATTTTTTTTTTAAATTTTGAAGTCTTGTCCCAAATTAAAAATCGTCAAAATAAAATCAAGGCTTTGCGAGATATTCTGTAAATGATAGGTACGTATATAATTTAGTATGCGAGTAATCATGTGATTTTTTGGAAGGGATGGAATTGCTGACTTTTTAAATGAAAACGTCATACGAAATCTGGATTTTATAACAAATTCTTCAAAATGTTCGCATATTTCAATAGTTTGAAAAAAAAATCTAAAATTTTATTGAATTTTTTTTAAGTCTTGCAAGAAATTATTTGAAATTTGCAAAAAAAAAATAATAATCTTTTTTGAAAAACTCACTTCGTATTACAAAAAGTATTCAAATTTATGGGATTTTTTTTTGAACTCTGTAGAAAATTAATGATAGGTATAATTTCTTGAAATAGGAAGAGTTTGGAAGAGTTGAAGAACTTTTTAAACTTTTTTTTTCAAGAATTTCGTGAAAAATTCTTCAAAATGTTTTTTTTTCAGAATTTTAAAAAAATTCTCTAAAATTTTGCTGAATTTTTCCTGTTACTGGGTGAAATATTATTTTCGGAATTGAAAAAAAAAGTAAACTTCATGAAAAATTTTCTAAAATTAACTGGGTATACGATTTTATTTCGAAATTTTGTGGTAGAAATTTTCAAAGGAAAAATTCAATAAAATAATAATATGATGTTTTTTAGAAAGATGGGACTTGACTTTTTTCGAAAGTTTTTCGGAAATTTTTTTCGAGATTTGAAAGCATAAATTCGTCAAAATTTAAAGAATAAAAAATTCTCAACATTTTCAATTCTAACTTCAAATCAAAACAACTCAAGTTCAAATGCCAATGCTACCGTATAAATTTACAATTTTTTTTTCAATCTCATGATAAATTGACTCAAGTCCCCCACGCACTAAAATTTACGAATTTATCCAACAACCCCCAAAAGTAACTGTAGGCTTATAACAAACAATAAAATTTAAATAAAAAAACAAGTAAAAACACGTTAACAGAATTTCCAAAACGTATAAAAATTTCCAGCTATAAATTTCCTCGAGATCCTTTATCTCATCAGCGGCGGCAAATCCCAGACACGAAATTTTATTCTCGCATTTTAATCGGATATACGTAACGCATGGCGCAGTTCAAACGTGAGATTCGAGCCTGCTGCGTATTTGTTTGATTTTCTTATATCTTTGTTGGGTTTCATTTAAAAATGATTCGTTACGCGTTTCAAAATTTCAGTAAAAGTATTCGAAAGAATAAACGGCCGACGCTGTCGAATTCTACATGTGTCCTGTCCCTGTCCTGTATAGTACATAACACGATTCATTATAAAATATCTTCATTCACTCGGTTTTGACTTTTTCGTTACCTTATAGGCGATTAAATGCAGGTTTCTTTCGTCAAAATGAAGCCATAACTCGGACGATTTTACAACCAGGTAGCAAGAGCTACCGCTGCTTTTAAATAGGTTAGAGTAGCCGACACGCAGACCTCTTTTATTTCGCTCTTTTCAAATCTAAACACAACATAGAGCATAGTTCTTAGTTTAGTTCAGTTCAATACCGAAAGGAAGAAAAAAAAACATAAGTTACATATGTTCGAAATGATTAGCTTCTTTATATATTTCAATTGTCACTTGTACATCGTACGTACAAATACAAATGACCTCATGTTCATTATAAAAAATTACTCCTTCATACGGGTGTACTTGGAAATTTCCAGCAACCTTTTTATAATGTAATATTAAAAACCCCACATTGTGGAAATTTTCAATTTAATACGATAATACAATTTAAACACCGACCACGATGACCAGATTGAGCCAAATGAATAGGGATTTTTCTCTTTTTGTACATCTGAGATGATCGGGATAACTTTAGATATGCGTGTAAATACCACGACGCAGCAATGATTTACAACACTTTTAATCCTTGTAGTAATACTAGTTACAGTGAGTAAACGGTCGACCGAGTAGTAAACGAATAAAGATATAAATAAAATACTTCGATGAAGCTCATTCTCTTTTTTCTCTCTACAGATAAATTAAAACGAGCACACGAAATTTTACGATATCAAAATAACACCGGAGATGGGGGCTTGGACTTGGGCTTGGCGAGCAATTGAGCATTTTAATAGTCGTCTCGCAGATACACATTCTATGGTCGATGTTGTCGTTGAATTATGCGTTATAAATTAATAAAAATATATACGAGGCGAAACCAAAATAAATCGAGAACGTGATCGGATTACCTGAAATGTGTATAAAATACCGGATTTATTCTCGCGAGAGTATACTATTCAAGACCGTGTACGATGCAGCTCAAAACATCAATAAAGTTTCATCCACCAGCGACGTATAATAAAACGGTATTCGTTCGACGAGGATTTTTCAGCTGAAAAAAAAAAGAACGATTAACAATGTCGTGATTAGAAGAAAATTTTTAACACGTAAACAAAAACGGCGTTTGTCGAAGCGGTGCTACGGTTACATCCCTGTCCCCTCATCTTATATGTGTTCGATTAAATGACACGTTGATATACAAATAGACGACGAGCGGAAAAAGCATTTTGTTAAAGGAGGAAAAAAAATGTGCTGCCGTCGGCGAAACGTGACTGAAACAAAAAGAAATCAACGAAAAGATCGCTTCTATAAAAAATACGTTTATTGTCATCGCAAGGCTACGACAACTTTCAATATTGTTACCGTTGTTCGTCGTCAAAGTTACATTATCATCATTATTATTATCGTTATTACTGTTATTGTTTCGCTGCTTCTAGTTTCAAGTATCTCTACACAGTCTCTTTCAACTTTTATCCCAAATTATAACGTTTTCCCCAAGATCGACTCGAGTACCGGCAACGGTTCCCTGTTCCCAAGCAAGCGTTTCACTAGTAATGTAATCATCGTGTAATGTAATCGAAGATCGAACGACGGAAATATGGCTAAATGTTTCGTTTATCGAATGAAAATAACGTATCGATGTGTTTTTTGAGGTTAAATTTGCAATAAACGGAGGTGTTAGGAGGACGCCGAAGACACCAAGATTAGACACCACGAATACGAGAAATAAACTTACATGAAATAACAACTAAGTACCAATATGTCTTCACTGAATCGTAATTAACTTCATAAACGATTACAAACCGAAAATAACAATTATTTCGATAATTATACTCGAATATTCATTCATTAAAATTCACATAATAACGACATTTTTGACAATGCGCGACAACTTGACAGATAAAATCACAGATCAATCATCGAGAACATCCCACTCCACCCTAACACATTTTTTTAGCACAGTCAGTGTAGCCACCTGTTCCATTTTTCTTATCATTATCATTTTTTTCATTTTTTTATTTTTTTTATCTTTTTTATTTTTTTAATGAATGAACAAAGATCTATGAAAATTAATGAAAATGAATGAAAACAAACGATTAATTAATTAATCAATTAACAATTGAATTGAAAACTAGATAATTGAGGGGTCATTTGTAAAAACCACCATAGTCAAAATTTTCGATTTTTTTTTAAATTTTATTATTTTTCTGAAAGTAAATTTTACAAGAAAAATGATGGTGATATTCATTTTTCAAAAAAAATCTTTTTGAGGTGGTCCCAAAACGAATTGGCTAAATCCACAACAAGACGTAATCAAGAAAATGAACGAACGAGAAGTCATCTTATATTCTTGTTTGAAAACTTTGTCGAAATTGTCCAATTTTTCACTAATTTTATTTTTCTAATTTTTTCATTAACGATTTTCTTAAATTTTTCATCAAGATTTTCTCATTATGTTTAAACTTTAATTAATAAAATGTTTGAAATTTTTCCAAGTTTTCCATTCTTCAAATTTTTAATTTTTTTTCTATTTTCAATTTTCATTCGATTCTTTAAAAAAAATTCTTGAGGAAATTATTCATCAAAAATATTTATTATTTTATTCCTGTTTTTCCTCAAATTTTTCATTAATTTTTACCAAGTTGAAACTCATTTTTTAAATTTTCCAATCATTTTTTCATTCAAAAACTTTTAATAATTTTTTCATCAAAATATGCAACTAATCATCATCATATTTTTTCAAACTTATTTTTTGAAATTTTTTTAATGGATATTGTTAATTAAAAAATATAAAATTTTCTCATCGAAATGCTTCCAAATCTCTACCATATTTTTTCAATTTTTTTTTTTTCAATTTTTTTCAAGTAAATTTTGTATTAAGTTTATTTTTGAGTTTTCTACCTAAATTTTTTCTGACCTTACTATTTTTTTTTTAAATAAAATTGTTTATCATCCCCCATTTTTCAATAAAATTGTCAATTGATTGCATTCTCAAATTGTTCATCAAAATGTTCCTATTTCATCTCCCCACTGGCAACTTGACTCTTCTTATTCGAATTTTTCCAATAATTTTCATCGACGTAAGTATTATTTTGTCTTCTAATTTCTAAAAAAATTTTGAGTAAATTCCAATTTTTCTTCTACTTTCAATATTTTTTTCTTCAAATTATTAACTAAAATAATGAAAATTTTATTGTCTTCAAGTACCTAAATTCAAAATTGAGTACTTGAGGGGTCATTTGTAAAAACCACCATAGTCAAAATTTTCGATTTTTTTTTATATTTTATTTTCTGAAAGTAAATTCCACAAGAAAAATGATGGTGATATTCATTTTTCAAAAAAATAAGTCCTTCATCACTATTTGAGGTGGTCCTAAAAAGAGTACCTTCGTAAAAACAACCATAGTCAGAATATGGTTCTTTTTAAAACATAGACCCAGAGCCAAATTTGAAATTTTGTTTTGATTTTCAATTTTTGGTGGTAAAAGATGGTTTTAGAGCGTATCGGCGAGAATTCGATTCGAATAAACTTTCGGAGTGTTGTTATTTCCACTAGCCTGGGTGAGTAGTTCGTAGAAATGAATCAACTGAATCTCTGGACTTACAATATTTCTTTCAAGTTTCGATTGCCATTTATTTTATTCAAAATTGGAGGGGAAGGAGGGGTCCAATCAAAATTTTTGTGATATCCAAAATTATTCCTAGGTCTTCAAGCTATAACTTTTGTTTGAACTTTTTTTTAATTGGACCCCCTCCCCACTGATTTTGCACAAAACTTCGAAGATATTAATTTAAAATTTCAGATGAATGAGCGAGGAAAGAACCGATTAAAAAAAAATTCAAATAAAAGTTGTAGAGTAAGATCCTAAAAGTAATTTTGGTCATCATAAAAATTTCGATTGGATCTCTCCCTTTTCTCAAATTTCACATAATATCAGGTAGATACTTTTTCAAAATTTGTCGAAGGGGTCCAATTGAAAATTTTTTTCAAACAAAAGTTGTAGATTGAGGTCCAAGAAATAATTTTTGTTATTATAAAATTTTCGATTAGACCCTTCCCTCCCCTCCAATTATGCATAATGGCTTGGGCACTTATCTTATTAAAAAATTGCGAAGGTAGAGGTCCAATTGAAAAAAAATTCAAACAAAACTTGTAGCTTGAAGTCTTGGAAATAATTTTAGTTATTACAAAAATTTCGATTGGAGCCATCCCTTCCCTTCAATTTCGAATAAATTACATGTTAATTGAAATAAATTTACTAAGTCCAGAATTTGAACTGATGGAAGTAGGAAGTGTGAGAAATTTCGTTCATGTTCACTACAAATCCGAGCAACTACTCACCCAGGTTGGTGGAAATAACAACACCCAAAATTTCGACTTCGCTAAAATAAAAAATAAAAAACCCCTCTGATAAAAACTTGAAAGTGAAAGCAAGCAGAAATAATCCCTCGTAATTTCATTTTCGTTTAAATTCTCGAAACCTTGCACTCTATAACAAAGGTTCGAGTAATTAATAAAACCTGTTCCGGATTAATTTCAAGCTATTAAATTCTATTTAGCCGTACCTGGAAGGCATTTTATAAAATTCGCAATAGGAATACCTTTCTAACCCTTTTTTATACCTCGTTGATTATGATTAAAAGGATTAAACTGTAGATAATTGAAATGTGAAAAAGAAACGTCGTAGAATAATCGAGGCTTTGAAAAAAGAATCGCCCAAGGCGACCAAAAGAAAGGAATTCGTTACGGTCATAGTCCTTTAAATTACATCACACCTCGGTTCACCTTTCGCCAAGTTGTTAATTAGATGCGATGAATTTTGCAAAATGAAATGAAACGAGATGATTATACCTCGTCGAAAGATGGCATTTTCGCTTTTCCACAATACTGTAAATGTTTAACGAAGAAGAAAATGATAAACATAACATAAACCAATAAAAATAACAACTATAGAGACGAAGCATATCAAAAATAGAAACAAGGAATGTCAATGAGGAAGCAGCGAACAGTTTGACATGTTAATTACGTCAATTGTATGGTAAACACGATTCGATGCGTCACAAAAACGTTAAAGGAAAACGAAGCACATCTCTGCAGTAGTGAAATAAAAACAGAAACAAACGTTACCATAGTTATCCCTTTTCTTCGTTGGGTATTTTTCTCGTCTCTCTATAACGCTGAGCTCTTTTCTTCGTAATTGTTTGGTAGAAATAGAATACGAGCCAGTCAGAGTAGTACGAGGATTTCTCTAAAACGCCCTATCCTCTTGTGTTCTACTGTACTAGGTATAAATACTAAAATCTAGTAAATAGAACTAATTAAAACAATGACGCAAAGCTGTGGCGAATGTTTGTAAGCATTTAACGATGAGTAAATCAAATGTATAAAAATTGATTTTTTTTCTCTCAAATGTGATTTATTCATTCGTTGACAGTTACAAAATCTAAGATGATGAGAGAAATACAATGAGAAATTGTACCTAATTATTCTTCAACTTGAAACTTTGTTTTTGCTACACACCTTTATGGTATTATAAATAAACACCAAATGTACTACACAGTAGATGTACCAGGTTCTCCAGGATAATTGCTATTCGTCGCGTTGAGAATATCAATGACAAGCAGATACCTATTGTATAAAAATGAACGTGCTGGTTCAACGAAGAGAAAACTTGTTACTTTTTTTTTTTTTACAAATATAAATGTGACAAGTTTTTAAAATAAAATACGTAGGCATAATGATCAAATTTTCAAGTTGCCACCGTAGCTGTAGGTATTTTTGCCCTTTACCTCGATTGTTGTATAATTTCATTTTGATTTATCAAATCTAGAGAAATTTTTATGGAGCTGGTCAACAAAAGTCGAATAGAAAATTTTTTATTGATTTTTCAACGATACCTCCGACTCCTTCCAAGTCGTTGGTAATGAACCTTAGTACAAGTAGGTAGAATAAATTGCATATTTTATGTTCTGAAGGAATCAATCTAACGTTAAAGTGAACTGAATTCGTATCTTTCTTGTCAACTGCACTTCAAATTAATTTATGTAAATTTCTGTTTTTTTTTTCAAAAAGCCAATGAATTAAATTTATGAGAAAAAAAATCAAGAACTAATACTTTTTTATAAATTGAAATTGTTTTATAATCGTCATTGTATTAGGAGAAGAAATCTTTTAATTTAATTGGAGAAAATAAATCAATTATTTGGAGGGGAAAAAATTCTCAACTCATTGACGTAAAAAAATTCTTGATTTTTGACTTAGGTATACTTATTATAAAACTCTCTATCTACTTTTTTGAAACCTACATTCTTTCAATTTTTCTAGAGAAAAATATGTGGTAATTTTTTCAAGGCAAAACTATTTTTTTAATTAATTGTTACAGTACAAAATCTTTGAGTTTTTCTAAAGAAAAAAATTATAAATTTTCCCACAGTAAAATTTTTTTTATTTTTTAAAATCGTCGTGAAGGAATTATCTGTAAAGTAATTTCTTTGAAGTGGAAATATTTTTCAATTTTTTGAGAGATAAAAACTTTTCAATTCTTCCGAAGAAAAATTTTTTTTTTTGGAGTCGGCGCGAAAAAATTCTCCATTTTTTGAAGCAAAAAAATAACTTGAAAAATTTCTCATTTTTTAAAAGATTTTTTTAGAAAAGAAACTCTATAATTATATATCTGTCTCAATCATATTGAAATTTTTTATTAAAATCTCTTGTTTTTCGCAAGAACATAATTTTTTCTATTTTTTTAAAACAAAAAATTTTCCATCTTATGGAATTGCTAAAATTTCTCAAGAAATCTGTTTTTTAGAGGTATTTTAATTTTAAATTCATTTTTTTTTTAGAAATCACAATATTTATTTTTGAGTTAAAACATCAACTTACGAAACTTTTGAAAAAAAAAAATTCTCAACCCTATACGAATAAAAAATTCATTTAATTTTTTTGCGCAAAATCCTCGTGTTTGTTGTAGTAGCAAAAAGCCACGATTTTTTTGCATAAAAATTTCTCTGTTCAAGATTGTTTTTTTTAGAAAAGATAATTATGGACTTTTTTGAATTAAAAAAAATAATTGAATTATTTTAAAATAAAAAATACCAAAAAATTAATTTTTTCAACTAAAACAAAACTTTTTATATTCCTTCTCCAAAAATTTGAAAAATCATTTTCATCGTCGAAAAGTAAACAAACAGTTTTTTTTTTCAAAAAAGGTACCTAGTTTTTTTTTTGCTTCAAAAAATTAGAAAAAAATATTTCAAAAAATTGAGAAAAACAATGAGGATTGATTTCTAAAATGAAATTATTCAAAAACTGGATTTTTTCAATTTTTACGTCAAATCCTAAATATTTTAGTAAAAAAAAAATTAACAAACCAGAAGCCCCCTCCCCTTAAAAACATATTAGGTTCTTTCTCCAAATAATTGAGTAGGTAGGTATTTTTTCACATGAAAAAATTTGTAAATTTTATTTTGAAAAAAAATCTCTCAACTTTCTTTAAGCAATATAAAAAATAGATTCCTAAATTTTTTCAAAAAAAAAAAATCGATAGAAATTCCACAAAACATTATTTTATGTTGTAATGAAAATCAGCTCTATCTCTTTGGAGTCAGCCTCAAACAAATTTTAATTTTTCTTATTTATTAGGAGATACTTTTTTTTGGGGGGGGGGGGAGGAAGGGTTTCCTTACTTATCTATACAGAAAAAAAATTCCAGATCACTTGTTTTTTGAAGAAAAATATTTTTCAATAAATAAAATATTTTTCAATAAATAAAATATTTTTTAATAAATAAAATATTTTTCAATAAATAAAATATTTTTCAATAAATAAAATATTTTTCAATAAATAAAATATTTTAAAATAAATAATAAATCTATTAAATATCCATTAAAAAAATTAATGACCGAAATAACTTTTAAAAAATTCAACATAAATATGGATTTGTGAAGTTTTCTAAACATTTTTGAGGTAAAAAATTCTCATTTTATTTTACTTAGAAAGCAAATTATGTTTTTCTCGATTTTTTGAAATAATTTTTCACCATTTTTTGAAGAAAAAAAACAGATTTTTGTTTCGGTTTCTTTTTTTTCTTACAGAGATACCTACGAGTATCTCTCATTTTTTTCTTTTTGAATTTGTTTGAAAAAAAAACTTTACTTTCAATGAAGAAAATAATTTTTCAAATTTTTAGAGAAGGAAAAGACTTTCAATTATTTTATTTTTGAGAAAAAAAATTCTTCATGTTTCAGAATACAAAGCTAGATTCTCATTATTTTGGAATAGAAAATTTTCTATAGACAGCATAATAATTATTTTTTGGAGAAAAAAATCTCACTCACAATATCAAGAAAAAATCGAGGTACACCCTTTAAAATTCCAAGTTGCCAGTCTCGGTAAAAAAATCACCCTTTGGCCGTTTCCACTTCGTCTCTGGATCATTTATTATCCCAAATAGCATATCCACACCCCACCAAGTTCAATAATCACGACCATAGTTAAAATATCTAATTTGAAAACAAGACATAGAAAAAAGAAAAAAGTTCCAAAAGACGTTAAAAATAAAACACATAATCCTACAACCTACGTACACGTAAATCTAACACAGCGATAACAAAAAGAAAGCGGCGCATCTTTTTCGATAATTTATTTCTAAAACAAAGAAGAAAAAGAGAGGAAAAAAATAGAATAGAACTTCCATCACAAAAAGAATACTAACACATAAACATTAAAATACACGAGCGAGATTCTAAACAGACAGATAAAAAGAAATGAAATCGCTGACGCTGTAAAATAAATCCAAGTAAAATCTACTAATTGCTTTATTCATAATTAAAAACGTTTACGTTTAAACCATCCCTGTGGTTATTGACTATTAAATAACTATCACAGTTCATAAAAGTTATACCAATATGACGTAAATAAATAAATTCTGCCCAAAATGTTTTGTTTTTGGTTCGCACTATAATAATAGAGACCTACGTTCTATAATTTGCTAATGCTAATGCTTTTTAATACCATCTCACTCGATACTATTAAAGATATGCTATTTATACTGGATCCAATCGTTACAAAACCAACTTACTGGTTCTTAACGCAATATAATATCTTATCACAGTTTCGTGTATACAAAATTAAGTATACCAATACGATTAACAATATAATTTGGCTAAAAATTGGTCGTAATGTTTTAAATTTCGAGCACTCGTTTTAAAACCATCTAGATTTTCACTTTTTTATAAAGATATGCGCTCAGATCTTACTAGTAATAAGATTCTGGACGGTATTAAATAAGAACACCGCGATAGATCACATTGATTTCCTCTATTTACGTCATTCGTCGCATATTCTGTGACACGGTCGCAATCGTAATCTTAAAATATGATAATGAATTCACTATAAACGATGTAAAAGTAAATAGTGTGTATGAGAAAGAAAGAAAGAGAAAAAAGAGGAGAAAAAAGGGAAAATAATAAGACGACTGGTGGAAAATCAAGGTAAATACGTCCAGTCGTCGAATAAACATCGATTAAAAACTGTCCAAGGAACTAATAAAATTAAAATTAAGATATACAATTATATTCTTAAATAAAACATAGAACCTGATACCAAAGTACCAACGCAACGCACGAATGCGAAAAAATCATCGTCACATACTTCATTGATCATTCGTTTCGATCGTCGAATCATTCTCGACTCGCATATTCGTACATTCAAATTCAAATTACAGACAATTAAAAAGAAAGAAAATAAAATGAACAATAACTCTCCGTTGCGTCATTCTGACAACCATTTAGGAAAAAAAAATCAAAATTTCTAAAAGAAATAGTAGGTAATTTACCTAACTCCTTTTTTAAAACAGATAAAATGGCAAAAGGATGATGCACACGTGAAAATGATGTGTAATGCGGTTTTGTCAAGTTTCAAAACCAGAAATAAAATCAGGAAAATGATACAGAGAAAGAGGAAAACAGATAAATAGAGAGATACATTGATGAAATTTAATCTTCGTGACGTCTATTTCGTATATCAGCAACTTCTCTGTCTTCGGCCGGCATATCTTTGTCATTCCAGCCCCAAACGTGATGGCTTCCGTCTCCGGTACGTTTTACGCGTTTGCTGACCGTCTCCGAAGGTACGGTTTTCAAGTCGTAGGCCCAGCCGGTTAAGGCGAACAGGTCGATGAATGCGGTAGAGATGTTCAACTTGTAGTCCCAAAGTTCGGAGTTTCGGTAGTCCCAGGGAAACACGTGGTGGTAGTTGTGCCATCCGTCGCCGAACGATGCTGCTGATACGAACATGTTTTCAGTCGGGTTGATGTTTCTGAAAGCGAAAATAAGGTTATTCTTATTTAAATTTTTTATCAAATTAAAAGGGTTGAATATCTGATAACAATTTTTTTCACTAAAAAAATCTATAAGGGTTTTCTCCAAAAAATTGGGAAATATTTTTTAAAAACAAGATTTTTTGCTTTTCCAAAAAATAAGATTTTATTCCAAAAAATTGAGATATTTTTATTTCGAGAAAATTACGATTAAGTTTTTCGTTCCAGAAACAGCAAAAAATTTTACATTCAAAAAAAAAAAAAATCCCTAAAAAACTGAGACTTTTTTATTCCAAAAAAATATAGAAATTTTAATTTACAAATAGGTAAACGAAAAATTTACTTGAAAAATAAAAAAATTGTAATAGATACATCCAAACGTTGAGAAATTTTCTGTTCCTGATGAAAAATGAAAGATTATTCAAAGTTGAGAAATTTTTACTAGCGAAAATAAATTCTATTAGGTGCCTTTTTTCTCATTTAAAAAAATTGAGGACTTCATTTACGCTGACTCCAAAAAAGATATTTTTCCTTCAAAGAAGATGTGAATTTTTTTTATTTCAAAAAATTGAGTTAAAATGTCTATTCCAAGAAAATGGAGAAATTTTCACTTATGTTTTAAAAAATTGGGATATCCCCCCCCAAAAAAAAACTGAGGTATTTTTTATTCCAAAAGATGTGAATTTTTTCGCTTCAAAAAAAAAAGTAAAAAATCATTTCATTTGGAAAATAGAGAAATTTTTTTGCATATTTTTTTACTTAAAATAGGTGATAACCAGGGTTCGGATTTTCATGCTCGAGCATGTTTTTTTGTTTAATACTAGATCGAGAATTTTCAAGTTATCTTTACGTTTCAGAAAATTCTAAGTAAAATTGACCCAACTTGTTTTTGCATGTTTGAGCATATTTCACCTTTCAGCGCATATAAACGCATATTTTGGGTATTTTTAGGGAATATTTTAGGTTTTTCGAGAATATTTCATAATTTTCGAGTTTTTTCGAGCATATTTTGACAAATTTGCAATTTCTCACCTAAAAATTTAGCAAAACTGATACCGCTATTTTTTTTTCACCCGAATGTGCAACACTGGTGGTACTTTTTTGCATATGCCGGCTTGGCGAGTCGATTTAATTTTCAAACTTACCTACTTATTTTGATAAAATACAATTTCGTTATTTTCTCCGATTTAATTAGAATCAGTAGAATTACCAAATTAGAATTAGAATTAGAACGTTTTTTGCTTTTGAGTAAAAATAAAATTCATTTTTCGTTCTTTTTTGTGTAATTTCTCAATATGTGTTCTAAATACGTCCAATTATGAATCAAAATCATGTAGCTGGCGTTTTCCTCTTTAAATTGACACCCATATCGTTCGAGAATATTTTTAGGTTTTTCGCGCATATTTCGTGTTTTTTAAGGGAATTTTTATGCGCATATTTCCCGTTTTTTCGAGAAAGAATGTCCGAACCCTGGTGATAACTTTTTTTACGCCGATTTAAAAAAGTTTCTAAATATTTTCTCCCCAAAAAATAGGGGAAAAAATGAATTTTTAAAAATTTTAAAAATTGAATTGGAATGTTCTTTAAAATATGAGAAATTTTTAATTCTAAAAACAACCTTCACCCTCCCCCCAAAGAAAAAAATTGGATATCTATTTCCAAATAACTGAACATTCTTTTTCCAAAAAAAGTAGACATTTTTATCAAAAAATTGGGATACCTATATTTTCCAAACAAATTTTTTCCAAAAAAATTGAGGTATAATTTTTCTTAACAAACTCGGAATTCTTTATTTCAAAAAATTGGATACTTTTTTCCAAAAAAAAAAAAAAAAAAAAAAAAAAGGGAAAGTAAATTTTTTTTTAAAAATTGGAAATTATTTATCCAAAAGATTGGAATAATTATATTTTTCCAAACAAATTGGGATAAGTAAATCTTTCCAAAAAAATTGGAATATAGGTAGGTTAGGTACCTAATTCTTTCTAAAAAAAAAAAATATTGGGATATAATTTTTTCTGAAAAAAGTTGAGATACCTAGTAATAATATATTTTTCTAAAAAAATTGGAAAATTGGAATCTCCCCCCCCCCCAAATTGAGGTATTTATTTCCAAAAAAATTGGTATACCAACAATTTTTTTCTAAAAAAATTATAATTTCTTCAAAAAAAAAAAATTGAAAAATTGGAATTTTACCCTTAAAAAAATGGATATATTTTTTCAAAAAAAATGGAATAAGTAGGTACATTTCTTTCAAAAAAATTAAAATATTTTTTCCAAAAATTCGGGATATTTTCTTCCCAAAAATTAGTATATTTTTTCCAAAGAATTTATTTGAAAAATCGAAAAATTCGTTTGGAAATTTTTTTAATTATTTAAATTATTTTTTGGACAAATTGAGAACTACGAGTAAGTAATTTTAATCTCCGAAAAAGTGAGATATTTAAAAAAAATTGAGTATCAACTACCAAGGTCCTAATAAGTATGTAATTTTTGATACAAAAAATAATAAATTCTTTTATATATAAGTTTTTACTTAGATATGCTTCAACTCCAAAAAATAGATATTTTTTTCCAAAAATTGAGTTAGGATGTTTACTAAAGAAAATTGAGAAAAGTTTCACTCTAAAAAAGTCAAGAAATTTGTTCATTTCTAAAACAAAGATTTTTGTTTTAAAAAATGAGATATTTTTCATTTTACAAAAAAAAAATATATATATATATATATTTAACCAACCTGAAAAATGTAAATAATTAAATTGAATTCCACAGAAATTTAAAAAAAAATCAAAATATTTTTCCTCTCCACAAATTTAAGATATTTTCATTTCAAGAAAATGAAAAATAATTATGTTTTTTACTCCAAAAAAAAAAAAAACTAAAACATTTTTTACTGGTTTTAATTTTTTTACGTATTCTCCTGAAAAGTAAGATATTTTTTATTCCCAGAAAATTCATGAAATTTTTTCCCAAAAAATGTCAAAATTTTTTTCTTTGAAAAAATCGAAAAATGTTTTTAAAAAACAACAAAGAAATAACCCGGATATTTTAACAAGTCTAGTGTGTATTTCATTTTTGCATTTTCGCAACAGTCTTAGCATTTCCGAAGGTTTCTAGGGTGTAGGTCTAGATACTAAGTTCACATAGTTCATTTCACATTTAAAATTTTGTGTGTAGCTGGTCAGTGGTCAATTGGTCATGCTAAAAAAAAATTATAAGCAATAGAATAAGAAGGAGGGAGTAATACCACGTCAACGTTGTAACACTGTAATAAGCACGTTGACAAGAAAACGAAAAATAAGGGGAAAATTTTTTAAAATTTCTCGGATTCTACCGAGTTTTCAACCATTTTATCATAATAACTTATTTCGAAAAACACATTAAGGAAGTTATTTTATTCGGAAAATTATATTTTTTAAAGATAACAAAAAGCCATCATCGCTGATTTCGAAGAATACTACTGGGAGGTATGTATTGTTAGTTACGCTCTATTTCGCATGTTTTACAAGTTAAAGTCATCAAAATATCCTACAATGTATGTACTTAAATTACCAAGTATTTTTTGAAAAAGAAAACTCGTCCTTCAAAAGTCAAATACATAATTTACATTATGAAAAATAGATTACGTACACAAAGAAGGGAAAAAAATCCCCTGAAGAATTTTTAATGCATTTAATGAAACACATATTTTTTTTGATGACGAAATGTGAGCAACTGAATGAACTAGCTACTTTAACTGAAATAGAATTTATTCTAAATAATAAGTTAAAAAAATAACTTTAAACGATCGAAATTTCATATTTTTAAAACCAGAAATTAAGTAGGAGGGAAATGAAATTCAAAGGCAAGTAAAAAGCCCTTTTCCTTTTTATGTTTCAAAATACATACGATTTCAATACACAAAACTCATTCCACGCAGCCTTCAAAACCAAACACATGCAACACTTCCAACGCAAACGTTGTGTCACGCTAGTCACAAAGTATTACGAATTACGTAGGCACATATGTGACACAGTGAACTTTTTTTACGACCAATTTTCCATTTATCTATAAATATACCACTATCTTATTAAACGACAACCTTGACCCATGTTTACGTACAATCGGTCATTTTTTTCGTATAGGTACTCACTTGTCATAAGGTCTTGTTCCAAACATATGAGCAGCACTGTTAATTAAGAATGTGCCGTGTAATGTAATCACTTGTCTGAGTTGAGCAGCCACGAGATGAGAGATCAATAAACTCTCATTCCAAAAATACCAAGGAATCAGAGTGGGTATAACGTACGATAAGATGACCACCAATGGAACGTAGTATCTGCGAAAAAATATTAAAAATTATTATTTCGTAATTTATTCGAATGTTGGAATTTTTTCTCGGAAAAAATTGAGAACATCGGAACCAGCAATTCAATTAGGATAAAGAAATATCAATAGGTGCCTGATGAAAGTATTACATTTTTAAAAATTGGTAGAAATAGGTATAAATAAAAAATGAAAACTTAAAAATTAAAATTTCAAAAATTTGGAAAAATAATGAAAAAAAATGAGAGGGTAAATTTTTAAGAATAGATTTGAAGGAAAACAATTATTCCAAAACAAAATTTATTCTGAAAATTGAGACACAAACATTTTAGAAAAAATAAAAAAAAAAATCCCAACTTGAAAAAAACCCTGAAAAAATGCAGATTTAACATGAAAGAAAATTAAAATAAAAAAATTGAATTGAAATTTGAAAAAAGCGAAATAGTAATTTTGAAGTTGAACAATTCTGGGTTCAAAAATTTACAATTTCAGAAATTGAGAGGATCTGAAAAAATTAAAATTAAACAAACTGTAAAAAAAAAATCAAAAATTGAAAAAAAAAATGGAAATACAAAAATCAATCTCAAAATTATTTAAAAAATTATAAAAATTGAAAATTAAAAAATTTATCAATCATAAAGTTTAATAATTTCGATTCAAAAAATTATTTTTCACCAAGATTGAAAACTTTTTTAATTATTAAAAAAAAGAGGAAAAATTGAAAATATTAAAAATGAACTATTAAGGCATAATGATCAGAAAAAATTTTAAAATTAAGAAATGAAAAAATTAGATAGAAATCAAAGATTAAAAATTTCTAAAAAAAATGACAGAAATTCAAAAAATAAAAATTCAATTTGAAATGAACAAAATTTTCAAAGAATACTTGAAAATTGTTACCTAAATAAATCAGAGAGGAAATTGGGAAAAATTTGAATTCGAAAAAAGAATCAGATAAAAAAAAATTGTCAAAAACTTGGAAAAAAGAGATTTACAATTTTGAGAAAAATATAAGTTGAACAATATGTTGCTCAAAAAAATGAACTTTGAGATTATAATGATCTCAATTTTCAATTTAAAAAATCATAAGGATTGAAACTCAAAAAAAATATCATTTTTTTAAAATTTTATTTCTTTAGAAAAAAAAGTGAAATTTAAAAAATTAAAATTCAACAAAAAAATGACTGAAAAATTCTATTTAACAACAATGGCAAAATAATATTGAAAAACTTTTATTCAAATTAAAAATTACTAAAAATTGAAAATAATTGAAAATTTAAAAAAAAAATCATAGTTGAACAATTTTAGTTGATTGCATCATTTTTTTTCAAAATTGAAAAGTTTCAAATTTGAAATTTGAAATATGAAAGGAATTAAAAAAATTGGGATTCCAGTGATCCAATAGAACATTGGAAAAATTTAAAAATTTCAAACTTAAAAAATTGACAAAAATTCAAAAATTATTTTTTTCACAAAAATTTAAAAAAACGATTACCTATTCAAAAAATTCAAAAAAAACAAATCTAAGAAAAATCAGCACACAAAAAAAGGATTTCTAGTTAAAAGTAGAGTTTTCAAAAATGTAAGAATTTTGGCGCCGTAGAATTTTCAGAGTTCAAGTTCAAACTTCACGTAATAAGTACCTACCTACGTAGTTATCGCTTAAAAAAAAAAAAAAAAAAAAAAAAAAAAAAAAAAAAAAAAAAAAGATAAAAATGTCTCAAGTATTTTACACGAGTGGATCGCCGTAGTACTCTTTTTTGGCACCATCGAAAATTTATCAACTCCAATACTTCATAGATACTTGATATTCAAAATTGGAGGGGAGGGAGGGGTCCAATCGAAATTTGTTTCCAAGACTTCAAGCTACAACTTTTGTTTGAAATTTTTTTTTAATTGGACCCCTACCTCCACCAGTTTTTAATAATTTTTATTGAAGCATAAATTTATGTCATATTATGAGAATTGGAGAGGAGGGAGGGGTCCAATCGAAATTTTGGTTATAACCAAAATTATTTCTAGGACCTCAATCTACAACTTTTGTTTGAAAAAATTTTCAATTGGACCCCTCCCCAATTTTGAAAAAGTGTCTACCTGATGTTATGTGAAATCAGTGAAGAGGGAGTGGTCCAATTGAAAAAATTCTCAAACAAAAGTTGTAGCTTGGAGTCCTATGAACAATTTTGGTTATTACAAAAATTTCGATTGGGCCCCTACATACCCTCCAATTTTGAATATCAAGAATCTAAGTAGTATTGAACTTCATAAATTTTTGATGGTGTCCAAAAAAACATACTACTTTTCTTTCCTGCTGGCTCCGATCATTGTACAAACGCCGATTCAGTTATAAAAATACTCACTTGTATTGAAACATAACAATTTGGTCTTGTTCAATGTCTTTCAGGTCGATAGTTTTGAGTTTAGCTTCGACATCGGGGTGAGGCATCATGACACTCCAACCGATATGCGAAAAGAAAAATCCGCGACTCGAGTTATGCGGATCGGCATCGGTATCGGTATGCTTGTGATGCAGGCGATGGTCTTTGCACCAGTTATAAATGCTGTACTGTACTCCTAGCGTTTGGAATAGCATCAACATCAAACGAAGCTGCCAAGTGGCTTTGAACGAATGATGAGACCAAAGTCGATGAGAACCGGCTGTCACTCCGATCGATGACAACGATCCCAACAGTAAAGCTATAAAACACAGATGTAAAATTAATACTAGTCCCTTAGTTAATAATACAGTTCGTCGATTAATTTTTTAAACTTAGAATCATTTTTACTCCATAAAATGGTGTAAACGCTGACACGACCGGTAATGCAGTAATACAATCCTAGAAATGCCGTCACGTGAATGATGATGAAGAAAATACGTCGTCTGCGGATGGTAATCACATCGCTCAGCGATAATTTAATTTCGTTTTCCGGCGGGTCTGCGTAAGGACTCAATCGTACACGTGGGTCCATAGAAAGTTCATCTAGAAAAATACACCTCGACATCAGAATGCGTATTCCGTTTAAGTGAATTAATTTCAAGTTTTTACGTAAATAAATTAACAAAAATGACATTTCCCCAAAGATTTTAGAGGAAAATTTTCAACAGAAGAAACCTCGAAAGTAGGGAGAGATTTTTTCTTTGAAAAATTTTGAGGGGTTTTCTCTGAAAAAAATGAAAGTTTTCTATCCTCAACAAATTGAAAGATTTTTCATAAATTATTGACTCATTACTTTCCCCTAATTACTCTTACAAGGGAACCTCGCCAACTCGTCACCTCCGATTTCGCTGAAACTTGGCTCACTGAAAGAGCATGCCACCCACACCTCACAACCAAATTTTTAACTGCCCAAAAGTTGATTTTTCGATTTTTGGCGAATTTTTGAAAATTGTTAAAACCGCCTCCAAAAATCTACAAAAAAAGATTGGTATTTTTTTCAAAGAACTGAGATTTTTATCACAGAAATTAGTTGACACCTCCAACAGATTTTATTCTTTGAAAACAACTCTCAAGATTCAACCTTACTCAGGAACAGCGATAGGAGACTTCAATGGAAATGGGTGAGGACCCTTTAAAAAAGACATATCAGCTCATTTTTTTCGTCCTCAGGCTCTATAAGTTTTAATATTCAGTCATAAAATTGCTTTAAACAATGTAATCGCACGGAATCTATTTTTCACCCTTTCACGACCATACCAGATTTAATTTTCTAAAAAAAAAATATTTTGCTTTGAGAAAATTCTTCTGTTCTTTTTTTTATTCTGATACATGTGTAATGATGAAAGGAGGTACTCGACGTAAAGAGCTTTCTTAATTTTTTTCATACACGTGGGATTTACGTAAATTAACTTTAGGCAGGTTTCTTATTATTTTTGTTTAAAAACTAAGTTATACGCAGGTGCATATGGGAAAGAAATTAAATTAAACACCTGTAACGGTTAATTTGCAACTTGTTTCCACTTTGTACGAGTAAAAGTGAATGAATTGTGCACGTGTAAGAAATAAATCACATCGATATCTATTACGATTTTTTTCCTGCATAATTGATTGACCAGATTTTCGCCTTGATGAGGTTAAAATGAATGGCAAGCAAAAATATGCGGATTATTTTTATACGATTAATAAATTTCTTTCCACATGCAAATTGATTTTTTTCTCTGGTGCAGCGACATGTTAATCAGTATGCCATTTTTTGCACGCTTAAAAGTACCTACACTTATTCGTTAATTAATCCGAACTCAAGATTATTAACTCGGCTGTCACGAAGGTAATTATTATGCGATTTTTTTTTCTAACTTTTAATCGAATATTTTATTGATTGCATTTTTTTGTTGCAATTTTTAATGTACTCGTATTTTTTTATCTAGTCTCGATTTTTTTCCTTTGAATTAGGTGGGAAATGAGAATGTCTAATTTGGCAATTAATAAAAAATGTATAAATTGAAAATTGAAATAATCATATTGCATGAAAAATAGGTTTTCAATGATGATCTTCACTAAGAGACTAATAAACTTAATCAATTATTAAAAACTGATATGCGACAGGTAAAACGCAAGAAATCAAGTGTTAATTACTCAAAAATATGAGATTTTTTCTTCAAGAGAATTTTAATGGGAAAATTTCAGTTCTTATATACTTGAGGAATCCTTTTGGAAAAGTTTTTCGAGTACCTACTTATTTTTTTAAAATTAATTTTTTGGTAGAAAATGAAAAATATTTGACGGAATCTTGAAAAAGAAAATTTTAAAAAATTTAAAAAGGAGAATTTTCAAACGAGAACACGAAAAAAATTCTAGATTTATACCTTTACCTATACATAAGAAATAATTACAACGACTGTTTGTTTCATTAAATGTTTTTTATTGAAAAAAATCAAAGAAGAGGATTTTTCAAGTGTTTTCAGAGATTTTCAAAAATAACTTTAAAATTATACAACACATTTTTCGTAGAATTTTTACAACGATGTTTTTTTTTTTAAATAGCTTTTCCTATTTCTAGGATTTTTTGGAGAGTATTCCTAGAATTTAAAAAAAAATAATGATTTCTAACAAAATTTTCAAAAAATTATTTTCAAAAAAAAAATTTTCATAAGAAAGCTTTTCAAGATATTTTAAGATATTTGAGAATTTTTCCAAAACTTTATTTTCAAAAAAATAAATATAAAAAGGCAGGTATTATATAGGTACCCACATTTCAAAAAAAAAAATGATTTTCTTGTTCTTATGAATGCTCTATCAATCCTTGTTGTCTTATCCCTCTACTCATATCATTGTAACTCTAATTAAATTTTAAAATTTAGCTAAATTATGATGGAACTCATTTTCTCTTCAATAACTACCTACTCTAACAAATTGATAAAGTTACTGAATTCAATTTTCTTAATAAACTGTTTATTGGAAAATTGTGAGGAATGAATAAGTAAGTAAAACCGAACGCAACAAAAAAGCTAAAAAAATTGAAAAATCTTTTAAAAATCTTTGTTCACGAAAGACTGATTCTTTCGAACAAATCGTCCACAAACAACTGATTGCTGATTCATTTGAAATTTTATCGATCAATTCATTTGAACAAATCGTTCGCGAACGACTGATTCATTTGAACGGATCTTTCGCAAACAATCGATTAATATTATGAATAAGTTTAACCCATCTGGCCATCTGCCATATTCAAAGAGCTAACGATTTTTGAAGATTTTGATCGCGGATATCTCACGAACCCGCGAACCGATTTCGCTCAAATTCAATAGGCGTCTATTCCCAATGATCATCTACCACTGATATAAATTTCAACTAATTCCATCAATTATAAATCCAGTTATCGCACCAACAAAATATTTTGGTCTATAAAATACATACATACATTTAATTTTTTATCAAGAAATACCAAATCGCGAAATTGGTGCCAATCGTCATATTTTGTCATAAAACGTCGAGAAATATCACTCCCACCCCCAACTCCCACCATCGGGTCAAATTTAATAGCTGATCAGCAAAAAACTGAAAAATGTGAGATTAAAAAAAATTATGAGATTTTTTTTAAAAAAAACCTAAATTTTCCATCAAATTTTTTCAATGAAAAAAAAAAACAATTTTCATCAAAAATTTTTATTGAAGAATTTTTTTGAGAATTTTTTCAATTTGAAAATCATCAACATTTTCAATGAATTTCTTTAAAGAGGAACTACTTATTTCACAAGAAAGTTTTCATAATTTTTTTAATGAAATATTGGAAAAAATTCTCAAATCCATGTTTGAAAATTTTCCCCAAGACTTCCTTTCCAAAAGAAAAAGAAGAAAAAAATTGAAAAATCCATTCAACAAATTTTTTCTATGAAAAAATTCAATTTTTATCAAAAAATTTCAATTCAAGAATTTTTTGAAGGATTTTTTTCATTTTGAAAATACTTGAATAATTTTTTCCATCAAAATTAACAAAGAATTTTTAAAGAAATTTTTTCAATGAAAACATAATTAAATTTTCATCAAAAATTTGTATTTAGGAATTTTTTTGAGATTTTATTTTTGAAAATACAATATATTAATTCTTTCTTTTTTCAAAAGAACCTTTTCATGATATTTTAGAATTTTTTCAAAGATTTCAGAAAATCCAATTTTTTAAATTAACGTGAAAAGACCAAAAGTTTTGAGTGAATAATAACAATGTTCATTTTGTTAAGTAAGTAAGTAAGTACATTTGTTATAAACTTGTGTAAAATGATTATAATTTTCGGTGTCATTTGGGATACTTTTGTTGCCCCAGAAGGCGTCTGGCAGAGATGCGGCGCCAACAACATGCCGCCTTGTGAAGAAGTCACCGAACGTTTTTAAAAAATTCAAGAATTTCACAATAGATTTCCTGCGATTTTTTTCTAAGATTTTTTTTAATGAGAAAATTTATAACTTACGAAGAATTTCTATGAGGAATTCTATTTAATTTTTTTTTCCTATATAGTAGCATTGTTGATAGGTAATAAAATTTCAGTCTTTATCAAGAATCTTTATGGAAAATTTATTCAAGAAATTTGAGCCTTTCCAAGTAAGATGGTGAAATCCGCACCCGAGCCGATCGGGACAAAATTTACCCAGAATGTTGGTATGGATGTAAAACCACCCCAAAAAAATTTTTGACCCTCAACCCCCTCTCCTTCCAGAGATATTACCCTTTATATATCGAAAATTCAATATTTTTTATTTCTGAAGGGGGTGGTCCAAAAAATTTGAAATTTTCACAGATTGTGGAGACTATGTAGGGGTATTTTTGAAAAATTTTTCAAAAAAAATTTCCTGTATTTTCCTGAATTTTCCGGGGGTTGAAAATTTCAAAAATTCACCAAAAAAGGGGGGGAGGGAGCAACATGGATAATTTTTTTTTCTAAAATTACTTTATACCTTTAGGTATAACGTGAGACAGTTTTTTGGACCCCTTAGGGGGGTGCAACATTGTCAAAAAAATTAAAAACCAAAAAAAAACACGGTTTTCCCTGATTTTTAGTCGTTTTGATGGCTCAAGTTCATTATTTTATAATAAAATCGCAATGTTGCGCAGACTACGTCAACATGCACTCATAAAACCATTTTCAAAAAATGTTTTTCAATTTTTTAATTTTTTCTCATATCACCAAAGAGAAGCCAACAACACAGGCAGAATGGTGGTAGCTTGGTAAATAATTTTCTGAATCAAAGATGTGTACTCACTCTTCTAGTACAAACTAAATATGTATTTTCACAATGGAGAATTCATGAAAATTGTAATAGGTAGTAGAGTAGGTATGTACGTGTACCTACCTAAAATATTTGTTCGTCGAGGTATTGCCATATTTGGATACGTTATCGCGGAGGTCTCATGCGTTCATGCCCCTTCAAAACTGGTTGTATTGGGGTTGAACAGAGTCAACGGACCTGGCATCCTGGCTGGCGTGTGAACTTGGTAATTTCATGGATAATTTAGCTTTTACAATGAACCGCGAATGTTTTAGTTTTTGTTGAAGGAATTGTGTACAAATATCCGCAGTTTTCATTTATGTTAAATTGTAAGTGATATTTTTCTGAATATATGTAGTATGAGTCATGGTTCAAAAAAATATGAGTTCATATTATTGATTCCTATGTTCATTAATTAGCACTCACTTGATTCACAAAATTCGCGGAAGTAAGTTTGAGTACTCGAACACAAGTACATTTGCATTTATTGATTTTTATTTGCGATGAAATTACAAGAAAACTGATTTTTTCAGAGGTTTTTTTGTACATTTTTCATTTATGCATCACGCCATCTTTTGTCATTTCGGTCGCTGTCATTTATTCTGTTCAGATGTAATTACTCATAAGGATTGAGTCATACGTTAGTTAATGAATACTCGCCGTTGATAAATGAAAAGGTACCTATAAATTTGCACTCAAATCACTATTTTAATTTCTACTTTACTAATTCGTATAATGTAATTGCAGAACGTAATGGAGCAATTAAATTACGCATGCATAGCCTGTAAGAAAACTGTTCAGTTTTTACGGAGAAAGAATATAAAGCAAATTCGAATTTTGTCGTTGGAGGTAGCGACATCCGTTTCTAATTCATTAGATGGAAGTGATGTTCCTCTTAATAGTATTATTTGCGAAAAATGCAGAATGAAATTTAATAATCAAAAATCAACTATTAAACCATCACATACTGATGTTAGTCAATCAAAACAGCAAAAATTACAAAGTGACGAAACGCCACCATGTTCAAATTATTCGCCTACTATTGTTAAAACGATTCCTGAAGAAGTGAATAAAATTGAAGAACAGCCATCTACGTCTTATACTTGTTACTCTCAATTGCAAGGAAGAAACCCTCCCACTGATGAATGTATGGACACTGACATCATTAGTTTTGATAGTAATGAGCAGTCATTTTCGAGTGAAGCAGTAACTTCCGAAGCCTCGGTATTTCCATCACCCAAAAAACCAAAAGAACGACCAGAAATTGAAACTGTTGAACTACCATTTTCTCGAACCATCATTTCACATAGATATTGCTTTTTATGCGGAAATGTAAAAAAAGATCTTGTTGTAGTCCCATTCAAAGCTCGGCTGGAAGCATTCAGGGAAAAACGAATCTATATTCCAATGGATAATCGGTGTTGTAGTTTGCATTTATTCAACAAAAAACGATTTTATGCTGATCAGCTTGAATCTCTAAAACCATACAGCACAACTTGTAAAATTCCAACTTCTGAAATAGCACAATATTTGGATGTTTTATGCGCAAAATCCCACAGTACGCTATTTGATCAATTCAGAGATCGATTAATGCCTGAAGAACGTCTTCGAGCGCTTACAGGATTCAGTTGGGAAAACCTTGAGAAGATACAAAATATGCTCACTTCGATGCGAAATACTTCCAGTAGAGATGTAATTCAAGCATTAATTGTATTCTTGTTCAAAATTCGAACTGGAAGCAGCAATAATATTACTTCTGCAATCCTTGGCATTTCATGTCAGCAAACAATTGCCAGATACTTTGATTCCGTCCTAAATGCCTTTCAAACAGATATTTTACCGCAGCAGTTTGGTCCAATGGCGCCAGCGATTACGCGTGATTTCCTTATCAATGAAAGAAGTTCACAAATTGCCAACGAGTTATTCGGAATTGGTAATAAGTTAGCCTTAATTTGCGACGGCACCTATTTATCCCATGAAAAAAGTCGAAATAATAGTTATCAGCGACGGTCGTATTCTGGACAGAAAAAAAAACATCTCTGTAAGCCTTTTACAGTCTGTACAACTGATGGCTTCGTAGTCGATGTGGGAGGACCATATCTAGGAACAATGAATGACGCATCCATATTAAAGGACATGTTATCAAAGCCAAATGGAATCAAAAAGCTATTACAACCAGGCGACTATTTCATTCTGGACCGAGGATTCAGAGACGCCATTGCTTTTCTGGAAGAAGCAGGGTATCGTATCTTAACTCCAGCATTTAAGGATAAAAAAAAACAGTTAGGCACAGAAGAATCAAATAATTCACGTTTTGTAACCAAAATTCGTTGGGTGGTGGAAGTGATTCATGGGATTGTCAGTCAAAAATATAAATTTTTACATGGTCAAGTAGACAACAAAATGCTCGTAAAAGTTGGTACAATCACAAAAATAGTATGTCATCTTAACAACCTGTTTAGTAAAAAATTGACATCAGACGAAGGCAAAACGGCTGAGATTGTACAGAGGATGAAAAGTAGAATGGCTACAGTTAATGAATTTGCTCAGGAGGTTGAAGATGAACGATGGGAAAGGAAGAGGAAGTGTTTCCAGCCATTATCGTCCTCTGAAGTTCTGGATTTTCCGCAATTGACAGAAGATCAGTTGACACTTTTTTTCACTGGAAGTTATCAATTGGGTCAAGCGATCTCCTACCTCGGCGAACTGATGAACCCTGAGGACTCAACAGTAGGATTGTGTCAAGTCACCAACATCAAACCACATAAAATATTGAGAGTGGAGATACAATCCAGACATCGGAATAATGCAAGTTATAAATGTTTCATCAAATACCAACCAAATGATAACTGTATGGAAGGCATTTTAGGATACGCCTGCCAATGTGCCAATGGGCTACGAACTGTAGGTTCATGTTCGCACATAGCTGCAATAATCTTTTACTTGTCGAATGCCAGATATAAATCGCGAATAATTAGACCGAATGAAATCCTGACCAATCTATTTAAGCCAGAGTGTGGAGTAGATGTTATGACTGGTGCTCAGAGCGATGACGAAGACTAAACGAGATTTTTTTCCCAATGTTTTTATGAATTCTTTTCAACTACTTGTAAAATAAATTGTAAAAATACATATTTAGTTTGTACTAGAAGAGTGAGTACACATCTTTGATTCAGAAAATTATTTACCAAGCTACCACCATTCTGCCTGTGTTGTTGGCTTCTCTTTGGTGATATGAGAAAAAATTAAAAAATTGAAAAACATTTTTTGAAAATGGTTTTATGAGTGCATGTTGACGTAGTCTGCGCAACATTGCGATTTTATTATAAAATAATGAACTTGAGCCATCAAAACGACTAAAAATCAGGGAAAACCGTGTTTTTTTTGGTTTTTAATTTTTTTGACAATGTTGCACCCCCCTAAGGGGTCCAAAAAACTGTCTCACGTTATACCTAAAGGTATAAAGTAATTTTAGAAAAAAAATTATCCATGTTGCTCCCTCCCCCCTTTTTTGGTGAATTTTTGAAATTTTCAACCCCCGGAAAATTCAGGAAAATACAGGAAATTTTTTTTGAAAATTTTTTCAAAAATACCCCTACATAGTCTCCACAATCTGTGAAAATTTCAAATTTTTTGGACCACCCCCTTCAGAAATAAAAAATATTGAATTTTCGATATATAAAGGGTAATATCTCTGGAAGGAGAGGGGGTTGAGGGTCAAAAAATTTTTTGGGGTGGTTTTACATCCATACCAACATTCTGGGTAAATTTTGTCCCGATCGGCTCGGGTGCGGATTTCACCATCTTACTTGGAAAGGCTCTTTTTTCCAAATTTTTGAAGAAATTGAAAAAAACATTGAGAACATTTTCATGAGAAATTCCAATTCTCATCATAAATTTTTATAAAAATCTTCTAGGAGAAATTTCTTTTTTAAATATTTTTTCCAATTAATTTTTTCAAAGAAATTTTTATGAATGCAGTGCTCGGAAATGATTTTCCTAAAATTTTAAAGAGAATAAAGACTAAATCTTTCAAAATAAAGACTACTAAAGACTAATTTTGACCCAAAATAAAGCCAATAAAGACTAGTTTTGGTCCAAAAAATCGCTAAAATTCATATCAGCTGTCTTATGTTTACGTGAAACGTCGAGAAAAATAATTTCTACCAAATCAAATTCGAAAGGTAATTTTTTCATCATCAAAAATCAGCAGAATTTTTAAAATTAATTATATATTAGGTAGTTCGGTGGGTATCTACTCATAAAAAATCAAAAAAAAAATTACGGATTCATTAAAACCTTTCTATTACTATTAGTAAAAAAAAATTTTTTTTTTTAAATCAACGTATCTACCTAAACAAATTTTAGGTAGTTTTTCATGTAAGTACTTCGATAAAGAATACCTACTGAGAATTAATCAACTGATTTTTGGAATCAAGAAATTTCAACAGAAAAGAGAAAAATTCTTAAAATGAAACTTATTCAAAAAATAATAAATAATAATTAATAACTTAAAATATATTGAAAATCTCCCATCAAAAAATAAAAAATAAAAAAAATAATTCAAAATTTTTTAGAAAGAAATTTTTAATTTTTTTTTAGGATTTTAAGTCTTACAAAAAACTTTATAACAATGTTTACTTCAAATCAAATGGTTAAGTGTAATTTTTCCACACTTTCCTGGATTCTATGTTGATTTTTTGTTTTTGTTTTTTCGATCAAAAAGGGCGAAAACGTAGTTTTTTAAGTAAGTACTTCGATAGGTGAATACCTCCTGAGAATTAATCAATTGATTTTTGGAATCAAGAAATTTCAACAGAAAAGACAAAAAATTCTTAAAATGAAATTTTTTCAAAAAAAAAAAAAAAACCACCTTGAATATTGAAAATCTCCATCAAAAAATTAAAAAATTGAAATGAAAATGTTTCAAAAAGTTTTAGAAAAATTTTTTTTGAAATTTTTTTGGGATTTAAGTCTTACAAAAAACTTTATAACGATGTTTACTCCAAACCAAATGATTCAATCAAAAAGTGCGAAAAGGTAGTTTTTCAAGTAAGTACTTCGATACTGAATACCTACTGAGAATTAATCAACTGATTTTTGGAATCAAGAAATTTTAACAGAAAAGAGAAAAATTCTCAAAATTATACTTTTCCAAAAAAATAATAATAATAGATAAATATTTAAAATCTCCAGAAATAAAAATGTTTCAAAATTTTTTAGAAAGAAATTTTTTGAATTTTTTTTCGGATTTAAGTCTTACAAAACACTTTATAACGATGTTTACTTTTCCACTCTTTCCTGGATTCTATGTTGATTTTCTGTTTTTAGCTAATTTTTTTCTTCGAAAAAATCAGCTATTAAATTTGACCCGTTGGTAGCAGTGGGGGGTGGGAGTGATATTTCTCGACGTTTTACGACAAATTATGACAAAATATGACGATTGGCACTAATTTCGCATTTTGGTATTTCTTTATATATAACTATATACGAGTATATGTATGTATGTATAGACCAAAATTTGTTGGTGCGATAACTCGAGTTATAATTGATGGAATTAGTTGAAATTTATGTCAATGGTAGAGGGTCATTGGGAATAGAAGCCTATTGAATTTGAGCGAAAACGGTTCGCGGGTTCGCGAGATATTCGCCATCAAAATTTTCAAAGCTCATTAGCTCCTCAAATATGGCAGATGGGTAAAATTTGTTCATAACTTTTTCTGTAGTAGTGATTGAGATTTAACCAAAAACGTAACAATAACGTTACAGGAACGTTATTTTAACGTTATTAATCTGGTATTAATGTTGTTATGACGTATCTATCATTTGTGTGAAAAAACATCATTATAACGCTTCAATAACGTTATTTTTGAATTTTTCGTTATATTTTATCAATAGCATTGTAAAATGTAACAATGACGTTACAGTTACGTTATTGTAACGTTATTAATCTGGTATTAATGTTGTTATGACGTATCTATTATTTGTGTGAAAAAACATCATTATAACCTTCAATAACGTTATTATAGTAACGTTACTATAACGTTACTGTAACGTTATTTTTGCATTTTTCGTTATATTTTATCAATAGCATCACTACAATACGTTTCTATAAAGTTATTGTAACGTTATTGTTTCGTTTTCGGTTGAAAAAAATTTGTTCATAACTGTTTCTGCAGTAGTGATTGAGATTCAATAAAAAACGCAACAATAACGTTACAGTAACGATATTTTAATGTTTTTGAACTTATGTTATTGTTGTTATGACGTATCCACTATTTGTGTGAGATTTCCATCATTATAACGCTTCATTGACGAAATGTGTTCGATTATTCATTTCTCACAATTTTCTTGTGTCCAATAACCTTTATCAATTTATGGGAGTAGGTAATTAAATATTGAAGAAAGGAAATGAATTCCATCATAATTCAGGATCAGGTAATTTTATAATTGAATGAAAGCTACAATGATATGACAGGAGTGAGAGACATTCATAAGAACAAGAAAAATAGAAAAAAATCAGCTTGTCTACCGCAGATGCTGCGGTAGAGTTTTTTTCCATCAAAAAGGGCGAAAATAAAGAGAATAAAGACAGAATAGTGAAAATATAGACAAAATAAAGACAAACTTGAAAATAAAGACAAATGAAGAGAATAAAGACCATTTCCGAGCCCTGTGAATGAATTAATTAAAATAAGCTTTTCAAAATATAGGTATGTGAATTTTTTCTCAAACTTCAAGAGGAAATTATCAGGAAAAAAAATTGAATAAAAGAAGAATTTTTTGTGAGGAATCAATTTGACATACTTAACTCGGTTCATTACACAATATACATCGCTCGGTTCAATTAATAAAATACCTACGCGATTAGAATACCCATATGGGATACATTTTTAATGTATGTAAATACTGCCTACCTACATAAGAAGGTAATTAGGTATAGCAAACCATTTAAATCTACTGACACATTTCGTCAGTTTTAAATTAAACAAACTCGACTTTAATACCTTCCTCATGATTTAAACACCACTGCCGATGAAAAATTAAGCAAAGATTCAGTTTCGTTTACCTTCATAAACCAACAACAGCTCGACATTACACTTCAAACCAATTGATAAAAAAACCAACATGTCTCGTAATCTAGACATTTCACTGATAACGAACACTTTCTTGCTTTACACCATGCTCGTTTCAACACCAATTCCAAACTTTAATACCTGAAAACTTTCAAAGTTCCCTTATCGCAGCCAAAAGCAAACATTTGAAAATCAGGTTTTACTTTCATTGCAACCACCGAACTTAAAAAATTCGACTTTGGCCTGTGTCGGCGTCGGCAAATACCAAATTATAAATTTTTCATGTTCTTTTGTAGTAGGTTAGGTACCCCTCAACTTTTCAAACTAACCCACCTGTTATTTAGGTACCTGTGGGATTGTAGTTGAATGAAACTCAAATAGAAATACCTACCATAAAATATGGCACCGAGTTGAAATAAAAATGAGCTAAAATTTCGATCGTTTCTTTTAAATAAATATTGTCCTTTTTTGTTGTCGTTTTATCATAGGTATTATTAAAATAATTAATAATTCACGTTACGTGATGTACGTAATTTTTCGAAGTTGAATTTTCATCGCAAACTCGAACAAAATTTTCAAATTATTACCTTTTGTTACTTTGTATCCCTAAGTATATTCTTGGTCGTTATTTTTAAATATTCATCGCTACCAAAAGCGATCGATCATTTCATAATACGAGTACGAATTGAATGATAGATGCATGCTGGTCATCATTTTCAGCATTAAAGGTGTTCCAAAATTAATCGAGTAGATAACATATAATTTCCAGACTACAATTGAAAACTAAGTATTTGTATATTTAATTTTTAGGTCAAAAATGTCGAAGGCCCTTTGAAAATAATCAATCGCCTTAAATTTAGCTAAGCAGTCAAGTGCCATGAATAAATTATTAACTGATTGAAAATTCATTTAATTAAAAATTGTAAAAATTTACTAAACATTAAAAACTGGGCTTTTAAGATTTTATTAAAGTTGAACTATATTCTACAAATTGATTCAACTTCAAAAACTTATTAAAAATTAAAAACTAACCAATTTTGAATTTTTATTCCAAAAAAAGAGAGAAAATTCTCGTCAAAAAATATACATTTTGAAAATATAAATTTTTTTCTTAAAAAAGAAAATGAGTAATTCAACAGGTCCTGGCATATGGACATTGTAATTATTTTTACAAATGGTGTAATGTTATAATTGCCTTAGATAATAATTGATAATATTTTTGAATCAACACTGTACGTCTGTACTCATCATTTTTAAAGATAATTTTTACGATAAAAAGCCTCGAGAATTTTGTTTCAAAAGTATTCTCGATAAAAGTGAATAGGTATTATCTTGAGAAAAATATTTTTGAATTTTGAGTTAATTTCTAAAAAAAAAAATCAATTCCTAGAAATATTTTCAAACAACTAGTCTTGAAAAAAAGTCGAAAAATGAAAAAAAAAGTTGATAAAATTAGGTAGGTAAATATTGGAAAAAATTGAAGAAAAAAACAAAAAACAAATAATTTGAAGAAATTTTTTCAATACCAAATTTAAAAAAAAATTTAAATAGCAAAAAATTTAATAATTAAGATTTTATTTGTGTTTTTCAATGGTTTTCCACATTTTCTCTTAATGATGAATTCATCATTAAGAGAAAATGTAGAAAAGAATTGAAAAACATAAATAAAATTTAGAGGAATAAGTGATTCAATAGGCCACCAAAATTACGTAAATTTTCAAAAATTTAATCAATCAAATTTGAACATGATGCATTGAATTTAGATTATTTTTCAACTTGCATTATTTTATTTCTTGAAAAATATTATGAGTCTGTTCAAAAAAAAAGATGAAAATTTTTCTTTCTTGATTTGCCGGATTCGCCAAAAACGCAACCAGAAAATTAAAAAAAAAAAAAAAAATGTAAATTTTTACAAAAATTTAACGAATTGAAAAAGTTTTAAAATTAGTACCAAACTCTTGAAAAATTGACAGTTATTTGGTTCATGAAATAGTGAAAATTTTAGAAAATTGATAAGCTTGTCATTTTTGAGAACTGGTCAAGTTTTTAAAACTTCTTATTTTTCAGGATGTTTCAATTTCTTTTTATATGTTTTTAAATTTTCTAACCATAAAAATTTTTTAAAATACTTATCCAAGTAAAAATACTATTGAATTTTTTCAAAAGTTTTTTCAATATTTTTACGATTTCTCAATTTTTAATAAAATGCTCAAAATTATTCAATATTAATTTTGCACTTTTCCCAAAATTTTTCATTTTTTCGTTTTAGCACAGTATATATTTTGCCAAAATTGCTCAAATTTTTTTATGTATTTTAATTTTTTAATATTTCTCTAAATCTTTTCACTACGTAACTTACAATCTTCATTTTTTCCAAATTTTCAATTTTTAACGTTTCTATAAATAATTGACTAATTTTGAAATTTACATTGTCTGGGAAATTTTTAATTTTTTCCAATATTATTCATTTTTTTTAAAATACTTTATTACTTCAAAATTTTAATTTTTTCGGATTTCTTCAATTTTTTGTTACTTTTTTAAATTATTAGTATTACCAAAGTCGCACAATTTTTTTATGATTCAGTTTTTCAATTTCCACTTTCTGGAAATTTTTCTATTTTTCATGTTGGTAATTTTGAAAATACTTTTCTGAATATTTTTGCCAAATTAAAATTCAATGTTTTCAATTTGTTTTGGATTTTTAATTTTGAGTGTTAGATACCAAAATTACAATTTTTTTTTAATTCTGTAAAAATTTTCCAATTTTACATGACAGAGTTTTCTCAATTTCTTAAAATTGGTAATTTTTTATTATTCATAGAAATTGTTATTTGAATAGTTAAGTTATTCACAATTTTGAAAATATTCCGAAACTCGTTCTTTTTTTTCTTTAAATTTAATTTTTATTGTTCAAGTAGGTATTATAGGTACTTGAAACAATAAATGTTTCGATTTCTAAAAGTTTTACAATTTTTCAAAATTTTTATGCCCAGTTACCGCTTCAATTTTTTAAAAAATTTTCAATGAGCTTATAAGGGGAAAAATAAGCCAGTGTGCCATTTTTTTTGAAGACCACTTTTGTAAAAATTGGAAAAAAGTTGTACATTGAGATCCTTGGAATAATTTTGGTCACTAACTATAGAAAAATTTTGATTGGATCCTTCCCTCCCTTTTAATTTTTTTTATTCCAAAAAATGGAGTGATTTTCTTCCTTCATAAGAAATTTGAAGTCTATATAAAAGAAAAAATCGAGACCAAAAATAGGGATCATTTTTCTCTAAAAGTTGAATTTCTTTCCAAAAGAAATGAGATTTTTTCATTTTTTTCTGCAAAAATAAAAATCTTTACCTACTTCAAAAAAATTGAAAGTTGTTTTTTTATGTATTATGTATTTAGATATAGGCAAAACATTGAGATTCTAAAATAAAGAAATTTCGTTCTCAAAAAAAGGAATGTGTTTCTAAAAAAAATTTATGTTGTTACAGAAACTGCTACGTTTCTTTTGAACGAGAAGTTGAAGAATCATATGTCAAATAATGAAAAGGGCGTGATTATCGCGGAGACCTTTGTAGGTCTCCACATGAGACCTGTAGGAAGTGGCTTTTTGGATGAAAACCTACAACCTTCGCGAAATTTTATTATCGATCGAACTGGTAATCAACGAAGGGTAAAACTTCATTATATTCTTCATCAGTCGGTCACCGTAATACATGGAGAGGTAAAATACTGATAATAGGTATACTCACCTAATTTTTAAACAGTGTTATTTTTATAATAATTATTTTTTTAGGTTCCAAAAACATTTATCATGTTGATGAAGTGTGTGTGGTCCCAAACCTGTTCCCTTTGGAGCAAGAAAACATTGGAGTTAATACCTATTTGCTCAAGAGAACTGGTGCAAAAATTGAGTCCTTTGTAGAGGCTTTGTAAGTATTGAAACAATTTTGTACAAATTCCTTATATGTAAAGTGGCAAACAAAGGTTGTGTTTTATTTTCAGAATTCAAGCACACGAAAACGAAGCCATCGTGGCATAGTTCTATAAAGTAAAATAATTATAGTGATGGGCATATCATGTTGATTAAATACGTATGTTTACTGCGAAATGCGAATAATACATTTTTTGAAAAAACGCTATTTTTTTTTGTTTGATAAAAGTCTGAAATTTCAATCGATTGAGATTTTTGACTGAGAGAATATTTTCGAAGTTGAAAAAATGTTGAAAATTTCTCAACTTTGCGAAGTAAAATTAGCACCTAGATGATTTTTTTTTAATCTCAATTTTTGAATAAAAAAATACTTTGGTATTTTGCCAGATTTTTCGTTGAAAAAAACTACCCAATTTTTCGGATTTTTTTCTCTACTTTTTGAAGAGAAATCTCTACATTTTTGCAGAGTGAGGGGGGTTATTCTCAACTTTTTTTGAAAATAACCCTCTACTTTTTACAGTAAAAAATTTCAGTCTGCATTTTCTTAAAATAACAAATAATTTTTGAGTCGGCATGAAAAATAAAAATTTAAAATTCCATCAGGAGTAAAAAAATGAGTGTAAAAATAAAAATAAATTTTTATTTTCGGTAGAAAAAAAATCTGATTTTGTAATTTTTTACCTAAATTTTAAAAAGTCATTCTTAATATTTTGGGAGTGAATGGAAAATATTTTTAATTCTTTGGAGTGAAAATTTGAAAATTTTCAATTTCATCAGAGAAATAAAAATTCAATTTTTTGAAGGAAAATATATATTTTTTTGAAGCCTATGTGAAGAGCTCCTCATTTTTTGAGATTTTTTCTTCGTTCTTCCAGAAAGAAATCTCTCATTTATAGAGGAAAAACTATCAATTTTTTGAAAAAATTTCATCCGTGTTCATTTCAAATCTTAATTTTTGTTCATGATATCTTTGAAAAAATGAATCCGTTTTTGGACTAGTACCTATTTTCTTCTTTTTTTGAAATCAAAATCAAATCTCTTCATTTTTGTGCAGGTATTTTTTTTTTTTTTTGCTTTGGAAAGAAATCTTTTACTATTTTTAAGAAAAAGAAATTCATTTTTTGATTTCGATTTTTTTTTTTTTAATAAATAAAACATTCAATTTTTTGAAAAAATTCTCTGAATTGGTTTTGAGGATTTTATTTTCAATTTTTCAAGTATACAAACTTATAATTATTTGAAAAAAATTGAATGTTTTGTCCTATTTTTACGTTGTAATTTTTTTTTCACTTTATTAAGAGAGAAAGATCAGTTTTTGATTTTAATTTTTTGGAAAAAATCGTATTGTTTTTTGAAGAAAAAATAATCGTTGAAAAAATGGAATACAAGCACGTAGCTGAAGTTATCCACATCCACACGGATATCTTACACGTAGCAAGCAATAGAGCAAGCAAAGAGGACGAGAATGACTGCGGGGAAAGGGTAGTATTATTTCAACTGTTCCCCTCCCATCTGTCGTACAACTTCTCGACCAAATTTCTTATTTTTTAAAATTGACGTTTGTTCACATTTTTTAAATTTTTTAGACTTTATCAATAATTTGTTTTACTTTAAAAATATATTTCTAAATTATTTAATAAATACTTCGAATTTATTTTTGAGAGATTCACGCCAAGAAGTAATTTTTTAAACCAAAATAATTTTCATCGCACACTTTTGAAAAATTCTAAAAATATTTTTTTCAAATGTTTTCATGACAATTTTTTCCCATAAAAATTTACCTATTTTTCAACGTAGAGTTTTATAAAAAAGAATACGATTTTTTTTTCGGAATTCTTTTTTAGAGAATTTTTTCAAGATAGGTAAGATTTTTTCCCAAAAAAACCCAAAAAATAGTCTTTTTTATATTTTTTTCATTTATTGGTAGAGCTATAAATTTTTTCAATAACGGTTTGGCTTTACAAAGTTAAAAAAATAAATTGACAATTTTTTGAGAGAACAAAAAAAAAATATTCCTATCGACTGTTTTTTGCCAAGATAATTCTTTTCGTGATTTCCAATTTTTTTCTTCAAAGCACAGCATTGTTCGAAATTTGTTTTCTACAAAAATTCAAAAAATAATTTCACTCCAAAAAATCGAGAAAATTTTTCATTCCAAAAAAATTGAAATTTTGTTTACTCCCAAAAAAATATAAATTTTTCTACTCCCAAAAAATTCAAAGATTTTTTTTCCAACCAAGTTCGCTACACTGGGATCTCAGGGGTCCTAGTTTTTTTCCTCTTTTGAATTTTTTATTCTTATTTGATGTTTTTAATGAATGAAAAAAAAAAAAAAAAAAAAAAAAAAACGCTGTCTCTCTTTCAAAATTTTAAAATTCACGTAAGAACGTAAATGACTTTTAAAACTCGAACAATCCATCGAAATGAATGGATCTCGCGCTTAATAAATAGAATTAATTGATTTTTATACGTTTTAGGATTTTCGATTTCAACGATTGAATTCACCACAGATTTTTTTCCTTAAAATTCGTACCCATTGTATATTTCTTAACACCACCTCAATCGTAAATTTAGAATAAACCTTTAAATACACTAAATAACTGGTACAAAAATTGCATAAGAATTCGAATACTTACGCCACATCAAGATGTACGCTCTTTTGATATAATATTTGACTAAAAATAACAACTGCAACAAGTTGAACTTGAGTGGTACATTGGTGAAACACAACGAAACGGTGGACTTTTCCGTCCGATCGATCGGACTATCGATATCATCTTCCTTCTCGAATTGCTTCTCTTCCGAAGAATCCTGATCGATTTGATTTTGTTGGTCGGCTTGGAACGACATCGTGCTGCCTCCGGCGTTAGGTGCCATTGTCAATGAAAACTGCGAAAAAAGCACATTCCGAAGCGGAAAATCAGAACGCGTCAAAATGTGTACTGAGCTATCGCTATCGCGGTCGTAACTATTATACTATATTATACAAACGACGACACGACCATTCCACTTATGCCTGGCTGTCGCTCACCACCGATGTTATGTTTTTTTTATGCCTTACGTGACTGCATTTTTTTCCCTACTCTTCGGCAAACGATAAAACAATAACGTGGAATCAAATTCGACCACTAAGACTCGTCGAAAAAGATAATACCGCCTTTAAGACCTACAATAATTACCTACGTACTACTTACGTTGGGTAAAATTTTCCCATGTTTCGAGTTCCTTTTACCAGGTCCGTTAATAATTGATGAAAATTTTCAAATATTTAAACCGTGCCCAGGTGACCTTAAAAAGCGTCGTAAAATGTGGTCGATTAATTATTTAGAACGAGCTCGGTAAGGTGGCTACCAAAATATTTATCAAACTTTAGGTTACCTACTTTTTCACGCAGCTGGACTTCGTATACAAAGGGCGGGGTGGCTGAAATTGAACCCCAGGGGAGTTATTTCTCAGTCGAGGATCCTATATTGGTGTTATTTTTTCGACAAAGAATTATTTCTCCGAGAAGTTTCTCTCTTTCGCAATATATTTTTTTTGTTGGGAGAATTTTTTCACGTTAGAAAAAAAAAATGAAATATTTTTGGAAGTTTTGTAAGACTGTTCTGAAGTTTTGAGAAACTCTTGAAAATTCTTCATTTTTTTTCCTTTTTTTTTGTGAAAAACTTTGGGAAAATTTTGAAATTATTTTGAAAATTTAATGTAGCCTAAGTAATTTTAATTTTTTCTAAATTCGATATTTTTTTAACACTTCTCATTAAAATTTCAATCTTTTTCAATTTGTGAGGAAAATCGATATTTTTTATGAAACTTTTGTTAAGTGTCCTGAAAAATTTAATTAAAACTTTGCCAATTTTTTTGAAACTGATGCTGAAAATTTGTAAGAATTTTCAGAAATTTCGAGAAAAATCTGCTAAAAATGTTGAGAAAAAAATCAGGTTCAAAATTTTCTGGGCAGAAAATTATTTGAAAATTTTGTAGAAGATTTGATGGCATTTTGTGAAATATTTTCGATAGTTTTGAGTGTAAAATGCATTAAAAAAATTTTTTCAACTTGTCTGAAATTCCAAAGAACCTGCTACTCCAGAATTTCGACATTATTTTTTTTAATCACTTAGGTATGAAAAATTCTTTGAAATGTAAGAGTTTTCCTTCCATTTTTTAAATGTCGTCTGCCTAATTTTATAAAAGTACCTCCAAGTGCCATTTTTGGCGAAATGAATTTTTTCACAAAAATGTACAGAGGAGAATGTTCTGCTACCAACTGTGAAGAGAAAATAGCTGATTTTTTCATAAATGAAAAATCAACTAAAAATACTAAAGTTGATCAATCCACATGAAAAATGCTATTCTGAAAACGGCCAACTTCAAAATTACCTAGTAGGTAATCATAAATTTTTATCATTCTAAAACTTTTTCCCAATTTAATTTTAATTTCTCCAATATCTTTCAATTTTTCAAAATGCAAATGTTTGAACTTCAGAAAGAAGTTGTTGAATTTTTGAGCTGAAATTGTTTAACTTCAAAATGGAATTTTTTCTACTTTCTGTAAAATTTTTGAATCTCAATTTTATTTGCTAATTAAGTGTGTATAATCAAGTTTAGCAATGTTTTTTTCATACTGCTGTAGAAAGAAAAAAACTCTTGACGCATTAATGCATCAGAAAAGCTGATTTTTTTTTAAAATTAGGTATTAATTTATCAATTATTTTATTATTAAATATATATATATTTTTTTCATTTCAAATCAATAATAATTTTTACCGAAATATTTTTTACTCACATTCCCATTAAATTTTTTTATCAAAATTAAGTTAAATTTTATTTTTCTTAATAACTTTAATATGATATTTTAAAATTTTAAAATTTTTCAAAAAAAAAGTAATAAAAAAAATATATTTTTATTTATTTATTTTTATTTTTTACCTACCTATTTTTTTTTTGTTATATAGATTGGTCTTCTTTGTCAATTTTACTCACTTCGATTCAGTTATAATTTAAAAAATATATATTTCAATTTTTTTTAATAACTTTTTTTTAACCAAAATTTATACAATTTATTTTCATTTGAAAAACCAAAAAATAACGAAGTTTCGTTTTTCTTTGAACTCCAATAATTATTTTGAAATTATTAAAAAAATTTTTTTTTTCAATTTATCATTTTCTCAGAAATTTACAAAATATCTATTTTTTATAGTCTCTCTAAAAATATTATATTTCTCAATTTTCTCCAATCTATAAACTTTTATTCAATTTAAAATTTTAATCATTTTAATGTCACCTCTTTCAATAATTTTCCTACTTCATTTTCCTTATTATTAATTATTATAAATAAAAGAGGTGAATTATTTCTTTATGGGCAACACTGATCAGCGTTTAGGTCGAATGAATCGAGCGTTTAAAATTTGATGCATTTTTCATAATGCCTAGCAATTTCAAAATGAAGCGACGTCGATGAAATTCTCTAACGCGCATCTCGACCCTAATACAAGAGGGGAGAAAAATTTCATTTTCTTCAGCCTGAAATAAAATGCTAGGCAAAGCATTTCTGTAATTGGTCCAATTTAATTCCGACCATTTCTGCCCAAATAATGCGTAGTAATGGTCCAAAATTGCCCAAAATAAATACGGATCTATTCTACATGGTCTTTGATCTCCCATTAAAATTTGAACCAGTTCCGTCTATTAGAACGAAAGTTATCGTCCGGACGAAATTTAGTACATACATACATACATACATACAGTGGAACTGATGAAGCCATCGTTTCTCTTACTGGATCAACGGGTCACTTTTGATGGACGTGCCCGGATAAACGGGAGAAACAACGAAACTAGGAAAGCTTTCCAGAAGTATTACATAGAAGAATGGCGTGAATATATTAACCTACGTTTAGATTTCTTATATCATAAGTATCACAATAAAACCAATACCAAAAAAATTTGAAATCAAAACTAATAAATCAGCTAATATAGTAGAATGCGTCACTTTTGATGGACGTGCCCGGATAAACGGGAGAAACAACGAAACTAGGAAAGCTTTCCAGAAGTATTACACAGAAGAATGGGGTGACTATATTAACCTACGTTTAGATTTCTTATATCATAAGTATCACAATAAAACCAATACCAAAAAAATTTGAAATCAAAACTATAAAATCAGCTAATATAGTAGAATGCGTTTCCAATTCAAAATAATACAACCGTTAATTTTTTTTGAAAATTCGTAACTTTTTAATGACTTTTTCATGACCTTTTTCATGAACAATATTTCAACGTTTTCAGGGAGGGGAGCAAAAAAATTTAAAATCATTGTTCGAAAAAATTTCAGTTTTTTTTCGAAAATGAAATGAATTTTTTTCTTTACCTACTAAGAAAAATTTAAGAAAATTTTCCACAGAAATTTAATAAATATCTTTCTCACATAAGAAAATTGTATAACATTTTTTAATAAAAAAAAAAAATAAAAAAAAGATTTTTGGATACTTTTTATTCTAAAAAATCCTGAAACTTCTTCCTTCAAAAAAATTTATACTCGAGATGTCGAGAATATTCTATTTTTTTTTTTTTTTTTTTTTTTTTTAAATTCCAAAAGATGAGAATTTTTTTCTATAAAAAACAGAGACCCTCCTCCCAAAAAATAAAAATATTTCATTTTTGAGAAAATTGAAAAAAATCGAATTGATATTTTATACTCTAATAGAGTTCGAAAAATATTTTCACTTCAAAACAATTCCAAAGCGATAAAAATCCAGATTTTTGACTTTTTTTTAAATACCTAGTAATTTTTTGTGAAAGATTCAGAAAAATAATTATTTTTACTTCAATGAAATTGAGAACTTTTTTTAACGCCTAGTACGGCAACTAACTAAGACTAGTGGCGTGAAAATGTTTTTTTTAAAATAAAATGTTTGTACCAAAAAATTCATTTTTTTTCATTCCACAAGTCTTTTTTTCATTACAAGAAATAAGGATTTTCCTAAAAATTAGAGATTTTCATCCCCTTGAAAAAAACATTCTTCAAGAAAATTAATTTTCTTCTTCAGAGAAATCACAAATATTTTATGCTTTTTTTTTTTTTTTTGATTAGACAACAGTTTGAAAAAAAATCACTTTTAAGCCGATTTGTAATTTTACCGGGTAATATTATCAAAAATTCATTACTTCGAAGAGTAAAATTCATGACAATTCATGACTTTTTCATGATTTTCATGACCTTGTAGACTCGACGAAAAATTCAGGAAAATGATATTGTTCGAGAAAAAAAAAATTAAGCGAAAAATCCATTTTCAAATAATTTATTAGTCCTTATTTCGTTCAAGTAAATTCGACCCAGGTAACGACAATCTCAATTCATGGACACGGAATTAGTCAATTTTCAAAAAGAAAATTATCTTCAGTCGGACATACCGCACACATAAGGTGACTTTAGGAATAATTTTCCGTGAAAATGAGGTAGTCGAGTGACTTATATTATGGTAAAAATAATGACATTTGATAAAAAAACATTTATTTATGATATACAAGTTACCACGCAAATACTCGTGCTCCAATATATCATTTTGAGTCAGTGATAAAGTCCAATGTCGTAAGTGTCGAAATCGACTACCTATATCTAAACATCGTTGAACCACCTTGTCGTATTACACGTGGATGGACGATTAGCTCCCATTATTGATAAGATGACTACTTGTCTATTTTGTAGAAATCGTATCGGATGATTTTCAACACAAAGGGCGATAATAAAGGATTGGAAAAGGTCGCGTAGAAAGATGAGTGCTATAATCTCATTGGATTGAGCAGATTGCTTCCTTCATTCACAAATTCACCAAAGACGTTAAATACGAATGAACCTACATACAAATATATTTGAACGTCAGCATATTCCTATGTTGATGCTGTAAAAATGGATCTTTCAACCAATATTAAAGAGGATGACATTTATAAATGAGATGAAAGCCCCCTTCAAAAACCTCTTACCAGGAATCTACCTCAGTTCGTACGAGTTTGGTCACTATTGAAAATATATGGAAAGTAATGAAACATTGCGCCAAAATGACGAAACAACTTCAAAAATTTGATATGACAATAGGGAATAAAAGTGTGACGTCACAATCGGCTATTTTTCTGTGATAAAGTTGAAAAGGGGATTACAGTATTTTTGCTTATCACAAGAGTTACAATTTTTGCACTTATTAGGTTATTACTCAAAAAATAGAGCTTTTATGAAAAATTTACTTAAGACACTTTTTGTAGAAAATTGAACAAGCTTTTCATTCGTTTAAAAACATTTTGATTTGGTGTAATATAAATGGAGATATTGAGAAAACAAAACGGTACTTCTTCTGCATACTTCTGGTCCATAGTTGGTGAGATTCTGACGGACTAGTGTACGATGAACCACCCGCGTACAACAAAAAATTGGAACTGAAAAAACCAGGCGAAAAAGGGATACGGATCTCGCGTCATCACGTAATCCCATTCAACCTTTTGAAAAATTTCCACAACGCGATGGTAGTATCAGGACAAGCAAAACAGTTTCGAAAACATCTCATGGCTTACAAGAGGCGATACCAGATTTATTTTGAGGAAAAGGAGAAAGATAAGTACAAACTAAACATTGCAAATGTAGAAAAACTAGTGACTGGGTTGTATGAAAATAAAATGATGTACAAGCCAAATGGAGGCACAGCAACGGGTTTTGAGGAATACGAAGAGTTTTTCGTGTGGTTACCGGGTAATTTATTCGTGGGCCCACAAGATCGTTCCGACGATCCTGAAGATAAATTTGATGAAGCTGCCCAGACCATAGTTGGCAAAACAATGCATTCTCTACTAAAAATCGCTTATGATGAAATGGAAAAATATACGGGAAACAAGACAGAAAACCCTGCCGATATTGATAAATTGACCGATACTTTTACATGGATAATTAACAGCCGGATGGAACCTTATCCTTTGAACAAGAATCAATGGAATATGAAACAGGAAAAATATTCCATCAAAACATAAGGTGCCAAGCGTCCGAGAACAACTGACCTGTAGAGTTGCAGACCACGACTTCAACTTTCACAACATCCACAAATGAGTAGATTTCGCAAAATATCTGAAATTATTTTTCATTTTTAGTTTTTATTCTTTGTACATACCTGTGCTTCTTTTTTGTATGGTTCGGGTGATTTTTATAATAATTGGGGTTCGAGTAGGTAAGTTTATTTTTTAAAACAGGGAAAAAAATAATAATTTACATTAATAAAAGCATAAGTATAAAATTTGCAATAAAAAAAGTAATATCAATTCTTTTTTTATAAACATTCGTCACAAAAAAAAATCGAGAATTCGAGAATAAGAATTACTTAGTCTACTGTACTGATTATAGTAAACTGAATATCCAGTTTTAAATTTATACTCGCCAAATTCAAATAAAGCAAGATGATGGAAATCGTATGTAGAGAAAGGCCCCAGTAGGCTCTTTCTGCAACCAAAACCATATCGACTTCCTAATGAAATTTTTCACCGGAGAAAAACAAATCAAAAATTGGTAATTTTAATCTCACATCAACACGAGCATCGACTGAACTTGATCGATGTGAAATAAATAATGGATAACACAAACCCAGCGGGAAATACGTAATCGGCTGTAGCGAGAGTGTCAAAGACACGATGTAAGTAGCGGAAAATCCGCAATCGCACATTATCAGCTGTAGCAAGAGTGAAACAAAACAAAAGTGGCCTATTTTGCCACTCTGCCTACACAGTGAGTCAGCGACGTCCGCAGGGAATTTAGTATTTTATTTCTTATCATGTTATGAGGAAAAACACTTGTAACGAAGCTTAATCGGAAACAAATTTTTTGTAACATCATTACGTACGTATTACGTATAGTCTACGGACCACAGGCCAAAAAGTGTTCATCCATCGAGCTTTTTTGGTAGCCTAAAAATTTATCGGGCTTATGTTAGACACCAGTTCAGCATTTGCGAAAATGCCCATTTGGAAGTTTCAAACATGCACAAGGGGGGCTGGGGCCACAAAAACCCGCATTTTCCAAACTTGGGGGTAGCCAAAAAAACAAAACGGGGTCCGAAGGGGCACTGTCTCCTGACCTCAAATATGCCTTTTTTTCATTTGGCTTTGTGCACAACTGCACTTTATGGCACTTTAAGTGCCGTTTTTAGCGATTTTTGGGCTTTTTTCAGATAAATACACCTCCCCTATTCACAATTACATAGGTAGCCAAAAATGAATCCCATAATTCAAAACTACACGTCGATATGTACCCAAGGACGCTTCGTTCGTCGAAATCGCGCTGCACAACTTGCTTCAGTGCAGTCATAAAGTTGCGCAAAAGCTGCATTTCCTCCAATTTTGAGTCACATGATTCCACGCATTTTTCATCTAAAGTGGCCGTGTAACATATCAAAATAAGATAAAATTTTTCGCTGAATCCAATGGTCATGTTGGTTTTTTTGACCGCCCCCTCCGGTGGACTCCAGCCCCCTCTTCACACTTTTAATCATGAAATTTTAAAATTGAAAGGGAGGGAGAGGTCCCATTGGAATTTTTATGATGACCAAAATTATTCCTTAAACATCAAGCTACAACTTTTGTTTGGAAAGTTTTTGGATTGGACCCTTCCCTCCCCCCGTTTTTAGGTAATTTAGGTATCCACGGTCATATAATGCAAAATGGGAGGGGAGGGAGAGGTCCAATTGGAATTTTTATGATGACCAAAATTATTACTTAGGCTGCAAGCTACAACTTTTATCTGGAAAGTTTTTCGATTGAACCCCTTCCTCTCCCCCATTTTTAGGTAATACAGGTTTCTACGGTTATATTATGCAAAATTGGAGGGGGAGAGGGGGGAGCGTGGTCCAATCGATAATTATATAGACCAAAATTATTTCTAAAACCTCAATACACAACTTTTTTTGAAAATTTTTTCAGTTGGACCCCTCTCTACCCTCTAATTTTGCATAATATGACCGTAAATACTTATATTAACAAAGTACGGGGGAGAAAGTGGTGCAATCGAAAAAAATTTCCCACAAAAGTTGTATCTTGAACTCCAAGGAATAATTTTGGCTCTTACAAAAATTTCAATTGGACCTCTCCCTCCCCTCCTATTTTGCATTATATGACCGTAGATACATAAATTACCTAAAAACGGAGGAGGAAGGGGTCCAATCGAAAAACTTCGCAGACAAAAGTTGTAGCTTGCAGCCTACGGAATAATTTTGATCATTATGAAAATTCCAATTGGACCTCTCCCTCCCCTCCCATTTTGCATTATATGACCGTGGATACCTAAATTACCTAAAAACGGGGGGAGGGAGGGGTCCAATCCAAAAACTTTCCAAACAAAAGTTGTAGCTTGATGTTTAAGGAATAATTTTGGTCATCATAAAAATTCCAATGGGACCTCTCCCTCCCTTTCAATTTTAAAATTTCATGATTAAAAGTGTGAAGAGGGGGCTGGAGTCCACCGGAGGGGGCGGTCAAAAAAACCAACATGACCATTGGATTCAGCGAAAAATTTTATCTTATTTTGATATGTTACACGGCCACTTTAGATGAAAAATGCGTGGAATCATGTGACTCAAAATTGGAGGAAATGCAGCTTTTGCGCAACTTTATGACTGCACTGAAGCAAGTTGTGCAGCGCGATTTCGATGAACGAAGCGTCCTTGGGTACATATCGACGTGTAGTTTTGAATTATGGGATTCATTTTTGGCTACCTATGTAATTGTGAATAGGGGAGGTGTATTTATCTGAAAAAAGCCCAAAAATCGCTAAAAACGGCACTTAAAGTGCCATAAAGTGCAGTTGTGCACAAAGCCAAATGAAAAAAAGGCATATTTGAGGTCAGGAGACAGTGCCCCTTCGGACCCCGTTTTGTTTTTTTGGCTACCCCCAAGTTTGGAAAATGCGGGTTTTTGTGGCCCCAGCCCCCCTTGTGCATGTTTGAAACTTCCAAATGGGCATTTTCGCAAATGCTGAACTGGTGTCTAACACAAGCCCGATAAATTTTTAGGCTACCAAAAAAGCTCGATGAAATCGATTTCTAGAGCACTTTTCCACCTATGGTCCGTAGACTAGTAATAAAGTCTTGATAATGATAATTGATGAAAAAACCTGAAAATTTTTAAAAATGTACTTAAAATTTTATTAGAATTAAAATTTTTTTTTAAATTTTCTCAACTTTTATAGGTATAATTTATAACCAAATCAAAATATTTTTTCAAATTCAAAATTTTTTCTAGATTTCCTGAATTTTAAAACTTTTGAACACCTACTCATTTGACAAATTTTAAAATGTTCAAATTTTCATAAAATTTTAGAAATTATTCAAAGTTAAAATTTTTAAAAATGACTAAATTGAAAATTTTCACCAATCACTCACAATCGAGAATTTTCTCTAATTCAGTAGTTTTTGCTTGAAAAACTTCCAAGCAAGAAAACATGCGTGTTTACGTTATTAAAAGCTTGGATTGATCGCCTCAAAAAATTTATCGCGGTGACCTAACTTTTTTTTTGAGTAATCTTATTGGAAATTCACACCCCTTTCCAAAGGTGTAAAAATAATTTTTTTTCAGATATTATTTCTGAAGCTAGAGAGACTTTTTAAAAATTTTTCACCACTATTTTTACTTTTTTTGCCATAAAATAAAATTTTTTCACGATTAAGAATTTTTTTAAAATCATGTTATTGAATTTTTCATGCTCTTTCCTATGATGCAATCTCAATATCCGTACCTTTGCCCGTTGACTTGCAATCGAGGATTTTCTCGAATTTAGTCTCAATTCTATCTGAAAAACTCGCAAAAAAAATAAAGCCACGTGTTCATATATTCTGACTTTCAATTGATCGCCTCAAAAAATTTATCGCGGTGACCTAAGTTTTTTATTAAATCGCTTTATAGGAAATTTCTCCCTCTTTCCGATGATATAAAAAATATAATTTTTTCATAATTTTTTTTTGAAGATAGAGAGTAAAAATGTGAACTTTTTGTAATTTTTCATTGAAAACATTTTTATTTCCGCTATTTGCATGCATAAATAAATTGAGAATTGAAATAATTTTTACACCATTGAAATGAGGATAAAATTTCCTATAAAGCGATTTAATAAAAAACATAGGTCACCGCGATAATTTTTTTGAGGCGATCGATTGAATGTTTGCACTGAATGGAAACGTGGCTTTATTTTTTTTGCGAGTTTTTCAGATAGAATTGAGACTATATTCGAGAAAATCCTCGATTGCAAGTGAACGGGCAAAGGTACGGATATTGAGATTGCATCATAGGAAAGAGCATGAAAAATTCAATAACATGTTGTCAAAAAAATATTTAATAATGAATAAATTTTAATTTATGGTCAAAATAGGAGAAAAAATGGAAGAAAAATTGGAAAAATTTCACAGTTTGGCTCCCTATCTTCTAAAATAGTTATTGAAAAATTTTTCTTTTTTATGCCATTGGAAAGAGGATTAAATTTCCAATAAGGCAATTTAAAAAAAAACATAGGTCACCGCGATAAATTTTTTGAGGCGATTACTTCAAGTTGCTAAGTATGTAAAACATGTGGTTATTTTCTTTTGCGAGTTTTTCGAGTAAAAATTATACTCAATTTGGCGAAATACTCGATTGTGAGTGAACGGCTGGATGGATTAAGATGGTATTTACATCATTAGAAAGAGCATGCAAATTCCTTCAAGATGCTTATAATTTTTTTTATGGTTTTAGCAATTAACCTTGAAAATTTTCCATTTTTCTCTTAATAGCTATGCTTTAGAATGAAAAAATCCACAATAATGCACGAATGAATAGAGTGATGATATTTTCGAATATGCCAATGGAAAGATCGTGAAATTTGCCGCAGGTATCATGAAAAAAAAAAATTGTCCTGTGGCGATAATTTCCGAGTTAAGGTGTTAGATATTCCGCGAGATTGAAGTTTTTTACCAAGTTCTGAATGCCCGAGCGTCGAAGATACTCGCTCGAGTACGGCTCGTGGCGACCAAACCAACCCTTCGCGCGACCTTTCAAAACAGAAAAAGCTCATTTGCGAGCAAACTAAAAAAGCTAGGGAAAAATTATTTGCACCATTGGAAAGAGCTCGTGATTTCCAATAGGAATTTTAAAAAATATTCATAGGTCGTCGAGGTGAATAAAAAGTTATCGGCGAGTAACGTATAAATGTGTACTTGAAAGTGAAGTCACGACTGCGAACACATTAGTAGGTACATTTTTCTCGAGCATCGCCGCTTTGAAAAATTCATAACTTTTCATAAAGTTTGAGGATCGGAATGATTTTTATCTCATTGCAAAGGAGATGAAAAATTCTATAGCATGGTTGAAAAAAAAATTGGGGTCGTCGCGATGATTTCAAAGTTATAGCGTTAAATATTCAATATGTATGGAAAAATCTACTTCTCAGCTGAGCTTTAGCTTCGTAACTTTGAAATTTCTCGGCGGATAAAAATGATTTTTATACCATTAAAAAGAGGACAAAATTTCCTATAAGACTGTGAAAAAAAATTACTATGGTGTCGCGATGAATTTTTTGATAAACAACTTCAAAATTTTTAGGTATAATAAGAAGACTTATAAATCAGCCTGAAAACGCTACTATGTCGTTTAAAAAATAATAAATAAATTTATTATACTTCGAAAACATTTCATTAATATCATTTCAAGCTTTTAGTAATGAAAAAATAATATTAAGAATAAAGTTTAATAAATTAAAACAGTTTATTTGCGCGTATTCAATAATGCGAAAATACTGTCTATCCGCACACCGTTCCGATACCAAACGCAAAACGTGAGGTCGCGCCAACCACTTCACCCGTGAGCACACATTAGGTACAACAGTTGACTAGCCGTTAGCCACCGAAAACTCCGATTTTACTCCGACCAATGAAAACGTGTTTACCATTCCTCTTACCTCCTTCTAAAATATACTGATAGTGGTTTAAGTGATAATGTCTTATTTTTCGTCATTCTCATTTTGGTAATTTGATTTAATTATTTTCATAAATTTAGTAAAAAATAAAAGGGAAAGATTGTTTGTTTTATTTAAATTTTCACCAAAGTCTCAATTGATCAGTTCGTAGCGCGCGCATGTTGGCTGGTTGCGAAATTGGTTGAATTTTTTCCAAGTCCAATACTACGTTAAATACTAATATTCCAAATTGGATGGGAAGTAAGTGTCTAATCGAAATTTTTGTAATGACGAAAATTATTCCTTATGTTTCAGTCTACAACTTTTATTTGAAACCTTTTTCAATTTGATCCCTCCTCTCCTTCTGATTTTGCATTTTACTGTTATAAATGCGAAATGAGTGAGGAGAGAGGGATGCAATTGAAAAAAGTTTCAAATAAAAGTTGTAGACTGAAATATAAGAAATAATTTTTGTCATTACAAAAATTTTGATTGGACACCTCCCTCTTCTTATATTTGGCATAATAGTCTACAATATAGACACGATACATAAAAATTGAGGACGAAAAAGGGTCCAATCGAAATTTTTGTAATGACAAAACTTATTCCTTATATTTCAGTCTACAACTTTTATTTGAAACTTTTTTCAATTGCATCCCTTTCTCCTCATTTATTTCGCATTTATAACAGTAAAATGCAAAATCAGAAAGGGAGAAGGGCTCAAATTGAAAAAAGTTTCAAATAAAAGTTGTAGACTGAAATATGAGGAATAATTTTTGTCATTACAAAAATTTCGATTAGACACTTACTTCCCATCCAATTTCGAATATTAGTATCTAACGTAATACTGGACTTTAAAAAAATTCAACAGCCGCGTAGGACAACGCATTGGTGGTGTGAAGGGAATGGTAAACACGTTTTCATTGGTCGGAGTAAAATCGGAGTTTTCGGTGGCTAACGGCTAGTCAACAGTTGTGAGATTCTGACGGACTAGTTCAAAACGGCGAAAACTAAAAGTCAAAAAAAAAAACCTATTTTTCGTGGTGGAAAAAAATCCTTTGAAGTTCGCCGCGATTATTTTCATATAATTAGATATTGCCTTCAATTTACGAGATAGGCAACTTATAGAGATATTTTTCTTGTTTGCCTTCTTCCTGCAGGAGGAATAAGAGCAGTTACAAATTATGCGATGAATTCAAAACGAACAAAGGAGATATAGTTCCGTGGTGGGGATGGTCACATATAATTACCGCATTTCGAAACATTTTTCAATGCAAAAAGTGAAAAAGAAAACATTCTATCTACAAAAAACACAATCCACAAAAGCAAAGGCGATTCGATAACCGACCTTGAAAAAAATTATACTCAATTACACAACCACGACCGCGCATACCTATCAATATTCGAGTAAATTATAAGTACTCACCCCAATTGAAGAAACCCGATAAGTATAATGCCGATTCTGTCGGCTCGTGTAGCTTATGTATGAATAAATATGCAATTCTGCCGATATCGTTGTTAATCGATATCACGAACTTTGGTAATTTTCGTAAAATTTTCGCCTCGATTTAAGTTTTTTTCATACCACTTCTTGGCTGTAAATAAGAACAAAAAAAATACCACCGACTTAATTAAATCCTTATTAATAAATCGATTACTGCACATTGATATGGTTTCGTTGTACGTAAGAGAAGAGACCGATATTAGAAGGTGTAAGGTGGTTATCCTATACCTATAGAAGGTACACAGAAAAATTATACGTACACAAAATTATATTCCATTTAAAACACTGGGACAATTTGAAATTGCCATGGATATCAAAGGATGGCGTGAAAGGGGGCTAATCCAACATCACCGAAATACATGAAAAAAAATCACACCATAATTCATTCGTATACAGAATCAATTCGAATTCGAACTCGAACATCAGCAATCATGGCTTATCAATCTAAGTCCATAAAAACGTCACAAGGAGGATAAAAACCATACTATATTCTCAATCCTACTCAAATTTCTCGATTCTCGAACGAGCACAGGAACCAGGAAACGTCAAAATCCACCTATACATACACATTGGCTTAACATTTCCTCATCTATAATGTGGAAGACATAATCAGACATTTATTCAAAAAGCAACTTCACATCGTACCTGAAATACTCGTCAATTCAACATACTTAATCGTAGCATTCGCTTTCCATCGTCGAAGTCGACTTTTCCACAGTAAAAAGCATCGGCATTCTGGAGTGGAAAATTTCCATATTAAAGTGCTCTGTGTTCGTACGAATGGCGAATATAATAAACGAGGAAATACACAGACGAATTCTCTAGGGTGAGATTCGTTTTTAATACTGTTTTCACTTGTTATTTCGCTTTCTATTTTATTTTTAAATTTCAGTAAAAAAACAAGACAAACGTTTGATACTTATCAAAAAGGTGAGCAAAACTGAGAAATCGATCCAGTTTTTAAAATTTTTCGATATTTCAAAATTAGGTACCACATTTTCAATGTTTATCAAATTTTGAAATTTTCATGAAAAAATAGACCATATCTTGAAGATCTGGCATCTGTTTAATAATCTAATCACGAAATTTATATCAATGTTGGAATTGTCACCAAATTAAAAAAATCTGTCAAACTTTACAATGCAATGTGAACTTTTGAAAATTTATCCGAATTTTAAAAATCGATTCGACTTCAAAAGCTTAAAAATTATGATATTTTGAATTTCAAGCAAATTTTGAAGATGAACTCTGGAATTTCAACAATAAAAACTTGTCAAGACAAATAATGCGAAATTGGGCCCTTGTTGACTCGTTTTCTATGCAAATATCGCAAGAAAAATTCGCAACCAAGCCCAGGATTCGAACCCGAGGTCTCTGGATTGCCGGTCCAGCGTGCTAACCACTACACCACTGTGGCAGCGAGATTAATCCGCGATTTAGATGCATATCAAACGAGTCAGTCGAACATATTACAATGTTCAGTACCTAGATGAGCATGTTACAATGCTCCGATCATAGGAGAAGAAATGGCAGTCGCATCACCGCAAATAATTCTAGAGAGCATATTTGCATAGAAAACGAGTCAACAAGGGCCCAATTTCGCATTATTTGTCTTGACAATTTATTTGGCGCTTGCCTCTCGGCTTTGCCGAGCTCTCTAGAATAAAAACTTACCAAATAAAAACTGATTCAGTTGTTTTTTTTAATATGTGAAAATTTAATGTATGTACTTACATAAAAATAGATAACCATATTTTGACATTTATTTATTCCTTTTTCATAATTTAAAATTTTGACTTATGGGAAGAAGATCGTGATACTTTGATCAACGAAGTAATTAAATGCAGAAAATAATTATAGGAAATCTTTGGGATAGTGCGCAAAATCTGATAAGAGTTTTTCGTAACCCTTCAGAATTGTCTCGTTAACGTCAAATTTTCGCCATAATTGACAAATGCTCGATTTTGAAAATTAAAAAAATATTTATACGAAATGTAGAAATATAATCGAAGATAGAAATGTTTTTAAATTTCTAATTTTTACTAATTTTTTAAAAGTAATTTCTAAGGGATACTAAATTTTAATAAGTTTTAAAATCGCAAACGTTAAAAAATTTAATGAACTTCAAAATTTTCAATAAATATTTAAAATATTAAACTGTACAAAGTAGCCCCACGAGCAGGGCTATTTTGAACAAAATTTTGAAAAATTCCATAGGCAAGCCAACAAACTCTAATGAAATGGGACAGAAACCAAAAGATACAGAATTCGAAGGCGAAGCTTTCTGTAAAAAGTTTTCTGTTGTAACTTTACGCAAAAAAAAGTTATGAGCAACATGTCGAAAAAATGGGAAAATCGTTCAAAGTAGCCCCGCTTTACGGTACATCATTCAAAATAATTGCAATTTTTTTCACTTTCGTTTTCCTCTGGTTCTTACTATTTTGTTACTTCACTATTTTATCAGAATTCAAAATGCAAACAGAAAATTGCATGTAGTATTGGTATTGGTATTGGTTTCCTTGTAAGTAATTGTTTGTAATGTTAATGTTCATAAATGTGGTTTTTAGGCATTTCGATGAAAAAAGTTCGTATGTTGATGAAAAATTAATTTTTTTCTTCATATTTCAATGAAACAGTGATTTTTTCAAGAAATTTTGTGTTTTTCAACAGTTTGAGGTCTCTAGATCTCGTTCTAGTGAACCGATTTGAACGAAACTTGGTAAGGTCCATCCTGAGGATACCCCTCATCGATCCCCCCAAACGCGACCCTCCTATCTGCAATGGAAGGTGATGTGTTCAAAGTAGCCCCAGGGGCTACTTTGAACAAAACTTTGGAAAAATCGCACAGGTAAGCCAACAAACTCTAACGAAATGGGACAAAAACCAAAAGATAGAGCATTCGATGACGAAACTTTCTGTGAAAAGTTTTTTTTTGTAACTTCACGCAAAAAAAAGTTACGAGAAAAAACATACGAAAAAAGTGGAAATTTTGTTCGAAGTATCCCCACCTTACGGTATACTTAAAAAATTTCTAAGTATACCCAAGACATTTTTGAACTTGGTTTCATTTTCAATGTTTGAAAAAATTTCATGTCTTGGGTGAAAATTCAAAAAAAAAATTATTTATAAATTTTAGTAAATTTTTACAGCTGAATCAGTTTTCAAAATTTGCTAAAAATTCTGGAAAATTTTTGAATAATTAATTAACAATAATTTATAAATAATCAAATTTTGAATTTTCACCCAAGAGGCACATTTTTTTTAATTTTAAAATTTATGGAATATCAAAATTTGTTCAACATTAAAAATTTAACCAATTTCAAAAATTCGTTACAAATTTTAAAAAATAACGAAATTCCATTTTTTTTTCCAACTTTTGTATTTTTACTTGATATTATTGATACTTGTAATATCTGCAGATTGACTAATTCATTGTCGACAGAATGTATAGAAAAAAATTTTATCTAAATACCTCGAAAAGTTCTCTCCTCAGATTCCCAAAACACAAGTAGGTATCACCACCAAAAACACAATTGGTACATTTTTTTCGAAATCGACGAACACACGTCGCGAGTAAACCAAGATTCGCGAACATTAGAACATAACCATACTAACGAACTTCATCGATTGCATCGTACGAGAGAGACGACTGTAAGGGTATCGTGAATCGTAATCGCGTGAGTGATATTAATCAACGAATATGAAAAAAAGCAATTTTCATTAGTTAAATTTAAGAGGTTACAACCTACGAGTATTTGGATCTGATTGCTGAAGATAAAGTAGCGAATGAATTAAATGATAAGATTAGTGTGAATTTACAAGTGGAATTATTCGAGTTGGTGAAATATTCGACGAATGCATAAAGACAGATAATTTCATCGAGGTGGATTTCCACTGGTGGGGTGATTTTTGCCACAACGATGCATTTTTCTGTACATCTGCTTCATTCCTTTGAGCCTTTGAAGCGGGCGACACTGTCATCGATGTAAGGATATATCGATATTTTCGATATTGGAAATCTTTTCATCGATATACATAATATCAAAACATTCAAATGTTTCTAAAAACATCTAAAATGTTGGAAAAAATCGTCAAACCTGTATATTTTTATTTGTAAAAATAAAATAAAATAAATTTCATCCCTCCTTTTGAAGAAAAATTTCTTCAATTTGGTCAAAAAATCAATTTGGTGAAAAAATCTCTTCAGATTCCAAAACAAAAAATTTATGAACTTTGACAATGACAATTTTCAAGTCCAATGAAAGCTCAGCTTTTATGGAAGGTACGTATGAGGAACTTAATAAAAAAATTTCAATCCTGGTACATATTGGAATTTTTTTTTTAAATTTTCGTTTTTTTCAGAAGATGAATACTATCATAATTTTGGTACTACTTGGAGTCGGTACCTTAAGAAGTACTCGGATTGGAAGACAACATCGCCCTTCCTCCCTCACTTTAATTTTTAATTACTAGTTTCTTAGGAGTGCAAGTGTTATGCAAAATTGGTGGGGTCTGATTGAAAAAGTTTTCAAACAAAAGTTGTAGCTTGAAGTTCTACAATACTTTTGGTTATAACAAAAATTTTGATTGGACCCCTCCCTCCCCTCCAATTTTGAAAATAAAGAATATTTTATGTAGCACTGGACTTGGTAAAAAATTCAAGGCTGTGGTAACAATTTTTCCACCTTTTTTAATTTGCAGTTTTTAGGACGTCTATGTCTTTTTTGTTTTTGTGTGATTTAACTAATTTATTCCATTTCGTTTATTTTTACATTGTGTATTGTACATAAAATAATATAATATGAATTAAATTCCTTTGATGTCCGATAAGATAATATTAAACGCTTAACACTAATCGAGAGAGGGAAACGAGTAATAAAAGTAAGTAATCAAGTTTAATTACCCAACTATCCACGAATGTTCGAAATTAATGTCTTGAAATTGACACTTGGATTGATTCATTGGAAACAAATTTAATTCATACCTATACATAAAGTACATATAATAAACTTACGTCGTGTGAAAAAGCTTCTGTTGCAGTTCAAAATTAGCAAAGCAACAGATCTCAGAAAACAACTAAAAAACCAGCGGAAGAACGAATCGACTTGCTTGGTCACGTGGGAAGAAAATTATTAGAAATGTATGTGGCTATGTTGTTAAGAAGAATAAAATTGTTAAAGTAGTTCAAAGTTATGATTTTTACCAAGTCCAGTGCTACAATACTTTTTATTCAAAATTGGAGGGGAGAGAGGGGTCCAATCAACATTTTTGTAATAATCAAAAGTATTTTTAGAACTTCAAGCTACAATTTTTGTTTGAAAATTTTTTCAATTGGACCCCTCCCTCCCCACCAATTTTGGATAACACTTCGATCGAACATACCAATTAAAAAATGAAATAGTGAGGGAGGAAGGGCCTAATTTGAAAAAAATTTTAATAAAAGTTGTAGCTTGAAGTACTAAAAATAATTTTGGTTATTACAAAAATTTCGATTGGATCCCTCCTTCTCCTCTGATTTCACATAACATCAGGTAGATAGGATTTCAATATTAGGGAAAGGGTCCAATTGAAAATTTTTTCAGACAAAAGTTGTAGATTGAGGTCCTAGAAGTAACTTCAGTTAATTCAGTCATAAAATTTTCAATTAGACCCTCCCCTCCCTTCCCTTCCCATCCAATTCAATTCAGCATAATATGATTTAAGTACGTATATTAATAAAAACTGGTGGAGGGAGGGGTCAAATTGAAAAAAATTTCAAACAAAAGTTGTAGTTTGAAGTCTTGAAAATAATTTTGATTTCACAAAAATTGTGATTTGACCCCTTTCTGCCCTCTAATTTCGAATTTTCAATTTACATATCCCCGTAGAATTGAACTTTGGTATAAATTTTCAATGGTGTCAATATAAAGAATTTCTTATAATTATATACTCGAAATACTAAATAGCAATCTTTTTTCTTCAAATCAAAATGAAATAAATCGCAATCGTAATGAAGGAAAATGCACGAAATAAAATAAAAATAAAAAATTAGACTAAGTCCATTGCTCAACTGAACTAATTGAACGATATTGTGTTATCCTTATTCAAAAAAAAAAAATACGCTAGAGCCAACCAGGGGAGTCCAGGGGGCTAAGCCCCCTTACCGAGGCGCAAAGCGCCAAGTTTGGTCTTCAGTTCTTTTTTTAATCTTTCAATTTTCTTGGAATAAAAAATATTACCTCTATTTTTTAGAGCCATTTTTCAAAATTTTTTAATCTTTTCTTCAAATTACAGGTGAAACATTCAATTTCCATAAGGAAGAAGAATACGCCAAACATATGGAAATGCTATGTGACATTTCCAACGATAACCGGTCAAGGGTCAAGATAAATATTCAGACAAGTAGATATTATTTGAACGAATGAAAAATATTTGTTTTCGAGCCCAAGGAAACTACTTCAATACAACCACTACCCCTACACTGTTACTAAAAAGTTTCTCACAGAGATTCTTTCGTACAGAATTTCATTGTAAGATGAAAAATTATTTTTGTTAACAATTGAAAAACTGAGAACCCCTAAATCAACACAAATTAATATAGAAATATGGAAAATTTCAAAGTTTCAAAATTCATAGTTGATTACCTGGAATACATGAAAACAGAACATGGTCCCATTTTTTACATGTTTTTAAATTTTCTAACCTGAAAAAAAAAATCATTTTTAAATACTTATCCAAGTAAAAATACTAGCGAAATTTTTTCAAAGTTTTTTCAATGTTTTTACGATTTTTCAATTTTTAATAAAATTTTGAAAATTATTCAATATTTGCACTTTTTTCAAAATCTTTCATTTTTTCGTTTTAGCATAGTGTTTTGCCAAAATTGCTCAAATTTTCTTATGAACGTAAGTATTTTAATTTTTTAACATTTCTCTAAATTTTTTCACTTCCTACGCAACTTACAATATTCATTTTTTTCAAATTTCAATTTTTAACGTTTCTATAAAAAATTAATTAATTTTAAAAAACTTGAAAATTTTTTTAGAAAGACGACTTGCAGACACTTTGTCAGACATTTCGAAACTTGGAATTTTTTTATAAATTTAATGAATTTTTGATATTATTTAACTTTTAGACTTTTTTTTTAAAGAAATTTTTAAAGAAATTTCATGACTTTTGGACATTTTGTCAGACATTCTGAAACTTGGAATTTAAAAAAAAAAAATTATGAACTTTTTATGGCATTTTATTAATTTTTACATTTCCATGGAAACTAGGTAATTTTAAAACTTAATTGATCACTTCTTTTTTTTCTTTTTTTTTTTGTTGAAAAAAGTCAATTGTTTTCAAATTTTTGGCTCAAGTTTTTGGACACCCTATTTACACCAAAACAAAGGCAACCGATACCTCAAGCAGTTCTCTCATTGATCAATCATCATCACATAACCTATTATCAAAAAATTAAAGGGTCAATTCAATAAACTGAACCAGAGAACCACCACAAGCCACACCACAGAATGATCATCCACCATCGTCACCTCACCAGAAAAAATAGATTCTGATTTCTGATAAGTATATATTTTTTCTTCCATACAATGTCAGTGCCAATGCTGAATGAAAATAGCTCGAGTGAGTAAAGTGATAGAAAAAAAATAAGAATGTAGAAAAGGAAACAACAGAGGTGTTATTCAAACAGGAATAAGTAAAGGACAAAATTAATTACAGCGTATTACATTAGCAACAATCAACCGATCATCTACAACAGGTGTACACCATTTTCAATGGTTCTTATAGTGCTATGAATCATTTTCCAATTCCAAGCAAAAATATATTTACTAATAAACGTGTTACAATCCGGATCACCAATTAACCGCGTCATTATAACGCTGAACCAGTGACCAAAATAGTTTTCTTTTTTCTTTTTCAATACACAGGTGGCATTTAAACAACAACAGCAGCAGCAACAATAACAAAAACAAATGATATGCCACATTCAAATTCAATACTAGTGCTAATTCTATTTTAGTGCATACAGAATGGATACAGATTGAGGAATTCGCTTTTTGTTGACGAATAAATTTAGGAAAGAGTGAAAGAAACGAGAGGCTATTGTTTGAAAGCATTAGCAAATAGCAAATAGTTGCACACAAATTGGGAAGAGCTAGGTCGAAGCTTTAGAACTTCGTTTCGATTCGAAGTTCGAATTCTTATTTTTTCTGGCGAAGAAAACGATTGGCGAGATAATTAATTTTATAAAGATGTATTTTTTCATATTTTCATTTTTTTTTTTTTTTTTTTTTTTTTTACTGTAGACAGATGAATATTTGACTAGATCAATGGCATGATTGTAAATCTGAGATTTTTTAGACCTTTTTTACTATTTCTTTTTTTTTTTTTTTTTTCGTTGCAGGTAAATTATTTTACTAGGTGGAATGATGGTTTTTTAACCTGCATGTTTTTTTTTTATTCCTGAGATTCAAGGCATTGGTAACGATTTACCAACGTTTAGTGAATAGGGTGTCATCTTATAATTAAATAATAAAAATGGGAATAATCCATCCGAAATTTATATCAAAAAAGAAAACAAATTAGCAGCATAAATCATCATTTATTTTAACCCAAATTATCTGAATTGAAAAATCGAAGCTAAAAGATGAAGCCACTCAATTCCCTAATTTCGAAATTTCAAAGCATAGTTGCAAGTGAACAAATATTTTAAAAACAATTCCCCAAGTGGAGATCACCAAACCAAACTAACGTGTATATCAACAGATTTTTATCGTTATACAAATTCTTCTATTTTTATTTCTAGTTTGATTAAGATTTCACCTATTAATTCTAATTCAAAAAGTTTGAATTTGTTCCTTTCTATTTTTTATTTATAATTTGATTAAGATTATTACCTATTAATTCTAATTCAAAAAGTTTGAAATGAATTTGTTCCTTTCTATTTTTTGTTTTTCTATTATTTAGGATAAGCGCAAACACCCGAGGGTACGCGATGCCAAAAGTGTCGCTTATGGTTTAAAAGGTCTTGTCTACTGACTTCCGATCCTCTATTGCAGCGCCAGGGCAATATTACCTTCCAAGCGTAAATTCAATTCTTACGATTCAATATCATCGCATGCGAATGAACAGACGCTCCATCGAGCCTGAGTTCCACAGGATTTGCTAAATGCACGGACTTGTGTCCGGAGTCGAATCAGTCGGTCTGTAAGTTGGAATCGTTTGTGATTCGCCATACTTCGTGTTTACTTTTATTTTTAGATGTCGGATCACGAGCGAATTGATACCCTACAAAGAAAAGTGGACTTGATGTTAGAAAATCAAAGACGGCTATTTGAATACTTCGGACGCAATAGCAGGGTAAGCACAGAGAATAACTTTGACTTCGTGTCTTCGTTTAATTATTTTTTTTTTCGTGAACGAGTTCTTCATATTTTTGTGCGATGCAAAATTTCTTCTAAAATTTTTTTTGACCAAGAATACGAAAAATTTTCAAGCATTTTTAAAATGAACTTTGAAATTTTTCAGAAATAATTTTTTTGTTGAATTTTATCAAGCTCAATACTACATAGATTTTTAATATTCGAAATTGGAGGGGAAGGAGGGGTCCAATCGAAATTTTTGTAATAACCAAAATTATTTCTAGAATTTTAAGCCACAACTTTTGTTTGAAATTTTTTTCAATTGAACCTCTACCTCTATTCCTTTTTGGTAATACAAAATATCAGTATCTAAGTCATATTTTGCAAAATTGGTGGGGAGGAAAGGGTCTAATCGAAAATTTTTTGATAACCAAAATTATTTCTAAGATATCAATCTACAACTTTTGTTGGAAAAAAATTTCAATTGGACCCTCCCCAATTTTGAAAAAGTATCTACCTCATGTGAAATCAGATGAGAGGCGGGAAGGGGCCGAATCAATTTTTTTTTTAATAAATTAATATGCACAAAATTATTTTTAGGATCTCAATCTACAACTTTTATTTGAAAAATCTAAAGCAAGTCATAATAACAATACCAAATGGAGAAACTTTTTTGAGATTTCCTCAAAAATTGCAAAAAAATTGCAATTTTTGAACACTTTTTTAAGATAATTAATTCAGTACAGACCTCCCTCACTAAAAAATTCTACACAAAATTTCCTTTCCAACGCCGCAAAGCGCAATTTTCTACCTATCTCGGTTGTCGAATAACGCATGGTGAAAAATCTGAAACTAAACCGAAAAAGAAAAATTTTAAGTTGGGCATATCTTTGCCCCTTCAATTCATAGGGTCGGCAAACATGCATACATGAGCTTAGTTTGAGTTGACTATATCGCTGGTGAAGGGGTGTCAACTGGTGACGGGACACCCTGTACTCTTAGGGTTCTACAATTTTCTCTAGAAAGTTCATAGTACTACGACCAGAGACAATTTTTTCCTGTTGGCAAAAGTTTCATGCGAAAATGGCAAACTAAAGGGAAAAGAGTAAGGGGTGTATACTGTTGTAAATAAAACGACGCAATTTTGGATGGCTGTGTTTTGCAATCCGATTTAATGTGTACAAATGTGTTGAACCTTTTGCCTCGTTCGCAGATGGCACGATGGAGAGAAGAGTTTGCGAATGAGTGAGGCAATTTAATGGTAAATTTATTTGTTTGTTTTTCGCCTTCGCTGTCCTCTTTCTCTCTCGCGTGTCTTTGCGAGCCCGTGTATTGTTTAGTAATTTATGGTAGCCCTGGAACCCCCACTTGTGGCGTGTAATTTCCGAATTAGCTACCCCTTGAACAGATTCCAATATTTTCGATGGAAATACGAGTAACTCGCGCCGAACCCTTGGCTTTCGTCGAGATAATAGATTCGTAATTGTGTGCGTATTTAGTACGTAATTTAATCGCTGGCTGTGGATAATCTTGCGAATACATGGTGTCTACCTGACTTTTTTTTTCTAAAATCACTACTTTTTCACTCCCTTTTTTCTACCATCTCAAAAATTATAACCCCCCCCCCCCCCAAAAAAAAAAGAGGGCAGAAAATAAGGACTTCTACAAAAATTGATCTATTCCTAAAAAGCGACCCATCCCCCCCCCCCCAAAAAAAAAAAAAAATTACGATTCAAATACTTTACTCACTACAGACGAATTTTCAAATAGAAAGAAAAAATATATTTTGAAAAAGTTCAAAATTATAAAAAATCATCTAACTGAAAATTTTCAACTTCCCATAATATTTGCATTGATATCAGGTTATTTTCAAAATTTTCATTCATAACAAACGTAGAGGTTGAGAGGATACGATCAAAATTGAAAAATTAAAAAAAAAAAAAATTTATTTAGAAGTCATTAATTCATTTGACTTCACAAAAATGGAAGATGAACACTGCCCGAGCGAAGCGAGGGCGAAAAATTTTGTAGCAAAAATTACTGCCCGAGCGCAGCGAGGGCGAAGTTTTGAGAAAATTGAAATTTCGAATGAAGAAAATTGGCTATTTTGTTATAGACGAAATTGATTTTTCGATTTTCAATTTTGATTTTTTCACTACCTTTGCTCCAAAATCACTACTTTTTCACTAGTTTCATGACCCATTTTTCAAATCACTACTTTTTCACTACTTTCACTTTTGGTAGACACCATGGAACAATATAATGCAGAGAAAAGGGCAGCCACAGATGACCTAGAAATGTGTTAGGTTAAAGTCAAAGTGGAGATTTTTTTTCGTTGGAATATTTTTATGTATATCTTTTTGGTATTGATTACTTCTAGAAGAAACTATGCGAACGAAAAAGATGATTTTTTCGAATTTCCATTTGGCAACGCTGGGTTAGACAACGAAAAGTCATCGACAAAATTCAAATCGAAACTGTGATGTTATCTTATCGTGGATAAAAATTGAACTTTGATTCAAATTAAATTTTATACTTATGAAATTTGAAAAAATTTTAAATGCAAATGAATTGCCTAAATTAAAAAAAAAAAACACTAAGCACCTAATTTTCAAAAAAAAAAAAAAGAAATATTTATTTTTCAAGAATAGAAATTTTAAAAAATTGAATGGAAATTTGAGAACTCTTCAAAAAAATTTTTTTGCTGAATCTCCAAAAAAAAAAAAAATGATCTTAAGGAATTTAAAAATTTTTCAAAAAAATGTTTTTTGACGAAATTTTGAAAAAAAAACTCTCGCATAAATTTTAGAAAATTGGGAATTAAGAAAGGCTGAAAAAACAAACGTTTGTAGCCGAAATTCAATTTTTTTTCTTAATTTTTTTCCAATTGTGTTCAGAATAAAAATTTTTAAATTTACTTTCAAATAATTATTTACTTAATAAATTGGCTATTTTCCATTGGAAATGTTCATTTTTTTCATGTTTCGAAATACTTAGGGCCCTAAAGAAATTTTGTCATTATACACTGAGAGCCCTATGAGATGAGTGGGGAGGGGATCCGGAGTCTGGGAAAAAAATCCAAGTGCTAAGAAAACACCGGGCTCGAGACTTGCGTCGCCTTTGTCCCCCCCTCCTCTCGCCCGACCAGCTTTACCTGAGTTTTTTTTTACTCCAGGAAAAATTTTCCAATTCAAACAAATAAGAGACTAGAATGTTCCTAAAAATTAGATCGATCATCTAATTTTTTTTATGTTTTCGTTCAGTGTTTAAATTTTTTTTTCAAAAAATTGAGATTTTTTTCTTCAAGGAAAGTGAAAGATTTATTACTACAAGACTCTAATAATTTTTCCCCAAAATGTTTTATAATTGAAAATAAAATCAAAAAAATGTGGTAAAAAATTGTTTTTTTCTCAAAAATTTGAAAAAAAATTTTTATCAATTTTTATTACATCGCAAAAATGACAAATTTTTTCATACTTATCTACTCTAGGAAAATCAAATAAGCACCATCTTTTATTCAAAAAATTCTTTCCCCAAATAGAAAAATATTTTCATCGAAATGTTTAAAAAATATTTTTCGTGAAAAATTTTTCTTGGAAAGTATTTCACAAAAATAGGTATTATTATATGTATAGTAGGTATTATAGGGAATAAAATTTCTTGTTGAAATTTGAATTTCACTAATTTCACCCAAAACTATAAAAAATTAATGAATATAAATTAGGTAGGTATTTGGAAATTTTCTTCAAGTAGGTACAAGTTTTCTAAAATTATGATTAAAAATTCTTTCTCTTTTTTTATAGGCAGGTAGGTGATCACTCAGATCACTGATTATTCATTATTATGAATTGTTTACTTTTATATAGTTACAGATAATGGATCGGGGAAATCCCAACCAACCAGAAGGGGCGCCAAGGCCCGCGCCAGGAGAGGTAATTGTCGTGTAAGTAGAATTCGCATAGAAATCATGATATTAAAATTTAATGATATCCTTAATGATTGGATTGCATTTTTTTTCAGAGATCCCAATCTCCTCCAACAATTAGCGCAGCCACCGTTAAATTTCGGGTAAGCTTGTTTTTGTTCATTGCTTTTTTTTTTCAATATATGAGTGTAAGTAAATTATTAATCTCATTGCAATTTTTTACAGTGATCCTGTGGCGCAAGCGGCCCAGGCAGCTCTCGAAGCTGCGATAGAAGCACAGGCGATGGAAGCGGAGGCAATGGAAGCGGAGGCGGCCGGCCGTGGACGTGGCCAATAGGTCAAATTTTTTAATGTTTCAAAAATTTATTTACTTTCGGCGATTTCTTTTGAAACATTTTTTAAAAATTTTATTTTTGAAAAAAATTTTGGTGCATAAAATTTTTCTGGAAAAATTTACAAAATAAGAAGATAGAAAAAATGTTCCTGGCTTTTGTATTTTTAGGCAAATCCAGGAATTTTTCAAAAATTCTAAAGGAGTTCTACATAGTTAAGTATAATTATTTTTGAGAAATGTTTAAAAAATATTTTTCGTGAAAAATTTTTCTTGGAAAGTATTTCAAAAAAATAGGTATTATTATATGTATAGTAGGTATTATAGGGAATAAAATTTCTTGTTGAAATTTGAATTTCACTAATTTCACCCAAAACTATAAAAAATTAATGAATATAAATTAGGTAGGTATTTGAAAATTTTCTTCAAGTAGGTACAAGTTTTCTAAAATTATGATTAAAAATTCTTTCTCTTTTTTTATAGGCAGATAGGTGATCACTCAGATCACTGATTATTCATTATTATGAATTGTTTACTTTTATATAGTTACAGATAATGGATCGGGGAAATCCCAACCAACCAGAAGGGGCGCCAAGGCCCGCGCCAGGAGAGGTAATTGTCGTGTAAGTAGAATTCGCATAGAAATCATGATATTAAAATTTAATGATATCCTTAATGATTGGATTGCATTTTTTTTCAGAGATCCCAATCTCCTCCAACAATTAGCGCAGCCACCGTTAAATTTCGGGTAAGCTTATTTTTGTTCATTGCTTTTTTTTTTTCAATATATGAGTGTAAGTAAATTATTAATCTCATTGCAATTTTTTACAGTGATCCTGTGGCGCAAGCGGCCCAGGCAGCTCTCGAAGCTGCGATAGAAGCACAGGCGATGGAAGCGGAGGCAATGGAAGCGGAGGCGGCCGGCCGTGGACGTGGCCAATAGGTCAAATTTTTTAATGTTTCAAAAATTTATTTACTTTCGGCGATTTCTTTTGAAACATTTTTTAAAAATTTTATTTTTGAAAAAAACTTTGGTGCATAAAATTTTTCTGGAAAAATTTACAAAATAAGAAGATAGAAAAAATGTTCCTGGCTTTTGTATTTTTTGGCAAATCCAGGAATTTTTCAAAAATTCTAAAGGAGTTCTACATAGTTAAGTATAATTATTTTTGAGAAATGTTTAAAAAATATTTTTCGTGAAAAATTTTTCTTGGAAAGTATTTCGCAAAAATAGGTATTATTATATGTATAGTAGGTATTATAGGGAATAAAATTTCTTGTTGAAATTTGAATTTCACTAATTTCACCCAAAACTATAAAAAATTAATGAATATAAATTAGGTAGGTATTTGAAAATTTTCTTCAAGTAGGTACAAGTTTTCTAAAATTATGATTAAAAATTCTTTCTCTTTTTTTATAGGCAGATAGGTGATCACTCAGATCACTGATTATTCATTATTATGAATTGTTTAATTTTATATCGTTACAGATAATGGATCCGGGAGATCTAAACGAACCTCTGCAGCACGCAGAGAATGTGCCAGGAGATTTAGCGGTCATGTAAGTAGAATTCGCATAGAAATCATGATATTAAAATTTAATGATATCCTTAATGATTGGATTGCATTTTTTTTCAGAGATCCCAATCTCCTCCAACAATTAGCGCAGCCACCGTTAAATTTCGGGTAAGCTTATTTTTGTTCATTGTTTTTTTTTTTTCAATATATGAGTGTAAGTAAATTATTAATCTCATTGCAATTTTTTACAGTGATCCTGTGGCGCAAGCGGCCCAGGCAGCTCTCGAAGCTGCGATAGAAGCACAGGCGATGGAAGCGGAGGCAATGGAAGCGGAGGCGGCCGGCCGTGGACGTGGCCAATAGGTCAAATTTTTTAATGTTTCAAAAATTTATTTACTTTCGGCGATTTCTTTTGAAACATTTTTTTAAAATTTTATTTTTGAAAAAAATTTTGGTGCATAAATTTTTTTTGGAAAAATTTACAAAATAAGAAGATAGAAAAAATGTTCCTAGCTTTTGTATTTTTAGGCAAATCCAGGAATTTTTCAAAAATTCTAAAGGAGTTCTACATAGTTAAGTATAATTATTTTTGAGAAATGTTTAAAAAATATTTTTCGTGAAAAATTTTTCTTGGAAAGTATTTCGCAAAAATAGGTATTATTATATGTATAGTAGGTATTATAGGGAATAAAATTTCTTGTTGAAATTTGAATTTCACTAATTTCACCCAAAACTATAAAAAATTAATGAATATAAATTAGGTAGGTATTTGAAAATTTTCTTCAAGTAGGTACAAGTTTTCTAAAATTATGATTAAAAATTCTTTCTCTTTTTTTATAGGCAGATAGGTGATCACTCAGATCACTGATTATTCATTATTATGAATTGTTTAATTTTATATCGTTACAGATAATGGATCCGGGAGATCTAAACGAACCTCTGCAGCACGCAGAGAATGTGCCAGGAGATTTAGCGGTCATGTAAGTAGAATTCGCATAGAAATCATGATATTAAAATTTAATGATATCCTTAATGATTGGATTGCATTTTTTTTTCAGAGATCCCAATCTCCTCCAACAATTAGCGCAGCCACCGTTAAATTTCGGGTAAGCTTATTTTTGTTCATTGTTTTTTTTTTTTTCAATATATGAGTGTAAGTAAATTATTAATCTCATTGCAATTTTTTACAGTGATCCTGTGGCGCAAGCGGCCCAGGCAGCTCTCGAAGCTGCGATAGAAGCACAGGCGATGGAAGCGGAGCCAATGGAAGCGGAGGCGGCCGGCCGTGGACGTGGCCAATAGGTCAAATTTTTTAATGTTTCAAAAATTTATTTACTATCGGCGATTTCTTTTGAAACATTTTTTAAAAATTTTATTTTTGAAAAAAATTTTGGTGCATAAAATTTTTCTGGAAAAATTTACAAAATAAGAAGATAGAAAAAATGTTCCTGGCTTTTGTATTTTTAGGCAAATCCAGGAATTTTTCAAAAATTCTAAAGGAGTTCTACATAGTTAAGTATAATTATTTTTGAGAAATGTTTAAAAAATATTTTTCGTGAAAAATTTTTCTTGGAAAGTATTTCGCAAAAATAGGTATTATTATATGTATAGTAGGTATTATAGGGAATAAAATTTCTTGTTGAAATTTGAATTTCACTAATTTCACCCAAAACTATAAAAAATTAATGAATATAAATTAGGTAGGTATTTGAAAATTTTCTTCAAGTAGGTACAAGTTTTCTAAAATTATGATTAAAAATTCTTTCTCTTTTTTTATAGGCAGGTAGGTGATCACTCAGATCACTGATTATTCATTATTATGAATTGTTTACTTTTATATCGTTACAGATAATGGACCAGGGAAATCCCAACAATGAGCCAATGTCCGCCGCGCCAGGAGAGGCAATTGCCGAGTAAGTAGAATAATTCACATACAAATAATTTTATTGTAAAAATAATGCCGTGCATATAGATACAAACGCAAAGAGTGAGACGAGTGAGAGAGACGTGGGTTACGGCTGAGGGTGTCAACGTGAGCCATACGCTCACCTGGACGGTATTCGATCTCGAAATTGTACTCCAGCAATTGAAGCCACCATCTGGCTATTCGTGGAATGAGTTGCATCTTTTTGGCAGCCATTTTTAATGAGTTACAATCGGTGACTACGATGAATTTAATTCCAACCAAATAGGTTCGAAATTTCTTCAGACTTTCGACCACGGCAAGCGTCTCCAATTCATAGGAATGGTACTTTGGTTCAGCTCCGTTATTTTTACAAATAACGTTATTTTTTTCATTCTGTTCCGGTTTTTTTTTTTTGTTACAACGTAATTTTTTCAGAAAGTAGGTAGCAACACCACCAAACTTGTATTATTTTCTTTTTAGTTCTTGAAGTTTATTTTATTCTATTGGACTTGATAGTTATTAATTTACATTGAAAACTGAAGATAACAATTTTTTATGATTTCTGGCTATTTCGGAAAAAATTATGTTGTAACGAAAAAACCGGAACGGAACAGAAAAAAATAACGTTACTTGAAAAATAACATTACAAGGCCCTGTCGGTACCATTTTCGTTCCAAGTAACGTAACAAATAACGAAATTCAGGATTTTTAGTTACAGTAACGGAACGAATACTGTAACGGAAAAAAAAATTTCGTTACTGACATCACTGCCGAAAGCTCGGCGGCTGCCAGTGTGATGTAAGTACACAAACATAAATAATTATTTGGCTTACTAATTTCAGCTTAACTTCAACTTTTTGCTTTGCTTTCGTTTAATACAAATCTTCTGACCTCTGTTTTTTCTTTTTTTCAGAGATCTGACTGTGGAAAGCTCCGCCGCCGCAGCCAGCGAATATTCATATTCCGTCTCCGAATATTCATATTCCGTATCCGAATATTCATATTCCGCCTCTGAATATTCTGAATATTACCAGGTTAGTGGAGAGTAAGTATTTTTTTTTTAGATTTACTTATTTCATTCAGTTAATTTACTCATTTCTTAATTTATTTTCAGTACGGTGTCGTCGTCTGCGCCTCGACCACCTGTTGTTCCTGGTTCTGTTGCCCAAAATCAATTATTTTTAATAATCGGCTAATCGATTAATCAACTTTTACACTAATCGGATAATCGATTAATCGGTCTTCAACTAATCGATTAATCGAGTAGTTTCGATTATTTCAAAAATTACGAAAATGATGAAAAAAATCGAAAAATGTAGGGTTTGAGCTGAACCTGAAGGAGTAGGCGCGAATGGGAAATTGCAAAATTTGCAATTTATTCCTCTTCATTCTTCAGAAATTCAGAGCAAAATCTTTTAAATCAAAATAAAATCATTTTACTGAACAAAATACGCTTGAAATTTGGAAATTTATACTAAAATAAGGAACTTAAGGGGGTTCCGAAATAATCGATTAGTTCGGATGAACTAATCGATTAGTTCGATTAATCGTAAGGCGCAAAATAATCGATGACCTCGATTGATTTTGACCGATTAATCGATTTTTTCGATTAATCGATTATTCGTTGGGCAACACTAACAGATACTCAAGATGCTGCAACGCAGACATCATCCTTGTCGGCTGAAGAGTAAGTTGAGTTCTATCTTTTCTGTTCATTTTGTATAATTATGTTGTATACTCTCCTAACGTTTTTTTTTTTAGGAATAATCCCAACCGTTACCATATTATGGAAAACTTGCCGATTGTTGGACGATCGAGTAAGTACTTCGATAATCAGTAGTTAATTAATGTTTTATTCGGTAGATAATTGTTTTTTACAAAATGTAATTTTCTTTTTTTCTTTTTTCAGATACGTTCTACCATCCATGCAGGCTGGGAGCAGCGGGGAGTGGGGCGCCTCTGGCGCCTCCTCCTACGTTTCCGTGGTCTCCATCTCCGTTTTAGCATCTGCGTAAGTTTTTAAAATTTATTTTACTTTTTTATCTAGGTATTTATATTTACGATTTTTGTATGTTTTTTTGTTTCAGCGAAGATTCAATAGCCCTACGTAAAGAGCAATTGAAACGCGACGATGCCGATGCCGCCTAAGATATTTGTTTATTTGATTTTAATTGTATAATTCTGTATAATTTTATTATAAAAAATATACATTTCTTTTTTTATTCGATCAACTGATTCTTTTCATTTTTTTTTTTTTTTTTTTTTTTTAAGTAGGCAGGTTGGGTGATTCTATTTCATTTTTAAAAAAAAGTAGGTAGGTAAGTAGGTAGGTTGTGTAGGTAGGTAAGTTTTATTTTTTCACCCTTCATCAGATTCCCATTTTTTTTTTGAATTTCAATTTTTAATTCAAAAAAATCTCAACGTCAACCCGTTTCCATTTTTTTTTAATTTTCAGTTTTTTTTTTTTTTCAATTAATAATCAATAATCATTCCCAATACCTCCCTTTTTTTCTAGATTTAACAACTACAAAAAAAAATGGCAAACGAGGAAGATTGGTGAATGCTGACCAATCCTGGAACACCTAGACAAGAAGCAATAATAATTACAGAAGAAGATGATAAATACTCCAAAATGGGCTTACAGTCACGTGATTTTTTTTTTTGTTTGTTTACACTCTCGCTGGTAGGAATTTTCAATTAATTTTCCCAAAATTGTCGATGATTTATTTGAAGCTCTAATATAGTATCGTCAGTTTTTTGTCAACCAATACCCTACCATCGAAAATTTGACGTCACATTCAGTTTCTTTTCCAAACTGGATTACATTACATTTTATATAAACAATGGTTTTCTTTTTTTCAGTAAAGACATATTCGAGATCATAGCGAAAAAAAAGACGCTGCAGCAAAAATGATCCGTCAACGATTTAAAAATGAAAAGGCTTGGCGAGTTATGATGCAGATTATGAGGGAGGATGAGACAGCAAATAATTATTTATATTTTATTGTTATTTGAAGAATTTTTTTTCATAATTCTGAACCAATTTTTTTTTTTAAATTTCTTAATCGGGAGACTTGGGAACCACTTTACATTTTTTTTTTCAAAGTCCATACGAGCCACCATGGGGACCCATGTAATATTTTACTACTGCCATGTATATGTAATATTATTTCCATCAATAGATGAATATTAAATCAGAAGAACGCTAACTGTATATTAAATTATTAATCGATTAGTTTTCATTTTTTTTTTTTTTTTTTTTTTTCATTTTTCACAGAAGAAATAGAACAAAGATGACACGAATGAAACTGCCCACAAATCTGAAGTAAGTTGTAGTTCAAAATCACACATAGTTTAATTATGTAAAAGAAACTAAATAATTTGCAGTTGCACTTTTTAGAGCAAATGATTTCGGTGTATGCTGGTTGCCTATCCCGCTTGTGCCTTACTTGGTGGTAGATAATTCTTATTGTCTATCCGGGTGGGAGGAGGGTGGAGGTAACCCAAAAATTAAAATCGAAAATACATTTTTTAAAAATTTTTTTCTTCAAAGTAGAAGGACGTAACCTCATTTTAAAACAAAAAGCAACTTGATACCTCAATTACTCGATTTTTAATTAATTTTTAAATTTTGCAATTTCTAAGTGTTTTATTGGACCAATTTCCAAAATGTTGAGCATTTTTTCTTTCTTTTTACAGTTTTGGTGGCAGCAATCTTCACCAATTCATGTAGCTTTCTGGGGTGTTTCTATACTATGCATGCTTTTATTAGCGGTTACCGTAATATTGTGTATGGTATGGATTAGCAATAAAACGCGACGCGCTATCGTCTTAAGTAAATAAAACTTCAAATTTTTCAGGTACCCGTAAGTAGAAATTCTGCGGCAATAAGTTATAACAATATAAGCATGCATCGGAGCGAATTTGAAAAAATAAAAGTAACTTTAGTAACCTGAAATTTCAAAAAAAGTAACCAAAATTATGGAAAAAAGTAACCAAAAATTTTCCATTTCCACTTGAATATAATGACTCATAACCCCTTCCCCTCCTCTCATCACCGTTTTTCTCATATTTTCGCTAAATTTGACGTTTCACAACTCTTGAAATCAATGGTAAAAATTTTGAAAAAATCAAAATTTTCAATTCAAAAATAATAATTTATGCATTTTTTCTTTTTCTATAATTATGACGAATTTTAATAGAATAGTTGGCTTAATAGGTGCTCAATTTTTATATCATAGGAAATTTCAATTCTTGAGAAGCTCACAATAAATCATTTTTGAGTTCCTATCAAATCTTAATTTTTTTTGAACTCAATATTGAAAATTCAAAAAAAAAAAAAAAAATTTCTTGAAAATACTTGATATCAACTTTTTTAAGTTTTTGAACTCTTATTTGTTTTGAAATAGTTTTCAGTTTTCAAATAATTGTTGATTTCAAAAAACGTGAATTTTAGAAAAATTTTAAATTACAAACAATACTGTCCTTTTTTTAATTTAAAATTTTTTTTTTTCGATTTTTTTTATTTATCAAACAATTTTTAATTTCTATAAATTTAAATTTATTAACAATTTGTAATTTCTAAAAAGTTCGGGATTTCAAAAAATTAAACTTAAAATTCTCAATGTTTTGATTTTTAAACAATTTATAAAAATTGTAATGCCTAAGAATTTAAAGTCTAAAAAAATCAATTTTTTGATTGGCTTATTGCAAAATGAGTAGATACAAAAAAAATTTAATTTTTGAAAAGTCTTCATTCTCCACAAAAAAACAATTTTTCAACATGTGAAATTCACAACTTTTCAAAATTTTTAAAAGGAAAGTTTTGCTCATTTGAGAAATATCAAATTTTTGAAGCATTTTAAGTTCACGAGTTGAAACGATTTTATGTTTCATTTTTGAGGAGTTCTCTATTTTTCAAACATAATTTTCAAATACTTCGAACACATTTTTTTTTTAATTGAAAAAATTACTAGGTATTCTCATTTAAAAAAAAGTTTTTAATGAGGAGAAATCGGTTTTATTCTTCGACGGCCTCTACTTTTTTTGAAAAGAAATTTTGAGAAAAAATCGTTTATTTGTCGAGAAAAGAATTTCTCAATTTTTTCAAAAAAACACGGCTTATCTACTTACATTTTTTTTTTCAAGAAATGTGGCTCATTTTTAGACAAGAATAAATCTTAATTCTTCAAGAAAAAAAATCACAATTTTTCATACTGACTTGAAAAATGCCTATAAAAGAACTTTCAATTTTTTTAGGAGCAAACATTTTTCTACCTTGAATTTCAATACATAAGTACAAAATAAATATTCCTGAAGTTCGAGCAGAAAAAATCTCAACTTTAAAAGAAGATTCAATAAATTGTTCAATTAAGGTCAGTTGGGGTAACTAGGCCACGTTTTTACAACTCTAAAAAATCTTTATTCAAAAATGCCTCACTAGTGAAGAATAACCTTAAATCTTCAAATGGGACGTGTAGAGGGGTGTCATAGAGGTACGCTCACTTTTTTGATTTTGAGGGTGAAGCACATACCTGAGCTGAGGAACAACTCACTCTACACAAAGAATGGTGGCCCAGTTACCCCGAAAAATGGGATAACTGGGCCACCAAATTTTTTTTTTATTAATGAAGATTTAAGATGTGTAATTCACTTACCCCCACTCAAATCTGAGTTTTGGGGTAACTGGGCCATGTCATGTTACTCAAATTACTGAGGCCTCCTCAAGGGGAGCTAGGAACCGAATGATAATTGTTATGGTGGGCTTACGATGTCAGTGTTACCATGCAACCAACCATTTACGTCAAGACGATTTTGGAGGGGATTAGGAAGAGAATGGCCCAGATACCCCGGTGGCCCAGTTACCCCAACTGACCTTACTTAATTCATTTTTAAATAAAATATTTCAAATTTTTTGGAAGCAAAATCTCTGAAAAAAACTTTCAAAACGTTTTTAAAGAAATTTTAAATTTTAATGGCAGCTGTTCCGTCAGATTTTTGACGAAATAGTAACCAAAATGAGTCCAAAAGTAACCATAGTAACCAAAATGAGCCCAAAAGTAACTAAAGTAACCTTGCCTTTAAAAAAGTAACCGTGTTCCGATGCATGTATAAGTCAAAAGTATACAAGAAGTATCTAATAACAATATCAAGTCACCACTCCAGCGTGGAAATGCTCAATCGCCAAAATGAAAAGGATTTATGTAACTAAAAAAGGTCAAAGGTTCGGTAACAGTTCGAGGTGAGCCATTTTATTTTCATAACCAAGGCTGTGAATTTGGAAAATTTATGTTTACGAGAATTGTATTTTGGCTACATACGAGTAATATCTGGTTCGACAAAAAAGTCGTTTTTTATTCAAAAATCGTCCTTTTGCGGCTTGAGTAATTCGGTTTCATCTGATCAATTTAATACATTTTATAAACTCGATGAAATTCCAGAAAATTAAAAAAATTAAACGTCGTTAGAATTCGAGATGATCGAAAGACATTTTCAAAAAACTTATAGCTTCTATGAAGAAACCGGTAGGTTTGTTGTTCATTTGTCTTTGAAACCAAAGTGTTAAAATTCTTCATGGATCTTTCGGAAAAGCGCATATGGTACTTCATTATTAAAATCGGAACGTAGACGATCGGAAATGGTACATAGTAAATATGGGTCATTCTCAAAATACGCCGAATATTCAGGTTACCACTCAATATCTCACGAAGTATTAATGCTAGAATGAATTTCTTGTTATGTATGGATAGAGTACACTCTGGGCTATAACAATCCATATTGAAAAGAAATTTTGAATTACATACTCATCGCCCTAAAAATTAAATAGTGGAGAAATGTCCACCGTCGTGGCGCGTTACCACTCAACTTCTACATAATAAATTGTATTTATCTGATCTCATTATAGCTTGCTGATTTAATTATCACACTGATACAACACCCAGAGATGTTTATTAAATATTAAAGCATTTCAAACGAATTTTCAAGATCATTTTGGTACATCGAGAACAGCTCAAAGTTTGTAACCCAGTTATTCCTGTCTTCGTCGTGGCAGTTTGTAAGGTGATGGAGGGAAGGGCAGGGTAATTGAATACTTTCAAATGCGAAAATCGGTCAAACCGACACCTCATCATCCTAAAATTAATATTCAGTGCAATTTTCATATCCTTGAGTAATGTGAGTGCTGAGAAACCGGAAAATCTTTTAAAAACCTCTATTTGGCCAGCTATCATGTCTTCGTAATGGCTCCCAATTTTGAGGCCGGGAGTGAATATTTTATTTTCAACTAAGCGGCGTTGAAACAAGTAAGTGGACCTGATTGGAACGTGATATTCAGTTTTTTCTATGAACGGATTCATCTCTCACAATTTGAAAATTTTTAAAATTTTGTTTTCACTATATTTGTCCACCGTCGTGGCGTAATATTTTTTTTTCTTCCAAAATTAAAGACAGCTATAGATGCATTGCACACAACAGTCTTCCATCATTCTAAATGTGATCTAAATGTTGATTTTAACCATTTTTTTTTTGTATGACCCTTCCTTTGCCCAAAAATGCTGGTTTAATTTCAAACAATAGACACCACAACTTAAAAATGAAAAAAATGTCTAAATGCAGACGTTCTTTGAAACTTTATTGAATAATTGGAATTGCTTGACATTTTTATTTTGTTCCCCTTGTAAAGTTTGTGTTTTACAAGTTTTGGATTTTTCGGGGTGGGGGGGGGGGTATTATGGAATTTTCACTATAATGTCCACCGTCGTGGACAAAAGTCACCCCCTCTCCCCATGTGTGGGGTTTCCTGCTTGTCCAACTATACAGATGTTGTCTCCTACATCATACAATATTTTTTCAAAAAAAAAAAAATTATTTACTGCATGATGAAAAATCCAAAAAATTACTAGCGAATGTTCGGCGTATTTTGAGAATGACCAAAACCACCTAGACACTACAAGCCATGAAGTTAAATTTGGCAACCTTGCGGTAGACGGCCGACTTGAGCAACTTGAATATGCATTTTCCGGGCAAACGAAGTGTTTTTCGCAAAAATTGATGAGAACCTAAATTGTAGAGCGAAAAATTAACTTTCGTTTAGTGTACTCGGAATTTCGATTCGACGAATATTTCTCGAGTTGCGGTCGAAAAACTGATTTGAAAATTGGGCCGTCTACCAGATTTTCCCTATTTTCTCGATCAAAGAAGCGATTTTCGTAAAAATTGATAAGAACAAAAATTGTAGAGCAAAAAATATACTTTCATTCTAAAATCGTTGAAATTTCGATTCGACGAAAATACCTCGATTCATTAGCAAAAACTGTTTTTTCAGAAATGCCAATTTTCATTTTTTCCTATTTCGCGGGCAAGCAAAACATTTTTCATGAAAATTGATAAGAACTAAAATTGTAGAGCATAAAAAAATCCTTCAGTTTTAGTGCTTTTAAAATTTTTGATTCGACTAATTTCCTGAGTTATCGTCAAAAAACTCTTTATTTTCTCATGTTCGAGGTCAACGACCCGTTTTTTGTGAAAATTGATGAAAACCAAAATTGTAGATTGAAAAATTTACTCTCGTTTGCTGCAGTCGGAATTTCGATTCGACGAATATTTCTTGAGTTATCATCGAAAAACTGATTTTGAAAATTGGCCGTCTATCAAAGTTTCCCATTTTCCCGGTCAACGAAGCAATTTTCGTGAAAATTGATAAGAACCAAAATTGTAGAGCGAAAAATGTCCTTTCATCCTAAAATCATTGAAATTTCGATTTGACGAAAATACCTCGATTTCTCAGCGTAAATTGTTTTCTTGGATATGCAAATTTTCACATATTCTCATTTTCAGTGCGAACGAAGCGTTTTTCGTGAAAATTGATCTGAACCAAGGTTGTAGAGCAGAAAATTTCCTTTCGTTAATGTGCTGTCAGAATTTCGATTCGATGAATATTTCTCGACTTATCGTCAAAAAACGGATTTGAAAGTCGGCCGTCTACCACACGAAAATGCGACGTTGCCTTTCTACGTTCATGGCTTGTATTGTCTAGGTGGTTTTGGAATGACCCATATGTACTATGCATTAATAGAAGTAAGCACGGAAATCCTTGCAATATTTCTACTTTTTTTGAAATTTCATTACCTATTTTCTCAATTTGATGAGTGCATTTTGGTAAGTATTTCTTTTTATAAATAATTGACCCGTTTACGTGCATGTCGGCCACTTTTATATACCTATATATTTGCCCAATTTTCAAAAATTTTCAAATTTGAAAAACATTTCTAAATTTTGTTCTAATTAATTTATAAAAATTTCAATCACAGATTTGACCTAATAATTATACAAGAAATATGCCTTGGAAAAAATAATGATACTCCTAGGATGAAGTTTGCGAGAAAAAAATTTTCATCCTTACGACTCGATTTCCAAGTTGAAATTTTTTTCAAAATTGATGAAGTTTCAAATTTAGGTTCATTTGCCCTTGAAACCCAGTATTAAAATTCTTCATGGATCTTTCGGAAAAACGCTCATCATCAACGACTATCATACAGTATACAGAGATTCTAGAAGGGAATTGCAAGTGCCCTTAATTTTAAGTAATTTTTTCTCACGTTTCACTTTCAGCAGTATAGGTGAATAAATTTCAAAATGAAAAAAAATCCTACCTTAAAAGTTGCACCCTTTTTATAAAGCCCAGCATACACACACGCGCCGGTATCGAATAAACTAAGCCGAAAATCACTCGATCAAAAGCCACCAGACATCCTCGAAGAACTTTCGCACTTCACTACCACGATAGAATTATCTTACGAGATATTCTAGCACTGAAATTTTATCCAAATAAACCGAACCACGATCTTAATATCTTTGATCGTAGCAGAAGCTACAGAAACGAAATGAAAAAAAAAAGGCACTGGTTGGAATGATCATGTTCCATTGTTCACATCATTACAGCCGTATGTTTTGGACCAGTAAAGTATTAAGAGCCTTTTACACTGTTGCACGTGTCCCGAGTTACGCGCATTTCATACAGTAGCCCGATCCGATTCATCATTGTAAACTACTGCCGATCAACCTCGCGTCAGTACCTTACAATGAGACTACAAGTACAGTGTATAGAAGATGAACATACAGAACAAATTAAAAAAATAACTCGGCGCGGTGTGAGAAACACGTGACACGGTCTCTAGAAGTCGATACACTTAAAATCTTGTGACTAATTTTCCGCTAGCTAGACGAGAGACTGTACTACGTGAAGAAATGATTCAACCATACGAGCGTCTCTGTCTCTGAGAAGCTAGAGAATCAGCCAAGAAAGAAAAAAATTACACTAACGGAATAACTATTCCTTTTTTCACGGTCACTGAGAGATGACTATACGAAATGCGTCGCGTTGTTGGCTATTCGTGCTAAAATATTGCTTCTTTATAAAGCAGCAGATGCATCAAGCATCAATTCGAAAAAAAGATGTCAGGAAATCGGAGTACCTAAATGACGGAAGAACATCTTCTAAAACATATGAAACTGACTCATCCCTGCGTTTTTCTATATCTAAAAAAATATTTTCCGAAGTAGTAGATCTTATTAGCCGAATTTTCTATAAGATTCGGACTTATGTATTCGAAATGGGATTTTAGAAAACATTATTTTGAATGTTCTCTGTAACCGTAGCACATAGAATAATGAAATTTTGGGTGTGGACTTGATTTATCATGTAGCAGGGGACGCTAGTTTTATTTTTTCTAAAAGTGCAATAATTACGGAGTAATTAATAATTGAGATTAGGGGAAGCGGGGAAAAAAGTATAGTGGAAGCGAAGTTGGTAATGGGGATGGAGAGAAGAAAGTAGGGGAAATGTCTGGTTTGTTTACTTTGGTCTCAGTATGATTTTGATGGTCGATGCGACCAGTTCTTATCAACTAAAGTATACTCTAGGTATATCTCGTTAGTGCTGCTTTGTGTTTTTACTATTGTGTTTTTTGTTTGTAGTTTCGAGTTTTTAATTACATACTCATCTCTTTAGTGCGGTTCCGCGTTTCCATAATTTTTTTTCGTGGTGTTTTTTGTTTGGAATTTCACGTTTTTAATTACATAATTATCGGGCTAGTTATTTTTCGCGTTTTCATTTTTTTTGTTTTTTTTTTTTGTTTTTTTTTTTAATTACACAACTAGTGTGGTTTCGCATTTGAATTTTTTTTGCGGTGTTTTTTGTTTGAAGTTTCGCGTTTTTAATTAATTACCTGGGAATTGTGTTAGTGCGTTTCCGCGTTTTTATTATTTTTTTTGTGGTGTTATTTATTTGAAGTTTAGTGTTTTAATTAATTACATAGATACTGTGTTAATGCATTTCCGCGCGTTTTTATTTTTTTGTGTTTTTTGTTTCGCGTTTTTATTCTTTTTTCCTTGGTGTTTTTCGTTTGGAGTTTCGCGGTTTTTTTTTTTTAATTTGTGGTTTTTCTGTGCGATATTGAATATCGATATATCCCGTTTGAGTTGTTTACTTCTTCAGATAATATGGTGAGTGAAATTTATTTTATCAATTTATTCAGTTTGATAAACTTTTTCATTTTCAGGCACATACGCTGCAATCATGCCAAATTCCCAGATTCATAACATCGACGATTTTAGTCGGCGAAGCGTTCGCCGACATGAAGGGGGAAGGCACCTACAAGGCAAAACGCCACTGGTAATACCTGAAACCTTAAATGACGAGATCCCTGAGAACACCAAGGAGAATATCATCAATGCGAGGCACGTGTTCAGTCATTACTCTAAAGTAATAAGAGATGAGGCACCGGAACCCCGTAATCGAATGCGTTTTATGCTTGAAGAAATGGTATCCAGCTATGACCACATTATCGATCGAGGAACGCCAGATGAGATTAGACAAATTAATTGCCTATATATATTATTATCTATAGTGCGGCGTTCATTTTGTTTCTTGTTTTTTTTTTCAATGGTTAGTGCTTTTTGGTGTTTTTTTTAAATTCTTTTCTCGTTCCTATTTTTTCATGGTGTTTTTTGTTTGAAGTTTCACATTTCTGATTTTTTTTTTTCTCTTGTTAGTAATAATTCGTAGATAAATTCGAAATGAAATTGAGATAGATTCTAAGGGTATAATTCGAAGTAATTTTCTATTTTAATCGTATAAAATCTGTGTACATTACGAATATAAAACGAATGAATTGTAAATTACGTGTACAAAAAAGGTTGGAATTTCGACGAAAAAAAAACAACAAAAAATTAGAGAAGAGGACGCGTGTATCAGCCGTATATTTTTGAGTCGCGATGAACGTAAACAACGACATTATCGATCGAGGAACGCCAGATGAGATTAGACAAATTAATTGCCTATATATATTATCTATAGTGCGGCGTTCATTTTGTTTCTTGTTTTTTTTTTCAATGGTTAGTGCTTTTTGGTGTTTTTTTAAAATTCTTTTCTCGTTCCAATTTTTTCATGGTGTTTTTTGTTTGAAGTTTCACATTTCTGATTTTTTTTTTCTCTATTTCTTTTTGAAATGAAGCATTCCCCCCCCCCCAATTTAGTGGTAACTTTTGTTTTTTGTTTCCTTCCTGTTGTCGAGGAATCTTCGTCAAAAGCGATCTCACGTAATTTGTTTCATTGTTCATAGGCTTCGATGGTCATGTCTCTTTCGCCGTCGATCAGTTTTGGCTCTTTCGGATTCTCTGTTGTCTGCCGAATTTTCGGTGATATCCTGCCAACCATTCGTCGCTGGTAATTTCTCATAAGTTATCCGGAGTACCAAGATGATCTACAGAGTGCTCTTCGTTGCGTAATATATTCATAGGGTACGCTTTTCTTCGTCTATTACGAATGTTATTTCTTGTTTCTACTACTTCGTCGATATATTTATATCTGCGGATCTTTATTCAGGTTGTGTTTGATCCACGGTCGTACTCAAGTAGATTCCGTTCATCGGCGTCGCGATTTTACATAAGTATTTTTTCCATTTATCTTGACGCTTTCTCCCATTGGTTAACTTTACTTCCTGTTCAAGTGAGAATCACCTTCGCATGTTTTCCATCCAAACCACCCTACAATTCCACATTCCTGAAGTCCAGTTCGCCGCTTTCTCTTTTCTCCCTTATCCTCTCTCGCCTCCAAAACAACTTCACGACATCCAGTTTCATCCCTCCATTTTCACCCTGGCTTAGCATGCTCTCGCCGAGCGAGCGACATCGAACCTAGATCATAACATTATTGTAACCTAGTGCTTTAGTTCTTTTTATAGACACTGGACCTAACCCAAGACATCCAACTCCGGGCTGGAGGGTCCCGCGTACCCTGCTGATAACCTGTGTCTTTCCAATTTATCCCGCTGGGTGCAGATGATGGCGCTGCAGTCGAATTTTTATAAAGACCAACTCCTGAAGTCCAAGATATCATTTAAAGAGTTGCATTTTTCATAACTGATACAATCCAACATTATGTCATGAGAGGCGAAATATTTTTTTAGTTTTATTTATTGCGAATTGCAATTTAAATTGACAATTTTCACAATAAATAACCGAAATCAAATAATTCAAATCACATACAACGTGTTTTCCGCGTATTTTTTTGTTTATCACTTTGAAAAAACGACTACAGCGCCATCATCTGCATCCAGCGGGATAAATTGGAATAACACAGGATATCAGGCCAATATGGCGGCGGGTTGGATGTCTTGGGTTAGGTCCAGTGTCTATAGTTCTTTTCATGTGCCTTTTAACTTTTTAAAGGTTCGTCATCGATATTCTTTCCGTATGTACATTCATTTTACTTGTGATTTCGTATACGATCGCGATGTCGAGATAAACAATTGTCGTGTCAATGACGTAGTGTCGGTGAGTGCGAAGTGTTCATCGCGAATCAAACTCGCCTTTTGCGGTGAAAACGTGCCTTTCGTGGCAATTAACGCGCCCTTCGTGGCATCAACGTGCCCTTCGCGGCAACCTACCCGCTTTTCCAGCGGTAACGCGCCTTCGGGTGATTAACTCGCCGCGTGACAACTCGTCCCCGGCAACCAGCTCGCTTCCTCGGCGATAACGCGTCATCTCGACGATCAACGTGCTCTAGAAGTTCTCAACGTACCTTTTTGGTAATCCCTCAACTTCGATTCGCAACCGCTACTTCGTCTCACCGTCGCCGTCATCAATCCAACCGCCACTCTTACAGTATTTATACTACTTATTCGTTAATTTCTAACCAATCATGCAAGCGCTTACGAAAGAACGAGGCGTCATTAAAAGTAAATTAACGCGTGCGTTCAAAATTGTCGATGAGTTCCTTACTGACAAGGCCTCCGTCAAGGTTTGGCTCGACAACATCACCAAAATTGAGCTCGAATTCGAAGAAATTCAAACTCAGATCGAGGAAATCTCAACAGCGCCTGCTGAAGGTGAAATCGATCCACAAGAAACCGAACGAGCTACCGTTGAGAAGACCTTGATCGCGCTCAAAATTAAACTGCAGCAGAAATTTGACCAACTCACACCATCCGCTGCATCTCAAACCAGCTCCACCGAATCTAATCAAAACCTCCACCAGTCTGGTCCTCGTGTAAAACTCCAACGGCTTGAACTCCCTATGTTTACGGGCGACTGGCGCGAGTGGCCAACTTTCTACCAGTTGTTCAATAAATTAATTCACGAAGACAATTTCTACCTCCACCTATCTCATCATTCGACAGAATTCCATTTTTCAGACGGGTATGGAAGAATTAATGTTACAAATTCCACCACTAATTATCCTGTTTTCATTTCTAATTTTTTTTTTTTTATTAGAACATTTAGGTAAATTCAATTTTTTTTAATTTTCATAAATTTTCAGGATATCCGTTACCTACTTATTTATTTATCGAATCTAAGTTTTTCGTGCTGATCATATAAAACTTCAGCGAATCGTACCAAGGTGTTTATATTGTCAGAGAACGAGTGTCGATGGCACCGAAATTTTGTGTATAAACATCACAATCTGCAAGAGCAACAGTGAGGATTCTGATTTTCAAACTATATGTATTGTAAGATATGCAACTATTATCGAGTGATTATTCATTTCATAACTCATTTTAAATTGGGTTCAGAAATGATTCCTTTTTGAGACACCATAGATCCTCTCTTCAGTGACCTATGGAGCTAAAAATTGGCATAGAGTGTTTTCTACTCCAAATGAACAACGATTTTTTACTCCACCCTATTGAACATCTCCACAATATGATACAATTTAAACTGCATTGAATTGCTCTGACGAAGTATTATACTTACCTTTGTGAAGGAGGAAGATGTGCATCAATACAATATAGACCTTATCAAAAGGAATTCCATCGACTTTTCAGCAAAGTGGGTAAATCTCATCCGAACTTGATATATTTTCACCTCTTGGAGGCGGAGCATAAGAGTTGCCGAAATAATCCGTACAGAAGTACTCGACTAAATGACTTTTCAAATTGTTTTCAACGGCTCTCTTCTCCAAGGCATTTTTTTCTACACAGAACAACCAATTCATCACGAACATTCACCCAAGAATACCTAAGCCACTGGATTACTATGTGAATTGCACAGCTACTGAATTAGATATACCGCTGCGAGCTATTTCTCCAGATACATCAAGATCTCAATCTACAATTTTTGTTGGAAAATGTTTTCAATTGGATCCTTCCTCTCCCAATTTTTCGAATAATAATTATCTAAATAGTATTAGTCAAAATGGGAAGGGACGGGGTCCAATTATTATTTTTTTAATAATGAAATGAAAATTAATCTTAGGATCTGAATTTTTTTGAGTAATTTCTCCAGAAAGAAATCTCTCTTTTTTTATAGAGAAAAGAAAGATAAATCTCAATCTTATGAGAAAAAAGATTCAATTTTCGTGCGGAGTGATTTTTTTTAACTTGTTGCAATGAAAATATTCCTTGAATTTTTGATGAAAAAAAAAAATCCCTAAATTTTTTTGGAGTGATAAAATTTTGCAACTTTTTGAGATGAAAAAACTTTTCATCCTGTTTTGAAAGAGAAAAAACAATATGGTCTTATTTATTTATTTATTACTTACTCTTTGTAAAACGCCCTAAGCATGAAGTAAGAAGTTTCATCAATTCACGAAACATGCTTCACTTTATGAAGAATTGGCTAATGAGAGCTTAATGGGCAATGTCGCCAGTTTTTACAAGAACTGCCCGGAGACGGCTTCTCTTAAGACAGATCAGTTGGACCCAGTTAAAATTGCAAAAATAAAAGGTTTATTCTTATCCAATTTTATGGAAATGTGTTTAAAAAAATGATATTTACAAGATTTTGTAATATTTTGCAGATTATGCCAAAACAATTTCTAAGGAGGAAGATTTGAAATCATTCAACGTGATTGTTAGAGACAATTGACAAATGCGGCAACGAAAGAAAAAAGATGAAGAAGTTGACAGCAAAATCATGTCCTAATTCATAAATATAATTATATAATATTCGTTCAATATTCGCGGGTATTTTTTCATTTTTATTTTCATTTTTTTAATAAGAAGTACAACAATCCCTATAATAGGCAGAAGTAAGTACATATTGTAGGTCATAATCATCCATATCTACTACTGGACCGTTGATAATATATTTATCAGATGGATATGGAGAAGTAAACCTCACCAAATGAAGAAGATAAAACTTTCAATGGGATGAATAACGCAAAAAACGCATATAAACTTTGAATTAGAAATTTATAAGTAAGTTTTTTAATAATTCACCAATCAGCGAAGAAAAAATGATTTGGAGAAATGTTTTTAAAAATACTACATTAAAATTACATTATGTTATTGTTAATGAAAACGGAACAGAAACTACCTTAAAAGTTGAATGTTACTGTCTCACACTAACGCCAAAATAATCATTGGTGAGTCAGCAGGCACTTTATGTATAGGTACCTATACCTATATAATGTAGGTAGTAGGTATTGCTGCGGTGTTTTAACGTTCAAAGTACGAGTATGGTGTACCTATGAGTACATGTTATTTGCAGTATATGTTTTCTTAGCGTTTATAGGTTTTTACATCAAGATGGATAAAAATGCATGAAATTTCTTCCTGCATGATTTTTTTATTCGTCTTATTATGACGAGAACGAGACGCTCGATTTGGTCTTGGTCATGGCGTTTGAATGATAATAATTCATGTTAAGGTATAACTATTTTAAAATTTTATTCAATTTTGAAATCATCAATAATTTTTCAATTTTTTTAAATAATTTTTTATATTTCACTTCTTCAATTTTTTCAATTCATTTTTTCTTTTCATTTTACCTGTGTATCTTTATTTTTCCTTGAAATTTTTGCTTTAATCAACATTTTTTCACTTTTTCTAAAGTTTATTCAGTATTAGTGTGATCAATTTTTCTCAATTCCTTATGAATTCTAACATTTTTTTCGCAGTCACTTTTAGCACTATCTGTTCATTTCAAATTAAATTTGAAAAATTTGATTAATGATTTTCTATTTATTTCAAAAGTTTTTTCAATTTTAGTATTGTGCATAATTTTTTTTTTTTTTTTTTTTTTTGATAAATTTATTTTTATTTTCCGATGTTCTGTTTTGTTTAATATTAATTCCATCGCTGTGTGTATTGCAATTAATTCTGCTCGATTGTTTGTGTGTCTTGTTTCCGTTTTCTGGTAGTCGATAGCTAATATTTTTTTTATTTTCAGTTCTGAGGCAGATTCCAATTCCTGCGACCGCGCTCTCATCTCCGTTCTTCGTGCAGGCTCCGTCCACTGCTACCCAGACCACGTCGTCAGCGGCTCGATCAAAATTACTCAGAGGCCCGGTGCCAATTTGTACGATGCATTACGAGAGTACAATGAAAGGACGCGAAATTTCATCCAATAGTTATCCACCTTTTTGTCGGCATTCAGTACGAAGCCCCATCTTTCTCCGGCGTAAATTGTTAGCGACTCGGCTGTAGATACGACGTAATTAACGTATACATACGAATACCTAGGCTAAAATGCTAAATATACTCGATGTTTCTTACCGCTGACTGGTTTTATATCCGATTCGTCGGCGCACTTCCAGGCGAAAAATCGATTGTAAACTTTTCTTATATATTTTGTTTTAAATTTTGTACTATAGAATTATTAATTATTTCAGTTATAAATCTCTTACATAGGTACATTAGATATTACAGTTTTCATTTTTTTATACTTGTTTTAAATTCAATCAATATTTTTGCATTTTTTCCTATTTTTTTTCAAATTGAAATTTTTCTTTCAATGTTTTTAGAATTGGAAATCAAATCACTTGTGTATTTCTTATATCTTGAAATCTTTTCTATTTTTTTAAATTTTGCATATTTTTGATCAAATTTTATCAATGTGTCAGGAGGACGACGAAACCCATTGAAATGAAGACAAACAAAATCTTATATTTCAACATAATTAGAATGCAGGATAGAAAAAACTGGGAAAAAAATTGAAAAAAAGAATTTGGCAACTTGAAAAATTGCAAATTCTAAAGTTGGAAAAAATTTGAAACAAATAAGAATTGAACAAGGGAAAAAATTCTAGATACTGAGCACATAACATTGATGATCGATGTAAGGTAAGTAAATTTATTTTTTTCAATTTTCATAAATTTTCAGGACATCCATTACCTATTTATTTATTAATCGAATCTGAGTGTTTAATGCTGATCAACAAAAACTTCAGCGACTCGTGCCAAGATCTTTATTATTGTCAGAGAACGAGTGTCGATGGCACCGAAATTTTATGTATAAATGTCACAATCTGCAAGAGGAACAGTGAAGATTCGGATTTTCAAACTATATGTAAGATATTCAAGTATTATCCAGTGATGATTTATTCATTTCGTAACTCATTTTTAATTGTGTTCGAAAATGATCCCTCTTTGAGACACCATAGATCCTCTCTTCAGTGACCTATATAAGGGAGCTGAAAGTTGGCATAGAGTGTTTTCAACTCAAAATGAACAACAATTTTTTTTACTCTACCATATTAGACATCTCGTCCTTCACATGAGCTCAACCGCAACTTTAGAATAATTTTCGTAGGTAATATTTTAGAATTAGGAAATTACCTACTTTTGAAAAATATTTTTTGGAATAAATAATCCTTGTCATTTCTTTGTAATAAAAACAAGTGAATCAGGTTTTTTTTTGGAATAAAAACTTATTTAAAGATTACCCAAGAAAATTATGTAGGTAGCTAGGTACCTATACCTAACTAGTAAGTAATTACCCAGCTTATAAAAATATTAGGTAATACCTATTACTTTTGATTTCAATTATATTCAAATATTTTTCACGGGACGTAAAACGCGAATCAGTGAAGTTCACTCTTCATATGATTTACTATGTATGTACTCATAATAGTAGCAGTTTTTATTTTGAACTGTTTTGCCGATAAATCAAGAATTACATCTCCGAAGGTTCTATCTTCGAGACAAACTGTTGACTCGCTTCTCTTCGAAACTTATCACCCTTGGAAAATAAAAACATAACAACCATCTCGAGTTCAACTCTCAAAAGAGAGGGGAAAAAAGCTCACATCACAAAGACATCATCACAACATCACCTTCATTGGGAGCTGACACAAAAAAAAAACAGAATAGAGACTGCAATACGACACAAAAGCTCACTCGTATCACAAAAAAAAACCTCTCCAAGTGGAAGCTTGTACGAGATCAGTAATGATATCAATTCAAACAAAACGTCAAACGTCAGCAGCACCCAACCTTAGTTAAGTAAACCCTGCCCTTTTTCTCGTTCGCCCAACATTGGCGAGAATTCGAGCCAAAATAAAGGTCGAGTGGTGGCAAAAAGAACACCGCAAAAAAAAATCAATACCGACCACCAAGTACAGTTGGTGCGCTAAAATGAAAAAAAAATTGATGAAAAAATAAAAGGGACACGTTGTAGAGGTACGACAAACAATTGCACGTAAACTTTTATACGTGTCTTTATTTGTAGGAGTGATACATATTGTTGCTTTTGCATATTTGACGATTCCTATGGTTTGTTTAACGTTTCTATTTGAAATAGTTTTCCTACCTATTTTGCGCATCTTTGAATGAAGGTGTAATTTTTAATTCATAATTATTATTTTCAATTACAAACAACTTTCGGCAGCATTGCAAAAAAAGATAGATCTCTATCAACAAACGCTAAGTGCTAGAAATTGGTTGATTCCTGTTATGTGTCAATTAGCGGACTTCTGTTAACTCAAACTGATTTGAATTGGATCCGCACGAATGGTAAGCTAAGGCGTTGAAGTGAACTGGAGAACATTATGAGTCGATATCAAGATTCTGTAATCACTCCAAGTTTGAATACTATGATCAGTGCCGCCGAATCATGTTTAAATGATTTGATCAACATGGTGGAATCGGAAACGGAAAGCATCGAACTTATGTATGACGCCATTTTGATTTTTCATCTATGCAGTTTAGTAGAAAAGTTGGAAACTAAATTCACCTTGCTTTTTTTTTTACAAAAAAATTAATTTTCGATTTTTGAAAAATAAAGTGCATGAAGTTTTCAAAAAAAGAAAATTATTTTCATTTTGCATTTTGTTGGTGTCATTTTGCAGAAAATATTAATACCTATTTTTTCGAAAATGAAGAATTTCAACTGTCAAAATTGAAGAAAAACACAATTTTTGCTAAAGGCCCCGTTTCCAGAGAAACTATGTAACCCACAAGATTTTTCCAAGAATGTTTTTTATTCAGTAGAGTCTGGTCTGTGGTCTGACTAGAGGGTTTTACAAAATTCCTAAATTCCCTCCGATTTTATCAAACTTTCTCATAATTTTCGTCGTAGTATTCCAGTCAACTCGAAAGAAATCGTCAGCAAATTAAAAGTTTGCAAAACCCTATGATCAGACTGTACAGACCAGACTCTACCGAATAAAAAACATTCTTGGAAAAATATTGTCGGTTGCATAGTTTCCCTTTTTAAAAAATTTGAAAAAAATGACTAAAAATTAAAGAAACATTTTTTTTTTGAATAAAATGTTTTTAGCATACATGTTATCACCCAAAAAGGTCATTTATGGCGATTTTTCATCCTTACCTTCATTTTTGGGAACCTCATTTTTTTTCAATTTTTGATAAGTTTTTGAAAAATTCTCACTGATACGGCAGTGGTGAAAAATCACCGTAAATGACCTTTTTGGGTGATAACATGTATGTTGAAACCATTTTATTAAAAATGTTTTTTTTTTAAATTTGTAGCCATTTTTTTCAAATTTTTTAAAAAACGTAAAAAATGACGTTTTTTCATGTCCCATGAAAAGGGGGGTAAAGATAAGAAATCATCGAAAATGGTCTTGTCTTATAGAAATACCATCCCTATGACCATTTTGCTAAAAATTTTCAAAAATTTTCAAAATGTTCTATTTTTTCTTTTTTTTTTGATTTTTTCAAATTTGGGGGCCCCTGAGAAACGGCTTAAAATTCAGTTAGAGGGAAAATAAAAAATGGGGAATTATTTTCTACCAATATGTCACCAATTGACCCCCTTGTCCCGACAACATTTCCAAAATTCGAAAAATAAGGGCCACCCTAATGCCTAAGATTCCAATCACCTCTAGTGATAAGAAAAAACTATAGTTTTATGATATGAATGAATCGTTTTTAGGACGACGAAGGTTCATTTAAAGACATTTCTGTCTATTTATGGATTATGGGGTACCACTTTTTTTATGGTACAGACTGTTGTCAATTTTCGACGTAAGTATGTTAAATTCAAAAAAAAAAAAAAAAAAAAAAAAAAACAGCTAAAAATCACTACATCAGAAACATTGAATAAGTACATAATAGCAAATTTCAATTCCCCCCCCCCCCAATTTTTATCGAAATATTTAACAAAATTTAAATTTTTCAATTTTTTAAACAATAAATTTAATTGGTTGCATTTCGTGATCATTTATAATCGAAGTTTTGTAATTTTTCTCGTGAATATATACGATCTCTCATACGTTTTATTTCAGTTTTTCAAATAGTGTGGACAACTTTTTTTTAGGGATGTTTTTCTACCATTTTTTCAAAAAATCGCCAAAAATCGAAAAATGAAAATAGGGTGCTGTAACTTGTCCAAAGAATGGGTAGATCTTTCCAGAATTAAATTTTGGCAAAATTTTCATTTTTTGAGAATTTGTCGATTTTTGACGAATTTTTAATCTTATGTACCCCATATTTGGGACGTTTACCCTACTACAAAAAAAAAACGTCACTTAGATATAATTCAAAGCAGAAACCATTTTTTTTCTGAGACTTGGGAATATTTTGAACCAAACCTAACCAAACCTAACCCAATCGTGTCGGAAAAAGGTTACCCATTTCGGGTTTTTCGTCCTTTTACCTCACGTCAGATAACCCCTCCTCAGCAATATGATACAGTATCTCAAAAAGCTCCCATGAAAGGAGTATGCTAAAAAAAAAAAACACTACCACCACCAACACTAACGCAGTACGCTAAACATATCGTACACGTATTAATTAATTTGGTTAAAATTACACGAGCTAATTATCTATAACATGCGACCCGACACCGACAGGACGCTATAGAACGCGAATATATTAGATTTTATCTTCGGTCGCTTTATTTATTCATATCGCACCGTCGCACGACACTGGGATGGTTTGTTTAGTGGCTCTTTTTATACGTGAACGAGTATCAGTATCGTAGCTCGAGTACGTGGTGTCGTTATCGTCATCGCGAGCTCAAGAGAAGAGTGGAAAAAAGAAGACGAGGGTTATGTGGTCGAGAATATATCGCATCTCCTGCCCTACTCTGCCTTGCCTTCACTCCGTTCGTACTGCACTTTTCTCTGCGGCTGAGTGCTGAGTACTAATTTTAAAAAGTGCAAAAACGATGGAGGAAATTAGAAATGCAAACGAGACGTTAGGTGGTTTTAAGCATGATTATTTTAACGAGTTTTCATGTACCGAGAAACGTATTTTTTGCAAAAATAAGAATGAAGATTTGTACCAAAACAGATGGTCGCGAAAGAAGTTTGCAAATACGTACCACGAAAAGGTGGTCGCTGAAGATACGCCGATTTGTCGACAGAAGCGAACAGATTTACTGTAAAACCTAAAACGTTTAGCTTGTGCAAGTGTATTGCGCTATCACACCGACATATTCATGCAAAAGCATAGTCTTGTTGCTGAAAACATGTTGAATACCCATAGAGCAATCATTACCAAGTACATAAGTTGATTGGTAAATTTGAAGATGTAAAATGGAAAAGAACTAAGAAAACGTCTCGTTGGTCCTTTGAATATGCATACAGGCTGTCTAAGTTGAAAGAATGCCCCTTCAAGGGCATTAACTAGCAATTTGTTTCGGAGATGTGTAGATGTGTTTGCTTAACCATACAACTGAAGGAGTTAAAATACACAATTATTGAGAATGTCCCAACAGAATCTCAAAACAAAAAAGCGTGGTAAAAAACAAAAGAGTTTTGCAAGACTTTCAACCTAATTTTTTCAAAATTTAAAAATGTTACAACTTTTAAAAATTCGGCTCTTAACATACTTTCTACCCCCAACTTTCACCCTAAATCAGAATTTATTTTTCCATTCAATGATTTAGAACCTGACACTTCCCATTTACTTCAATCTATAATTACAAATGAAACAAAAATCCATCATTATGTCATAAATATTCTCCCACCTTGGTCTAACTTCAAACCAGTCATAAATACTTCTCTGACTGAACTAATACAATCAGATACAAATTCTCTCATCGCTACATCACACTTCAACGAACTCGCTAATAAATACCCAAATCACGAATTTATATTCACAGATGGATCTAAAACTTCAAACCTCACTGCTTGCGCTTTTGTACATAATGACGAAGAATTTTTATACCCCCTCCCTTCTCAATTTTCAATTATGTCAGCTGAACTATACGCCATTAAGCAGGCACTTACCTACATCAATAACTCTTCTTTCATCAACACAATCATATTTTCAGACTCCCTCTCAGCGTTGCTATGTATACAAAATTACAATAAAAAAAAACAACATCCAATAGCTCAGGAAATATCCCTCATGCTTTCTTCCTCATTAAAAAATACGATTTTATGTTGGCTACCTTCACACAAGAACATCACAGGCAATGAATCAGCTGACAAAGCTGCAAAACTTGCTCTAAATATAACTCCCATACAAAATATTCCTATTCCTCTTACTGACCTTAAAACCTTCATCAAAGCTAAAACTCAAATTCTTTTTCAAAACTTCTGGAATCAAATTCCCTCCACTAATAAACTGAAAAATATCAAAAACGATATACTTCCAAGAACTTGCTTTGATATCTCTCGCCGAGATGACGTTCTACTCACACGTATACGAACAGGACACTCTCTTATGACCCATTCTTACTTGCTCAACAAACAACCTCCCCCCATTTGTTCAATATGTAACACTCAAATTTCAATAACACATTTAATTTTTCAGTGTCCAAAATACATAAATGAAAGATCCCTATACCTATCCTCTAATAATCCAAAAGAAGTCCTATCAGATGACCCCATTAAAATTCAAAACTTATTATCCTTTCTATCCAAAACTGGTTTACGATCCCTTCTCTAAGTAATCCTCCTCCGTGACACGCCTCTAGCCTTAGTTGCTGTATATGGCGTTAAAAAAAAAAAAAAAAAAAAAAAAAAAAAAAAATGATCTATTTTTTTTCTATTTAGAAATTTTAAAAATTGCAAAAATGTACCACACTTTTAAAATAGGTTCAATTTTTGAAATTTATTTAAGAGGGGGGGGGGGCTACCTTTAAATATATTTTTTTTAATGCATAGCGTTGGCAAGCGGAATTTTTTAAGACTTTTTCATATGATGCATTTTTGATTTTTTTTATCTGAAGTATCGAGGAAAAATTGAAAACAAAAATCATTTTGCATTTTTTTACAAAAAAAATTAATTTTTGACTTTTGAAAAATAAAATGCATGGAGTTAGCAAAAAAGAAAAGTTATATTCATATTGCATTTTGATGATGTCGTTTTGCAAAAAATATTGATAGATTTTTTGGAAAATGAAAAATTTTAAGCGTCAAAATTGGAAAACAATGCGACTTTTTTTAATGCCCCGTTTCCAGAAAAACTATGCAACCCACAAGGTTCTTCCTCAGAATGTTTTGTATTCAGTACAGTTTGGTCTGTAATTTAACGAGATGATTTTGCAAAATTCCTACTTTCTACCCGATTTTATCAAGCCCTCTCATAGTTTCTCATCGAAGTATTCCAGTCAACTCGAAAGAAATCGTCGACAAATTAAAATTTTGCAAAATCCTCTCGTTAAAGTATGGGGGAGAACTTCTTCTACAACCCCAAAAAAAGATGAGCTCGATACCGTCATTAGTTATTGAGATAATGGGGCATTCATGTGAAATGGGTAGGACAGAAAAAGGGTAATTAGAGTTTTTTGATTTTCCAATAATACATTCATATGTTTTTGTTATTTTGTTGACCAAAGTATAATGAAACAGAATTATTTTGAAGTCTCAAAAACTATGCATTTTTTACTACGAAATCTAGAAAATCACAATTTCAAAAATATTCAACTGGAATTTTTGAAATTTTTAATTTCCTAATTTAAACTTTTTTTCATTACCAAAATTTCAATAAAAAATTATTCCAAGAAATGGAATTTTTTTTTCAAAATTGCTTACGGTGAAAAAATTGAAGAGTTTTATTTCCAAAAATTTGAAAATAATTTCTTTTCCTGCAAATAAGAGATTCTCACCCAAAAAAAGAATTAAAAGATTTTTACTACTTTCGATTATTTCTATATTTAAGCATTTGTATGTTCTTCCCTAGCTGAATTAAATATCTGCTCAATTTCTTTAGTGGTATGGTCACTTACGTACGAAGAGCGGTAACACATATTCGCTCGATTTACTCATTTGTACTTATGTACTACACGCAAATTCATTCATTACCAGTAATCTAAAAATAGCCTATTTTCACCTGTCCGTCGTATCCTACGTGAAAAGATGGAGGGGGGGGGGGTTACGACGAGTCGAGTCTCTACGAGCATTTACCCTTCGTCATATGTTGGCCATTGGCCAATTGTACCGGTACATTTTATTTTGGCACGTTCAAGGATTTCAATTGCACATACACGGTTTACGAATGCAGGTATATAAGAAACTAAGTAATCTAGAAATTTTTACGACGCGAAGTCTTAGATAAAAATTGAATTTTTCAAATTTATTATTTTTGTAATTTAAAATTGCTCATTTTTATGACTTTAATAAATTTTAAAAATTATATAATTTCTTTTAATCCTTCCAAACTTCCAAAAAAAAAACACAAAGATCTACGTATTTTTGTAATTTTATATTTTATGATCATTTTATCTAATTTTTTTAAAGCTAAGTTTAATCAATAAATTTTTAGCCGAATTTTTTTTTTAAAATTTAGGCTATTGTGTCCGACCCTGATTTAGAAGGAGGGGGGGTAGAAGAGTTCTGACCCCATTTGTCGACGTTTGGGACCAAAAGATGACGATCTGTCACATGTCACATATTTATATATATATATATATATATATATATAATTTTTCCCTACTTTTGGAACTCTAGGGCCGAGCCTAACAGGTCAAATGAGGTCAAACTTGATATGTAGGGTTCCCTCGGTGGCGGAAAGATGCAAAAAAAATTTTGGGGCCCTAACTCAAAATTGGGGATATGACCCTTTTTTGAGGAGGGTGCGGGGGAGCCCCAATATCATGAAATTTTTTGAAACTTGCCCCAGGGATGAAAGCCCTAATTACCTACACCATAGTCAAATTTCAGCCCCCTAAGTCATCCCCACCCATTTTAGGGCCCAATGGGGTCATTTTTTCACGTTGATCAGGCTACAGACCCCCCAAATAGGGCAGGGGGGCCAACATTTTCATCATGGATCAAATTTGTGCCCCTGATGTGCCTTTTGTAGGTTTCAACTTTTGGGCCCCCTTTGACCCCTGTCAAGGGTCAAAAATCAAGATTTTTCACTATTTTTAAAATTTTACCGCTACTTTTGGAACTCTGGGGCCGAGCCTAACAGGTCAAATGAGGTCAAACTTGATAGGTAGGGTCCCCTAGGTGTAGGAATGATGCAAAAAAATTTTTGGGGCCCTAACTCAAAATTGGGTATTTTACCCCTTTTTGAGGGGGTGCGGGGGAGCCCCAATATCATGAAATTTTTTGAAACTTGCCCCAGGGATGAGAACCCAAATTACCTACACCATAGTCAAATTTCAGTCCCCTAAGTCATCCCCACCCCATTTTAGGGCCCAAAAAGTGGATTTTGGGGTCATTTTTTTCACGTTGATCAGGCTACAGACCCCCCAAATAGGGCTGGGGGGCCAACATTTTCATCATGGATCAAGTTTGTGCCCCTGATGTGCCTTTTGTAGGTTTCAACTTTTGGGCCCCCTTTGACCCCTGTCAAGGATCAAAAATCAAGATTTTTCACAATTTTTCATGTTTTTTCTCGCTTCCCGGTACGTTGATCAGCCTGCAGCCCAAACCAAATGACCTTGGATGCTAAAATTTGGTATTTAGGATAGGTAAGGGTCACTGAGGTGCCTTTTGGGGTTTTTGACCCTCGAGCCCCAAAATTGGGGGTGGCCCTTTTTTGAAGAGGGCTCTAAAGAGGCCCCAATTTGACAAAATGATTTGAAATTTTTACCAACAACAGTGACTCTGATTGTCTCCACTGTATCCAAATTTCAGCTTCCCAAGTCATCTCCACCCCATTTTAGGGCCCAAAAAGTGGATTTTGAGGTCATTTTTTCACGTTGATCAGGCTACAGACCTCCCAAATGGAGCTGGGGGGCCTAAATTTTTATCATAGATCGAGTTCATGCCCCTGATGTGCCTTTTGTAGGTTTTGACCTTTAAACCCCTTTTGACCTCGATACAGGGTCAAAAATCAATATTTTTCAAGTTTTAACCTGTCTTTTCTGACGCGTTGAACAGCCTACAGCCCAAACTAAAAGACCTAAACAATCGTAATTTGGGATGTAGGGTCAGTAGAGGTCACTGATGTGCCTTTTGGGGGTTTCGACTTTTGAGCACCATTTGACCCTCGTACAGGGTCAAAAATCAGAAATTTTCACGTTTTAACCTCTTTTTTGGTGTGTTGGCCCTCGTCTGAAGAGCTGAAAGTGTGAGGGGGATTGAGAGCGAAGCCCTCAATCCTCTCCTGCCATGTCCCTATTGAGGGTAAAGTCCCCCAAGAGGGGCATGGGGCGGAGCCCCCATCTGAAGAGTTGGAAGTGACGAGGTGGTTGGGGGCGAAGCCCCCAACGCGGGGGCATGGGGGCGGAGCCCCATCCTAAGAGCTGAAAGTGATAAGGAGGTTGGGGGCGAAGCCCCCAACGCGGGGGTATGGGGGCGGAGCCCCCATCCTAAGAGCTGAAAGTGATAAGGAGGTTGGGTAGGAGCCTCAACGGGGGTATGGGGGCGGAGCCCCCATCTGAAGTTGAAATCTTCAATGCAGAGAGGAACTAAAACTGAAGACAAAAACCTGACATTTTTAAACTGAATTTGAAGTTAAAACTGATATTGAAACTGAAATACCATGGATGAAAACGTTTTCAAAGTGGTACACTAACTTGAAAAAAAAAATTCGGCTGTCGCGGAGCATCTTGACTGCTACGCGTTTTTTTTATTTTACTTTTTTTCAGGATTCAAAATTTTTTAAATATTTTCTATTACAAAAATGCTGTGGTCGCATTAGTATTTTTTTTTTTTTTTCGTATCACTGACATATTGTCTAAAGAAGTACCAGAAGACCCCAGATACCGGGATAACACTAGATAACGCAAGCGCAATGTCGATCAGATTGAAGATAACATACAAAACTCGACACTTCACCTTCAAAAATTGATTTTCACCGGTTTGAAACAAAAATCTTTTTATTCATTTGCTTAAAATTTGATTAAAACTTTAAGCTCGACATCGATTTTTATGAAGTTCAATGCATTTGCAACCAATTTTCCACAAAATTGTAAGTATTCTTGATCGAGCTTATCATCACTAAATTTTAGTTCATTTTCAAAAAATGTTTTTTTTTTTTTTACCAGTTTAAAGAAAAGAATTGAATCAACTTATAATAAATTTTCAAAAAGTTGCAAGTATTTCAAAATAAATTTTTAGCTAATTCACACAACATCAGCTATTTCTTATGGATATGAAAAAAACAGAATTTTTAATTTATTGCGAACAATTTTCCTCTTCGAATTTAATTTTTGATTGATTTTTTCATCACTCAACATTTAAAAAAAATCGATTTTATATCTGTTTGGAAAAATAAAAAATGGAATTTCAGTGGTTTGTCAAAATAAAAATTTGAATGTTTGATGAATTTCAGTTTCGTTAGTTAATTTCAGCTGGTTTACCAATTATGCAACGGGTGTTACTGAGTCCCCTCCTTACAATACTAACTATTGCTCTATTAATTGAACAAATAGCGACACTGATATCATTAAACGGTTCATGAAGATTGATGACCCGAAACGGAGGAGACGCGTATGTGTATGTAAAATTGCGTTTAATCGAATAAGCAACGTGGAGTAAAAACGTGTACATTAAATACACTTAATCCGTCTAGATGAGATGATCACGTGCATGCACTAAGTAACTACTCTTTTTTCTTTCAACCTATTACGTACGTAATATATTCAATGAAATGCAGTAGAACGCGGGAAGTAAAACGCTCACGAGGAAGGTTGATAATTCAGTACGCGTTAAATTTAATCAGAGAAGCTGAAACTGCGAAAGATGCTTGGGATACGTTACGTACGAGCTTCGAAGATAAATCACCAGCAAATCAGTTACACTTGTTCGACAAATTGCTAAAATTGAAAATGTCAGGTAAAGATGATATTGGTACGCATTTCACCGAATTCGATTCGATAACACAGGTCAACAGCCATTTTTAGAATGGGGCCAAAATAGGCTTAATCGATAGTTTAGGCCTAGAAACAAAAATCAATTTCTCATTTTTCGTTTTTTTTTGCTTTTGCGGGTACGGGAGGGGTTCAAAGTGGCGAAAATCGGGGTTTTTTCACCTTTTCAACTGCTCATAGCGCCATAAATATTGCTCTACGAAAAAAACCAATGGAAGATTCGGAATCTACGTTAAATTTTGAGAAAACATCTCTGTCCGTTTTTCCAATTTCAAATTTTAAAGTACCTTAGTAGCGTTTTAATTTTATTATCGAGATCGTCGCTGTTCCGCGCGGAGGCAGTCCGATAATTATTATCGAATCGTTCCCACGCGGAACGTCGGCGGTCTTGGTAAAAAAGTTGAAACGTTACTAAGGGTACTTTGAAATTGGAAAAACGGACAGAGATGTTTTCTCAAAATTTAACGTAGATTCCGAATCTTCCATTGGTTTTTTTCGTAGAGCAATATTTATGGCGCTATGAGCAGTTGAAAAGGTGAAAAAACCCCGATTTTCGTCACTTTGAACCCCTCCCTACCCGTAAAAGCAAAAAAAAAAAAAAAAAAAAAAAAACGAAAAATGAGAAATTAATTTTTGTTTCTAGGCCTAAACTATCGATTAAGCCTATTTAGGACCCGAACACAGAAAAAAGTTCAAAAATTGTTGACTAGTGTAATCAACGAGCTCAAACGCTTATTCGCGCCGTTTGAGAATCGAGAATTTGTATACCAACACCAAGTATGGAAGAGTCGGCGGAAAGGAGAAGGGCGGGGTTGCAGAAAAACATAGATAATCCAAGTTTTCATGGCAAGTATCGAAGAAAATTTGGAATCGATGCTATCGAATACTCCGCCAAAAAGTATCGAATACTTCGATACCAAATTTTAAAATCGTAATTTCAAGGTGAAAATACGAGTAGAATTAGGTAATTCTTAGTAATTGTTGTTCAGCGCCTCTCTCCCTGGCAGCACTGCTGCCGCCCTGGCTTCGGCGCTGGTCGCCCGGCCACACTGCCGTCGACGCTCCTCCCTTTTTCTCTCGCGTCGGTAGTGCACCGAGCTACGCTCGGCGCAACACTTCTTATGTGTCCGCTCTCGCGTGTAGACCTTTTAGTACAATACATGTTTGATCTCTCGCATCTCTGTGTTGTCTTTCCTTGTCCCTTTGGGGACGTCGTCTATCATGGTAGCAGATCGTTTGCATTCATAATCATGGACCTCTGGTAATTATCCTTCAATTATCTTATTTTATTAATTTTCGCACCTCTAGATTAATTTAGAAATTTTTTTTAGAATCTAGATGATCAAATTCTCGATTGAAAAATATTTCCAGAAGTGAATAAAAATATTTCTTGGTTGATTTATAGAAGTGTTAATTTCAAGTCAAATAATTTTTTTTTCTAGATTGGATTTTAAGTTGAATAATTTTCTAGATCGAATTTTCAATTTGAATGAAATAATTCTAGACCGAAGTTTAACTTGAATAAATCTCTTGATTGGAATAATTCTCGACCAAACCTTAACTCAAATAAAATTTCTTGAGTCAAATAATTTTAGATTGAATAATTTTTTTTTCTTCTCTCTAGATCGAATTCCTCACTCGTATGAATTTTTCAAGTGAAATAATTTCTCTAGATTGAATGTTTTTAAATAATTTTATTTCTAGATTGAATAAATCTTTCTTGAATAAATTTTTTTTCTAGAATGATTTATAGATACTCTTGATTATAATCTAGGCCGATGGTTGTGAATTTCTCTTGCTTGGTTTATTGCCCGGAGAAGTTTTACATACCCGAAACCTAGGTCTTATTGTGAATACGGTTGTGGAATTTCTCTTGTTTGGTTTATTGCCCGGAGATAATCCCACATACCACAAAATTTTACTTATTCGTGAATTTTTCTTGCTTGGTTCATTGCCCGGAAAAATTTCATGTCTTATCCTTGATCAAAAGATTATTCACAAATCTAGAAGAATTTCAATATTTGACTGAATTTTATTTATTCTAGAAGACCTATATACAAGCGAATATTTTATAGAACTTTAATTTTTTTTCTTCTCTCTAGAAACCCTTTGAGTAGATTTCAAACTCCAAGTTAATTTTCTCTAGACCAAGTGAATACCCAAGAGACAAGTTTACCTGATTTTATTTTACAATAGAATATCATTTGTGCGAATTTAATACACGAATTTTTCGAAATGAATTTTATATTTAAATTTTTTTTCTAGAGCAAACTTTCAAGAAAATACTTTACAAGTGATAAATTTATTGGATGAATTTTTCAAGTGAAATTTCCAAGGGAATTATTACCAAGCGAATTTATTCATACACGAGAATTTATAAAATTAATTTTGAATTTTTCTAGAAGTGGATTTTAAATTGTTTTTTTTAGAAGTAAATTTCTGAATTTTTCTAGAAGCGAAAATTTTGAATTTTTCTAGAGGTGAATCTTGAATTTTTTTTCTCTTCTTAGAAATGAATTTTTGTGATTTCGTGAATTTTGAAGTTTCTTTTTCCTCTAGAAGTGTATTTTGAACTTTCCTAGTAGTGAATTTTTCTTCCTCAAGTGATTTTACACGAGTGAATTTCTCTTGAACCTTATACGAATCTAGAAGTGAACTTTTCCAAGTGACTTTATATGAGTAAAACTTTCAAGCGATTTTCGATCAAAAAGAATTTCAATTTCAATGTGCGAATTAATAAATTATGGTTACTGAAGTCTAGATTGCAGAAATTAAACCAGGACCGGCCAGTCAATGACGTGGATAATTACTTAGTTCAAGTGAAACCTTCAAGTGAATTATTTTCCAAGCAAAACTATCTATACACGAGAACTAATCAAATAGAATTATGATACAGTTATATTGTTACCTTCCAAATTGTAAAAACTTTCAATTAAAAAGCGAATAAGTTCTAATGTGAAATAAATATTTTTTTAGATTAATTCTCGATATACTTTACTTAGTTTTCCAGAAAAAACAATGATTAAAGAAATTGTTTAAACTAAATTCTCGATATACTTTGATTAAAGAAATTTTTTTTATTAATTCTCGATATACTTTACCAAGTTTCTGGAAAAACAATGATTAAAGTCGAATTATAAAACAAAGGGAACATTTGAAGTAAACTTGTTGATATACTCCACTAAGAAAAATCAGTATGGTTGGCAACACCGCATTCAAGTGAAACAGCGTGCTCCGGTAATTTGTTCCATTCTCAACTTGAAATAAAGATTGTAAATGAATTTCTTGAGTGTTAGCGATTAAAGTTCTTGAGTTTTTGTTTTTCCTTTTGATAATGCGTCGAGCTTTCGGTCAAGGTTGTGGTCGCGGTCGCGGAAATTTGAGTATGGCAGAACAACGGTCGGAATATTTTCGTAATAATACGTGCCACTGGTGTGGTGCCACGGACCACACTAGGTTCTATTGTCGGGTTGGGATATGGTGTTTCCATTGTAAAGAAATCGGCCATAAGGCGCCCGATTGCCCGTATTATATAGCCTTTTTGAATCAGGGCCGACCTGGACAAACTAATGCGAGAGATATCCCTGACAGTCGCTTCGATGACCAGGAACCCTCAGAGGATAGACCCGTCGGTGGAAGTTTAGACGAACTAAGCGCATTAGATAATCGATCTCTAGACACTAAACGTGACAAACGTGTTCGAGGTAATTTTCTGTAACTGAAATCTGTGCAGTTTCTGTACAGATCTCACAGTACCTCCGGAGGTACTGTAGGTGCTGCAGATTATTTGAAAGTCTTATCAACTTCAACTTTTTACTTGACCGCGTAAAGTATAGCGTGTATAGCGTAAAGATTTTTGGTGATTTTTCGTTATTATAATTATAATTTTGGTGATTTATTTTAAAATGGAAAACGGTAAAGATCAAGTTGCAGTTGTCGTGAATGCGAATAAGAAGTTCGACTGGCGAAACAAGCGAGACTTAAATATCCGACTAATATATCTGTTCAAGTTATATAACGCAAAAGTCGGTAAAGTTGCAGAGTTTAAAGCAAAAAAATAGGGTTGGCCGATTATAACTAAGATCCTCAATGAGGAATTTAAGTTCGGGTAGACCGAAAAACAAGTGGAGAACCGTTTGACAGCGATGGAAAGGTCGTTCAAAGATGTAAATGATAACAATGGTGAAACTGGGAGAGGACGTCAAACATGTTCTTATTATGAGTATGTATCCATTTACACAAGAGTACTTTAGCATCCTTTGTCATATATTTATTAAATTTCCTTTTTTACAGCGAGTTATACGATCTCATTGGCCATAAAGATTCTGTGAATCCTCGAAAAACACTTGATTCGTCGCATAATGAAACTTGCTTCTCAGATAGAGAAATCAATTACTTCGTATCCAAGTCACGAACCCGAAGGAGAGGAAGAAGACGAAGATGAAGAAAGAATTGCGGGTATCTCAACGCCCAAGTATGTCTTCGATTAATACAGTTTGAATTGCTAAAGAACATTTTATTAAATTGTTATTATAATCTTTCAGTCTGAATACACCTTCGGGAGGAAGCAGAATTCGTAAGCGATTACAGCAACGAAAGCGACCATCTCCAGTGCTAACCGAAATACAAAACATCGGAATGAAACGCAAGAAATTCGATGAAAAAATCGTATCAGCTTTAACAGATCAGACAAAAGTTATGCAAGCAAGAAATGATCTGTTGGCAAAACAGAACACCATACTAGAGAGATTGCTAGGAGAAGCAGTGTAATCGAGGAAGATTACTGGTTAATTTCTCATTTTTTATTTATTTTTCAAGTTGTACTGTTCCTGTTAGTACATATTTCTGTTTTTCCTTTGGTTACTTGTTACCGTTTCTATTAATACGTATTTTTTTCTTAATTTTGTTACGTATTACGTGTACTCATTGTTCCTTGTTTTCTTACGTTTATAAGTAGCTACCAGTGGGTGCTTTAGAGAAAGGCGATGTTTTAGTATTGCAGTTTTCTTTACATGTATTTTTGTACCATTTAAGTGTATAAGCTATCAAATAAATAAAAAGTTATTTCGCAAAGTATTCGAGTAATTTATTTACATTTACATCAATTTCAATAAATAAATAACATCAATTTGGGTACATGTGAGCTGCAATAAGATCTCGCTGCAGTTTACCGTTAGCTAATGGTTCCTCTGCATAAACATATTCAACTTCTTGTTCGGCATTTTCCTCGATTATAGGGACTTCGTTCCTGAACATGTCAATTTCCTCTTCTTTGCTCAAGTTATGAAGGACAGCGCAAGCTCTAAAGAAGTGGCATAAGTAAACAATTCCACGGAGTTTGCAATAGTAGAGCTGGCGAAAACGCTGTTTGAAAATACCGAAAGTGTGCTCAATTTTAACTCTAGCATCACTCATTTTTTTATTAAAATGCTTTTGCACTGGTGTCATTCTGCCATTGTTTTTGTAAGGAGTAATTAAATACGTACGACATGGATACCCTGAATCTCCCAGCAAATAAAGACCTGAAATGCACAGATAAATATTTAATCATGTGTTAAGGATGCAAGGAATAACTTTTTCAACAATTGCACACACCAGGTGGTAAATTTTCTAAATTATTCTTTACTGGCGAGTTTGCAAATACTCTACTGTCGTGCACACTTCCTGGAAATCCAGTGAAAAAACTTATGAATTTCTTATCACTGTTGCAAACAGCTTGTAGTTGGATACTGGTAGTTCCTAAAGAAACAACAAAAAATTAATACTTACTATCGCTTCTAGGTTACTTACATACACATAAAGTTTCCATACCTTTTCGATTGATGTAGTCGTCCTTGTTTGTATTCGGAGGATCAATAACTATATGACTTCCATCAATGCACCCTTTAACAGTTTTAATTCAGATTAGACTTCTGGAAGTGTTTATAAATAATTCTAGCTCTTTGTACCTACCAAATACCCCAGGAATATTGTAAGTTTCCATAAAGTACTGAGCCTCGAGTTAATTGACACCCGAGGTACTCTTATAAATCGTCTCGCCAACTCAATGATAAGAATGTCATCATCTCTTCTCAGTAGGACTGGATTTATCGAGTCGTCTTCGCTGCTGTTTTCTAATAAAAACTTGAAAATCAACACTATCACGATTCATTTTCGATTTGATTTCATTCAATTTTCAAAAGAAAGATAAAACTTACGCGATTTTTTTAATCATTTCAAAAAAAGTAAATAGAGGGAAAATTTTTTAATTCTGTTTACTTCTGGATTGGACTTTTTTATGGTTCATTTTAGGCAGATTTCGTTGTTCACAGAAACTGTACAGAAAACTGTTTGATGTTCCACAGATTTTTCTGTACAGATTCACCTGTACAGAATCTGTGCACTGTAGCGATCTGTGGCACCTCGAACAAACCTATAATTAATATACGTAACTCTGCAAGTGCTTATAAACTATTCATTGATTGAACAAATTATTATCCAAGTCAGTTACTATTTTCCTACACATGTCATCACTCTCGAGCAAAACAAAAATCTCTAGACATGTACATATTCTTTGAACGTAGTAATTTTATTTTTGATTTCAGCAGCTTTACCAAGTTTTACCTTATCTTTTAATAAGCGGATGGCACTCATATGAAGAAATTGTCGAACGCCGTTTTGACTTCTACGACAATACTTTGGGTAAATCAAACCAACGTAAGTATGAATTTTAAAACGACATAGCAAATTGTACTTTACACCTTGTTTCTCTAGAATGATTGGTGTAAATTTTTTATATATTACCATGTACTCTTGTATACTATGTTCTTGGTATATACGAGCCTTCTAGACGGAACTCAACAATGCTGAGATATTTTTAATTTATCTCACCTCTGCGTTAATTATAAGAATTACTGCGCTTAAATAATAAGATTTTAACTCAATTTTATGGTTCCTGTGAAGCGTTCCAGTTTTTAACACATATTTTAATCAAACTTCTGCGTTAGCCATAAGTTTTTCTGTATTTACATGTTTGTCTTTGCTCTGTATGTTGTATATTTTTTTCTCTTATTTCTTATGACTTGTTTTAATTGCACTTCATGTAGTTATTGTGTTGGGTAGTGAGTGAAGCGATGGCTCTCTAGAATTGTCAAGAGTTACTTTCTCCTCGCTTGAGAAAAAGCTTGTCGGGAGGGAGTGTTCAGCGCCTCTCTCCCTGGCAGCACTGCTGCCGCCCTGGCTTCGGCGCTGGTCGCCCGGCCACACTGCCGTCGACGCTCCTCCCTTTTTCTCTCGCGTCGGTAGTGCACAGAGCTGCGCTCGGCGCAACACTTCTTATGTGTCCGCTCTCGCGTGAAGACCTTTTAGTACAATACATGTTTGATCTCTCGCATCTCTGTGTTGTCTTTCCTTGTCCCTTTGGGGACGTCGTCTATCAATTGTAACCACCCAAACACTCAGTAAGTAGTGATATCAGAGATGTGACGACCAGGGGTTTTGGAGCGGCTGTGATTTTATTTTACTTAACCGATTTACTCAAGACGCATTAGAGAACGTTTTTAGTCAAATTAGAAAACGAGCTGGTCAAACACCTACATACAGTATCTCATCGGTGCCTTAGGGTCATAAAACTAATAAAGAACTAACTGATTTCTACAGCTAATCTCAGATACGTATATAAAAAGAAAAGTCAACCGCCGATTATTACGAACTGAGGACGAATGCTGTGGTGCTCAAAGAGCAAGACCCTACGAAAAGGATTTTAATTTTTAGAGAGGCAAGGGAAATAATACGGGAGGAGTGTTTTTTTTTTCAAAGGGAACACAGTTGTATATGAAATTAAAAAACTTAATGGGTCTTGTACCACAATTTTCCCCAACTTTTAATAAGTTGATTACTCATAGATAACGAAGTACCAATAATAAACTATATTATTTTTTTTAAATTTTAGGCACAAAAACTATCGTCATTTGATTCCTAGCTCCCCTTGAGGAGACCTCAGTAATTTAAGAAACTTGACATGGCCCAGTTACCCCAAAACTCAAATCTGAGTGGTGTAACTGTCTTGGGGAATTTCATTATTTGCATGGTAACGCTGACATCGTAAACCTACTATAACAACTACCATTCGGTTCCTAGCTCCCCTTGAGGAGGCCTCAGTACTTCAAATTACTTGCCATGGCCCAGTTACTCAGAGAAATGGGGTAACTGGGCCAAAACTTACTCAGCGATTAAGGTGTTTCTCACCTCAGGCATATGTTTCACCTTGAAAAATCAACAGCCTAAGATTACTTACCCCTAAGACATAAATAGACACATGTATTCAATGTGGACTGTATAATAATTTTCGTACGAATGAATTACACAAAGTACAAATAACGATGCGAAACGAAACGATAAGTAGATAATTAAAGTAGGGATGAAACGTAACATATAAGAAGGGGTTTTGTGACGTAACACTCCCGCCGAAAGGAGCAAAGCCGCTTTCAAAATCAAAATTTTTAACAAAAAACAAAAGTATCTAAAATTAAACGTAACAATTGGAATATACCAATTTTCAAATAAACAATAATAAACTGAAATAAATTAACATTCTTCAAATTTAAACTAAGTTTAGAATAAAATAAAATAAAAAATACGAGTATGAAAACGATTACCATAAATAGGTAGGACGATAAGATTCAACGCAAACAAACGTGATTAATACGAATCCACGCGAAGAAAAAAAAACGATGAGATAAAAAAAAATACGAGAATAATTACGAATTATGAATAGGAAGAAGAACAAGCTGCTGGACAGATCCGACGGAAAATTCCAGCATTTGTCTGGATATCTACGACTCTGACCACACCATTGTGATCAGGATACACGGAAGTGATACGACCCATAGGCCAATCGAAAACTGATACGTTGGGTGTCTTTAATAAAACGATATCATCCACGCGGAGGTTGGGATGTTTTTTATTCCATTTTACACGATACTGTAATTGAGCTAAATAAGAAGTACGCCAAGAATTCCAGAATGAATTAAGAATCCCTCGCCAAAGACGATGTCTTTTACTGAGCTTAACCACTGAATTATCAGCCACTGGTGCCTCGAAAATTGGACCACCAATTAAGAAATGAGCAGGAGTTAAAGGTTCAGCTGAAGAATTGACATTACGATAAGCCAATGGTCTCGAGTTGAGTATGGCTTCGACCTTGGAAATTAAATCATTTAATTCCATAAGATTGAGAACTTGGTCGCCTACTGCCCGAAATAAGCATGCCTTGCCAGACTTGACAGCGGCTTCCCACAAACCACCGTGATGTGGACTGCGAGGGGGAATAAACTTCCACATCATAGGTTCAGAATTAGGGTATTTGACAATACGACTACGATCAAAAACATTTTTTGCACCAACAAAATTGGTAGCGTTGTCTGAATACAAGATACGAGGTAAACCAAAACGATCAAATGTATTTAAAAATGCCTCAGTCGACAGATCTTCAACTAATTCCAAGTGAACAGCTCTCGAAGTGAAACAAACGAAAAAAGCGATATATATTTTATTGAATTTCAACGAGCGATGATTTACAATTTTACTTTGTAGGCACCGGATAGGTCGACACCAGTTGATGCAAAGGGGCGAGAAATTTCAGTACGGTCTGCGGGTAAATCACCCATGAATTGTGGTACCGATTTAGCACGTTTCATCCCTACTTTAATTATCTACTTATCGTTTCGTTTCGCATCGTTATTTGTACTTTGTGTAATTCATTCGTACGAAAATTATTATATACAGTCCACATCGAATACATGTGTCTATTTATTTCGACAACTTTGCTTTCGACATGGTCCTTCGGGCCGGATACGGTATGTATCCGGTGAAAATTATTCGCGAAGTTGTTCGTTTTTTGTAAATAGTTCGTTTTTGGAAAAATAATTCAATTTTACTCGTTTATTCGTATTCGTGATACGTCATGGAAGATGCCAAGCGAAATCGTCGCCGGCTGAAACTAGACTTAAATCGTACAACAGAGCAAATTAATAAGCTCATTTCGAATAAAAGTCAGTTGAGTTTTGAATGTTTGTCTTCGTTCGAATTTCTCGTTGATGAATATAAAAATGATTTTCGTGAGTTTCGCGCGTGTATTAATTCGCTTATCGAAATCAGATATGATATGATAATTTTTACTTCTCAATATTATTTCTACAAATTTGGTTTTAAAAATTAATAAAAGTACTTTAGAAAAATGTCTACCGTTAGGGCATACGAACCCGGAGATAATGTATTTGTAAAGCTTCGTCACAACCTCAGCGCAAAAGTGGCTAAAGTTAAAAAACTTTTCGGACGAGTAATTCAAGTTTCCGTTAAGATGGCTCGTGGCTCGTGAGTATATATTTTATAATTAAATATATAATAACTGGTGATGAAAAACCCGATGAATATGAATCGGAGCTCACTGTAAAAAAATAATAATAAAAAAACCGGGAATACAAGATGCAGTGAAGAGTTGGCAGCCATTTATTTATTGATTGATGAGAAAAAAAAAATTTCCGGAAACTTTTTTGACTTACCTTGTATCTAAGTAGTATTATGCCCAATTGGAGAGGAGGGGAGGGCCTAATCGAAAATTTTACAATAACTAAAATTTCTTCTAGGACCTAAATCTACCACTTTTATTTTGAAAACAACTTTGCTTCGTTAAATTGCCCAAAATTGTAAAAAAAAATAAATAAATAAAAAATAAGGTACAGAAAAAAATTTAAAGGAATGTATGTACCTACCTATATTGTAAAAAAGCACACTTTGGCAACCTCAGTGCAAAATATTGATAAATTTGGAAAAAATATACATATTATGTAGGTTCAAGTTTAGATTTTGGAGAAGGGCCGAAGACAGCCAAAGTCGGGCACTAGGACAAAACATTTTCGGGTCCTTTTTTTCTAAAAAAATAACACCAATTTTTTATATCTCATTGAATAAACAATAAAAAAGGCTTCTTCACTTAAAATTTTTTTAATGAAATGGTTCTCAAAGGCATTTGAAAATTTTTCAAATGTAAAGGAATTGACTAAGGGCCATATCATAGAACATGAATTTTTGCTCAAGACGTTTTTTTCTAATTGTTAGCTTCTAGGGCTATGTAATATTTTGGCGACCAGTAATTTATTCTTTAAAGTATGTGACTTCTCATTTCGTATTTTCAACATACCTATTCACCTAAATATCACACGGTCGTGAAAATTGACAATTCATTGGCAATTTTTTTAAGCAAAAATTTTTGCTCAAGCATCGACCTGTGATATGGCCCTAAATTTCGAAACAACATCAACAATAACAACAATAACAATATTTCCAAAAAATTATTCCCTGTACAACATTTTATACTTAAAAAAAAGTGAAAAAAATTTACCAAATTTGAAAAATGATTTTTTTTGCTGAATTGAAAAAAAATGTTCTCACTCAAAGGAATTAGAAAGGCATTTTAGTACAAAGGAATTGAATAAATTTTGAAAGGAAAAAAAAACTTCAATAAAACTTGTTCCTGGACAAAGCTTAAACAAATTAAAAGAAATTTGAAAATTTTTCAATGTAAAAAAGTGAAAAAAATTCCTTCAACCAAAATTCAAAAGAAAAATTGTTTTCACTGAATTTCAAAAAAATGATTATCAAAGAAATTTGAAAAAATTTTAAATGCAAATGAATTGCCTAAATTTAAAAAAAAACACTAAGCACCTACTTTTCAAAAAAAAAAAATGAAATATTTTTTTTTCAAGAATAGAAATTTTAAAAAATTGAATGGAAATTTGAGAACTCTTCAAAAAATTTTTTTTGCTGAATCTCCAAAAAAAAAAAAAAATGATCTTAAGGAATTTAAAAAATTTTCAAAAAAATGTTTTTTGACGAAATTTTGAAAAAAAAACTCTCGCATAAATTTTAGAAAATTGGGAATTAAGAAAGGCTGAAAAAACAAACGTTTGTGGCCGAAATTCAATTTTTTTTCTTAATTTTTTTCCAATTGTGTTGAGAATAAAAATTTTTAAATTTACTTTAAAATAATTATTTACTTAATAAATTGGCTATTTTCCATTGGAAATGTTCATTTTTTTCATGTTTCGAAATACTTAGGGCCCTAAAGAAATTTTGTCATTATACACTGAGAGCCCTATGAGATGGGTGGGGAGGGGATCCGGAGTCTGGGATAAAAATCCAAGTCCTAAGAAAACACCGGGCTCGAGACTTGCGTCGCCTTTGCCCCCTCCTCTCGCCCGACCTGCTTTACCTGAGTTTTTTTTTACTCCAGGAAAAATTTTCCAATTCAAACAAATAAGAGACTAGAATGTTCCTAAAAATTAGATCGATCATCTAATTTTTTTTATGTTTTCGTTCAGTGTTTAAATTTTTTTTTCAAAAAATTGAGATTTCTTTTCAAAAAAATTGAGATTTTTTTCTTCAAGGAAAGTGAAAGATTTATTGCTACAAGACTCCAATAATTTTTCCCCAAAATGTTTTATAATTGAAAATAAAAATCAAAAAAATGTGGTAAAAAATTGTTTTTTTCTCAAAAATTTGAAAAAAAATTTTTATCAATTTTTATTACATCGCAAAAATGACAATTTTTTTCATACTTATCTACTCTAGGAAAATCAAATAAGCACCATCTTTTATTCAAAAAATTCTTTCCCCAAATAGAAAAATATTTTCATCTATGTATAGAACTACTTCAAAACAGCGGAGATTTTTTCCCAAAAAAAATTGAAAAAAAAACTTGGTCATTTTTTTGAAATTATGATTTCTTCTTTACAAAAATTAGAGGTTTTTTTGCAAAAAGTGCAGTATTTTGTATCTACTTCAGGTAGGTAGGTAACAATTTCTTCTTTACATTTTTTTTCGAAAAAACTTTCTTCTCAAATGTAGGTACATTTCCCTTCTAAAAAATTAGAAAGATTGGTTTTCTCCCCCCCCCCACCACCACCAATATTACAATAATTTTTATCAAAAAATAAATTATTGTGAAAAAAAGTTTTCCATTTTTTTTAATACGAGTTAATTTTTTCAGAAGAGAAAGGTAAAAAAATGAAAGTATTCAATTTTCTCAGAGAAAAATATCCTGAAATTTTTTTGGCGGGCCAATCTTTTTAATTAAAAAAAAAAAAAAAAAAAAAAACAGATTTAATTGCAATAAAAAATAATACTGAAGTATAACTAGAGTAAGGACAATTTTTTTGATGTCCTCATAAAAAGTTTCAATGAATGGGCGATTTGAGCAAGATGATATTAAAATTTAATGATATCCTTAATGATTGGATTGCATTTTTTTTCAGAGATCCCCCGCCGCAGGCGGCCGCTGTGGAAGGGAACGTCCCTGGTCCCATCCAAATTCAACTGGAAGCTCCTCCTTTAAATTTCGGGTAAGCTTATTTTTGTTCATTGTTTTTTTTTTTCAATATATGAGTGTAAGTAAATTATTAATCTCATTGCAATTTTTTTCAGTAATCCTGTGTCGCAAGCGGCTCAGGCAGTTCTCGAAGCTGCGATAGAAGCACAGGCGATGGAAGCGGAGGCAATGGAAGCGGAGGCGGCCGTGGCCATGGCGGAAATCCAGGAAGAGGCATTATTTTTGTTCATTGTTTTTTTTTTCAATATATGAGTGTAAGTAAATTATTAATCTCATTGCAATTTTTTTCCATTCATTCGTTTTCTTGCGATGGCTGCGCACGGATTTGGCTATTTTAATTCATCCTTCCCGGAGTGGCACTGCCGGTTAGTTGATGTCCACGACGATGGCGGGCATATTGTCGAATTTATAGCATTCAAAGAATATCCCGATACGGTGAAAACAAACTTTCAATTTTTTTCAGTGATCCTGTGTCGCAAGCGGCTCAGTCAGCTCTCGAAGCTGCGATAGAAGCACAGGCGATGGAAGCGGAGGCGGCCGGCCGTGGACGTGGCCGTGGTCATGGCCCATGACGGAAATACTGGAAGAGGCAGAGGAGGATTTATTCGATGACGTGTATAGTTCGATGGCAGACGTATTCGAAAGCTTCTCCAGTAGCAACAGCGATTGTTCTTGGTCGACTTGCGACAGCGGTTATTTAGAATGCTACGAATGCGGTGAAGAAACCGTGCTGAGGAATAACAATCGCGAGTATTCTGTCACCTATCATAACACTTCTCGTCAGCATTTGGAAGTCATCGATAGTTTCCAAAAGGTGAGAAACGAACATAAAGACGATTCCGTTAAAAAGGAATTATGAAAAATTGACCCACCGAAGATGCGTAAGTGCTTGAAATGTGACGAATGTGACGTCGAAGTCGTATCAAAGGATGAAGCCAACCTCTAGGATGCTCTAGCCTCGCATAAGAAGTCCCTGCTTCATTTGGGAGATCACTGGTAAAAATAGTATCGACGGTATCGACCGAGGTGTACGATCATAAACAGAACATAATCATGTGTACGTTGTGCGATACCATATTCCGTTTGGATTCGTTCTACGATCATTTCTACGGTGGTTCTACTAATCAGCATAATCGTCGTACCTTGCTCGCAGCTATTACTGATAAACGAGCTGCTAATAATTCGATTACCAATGAAGAATAATTTAGTAGTAGAAAGTCGACTTTTGTTATTGTTTCTAACGTTTGATACGTCTTGTATTGTCGATGCCATACGTTGACTTTTTTGATTTTGTATGTTAGACGTACAAATAAAATGATGCTGTTGTTGGTTCTACTTCCTTTTCACGGTTGTTTGTTTGAAATCTTTAATTATCTTTGGTCGATCAGGTATTAATTCAATATTATTTTTGGAGAATAAACAGTGTCTTTGAACTGTTGACGTTTCGTTTGAAACAAATCGATTTACAAAGCTAGCTAACTGTTAGGTTGCTAACTGAAGTCTGAAATTCATTGTATTTTAGGTTTTGTTATTTCCACCAGCCTGGTTTCAATAACTGACATTTATTTTATCCAAAATTGAAGGGGAGGGAGGGAGAGGTCCAATCGAAATGTTCATAATATCCGAAATTATTCCTAGATTTTTGAGGGTGTTATTATTTCCACCAGCCTGGGTGAGTACGAGTAGGTAGTTCATAGAAATAAATCAACTGTATCTCTGGACTTGAAATATTTCTTTCAAATTTCAAGTTTCGATTGTCATTTATTTTATTCGAAATTGGAGGGGAACGAGGGGTCCAATCAAGCCTCGCATAAGAAGATGCAAAGGGAACAGGAGGAGGACCACAGCTGCCGCCAGCAAAAAATGTTCCTTCATATGAAAGTGACATAATGTCAATTTTGGGTAAACGGTTAACAGGGGGCACAAATGAAGTGGACGATGATACCGTGCCTGGTGAGTAGTAAATTCTATAATCAAAGTATCCAAACTGTACTAAGTGATATGTGAGGTAATGTTGTTTCAAGCTACAGAAGGTGAGAAGTACGTCGAAGAATTCGAATATCAGTGATGAATACTACGACTTCGAGTTCGACGAGGAACCTGCTCAATTTGGTGATGGTCAAAGTAATGGTACAGATGGAAGTGCATTCAGTGGTGGTCAAACTAATGATACAAATCAAATTGCACTCGGTGGTGGTCGAACCGCATCGATTTTAAAAAGCAGTACGTAATTGCATAATTGTTAGTAGAAAGTAGTTTGAAATGAAGTCTAATTTAATCTCTCCTACGTTTGCACTACATTAACAGCGACTTCAACAGTGCCAAAACCTTTGAAAAGGAACGCGATTACCCCGCGGAACGCGATTACCCCGCTACCACAGAGTTCAAAGAGAAGTATGTACCTTTTCTTTTTACCCACGTTTATGAAACTTCACTGCTGACCAAATTGCTCATATCTCTTCGTTATGTTTACATTTCACAGATTCCACTACGAGATCCAGTACACAAGAGTTAGCTGAAGGTGGTGACGTACCCCCAACTCGTTTAAATAATGGTAAAATAATTCTTATTCAGAAATAGATGTACATATAAAATTTGAATAATAACATTTGTACCATTTTTATTTGTAGCGCCTACACTACAAGTACATCTACCTTGGATAACAAAACGCAGGAAATCATCGGAACTGGACAAGAGTAATGAAAGGAGCAGCCGCAGCAAATAATGCAGGTAAGTCATACTCACCGCTTCATTCCATTCCTTATAATATTTACAAAAAATACTTTCATTGCTATGCGATTTCTAGGAGCAGAACCGAATACGTGAACTCCATAATAGAAAAATGGATAGAGAGAAGACAATAGGGGACTTACAAGCAGAGGAAATCCGTTTGCGAATGACCCATATGAAGGAGAAACATAATGCCGAAATGGGAATTCTAGACCTGAAGAGGAGCGCCCTGGGAGGTGAACCATTCAGTTTCAGCTTGGTGTAATGTTCCTAATTTTCGACGTTAGATTAACAAGAAGTGTTATCTATTTATGTATTTTTTTTTTTTTTTTTTTTTTGTTACCATATCTACCCATGTGCCTTATATTTCTTTTTATTTGACTAGATCTTATTCACTTTATACTTTCGAAAGGCTTATCCTATTTTTTGTAATTTTTTCATTTCCTGGAGGTTTGGAGTTGAGATAACTTCAAGATTAATGTAAATTTTTTGTAACGTTTCAAAGTTTATTTTTTTTTTCATATTTGTTGAAATTTTGTTTATTTATTCAACTAATTTCTATGCACCGCAGGTGGTGGTTGTGATTTATTTCCCAGTTGGTGATATTTTCATTCTGTTTGTAAATTTTTTTCATTGATTCATTTTAAGACTGTGAGATTTGTTTTTGGTTTCAGAATAAAGCTTTTCAGTTCATTGTGATGTTTTATTTATGATTAACATTGTGACAGAATTGGTATTTAAAAAATAATTAATTCATTCATATATTTCAAAGAATTAAACGAAAAACTAAATTATTGCAATACACGCATTTAATACGAAACATAATTCAACATTAATTGATAGTGGCGAAATATCTGATTAAAGCATTCCTTTTGCCCACACCACCTTCTCTTTCATCTCTTATTAGTTCTAATAAGAAATGAACTGTATTCTTTGACAACCGGAACCTTTCAAAAAATTCTAATTCGTTCTATTTGTGAAAATGATTTACCCTGTTTTGGAATCTTTTCATACATCGAGGGAAGGCTACCAACATCACCAGCTCTTCAAACTCTTCGTCGTCCGTAATGCCACGGTCCTCATTTAGCCACCTCAACTCCATTTAAAACGATTAAAGTAATTAAAAACTTCAAAGAAATAATATGAAAAATATGCGAAATTGAAAAATTGGTTATTTTGATAACACTTTTCTTTATCATTGTTGATAACGCAAAGTTGTGTTTGTGAGGGGAGATGTGTGGGATATTGACCAATAAAAACGTAGATCACATCATGATCTGTGTGTGAACCGTGAAAAAACAGAGGATCACTTTTTAAACACAGATCAACTGCAGTTCAGCTGTGAATCACTGTGATACAACAGTGAAAGTGTTGATCCACGATTGATCAATCATTGATCCACCTTCGTACAACTGGTCCTTAAAATGCTTAAAATTAGTTGCTCTTTCAAATTAAAAATACCGAGGGAACAAGACCCCAGCAACTTAGAAGTGGAAATTATAGAACATACCTAACCTTATGCCAGGTTCAAACAACTTCACCACCAAAAATATTACCATCTATCGAAGAGTGTTTTTGGCCAAGCACTCAGTAGTGATGCCAGAGACGCGAAGACCAGGGGTTTTAGAGTTGTTTCACCTCCCCTCCAAGCAAAAGATATTTCCGGGGAAAAATTGGGAAATAGGAAAATTTCGAAAATTATTAATTACTAGAGAAACATTTAGTTTCACCTCCCTCTCACTGCGTATCTATCATTCGTCTTCAGTCAGTTTAACACTCAAATTAAATAAATCAATCTAGGTAACATTAAAATTAAAAAATTCGCAATTTTTTGAATTTTTCACATGAAAATTCAAATTATTCAAAGTATCTAAAATAAGTAAAAAAAAGAAAGAAATTTCTTTTAAATTTGTTGGTTTTTCACTCTCGATTTTTCACTGTTATCAAAGCTGTCATCAGGTATTGAATACTCAATTACCTATGCAAAAATGCTTCCATAAGCGTCAGTAGTAAGCAGAGAATCGTAAAAGCTCATATTTTGTTTTCTCGCGTGCGATCCATCTTTCATTTTTGAAAAAAGTTTTACTCAATCTAAGTACATACAATGAAGTCCGTACTTTTCGTGTCTTTTTGTTTTTTAGTGTTAACCAACGCAACATTCGATACCACACGATCTCTTCGTGTTCACAATAATTCGACAGCCTGTTCGGCAGGAGATATCTTCATCGTGGTTCTATTATTCTGTAGTTCACAAGTTACTTCTACGCAATCTGACAGTTAGGTTAGGTTAGGTTACATTTGAGGTAATCCCATCAACAAGCCATCATGGAGCGCAGTAACATCAAGATACTCCAACTCAATGCAAACCACTGCAGACTAGCAACCGACCTGTGCGCTGCGAAAGCTGTTCATCTCAGCTGCGATGTTGTACTCCTCTCTGGCCCTTACTTCTATGCCGGAAAAATTCAAGTACCAGGATGGAATGTAGTCAGCAAAGAGATCCAAACAATCCAAGCAGGCAAAGGACTAGTTGCAATACTAGTTAACCAAACAGTGCCTTACACTCCAGTCACCATCCCTCACGAAGAGGCAGTAGCCATCACCACGAGAGGTATTACCATTGTTTCCATCTATTCACCACCTCAAGGCAACCTCAACGGAGTTTTACTTGCCGGACGTGAAACTGCTCGTAGCACACAACACCCATATGTCATCGCAGGAGATCTCAACTGTTCAAGCAGGATCCCAGGTTACATCACCAACCAGAGAGGAGAACAGCTGGAGGATTGCATTGAGTTGTTTGATCTCACTTTACAGAACAACACTTCGATCACCAGATACAGTCACCTCATACATCGTGAAGAATCATCAATCTTTGATTATATCCTCTCTTCCCAAGCACAAGTAAGTGAATGGAGCGCACTTCCGGATGACAGCCTATCCGATCATCGATACATCTACTTTGAAGTTGGCACTGAACCATATGTGGGGAACCAGTTCCTGAAAAAGAAGCTCAATATGGAAGCTCTACAATCCGCCATAAGAGATTTGGATTTAGCGCCAATTGATGAGAATGCAACTTCTCAAGATATTGACGAATACGTGGAATCTCTCAACATGTCAATTCAAGGAGCTGTTCAAGCATCCACCAGTGTCTCTCACTTGCGCTCGATGATTCACTGGTGGTCCACTGAGCTATCAGACTTGCAAAAGGCCGTCAACAGAGCAGGAAATCTAATCCGTCGTACAAAGAATCAGCTTCATCGAATAGTGCTGATTGCCGTGCGCAACAGTATCCGGAAGATATATCGCAATGCTATTAAAGAAGAGAAGACATTTGCCTGGCATCGCTTTGTGAACCAACGTCATGCCTGGGGCAAAGCCTATGATGTGATGGTCAAACGTCATCTCCAAACACCTCAATCCAGCTTCATCATCACAGCTGACAATCGCAGACTTGAAACACCAGCAGAACAAGCCAATTACCGCCTGGATGCCAAATTCCCTCAAGATCCACAACCGGAGGCAGCATCGACAATGCAACTGAAAGGAGCTTTTGGACCAATCCCTATCATCTCCAAGGCCTCTCTCACTGAAATAATCAAGAACCTAAATAATCGCAAAGCACCGGGTATTGACGAGGTTTTCAACAAAGTGGTAAAGGCGCTGCATATATCACATCCTACCATCTTGGATAACCTTATGAACCGCTGTTTGCAAACTGGTCACTTTCCTACCCTGTGGAAAAAAGAGAAAGTTGTGATGATCCCAAAACCAGATAAGGATCCACAACGAGCTGAAGGATATCGCCCTCTAACACTCCTCCCGACGATGGGAAAAGTGCTAGAGAGAATCATTTTAGACGATCTCAGTCAGCACATTGAAGATAATCTACACGACAACCAGTTCGGATTCAGAAAGAAGAGGAGCTGCGAACTCGCCATCAACCAAGCTGTTAACAACATCCTGAGACTTCAAGAAGAGTACCTTATGGTGGCCACTCTGTCTCTGGACATAGCTGGCGCCTTCAACTCTGCACGCTGGATGATATCCTCTCCCAATTTGAGAAGATGGGGATTCCACAATACCTGCTCGATATGCTCCAGAGTTATCTCACTAACCGGACAATTACCCTCTCCAATATTCTGCGAATTCTGACTCACTAACCGGACAATTACCCTCTCCAATATTCTGCGAATTCTGACGTGTGGCTGTCCACAAGGATCAGTCTTAGAACCCTCAATGTGGAATGTGGATTTCGATGATGTACTCTGTGTCTTGGAAGAATTTGCATGGGCCTTTGTGCAGGCATATGCTGACGACACTTTCATCTTGATCGGTGCCAATTCGACTACAGAACTACGCGAATGAGTGCGGATTGCTACTGACGCCATCATCAACTTTCTTTCAATACGAAGCCTGCAGCTCAGTGTACAGAAAACACAGGTTATGGTCATCGACAAGAGAACGAAGTACGCTCGCAAATACGACCGCTGCAAGTCAGTCAACATTGGAGGCCTGGAGATAAAACCATCCCCCACCATCAAAGTCCTCAGTGTATTTCTGGACGACAGAATGTGCTGAGATCCGCACATTGAATATATCACCCAACGATGTCAACGTTATATTCCGGCCTTGACTTCAGTGTGCCACAATACCTTCGGCTACTCCAGCTCTGCTCGTCGCATTATGTACATTGGCACCATTGGATCTATTCTTTGCTACTGCTGCAGTCTGTTCTATCATCAACTGAGTCTTGTGCGGAACCAACAACTCATCAAACCCATTGAACGTCGAATAGCAATCAACACAGCAAGACTTTACCGCACAACCAGCCACGACGCAGCTATGGTCATTGTTGGGTACATCCCTTTTGATCTTCTTCTCACTGAAGTGGTGGTATTGTGGCATATCAAGCACTACCAACAAGCGCCTGCCAACGTGGGACATCTTCCCCTGACGGCCATTCAGGACGCACTTGACAACATACCAACTGAAGAACCTATTGAAAAGTCCTTCAGGCGCGCCACTCTTGAAAGTTGGCAAGGACGTTTGGACATTTCAAAAGTTGGCCGATGGACCTACGAGGTCATTCCAGACATCTTTAGCCGAGCTAGCAACGATCTTCCACTGGACTTTTGGCTGAGGCAAGCAGTCAGCGGACACGGATGCTTCCGCAGATACCTTGCAGTGATGCATCGAATTCCGGAGGACCAGCAGTTATGCCCACACTGTTTGGTTCCAGAAAGCGCCTGCCATGTATTTTACGACTGTCCTCGCTTCGACCTACATCGACCAGCAGAACCAATGAACATCTTTAACCAGGAGCACCAGCGCTTCCTGCGATGTGTAGTCAAGGAGCTGTGGCAGGACGAAAGGAGACTGAATGGTCTTCCTGCCTGTCGACTGTAGTCCTGTCTCAGCCACCTTTTTTTTTTCACTTACTTATTATTCTATTCTGCTAACACTGAATCGAATAAATGACTAACTGTTGTTGTTGTTTTTCTTTCGCAGGTCAACAGCAGCAGTTACCTCCAGATACCATCGAAGGTCCCGTCACAGGGGTGAAGAGCCCACAAGTGGAGCGGGCCTATGATGAAGAGGGGAGAAGACCCTGGCCCCCAACGCATCCATTGAAGGCCCCGTCACAGGGGTGAATAGGCCTTTAAGGTCGGACCAACGATGAAAAGGGTGAGACCCTGGTCCCATAGTTCGTTCCAGCCCCAGCGTACCCTTTGGATCAAAATTTTCGAGTTATTTGGTTGTTTCGGTTTCAAAATTTTCCATTTAACCGCGTTTTGTTCGGTCCCTTGTACAATCTACCAAGGTTTTCCCTCCCTCGCGCGCGGGAGGGTTTTTAGCCCAGGCAGATTTAACTTCGTATTAAGTCCAAATTATAACCACTTTTATTTTCGCGTAGCTCTCCACTCCTCTGAATAAGTCGCTAGGCACCAGAGGTGTGGGGACTAAGTTGTACATCTAATCTAAGATTGTCTTTGAACGCGTTAATAAATTTGCCCCACCCGCTTTGATTTTGGGATTGGGGAACCGAAAAAAAAAAAAAAAAAAAAGTTAGGTTACATTAGGTTAGGTTTGGATGACATAAAAAAACTTAGAAAATTTTTAATAAATTCGATTTTTTATACATTATGTCAGACATTTTGAAACGTAAATTTTTTTGAAATTTTATGACTTTTAGACATTTTCTAGACATTTTGAAACTTGGAATTTTTTTAGAAAGATGACTTTCAGACATTTTGAACCTTGGAAATTTTTTTAGAAAGATGACTTTCGCCAAGGAGCGCTGGCGAGGCGCGAAGCGCTGAGTTTTGTAAACTTCAATCGTTATTTTTTAGAGAAATAAAATATCGAAAGTGATTGATTGTTTTCAAGTCAGACTTAACTACCCTCAACACCCTCAACGAGTCGTGTATTGTAAAACGTGTAAATAAACTAGCCCTCAATTTTCCCTGTAGATTGTATATCATATTCTGAACAATGGAATTTGACATCCGGAGTCAACGTACATAGACATAGAAGAATAGCGAATGGTGAAGAAAGCAATTTGAATGAATTCCCTTTATTTATTTTTAGAGAAAAAAATTCCTTAATTTCTTTTAAAAAGAATCTTACTTAGTCTTTTTTGGAGATAAAAATTCACAATTTTTTAAATAATGCAATAATTTTAGAAATTAGGTTAATAGAAAGATAGGTAGCTATATTTAATATAGGTAGTTAAAAGTTTTAGGCGCAATTCGGATCGGTTGTTAAAAGTTTTAGGCGCAATTCGGATACAACGACACTTTTTGAATTTTTTCTACAAATATCAAACCACTTTGCTGCGATTAATGGACGAATAATAAGAGACGGATAAAAATTTATGAAGTCGTATTCTTTTTCACTGAATTCAGATTTTGGTGATACTTTTCACTTGACTTTGCCCTGAAATGAGATCAACTTCAGTGGAATTTTTCAATTTATTATTTCCACTTTCACTGTCATATTGAAAATTGTTTTTATTTCTTTACTATAAAATATTCATTACATCATTACAACAGATACAGATAAAGAAATTTTTTTTTTTAATGCAGTAGGAAAAGCCAAAGGTAAGTTCTGTAATCCCATTCATTCGATTCGGCATTATTGAAACAGAAAAACTTCTTGTCTTCCATTTCCTCCCATCTCAATCTCAATAAGAAAACATCGTTAAAAGATTTTTCGACGTTTCGTGAAAAATTTTATACACTTCAGGGAGAAATCATTTTTCAAATTTGCATAGAATGCTACGGAATTTTTGAACAATTCTCTCATTTTTTTTAAACTTGTGAAAAACTTTGTGACTTTTTGTGAGAAATGTTCAGATTTTTTTTTTTCGTTTTGTTGAAGCTCTGCAAAAAAAAAATCAAATTACGAGGCTATGTGAAAATTCTCTTGACCTTTGATAAAAATTTTCTATACCTAATAATTATTTTGTATGAAACAATATTTCAAATTTGCCAAAAATTAATTTACTTTTTTTGAATACATTCTTCTTTTCTTCTTTTTTTTCAAATTTTCTAAAAAAAAATTAAAATTTTCCAAAAATTCTTTCGAAATTTTGTAATTTTTTTTTTTTTGAGATTTCGTGAAAATTTTTCAAACTTTCTAAAAAATTATTTCAAAATTTTATGAGAATTCCTACTTCTTATATAAAAAAAAAATACGTTTCACGATGAATAGATACGAAAATTCAACCGACAAATTTTTTAAATTTTTATTCTAGTGAGAATGAAAAATTTAAACAAAATATTCGTAACTTTTTCTTGATAAATTGGCGAAATTTCCATAATGATAAAATTAGGAATGAAAATCAAAATTTGCACCAGGCTTCGAGAAATTCAGTTCAACTGTTTTGAAATTTTTTCAATGTTTTCATATTCCAATTCTCGTGGTTTCAAGTAGAAAAACTAGCACAGGTTTGGAAATCAAATCCGATAAACCGAAACGTTCCATAGAGTAGCACTTATTTGATACATGTCAAAGTGAAAAAGTCTGTCACGTAAGCTCGACGTTTCAAAATTAAATCCCATAGCCCAAATCACGTTCGAGAAACGTCTTCAGCAAATATAAAATATGTAAAATGCAAAATAATCACGTTTTCGGATCAGTCAAATTGGATAAGACCTCCCCACCCTCCCAATTCATGGTAGAAAATTGGAAGATTTAAAAAAAAAAACGTTATATGTATTATACATATTGCAAATACCCATAATAATCCATGGAACCCTCCATTAAAATAAATACTCGATATCTTATCATAATATTATGACGATGAGGTTACATTCGAAAAATCCCATATTGAGGGCGATCCGGTATCGGTGCTTTTAGGCAAATACTCAAACACATAGAAAGTATATCTCGGGTGGAGGCCGGATCTATAACACCGTCATCCCATAATCTGTAAATTCGGTGCCCGATTTGTAAATGAGTTTCAATTGAGTGTAAAAACATTGAAAATCCCTCACCAGCTCGTATTCATTTACGATATCTAAGCATAGGTATAACCCGGAATCGCACAAAAGCCCAGTAGAGTAAAATTGAAATTAGTCTTACCTTGCGCTGGCATAACTCGCTTTGCTTTCTTCGCGAAACTGTTCAACAATTTTTTGTTTAAGTTTACCTTTTTCTAGATCCGTCAACTGCACATGAAAAAATAAATAATGTCAAAGTTAGCGAAATGCGAACGAACACTGCGACGACGTTAAATAAATAATCACGAGCCGGTAAATACGACGTAAAGATTATCGATACGAGGAGAAAATATTAAGAGTAAAAATACAACAAAGGTGAGGCGATATCGGCGACGCAGACGTTAACGTATTCATCATCTGTTCAAATTCACAGTCGGCAAAGGCTGTTTTTTCTGCAACCCTTTGTTTTTTACGATAACGCGACTACAAAAGCCAGGTACACGAGTAATTCGCTATGCGAAACAAGAATTTCGCACACAACGACACGACGAACGCCTACACTGCGTGAATTTTTTACACTTATATTTTTCGAAATGTATAAACAAGCATCGCGAACTCGAACGTAGCCGCGCAGAATCTGTTGGAAGCTTTTAAAACTTTCGATCAATGATGTGTATTAAACACGCTGTACTAGAACGAAGGGGCGAGAGAATACGACCGTAACACTGCCACCACCGTGTAACGTGCTATATGGATACGAACGGAGCACTTTAACGCCGCAACAGTCGACTCGGGGACTCGGGGTTAGGGATACCGATGAAATACTAGGTGATGTAGCGCTTCTAGCATAGAAAATTCGAACTTTCCATAAGCTCGGGATCGTCATTCGCATACGACGCGATATCCCTGCGCTAACAGCAGTCAGGACCAGGACCAGGGCTGCGTCGAAATGCGGAAGTTTTTTTTTTTACGAAAAAACTAACACTTACAGGGAGAAGGGAAGTGGGAAAAGAAAATTTATGGTTTTAATATCGCCTTCACGTTGACGACGATTATGAGATTTTTCCAACGCGGGTATGAATTTGGGCAGTGAGGGGGGGGGGGGGGGTTGAAAAAACGAACAAGTTTTTTTATTACGAGAGAAATCTGGTAGATAAAAATCAGATGAGGAATGCATTTTGTTTATCATTTCATTTTTTTTTTTGGAAAAATAAATTTTTTCTCAATTTTTTTTTTGCATTTAGCAAAAGAATTTTTTTGGAAGAAAAGATTTTTTAATAGGTACTAATTTTTTCTCATTTTTTTTAAAGAGAAAAAAATCTCTTTTCTGAAAAAGAAAATCTATTCTACGAAAAAAGTTCAAATGAAACAAAGAAAAAAATTAGTTGGCAATTTTTTTCTCTGGACATTTTTTGCATAAGTTTGAAAATTAAGACGCAACAAACCAATAGAAATTGAAATGTCAGAAGTTTGAGGCTTCCTAGCGCCTTAATTTTTGAAGATAGGCAAATCCACCAAATAAGAGTTTTTTCCTCTCCAGGGTCTCACTTTTTTTTTTGTTGAAAATTCATGACTTTTTCATGAACAATATTTCTATATTAGTAAGTCCCCTTCGGCATAAGCATAACTTGGAAGAAATATTAGAGGGGGTAAAAAAATTTCCTAATTTTTTCCTTACATTTTGTGGTAAATAGATATTTAAAAAATTATTGAGGGAGGGAGCGAATACCCCTTGCACCCCCCCCCCCCCCCGAGTTATGCATATGTCCTCCGAGACCCCATTTCTTTTTGATAACCAACAAAATCTATACAATTTCAAAAAAAAAGTTAAATGAATACTTGGAATTTTCAAAGATGTAATTTGATTTCTTCCCTAAAAAATGGATTCTTGAAATTGTTTTTATATTGTGATGTGGAGAATGATTTTTTTCATAGAAATGAAACGAAAAATTTTCACTCGAAAAATTCTCTAAAAAATTTTATAACAATTTTTTCAACAGTATAACATATTTTTTTCTATGTTTTTTTTTTTGGTCCCAAAGTTTGAAAACATTTTATTTATTTATTTTACTATCAAAGAAAAAAAAATTGATGTCCAAAAATTGAAATTTATTTATTTTAGAACAATTTTTAAAATTATTGTCCGAAAAAAATCCCAATTTTTTTCGAAAATGAAAAGAATTTTTTTCTTTACAAAGAAAAAATAAAGAAACTTTTCCAAAGAAAATATTTTTAAAAATACCTTCACATAAAAAAAATTTATAACATTTTTTTCTCCCAAAAAAAAAGAAAACTTTTTTGGATATTTTTTGTTCCAAAACATCCTGAAATTTCTTCCTCCGAAAAAAATTAGGTATACTCCAGAAGATTTGCGAATTCTCTGTTTAAAAAAAGTGTTTTTTTTTTATTTCAATACAATTTTTAAAAATTTTTGAACCAAAAAATTTTTTTTCAATTTTTTTTTTATTCCAAAAAATGAGAATTTTTTCTCCAAAAAAACTGAGACCCTCCTCCCATAAAAAAATATGAAAAAATTATTATTCAGAAAATTGAAGAAAAGAAAAAAAAATGGAGATTTTATACTATAAAGTTCGAAAAATATTTTTGCTTCAAAACAATTTCAATTCCAAAACGATAAAATTCAGATTTTTGATTTTAAGAAAATGAGTTTTTTCGCGAAAGTTTAAAAAAAATTTTTACTTAAAAAAAAATTGAGAATTTTTATTAACGTCTTGTACATCAACTATCCAAGCCAAAACAATTTTTAAAATTTTTTGTACCAAAAAAAATGTTTTTTTCATTTTACAAAATTCTTTCATTTTCCATTCCAAAATATATTTTTTTTCTGTTCCAAGAAACGAAGATTTTTCCCTAACAAAATAGAAATTTCCCTCCTCCTCGAAAAAAAATTCTTCAAGAAAATGAATTTTATTCTTCAGAAAAATCACAATATTTTATGCTTTTTCTTGAGGAGATGAAACAGTTTCAAAAAAAATTATTTCTCATTTTTTTTCTCTTGAAATTTTTTGCATAAAATGAAATTGAAATCTCAGAAGTTTAAGGCTCCCTAGCGCCTTCATTTTTGAAGATTTCCAAAACTTCCAAAATAAGGGCCCCTACCCTACCCTACACTATCACTATTTTATTTTTCTAATTTTTGACAGAAAAATATCTACCTAAAGGTTTTTTGAAGCAAGAAATTTTTTTTCGGTCCTAAATTTTAGAAATAGAAAAATATCAGAATTTTTAGCTGATTTTTAAAAAATATGAACACCTCTCAATATGATTTTTGAAGTAAAATATGTTTCTTAATTTTTAGCAGAGTGAAATCCCTCGGATATCTCTGAACTTTTTTGGAAGAAAAACACCTTTTGAAATTTTCCGAAATTTGCCATTTTATCAAGATGAGATTTTTTTTCAATGTTTTTCTTGAAACTCATAATTTTTAAGAACAACCATTTTTAAAAATTCAATTTATAAAATATATTTTGAAAAAATTTTCCAAAATTTTTGGTTCGCATTTTTTCATTTTTTTAAACTAAAATTCGCCTTCTTACGAAGTTCTAACATTTCTCGAAATTAGCTATTTCGAATTATTTGAAAAAGTTAGGGATTATCGAGATAATTTTTCAAAATTGCAACTTTTTACAAAAACATTTTTTCGCCAAATTGTCTAAATTCATTGTTTCCACAATGTTGTTACTTTTTTTAACTTGACATTTCAGAATAAATTTTTGAAATTTTTTGAAATTTGCCATTTTTTATTAGATATCTATTGTGATTTTTTTCAGTCGTTTTCTGAAATTCATAATTCTTCAAAAATACAATTTTTTAAAAATTCAATAAGAAATTTTTCTTTAATAATTTTTCATTTTAGAATATTTTTTAAATTATTTCCTAAAATTCAAAATTTTACCCAGTTATCAAATTTTTCAAAATTTCCCGTTTTAAATTTTTTTGCATTTTTTTTTAAATTAAATTTTTCCCACAAAATTCAAAATATTCCAAATCTTTTGTTTTTAAAAATCAAATAGAACATTTTTTTTCTAATGACTTTATTTAAAAAAAATTGTTTGGGTATTTTACAAGACTTTTTAAAATTTTCCATTTAAAATTTGATTTTAAAAAATTTCCTTAATTTGCCATTTCATTGAAATGTTTTTTCTTTCTACAAAATTGAAAAATTTTTGAAACTACTACAAAAATTGATTTTTTAAAAGTAATTCAAGAGCATCGAAAATGGTTATTTTTAAAAACTAGATACAATTTTTGAAATTTTCTATTTAAAAAAATGGATTAGGTATATTTTTTCAATATTATGTTTTTTTTTGAGAGAGAGAAGTGGGTCTTTTTAAAATTTTCTCAAACATTGTTCAATCAGATCTAGTAAAAAACTTTTTTAAGTAGGACGGGAAACATTTTAAACATACCTCTATCACGATAAAATACCGGAACAGAGCAATAAATCGACGATGATTTCATTAACCACGGTTAACGTCCGTCGCGTCATCGAAACATGTACGTACACGTAGATAATATAGCCTAAAAATACATACTACAAATATTACGAGAGGGTACACTAAATTACCTTGGAGACCCTTGTTAGCATATTGGCTGCTTGCTCTCCTCCCATGATGGCAATTTCGGAACTCGGCCACGAGAATAGGAACCTAGGACTGAAAACAATCAACGTGAGTACTTTCAACTTTCAAGTCACATGACGAGCGGAGCGTCGCCCTTTGCCGTTTTAATAACTACTTATGCTACCACGCTTACTTGAATGCTCTTCCACACATGGCGAAATTCGCTGCACCGTAAGACGCTCCCATTATGATGGTGATTTTTGGTACTTGAGCGCACGACAATGCTGTAATCATTTTAGCACCGTGCTTCGCAATACCTCCAGCTTCGTATTCTCTGCCAACCATGAAACCTGTAAAAATTTGAGAATAATTTCAAAATTTAGAAAAATTGGAGAAAAAAATGAAAAGTGATCCACACTATTTAAATATTTAAAATATTCGAGAAAATTGGGGGAAAAATCAGTTTGAATACCAAAAAACTGAAGAAATATTTTAAAAAATTGTGATCAAATCAAACCTTTTTTCAAAGGACCTCTCCCCCTGCCCTGGTTGCTTTTATTTCCACACTACGTTTGAAAATGTAAACTTCAGAATATCTGATAAAATGTCTAAACGTAATTTGATTTTAAAAGAAAAAAAAATATGAAATTGATTGAAAAATTAAAAAATATTTTATAAGTTGCAGAATATCAAACAAAATGTCTAAAAGTCAGTTTTATAATTTGAAGGAAAAAAAAAAATGAAAAAAAATTTTATTCCTAAAAAATAGGCAGTAAATTTTTCTACTCCAAATGAAATTTATTTTTGAAATTTTTTAAGAATATCTTGGATTTTTTTAAAAAAATTACCGAATTCCGAATTCCAAAAAATTGAGAATTTTTTTATCCCGACAAAAATAGAAAATTTTTCTTCGAAAAAACTGAAAAAAATTCAACTCCAAAGCAACGGTTTTTTTTAAAGATCCTAAAAAATTGAGAAATTTTTCCATCTCATATTTTTTATTACCATTTCAAGTATATGTCTACCGAAGAAGTAACCTTTTTTTTTTTTGTTTTAGATTCGAGGGTGATTTATTTTTTCAATTTATTTTATTCAGAATTTTATACCTTTTCTAGGTCGAAGTTCTGTTTTTCACAATTTTGGACACTTCGAGGTAGAGAAGGGGTGGAGACTTTTTTGAAGTTTGTGATTTGTCTTTACTCGTATAGATTCGATTTTTCTAGAGAGAACTTATGATAATTTCACATATCGATACCAAAGTACATACTTACTATACTTGATAATATCATAAATTGCTTAAGAAAATAATGACGTGATCTGAGTCTCATTTGAATATAATATCTCGTTAAACCTTATTGTTATTTATTTTCGTCGCGAATTCGTATAATGCATTGATTTTTACCGGATCGAATATTTACCACGAGTTTAACTCGAGTATGGGAAAAAAATCCAGAGAGGTTGACTTTTTAAAATTCGTAACAATAAATACGTACAAGCGAGCTTTTTATTTTACACTTTACCCAGCGATGAAAACACTTTGACTCGTTTTTCAATTGGTACCATTCTTTTGTTATTCTCATACATACTCACTAATCTAACAGGTAGGGCATATATGCATATAAAAGCCATTATAGTCGTCGACTTGGGTAACTAACTTCGACGACGACATCATCATACTAATTGGTACACTCATCTTGGGTACCTCGTTATAGTTCATAAGGCAAATTAACATACCTATTCAAAGTTGAACCCCTCAACCCTCATTCTACATTGCATTTTTAGCTGATTTTTTTCATCAGGTATTAAGTTGAATTTTAATTTTTTAAATTATTTATTATAATTTCCCTTTTTTTTCAAATTTTCATTTATTTTTTGGCAAAGTTTTTAAATTAATGCTTAATAAGTGTGACCCTACTTGAATAAAGTAGTTTTCAATTTTTGTAATTTCCTGAAATATTTCAATCAATTTTAATCTTAATTTTTTCTAAACTTTCAATTTCTTCAATTTTTATTTTTCGTCTTTGAACTAAATTTTTCAATATCTACCTACCAGAATTGATTTTCATTTTTTTTTCAATTTTTTAATTTTAGTCATCATAAAAATTTTGATTGGACCTCTCCCACCCTTTCAATTTTGCATTATACCTACAAACCAATAATAATTTTGCATTTTAAGTATAGTATGTACGATTTTCATACACAAGATGCAAAATTGGAGTGGAAGCAGTGGTCCAATTAAAATTTTTGTAATAACTAAACTTGTTCCTGAGATCAAAATTCACAACTTTTGTTTGAAAACTTTTTCAATTGGAGCCAAAATTTGAAATTTTTACAATTTTCAATTTTTTCATATCATTTTTTGTATTTTTAAATAATAAGGATTAATTTTTTATCCTTTTCAGTTTCCGTTTTTTTTATGAGTGGAAAATACCTATCATATCATCTCGATTAAAAATTATGCAGATTTACAACTAGGGCTGCCAATTCGATGAAACCACTTTCTAAAAAAATAATTAAAATGTTGCAATTCTGATGAAATGAATTAAATAAAATACGAAATTTTGTTGATGTAGTTACTAAATGAAATTTCATTTCCTTATTTCAATAGGGCTAGAACACAATAGAGCGAAATTCAAATTTTCTAAAAACTGATTAAAAGTATTGAAACCGTATCGAGGTCGACGAGTAAAAATTTTTCTTAAAAATAAATCGATCATCTTGAATATAAAAAACCAAACCACATATACTACAACATTAAAAAAATAATGAAACGAACTACTGAACTAGTTGATTAATGGTAACATACCTGTTACGTTTTGTAGAAATATCAGCGGTATTTTTCGTTGGCAGCATAACTGAATGAAGTGAGTACCCTAAATAAAGCCGTTAAAATTAAAGTTAATAATTTTTCATTTCAACGTGATAATTTATGAGAAATCGATATTTACTTTGATAGCGGATTCCGAAAATAACACTCCATTATTGGCGATAATACCTGCGAGGTAACCTTTGATACGAGCAAAGCCGGTGATGAGGTTCTCGTCGAACGTTTCTTTAAACTCGTCGAATTCTGAGCCGTCCACCAAGCAGGATATTATCTAATCGTTGAAAAATTATCAATGGAGCGTAATGTATTTTCAACTTTTATCTAACGTGAGAAGATGAATTACGCAGTGCGTATTTGAACGTAACGTACTTGTCTAACGTCGAAGGTATCTTTTCTATCGATATCAGTAAGTCCATACAAATAGTGACTCGGATACAAGGGTGGTCTTGGTGCAACATGCGGCGAATCTGATACACTAACTGGTACGAGAGATGCTTTTTTCTCGTTTTTAATCCTAGCTGCGATCCGTTTCACTATATCCATGGCATGATCTTCGTTCTCAGCGAAATGATCGGTAACGCCGGAGGTTCTAAAATATATCACCAGATAGATTACACAACGGTTTCATAATTGAAATCTAAACGTTCTATGAACTAGCTCCTGCTCCTATGGAGATCGAGCTGAATTTTTCCAAGTCCAAAACTATATAAGTGCTTAACAAGCGAAATTAGAGGGGAGGGAAGGGTCCAATCGAAATTTTCATAATAACCAAGATTATTTTTAGCATCTTAATCTACAACTTTTGTTTGAAAATTTTTTCAATTCAACCCCTCTCTCCATCCCAATTTAATAATAAGTGTCTTCGTACTAATATGCGAAATTAGAGGGTACGGGAAGGTCCAATTGAAATTCTTATAATAACAAAAATTATTTCTAGGATTCTAATCTAAAACTTTTGTTTGAAATTTTTTAAAATTTAACCCCTCTCTCCCTCCCATTTTTCAATAATGAGTATCCACGTATTAATATTAAAAATTAGAGAAGAAGGAGGTTTCCAATTGAAAATTTTTTCAAACAAAAGTTGTAGACTAGGATCCTAGAAATAATTTTGGTTATTAGAAGAATTTCGATTGTACCCTTCCCTCCCCTCTAATTTCGCATATTAGTAAGAAGACATTCATTATTGAAAATTGGGAGGGAGAGAGGGGTTGAATTGGAAACATTTTCAAACAAAAGTTGTAGATTAGGATCCTAGAAATAATTTTGGTTATTATAAGAATTTCAATTGGGTCCTCCCCTCCCCTCTAAATTCACATATTAGTAGGAAGATACTCATTATTCAAAAAATGGGAGAGAGGGAAGGGTTTAATTAGAAAAATTTTCAAACAAAATTTGTAGATCAAGATCCTAAAAATAAGTTAGGTTATTATAAAAATTTCGATTCGACGCCTTTCTTTTTTCTAATTTCATATATTGAACGATGCGATAAGTATAGTTTTGGACTAACAGAAATTCAGCTCAATTCCAACCTCCTCCGTACAAAATAGGAGCTACTGTTCTGCGATATTCTGCACCAATTTCTATTATCGTACCTGCAATGTAGATCAGCACCACCGAGATCTTGAGCACTGACTACTTCTCCGGTGGCAGCTTCGACGAGAGGAGGTCCAGCCAAGTACAAAGTTCCGTTACCCTTGACGATGACACTTTCGTCGCACATGGACGGAATATAAGCTCCTCCGGCGGTACACATGCCAAGAATGGCAGCGATCTAGACACACAGATAGTGTTAAATTAAAAATCCGACTATAAACTATCGCACAGATAGAATATTACACGAAATTAAAAACCACACATACTTGAGCAACACCTTTAGCCGAAAGTAAAGACTGATAATAAAAAATCCTTCCGAAATGTTCCTTATCTGCGTATATTTCAGCTTGATGAACGACGTTGCCACCACCGGAATCGACGAGGTAAATACAAGTTAGATTATTCTGTTCGGCTATTTCCATGGCTCGTAATTGCTTCTTCACAGTAATAGGATAATAAGTGCCTCCTTTCACCGTCGCATCGTTACCAATAATCATACAATCTAGTCTGTAAACAAGATTCAATAAATATGGCATTCTACTTGGATAGATTTTTAAATACAATAAATTTACCCGGATATTTTACCAATTCCTGTGATAATTCCACCCGAAGGAAGATTTTCTCCGGGATAAAGCTCGTAGCCGGCAATTTGAGAAAGTTCTAGGAACGCTGAACTTTCATCGATTAATCTATCGATTCGTTCTCGGATCGTTTGTTTGTTTCTAGAACGATGCAACTTGATTGTTTTCTCGTTCCTGTTGAATACATTCCGATTGGTTATCTCGTCAAAAGCTGTGAGACAATCTCGCATTTTGGAATAATTATTCTAGAAAAGAAACGGTAAATTATTATCATGAGATAACATTAGATATAAAAATGAGTTAATGGTAACGAAACTGTACTTTGAATCTGGAGGAATTTTCATCGATTTCGTTTCTGATCGGCTGCATACGAATACATCTGATGAGTTGTGATAAACGATAGCCATTTTGACTTAAATAGTTGCTACTGCATAAAACCTACGAAAAAAAAACATTTCATGTTATAGCAAATACTATAGTTAATAATTATCATGATTAAGTAAACACGAGTTTGATAGAATGATAATTACAAACACAAATCAAAGTACAACTGTGTGGTACAAATTGGAGCTTACTTTTCTCGAATACATGACGAGTTGAAAAATGATCTAACGTAAGATGTAAAGCAGTGTTATTACACGACTACCCAATGCAAATTTCTTTAAAATATTTATATTTTCACCCACAAAAATTAACCAGAAAACGACGCACACGGCCACAAAACAAGATAACTGATAACTAAACTAAACTTGTTGAATGTTGATGCTACAGTTGATGCAAATAATAAAAATGCATAAATGGCGTCGTAAGTTCGCTACGATTGGTTTATTTCCCTATCACTCAACACGTGACTACCGGCTGTTATTGTCGGCTTATTTTTGAATTTCGTCTTTCGCAACAAAATACCTAAGAAAACGACTTATCATTTCATCGTCAGAAAATTTTATACCAAAAAAATTGAAAAAATTTTCAATTCCAGAATTTTTTCAATTCACCAAACTGATTTTTTTATTCTAAAAAAATAAATAAAAAAACTTTTTTATTACAAAAAAAATGAAAATTTTTCGCCGAAAAAATGAGTTTGTTTTTTCAAAAAAAAATTGAAGTTTTTTTTTTCAAAAACATTGAGAAATTTTTTCCTCTACCTATAATTTTAAGCAATTTTTTTTTTCAATAACGTACAATTATTGTTTAGCAAAAATTTGAGGTTTTTTCTCCAAAAAAATTAAAATTCACTTCTCACGTCGACTAAAAAAAAAAATGTTTTTTATTTCAGTTAAATTCAAAAAAAATTTCTTCCGAAAAATGAGAGATTCTTGCTATAAATGAAAAATATTTTTTACTCCAAATTCTTTCAAAAAAAAAAAAAAAAAAAAAAAAAAAAAATGGTTTTCTCCAAAAGTCGATAGTCAAAATAATTTTCTTCATAAGAAATCAGTAACTTTTTCCTCGAAAAATTGGAGAAAAATATTTACTCTGGAAACAGAAAACTTTTTCTCCAAAAAAATTTACCCACCTATTGGTACCTAACTGCTTTAAAAAAAAATTTAAAAATGTGAAAATAATTATTTTTTATGACTCAAAAAGAATTTAGGTAGGTACTAATATTCATTCCATGAAAATTTAAAAAAAAATCCTTAAGAATTGAGAATTTCTTCCAAAAAATATAGAGATTGAAAAACTTGAAAAATATTTTTACTCCCAAAAGAATAAAATATATTTTCTCAAAAAAAAAATTCTTTCCGAAAAAATAGTAATATTTTTACTCCGAAGGAAATAAAATTTTCTTCTTAAAAAAAAGTTGGGAGATTTTTTCTTTAAAAAATTGGGAAAAAGAAAACATCTCTTGGCCTAGAGAGAATTTTTTTCACAGAAAATAAACTATTTTTTCTACAAAAAACTAAGCATTCTCAGAAAAATTCACCTTTTGCACCAAAATGTTGGAATATAACATGTGTATTTTTTTACACAGACTTCAATAAATTGAAATAATTTTACTCCAAAGAAAATGAAACAATGATTTTTTTCTAGAAAAATTAGGCATTCTTTGAAAAAAAAATGATTTTTTCCCAAAATGTTGAAATAGGCATTCTTTTTTTCAAAAGAAAAATAAATGAAAAATTCTTTAATCTACTTTTTTTTACGCCGACTCCGAAAAATTGAGGTACTTTAATTTACGCCATAGAAAATAATCAAAGGATTTTTTCCTAAGAATTCGAGAAATAATTACTTTACAACAAAGAAGATTTTTTCACAATTGGAGGAAAATTCAGAAATTTTTTCTTCCAAAAAATTAGAAATTCTTGTTTTTAATGAGAAAGATTTTTTTACTCCAAAATCTTTCAAAAAAAAAAAAAAAATCAAAACATGTAATTCTCCGAAAATTGGAGTGTTTTTTTCATAGGAAAAAATTAAAATATCCATTTTAAAAAAAAAATTAGACAAAATCATTTTTTCATATATCTAGTAACTTTTTCTTCAAAAAATTGGAAAAATATGTTTCTGGAAACAAAAATCTTTTTCTCCCAAAAAAATGTACCTACCTACCTATTGCTTTAAAAAAAAATTGAGAAATTATTTTTTGATTGAAAAATGAATTTTTCTAAATATCGAAATTTTTTAAGAAAAACTGCAGAAATAATTTTACTCCAAAAAAATTGGAAGATATTTTTCTCAAAAAGAAAAAAAATATGCGATACCAAAAATTCAAATTTTTCTTCTTTCCCCAAAAAATGGTATTTTCTCTCCGAAACAGTTGAAATAAGTGTAGAATTTTTCTCTCTGAATATAAAAGATTTTTTCTACAAAAAATTACTTAAGCAATCTCAGAAAAAATTGACTTTTTCGCTCTTTTTTTTCACAAGACTTTTAACAAATTTAGGTATTTTTACTCCACGGAAAATAATTCACATGATTTATTTTCTAAAAGATTAGGCATTTTTTAGAGGAAAAAATGCCCTTTTTTTCCAAAATGTTGAAATATGAAACTAAATCAAAAGATTTTTTCCCTCAAAAATTCGAGAAATAATTATTTTATTAAAAAATTAAATTGACCAGAAAAATTAAATTTTTTTTCTCCAAAAAAAAAATGAGTCAAAATACCAAGATTTTGTCTCTTAAGAATGGCGAGAATTTACTTTCGCTGAAAATAAAATAAAAAAATATTTTTCTTCTTTTTTCTTCAAAAGAAAATTGAAAGATTTTTTTGAAAATTTGAGAAACTTCAATTCCTAAAAAAATAAAAAAGATTTTGTTCAAAAATGTTGAAAATTTTTTACATTCGTTTTAATTTTTTTTATGCAAACAAATTAGCATATTTTTTATTCCAAGAAAATCCATTTTTTTTTGTCTTTAAAAATAATTTAGATAGGTAGATAGGTATATTTTTTCCCCAGAAATTTGGAGATTTTTCTATCAAAAAAAAAAAAAAAAAAAAATTACAAAAAATTGAGATTTCTTTTTACAAAAAATTGAAATGTCTTTCACTTAGAAAAATATTTTTACTCCAGAAAAATTGTCAGATTTGTCGTTTTTCAAAAAAAAAAGGAGAGAGAAAACGTTTAGTTTTTTTCTCACAAAAAATTCACCTTTTTACAAAAATTTGAGAAAGTATTCTTACTCCATACAAACTGTGATTTTTCTTCTTCCAAAAAACAAGGATTTTTTTTTCTTTAAAAAAATTAGGAATTTTTTTCATGCAGACTTCCAAAAAATTAAGATGTTTTTCTGTAGAAATTTCAGGTTTGTCTTACTCAATAAATAGAAGATGTTTTTCTCGAATAATTTAAGAAATATTCTTATACCAGAAAAATAGAGATTTTTTTTAAATCCTAAAAATTGATCCCCACCTTCCCAGAAAAACAAAGATTTTAATAGACAGGTAATTTGTATTCAAATTTTATACTGATGGCGTTTTATACAAGAACGAAGCTCATGTCACTTTTGAAATTTTAGATGTTACTCGAGCACCCGAGCTATACTGCCAAGCTGCTGGCTAAATGCTCATTTATAAAAACTCCATCATAACACGATTACGTCGATAGATCTTCTCGAACATCTCGATACGTAGACGTACCCAGTTCATCACAATAAATGAACTCGTCAACCGTTACATGTGACATTTAAGATGATACCGTATTCATTTGTCGGGTAAAATTCATACCTACTTATACGCGATTCGAACTCGTCATTGTTCGCGCCTCTATTGTAAAAAATTCCATCGATTGTGTGTGATTTTATAGGTAGATAAGTGAGGGCAGTCCAGCATATAAAAATATTTACACAAATTAATTCTCAAAATAAAATTACAATCCAGGTCAAGGCGTTGAAGGAAATCAGAGCACATACGTATGTACTCGTATGAACGAAAGAACGTCTATGCAAGTGTGAAAAGCAACGCGGCCGGGCACTTTTTACCGTAGTGTAGGTACATGATAGCGACGAATCGCATGAAGCGGATATACGCGAAAAATCGTTTGATTGAGGCTTATTTCATACAGTCATTTTGATTGTCCATCGTGTCTGCGACAAACGCATCAATGAGTACTTCATTCGTACACTTGGTTGGGTTAGGCGGTCTTCGCAAGGACGAACCATGCGAATCATCTTCTATCTTAGGTTACCAATGTGAAATTGATCATTTTACGTGTACTTACGTGCAACGGCCGGCGAGAGTATGCAGGTATGTATCTTCTTCATCTTCTCTTCATTTCATGTATTAGGTTAAGTTGATAGGCTGCTTATTAAATTTTTTATCCTTTCTTCAATTTCAATGCCTATAGAAAAAAATAGCAATTAATAATAATGTGACAAAGTATGTACTTATCTAAGTGTGGTCAAGTGGCATGAACACGTCTCGTTTTTTTAAAATTATTTTTCACACGCCGATGCTAATACAACCTTTTGAACAGTGTAAATAATATAGATAAACTTCACAAATTAGTAAATAACTGGCTTGAAATTGCTAAAAATTAATTTTGAAATTTTTTCTATGAAATTAACATAATTATGTTGGAAGATAATATAGGCCCAAATCCACTTTTTAAGGTCTATAGGGGATTTAAATGACACAGAAAGCTAAAATTTTCACATGCTGGAGATTACCTATGTATCTGTAATGTTGGTGCGAATTTCAAGAAATTTCATTACTTTGGGCCTCTTTTGGAGTTCAAAAAAAAGGGCATTGACTCAAATTTGAAGCCCCAAAATCATAACCTCTAAAAAACACTGTACGTAGCAAGTTTTGATCCCCCAGATCGTTTGAACTAAACATTAATTGAGGTGCCAAAAAAGCATAAAAAACCAAAAAGTTTTGATTTTTGATCCTGCACAAGGGCGAAAACGGATCCAAAAAAGTCTAAATTTACAAAAAGCACATTAGGAGCATAAACTGAACCCACAATGAAATTTGGGAACCCTTTGGCCGATTTTGGGAGCTTGTAGGCTAATCAAAGTGAAAAATATTCCTCAAAATCCATTTTTTAGGGCCTAAAAAAAGAAGGGAATGACCTAGGAAGCTGAAATTTATATATGTTGGAGGTAATGAGAGTCTCCATCGCAGGCGAAAATTTCAAAAAAAAAATCATTATCTTGGGCCTTTTCTCGACGTTTTTGAAAAAAGGCCTTGCCTCAAATTTTGACCTCTAAATTCAAAATCTCTAAAAGGCACATCAGTGACCTCCAGAAACTCCATGCAGCAAATTTTGGACCCCTAGATCATTTTGGTTTAGGCTGTAGGCTGATCAATGTACCGAAACAGAAAGAAAAACGGTGAAAATTTTGAGTTTTTGACCCTGCATAGTGCACAAGGGTCAAAAGAAGTCCAAATACCTAAACCTACATCAGGAGTACAAAGTACTGAACCTACGATGATACTTAGGTACTCCTTGGTCGATTTTGGGAGCTCAAGTTATGGGCTAATCAAAGTTGAAAAAATTTCCCCAAAATCCACTTTTCAGCTAGGGATGACCAAGGAAGCCGAAATATGGATAAATTAGAGGTAATAAAAAGTCCTTATTACTCGTGCGAATTTCAAAAAAAAAAATCATCACTTAGATCTCTGTCGGAATTCCTACAAAAGAGGGACCTATCACAAATTTCAAGTTGGGGGTCCTAAAAATTTTACTTTAGGTACATTTTCTGCATTCAGAGGACCTCACACAGCAAGTTTGACTTTTTTAGCGATTTTTTTTTCTGAAAAATTGTAAGAATTTTGTTCCCAAAAAACTGAGGGATTCTTATTCACCGAAAAATTGATTTCAATTTCTCAAAATAATTTGAACCAAAAATTGATGATACTTATTCTGCTTTTCATCTAAAAATAAAAGTTTTATTTTCTTTCCAAAAAAAAGTTTTTTTTTTTTTTTTTTAAATTAAAAAATTAAATTTCCAAAAGAATTAGAAAAAAAAATTTTCTTCAAAATAATGAGTTTTTTTTTTGCTTCAAATTGTTGAAAAACATTTTAATTTTAAAAATTTTGGAATGCTTTCTCCAATAAAACGTTCTTTTTTTCAACAAAAAAAATATATATTTTTCTCTACTTAAAAAAATTAAAATTATCATTTTTTTAAACAGTAAGATTTCAAAATAAAACCAAAAGATTTTTTTCTCCAAAAATTCAAGGAATATTTCAATTACAATACGAAGAGAAAAAAATGTTTACTTCAAGAAAATTGATTTTTTTACTGGAGACAAAAAAATGGGTGATCTGGACTTGAAATATTTTTTTCAAGTTTCAGTTGGCATTTATTATATTCAAAATTAAAGGGAAAGGAGGGGTCCAATCGAAATTTTTGTAATATCCAAAATTATTCATAAGTCTTCTAGATATAACATTTGTTTGAAGTTTTTTTTATTTTAATTGGACCCCCCCTCCCCACTGATTTTGCATAACACTTCGAAGATATTAATTAAAAATCCAAGAGGAGTGAGCGAGGAAGGAACCGATTAAAAAAAATTTCAAATAAAAGTTGTAGATTAAGATCCTAAAAATAATTTTGGTCATTATAAAAATTTCGATTGAATCTCCCCCTTTCCTACGATAATATCAGGTAGATACTTTTTCAAAATTTGCAAAGGGGTCCAATTGAAAATGTTTTCAAACAAAAGTTGTAGATTGAGGTCCAAGAAATAATTTTTGGTATTATAAAATTTTCGATTAGACCCTTCCCTCCCCTCCAATTTTGCATAATATGGCTTAGATACTCATTATTAAAAACTGGTGAAGGTAGAGGTCCAATTGAAAAAAATTTCAAACGAAAGTTGTAGCTTGATGTCTTGGAAATAATTTTAGTTATTAACAAAAATTTCGAATGGACCCATCCCTCCCCTTCAATTTCGAATAAAATACATGTTAAATGAAGGAAATAAATAATTTCAATTTCAGAATCTGAAGTGATGGAAGTAGGAAGTGTGAGCAATTTCGTTCATGTTCACTACAAACCCGAGCAAATAATCACCCAGGCTGATGGAAATAACAACACGCCAAAAAAATGAGAAATTAAAATATCACACGTGACAATAATCATGAAAAAAAATTGTGAGATGGGCCAATTTGTAATGTTTTCATGCTTAAGGTCCAGGAGTCCAAAAATATGATTAGAAGTCGTCCCAATTTCCTACTTTTAAAAAAAGGACAAACGCTATAGCCATTGAAAAAAAAAAAAAAACTAAGACCAAATAATTTTAAAAAAGGAACCCTCTAAGTTAAATATAAATTGAAAATGCAAATTAAATGCTAATTTAGGGATTCAAGTTCATGATCAGTTACCTGTTAATATCATGCGTCAACGTCATGAAACATATTCTTGACTAATTTGTGAATTATCGTATTCAACACCGTGGAATTTCAATTTTGAGTTTGAGTACACATGATCGATTTGAAAATCGAACAAGAAACGGATTTTTTTTTATTTCTGAAAACGTAGATAGGTACCATATAAAATTACAAAAGAAATCAATCTATAAAAATTACTAAAAATTATTCTAAAAAGAACCAAATCATTCGGAGAATACCTAGTCTTCGTAAATTAATCATCCGATCCGAAGAAATCCATCCAACAAAAATTTACCCGACCAAAAATAAAGTCAAAACGCAAAATTGTACAATGACTCGATCGGAATCCGTTGAACTAGACGAGCAGGTGGATAAACCATTGATTAAAACATTTTTACCTACGCATTCCGGTTTTTTTTTCATCAATGTGGATAACACGTAATTTAATGAATAATATTAGCTCCAGGGTGATTTGAAAATAATCCATTAAAGAAACCGAAATTACATTAAATAAAAAATTCCGCGCGTCGTTTAACCACACACTTCCTAATACTATTTCCTCGTTCGGGTTTATCATCAATCAGATCAACAACCTTAACCTCTGATAGGACGATGTCTTGACAGATATAGATTGCGAAATGCATACGAATGAATCGGTGCATTCGAGATGACACAAATTTAGCATTGAATTTCGGACCTTGAATCGAGAGTGAATTTAATCAAGTTTATTAACACGTACGTAGTTAGTTCACACGTTCGACTCCTCCGCCTCCGGCGATGACTAATTTTTTATCCATACTGATGGGTGCTAGTATCTCGACGAGGAAGAAACAAACAAACACGCGCATAAACGTAAAATAAGGCACGACGCGACGACTACGGTGAAATGTTATGAAATTTAATGCTTCATTATTGTTGATTTTTCCACAATGGAATGTAACATTTCTATCGAACGTGAAATTATTCGCAATTTGGGCCTACGAGTATAATAAACGTGTCTGCGTTGATTATAATTTCAAATAATTATCCATTTATCCATAATAGTAACTCTAAAATGGAAAAAGGAAACAATATTAGCCATTTTATCTAATGCTTTTCGAAACGAAACTATTCACTTGTGATTTACCTTGCAGAAACACGTATTAACAGCATTGCTGATTGCTCAACTACAAAATACGTTGGTTCTATCGCAATCGAAACAATTCACCGATGAAATATCAATCGAACCTACGACTTTCTTTCAAAGCTGGCAAAGTCAAGTTCAGCTCGGTCCTTTGAGTATGTTGAGTCCTCTGCTAAGTCCTTTACTTTCGCAATTCACAGCAATTAGTAAAAAAGCCACCAGTTCGGCGGTTTCGAATTTATTATCACAATCGGAGCCCGGCAACGTTCACCAATCTTGGCAGAATGATAACACGAGTAATATAGTTAATCAATCGAATACTGAAACGCATGACAAACTTATTACCGTAAATAATTCGTACAACGGACATACTAATAGTTCGCCTGCCGTAGAATATTTACCAACGATTGCCGCACCATTTCTCGACTCTCTGGCTCATGGTATTATTGGCGGAATACAACAACACATACAGCTTATTAAACCAGGTACGACGACAATTCTTAGGATAATTTCGAAACGCAGGTATTATTACGAGTATCTATAAAGCACCGGAAATACTCACAAAACTGATACGATATAGGAACTAAATGGTGCGGAGACGGAAACAAAGCCAGAAGTTACGAAGACGTCGGAGTTCTGTACAAAACTGATAAATGCTGTCGAATGCACGATAAATGCCCGTATTTTATTTTAGCCAGGGAAACGAAGTACGGTCTTTATAACGATGGTCATTTTACCAGGTGAGTTTCCCCAGAGCTGTACTCGTCCGGTGACCGGAAACGAACCCTCTGCGAACAATATTAATACGTAGAAATTAATCGTTTTTCAGATCACATTGCGATTGCGATGCTTCGTTTTTCGATTGCTTAAAAAAGGTCAACTCACCATTTTCAACCAGCGTAGGAATCGCATATTTCAACATACTGAAGATGAAATGCTTCAGGTTAGAGTATCCCATCGTAATGTGCTCGCGAATGGCCGGGTAAGTGAACTGATGATGAACCTGATAAAACAAAGATACATGATACCATAATTATATCAACGACTCATGTAACAGTTCAATTATAATTTTACTTTAGCTACTGTTCAAATCGAATGCACACATTGAAATAAGAAATAAAAATAATTTTCACTTACTCAGTCAGCACACGTTCTTTTTTTCCGTAGGTGGATCTCGAAGCATTGTGTCGAATATATCGTAGACATGGCTAAACAGAAGAATTGGCAGTGGTTTGATAATCACGAATTTCGATGATCTCTTTACACTTGAACAAAAGCTATGGGAGTTTGGCATTTAAAAAACACCGTCTTGTCTTGTAATCAAATTCGATGAATAAGTAGTGATTATTCAACTATTATTAATAGCTTTTACCAAAGAATTCTCACTCGAACTACGAATTACTTATATTTACGATAAATATATTGAAATTAAATGCAAAACACGTAATAAAATCTCGAAACGTTGATAAAATTAAAACAAAAGGACAAGAAAATCGCATCCATTTTAGATTTTTATTTGACGAGTGATTTGATTGGAATTTTTTGATCATCAGTGTTGCCATTTTGACAAACTAAAACTGTTGTAACAATTTTTTTGTTTTTTATTATTTTTTTAAAATTAATTATTTTATGCAATTTTTTATGACGTGTACGTCTTTTTTGTCTTTGTGTGATTTAACTAATTTATTCCATTTCTTTTATTAATTTTTACATTGTGTATTGTACAGTAAATAAGATATGAATAAAATTCCTTTGATGTCTTTTCTACTCGTATCTTGTGATAAGAAAATAACTAGAGGTTTAAAAAAAAGGTTAAATCTAGGAAGGAAACAAAGTAAAATAAAATTTGAAGTTGGGAAAAATAGCATGGACTGAAAAAAGTTGAAATTGAACCAAAAATCACTAAAAATCGAAAAATTGTTTTTAAAAATGGATTTAAATCTAAATTGGCTGAAAAGTTGGAAGTTGAAATTTTCTTTCGCAATCTTGGAAAAATTATTCGACGTCTTGAAAAGTTTGTTTCGAAAAGAAATTCCTTCTCGAAAATTTAAAAAATAAGTTGTTTACAAAAAATGAATTCTTATAAAAAAATTAATTCCTGATCAATATTGAAATTTTCTTATTGAAAAATTCTTCCGGAATAAATTTTAAAGCGAAATACAATTATTAAGGGAAAAGGTTCGCGAGAAAAATTTTAAATAAAATATTTTCAGTCGTATTTTTGCAAAAAAAAATAAAAAAAATTTCTGGAAGAGAATATTTCGAATTTTGAAAAAAATACTGAAATTGTTATCTATTTTTTTTAATTCGCCAAAAATCGTCTAAAAACATCATAAAATTTCTTAATGAGACGAACCATCTAAAAAAATTTCTGAAACAAAGTCAAAAATCTTATTGAAATTTTTTGAAATTTTTATAAAAAATAAAAATTTTCTGGGATTTTGTGGGTACTACCTACTAACTTACTGTCTTCTTCATTAATAGGTCTATACGATTTCTTTTGAATGTCTAACATTGGAATAATTTCGGAAGCAGTTAAGATGAAAAGCCCTAAGTAAAATGGTATATAAATCAACTCAGGGAAATTTATGTTCTCAAGTGTGTGAAAAATGAACTTTTTTAATGCATAATAACCGAAAGAAATAAGAGAAATATTCTGATCTTCCTCAACCTGTCTTCGGCTTAATGAACGACTGTTGATGGAATTGACTGGTGAAAAATCAGATCGACTTGAAGGCTTCGCTTCCGAGTTTTGTAAAAGATTGACGAGCTCGATGCCGTATTCGTATAAATCGAAAATATTTTTGGGTACGGATTTTCCGGTGTTGAAGGTTTTCAGTAAAGGAGGGAAGAAGCGTAGAGTGGGATATTCGGTAATTCCGTATTCTCGACAGAGCTGAGTATTTCGATTATCGGCGCAATTTATTTGTTTGAGGGTTAAAACATGTTTCCAATCTGAAAAAAATTGCGACATTAGTTAGTTGAAATGAAATTGCAAAAAATATATAGTCTTTAAAAAAATCAATGCGTATAATTTAGAAATGGCTGAAAAATAAGTGCAAATGGATATGAATCAACTTAAAAATTAGGAGAAAATTGAATATTTGAAGAAAAAAAAAATCATTGAAAAATATTTAGAACTGCAAAAAAAATAATAATAATCTTTTGGAAAAGAATTACTTATAGAAGTTGAACTTCCTCAGAATTTTCAATTTCATAAATTGATACACCTAAAACAGCCTAATACCTCTGTCCGTATTGAACTTGGTTGTATTAGGAAAAATTAAATTGAATTGAAAAAATTGGAACTGAAATAAAATTGAAAAAGAAATTGAATTTAAATCAACTTGAAATTATGATCAAGTTGTAAATTTAAAAAATAAAGGAATTTTATGAAAAACAAAAAATCCCTTCGAATAGAAAAATCTATAATCGCTCCCATAAAAAAAGTAAGAATCATAGGTACTTACTACCACTAATGGAAGACTGTAATTCATCAACTGCTTTGAATAAGAAAGAAAAAGGAAATTTTTTGCCATCACAACGGCAGGAAGTACAGTTGTGGCTGTAAAATTGAACCAAAGAAGCACTGGTTGCATAGTAATTATTTTCGTTGAAATTATCATTCGTTAAAAGTGCAACTTCAAGATCAGGCTCGTAATAATTATTAGAGCATGGGTTTGAGATTTCATCTTCTAGAGGATCAGCTTTGATATAATCATTTTCAGCATTTGCCAACGAATGAGTTGTCAACAAAATGAGTTGAGCCAGCATCGGTAATGTCATTTGGTTGGGTTGATGTAAATTTGTTTTGATATGTTTCTAAAAATAGAAATCGAGCTATTAGCTATTTTAAGAATACTAAATAAAATTAAAAAAACTACATTATTTTATGTAATCCTTCCACGAAAAAATAATTTCAATATTTAAAAAAAAAAAAAATTAAAATTTTTTGATAATTTGTTTTTTTTTTATAAATTTTTTAAGCCATAATTCAAATGCCTAATTTAAAAAAAATTCTTAATTTCATTTTTCCTTTCTTTTTCAATTTTTAGAAAAGGTACAATGTGTATTCAACATATCAAAAAATTATAAAGCACCATGGTGCCTATTGGGATGGTCCTTATTTTGAACATTTTCGATTTGAAATTCACAACAAGAAATCAATTTTCTCCAAGAATGGGAAAAACTGAAAAATTCAGAATTTGTTCATCAGAGCCTTCAGAACAGACTCAAATAATGAGGAAAAAAATTTACTTTGTGAAAAAATCTTGAAATTTTTTTAAAAAATTTCTCGACAGAAAATCTTATTAAATTTTTTCTACAAAACAATCTCAATTTTTTTTAAAGTTACTTTCTTGTCAAAAAATCTTGTAAAAATAATTTATATATCATCGACAAAAAAAAATTCATGAAAAACACAAACTCAATACTTCCATGCTTGATTAAAAACAACTTTCAACTGAAAAATGATTTCTTAGTGTTTTTTTGGATTTAAATAGACTTTTATGCAAAAAAAAATTTCAGGGGGGGGGGTCCAAGTGAATATGCGGGTTTTTCGAACATACTCGAATAATGAGAAAAAGAATTATTTGAGCAATTTTTTCAAAGCAATTGAATTTAAGGAAAGTTTAAAATTCACCATGTTAAAAGTACCATTATTTTGGTACTTATTACCCGTGTAGCAATTGTCGACATCGACATTTATGTCGACAAAATTCAGACACATTTTTTTCTCGGTTAACGATGAATTAAAAATGATATTTGAGATTTAAAGTAATGTTCTATGTTAAACATAACTGTTCAATCAAAATTTTTGAATTTTTCTCAGTATTTTCCTATAATTTAGAAAACGTTGTTTTTCTACATAGACAAGTCGATGTAAAAATCGATACTCGATAAACGCATCGACATTTATGTCGACAATTTCTGCCAATTAAATTTACAAATTTTATATCTAAAAAGTACTAATAACAATTAATAAGAACATTTTAAGCTCAGGAATAAATAATTTTTGAAAGAATCACAAAATTTTCTTATTTTTCAAAGTTTTGAATAATACAACGACTTGTCGAGTTATTGTCGACATAATTGTCGATGGTCGAATAATGCATCGACTTCACTGTCGACAGTGTCGACCAGAGGAATTTTAAGTCGAGATAGTGTCGATGTGATTGTCGAGGGTCTAATAATGCATCGACTTAACTGTCGACAGTGTTGACCAGAGGAATTTTAAGTCGAGTTAATGTCGATCTAATTGTCGAGGGTCGAATAATGCATCGACTTGACTGTCGACGTCTTGAGGGTGATTGTGATACTCGCAGATAAAGTGTGTTGTGAATTAGTACATAAGGTCTAAGAATCATCTCTATGTTAGTTGGACACTCGCATGTGTCCAGCTACAAAGGTGGCCTCAATGCCGCATATTTGACAAAAAATGTCGAAATGTTGGCTTGAACACTATTTTTGGTTTAATTTTAATATATACTTATATTGAATATTTGAACTTAGCATATTTTTCAAAATCTCACCATTGCAAATGTCGATGTGGATGTCGATATAAATGTCGACACATCGAAATCGGTCACTTTTCGATCGTACATGTCGACACAATTGTGGATGGTTTGTCGAGCTTATTATCGACATTTTTGTCGACCGTCCAAATATGGCTCGACATGTCGAGCCATATTTGGACGGTCGACAAAAATGTTGATAATAAGCTCGACAAACCATCCACAATTGTGTCGACATGTACGATCGAAAAGTGACCGATTTCGATGTGTCGACATTTATATCGAAATTAGCATCGACGTTGCTACACGGGTACATGGTGAAATGAATTTTTTTCAAAAATGGGAATAATTGAAAAATTCAGAATTTTTTCATCAGAACCTCTCATAATGGACCCGATTGATGAGAAAAAAGAGTTTTGAACAATTTTTTCAAAGAACTCTAATTCAAGAAAAATTTGATATTCACACGACTAAATCAATCTATTTCAAAAATGAAAAAAAATTGAAAAATTCAGAATTTTCTATCAGAATCTCTCAGAACAGACTCGAATAATGAGAAAAAAATTATTTGAGCAATTTCTTCAAAGAAACTGAATTTAAGGAAAATTTGAAATTCACATCAAGAGATAAATTTTCTCCAAAAATGGGAAAAACTGAAAAATTCATAATTTTTTCATCAGAGCCTCTCAGAATGGACCCGAATAATGAGAAAAAAATTTTGAGCAATTTTTTCAGAGAGTAGAGTAGAGTATGAGTAGAGCATGAGTAGAGTATGAGTAGTATAGTAGTATAGTATATAGTTTATTTCAAATTTATGATAACAATTTCAATATCACCCCTCGATGCGCGTAGGCGCGTACGTATGAGTAGAGTATGGTATGAGTAGAGTATTGAAGATTTGAAAAATTAAAATTAAAAAAATTTAAAATTTGGAAATTGAAGATTTAAAAAATTTAAAAATTGGAAATTTAAAAAAAATTGTTGAATTGGAACGAAAACAAAATTAGACAGAGATTATTTAAATGATGAAATTATAATAAAATTGAAGGGGTCATTCCATATCAGGACACTACCCAAAATCTGTACCTATTTGAATAAAAATTGTGAAAATAAGTCGAAAATTGAAATGAATAAGTAAAAAATAGTACAAAATAAAAGAATTGATAATAGGTAAACGTAAATTTTAAAAAATACCTATTTAGTTTTAAACCTAAAAAATAAAAATTGAAAAAAACTTGAAAATCAAAATTAAGTAGAAAAATTCAAAAATTTGCAAGAAATTAAAAATTGGAGAAAAAATAAAAAATTTTACAAAAAAGGAAAAAAATCAACTTGATAATATCAAATTAAACTTATTGAAAGAAAGTGAGAAAAATGAAAAATCAGATAACCGTTGAAAAAAATTGAAAATTGCAAAAATTTCGAATAAAATAATGGTAATTGGGAAGAATTAAAAATCAAAATGAAGGATTTTTTTTGTTCGATAATTTAAAAAATACTCGAGTCATTTGAAAACCGAATTAAAGTTAGGGAAAAAATTGAAATCAAGATGTCTACAATTTTAAACAATACTAAAAATTTTTACAAATTCCAAAAAAATATAAAAATTGGAAAAAACTGAAAATCAAGATTAAGTAGGGAAACCCCTACAGAAAGATGTTAGCAATTAAAAATTCGAAAAATATTAAAATTTCCAAAAAAGAAAAATTTGAAGAAAATGAAAAAAAATAAAAAGTCAAATTACCGCTCAAAATTTTAAAAATTGCAAAAATTTCGAAAAAAAAATGAAAATTGGGAAGAATTATAAATCAAAATGAAATATTTTTAAAAATAAAAAGTGTTAGAAATACATATTTTAAAAATTGAATCAAAGTTGGGGGGAAAATGAAAATGAAAATCGAGCAGACAACTACAAAAAATTGTGGCAACTTAAAAATTGGAAAATTATTAAAATTTCAAAATAAGTACAAAAAAAAGAAAATCGAGTAAATACCATTAATAAAAAATTTAATTTACTTACACCGAGTGTCTATCTTGATTTCAAAGGGGTAGTGGTTCGTAAAAATTTCAAAATTCCATTTGAACCTAGTTTAACCATACGAAAAGAAACTAGAATCACTGCTGTGAAACCAGGTGGTAGTTCCTTGGATACTCTGCACCACAAAACAACAACAATTAGCACTAATTTTTACCCGAGACAGTTTGCTCGAAGGAAAGGGTGAGCTCGATTGAGGCGAATAAATTTTTAACTAATGTTTTATTTTACGAAAGTATCTACTGAATTAATTATTTTTGAAAAAAACAAACACACTAAACGATATTTTTTATTTTTGAATTCTATTTTATTATCAAGATAACACGAAAATAAAAAAAATAAAAAAAAATAAAGAAAAGGTCTTTCCATCAAGCTCTTTGAAAATTGAATTATTCTTGTCGTACATGGGTTGATAGGTACACGTAGGTAAATAAAAAAGGAGACAAAGGATCACGAAATACGTATTACCAAAGTGGATAATGTGGAAAAGGTGAAGGTGGGAAAAGTTGGAAAAGAGTCGATCATATGAAGAAACGAAAAAAGGGTTGAATAAAGGGGAGATAAGGGATGGAATGTAAGTACGAATCAGGAAATAACTTAGTTAATCTTAATATGTAGGTCACAAAAATTTTAAAACGATAGATAATTCATAAAAATTATCTAGAGATAAAACCGTCTCGAGGACACGAATAAAATAATACAGGTACCGGCTTCGTCATACAACTCAAAAGGGTAAAATTCATCTACCCTAACCAGTTTTTGTTGAAGACAAAAATGTAAATGTGTACGTAGGTACTTAATAGGTACCTTTAGTAATTTCTGAGTTTTTTTTTTCAATTTTTTAAAATAAAAAATATTTTATTTAAAAAATTATTCTAAAAAGAAATATTTCTTAATTTTTTGAATTAAAAATGTCTTAAAATCTATTTTAGAGGAAAAACGATTTTTTTTTTGACAGGGAAAGAACTACTCAATTTTTTCAAGTAGGTACAAAAATGTACTAGGTAATTTTTTAGAGTGAAAAAATCGTATTTTTTGTCACATTTCTTAAAAATATGCCCTTTAAAGGGAGGGAATGTCTCAAGTTTTTGGATAAAAAATTTTTTCTTTTCTGTTTCTTATGAAGTAAAACATCTGTTCATTTTTTGGGAGAAAAGAAAATTTAAATTTTTCCTAAAAGAAAGAATGCGTAGGTATTTTAAGTTTATTAAATTTGAAGAAAAAAATCTCCATTTTTTTGAAATAAAAATAATCTTTTTATGGAGTAAAAAACTTATCAATTTTTTGAAAAAAAATATCACTGAATATCTTCGAAGAAAAAACTCTGTTTTTTAGAAGAAATTTTTTTTTTTTAGACCAGATAAATCTTTCAAAAATTTTTAGAGAAAAAATCTGATTTCTCAGGAAAATTAAATTTTTTAAGTACCTATTTGATATAAACAAGTATCTCGGAGAAAAAATTCTTAGTTTCTTGAAATGAGAAGATTTTTAATTTTGTGTATTAAGCAAATTTCTCTTTTTGGAATAAAAGAATATTTCAAGTTATTTTGGAAATATCTCAATTTAAAAAAAATAATAATAAATGATATTTTTGAAAAAATCACTGAATTTTTTCATCAAAAAATCATTTTTTTAGAAGAAGAAAATCTCCCTAACATTTCTTATTTTTTTTGTAATAAAATAATATTTCAAGTTGTACAGAAGAAAAACTCCCATTTTTTCGTAATGAAAAATCATATTTATTTGAACAAACACTCTACCAATGGCAGTACGAATGGTCTCAACAATCAACAAACAAATTATTTATGCACAAAAAGTCAACTCTCCCTTGGAAAAACCTACCTAATACTAATAGAACTGACGAAGTTATCATAACGCGAATCCGTATTGGTCATACAAGAATCTCCCATAATCATTTATATCAAGGAATCCAACAAACACCCACCTGTCATTATTGCTCTTCAAATACCCTAACTATCAACCACCTACTATTTTCTTGTCCCTCTTTTTCAAATCAACGTTTACAATATGATATAAACCCCCAAATATTATCATCTGACAATCTGGAAAAAATAGATCAACTAATAACCTTCTTAAAGAAAACCCATCTTTACAATTTAATTTAAACCTCATTGTAGGGGCGCGATAATCCTGGTAATTAAAAGCGCCCAAAAAAAAAAAAAAAAAAAAATTTGATCAATTTTTTGGAAAAAAATCACTGATTTTTTTAGAAAAGATCAGTTTATTTTAGAAGAAAATTTTAAAAAAAAATTTTTAAATGAAAAATTTTTCTTCTACCTGTTTTTTAATTTTTTATAATAAAAATGAACCTATATTTTTGTTTTTGATTTTTGAAGAAAAAATCATTTTTACAATCATTATTTCAAAAATTTCCAACTGTACAATAACGTGTTTTGAATAAGTTGGATTATCCAAAATTGGAGGGGAGGGAGGGAGGGGTCCAATCGAAATTTTTGTCATGACCAAAATTATTCCTGAAATTTGAAGCTACTACTTTGTGGCAAAAATTTTTCAATTAGATTCTTTCCCTTTTCCTTCCTCAATTTTTAATTGGTATCTTGGGGGTGTTATGCAAGATAAGTGGAGAGAGAGGGGCTCAATTGAAAAAAATTTTAAACAAAAGTTGTAGCTTGAAGTTTTAGGAATAATTTTGGTCATAACAAAAATTTCGATTGGACTCCTCCCTCCTCTCCAATTTTGGATAATTCAACTTATTCAAAAACTTGACTAAAAGCAGGGGGGATGTAAGGGGCCCGATTGAAAAAATTTTCAAACAAAAGTTGTAGCTTGAAGCACTATAAATTATTTTGGTTATAACAAAAATTTCAATCGAACCCCTCCTTCCCCACCAATTTTGAGAAATATAACTGTAGCTTGAAGCACTATAAATTCTTTTGGTTATGACAAAAATTTCGATTGGACCCCACCCTCCCTTCCAATTTTGAATATAAAGTAATGTAGCACTGGACTTGGTAAAAAATTCAAGGCTTTTGCATTGCAACAATTTTTTTGTTTTTTATTTTTTTTAATTTGCAATTTTTTAGGACGTCTACGTCTTTTTTGATTTCGTTTATTTTTACATTGTGTATTGTACATTAAATAAGATACGAATAAAATTCCTCTGATATCTTTTTTACTCGTATCTTGTGATAAAAAAATATTAAACAACTAATCGAGAGAGGGAAACGTAATAAATTAATCAAATTTAATTACCCCACTATCCATGAATGTTCAAAATTAATGTCTTGAAATTGACACTTTGATTGATTCATTGAAAACAAATTTAATTTATACCTATATGGTATAATACTTCACATACATTAATACAAAATATCAAAAAGTACTCGAGTACTTAAATTGTGAAAAGATCTCAATCGAAAATCATCAGTCAACAATACTAGGCTAATTTAATTGATTCGTTCGATTACGAGTCCGATCTCTAAATAAAAGTACGATAGTGCCAGGGTTCTTCCCAGCACAACCCACATCGAAACAGTTTTTCCAAATTATTAACAAATTTCCCATAAATTACGATATTTATTTTAACGTAGGTGTTTATCAAGGAAACCGCATTAAATGGTCTTATACGTAAATTGCACCTGACGACCTGAGATAACGTTATGAACTATTGAATCTGACGTCGGAAGCATCTGGGAAGTTGTCGGCCATGGTCACCGGTCAATAAATTACTGCTTATGATCGCTTAATATAATTCATCGAAAATTCCCGTGCACTTGATTAGTGAGGTAGGTAGATCATAACCTGAATCCAATTACGAAAAAATATTTTTTTCACAATGATTCAGATCAATGAATGACTCTTTATAATATTCAACCAGAACTGATTTTTGTTTCAGTTTGATTTTAATAGTGGTGGCGGAATTATATCTATATTTTATACCGGTTCGTACTTGCGGTTTGTGTTGTGAATTTGATTTTTTTTTAGAATATGATCGAGGTAAGCGAATTTTATTTTAGTTGATCAAAGGCAGGAAACTATGAAAACGTAGGTATAGGTACCTACCTACCTACCTAGACCTACTTTGAAATTGTTTTTGTTTTATTTTTTTATTTCAATTTACTCCAACTCTAATCAATTGTTTTGCTTTTTTTTTTTTTTTTTTTTAATTCAAAATACTCAAGTATAATTATTTGTTCTTAATTTTTACAGACCCAAATAGAAATATTAACCTTAGTTTTGCTGTTATCCCACGGTATAGACGCCCTTCCAAAAAACTTAGTCGTCCCAAGTGAGCAGAATTTTCCCATTTTTTTTTTTTTTTTTTTTAATTCAAAAAAATATCAAAACATCACCATCTAATTAAATTTATCTTCTGAAATTCTCAACAGCTACAAGGTGGTGCGGCAAAGGAAACATTGCCAAAGATTACGACGATCTAGGAATGTCCTTCAAAACAGACAGTTGTTGCCGAGCTCACGATCACTGTGCTGAAAGTATCGAAGGGGGTGGAAGTAAATATGGTTTACAAAACGATGCATCAACTACAAGGTAATACAATAATACGAGCATGCAATTTTTAATGAGTTCATTAACCCAGACGTGGTAATTCTAAATTTTTATCGTTCATTGTATAGGTCTCATTGTGACTGCGATCTCAGATTTTTTAATTGTCTGAGCGAAATAGGAAGCAAATTTTCAAGAGTTATCAGATTTCAGTATTTTCATACATTGCAAATGAAATGCTATCGATTTGAATATCCTATTATTAGATGCTCGAAGAAGATTGGGTTAGTATAACTAATTAACGTCTTTTTCTGTAAGTCGGTACTATACCTAGGTGAGTGGGTGGATGATGGATAGAATAGAAAAAAATTTTAAAAAATATATTTTCAATTAGGTAGGTACCTGTACCTATTACCTAATTTTTATTTTCAAATTGGAAAATTTTGCTTGCTTTCCCAAAAAAAATTATAAGTCTTATTTCCAAGAAAAATTATAAATTTTTAAATCAATAATTGGAAAATTTCATTTTTTAATTTAAAAAAAATGTTTTATAAAAAATTACCTGCATTGAAAAAATCAAAAATTTTGTTTTTTAAGAATAATTTGAAGGAAAATTTTGAAAAATTAGTTTTTTAGAAAAATTATTTTATAAGATGAAACCAGAAAATTTTGGATTTCAAAATTTCGACAAAAATATAAAAAATTTGATTTTTTTGATTTGAAAATTTTACTTTTAAGAAAAATACCGAGGTATAGAAAATTTTAAGTTTGTTTCCAACAGAAAATTTCAATGTTATTTTTGGGACAAATTCAGAAAAAAAAATTAAAAATTTTTTTTTTTTATAATTAATTTTTTTATTAAAAATTTTAAAAATTTTAAAAATTATTTTTTTATTAAAAATTTTAAAAATTATTTTTTTATTAAAAATTTTAAAAATTATTTTTTTATTAAAAATTTTAAAAATTATTTTTTTATTAAAAATTTTAAAAATTATTTTTTTATTAAAAATTTTAAAAATTATTTTTTTATTAAAAATTTTAAAAATTATTTTTGTATTAAAAATTTTAAAAATTATTTTTTTATTAAAAATTTTAAAAATTATTTTTTTATTAAAAATTTTAAAAATTTGTTTTTCAAATAAAAATTAGAAATAGATATTTTGATCGTTTTTTGAGAAAAAAAGTTTTGGTTAGAAATTTGAGAATATTGAATTGTAATAAAGTTGAAATGGGTTTTATTAAAATTTCAAAAAATTTATTTTATTTGAGGAATTTTTCAGCAATTAAGTATTTTTATTTTAAATTTTTGCTAAAAACAATTCTTTCAATAATATAATTATGTATTTGCCTCCGAAAGCAAAATTTGATATTTTCTGCTAACAATAAAATAGAATTTTCTGTTTTTCACAAGACTTTGATAATTTCAATTTTTTAGAAAAATTTTTAAAAATATATTATATTTATCAACAAAAAATATTTTAAAATTTTAAAAATTAAAAATTATGTTTTTAAAGAAAATCTTGAATGATTAATTTTATAAAAACTTTTTAAAAATTTGCTTATTCAATGTGTTTATAATTACAGGATTATTTTTGGGGTGTTTATAAATAATCCTGTAATTATAAACACCCCCGCCCCCCCAAAAAAAAAGAAGTAAAACGTACATTTTAATAATAAATATTTTAAAATTTTGTTTTTTACGAAAATTTAAAAAAAAATCAATTAATAATCTTCAAGAATTTATTATCATTTTGAGACAAAATTTTAAAACTTCGTTTTATAAAAAAAAATAATAAAATTTTGTTTCTTTGGTTAAATACCTTCTCGTATAAAAACATTTTAGATTTTTTTTGCAAAAAAGAAAATAAAAGTTTGTCTTTCATGAAAAATTTAGGAGTCGTTCATCCGCAAAATAATATTCAAAAATTTTGTATTTTGACATAAAAAACATTCAAAAATTAAAACAAAAAAATTTTATTTAAAAAATATGAAATTTATGTTTCAAGAAAATGTTTGTTTCTAACAGAAAATTTCAATGTTATTTTTGGGATAAATTCAGAAAAAAATAATTGCTTTCAACTAAAATTTTAAAATTATTTTTATATTAAAAATTTTAAAAATTGGTTTTTCAAACAAAAATTAGAAATAATTATGTATTTTGATCATTTTTTGAAAAAAAAAGAAAAAAGTTTTACTTAGTTGGAAATTAAAAAATTTTGGGTTTTAATAAAGTTGAAAAAACATGAAAAAATTTCAAAAAATCGTTTTGTAGAAAAAAAAATTGACTTTGTTTTTCAAGAAAAATTCTAGAAATTTAGTTTTAGCAGAAAATTTCAAATTTTGCTTTCGGGGGTAAATATTATTAAAAGAATCGTTTTTAGCAAAAATTGAAAATTAAAATAAAATAAACTGTAAAAAAAATCCTCAATAAAAATTAATTTTTTTGAAATTTTGGTAAACCCAGAAGTTTTAAATTTCTAATAATTTTTTTCGGATTTTTTCAAAATATACTTTGTGTTGTGAGAAAAACGAAAAAAAAAATTGAAAAAATTAATTTCATTCAAAAATTTTAAAAATTCTTGCCCATTAAAAATAAAATTAAAAAATTATGTTTCAAAAAAATTTAAGAACTTGACATTTTTTTTTTTTTTTGCAGAAAACGAAACCACGAGCAATGTCAGGAATATATCGTTGACATCAAACGACCACCAATATGGCAATGGTTTGATAACGCTTTAAGCGATAGAAGAGCTTTATAATGGAATTTTTCCATATCCTCAACTATAAACGATTTCGGTGTTATTAACCAAAAAATTAATCTGTGATATTAATTATAATTTAAATTAAAATTCATTCATTGTTATTTCACGTTGAACAAAATAAAAGCTTTTTTATATATGTACTTGATATTTTATTATTTTTAGATTAAGTAGGTATAACTTCACGATGCATTATAAAAAGTATTCAGTACTAAGATACATAAATAAAAAACTAAATTCGAGTATTGTAGAAAAAAATTAAAATAACGCAGTCTCAATAATTAAAATTGACGCAACCTGCTTCAAAAAAATATATTGTTACGCAACATCACAGTTTATCTGTATTTAAAATTCACCATGAAAGTTGAAAGGCTACTCAGCCATTAGTGGAGAAGAGAAGATCAGCTGGAAATCATCAACACAAACTCGGTAACCAAATCGATTTCGGTTTGGTGGCGTAAATTTCATACATTTCAGCAGTTTTCGTCATATCTTCGACACTCGCAAATTCCACAATATTTCTAAACGTACAGCTATTAGCTTTATATTTGGAATACTTCGAAGATACCCAAATAGAGGAAATCTCAGCACTAGACACGAACTGAGACCATAGATTTTCATCAGTGTCGACGATCACGTTAACTAAACCAGCTCTGGTCTTGAATAAGTTTTCCAATTCGGTAGCAGGGATAGAACATTTTCCATCGCTCGAAAATCCCACTACTACAGCGTTCCCAAATACAAGAGCGGCAGATATTACGAATATCAACTCGTATACCGGTACATCGTCAGCTTTGATGGCTATTACTCCGAGAGGCTCGCTACGAATTATTATTTGGAAGCCTTTTTCGTGTAAGCTTTGTTCGTATTCTTTATCGACCGAATAGGAAACCCAAAATTCCATAAAATAGGCAGCTTTATCCCACGTAACTGTTTCCGTTTTATCCAAGACGCTATAAAAATAATTAAAAATTAACGCAATGAACATAATTAAATTACCAAGTTGAGAAAGATTTTTTTTACCTTTTAAAATGAGACCTCCAATTATTCGTCATTGAAACTGAAACTGTTTCCAAAAACGACGCCTTCGATAGATTATCTAATTTGTGCCAAGTTGCGAATGCTGATTGAGATTGTTTTATCACAGATGAAATATCTTTTCTAGAATTAGAATCGATAATTAATTTTAAAATTATGCATAATTATAACAATTCTATTATTTCAAAAAAAAAAAAAAACCACCAACTTGATACATATTGAATTTCTTTCCCCAGGGTAAAGATAGTCTTCAGTAATTAATTTATTTTCGTAGTTCTCAGGGCAGAAATTTTCGAAAAAACCTACGATTAAAAAATTAATTAGTAAGCAACTTCACATCTATGTATTAAAATGTGTATATACCATTCCTCACCTCGTTTCCCTAAAAATGTGCCATATCCAAAGGAACCCCATGGTCTAAATGGGACAGCAGGACTAAAATGATTTACGCTGTTGACCCAAACTGTTCCATACTAAAATAAAATAGGTAAATAAATAAACGAACTCGTTGCAATTTTTCTTCTTTTTTTGAGAAACATACTTTTCCAAAAAAATAAAAAATCGAAATTACATTTTGAACAGGCAAAGATTTCTTGATTTTAACTGGGGAGCAATTTTCGTTTTTTCACCCTTTGTATTTTGAAGTGTATTTTTGCGCCAACCGTTCACTTTTCGAAAAAAATTAATGTAAGCTTTTTTGTTGCAAATTTCATGTACATTAATTTCAATTCTGACCATTTTTTCATTTTAAGGCATATTTGAAGAGATATAATCGAAAAATATTTGTTAGCTCAAAACACAATTTCGCACCATTTTTTGGTCCAATTTCTCTTCTCTGGGTTGATATAGCTACTTACTGCCAATTTATTAGGCATGGATATCGATTCTACTGCATCATTGGTCCACACAGAAACAGCCAAACCACCGCTGGAAGAATTGGCAAATGATAAAGCTTCTTGTGTAGTTCTAATGGGAATGATAGAAATAACCCGATGATAGGTTGTTTTCTCTTCGTCGGAAATGATGGGTGAATTTAAAGCTGCGTCGTCATTTACTAAAAATACGCATCTCAATAATCGATGGAGTAATTCGATAACCTGAAAAATAATATCCAAAGTTAATATAAAGCGAAAGTAATAAATAATAAGGAAATGAAAATAGATTACTTCAACTCCGCCATCTTTTTTCTCCTTAATCAGTTTATCTAGAATTTGATCTACTTCAGAGCTATTTTCTTTCCAATCGTACGAAGTATTACGATTTTTCACAACGAACTTCAAACATTTTACAAATTTTTCATAGCAGGGTTCTTGAACGTAAATAATATTTGGAAACCACAAAACCTGAAAATACAAAGAATTAAAATTCTTTTTTGCTTTTGATTTTCAAATAAATTACAGAAAATTGATAAACCTCATTGGATTGAGTACAAGTAACAATGCTGTCGATGGCCGAATCGATATCAGCAGATTTCAATACGATTATCGGACATAGCGAATGTTTCTTCAATAATGCTGTTTGTATAAAATACATAAAATGTGAAAAAAATTTACAATTTAAATTCATATTTGCAGTAAACGGATCGATTACGTTTCCGATGGTACCTTTATTGAAATGGAATTTACCCTTGGGTACTTCTTCCGGTAGAATACCCATGATTTGTAAGCTATGAGAGGCAATCACCGGAATACACTTTTTGTCGAAATATGGAACAACATTGACAACACCTTGAGGTACTCTATTGAACAATAAACATGTATTAAAACATTTCGAAACGTTGCTGGTAGGAATTTAAACAATTAAAATTACCCTGCTTCGATAAGTATGGCTGCAAAACAAACAGAAATCACAGAATATTGGGAATTGACGTACAAGCTGATGGAATTGCCACTGGCAATAGGTGCAGCAATCAATAAACTTAAGGTTGTAAAAATAGGACAATCTTCTAAGATCATGCCATTCAGATCTGTAATGAGAATCGATCGATTTACAAAATATTGAAATAAATTTATCAAAATAAATTCAAAGAATTTTACTACTTTTGTCGACAAATGGGGAAGTCGTCTTCTCTCCTTTAGATTCGGCTTTATGAGCGTAGCGGGCATAATATGCGAATGTTTCAGCACAAAATGCTATATCTTTCTCAATTTCATCATCTGATCGACGACTAACACCTCTGGCAGCATTCAATAATTCATCCTTGTTCTTCGGCACAACTACACTTATACTACAGAGAAGGAAAACTTTTCGTTAATTGGTGAAATGTAATGAGTTACTAATAATCGATACTTTTTTCTATATACTTTTTTAGCAAATTGCAACGATCCCATTCACTGGCAAATGCATTTACTTGTTCTACAAAACGTTCTTCTGATAGATTAACAAGTGCTCCTGACATGAAACATTGAGTGTGACTGCGATTCTGATTCAATTTCTCAATTATCTGTGTGACAATAATATTACATCAATTAGTGTTGATTTTTTACAAATTAGAATCACATAATATTCCATAAAATAGAAATAAATAAGTCATTTCACTTTGGGATACATACACTTTCCAGTTTCATTGTTGCTTAGCTGCTTTATTTCGTCGTCGGTGCACGAATCTATGAACTTTTGTTTCCTGTCGAATAATTATCTTTTGCTTTTCTAAACGAAATACGAAATAATTCTGTTCAAAGGTCCATTTGGGTCCAAATTAATTTTTTTCATAAATATTTTTTATCAGTAAAATCGACATCGGGTGCTATCGGCTGTTTTCGAGCGTGCTCGTTTGACTTATTATCAATTTTGCAAAATCAAAACACAAACATTTGAAATCCGAAATTTGAAAAGCTCGAACTTACCGAAATTGTTTTAATTGAAGAGCACAATGGAGGTAAGAATTTAATTAAATTATTTAAAAACATACATCGACAATGTACATTTTCAGATTAATTAAATTGAACCCTAACTATGTATTATTTTAGGAAGTGAAGAAATTTTTGCAGCAGATATTGCATCGTGTTGACGGCCTGTATTACATTTTAATCGCCGATAAGGATGGAGTGCCTTTCATCAAAAGTAAAATTCTCAAATTAATTAGTTATAAGTATCATTTAATCCCATTTTTGTTTAAATTATAATTACGCTCATCTGTTAAAGTGAGTTCTCAAAATGCTCCTGATATTGGATCGAGGTTACATCTTCTGTCGAATTTTGGTATTGTAGCAGATCAAGCTAATAAATTAGATGTTGGCAGAACAATTTCAATTACTTCGGTACATTCTAATTACCAGGTATGCGATTTCAAAAATATTCAATGGCGATTGCATCCGGAGTACTGATCGAAATATTGAAAATATTTTACAGGTCGTTCAAGTATACAGTTTGCCTTTGATTATTACTTTCATTGCTGATGCGGAAGCAAATACTGGATATATACAGAGTTTGGAAAGTCAATTAGAACCATTATTGATTGATCTGAAAGAAATAGTACACGAAAGGCACGAATTGAAATAATTATTTTTTGTAAATTTCCATGTTTTATTTTTATATTTAATTTATTCATTTTCTGTTACCCTTTTTTTCTATGAATGTAAATTTGTTTTGTACGCGTGTCTGTATTATTGGAATTATTTGATATTTATGTTTTCTTGCTTTATAAATAATTGAATTACAAAATATAAATTGTTGAATAACGTAATATTCGTTTCAAATTCAGACGCAATTTTGCTATGAGTGGTAACTTTTTTCGTTCGTTTCAATATTTACAAAGGATCGTTGCTTTTATGATATATTCAAAGTTCCTGATTGATTTTGATCTAAAAATTTCAATCTCTGAGACAGCTGAAGTTCTCTGGTCGTTAAACAAATTCTTAAACGAGCTTACGTGCGAAAGTTGGCCGGAAAAATCTGATTTTGAAGTTGTCGTTGCTCGCGCAGCGCAGTTCAATGAATCACCTTAAGGTGTGTTTTAATATTTTTGTTTCTCTTATCAGTTATTATCACAATAAAATTTTGTTCAAGGAATTTTGAAAAAAATGATTAAATTGGAGTTAAAAATTTATTCATAGCACTTTATGTTTTCTGTAATTAATACTCGATCTAATTTTTATCATCATGGCTAGTCAAGACGATAAATTTATGCACCACTTGCGTAATGTATTAGAAAAATATCCTCGTTTGAAATTTGTGAGTATTTCGTTACAATATTTTTCATTAATACAGTGTAGAATTATTCATAATTTGTATTTGTAAATCATTTTTTGTTTTTTCTTTATTTACGAATGAACAGTTGCTTCCACATCTACCCATTTATGTGGGCGGTGCAATCGTAGCTGTTGGATTTACGTTGTTCCAAGTTTTGGATCCCTTACCAGACTACGATAAACCAGCGAATGCAGAACGAAAATGTGACCCTAATACAGGATTTCTTTATATTTGGCGTAATCGAAAATAGTTTTTGTCTGTTTTTTAATGTATATATTTTGTGTTTTTAAGTATTAAATTGTTGTGTAATTCGTAACTTTGCCTGCTCACTTATTTGACCAGATACGTACGCATAAATCTGAACTTGGTTGAAACGTACGTCCACTTTTAATAACAGTTTGAATGAAAATTCTTTGATAGATAAAATTAAACCACGAGCATGTCCAACATGAATAAATAATTTCAATACTGGGATATATGCATAAACTTGATTTTTATAATTTTACTACCTACCATCATAACACACATAAGACATAATATTAAAGCCAACTAAAAATCGTTCAATAACTCTTTCTATTCGCTTACTTTTTATATAAGAAGTACTATCTTAAATTACATCGTCATCGATATAAAATCGAATGATACATTACGAATAAGTGAAATCTATATATGTACAAAATAACGAATATATTTCAACTTCAAGCGAATCTAATAACATAACGTAGCTTTTTCAATGATGTGGTTTATAACCCTTTTGAAGATGAACGGTACCGATATTTGTTTGAGCATAGGAATTATCGTCTGGGTCACCAGGTCTTCTGTATTCCGGTGCTGAAGATGGGAAAAACACTCCGGAAATATTCACCAACTGCCAAATTCAGGATAGGTTAGATAATAAATTCACTCGATTCATTTATCTGACAAATTTACACTTACTTTGAAGTCCTTATCGCGGTATTTCTCCCAGTTACCTTTACCAGTCAGAGGGTCAATTCCGTCAGGGTTGGTTAACCATGTTCGTAAGCTGAACCAAGTGGCAAGAACGACTCCTGCGCCACAGCAGATATACATGGGCCATAGCTGAAATCGATAAAAATATTAACAAATTGCAAATGAAAATCACTGATTAGAAATTATAAACTAAATGATACGTCGTTAAGGTACTAACCGATTTATTTTTCTTCAATGTTGACGGGGTCATACCGTACATCAAATTTTCTTCCATCCAATTGCCGATACCCATGATTAGGATATCGCTTAAAACTAGGAATTTAATATAATCACTTTCTCAAGAGATAACTATTAACGATAGAGATATTTATCTCTAAAATACCGAGTAATAAGCGAAATCACTGCGACGAAATTGAAATTTTTTTCAATGACTGATAGAAAAAAAAAATTTTTGAAGCACCAAACACCAAAGATAGAGGTCATTCAGCCTGGTAATTTTTTTTTGTGTTTGTGTTTGATTTTGATGAGTGTTTCCTTCTTGTCTTGCAGAGTGCGTTACTGAAACTTGCACATTTTTTGGGAAGTCTAGACTCTAGAGAAACACCGGGTACTGTTTGAGGCACCGCACGCCGCCTATTCGATAAACAATCTTGCTTCATGCAATTCGGTCGGTCGGTCGGTCTTTTGAAATAAGCGTTTATGTTTAGATTTTTTCGATTATTGTCTACCGGCTATTACTTATTATTTTAGAAAATTGAAAGAAATATTCAAACACGTTGTGAATTGTGTTGTCCTTTGTACAATTGATGTGTGATTCTATCCTATTTTTGTATTTTTAAATTTTACTTGTTTCTTGTTATAATCCCGCGTGATCAATTACAATGGCTGACGGCAGCAAAGGAAAAGTCAGTATATTTTAGTAATGTTCTCTTACATGTATATTTACCATGTGAACCAAGTTCACATTTGCATTTTTATACGATGCTTTCATAAACCGCTACGGTGATCGTTACCAAACCACCGTAATGAAAATTTTTCGCCGCTGTGTGAAGAACAAGTTGCCACTTCATACGCTCTAATGATGCTCTTTTTTCGATTGTTACAGGAGGTTGAACACATTAATTTGAAAGTTTTAGGACAAGATAACGCTATTGTACAATTTAAAATTAAAAAACATACGCCCCTCAAGAAATTGATGAACGCTTATTGTGACAGAGTGGTAAGCATCGCTATTCACGTTACTGTTACGCATCTTTCCTGTCTTCTGATGTTCCATGTGTTTGAAAATCATTGGATGTATTTTCACCTTCGTCGTGTACCTATTATTGACATGTATTCGATTCGTTGTTTATGTCATACTTCCGAATACTTCCGTTATGATTTTCCATGTCTATTCCTCAGTAGTATTGGTTACATTGCCTAACACAGCTCAAGTTTTGACTTGAATTTTGGCTTAAATGTTCATCTTACTGATACGATTGTTAATTTTTACAGGGTTTAGCAATGGCCACGGTACGATTTAGATTTGACGGACAAGCAATTAACGAAACCGACACCCCCTTATCGCTAGAAATGGAAGAAGGAGACACGATTGAAGTGTATCAACAACAAACTGGTGGCAGTTTATATTCCGCCATATTTTAAGAAGTTATATTGTAATGATAAGAAGTTAAATTGTAATAATCGACATATTATTTTTCCGTTTTTTCCGCTTCACATTAATTGATATGTACATTTTATAAACAATAAATGATTAAGTAAGAATCTATTGTAATTAGTTAATTAATGTGTTACGTGTGTTTGTATTTTTGTCACACCTTGACTCGTAAATGAAATATTTGGCTTCGCTGTGAAATTCGATGTTTTTTTGATGTGAAATAAATCAACAAAAACATTCTTCAGTTTTGTTTACAAGTGTATAAAAAGAAGTCAGCTTACGAATAGCTTGGGAAAATTTTCATTTACCTATGAAATCGTCGTTTGAAATGTTTTGAAATTGTATTTTCTTCGAAAAAATTGAACGTAGAAGTATCTTATTTGTGGTTCGTCTCGATACAGTCGTCGCAACTCGTTTGGAAAGTACAAGAAAATTCTGTTTGTGAGCTCTCTTTTGTTAGTATTTCAGTCTGGTTGTAAAAAATCGATAATTTACGACGTAATTGTTTAACATCCGGTTGATCCCAGTTCGAGAATGTACGCTACCGAATGAAACTCCAGTTGTAGTATCTTCATCTGTTCACCATATTTGCCAGTGCCAACCGTAGGTAGTTTTTTTCATCAGAAACTCATACGTCAGTACTTCACTTCGTAAACAACTCGTAATTATTATACTAATTCAACACCACATGCTACAATGTGAATGATATTACACGATTCTCGTTAGTGTTATGAAGATGATTTCGTTATCTGACGAATTTAGCATTATAAAGTCCGATTTTTTGAGCTTAAAGGAGAAAATATCGTCGATAGAATTACGAATCAAATTAATAGAAAGCAAAGCCAACGCGTCGAATAATAATAATCACGTGACGCTACCAGAATTACATTCCTACGTCAAGTCGACGTCTCGTTTAGAAAACGATGCGAATGCAGTTCTCAACTTGGAAAATATCACCAACTCAGCATTCCACGTGCAGCAAGATTTAGATAAAAAAACGAGAAACATTATCGAAGAACTCATGTGGGAAAGTACCCTGTCCAAAGCTGTGCTCCAAGTTCGAGAAACTTTCAAAGATGCTTATTCGAGGGAAATGTTCGTACGGTATTCGTTTGAATTGGTCTTGGAAAAAGACGAACAATATCGTAAAATGATAGGTACCTTGTTCGGACACCTACTCACGCAAAACGTCATCAATCAAAGCAACATATTCAACTCGTTGTGTTCGGTTTTGATGGTAATCGAGAATTCAAACAATTACAACTCCGAAGTATGGCACAATCTCGGCGAAATTTTATTACCTATCATTTTAGAAAGTCACATCAAACTTCTACACTTGCAACGTAAAGTTCAAGCGATACTAAAACAAGAATGCTATCGAGAGTTCATCAATCACTTGATGCATTCGATAGAAGAAAATAAAAAACAAAAATTCAAATCCGATGCGAATAAAACTCAAATCGTAAATCTTCCTACCCAAACCATACCAGCAGTTCCATGTAATATCGAAGTGATAAAACCTAAACTCCCAGAAGAGGCCAGAAACGATATGAAAATGAATTTGGTTAACGCGATGCAAGCAGATTACATCGATGCATCGAATTTATACGACGAAGAGAGGTATTCCAAGTGCAAAATGTCAATGGATGCTGATGCTGCAGAAAAAGAAAACTGTAAGCATGATTTAGAAAACATAATGCAAGATTTATTAGACGACGATAACATTGATAACGCTGCTCGTAGAGTTGAAAAGTTGCACATTAATTACGACATTAAAACCATCCTGGAAGAACTACTTTATCTCGGATTCAATCGAGAATGCGAGTACAGACTGGCGATTGGTACATTACTCATCAAAATCGTCTCATGCGGTTTAACCGATTTCAAAAGGATTCTGGCCACGGTTTGTAATCACGTTCGAAGTGTCGAGAAATTAATTCTGAATACGAATACGAGATCTAGCGTTTGCAATACTTTTGCCGAAATTTTATCCCCTCTATTCGCTACTGGTAAAATCGATTTGAACCAATTGACCATCGTGGCTTCGACAATCCTACCCGAAGAAACCAAAACTATATTTCTTTGGATGGTGGAAAAGATGTTAACCGAACGAAACGTACCAACGATTCCACATCCTGTTAAACAGCAATCGAATTTATTCAACGATAAGGTAATAAAACGACTGCAAAAATTCTACCTAGACAAGGGCGAACGATCAGAACCTACCAATGTTCCAGCTGCCCCAGCTCCTGGCGCAGTTGCCAACGAGTACCCAACCAATACCCCAAAACCTAGGAAAACGCCAGCTATGATTAAAATAGATCTTCCTATGCACGAACCTATCCCGCAGAAACCAGAAAAACCTCGAGACGTACCAGAAGTTGCAGAGCATGAAAGCTTTGTAATGATGAAGCGAAAAAAATTAATAAAAGAGAGGATCGAAAATACAGGCGATAAAAGCGATATCAAGATAGAAGACTTGATCGCGGATCAAAATGTCAAGAAAAATCCCGAAGCAGAAGCCGGAGACGCTCAAGTTAAAGTCACTGATCCGGCCAAAGCTGACAACGACATGCCACCGGTCAAGCAACCGGAGAACTTGCCGTCCAGTGCTATTAAAGAGAAAATGGAAGAGATTATAGAGCACTTGATGGAATCTGGTGACATGGAAGGATGTATAGCTACAATCAGGGATACTTTTAACGAGTAAGCAATCGTCCAGCGATCCAGCTTCTCGAATGTTCCATTTCATTGTCCACTAATGAAAAAATTTCCATTTTCAGATGTCAAACCGATCTAGTATTCAAAGCAGCTTTCGAGTATACCAAAGGAAAAGAATCCGAATATCGAATACAAGCTGGTACTTTAATATCGGAAGCATTCAAGCATGATCCCAGAAGAGTCGGAGCACAAATTATGAACACCATTTCCCTCGAATTAGGAGATTTCGTCGATTCTCCGGATTTATGGAAAGGCATGGCTGAAATTATTTGCCCACCTATGTTATTTGGTTTGATACGTTTCAACGATTTGAAACTGCTTCCAAAGTATTTCAAGCATACTCCTTACTGCGCGTCTTTATTATCTGCTTTATTTAAAGAAATTTTAAGACATAAAGGGCCCGAATGGTTGGAGGAAAGTTGGAAAAGATCGAAATTAGATTTGACTGCGTTCTTAGCGAATGATGAAGTTTATAAGTTTATTACCGATAATGATTTGAATTTTATGATTAAAGATGGCCAGTTAACTCAGTATAAAGAGAATGCATCGGAAACGTGATTGTAACTTGTGTAAATTCGTTGTTTGTAAAAATTTATTGTTATTGTATTTTGTTTGCAGAAATAAAAAATTTTCAATTTTTATTTAAAAAAAAGAAATGTTGAGTTTTTTTCAAGTTTTTGAAAAATATTTACCTGAAAAAATCGATTGTTGTTTTAATCGATATTATTCTTTTGTTTTGCATTGAAATTATTGCAACTTTTTAAAAAAAATAATCGATTAATCGATTCCGTTAAATGTGTGATCAGTGTTGCTAACAAGGCAAACACAAAATCTGATCTTTATCACTTTTTTATCACTAAACAAAATTTGAAAGCTTTTCAGTTTTTTTTAAGTGAAAAATTACAAAATCGAATTACTTTCGTGAAATAAACATCATTTATTGATTTAAATCGAGAATTCTCAGTCCATTAAGCACCAAAATGTTTTCGAACGATGAAAACCAACGAAAGAAATTCAAAAAGAAGTAAGTACATCGTTCCTTCGATATTCCTATTATTTTGAAACTAATTCCACTCAAATACATCTTCTTCAGCCAGAATATCTTTAACAAACTACTCGAATGTTTTCAGGAAACGAAGAAGAACAAACGAAAAAATGAAGACGATTATAAAAAACATAGAAAAAGAAATCGAAAATCAGCTCTCAGCCAAAGACGAAAAAAATGATTTCACTACTACCAATATCGAAGCTATTCTAAAAGTATATTCGAATTCGCTTATTAAACAGTTCATTCCACAATTACACTATATTTTAATTATTTTTCAATGACAGGAAGTCATTATGGACGAAGACATCAAAGAAATGGTACGACAAACGATCCAGCAAGGCGATTCAAAAAGTCTCTACGAACCAAAACTAACTCGAGCTAAAATCAGGTAAATATCGAGCGTAATTTCGAACCAAAGAAACCGTAATTTGAAGTTTCATAAATTGCAATATTTCAGAGAACTGCTGAAAGTAAGGCCGGATTTATCGTTTCCTATTTTATGGCCAATGACTACACAGAAGAGTACCAACTTTGTCTCCGAATGTTTATCTCTCATTAATGCAAATTATTCTGAAAACTCGTCAGAAGATGAAGAATATAGACCAGACACGGAAGATCAAGTAACCGAATGGAGTTTAAATTCGTGTAGAATTTTATATTGTGATTTTAACGTCGATACTTTGTTTATACTTTAGTGTACGGATTATCCTTCTTCGTCATCTCCCATTGATGGACCATCATTAATATCAGCAGGAGGCACTTCAGCGGGAGATTCTTCTAATTCTAAACTTAATGCTCATTCTGCACCGTCAGAACCAGAAGTATGGGTTGATTATATTATTTGAATTCTGAAAACGATAGAAATTCTCACCATGGAGTTATTTCTGTGTAGGAAAATATAGGTCAACGTACCAGATCCAAGTTACCTTTGACTGATACACCTTTGGAAGTAATCGAACAAGCTTTCGTACCTCCTGATATTACTATCGATATGTACGAAACTGAAATTGATAACGAAGATTGGTTAAATTTCATCAAAGGCTTCGTACAACCTCTCGGTAAAGTCTGCTTTCATCTCGAAGTGGAATGAATTCACCTCAAAGAGAATAAAATTATTGATAAAGCTTTTTTTTTATGTTTAGATAATAAATGTAACGAGCCAACGGATTTAGACGACGATCCAGACGATGATCCCGAGTATAATATTTCGAACGATGTAGAAACTGGTACGAAATTACACTGCGAGAGTCAATTATCGAATTGTTAACTAATTCTTAGTGTTTAATTTACAGTCGACAGAGAAGAATTACGAAAAGATCGAGGAGTAGATGTACCTCGACAAGAAGTCCACGATTTGATCGCCGAATTATTCAGAGACTGCGAACCGATGGATTCTTTTATCGTACGAATTGATCCAGATAACGAAAGATCATCCCAGTTGAGAGGAAATATTAACAGATTTATTTCTTTTAGTGTGATACCTCGTTCACTGAAGATATAACCGAACCACCCTCCGTAGATCCTCTTCCTTTCGACGTTCTCAGCACCGAAGAAGCTCCTATTCCTGCTGTCAACGAACCCACTACAGAACGACCGCCTCCAGAACCGAATGAAAACTCCGAATCGGTCGAATTACCTGTGCTACTTTCAGCTCAACTTAGTTTAATAAATCAGCAAATGAGCCAACACGTTCAGATGCTCACGATGAATTTTTTACAATTTTATAAGCATCCTATTTATTCTAGTTATGCCGACGAGATGAAGACTTTATTGGTAATTTGGATTTACGAGTTCGATTCAGTTTCGATAAAATATTCTTGGTTCTAACGTCCATTTATTTTTTTATTTATTTTTTTTTCAGTTCAGTATCAATAACTTATCCGGTGGCAATAAAAAATCTGCTTTTACTGTTACCAATTTGGATAGCGCTGTGAAGGTTGTAAACGATTGGCAAAAATCACACGCCCATATTCCTCAACCAAAGTTAAATCTCTTCAAGTAAACATTTTCATATTTTGTTCAATTCGTATCTTACTTCATTCGTATATTTATTCGTGTGTTTTTTTATTCTGTGCAGACATTTTTCTAAAAAGAAAAAACTACCGACCGAAGATTTCCCCAAAGATGTTATGAAAACTGTAACGATGAGCGAAGCTTTCCTATATCCGTTGTTATTACCTCACAGACCGTTTACTTCGTTTATACAGACCGTCAAATACAAAAAATATCTACTCGATTCAGAAGAATGGTACGTTTTCATCGATCAAATCGATATCTCTTTCCATACCGCAAATTATTAAAATCATTTTGAAAATCTTCAGGTTATTGGCAGTCGGTTTAGAACAATTCACCGAGTTTGTAAAACAAACCGGTCAAAAGAAATCTGAAAATGACGTATTGAAAGAAGCGATCAATTTAATCACCGTTTACATACTGCCGTGCTTCACCAAAAAATTCCTATACCAACATATTAAAAAAAGATGCCGCGAACTAGGTTCTAATCCTATAAAAGTAAGCTATAATTTTTTCCACCTGTCTTACTTTTTCAAAATGTAGAATTCATTTTCAAACATATGGCTTTGTTTACAGACGTATTTCGAGAAAGGAAAAGCCCCCGCTTTGACTCATTATGTGATACCAATTGTTCCTAAACCGTTATTCAAACAGCCTCTCAAGCTGTTGCCGGACATTTGGGCCGAATACGTTGATAAAAATTACGTCGTTGTAAAGAAGAAAGATACCAAATAGTGATGTTTAATGTTATTTCCGTTAAATTACTCACGAGTCGATTGTTTTATTTTTGCTCAATATATGAATTCATTATTGTATTAGCATTAAGAGCCATCCTATAAAAAACATTTTACATTTTAATTCGTACTTCGATCTATTATATGAATTCTCGCCAAATGAATAATCAGGTAAAAAGGTTCAGCAACCTCAAATTAGCCTATAAACCTAATTTTGGTTTGATCGGTCGATAAATTGGTGACATGAAAATAAATTTATGATTTTTAGGAAAAAAAACAATTTTTTGAATATTTTATTCAAAAGCGATTTCTTTAAATTCTATTAATTATTTTTTTCAATTTTGGAAATTTTCTCAATTTTTTTCTAAAAACAAATTAAAAAAAAATAAAAGGTAATAATTTTGAGCACGATTCCAAAATTGTGAAAATTAAAAATTTCAAAATTCACAAGTGAAATTTACTCATTTTAAAATCGTAATTTTTCAGATTCTAAAAATTATTATTAATGATTCGAAATTATAAAAATTGTAATTTTTCAAAAAACAAAAATCATTATTATGTATTCCAAATCCAAAATCATAAAAATACTCAGTTTTTCAGAATTGTGACAAATCGCAGTACAACAATTTGCTAATTTATCTCCTTTTTTTTTTGAAATGCGAGAGAAAAATAAGTAGTGTAAGGTAGGTAATTTTTTCAAAAATAACAATTTTTTCAATTTTTTTCAGCAATAAAGAAATTTTTCCATATTTTTTTCTTGAGAAAATATCTTAATTTTTTTTGGACGATTAAGTAGGTATTTAAATTCTTTTTGGAATAGAATTTTTTTAAAACTTATTTTGAGTGAAGCACCTGGCTGTTTTTTGGAGAGAAAAAAAGTGGAAATTTTTTGTAATAAAACTTTTTCAATTTAAAAAAATAATAATAATAACTTCTATTTTTTTTGAGTACAACAAATTCACCATTCACCATTTTTGGGAGAAAAAGCTTTCCATTTTTTTGGAAATGAGTAAATTTAATTTTGAAATTTTATTGGAATCTTTTTCTTCTTATTTTTTTACTTTTTTGAAGCCAAAAATATGTTAATTTTTTTGAGTAACTAACTATAGCAATTTTCTGACTTTATCCATTGGAAAAAAACTTCCATTGTTTTTTGAAGGAACAAATTTTAAAATTTATTTGGAATAAGCTCTTACCTGTAGGAATAATTTTTTACTCAAATACGACATTTTTTCCAGGTCATCGTATTTTTCTCGTATGTCGTTTATGACTAATTCAAAGGCGCTGATCACGAATATGTTGTCAATTTTAAACGTACATACTTCCTTGTGCCTGAAATGAGGATTTTTAGAAATAAATTTCTCATTTCTATAGGAAGGAGAGGTGGAAATTGAAAAGTAATGGCAGATTTCGAATCAGCGATGTCAATTTAGTTGATAACAATGTTAATCTGAATTTTTTTGAAAATTTGCAAAACTTCAAAGTCCGCGTACTCGACGAGAAAGCGCCGCAGAGCAAAACGCACACTAGAATCGGAATCAGCGAGGTCGATTTAGTCGAAAAGCACTCATATCTCGATTTTTTTGGAGAACAAAAAAATCGAAAAAATCAACGATGGTTAACCTTACTTTTTAAAAAAAAAACACTTTTTGTTCCAGATCAACGTGTGAGGTGTCTAGAAGGGGGTAATCGGACCAGGCGAATCGATCCCAGCGATCAGTTTCCCGATCGGAAGCGAATTCGCGGAGATATGGACCATTTTTTGTAACTCAGAAACTAAGCATCTGATTTGAAAACTGATGGCATATTTGGGTTCAGTGACCTCCAATTAGCCCATATACCAAATTTCAGCCCGATCGGTCCATAAATACTGATTTTAAAAAATTTAATAAAATTGAAGCAAAGAAAATGGCCGATTTGGATTTTTTTTGCAAAATTTGAAAAAAATTGTCGAAAATGGGCGATTTAGGGGTCTAGACCGATAGAGTCGAACCCGACGATTGCAAATCTGCTTTCATTTTCAAAATTGGATCATTATTCGCGGAGATATAAGTGTTCAAAGTTTTTGACCGGATAATTCAGTCATTTGTCGGATATCCGACCATCCTTGGTATTTTTTGGAATTATTGCAGCTTCCAGAGTACGTAGAAAATTGTTTTTGGTGTGTAATAGTACTATTTCGAGGTCGTAGAATTCAAATTTGAAATTTGTTTCGAGCAGGGTTGCCAACCTGGCGAGATAAAAATTTTATTTCGCGAGGTTGGCATCACTGCTCAAAACAAATTTCAAATTTGAATTCTACGACCTCGAAATACTTCTATTAGACACCAAAAACAATTTTCTAGCTATCCTGGAAGCTGCAATAATGTAAAGGAGTACCAAATTACCGGGTATGGACGGAACCTATGAGTCATATCCGACCAAAAACTTTGAACGCTTATATCTCCGCGAATAATGGTCCAATTTTGAAAATGAAAGCAGATTTGCAATCGTCGGGTTCGACTCTATCGGTCTAGACCCCTAAATCGCCCATTTTCGACAATTTTTTTCAAATTTTGCAAAAAAAATCCAAATCGGCCATTTTCTTTGCTTCAATTTTATTAAATTTTTTAAAATCAGTATTTATGGACCGATCGGGCTGAAATTTGGTATATGGGCTAATTGGAGGTCACTGAACCCAAATATGCCATCAGTTTTCAAATCAGATGCTTAGTTTCTGAGTTACAAAAAATGGTCCATATCTCCGCGAATTCGCTTCCGATCGGGAAACTGATCGCTGGGATCGATTCGCCTGGTCCGATTACCCCCTCCTAGACACCTCACACGTTGATCTGGAACAAAAAGTTTTTTTTTGAAAAAAAAAAGGAAGGTTAACCATCGTTGATTTTTTCGATTTTTTTGATCTCCAAAAAAATCGAGATAGGAGTGCTGTTCGACTAAATCGACCTCGCTGATTCCGATTCTGATGTCTGTTTTACTCTGCGATGCTTTCTCGCCGAGTACGCGGACTTTGAAATTTTGTAAATTTTCAAAAAAATTCAGATTAATATTGTTATCGACTAAATTGACCTCGCTGATTCCGTATCTGCCAATAATTTTCAATTTTGGCCCTTTCTTCGCCTTCAAATGAGTAATTTTTTTCAAAAAATCCGCATTTGGGGTACAATGAAAAACTTGAGTCGAAAATTAAGCTCATAATCGTAATCAGCGACCTCTAATTAGTAATAAACCGCATTAAGAATACAAAAATACGATAATTTTTGAAAAAAGTGTCGCATTTTGAAAATATACCTTGATTCTTCCTGCAAATACATCGGATATGCAACTCAATTAACACCACAAAATAAAAATTTAGAAACTAGCTTTAAAGCTCGTAGGAAGTTTTCTATATCGATTGAATAGTCATTTATTACGAATTCGAGGTCGTAGAATTCAAATTTGAAAATTATTTCAAACAATTGTGCCAACCTGCCGAGAAAATTTTTCAAATTTGGCAATCCTGCCAGGTATAATTGTTTTTTCTCGAAAAAATTCACCGAGTGATAGCCATTTGTTTTTCGTACGTGGTCTTGAAGATGTTTTAATTCTCAAAAGAAAACTCAGATTAATATCGTTAGATTAATTTCAAGTTGCTAATCACCAAATCTAATTTCATATGATCTTTATCACTTCAACTTGGCTTGTATATTCCATAAATAATGCATTTTGAGTACTTACCTGATCGTAATATCTTCCATAGCCACCTCTGACCAAATCATTATACGAATAATATCGAATTCTTGGATTGCACATAATCAATGCTTCGATTTCGTAGCTCATCTGTGGTCCATTTGAAAGGAGAGGAATTTTCAATCGAATAAAAACACTTGCATTTTCAAGGAAGGCATTTTGGTAAAAAAAAAATACAAGTTTTTAAAAAATAGGGAGTGAGAGAGGAAGGGTCCAATTGAAAAAATTTTCAAACAAAAGTTGTAGCCTAAAGCTTGGAAATAATTTTACTTTTTACAAAAATTTCAATTAGACCCTTCTCTCCAATTTTAAATATCAAGTATCTTGTGTAGAATTGTTGAAATGGTAAAATTCAACAAAAACGATCCACAACCACGTAAACAAATTGAGTAAACTAGACACTAGTCAAATACTATAGGCAACTTTACGCAACAATAAAAAAATTTTATTTCAAATATTTACACGAGCTATATATTAGTCTTGAAATTGTGAGTATAAATAATTATATAGAACCAAAAAATAGTGTTAAATTTATGGTAATAAGTAGGCAATAAAAAAAACGTATTAAATACAAACCTACCAATAATAATATAATTTTTGGCACTAGGTATAAAAAAAAGAATTAATAAATAGTCAAAAAATACGACAAAAAATGAGCATTTCTTTCACTTAATTTTAAAATACGAAAATAAATTAACCGATCACGTCGTTGTATTTTTTTTCTATCTTTTAAAATTCTTCATTCTTCATTGCAAAAATGGGTTCTCGTTTCGTACAGGAACATTATAATAATAAGTTATCAGTTAAAATAATAATGATTCAGTATCTTAAACATTTCATGACTAATAACGAAGTAATAAAAAAAATAATCAAGTACATCGAGTACTTTTTCTTCTTCCTAATCAAATTTTACAATTTATGTACAAATTTTAGTTTAAATTACAGTTTCATTTACAAAAACACATACAAGAAAAAAATGATAAAACAATGCACGTAAAACAAATTCGAAATATATAGCTACAAATTTACATAATTTATAAATATTTATAACTAATAAAAAAAAATCATCACGTTTTAGACTTAATTGAATAAATGGACGAGCTCGTTAAATTCGAATCTGTAAAATATTTAGGGAAAAAAGTTAATGAAATTAGGTGGAAAAATTTGTAAAATTTTTCTGAAATAACTCACATTTAGATTTATTATTTTCGAGGTAAAAATCCCTAAATAATATTTCGGTTTCATAACGAATCGAAATTTGAGCCATCGCTTTCCTATAAAATGAAAAAAAAAATCGTATTAATTAAATTTATCGCTTAGAATTATACATCTAATTAGACGTGTGACTATACCGACCCTAATATCTGGTTTGTAAAGTTGAGATTTAGGCATATAAGTCGATCCTAAATCACGTTCACCCATCGTATGATGTTCCTAGAAAATACAAATTCGTTTAGAAATCTCATTTGCGATATTTTTTATTCGATTAATGTGGTAATGCTTACATCTATATTGGTTTTTTGCGAAGAAGAGTTCTTCGACCCGCATGTATGGTTTTGAGAATGGAAAACATGATGTAGACTTCTGACTGGAGGTTGGATGGTGGTTTCGTCGTATGATCGAGCTTCAGAAACCGTTCTAAAAAATTGAAAAAAAAAAACACCTCGTTACAAATTGAATAATTTCTACGAATACCGAACAGATCAAAAAGGAATACTTTATAAAAAACAAAAGCTTCGAAAATAAAACTAATCAACTACGAGGTAAAATATTACAAGTAGGTATTTAAAGAAAAACAGGTACAAAACGTGTATCTTACCCGAGTTTATCAACTCGGGAGATGAAATCCTCAAACGATGTTGCAAATACTGGTAATGAAGGAACATCTACAATAATCGAACTGTAAAAAACAGAATAGAGAAGTATATGTACAATAACCACCTTCTACAAAAGACAATCTACATTTCTACTAGGTAGGTAAGGTACTCAAAAAGGCGTTTCTCCATCCACCAATGAGCTACGATATTTCTACGTTGAAGTTATAGTATACCCGAAGTAAAAGTGCTAATTTGAAAGTAGAGCTTACCTTTCGGCCGTTCTTATACTATTATAAGTTGGTTGATTTAGGTCGTTATGCGACTGACTAATGTATGCTTCGTCTAGCTCCTGAGTCCGGCTCACTGTAGCTGATACTTCGAATCCAGCTGAGACTAGAGCGCCTGAAATTGGAAAAAATGTATGCTCAAATTTCAATCAAATAATTTTCTTAATTTTTTAATCATTTTTTAAAAATTCAAATAAGTACAAAATTGAGATAAATTTGAAAACAAAAAGAACAAAAAAAATGAAAAAATAAAATTCAAAAAAATTGAAGGTCGAAATAGAAAAATTAAAAAAAAATTGGAAATTGAAAGAAATTAGAATTCAATTAGAAATCAGGAAAACTGAAAGTTGACAAAAAATTAATGAAAATTAAGTATAAGAAAAATAAATGGATTAAATAAAAGTAGAGCAAAAATTTGGAAATATTTTTTTCAAAATTCTAAATTACCAAAAAAAATCAATAAAACGAAAAATTTATGTTTTTTTTTTAAATTCTAAATTATCAAAAAAAAAATCAATAAAATGAAAAATTTAAGAAAATTAGAAAATTAACAAATAAAAGTAAATAAACTCAAAACTGAAACAAGCGTTTGGAAAAGCGAGAAAAATTTGGTAAAAATGAATGTTGAAAAATTAAGATTTAAAATGACCGAAATTGAAAAACATAAATTATCTACCTATCCAAAAAATATAAAATATTGAAAAACAATTGAATGAAACTAAAATTGGTCAAAAAATTGAAAATCTACGAGTATTGAGAAAAAATTAAAAACAAGACAAAAAATTTGAAAAAACTAAGGAACATTCTAAATTAAAATTAAAAGTAAGAACAAAATTTATATGAAATCGTACCTAGTTGCTAAAAAACCCATAATCAACCAAAAATAATTATAAAATAAAAATTCAAAAAAGAAATGAAAATACGAAAAAAAAACTGGTAAATTACAACACGACCCATTTTTTTCAAAAATTGTAAAATATTTTATCCATGTATTTTTTTGTTAATTTTCAGAAAATTTTCTCAAATTTTTTATTTTGTTTTATTTCAATTTTCAGTTTTAAAAATTTATTTTCTCAATGTCAACATGTACCTATTTTCCAATATTTTTCAATTTTTTGATTCTAGTTGAACTTAGAATGCACGAAAAATTATTTTCGAAATTTGAAAAACTTTTCAGTCAGGTACAATTTTTTGAAATGTTTATAATTTTATGAATTTTTGAATTTTTTAAATAAGGTACGTAATAATTTAATTTTTACTCTTCTAATTCATTATTATTTTACATCATTTTTTTAATTTTTTGTAAATGTATGGTTGTTGCAATTTTTAGTTTTGTTTAAAATTTTTCCAAGTTCTTTCAGTTTTTATGGCACTTTTCTAAATTTTGAATATTTTACAATTTTTGGTTTCAAATAAATTTTCAATAAAAAATTCACCATTTCAATTTTTAGTCCTTTTTAGTTCTCAATTTCATTCATGTATTTTTTCATAAATTCACAAATTTTATTTTCAGTTGTTTAAATGTTTAAAAAAATTATTTCTTAGTACAATTTTTTTATTTCATTTAGTTTTTAATTTTATTATAATCTTCTTGAGACATTTTCATTGATTTTTTTTTCAAATATCGATTTTTCATTTTTTAAATTGCTAATTGCTAATTTAATTAAAATTCTTCACTTTTTCTAATTAACTGATCAGTTTTATTTTTTTAAATCTCAGTTTTCTGAAATTAAAAAAAAGGTCAAAGATTGAAAAAAAATCGCTAATTTTTTCAAAATGTCTATTTCTGTTTTGTAGTCTTAATTTTTTCCAATTTCATTGAAAATTTTTCTAAATTAAATTTTTTTTAAATTAAAAATTTGCTTTTGTTTTCAATTTTATTTTTAAGGGACATTTTCATTTTCAAATTTTTCGTTCATAATCTCGAGATTTTCAATTTTTTTTAATTGACAATTTTTTACATTTTCTAATTAATAAATTTGTTTCAATTTTTTGTCGATTTCCAGATCGTTCAAATCATTTTTGATCTGTTTGAAATTTTAGGCGTAATTTCTTACGTTAGATGTTTTATTTGTATTTTTCATTTCTTTTAATTTTGTTGCTTCATTAAAAAATGGAATTATTCAATTGTTTAATTTTTTTAAACCTTTATTGTAAATATTTTATGTTGTTGTTTTTAATTAAAATGGTTTTTCTTCTCAAGTAGTTTCACAATAATTTTTTTTTTCAGAGTTTTGCATCCTTTAATTATTTAATTTTTTCCGAAGAATTTACCTTTTTTCATATAAAATTGGCACTATTGAAAAATTATCAAATCCAATACTACATAGATACTTGCTAATTAATCAAAATTGAAGGGGAGGGAGAAGTCCCATCCCAATTTTTGTTATAACCAGAAGTATTTTCAACTTATAAGATTTCAAGCAACAAAAAAAAAAAATTTTTAAAAAATGTCCAAAAATGATGATTTTTTTTGAAAAAAAATATTCTTTTGTTTGAAAATTTTTTCAATTCGACCCCTACCTCCACCTGTTTTTAATAATATATGAGTACCTAAGTCATATTATGCGGAATTGGAGGGGAGTGGAAGGGAGGGAGGTCTAATCAAAAATTTTATAATAACAAAAACTATTTTTAGGACCTCAATCTATAACTTTTGTTTGAAAATTTTTTCAATTTGGACCCCTCCCCCAATTTTGAAAAAGTATCTACCTGATGTTATGTGAAATCGGAGAAGAGGGAGGGATCCAATAGAAATTTTTATAATAACCAAAATTATTTCTAGGACTTCAAGCTATAACTTTTGTTTGAAAATTTTTTCAATTGGCCCCTTCCTCTCTCACACCTTTAATTTTTAATTAGTATCTTCGGAGTGTCATGCAAAATTAATTGGCCGGGAGGGAGGGGTCCAATTGAAAAATTTTTCAAACAAATGTCATAGCTTGAAGTCTTGGGAATAATTTCTATAATTAAAAAATCTCCGATTGGACCCTCCCACTCCTTAAATTTTGAATATAAAGTATCTATGTACCTAGTAGGTAAAGGACTTGGTAAATTTCCGATGGTGCCAAAAAAAAAAAAAAAAAAAAAAAAAAAAAACAGTATTGCGGCGATCCACTTGTCAAAAAACACACCAAACACAAACAAATTATATCAAAAAATAAAACAATCGAGCAAACGAATTTATATTTTCACTGCATACTAACCACTCGAAGGCCTCCTCGGAGCAGACATTTTCTTTCTAGGTTGAGGCTCAGCAGAAAAATTGGTGGAATTACTGAGTCGTCTGCTATGCATACTGCATCGTGACATCTGCAAAAACCAAAAATAGCCCGTGAAAAATAATACCACTCGTCAATCGTCATACCGAAAACGAATCGGAATCCTCCTCGAAACCTACCTTTTTCTCCGGCGTCCGACTACTTTCCCTACTGGCAGCGTAATTGAGCAATTTTTGTTCTGGTCCGAAAGTAGACATAGTTAAAAGCGTCGAAGATGGTTGCGACGCCGGCCTATATTTGGCTCGAGGAATTAAAACTGTCAGACTTCTGTCTCTCTGATCTGCACTATGTGCAGTACCGCCACCTCCTCCTCCGTGGCTACTGCCGGGAGGCGCATTAGGAGGAGGCTCGTTTCGAAGAACTCTCTGCAATAAAACACCATCATCAACATTATTCAAATTACCACGAACATCTAAGGTGGCATTATTGTCTTGTTTTTTTTACCTGTTTAATAAATGGCGGCGGAGTTCGTTCAATACTGCCTTCGCTACTTGTGTCAACACTGACAATGGCACGTTTATCACCGGGTACGTTTGTTACGCTTCTGTAACGTCGGAAACCCACATGAGGTTTGGGCGCAGTTCGCAGAATCTCCGGCGGTTTTTGTTTATTGCACGTCATTACGACGCACACCACCAATAAGATGCTCAGCAATACGCCGATCGCGATTAGTGATATTAAAGTAACTGGAAAAAGTTCGATCGTTATTTTTGGAATTTTAAATTTACACAAAGAACTATTACGAGCTTGACATTTTTTCCATTGTTCACCTTTAAGATTTATTTGACAAAATTCCCCAGCATACCATTGGAAGCATTCGCACGTGGGATCATCGTTCGCCTTATAGTAACACGTACCATGATAATTGCATAATTCACAGCCAATAGCGTCAGCTGTAAACCGATCAGAATATATTATAATAATCGAGTATCTAATTTACAAGTCGAGTCGGCGGTCCCTCTCACACACTCCGTCGTAAGAGTGTTGATGGAGGAATACGCCAACGCCAAAACTACCTATTCGGTTAGAAATACCGCAATTATACGAAATTTATGCGATTTGATTTTTTCTTTCTGTTTTTACCTGAACACACACGTCCTGGGAACTGGCTATTATAAGACATATCGGTAAATCCTTCTTTACAACTGCAAGTATACGTTCCACGTAAATTGAAACATTGAGCGTGTTCCGAGCAATCGTGGTATTTATTATCGCTGCATTCGTCGAAGTCTGAAAGATGAAAATTAATAACCAAGTTTATTAATATTTTTCAATCAATTTTCATTTTCGTGAGGTACATAAATTATTATTTTTTTATTAAGAATTAAGATGTTGATAGTAGGTACGTTCAAGTGACAAGGTTACCAAAGTTTTTTTGTTTTTTTTGTTTTAAATTAAAAATAGTTAAGTATCCAGAAATGATTCTCAAGCCAGACACTTCTTTCAATAATTTATTCCCCAACATTTTTTTTTTCAATTTTCAATTTGATAATTATTTTTTTAGTTTATTAGTTTTTTCAATTTCTACGGATTTTTTTTTTGAAACTTGAAATAGAAAAATAATCTTCAATTTTTATTCTAATAAATTTTAAAATTTTATAATCTCTTTCAATTTTAAAAAATTATTTTTTCTAGAAATTTGAAAAAATTCCAAATTATATCCTCTTAAAAATTAATTTTTTGAACTTTTGAAATTTTATTTACCTATTAAAATAAATGTTGAATTTTTATCCGATTTATTTCAATTAATTTTTTTGATTTTCAGTTCTAACAATTTTTAAATATACCCAGGTGATTAGGTATTTGTTCATTTCCAATTTTATTCGATTTTACTTTTTTTTCAATTTTAAATTTTTGTACAATTTCAAATTTTATTTTATTTTCCATTTTTCCTAAATTTTTCTTAATTTTTATTTTTGAAATGTAAAAAATTTTAAATTAAGTTCCATTAATTATGATTTAATTTAATTTAAAATTTTTGTCTGATATTTTTCAATTTTTTTGAATTAAAAATTTTTTAAATTCATTTTTTCCAAATTACTTACCTAATATTTTTATACGATTTCTAATTTTTCATTTTTCCTTGATTTTTCACAAATTCCATTTTTTAAATTTTCATTTTTTCATTCTACTTTTTTATTATGTATAAAAACACTCTAAATTTTATTTTATTTAAAATTTTTGTCGAATTTATTTTTAATATCTTTGGTTTTTTTTTCAATTCTTCGAATTTATAACTTTCCCCAATTTTTTGAAATTTTGAACTGTGAAATTTTTGTCTGATTTATTTCAATATTTGAGATTTTCATTTATAACAATTTTTAAATAGGTAGCTAGCTACATACCTATTTGTTCATTTTCTTTTAGGTAGGTAGTTTTTTTTTTAATTTTTGTAGAATTTCAAATTTTATTCTATTTTCGATTTTTTTTTCTAAATTAATCTCAATTTTTATTTTTGAAATTTCAAATTAAATTCCATTATACTTTTAATTTTATTAAATTAAAAATTTTTTATGAATTTTTCAGTTTTCACGAATTTATACCTACATATTTTTTTAAATTCATGTATTTTTAAAATTTTCAATTTTTCATTCTATTATTTTTATTATATCCTACCTAGGTACTTTTAATTTAATTTTATTGAATTTTTTGTCGAATTGATTTTTATTTCTTAGTTTATTTTCAATTTTTTGACTTGATAATTTTTTTTGAATTTGTTTTTTAAATTTTTAAAATTTTTGAACAATTCTTAAATTTTACTCAGTTTTTTATTTTTTAAATTTTTGATAATATTTCATTTGTTTAAAACTTTTTGGTAATTTTAAACTCTTTATGTTTTTTTTGCCTAATTTTTTTTTAGCATTTTTCAAGATTGTTAATTCTTAACAATTTGGAAATATTTGTCCAGTTTCAAATTTTCTCAATTCATAAAAATTCTAATATTTTAAATTTTTAAAATTTTCGCAATTTCATAATTTCTCCAAATTTTTGATTTTTTTCTCCATTTTTCTCAACATTCATTTTTAAATAATTCAACTTCAAATTCAATCTTTTCATTCCAAATGCCCTTGAATTTTTAGTTTTTTCCTGTTTTTATCAATTTTAATGTTTTAACTTTCCGAACTTGAAAACACAATTTGATTGTTCTCAATCTTAATTTATCAAATTTTCAACTTTTTCAATTTACTTCGATTTTTTTTCAGATTTTTCAACTTTCTAATTTTCTTTAGTTAAATAAAATGCACATTCACTTATTCTACTCGTTTTTTCAACCTTTCAAATTTTACTATTCCGTTCATTTCAAATTTTATTTTTACTGAATTTTTCATTTTTCTTCAATCGTTTTCCAACTTCTTGTGAGAACGTTCGGTTTTTTTCGAATTTCAAATTCAATTTTATTTTAATTTCACTTGATTCACAGTTTTTCCAATTTTGAATTTTTGTCTAATTCATTTTTTCATTTCTCATCTTCTCAAAAAAATTTCAAAAAATCTCAATAATTTTGTACCTAGTATTTTTTAAATAAAAAGACAATTTTTGCACAATTACTTATTTCAGTCAATTATTCAATATTTTGATTAGGTGTTTCAAACTTTACTTTATTTTTGATTTCTTTTTCAATTTTTTTTCCAACTTTATATTTTTGAATTTTTGAATTTTAAATTTAATTGTACATATTATTTTCAGCTTTTTTGCAATTAGTCATTTTGGTCAATTTTTTCAATTTTTTTCAAATTTTAAAATTGGTTCATTTTATATTTCATTTCATTTTTTAATTTTTCTTTGATTTCTTTAGTTTTTCAATTCAAAGTGCAATTCTATTTTCTTTTTCTTTTTTTATTTTCATCGGTTTCAAATTTTCCATTTTCGTTTAATACATATTTTCAATTTTTTTAATCTTCAATTTTAAAATTTTTCACTTTTATTATTTATTCAGTTTTTAATTTTGCCCTAATTTTTTCGATTTTTTGATTTTTGTTGAATTTATGACTTTTTGAACAATTTTAAATTTTTTGTTCATTCCTAAATTCATTCAATTTTTTATTTTTCTAGATTTTTTAAATCTTTTGTTTGTTCACTTTGATTTAAATTTATTAAATTTTTAATTTTTGTCAATATTAAAATCTTATTCAATTTTTCAGTTGTTTTTTACATTTTTATTCAATCTCTTTTTTCCAACTGATTTTTAAGTAGGTAAGTAATTTCCTATTTCTCCCAATTTTCAATAATTTTAATTTTTTTTTCAACTCAAAAATTCCAAAAACTTCAACAAAAATTACAAAATTGAATAAAATAATAGAAAAAAAGAATTTAGATTTTAAATTTTCTTCAATGTTTTAATTTTATGCAAACTTCACGAGCTCAAAATTAATTTTGCACGAATTCTCAACTCACCATCAGCCTGAATCGCATGATACATATCAGGGGCAGCAAACACATCGGTACCTCCCAAACTGAAATTATTAGCCTTCAAAGTCTTATGAACTTCATCCAATAACTTGACTTGTTCCGGATTCTCTGAAAGCTGCAAAGCAAAAATCGTAATCAATCATAAGCTCATTATTTAATTCATTAACGAGCAACTCGATCTCGAAAACTTACTTGAACCATATAGACCACTGCAGCTTTATCGGATTGTTTGGCAGGTTCGAAACCTGACACGACGATACCGTGATAGATATCTCGAAGGTTGGACTGCATCACCATCCTATCAAGTCCATCTCGGGCCGCTTCGGTGAGTTGTTGATGCGACGGAGACGTTCGATCGGCTAATCCGTCAGTATAACGGATGTTTTCTTCGCCTTGCCTGTCCAGGGGTATCTTCATTACGTACGTGTAAGTCGCTGTAATCCAAACCAAAAGGAAAATAATAAAAATACGAGTCGACTCGATCGAAGAGATACAAATTTGCAGACGTAGAAAATATGTACTCACGTTTACACGGATGATCAGGGAACATCCTGGCAAATCCTGGCCTGCAGATACACCTCATTGTCGAATCGATTTTCTGGCACACCTCATTTTTGGCAATTTTACACTCTGGACGACATTCATTATCATTATGCTGGGTATAAATTCCGCTGTACAAGATATCGTTTGGACTAATTTCGTTCGCTTCATCGGGCACCTGAACCTCAAAACTGGTAGGCCTGGCTTCGGTCGGAGCAGGAACCACGGATCCTGACGATTTTTTATCACTCATTACGACGAAGATGGACTCGTTATCTTCGGGATTAGCTTTCGAGCTCATGGTTGGGTACTCGGTAGGCGAGACTGTGGGCGATGGATCCCACGAGATGGTCACCGGAACGGTGGTCGTGACGGTGGATAATACGCTGGTAGGCTGAAGTAAAGTTTGGATCTTGGTGACTGTGTCGATCAAAGTGGATGTTGAAGTTTTGGTGATGATGATGGTATGAGTGGACGGATGGCCGTCCCTTTGGACTACTGTGGTTTCAGTGGTGGTCAAAGAGAGTGTTTTTGTGTGGGTAATGTAGTAGGTAGGTATGGGAGTAGACTTAACGTCGGATTCTTCTTTCTTTTTGGATTCCTGCCTGGTTCGGCCATCTTGTACCGCTGCCGATGGTTTGATATCCGGCTTGGCTGTTGTTTCTTGGATGATACGTGTGCTCTGGTCGACCGGATCGTCACCTATGACCATGCTAATGGCTGTATAATGTTGGGTAGTCGAATGGGTAGGTATTATGACGATATTGGCTGGCGAAAGACGAGTGTACATGTTACCAAAGATCGTATTAGGCACAGTACCCGCTTTTGTGCGATTGGTAGGTATCAAAGTGGGTGTATTTTTATACTCCATGTCGTCGTATTCGCTTTTCGAGCTCGATATCACGCCTTTATCGTTCCATTTCGATATCAATTCGGTAGTTTTGTCACCTCCTTGGTCTGGTTTATCAACAACGATCGCTTTGTTATCGGATTGAGAGCTGTCAGCGTCGGTGAAGTTCACTCTGGTTGGTCCTGGTTCATCTTTCACCTTATCCGGATCTGTGACCTTGACTACGTTACCATAAACTGGTTGTAATCCGGTAGGTTTGGCTGTCGTTTGCCATTTCTTAACCGGTTCGATTCTTCCGGTCGAATTCAAAGGTTTCAGTTTCATTATTTCGTCAGCCAAGTGAGGTGCATCGGTTTCGTACAAAATATTCGGAGGAGGTTTGTTGATAGGTTTGGGACGTGGAGTTACCGGAGTAGGTGTTGGTTTCTCGAACGGATAAGGCGGATTGGTCGGCTTGGGTTTGCTCTTGGTGGGCTGAGGCTGCCTCTGAGGTACCTTTGGCTGATCGTATGGTTTCAAACTGGGCCTAGTTGGTTTCTGAGGCGTTGTCGATGGACGGGTAGGCAGCGGAGGTGGAGATAATCCGATTACCATGTCGTCCTGATTGTTACGATTATTCAAAGGTTGTTTCTGGTTGGTGTTTTTGTTAGACGAAGCACTCTCTTTTTCTTGATTACCAATCGAGTTTGTTTCGAGGTGAGGATGGCTGGTAACGTTCACGTCGCTCGAATAAATCGGGAAATTCATCGTAGTCCATTCGGAATACTTGATGTTGGGATTCTCTCGAGTCGTCGAATTATCCGCACCCGGAGGTTTGCCAGGCCCTTGGGTAGGTTTGGTTTTCGCATCTTGGGGCTTATCTCGCATTATTTCCCAGCTCTGATGGACTTCGTAATCGTGCGAAGTATCGACGTCAGAGCCACCAGAAGAGACTGCGATGGAAGCAGAAGGCGAGACTTCATTGGAGTGCTGGTTATTTGGTTTCAACTTGGTCTCTTGGGTGATTTCGTCGTCGTCCGATGGTGCACCTTCGTCGTGGTCGTTGGTTTCGCCTTCGTTGTCTCCGATTATCAAGTTATTATTTTCATGGGGGTGATCGTGATGAATGGTTTGATGATGTTGTTCTGGATTTTGGTGATCGTGAGGAATGAATGGATGATGCTGTTCTGTGTTTTGGTGATCGTGATGAATGGGTTGATGATGCTGTTCTGGATTTTGGTGATCGTGATGAATGGATGGATGATGCTGTTCTGGGTTTTGGTGATCGTGCTGAATGGATGGATGATGCTGTTCTGGGTTTTGGTGATCGTGGTGAATGGTTTGATGATGCTGTTCTTGGAACGGTCTGCTTTGTTGAGGGAATATAAAAGGTCTTTGTTTGTGCTCGGTGCCAGGAGCATGGGCCAGATTTGGATGATTCGGATGCCACGAGGCGAGATTCGGTTTCTTGATAAATTCCACGTTACTTTGAACGGTGAAGTTATATTTGCTATTGGGTCTCTTGAAGAAGGTAGGATCAATCGAGTCGTTTTGAGGAGCTTTCAGCACAGAATTGACTATGTTATAAGGAGGCAGCGGTTTACCATCTGATCCCAGCACGATAAAATGATGCGATTCGGTCAAAGCACCATCGCTAGCATAAGGATTGATGGGTATATCGAGATGTATCGTATTCGAAGACACCTTACTGGCACCTTCTTGCGGTGTATTAGCAGCGGGACCATAGACCTTCAATCCGACAAATCCTGGATTCACGTTTTCTTCCGGATATGGCGAAGGGTCGTTGAAAATCTCACCCTTGGTATTGTAAGTGGATGGCTGATCACTGTAAATCAGAGCTGTCTGGCTACCGTGAGGTATGACCACTTGGGCCACTTGAGATGGACGTACATTGACTAGTAACGGATTCAGCGACGAGTGCTCGATTAGTACAGGATGCGACAGCTTGACAGCTGGGAACGTGTTTGATTCTTTGGACGTGTCCTTGTGCAAAGGACTGTTTAATGGCAACTGCGAGTACTTGATTTCCGAAGGCAGAGGTATCTTCTGATCGGTGTTCTTGTAGTGATGCTTCATCGGCGGTTTTTGGAACCCATTTTGGAACCCGCTATTCAAAAACGCCGGAGACAGAGGCTTTGGCGGAATTTTCAAGAATTCGCCAAACGTCGGTTGTTGCGATTTATCCCTCTCTTCCTCCGAATAGTGAGATATGGACAAAGGTGGTGGTTTCATACCGATCGGTACGTCACTTTTATCGCTCGATGTCCGCACAGGAGGTGGTCGAGGCCCCAGCACCGCCGGAGTACCGACAATCACGTCGGTATTGGCAGTTATCACTTGTCCAGGACTGATGGAAATGCCACCAGATACCAGAGGCTTCTCAACAGCTGGTTTGTTCAAAGCGATGTGATTATGATTATTTCTCTGATTCACATCTGGGTACTGTTCTGGTAAATCTTCGCTTTCAGCTTCCTCGTTATCGTTAGCAGAACCAACAGGAATATAGATAGGTGTCCTATTAGGTGGTTTCAGATTCGTACTCAGTTCACCGATGAGGCTCTCACCGATGGGGTTCTTATTGATGAAGGGTCGTTCTGGCTTACGATGTACCTCGTGGATCTTATCTTTGACGTTAGATTTGATATTATTTTGCCATAATCCGGCCATAGCGTTGATTACAGGTTTCAAAGCGCTCAAGCTATTGATGCCGAGGCTGCCAAAATTCAATAAATTATTCATCTGGATTTTATTACTCTCTGGTTTATGGTGACTTCCAGCAGGGTGTTTGCTGACCGGATCCGAGACCGGAATGATGGATACATTGCCGCCGACATCGGTGAATTTGATGACCTGCGAGCCCGGATACAACGTGGCTCCATTTTTCATCACCGTCGTCGAATGTAAAACAGTCGTAGAGAAGTTGGCAGCATCTTTGGATTTGGTATTCACTGCCACGGGCTTGGCAGGTTCTTCGTGTTTGACAGGTTGGTTATCGACTTGATTGTAGTAATCTTGGCTTTCTTCGATCGACGAAGATATTCTATCGATGGTGTTAGATTGCACGTTATCGTTTACAGCCGTGATCTCGAGCCTTTGACCATCAGTCAGGGTGGCTGTGGCGGTAATAGGCAACGAGTCCTTACTCAGCGAGTGTTTCAGAGTTGATAGATACTCGGGATTTAGTAAATTAGTATTTAGGGTTTCGGTAACTATACTTTGCTCTACTTTGGTACGAGACCTGATCACAGTTTGCTGCGCTTTGTCGCCTTTCTCCTGCAGTAAAGTTGTAAAAAACGTGTACGTAGTGAGGTACGTTCTCGTAGCGAAGATGCTGATTGGTTTTTCGACCTCGGTGGACGCCATCGAGCTCGAGGTGCTTTTGATGGACGGGTATTTGGTTCTTTTCAAAGGCATATAGACCTTTTCCGTGACTACGTTCGATGATGTGGCGATATTTGATTTTACAACCGTTGAACCATTTTCCAACAAAGTGCTGTAGTAGGTGTAGGTAATGAAGTATGTTTTTGTGACATCGTTGGCATGCACAGCGGTTGGTTTAACTTCGATGGTATTTTTATTTTTCACGTACGCGTCTGTGGTCAATTTTTCCGTCGGTTTGATGGAGTAATCTTCGGTTGGAGTTTCTTTGGTTGGAACTGTAAAATTCAAAATGAATTAATATAAAGGAAATTCTTTTCATATTTTTCAAATTAGTGCAGCAGCAAATAGAAATTCAATGCGATTGGAGGATTGAAAGACATTTTATAATCGAATACTGATCGATAATCTAGAACTTATATTCTTAAAAAATGAGCGGAAGTTACATTTTTTCAAGGGCCCTTTCTTCGGAGAGTTCATCCCCATTCCAAAAATCTGTCTGTTTCTGTACCAAACATCCCCATTGAAAAATTTTTCAAACCATAGTGTTGTGGATTGAGATCCTTGAAGTAATTTTAGTTATAACAAAAACTCCAATTTTACCCCTCTTTACCCTCCAATTTTTCATAATACGTTTACAAACCACAGAATGATCTGTATAATGTACAGTTGGAGGAGAGGAAGAGGTTCAATCGAAATTTTTGTAATAACTAAAATTATTTCAAAGATTTCAATCTACAAATTTTGTTTGAAAATTTTTTTAATTGGAGCCCCTAAGTGCAGAGATAAAGATATTTTAGCAGGCATGATGTGGGCATGATATCCACTATTTTATTCCTTTTAGTGACTTTAGTGACCAAAAATTGTTCAAAAAGCGACCAAAAATTGAACCCACATTCAGCTCGCAATTTTTTCAAGGGCGTTTTGTTGCTGAGGCACGTCACTTAAAAATTTTGGGGGCCCATTTTGGAATATTTGGCGGCTCTTTTTCAGACATTTTAAAAATATTTTCGAAAGATAAAAATTTGTAGGTACGTATAGTAGTCTACGCACAAAATATTTCACAAATTCAGAAAAAACTTTCATTTCTATTGAGAAAAAATCCCAAATACTTATTTCAAAAATTGATCTTAATTTTTTGTCTCCATTTTTTTGGGAAAGAAATTTCTCAATTTTTTTAGAGTAAAATATTTTTCCAACTTTTAGAAAAAAGATCTATTTAAAAAAAAAATACTGCTTTTAATTTTTTTGGAGTCAACATGAAAAAATCTGTCATTTTTAAAAAAGTAAAAACAACAAACTGATAACATTTTTAATTTTTTTGAGAAGTCCTTATTTTATTGTCTGATTGCATTATTTTAAATTATTTTTTAAAATTCGTGGTAAAAAATATTCCACTTTTCTCGGAGAAAATTTTTTAAAATTTTTCTGGAAAAAAATTTCTTAATTTTGCTGCATATTTTTTTCATTTTGAAAAATAAGTTTCAATCTTTTTGAAAAAATATCAAAGTTGTTTGAAGAAGATTTTGCTTTTTTTTTTTTTTTTTTTGAAAGAAAACTCTTATTTTTTGACTTTTTTTTGAAGAAGAAAATTATCAATTTTTTGGATGTGAGCGATTTTCAATTTTTTTTTTCAAATAAATTTTTTTTTGAAAAATCTCTCAATTTTTTTTGGAAAAAATATGACTTAATTTCCTTGGAGAAGAAAATCCAACTTCGTTTTTTTGAAAGAAAAAAAAACTCATTTATGAATATCTTTGAGTTTTTTTGGGAGGGAAGGGGATTATTTGAGAAAAAAAAGTAAAAACACTGTATTCGTTTAGAATAATACCAATTTTTTGGAAAAAGAGGAAATCTCTAAATTTTATTTAGACTAAAATCTCATTATTTTGGAATATAGGTACTTGAAAATTTTTTCTTCAATTTCTCAATCTTTTCATAGTAAAAAATATGTGAGGCGCTCTGTGAAAAGGTACCTAAACTCGCAAAAATCGAAATCGATTTTTTTTAGCTTATCTGAAAGAGAATTTCTTCCTGCGTAATATAAAACAAAAAAATCGAAAATTTCTTGAAAATTGACCGAGATATACCACTTTGAAGTTCTCACATGGAAAACGGATGATTGGAGAAAAACGCTCCGAAATGGCGCCAAAAGTATTTTTTTGAGAATCCAATCAAAAAGTGAAAAATCGATTTTTTCGATTTTTTTGCTCTCCTGAAAAATTTGCTTTTCCGAGTTTAGGTACCTTTTCACAGAGCGCCTCACATATACTTACTTAATTATATAATTATTTTGTATTTTTTTGGAGGAAAAACTCATTTTTAAATTCAACATTTTGAAAATTTTCAACTGAGCACTCCATCGAAAAAAATTGAGAGCCATGTGTAATTCAAACAGGCTTTTTTCCAATTCTCTAGTCATTTCCAAAATTTTCAATTTTTTTTGTTGTTGTTTTTCAATAAGGTTCCTATCGACGAAAAAACTGGAAAAGGTAACTTTAGTGACCATTTTGGGCAAATAATGACAAAAAGTGACCAACTTGAAAAAAAAAGTAACAAAGTTACTTTAAAAGTGGCCCAATTGTTTTAGTTCTAGATTACAAAAATGATTCATAAAATCGATTTTTTTCACATTTTCGACTGTCTAAATTGAGTAAATTTACAAAAAAAAAAAAAAAAAAATACTCACTCGAATTAGACTCGATAAAACTTGGCTCCGAAGGCTGCAACTGACTAACGTATTCTTCTCCTGGCGCAGTAATGGTGTTGGAAACGGTCTGCTGCGAAGTGACCACGTGCGGTACATTGTCGTCGGTTACGGTGCTCTCCATCTTATAAGTTGTTTGTAAGACCTTGGTGGCCAAAATGGGACTAGAGGATAAAGTAACATGAGCATCGGCATTTGGAGACGCACTAATGACGACGTTCGCGTTCTCAGTGAGCACATTCGAGACGACTTTTTCATTACTCGAAGTGGTTGTTATGCCTTCTTGGAGAAAAGTCGTCAGATACGTGTACGTAGTTACGTAGGTTTTAGTAACCAACGGGTTAGGAGTATCCTGGAACAAAAAATACAGAGATTAGATGGTGTTGAGTGGTGCTGGGATGTACAGGTAAATGTAGATGATACGTACGTGGAGTCCATGTGGTAACATCATAATCATGTGATCAGTAAGTGTACTAGGAGTTAAGGTTATCGGACGAATATTCGAGGTAGGTAGAACTCTGAGCAGCTGAGGAGATCCTGGCAGTGTACTCTTGTCCAGTGCGACAATCACCTCGACACCGTTACTCATCACCTTTGTGGCTAAATTATACCTTCCACGGCCTTCGTCTTCGACTATATATTCGTAAAAATTATCTCCATTAGTATGTTTATCCAGTACCAAAAGACAATGTATAAATTTAGTAGTACAGAAGACAGAAAAGCGAAGAAAATTGTCGTCTATTTCCAACATTAAATTTATGTACAACATTTATAACATCTTAGGGTCTCGTCTCTCGTATTTACAACGAATTATAATATGTCAACAGGGGAAGTTAAAAAGCTATTCGCATTGTTTGTGATATTTAGGTGTAATCATATTGGTAAGGTATACGTATTTAATGTTGGAAAATCGATCGCCCGTTGATAAATCCCGAAATGGGTATTTTTGAGCACGCTTCATAATTTAGCCTCGAAAAGAAAAAAATGAAAAATATCATGAACTGACGCAAAGTCATCTAAATTTTTAATAATCTGCCAAAAATACTTTATTACGTACGTAGTAAAAAAATTGCCTGGTAATCGAATAAAATAGCCCTCTCTCCTTATCATTCCTGTTTCGAAATTATATAATTTTTTTGGGTAGGTACTTTCTAAAAGAATTTCAACCTAAAAATCGAATCACACCATTTACCACCTTCTACGATGCAAAACAACATCTGTTGCATTGATGTTAGTAGGCATGCCTACTCCGAAATCCTAAGGAAAAAACTAGTCATTTTCAAGACTTATTATGGTATTTGGATTGAAGACGTTTTCGTTTGTCGTTTTGAGGCAAATTTTTTTTCTCACTTATTTCTTTTATTGAAACTTTGAAAGATTTTTGTTTCAGGAACTTTGTTAAAGATTTTTCTTTTTGAATAGCATTTTTGGCAAAAAATTTCTTCCAAAATAGGATTTTTGTTTTAGGGTGATTTGTTCTGGTAATGAAGTTTTTTCGTGAGGGATATTTTTTGAAAAGATTTTTGTATACTCATTACAGACCTAGCAAAATTATTCAAAAAAAATTTTCCAAGGTTTTCATTCCAATTTTTTTTTTTAATTTTTAGGATCATTTTTTTTACCAAGAAGATTTTTATTTGTTTATTTTTTCATTTTGGGAGAATTTTCCAGCTAAAAAATACCAAGAATTCAATTTTGAAATTTTTGGGTGAAAAATTTTTTTTCTGATACTTTTTTGACTCGGAAATTTTTTTTAGCAAAATTTCTCATCTTGTGAAAAATTTTTGAACGATTTTTTTTTTACATGCAAGCAGATTTTCCAGCAAGTAAATTTTTTTACCAAGGATTAGAATTTCTTTCCCAAGAGCTTTTTGAATTGTTTTTTAAATCAATTGAAAAAATTTTATTCCAAATTTTATTTTGTTAAGAAAATTTTTTCTCGAAGTTTTTCAAGATTATTTTTCTAAAAAATTTTCACTGAAATTTTTACACGAAATTTTCTCGAGTTCTTTTCTGAAAATTTTCAAGATTTTTTTTCTTTTCAAAACAATTTAAAGTAGAAAAATTCCATATTAAACTTACTTCTGAAAGAAAAAAAATATACCTCAAATGATTTTTTGCAATTTATTTTTATTTTTATTAGGTAGGTAGGTATTATTTTATTTTATTTAAATTTTGATTTTTTTTTTTGTAATCCAGAAGGATTTTTCATGACAATTTTTTAAGATATGCTTCGAAATAATTTTTCTATTGAAATTTTGCAAGGTTTTATTTATTAAAAAATTTAACTTTAAAATTTCTTGTTGAAAAATTTTTCTTTCATGATTTTTCAATGAAAATTTTCACGAATTTTTTCAAAATAGTTTTAAATATTCAATTTATTGCTAAAAAATTTCTTACAAGATTTTTATACCTTTTTTTTAAACGTCTTAATGCGTTTTTCCAGAAAATTTGTTACAGTTTTTATATTGAATTCATTAAAGATTTTTGGAATATTTTTCCCCAAGTCAAAGGACTTCTTTTGAAAAAATTTTTCAACTGTATTGCTGTGATTTTTTCTCTAGTAGGTAATTTACGAGTATAAGAAATTTTTCTTTGCTAAAAAATTTCCTCACAATAATTTTTTGCCATTATTTCTGAAAACTTTCAAGAAATTAAAAAAAATGAAGCCGACAGTTCCAATAGGTATTGCATTAATTGTTTCAATTTTCTTTCTCGATTCGGTAATCTTTACATGGAAATTAAAAAAAAAATTAGGATTTGATAAAACTGATTTTTTTCCTGAAATCTTTCGAGATTTCTTTTACTAAAAAATTTCAAACAACAAATTTCAACTTCAAATTTTTTGCTAAATAATTCCTTTCTTATTCAAAATTTAAAAAAAATACTTTTATGCCCCTCCCCCCTCCAATCAATTCAAGCATGACAGTTTTTTCAAACGTCTTGATACTTATGTTTTTTTACTAAAAATTTTCAAGTGAATTTTTTTGCAAAAAAATTTAAATCAAAGAGGAACTTTCAATTTCTATTTTTTTCTAAAAAACATTTTGATTTCAAAACTTTTTGCAAACTTTTCTTCTAATATCCAAAATTATTTTTTCGAAGATTATCATTCCAAGTTTTTTATCAATACAATTTTTTCCTGGAATTTTCAAGAAAATTTTTTTATCAAGAAAACCTTCAACCAGAAAACTTGAGCAATTTTCCTTTTGATTTTTTTTAGAATTTTTTTTTACTCTACCATAACCAATTTCCCAATTCTCATTCAAGAGGCTTGTTCTTCTCTGGACATTTTCCCATCAAATGAAATTTTTGATGGGAGTTTTTTTTGCAAGTGATTCGTTTAATTCTCAACGATTTTTTATTTATTTATTTATTTATTTTTTTTTTTGAAAAATAGACCAGATATTTTGTTTTACAAGTAGGTATTTCTTTGTAAATTTTTTTTTTTTTCTGATAATAGTTCTTCTCAGAGGATTTTTTCACAATTTTTAGTTGAAATTTTTTCTCAAATCAAGATACCTGTTGATTACCAACAATTTGCACACTCATATACCTAATAATAATACATTTCAGTTGCAAATGGCAATTGGCAACATAACATGAAACGTGTATTTTCAAAGCTCAAAAACACCCATATCCGTTAGTAAAAAAGAGAAAGAAAATAGAAGAAAGGTAATAACCATCAAATCGTACATTACCTGACACCGACCCATTATCATGGCTAATGTTCAAAGTTACATTGACGGAGTCGTGTTCATCACCGACCACATCATTCGATTCATCTATAGAAAGTAATTTTCTGCCTAAACTGACACCATGCGACCACTCTTCGTCATCCTGCGAAAGCTCATTTTCGTCATTTTGCTCGTCATTTGGATCATCGAAAGAGAGCAATTTTCTGCCCAAATTTACACCGTAGGACCACTCAGAATCGTCGTCAGACAGATTATTTTCATCGTTCGTATCATCTATAGATAGTAATTTTCTTGCTAAATTTTTACTATCGGTATCTTGCAATTTTGAATGTTGATTTTCATCATTTTCTACATCTAAGCTCCTTTTTAAATTAGAATTCCACCGAAACGGAGCGCTTTCAGTGGAAGTTTTCAATAAAAAATGATTCTTTTTCGATTGGTTGTCTTTTAATGGCTGTTTCTCGTGAAGTATACGTTGTCCGTAGTTACCCACTATGCTATCTAAACTCTGGGTCTCTTGGTTCGTTTGAGAGGGTAATATTTCATTGATTCCGGATTTGACGATCTCGTCGAAATCGTCGTCGTAGTCGAAAGTCGCCGTCAGAGAAGGCAATACCGAAGGACTTATGTCGTACGATACGCCGTCTACGTCACGTTTACGTAAAGTGGCCGATTTATCTTCTAACGTCACTGTCGAAAAAACAGTGCTGAATTCGCCTGGTCTGCGTCCAGTCAGGTACAACGTCACTACGCTGGTTTCGGCTGCAGGCTCGACTTGCGAATCGAACTTGCCCTTTTGTTTCTTACGATAGACATCTTCGTCTTCGTTTTTGATTACTTTGGAAGGTAAAGGAGAGTCTTGGATATTTTGCAAATTTTCAACGTTCTCGTCGATAGGCGAACTGGTCGTCGAGGTGAATTGTTGATTTAAAAGCTGCGCTTGTAGTAAGGCGGGTAAAAAGAGAGTGTTGAATTGATTATTGGCTGCGGCGGTGGCCGTAGGGCTGATCACTACGGTCTCGGTGATAAACTCGGTGGCTGTGATGACTTGCGTCGAGCTGTCAATCACCGTTGTCTTGATCTCTTTGCCTCTGAACGTGACCGGTATAATGGTCGAGGTGGAATGTGTAATTGTGGTAACATAACTGGTGGTTTTGGTTTTGTATTCGGTAACAGGCGTGGCCGCAGCTTGATTAAGACCTAATAGCGGATTAATTGTAGGTTGTATGCCCAGATTACCGAGTAACAATTGCGATAATAGAAGATTGGCCAGAGGAGCATTTGCATTCAATTGAGGCTGTATCGTGCTAATTTCCGGTTTTATTTCGTAAACCGTACTTGGCACCGGGTGCGCAAACGACGTTTTCCTGCCACGGATCGTGGTCGGTGTAAAGGTAACGCTGGTCGTGGGGATTTCTTGGATCACAAATCGTGTGATCTCTGTGACGCCATTTTGCAACGTTTCAGTCACCTCGTTTATCAGCTGCAAACTCGTGGCTCCATTTTTGCCATTGACCGTCGTGTATTGATGGGGAGCCAGCGTCTGCAGACTTGGCTTGGCTGTAATTACATTCTTGTACTCGGTAACCTTACCGTTGAATACTGGAATGGTTACTTCAGTAGGGATTCTATGAGTTACAGTGATGGTACCGTCGAAAACAGGCGAATATGTATTGGCATTGTAGTCGTTATCTTTGTATCGAGATCTAGTCGGAGTTCTTCGGCTGGAAGACTGCTTTCGATTATTTCTGTACGAAGGCGCTTCGGTGGTAGTCGTGTAACTTCGTAATCGAGATGCACTCCTTTTGGTGGCCATTTCGGCAAGTTTACGATGAGCTGGTGACGCTGTGGTGCGACGATTTGATCTTTGAGGAGCAGCGCTGGTAGTCTGGGTCTTCTCTCTCAATGTGAATTGAGTACGAGAGGTCGTTGAAGGACGAATTTTAGGCTGCTGATAGACCTGGGCTGGAGTACTACTTTGATAAGTTTGCTGCTGGTACTGGAATGGCTGCTGGTAGGACTGCTGGTATTGCTGATAGGATTGTTGCTGCGGCTGCTGAACTTGCTGCTGCGAATTCCTAGACTTGAAATTATTCCTCGTATTTACACTTCGAATAGCTGAGTAATCCTCGGTGGTGAGATCAGCGTCGTCGTAATAAACGTAATCAGGGAACGAGGTGGCAGGTCTACGATACCGACTGCTTTGGCCTCTAATGTTCTCGTATTTATATCCGAATTCGGCCTGCCGTTTGATACGTCCACGTCTACCGGGGAATGGTTTAATAGATACGACAGGTGCAGCGGTAGTAGGCCTTCTCGTCGACCTTTCAGTAATGGAGTTGGCATTTACAGCTTCTAAGCTTTCGGTGATCTCTTCAAAGCTGTCGGTTTGCTGGTCCTGTTTAACCTCCTGGTTGTTAATTTCTTCTTCGATAGTTTCACTTTCCGGTTCGGGTTTCTTGACCAGCGCAGGTCGAGTTGGGAAAAAGCTACTAGCTGGTTTGGGTTTATTACGCAAATAATTTGGGTTTGGAGTTGGTACACGAATTGGCCTCGTCGTTTTAGGCGCTGTGGTAGTAGTACCTTTATCAGTTCTGGCAGTATTTCTACGTGTGGTGCTACTCCTTTGAGTGGTAGTAATCGGCACGCTGACTCTTGGAGTGATCGGTTTTCTGAACTTTGACAAAGGATTAGTCCTACGCGATGATTCGGTGGTCGTTGGAGGTAAGGCTTCGAATACTTCTTCGTCAGAAGATGGCAACGCTTGCTCGGTGAATCCGGACTCGCTGCTTTCAATCTCCTCCAACTTGGGAGTAGTCGAAGTACCAAAATTGGCGATTCTACCACTAGCGGTTGGTTTTATTCTGAATCTCGATCCGCCAGTAGATGAACTCAAGTAATCAACACTTCTGCTAATGGAACCAGTTGGTCTGTAATTACCACGTTTGAAATTAGATGACCCAGAAGAAGAGAAGCCTTTGGTGCTCGATGATCTGCCAAACGTGGACGACAAAGTGGGCGCATAACTCGCGGAGCCGATCGATTTACCCTTTGAAAACCTTCTTGAACTTGCCGGAACCGATCGAAGTTCTGAGCTTGGGGTATTTACCACCGAAGACTTCCTACTGCTACCGAATCTGTTCCTACTGGCCGATCCGAACACTCGCGATTCGGTAGATTTGCCCGCAGGTGTAGCGACAATGGTAGGTGTAATGCCACGTGTGATCGTAGCCGCACTCAACGGCTCGGAAGTCTTTTTCTTTGGGAAGAACGTGGGTCTAGAACGAGAGGAAAATGGTCTGATTACAGGAGTGAAGTTTTTCCTGCGTGTTTTATCTTTATCTTCGTCGCTTTCATTTTCGTTGGAATTATCATTGAGAGAGCTCTCAATCACCGCAGGCGATGGAGATGTAGATGCCAGAGTCGAGGAAGGAGAAGCAGCAGAAAGATCAGCCGTTGCTGTGGCAGTGATATCGTTTGTTTTGGTAGGTTGAATTTCGATGTAGATGCTGCTAGAAGAGGCAGTTACAGAAGAATATTGATCATTGATGACACTACCGATGATTTTGGTCTCGTAATACGTGGTGGTCCTGTCTTTCACTATAGATCCCGAAGTCAGTTGCAGGACTCCAGTTTGGTAGATTTTATCGTTCAATATGACTGTAGGAGGGTTCGCCAAATTGGTTAGTTGCTCGCTGTTTACATTTACTGATGAGGTGCTTTCGATTAATTGAGCATAAAGTTTTTGGATATAAGTACCGATTACTTTGGTGGTGAATAAAGTCGTCGTAACATTGAAAGCATCTACGATCTTGCCTTCATTCACAGAAACCAATCCAGTTGGTTTGACTTCTTTCACAGAAGACGAAGAGAGCTCACTTATGGGAGAGGTTACTATAGAAGATGTACTTTCCAGGTACTGGGAGTACACACCATCCACATAGGTACCATATGTATTGGTGGAAAATACAGTGGTCACATTATCATTGACTGAAGTCTGCAAAGCAGATGAGATCAGACCAGTTGGTTGAAAGATTGGACGATTGGTGGTCTCCAAAGTAGTCTCATCCAACAACTCGGAAGCTTTGGTGGCATCAACCACATCAGTAACAGTTTCTAAATGACTATTGACCACTGAAGAATTTCCAATGTAGGATGTGGTGAAATAAGTGAACGTGGTGTAATAAGTCACAGGCTCGATTAATGACTCTTTTGCAGATGTAACTGTAGGAGTAACTTCTGCCTTTGTTTCCTGAACTGAAGTGGGGGTGGAAGTTAATGGCGCTACATTAGATACAGTCTCTTGCCTACTTTTAATCATGGTGCTGTTATCTTTGTAAAATGTGGTCCAATAAGTGTATGTAGTGTAGTACGTTACTGGAGCTGTAGCCTCCTCGATTTGGACAGGTTCAGTAGCCGATGGTTGGATTAATTCGGTATTCACATTAGTCACTGTTTCCAATCGACTCACCACTTCGCTGGTGGTGCCTTTGTACAAGGTAGTGAAGTATGTATAGGTTGTGTAGCTGGTCTGCAACGATATCAATGAAGGATTAGGATGCGTTTCCTCGGTATTACTTTCCAAGCTGAGTTGATCGTCATCGCTATCATTTTCTAAGTATACTTTTCTGGGAGTTTGTTCGGTGCTCTTTTTGGTACTAATCAACTTACTCACGTCATTGGTCAATGGAGCAGAGCTAATTACAGAGTTCGATGATAGCTTGTTTGAAACATCAGACTCCAGTCCTTTTTTCATATAATTTCCTACTTGGTCTTTAGTTGGTTTAGTTGGTTGTACTTCCAATGATTCGGTGCTGGTTGGTCTGATTCGTCGGATCGTTGTTTTGTATGAAATGGATGGGGAATGTTTCAGTAAAACAGATTTATACGCGGACCTATCTTTCAAATATGCAGCTAGGTTTTTAAAGACTTGTTTAGAGGTATCTGAAGAAGAACTAGGATGTACAAAATTGGAACCCACGTTCGAGGCATTGGTAATCGCAGTTTTATCATCTTTGCTCACAGTCGACAAGGATGTATACGTGGATAACTTGGTTTTCACGCTAGACTGCACAAAGTGTGATTCTAACGTTGGTGTAGGCTTCGTTATTTCATTATCTAGGTCCAAGTTGAACGACGACGAAGCTATTTCGTTGTAATTACTGATCGATGACGTAGGTTTGTCCGCCTGGACTCGAGTAGGTAACACTTTACTGCCTCGTTGGAAGCCTCGAGTGCTCGAAAACAAGCTGGCTACTGCTGGATCAGACGCCAACTGCAAGAAAGCATTATCTAAAGTTGATGACACCACATTCGTTACAGTTTCTTCTCGTCTTTTCACCTTGGTTGAAGTTTTCTCGAAATAAGTTGTTAGGTAGGTATATGTAGTGTATAATGTTTTGAAAACCAATTCTACTTCAACATCCTCAGGATCAGGAGTAGTTGAAATTACATCATCTTTGATTTCTTCCGATTTGGTGGTTGGTGGTTCAGTAATTTCTATTGACTTATCGGTTTGCTCTTTGATGGGAGCTTCAGTTTTGGGGATGGGAGCTTCAGTTTTGGGGATGGAAGTTTCGGTTTTGGGAATGGGAGTTTCAGTTTTGGGATTAGGAGCTTCAGTTTTAGGTTTTTCTGCGCTAGTTGTGGTTTCAACTTTGGGTTTATCTGTCTTAGCCTTCGATTCTTCAGATTTATATTTAATGGCAATTTTTTCAGTGCTTTTTTCAGTGCTGCTTTCAGTGGTAGTTGTATCTTCATCGTCGAAGCTTTCCATAATTGTTGTCTCGTCTTCAGCTTCTGTCGTACCAGCCAAAGTAGTAACTTCAGTGGTGACTTCTTCTGTCGACTGATTCAATACCACTGTATCAGACTTGATAGAAGTACCAGTCTGACCATTCTGAGATGATAAATAAAACGTGGTCACATACGTTAGCGTTTTATAAACATCAGTCGCCGAGCTAGGACTGATGTCTCGGGCAAATGAAGACTCTAAACTATTACTATTCTCTATAAATGGCACATTCAAGTGATTCTTGACTAGATCATCCACATCGGTAGAAGAGATAATGTTTTCAGTAGTCGGTTCATATGGTTCAGTGGTAACTTCGACAGTCTCCGGAGTACTTTCAATTTCCAGCGACTCTTCTTCATTTGTTGACTCTTTCACCGTCGTAGTTTCGTATTCCTTGCGAGATTCGGTGACTTCCTCGCTACTCTCGGTGGTAGCAGGAGTGCTCGAAGGTACCGAGAATACAGCTGTACTCAGAGGCACACCACTAATCGTAGGTTCACCCTGGATAGACGTCACAGATCCTTCATAATTTGGTTTTTTCGTCTTGGGGGTGAAAATGATTACAGTATTGCCAGCAGTAGTGACATAATCGGCGAACCCAAAGTATGTTGTGGTGGTCAATTCGGGGGTTTTGGCGATCGGCCTGTGAACCACGTTTTTAGCCGATCTGATACTGTTATCTTCGATTTCTGGACGATAACTATCCTCGATTCCTAAATCAATTCCACCGTTATCTTGTTTAACAGTAAAAGTGGGAAGTTCATTTTGAAACTTCACTTTGGCAGGTTTGATATTGATTTCTTTCTTGATTGAAATAATATTACTCTTCTTTTCTTCGCTGCTGGAAGACTGCTTATTGACGGTAACCGGAGTTTTCTCCGAAATTGATGGTATGTTTGCTTTCAAAGAATCGATATTTTTATAAGAGTTGTCTTCCTTGTTCGGCGTAATGACAACTTTTTCGGTGTTGATGTGTATTTTGGTCACTTTAGTCGGCTCGATTACGGCGTTATCTTCGGAAAGTAACGAATCCAAAGATGGGATCGTGATGATGGGATCGAATCGGTCTTTGGAAGGACGCACATTGTCGTAAAATATTTTCGATCCTGTGCTGACGATATGAGCGTACTTGTCGCCTACGGTGGTACCATAAATGTGGGTCGCGTATTCCGTGGTCGTCCCTTCTTGGATGAAAGTTCTGGCTGTGGTCGACAACAGGCCCAAAGATGGTGTGAGTCTGCGACGGTCGTGGTCGTCTAAGACGACGATGTTCACATCTAACACAAAATACGAACATTGACAGATAAACAAGAAAGATAGTATACAGAAGTTATAAGATATGCGTATCGCGAACCGACACGATAGGTGATCATTATTTACAAATATGTACAATTTTGTATTTTTAGTGCTGGAGCGTGGTTAAGCTAAAATTTTGTAGTGATTTTTAATAGGTGTCCTACAGAAATAAATGACTAAGTGGATGTTTTTGTGAGGGGAAATTTTTAACGATATCAACAAATTCGCATTTTAATCGATTATTTACAACATTTGCAGATTAAATGATGAATATTTAGGGATATTTTTACAAACACGAAATATTTAATAGAATTGGGTTAGAACTTTAATTAAAACAAAGGATTTTTTTTTTACAAAACCCTGTGGAAATGGTGTTTGAAAAAATTTTTATGTCATGCTGAAAATACTTCAAAGTTTTTCGAAGAAGAAAATAAAATCATTGATTTTTACGAATCGAAAATTTAAAAAAAATATACCGTAAGATAGGGTTACTTTGGCTCATGCCTAGAAATCACAATTGTGGTCACAAAGCCAGAATTGTATTCTCACGCTAGACCAAAGTTATCCCCTAAAGGCCAAAGTAACCCGTCCAGAAAAAAATTAAAATGAAATCCAATTATTTTTTTTTTTAAAACAAACAGTTGAAAAAAACGATAAAATTTGAAATAAAAATTTTGAATTGATCAAAATTGATCAAAATTCAAAATCTGAAAAAAAATTTCGAACTCAAAAATTTAAAAAATATGTCAATTAAATTGATGAGAAGAAATGAAAAAAATGACCATTGAAAAAATAAAACTTGAAATGTTTAAAATTGGAAAAAAAAGTTAGGTAATAATTTAATAAAAAATTTGAAGATGAGAAAAATTCAAAATCCTAAGAAAATCAAATTCAAAAATTTGAAAAGATTTGATAAATAACAACAAAATTGAAAATTGAAAAAACATGTCAATCAAACAGGTAGGTAACAAAAAAAAAATGAAAAAACTACCATTGAAAAAAATAAACTTGAAATGTTTGAAAATCAAAGAAAAAAAATCGTCAAAAATTAAATTAAGTAAAAAATTAAAAATTAAAAAAAAAATTAATTTGAAAAAAATTCAAAAATTAGAAAAAACTTCCTAAAAATTTCCAAATTTCTACATTTCAAACAAATATAAAATTATTAAAAACTTGGAAATTGAGAACATTGAAAATTGTTGATAATTTCAACAAAAAAAAATCATGCAAACTAAAAATGAAAAAAAAATTGGCAGTTGAGAAAATCAAACCTGAAATGTCTGCAAATAAAAGAAAAATCAAACTAAAAATTGGACAAAAATTTTATTTAAATCCAATTCCAATTTAAGAAACATTTTATAAAATTCAAAAATGGGCAAAATTAACAATTTGAAAGGAATTAAAATTTAAAAAAATTTAGTAACTGCCAAATGCCAATCAATCAAAATTTCGTATTTAAATTCAAAAATAGTGGCAAACTGAACATTTTTGAAGATTTTCAAAAAGTGGCATTCAAAAAAAAACTAAAAAGTTAAAAACAAAAACAAAAAAATTGACGGCAACAATTCATGAAAATTGACGATTTAGTTGAAAACTGAAAATTGAAGAAAAAAAAAATGAAAGCTGAGAAAAAGTTGAAATCCCCAAAAAATCAAAAATCGGAAATTTTTTTTTTCAAAAAATTGAAAATAAATTTTCAAAGATACGAAGAAAACTTTTTGATAATTTGAAAAAAATGAAAATAGGTAAACGAACTGAGAATTACTAGGTATAAAAAAAAAAATTAAAAAGTGGAGAAAATTACAAATTTTTTGAATATTTTTTTATGAAAAAAAGACTATTATTATGAATAAAAAATGAAAAAAATGGATGGTTAAAAAAATTAAGCTTGAATTAACTAAAAATTTAAAAAATAAATTAAAAATTTTTTTTTTAAAAATTAAATAAATTGAAAAAAAAATAAATGACTAAAATCGAATAAAAAATCGAAAAATGAAGAAAAAAAATACAAAATCGAACTAAATTTTAACAGAATGAAAATTTTTCAATTTTTCTATTTGGCACAAATTCGTTTGCTCACTCAGAATTTTGGCAAAAAAATTTTAAAAACTTGCAATTTCCTCAGTACTTTTCCACCTCGAAAAGTTCTGTCAATTTTATCTAAAATACTTGTACTTAATCCCATTCCCAGACATACCAAAAATAACACATTCCTACCCAAATCAAACACCATTTCCACGTCGAGACCTTAATCGGCGACGAGCATTTCCCAAACCTAACCCAGCGCTGCGCTTAATATTACACCATGGTCACGACGCAGACGAAAATCATCTCCGATCGACGGTTCATTTTAATTGAATCGTGATATACGAATTTCACAGACAGCACAAGTACTCGTAGGTACTCGAACTCGTACATATACGAAGAAGACCAAAACCATCCGCCATCGTCACTTGGGTTTAAATCGTGATTTTTTCGAAAAAAAAACCATCCTCGACACGCGGTAATTGAATTTAAATTTACAAACTGGTAACGGTATTGGTATCGGAATCGGTATAAAAGCAATTCCCTTTGCTTTTTCACTTTTTTAATGGCATTACAGATAAAAAGCTATAAAACAAGCTGACTTTCTACACGAAATTGTCAATGCCTTACCTCCATGCCTGATGACCCTTTCGCCACGTTTGATCTTCTCCTTAATCAACCCATTTCTTTCGTCGTCGCCTGTAAACAACAAGAAACATACCGGAAAAAGGAATATTAGTATCGGGATGTTTTTTATTTTAATTTTTTTCTCATTTTTAAGGTCAAATATACGCGCGGCGCGCTGACATGACTGCAGAATGTTAAGGTTGCCTCGGGGTAATGACATACTTTTTACTCAGTCGAACAATATAATTCGTACGCGTACTTGGCGCTCGCACCCGCGCAGCCAATTGCCATACGTACCGAGAGACAGAAAGAGAGAGAAGTGCTTAACGATGCGATTTAACGGAATTTAATTTACTCGATTGAATGGACATGGCGCACGCAGGTGCTTCATTCATTCGACCGAATCGGAATCACAATCACAATCGAAGCCAATACTTATTTGTATATGTATCGTATTGTTACAAGAAACGAAATCATATCCATTACCACTAGGGTGGCCCAAAATTTACCAACTTTTAAAAATTCCTACTCCCAACCGCTTTTAATATGTTCTATCTGATGAGAAAACACACCACAATTTTTTTTGTTGAAATCTGATAATATTTAGAGGTTCCTAAGGCCAGTCAAAGTAAAAAATTTGAAAAAATTTGAAAAAATAGACAATTTTGAAAATTATAATTTTTTTTTTGAAAAATGGTCATAAAGAGAGTAATAATATATAAAAATTCCATTTTCAATGATTTTTCATCTTTAGCCCCATTTTCATGGGACATGAAAAAACGTCACTTTTTACAATTTTTGAGAAAAATTGGAAAAAAAAAATGGTTAAAAACTGAAAAAAAAAGTTTTACTTGATAAAATCGTTTTAACATATACACATTACCACCCAAAAAGACCATTTGCGGTGATTTTTCAACTTCACTTTCATGTTGAGGGACCGTTACTTTAGGTGATTTTTTCACATTTTTGATAGTTTTTGAAAAATTCTCACCGATACGTCAATGATGAAAAATCACTGCAAATGGTCTTTTTGGGTGGTAATGTGTATGTTAAAACGATTTTATCAAGTAAAACCTTTTTTCAATTTTTCTCAAAAATCGTAAAAAGTGATGTTTTTCTATGTCCTACGGAAATGGGGCTAAAGATGAAAAATCATCGAAAACGGTCTTTTTATATATTATTACCCACCTTATGACCATTTTTCAAAAAAAAAAAAAAAAATTCTCAAAATTGTCTATTTTTTCAATTTTTTTACTTTGACTTGCCTTAGAGACCTCTAAATATTATTAGATTTCAAAAAAAAAAAAAAATTGTGGTGTGTTTTCTCATCAGATAGAACATATTATTAAGCGGTGGGAGCGGGGATTTTTAAAAGTAGGTAAATTTTGTGCCACCCTAATCACCAGGGTTCGGATTTTCATGCTCGAGCATGTTTTTTTGTTTAATACTAGATCGAGAATTTTCAAGTTATCTTTACGTTTCAGAAAATTCTAAGTAAAATTGACCCAACTTGTTTTTGCATGTTTGAGCATATTTCACCTTTCAGCGCATATAAACGCATATTTTGGGTATTTTTAGGGAATATTTTAGGTTTTTCGAGAATATTTCACGATTTTCGAGTTTTTTCGAGCATATTTTGACAAATTTGCAATTTCTCACCTAAAAATTTAGCAAAACTGATACAGCTATTTTTTTTTCACCCGAATGTGCAACACTGGTGGTACTTTTTTGCATATGCCGGCTTGGCGAGTCGATTTAATTTTCAAACTTACCTACTTATTTTGATAAAATACAATTTCGTTATTTTCTCTGATTTAATTAGAATCAGTAGAATTACCAAATTAGAATTAGAATTAGAACGTTTTTTGCTTTTGAGTAAAAATAAAATTCATTTTTCGTTCTTTTTTGTGTAATTTCTCAATATGTGTTCTAAATACGTCCAATTATGAATCAAAATCATGTAGCTGGCGTTTTCCTCTTTAAATTGACACCCATATCGTTCGAGAATATTTTTAGGTTTTTCGCGCATATTTCGTGTTTTTTAAGGGAATTTTTATGCGCATATTTCCCGTTTTTTCGAGAAAGAATGTCCGAACCCTGCTAATCACCATCGTAGCTTCTCAACTCTGCCATGCACCGAAGAAATACGTACGTATCTAGTCATCTAGTCGCAGATCAAATTTTCACGGTCATAAGATGACTGGGTGTGGTAACCGTGGACATAGTTCCTGTACTTTGGTAGACCATTTTCGTTGAAACGTTTACCCGCGAGGTAGTCGATTTACGCAATTCTATATCATCGTGTATGTAATAGGTTATATAATAATGCCTTTCCATTTAATTAAACAAGGTAGCCGCGTCTATTTTTAAAATCCATACAGCCCGAGTTGCTTTCATGACGACAACGATAGCGACAGGTTCGCAGTACCTGGATTAATATATAGGTAAATATGCAACCAGGACGTGTTCTGCGGTTTTCTCAAATCTATCATCGATACAAGCTCGCCATTTGAAATACTGCATTAGCCAGAGAGCTTACCTATACATATACATCATATATACCTATGCTGTACACTTGATTTGCTCGTGCTCACCTATCGACTCTATTACATAGATAGTTAGATACTTCAAGGATGTCTGCTCTTTATACGTATGGTGGTTCCTGCATCGAGATTTAATTAAATAATCTCCCTTGAAAGGTATCGACACCTTATCTGGGCACTTCCATGCGCACCGACCACGTGAGATGTAATTAACAAAGGTATTTAGATGAGTGAATATACCTTTGGGTCCTATAATTGAAGAGGAAATTTCATTTCTTATATATCTAATGGTTTCCTAGTATTACTTTTTTTTCCTTAATCGAACGTATGTGGTTAAAAATTGATCGCAGTGGAGGGGAAGGAAAGCAAACAAATTATGCAAGATTCGAAGATCAATTCTTCTAAATTTTAATTCAAACATGAATTTTACCAAATTTTATCAAAAACTTTTTTTTTGAATTTTCACGTAAGAAATGAAATTATTTTGTGTAATTCAAAGATAAATTTTACAAATTTTTCGAACGAATTTTTTTCCAATTTTGCTAGAAAATATAAACATTTTCTAAATTTTGATTCAAACGTAAATTTTGTCAAAACTGTTCAAAAAATCAAACGTTTTACTCAGAAACAATTTTTTTTGTTCCCAAGAATTTTTTTTTTCAATTGTGTGGAAAATATTTTCCATTTTTTTTTTTTAATGAAGAACAGATTTTCAAAATTTTGTGTACGTACACTTACAAACAATTTATTTTTATTTTTTTTAAATTTTGCGCAGAATTACGTACAATTTTTTTTTTCAAAAAATGTTTTTCCCGCTTCAAAATATTATTTGAAAAGCACCCATAAATCCTAATTTCATTAAAAAGACATTTTTTCAAATATTGTTTAAAATAAAATTTTTAAAATTTTGTACGTGGGATTTTTGTGAAAATTTGACAAAAAATTATAATTTTTTTAAATGTGTCTACTGTTCAAAAATTCTAAAAATTTCACCCCAAAACAAACTATTATAAGGCATCCGAAATATTAAACTGCAAAAGAAACTATAAGTACAATACCTTGAAAATATTTTACTACGAAAAAAAATACAAAAAATTGAAAACTGTTAAAAAATTAGAAATTCTTTTGAAGCAAATAATCTTCCAAATTGCCCCCCCCCCCCCCCAAAAAAAAAACTACAAAAAGTTAGAGAAGTTTTTTACAACAAAAAAACTAGATACATACGAGAAATTTGTAAAAAAATTTTGCTTAAAAAAAACGTCAAAGAATTGGAAAAAATAAAATTTTACTAGAAGACAAACAAACTGCACGTAAAAAATTAATCATTTTTTCGCAACAAAAAAACTACAGAATAATAGGAATTTTTTACTATAAAAAAATCTACAAAAAATTAAACTTTTTTGCTTCAAAAATACAACAATTTATTTTTTAAGAACGAAAAAAAATTGGAAAAATTTGCATTCACGAAAAAATTACAAAAACTACTTCCTGGACCTCGGAATACAAAATACCAAGTACGAAAAGAACACATAAAATAAGAAATTGGTATTTGTTTCTCCACAAAAGCCTCAAAAAATTGGGAAAAATTTATTACAAAAAAAACACAACAGCGCGCTGCATTTTACTTAAAAAAAAAAAAATTACTATGGACATTGGAAAAAGTTTTTACCAAGAAAAAGTCACACTCCAGAAATTTTGTTTTTTTATCTATGCTACAAAAAAATTAATAAAATTTCAATCGCTACATAAATACAAAAAAAAAATGAAAATTTTTTCCAACATTAAAACTACAAAGTATTAATTTATTAATTTTTTTTTCCAATTGTGCTCAATCAAATTTTGTGCTTGAACAAGGTTCTTCTTTTCCTTGAGAAATTTTGTTCACAGCCTCATTTGAAAGAATTTTGTTTAAATAAACTTTCAAATTTGCTAAAATCAATTTATTATCTTTTTTATTTTTTCCATGTTGTAAAATTCCACTTCAGAAGACATTTTTCTTATTTCGTTGAGAGCAACTTTTTTTTTTTTTACAAAATTTGTCAAAAAAGACATTTTGCGTTTTTTAGAAGTTTTATGCCAAAACTAGGTGAGTATAATATTATTATTTTCATTTTTTCTAAAGCTAAGTATAAGTAATTCATTTTCTCTTTTAAAATTCTATTTTGAAAAATAGTCAGGTTGAAAATCAATTTTTCAATTTTTTTATGTGAAAAAATAATACCTAGGTAAATTAAAAACAAAAATATTTTTTTTTGTGCTCTGAAATTTTTTTTCAATTTTGTTTCGAATTCAATTTTTTAAATTTTGTTCATAAAAAAGTTATTATTTTAAAAATTTTATTCAATTAAGTACATTTTTCAAAAAAATTTCGTAGAAATCGATTTTTTTTAAGAAGAACCTATATTCAGAAACCAATTTATTCCTCTTTTTTTTACGTAAACAAAATATTTTGAAATTTCATTTAAAAATCAGTTGTTTTTTCTTTCAATTTTGCTCAAAAAAATTTTTTCTTCAAATTTTGTGCAAAAACTTGTTTTAAAATTTTTTTCCAATTATTTTTGAAAAAAAAATTCCATTGAAATTAATTTTTAAAATTTCACATAAAAATAATAGTAGGTAGGTATGTAATTTTGTTTAAAAAAATATTTTTTTTTTCAATAAACCACGCTCAGAAACCAATTTTTTTCCTTTAGAAACTAAATATTTCCAAAATACATTATTTCTCTCAATTTCATTGAAAAGATATTTTTCAATTTTTTTCACGTTTTGGTTGGAAAAACAAAATCATCAAAAATCATTTTTTAAAAAATATTACTCAATTACCTATTTTGGAATTTTTTTGTGGGTATTCTTTCCAATTTTATTCAAAGGCAATTTTTTTTAGTTTTGCCTAAAAACTTATTGTTTTCGAAAAAAATTAATTTTACATAAAAATAATTTTTCAGTTGTTTAAAAACTGGTGTTTTCTCTAAATTTTCAAATAATTTCCTTCCGATTTGAAATGACCCTTCAAACAGAAAAAAAATGCAAACATGCAATTCCTAAAAATCCTTCAAATAAACCTTCGGAATACGATACAAGAAGCTCGTGGCTGCGTTTTCAGCTACATTTATAAAAACAGAAAATATATCGCGACCAATGAAAAAAAAAATGGTAGAAGAAAATATACAACACGAATTACGCAACATCTCGCAGTATGCAACGTATATACGCGCAGCAGGCATCGCATGCAGCAAATTCCATACCTTTGGACAATCATACCTATGCGTAAAGGTAAGGTACACTACTTGTACATACATTCGAGCCACACAGTGAAACCATTTCAGTACCTAGCGGGTAATTTCCCATTTAAATACGTACATGCGATGAAATTGTAAATAATACGCGTTATTCGAAGATATGGTACATAAATATATAATAATTGAGACACCATATACTCTTCGGTGTGAAATTACAAATCAGTCCGAACGGATATTGGACAGACGACTGCTACTTTCTTTGCTGCAGCTTACATTATACGTGTTATATTGAATCCAGAATTAACGGAATTTTTCGGTATACTTCCGACATAAACGCAGATTTATACGTAGGCGCGTACATTTTTTTTTTTTTTCGTCCATCATATTTGGTTTTTTCCTTCGTCGAAACTTTCGCACCTAAGAAAGTAACTCTGGATGCGGTTTTTTTTGCTCAGTCGAGCCGCCGCGACCATATTTACATTGTTTCGAGATGCTGCTGCAGCTCGCAGATTCATATACATCGAATCGTGACCGTCGTCGGTGAAGGTGAAATCTGAACTAGTGTTAAAATATGCGAAACACCGTGTACGTCTACGTATATATGCTAATTCATGCTGATAATTTGTTGATTTTTATAATTTATATAGGGTCTGGTTTTCAAGTCTATTCTTTAAAAAACGTGTACTTTCGCTAATCGTGTCGCTGCCCCAGTAAAGAGTAATTTGAAAGCCAGCTTTGCAGCTCGATAAGCGGATCCGTACCTGTGCAGCAATTCATTAGAATGGGGTTCGTTTTGCTTTTCTCTTGTCTTAGCAGGTGAATTAGGCGATGTCGATACAGTGGCGTAACTAGGGACTGGCCTGGGAGAGCCAGGTCATCTTAAAAAATAGTTCAGCCCTTCAAATTTTTTTCAAGCTGGTCTAATTTTTTTTATCACAAAAGCAATCAATTTTTTTAATGCAAAAAGTTAGAAAAAATGGAAACAAAGAATTTTATTATTTTCTTCTCTCTCTAAAAATAACAGATTGTTTCTCCAAAAAATTGAAATCGTTTTTTTTTATTTTCAAAAAATTGATAACTATATTATTTTTTTAAAATTAAGATTGTTTTCTTCTCAAAAAATTGAGATTTTTTACATTTCAAAAAATTGAAATTTTTTGATTTTCAAAAATAGAGATTTTTCTTTTCAAAAAATTCATATTTTTTTTTTGCTTTTTATTCAGATTTTTGCTTTTCAAAAAATTTAGATTTTTACATTTCAAAAAATTCAGATTTTTATATTTCAAAAAATTAAGATTTTTTTACATTTCAAAAAATTGGGATTTTTCTTTTCAAAAAATTTAGATTTTTGCTTTTCAAAAAATTCAGATTTTTACATTTCAAAAAATTGGGATTTTCTTTTCAAAAAATTCAGATTTCTTCTTTTCAAAAAATTCAGATTTTTTTACACTTCAAAAAAATTGGGATTTTTCTTTTCAAAAAATTCAGATTTCTGCTTTTCAAAAAATTCGGATTCTTTGCGTTTTCAAAAATTTAAGATTTTTGCTTTTCAAAAAAATAAGATTTTTTTTACATTTCAAAAAATTAAGATTTTTTACATTTCAAAAAATTCAAATTTTTTGCTTTTCAAAAAATTTACAATTTGTGCTTTTCGAAAAATTCAGATTTTTGCTTTTCAAAAAATTGAGATTTTTTACATTTCAAAAAATTGGGATTTTTTGCTTTTCAAAAATTCAGACTTTTTTTCTTTTCAAAAAATTCAGATTTTTGCTTTTCAAAATATTCAGGTTTTAATAACTCATTTTTGATTTTACATTTGAAATTTTGGGTGTAACTGGAGCACCAGAACTGCTGCTCACGCAAGTTGGCCCCTTGCGTATTAGGCCTCTTTATGCCCATCCAAAAATGAAATCTAGTTACGCCACTGATCCGATGAAAAATTTGACACATTTTTCTCAACCTTTGTTAAATAAATAAATTACCAAAAAATTGTAATCATTTTTCTCATGGTAGGTAATCTCGATTAAAATCACTAGGAACATTATTATTTTTTTTAATAAATAACAGGTATCGTGAAAAAAATTCAATCTATAACACGCACGAATTCACGTTCATAAAATGAGTATCTCATCAAATAGTCGAGATAGAGAGAGAGAAAAAACACTCATTCACGAAACAGTATCCAATCCAGCCTAAAATTACACCTCTCTGGATCCATTGTTACGTCTAAATAATTTTGGCGACTATATTAAAAATGATTACATGGTCGGTTCGTAATAGATTAATCGGCTCTAAATGACCAATACGACGAACACAATAAACAAAAGTGAAAGTACCACTATCCACCGTACAGCCGTAGCAGATTACCTGTTAGTATGTTGGAACCTTGAACCTAGTGTACATTTAAAGGACAAATGATCGTACTATTAACCCTACGCCTCGTACCTAAGTGGCGTCTAGAGAACGGAAAGCGAACCGATTTCCAAGTATTATTAACGATATTACTCAACTCAGCGGATTCTGGCCACTAATTACGGATCTGTTTAAAACGATCTCATTACCGCGAAGAAGATTCCTCGGTGAAGGTACCGGGTACCTTTAAAGTAAGTACGAGTAAATTTCGTCATTGATGGTGGCTTATTTGCAATAGACTAGATACAAAAATAACCAAGAATCAGCTGGGTTCCTCGAGGAATTCGAATGCTCCGCGGGGGCTCAACGTAATATATACGAATGTTTGGCTACGATTTATTATTATTGTACTTTACTTATATCGATATTTGACATTTGAGATGACAACCTGGGTTTTCATTTCAACATGAAAATTAAGAGAGGAAAAAAAACTTTCACGGTAGATTTTTTTCCTCTTCTACGAGTAGGTAACCGCAATATTGGTAAATTTGAGCGATACCTACGATAATTGTTCGAAAATGAACGTAATTATCGAGTATTTTCTCGTATCGAAAGCTCATCAAGTGTTAGCAAAGATCGATGGTGAATTAACCTTATAACCATCCAGGTATGATAATTTTTTACTTATCTCGCGTGAATCCATTAAGGTAACGGTGTCCTAATTTATTGTACGAGAACAGGGTGTTTGGAAATTTTCCTTACGTTCAAAATGTTTTTTTTTTTTTATTCTTTTGTCGTATTTTTCTTGTACATCGTTCGTACGAATAGATTGGAAAAGAATCATCAATCGGACTAGCAAATGAATGATCATACATCTCAAAAATGAAACATTTCAGCAAAAATTGAACAAAAAAAATTACTAGGTAATTAGTAAAATAATAATAAGGAATTTTCATCATTAAAAAACTGAAATGTTAAAAATCCCTCCCAAAAAAATATTTGAAAAATCGTGAATTTTTTTTTCTTTTAAAAAAACGAGAATTTTTTTTCAACAAAAAATTGAGAACTTATTCCCCTCAAAAAGAAAAAAAAACAATAAAAAAAAAAGAAAAACTGAAAAGTTGATCATGAATGAATAATATTGAATAAATGATACAAAAAATATGGAGTGAAAAATTCGCTTTGTAAGGGGTAAGGATCTCAATCTTTCGCATAAGAAAATCTCAATTTTTTATTCCTGATTTTTTGGACGAAAAAATTCTGAATTTTTTGGGGTGGGAATTTTTTTTCTTTTTGAGGGGAATAAGTTCTCAATTTTTGTAGGAAAACGAATCTAAACTTTTATTCTCAAATTTTTGGTTGAAAAAAATTCTCGTTTTTTTAGAAGAAAAAAATTCTCATCATTTTGGAGGAAGAAATAAATTCTTAATTTTTTGATAGAAAAAAAGTTCTCGATTTTTTTGGAGCAAAAGATCTCCTTTTTTTGTGAAGAAAAAATCCCACAATTCTTTTGAATGTGAAAACATTTATTATTTTCGAGGAGGTGAAACATTCTCAATTTTTAATAGAAAAATATTTTCTCAAATTTTTTGGAGGAAAAAAGTTCTTGATTTTTTTTGGAGGAAAAGACCGATTTAGATCTCTTATTCTTTTCATGGTGGGGGGGGGGGGGGGTTCTCAATTTTTTCGTATAGAAAAAAAATACCAAATTCTTATTTTCAAATATTTGGCAAAAATGGCAAAAAATTACCGATTTCTTGAAGGAAAAAATTATAGATTTGGGAGGGAGTTCTCGATTTTTGTAACAAAATATTTCTCTTGGGTGAGGGAGGAAATCTCTTAAAGATTTTTTTGAGAGAGAACATTCTACTGGAGGGGGGGGGGGGGGTCTTGACTTTTTGGAAAGAAAAAACTCAATTTTTAATCTCGAGTGGAAAATGTTTAATTTTTTTGGAGGAAGAAAATTTCCAATTTCTTCGAGTCAAAAATTTTTTCAAGGAAAAAATCCTTTATTTTTTTGGAGTAGAAATACTTATTTTCTTCTTTTTTTAAAGGGAAAAAATCTTGATTCTAAATTTTTTTTGTAGAAAAAAAATTAATTATTCATTCTCTAATTTTTTGTAGGTACGAAAAAAATTCTCGTTTTTTCTGGAACAAAACATGTCTTGATTTTTAGGAAAAACATCCTTAAATTTTTTGGAGTAAAAATATTTCCTATTTTTTGGGAGGAAAAATTCTAGATTTTTTTGAAGAAGATACAATTTAATTTTTTCGGAGTAAAAATGTTTTTCAAATTTTTGGATGCACAAAATTTTTTCAAATTTCGTTTGAATAGCAATTTTTTGATTTTTTTTTCGAAACCAAATTCTTACAACTTTTTTGGGACCAAATTATGTGTTTGAATTTTTTTTCACTGTTTTAATAAAATTCTTGGTCAAAATTTCAAAAATTTCACTTTGAATTTTATTGAAAAACATTTTTTAAAATTTTACCCGAGTCAATTTTTAAAACTTTTTGAAATTGAAATCTCGATAAATACTCAATATCATTGAAAAACCTCTGAGACGCACATATTTTCAGAATAATCAACTGGCATAAAAAATTGTTTCCTAATTTTTTGTCTTAGTGAAAAAAAATCTTTCAAGAAATTTAAAAAAAAAAGAGATAAAAAAATCAATTAGAAGCTTATTTTCCCTCAAGAAATTGAAATATTCCTTTACATTATTTTTCTCCAAAAATTTGGGAACTTATGATGACTTCTCCTAGAATTTGAGAAATGCGATATTTTTGCACTCCAAAACAAATGAAGAATCTTTCTTCTCTGAGAAAAGTGAATTACAAAAAAAAAAAAAAATGAAAATAACAATTCGTGGAAAAGAATTAAAAATTGTACTTCGTAATAAAAGATTCAATAGATTTCTAAAAAAAATGTTTTGAAAAAATAGGGAAAAAATTATGAGAAATTTTCAGATAAAACCCGCCGCACCTCTCAAAAAAGTCCTTCAAGTATCTCGACATAGTTTCAAGCAATTTAAATCATTCTCCTGGTATTAAAACATGCTATACCAAGTACCCAAACGACGTCGGTTTTATTACCGGCGAATCTAGTAAAAATCGAAACATTAAACTATACCCAGCGAATAACTTCATCAACCTTATTTTTCCATTATCATCATCGCTTCACCTCGACAAGCCGATTTTTAATTTATACAAATCACGACTCCGGCGGCTGCGACACCTATCAACATCTCGTAAAATTAATTACTCGATTATAAAATTCCTCAACTCGGGATAACCTAAATTCTGAGTCTTGAACTTCACTTGTACAGGTAAAGTACTCTCGTACGATTACGCCCCTAATTAAAGATATAAATCAGAATTATTTTTTCCAACACGACTTAATTTTTTTCCCCCTTCTAAACCACACATAATACCTACGCCCATTATCTTTACATCTGGTAATTGAAATTTTGCTACAAAGTCATCACGTTCTGAGTAATAAAAGCCAGGTGGAGAAAGCGCCATAAATGTTTGAACATACGTATGATCCGTCAGAACGTCATGTACTTGTACAATGTACATACGCGTATATTTACCTGTTTCTATCTCAAATAGAACTATTTGTATCTCAATTACATTTGTATTCGAGTACGGTCGTATCAGCCTACGTAGATACGAGTGTGTACATTTTTCTTCTTCATTAAGCATCTGCATCTACTATACAAACTTTCCCTCGAGTATAATTTTAAATATCGTTAATTTTGATTACTTTTGAGGGAAGAAGGAAATTTTTCGCCTATTGTGGTATAAAATATAATGGAGAGTAAAATATGAGTCTATTTTGTATCCTTGATTAGTGATTTAATCGGTTCACTTGTTGAAATGCTAAATGTGAGTGTGATGGATGGGAGAATTGTAATTGTGATGGTCAACAAGTACTTAATGCATATTCTATGACAATAAAGACACGATTAAATGTATGTGCATAAAATGGGTCGATGCATGGTGCTCTGAAATTTAAACCTTGAATATTGATTTAGTTTTTTTAAAACTTCGCTCGCTAGGCCAAGGCTTATTATGACTCGATAAGGATTTTTTGGAGATACCCAAATTGAACAATTTTGATTCCAAAATATAAAAATAAAAAAATTGAAATTAAAAAAAAATTGCTCTAGAACAAAATTAGGAAAAAACACCTAAAAAACTGATTTTAAACAAATGAAAAAATGTACTTTTTACAAGAGTGTTGGAAGAGTTGTTTTTTGATTTTTTTAAAAATTATTCTGCATCAAAATTTGTTGAAATTCTTGTTTGACCCAAATTTTATAAGATTCGATCTTCATAAAAAATTATATACTTAACTATTTTTCTAACGAAATTTTGAAAAATAAAGTTAGTTCGAAAATTTTTAATAATTTGTTCCTGGACAGAATTTTAGAAATGACTTTTTGAGAAATTTAAAGCAAATGATGTTTTCAACAAAATTTTAGTAAAATTACTGTTTGAAACCAAAATTTAGAAAATTTGTTCCTCGCAAATTTTTTTGAAAATGATGTCCTTTCTTTACAAAATTGGGGGCCGGGGGGGTAGTAATTTGTGAAATTCATTGTTTGAACCAAAATTCAAAAAATGTACTCCTTTTAAAAAACTGACATTTTCTGGGATTATTTGAAAAATTTTATATGTAACCATAGGAAATGATTTTTTTTTTAACAGAAAAAATAGTAACGTTTCGGAAAGGCTTTTTGTCAATCAGGCAAAATTAATGTTTGAAATAAAATTTAGAATCTTTATTTTTCATAAAAAAATTTTAAATGTTTTGCAAAAAAAAATGTAAAAGAACATGATTTTTTTGGGAAATTCAGAGAAAAATAATTGCAATATTGCGATTTTTCAACAAAGCCAATTTCACATTTGAACCAATATTTTGAAAATTTATTCTTCATACAAAATTGAGAAATATTTATCAATTTAATTGAAAAAAGGGGGAAATTTGCAAAAACTTGTGTGAATCGACATTTAGAAAATTAATTACTAAATAATGCACTTATAGCCACCTACTCGTAAAAAGGTAAAAAAAAAATGCATTTTAATGGAAAAAATTATGATTTTTTTGGGAAACTAGAACAAGTTCATGTCTGTACCAAAATTTATAAAATTCATTTTTTGTAAAAAATTGAAAAATGTTCAGGTTGGAAAAATCTTGATATATTTTATAAAATTAATTTCTGAATAGAATTTTGATTTTTTTTTTAAATTAAAATGATTTTTTAACGAAATTTGCGTTTGAATAAAAACTTTAAAATTCAAGTAAGCATTCTTCATAAAAAATTGAAGAATATTTTGTAATAAAATTGAAGGGGAAAATGTTTTTTGGGAAGAATTTGCAAAATTCATGTTGGAACCAATTTTTTTTTTAATTCTTGGAAATGTTGGAAAAATCGTGGGTAAACCAACATTTAAAAAACTAAAAAAAAAAAAATAAAAAAAAAATATGGAGAAGATTTGCAAAAAAATTGTTTTTGAACAGAATTTTTCAGAACGGTTTATAAAAAAATGAAGTATAATTTTTCTAACACGATTTACGTTTGAACCAAAATTTAAAAATTATTCTTCATGCATAAAAAAGTTGAAAAGAATCGTTATTTTCTGATAAAATTGAAAAGTATCGAATTTTAATATTTATCAGGAAAAGTTGCAAAATTCATGTTTTAACTAAAATTTAGAAAATTCAAAAATGATGTTTTTCAAAAATTTTGGCAAAATTAATGTTTGAACAAAAATTTTGGAAAATTCACTTCCAACTAAATTAAGAAAAAATGATTTTCATTTGGTTTTAAAAAATTAATTGATTGCTTTTTCTCAAATTTTGAGCTTTTGAACGAAATTGAAAAAAAATTAAAGGAAAATCATAGGATATTTTTCTTAATGAATATTGTTCAAATGAAAATTATTTTGTTTTTACTCAAAATTTGGTGGTTTGGTTTTGAATAAAATTTAAATTAATAATTTTAAAAGAAGAAAAAAATCCAACCATTTTTTCAAAAACTTTGCAGGAAAATATGAAGGTAAATTGAAGAAAAAAATAATTTGAAAACATTTCGAATTTTCCCTTAAATACAACTTGAGTCTCGTAGACATTCGCAAATTTCAAAAAATTACTCTTACGATAAACACATTTTCTGACGAAATTTGAACATTCGAGTCGCAGTAACTTTGGCCCACGTGTCTTTAAGACCACCATCGAATAATTTGGCGCCATCATACTTTGAATTAAACCAACAAATCCCAAAATATTACCTTTTATCACGGTTTTAGACGTACGTCCTGTGAGAACATTTCATTCGCAAGTTCATTGATACATTACCCTAAGCCATTGTAAGTGCATTTTACATACACTTAATTAGCCCATGTTTCGAGTTTACAAAAAAAGAACACAAAAAAAACGCACTCCACCTGAATAGTAGGTTAAATTGTAAATTTACGACTTGTAATTGCACTCGTAAAGGTTGCATCTAATTAACCCTCCTCCTACCCTCTCTCACGTGCAGAATGTTACGCTGGTACTAAAATTGTTAAAAATTAATTAGACTAATATTAAATTCGTACTATTGTTATGTCATTGCGTTCCGTTATTCGAACAGACGAGTTAAAGATAGTCAGGACTTGGTGAATGGTTCGACGATGCGGGGGCAGGGGGGGAGCAATGACGAGAAGATCAACGGCGTGTAATGTGAAACAAACGTAAATAGTGTTTACACGGATCATAAACCGTAACAATGATCTCGGCGTATTTTTCAATACATAATATGCCTCTGCGTATGAGTCAACATTTTATATATCTACGTGAATGAGAAAGTTATCATTTTTTTTTTCATTTTTCCACCACATACGTCGACATTTTTCAAGAACATATTCGCAATAATTTAAACAAAAGGATAGATACGAACGCGTGCCATTGATGATACGAGAGTGAAAAAAAATCATCAAACAATAGAACACGAACAGAAGTTTTAATAAATGGAAACATCCACCTCCTTCACACCATTGGAAAATATAATAACATCGAAATCTAAACAATAGTACCAACACTTCTGTTATTAAGAAAGATTGAAAAAAAATAGATGTTTTTAATGAAATCTAAAGCAAATTGGTCGTGTCTCTGTCTATGTCTACCTATGATCGAGATATTGAATAGCCTTCGAACTGAAAGAACAAAATATCAAGGTTCTCTCGAACTCCCAATCCCGTCCATATAAAATAAATACTTAGTAAACAATATACTTACAGACAAAATTTACTTATTATTTGGGTTAGTAATTATGTATACACAGACTTATATCATGCTTCAATTAAGTTCGAGCCGCGGATTCATCAACTTATACCTTCATACACTGGCATACTGTATCAGCAGCCGCATCCCAAAGCACCCAACAGTTTTTGGTATGTGTGTAATTGTTCCGAAGAACAATAACTTCGTAAACGAGGTGAACCCATTTATCAAAATGATGCACCAAGCTGATCGAAAAACACACTGGTGTTAGCTACTTGATGTACAGGGTAGTTTGAAAAAATATCAGCGGTAGGTATTATTCGACGATTTCCGATTCGAAGTAAAATCTTCGAATTGAATTACCTGCGGAAGGATTTATGTGGCATTTGATTCTTCGTTTGGCCTCGACTAAGTATCGTAAATTGTGTTTAATTTGAAATGAATACCATACAATTGATAGAAAGTTATCAAAACAATGCGATGGGGTAGGTAAATATTTTTCAGGTGAAAAATCAGGAAGCGAAATTTTAATCATATTTTTAGAATTTTGAATCAAGAGAAAAAAAAATTCAGAAATTAAAATCGAAAGAATTTTTTTATTCAATCAGATAAATCAGCGGAAGATAAGGTGAATAATTTTACTAAAAAATTTAAACTGGCAAATTAAAAAAAAAAAAAAAAAAAAAAAAAAAAAAATCAGGTGAATTTTTTAGAAGATTAACCACAGAAAATTTCTTTCAGAAATTGAATTAAAGAGGAAATTATTTGCTGGAGAAACATCGGAGAGAGGGGTATTCATGTGAAATTTTTTTGGAAGATAAGTCAATGAAAAATATTACGTAAGGTAGCTTACGATTTTAAGCCAGAGGAAAAAATTTTCAGAAAGCAAATCAGGAGGAAAAAGAATTTTCTTCAGAACGTGAACTCGGGGAATTTTATTTCAGAAATGTGAGTCGTCAATTTTTCAGAATGTTGAATCGAAAGAAAAATACTAAAAAAAAAAAAATTGAAATCAGGAAATTTTTTTCAAAACGTCGATCAAGGCAGTTTTTTCCAGAAGAATCGATCAACGAAATTTTTTCAAAACAATAAGGACATATTTTTCAGATAGTGAACCACAAAAAAATTTTCGCCCAAAATTGAATCAAAGAAAATTTTTTCTAAAGAGACATTGGATAAAGAGGTATTTTCTATGAATTAAATTTTAATGTGAAATTTTTTTGGAAGATGAAGAAATCAGAGTTGAAGATTTTTTTTTCAAAATTTAATAATAAATGTATTTTTAGTAGGTACGTAAATCAGTTTTTTTTTATTAATTATTAATCAGAATGTTTTTTTTTTTTTGGAAGTACATCAGGAGAAGTAATATTTTTTCGAAAGTTGAAATAAGAGAAAATTTCTTTCAGAAGATTAAATCAGATAATTGTATCAGGAAGAGGAAGTTCAATTGAGTTTTTTTTTTTTTTTTCAGAATACGAATAAAAGAGTTTTCTGAAATTAAAATCAGAAAAAAAATTATTAAAAAAATATCAATCATAGCTTAGAGATATTTCTTCAGAATTTTAAATCAGAGGAAATTTTAACTATAAACTAAAATAACAAGAATTTTTCAAAAAAAATATAATGCATTTCAACTTTTTCAAAAATTATATGTAAAGTCAGAAAAATATTTATTCCAGCATTTTAAGTTGAGTGTAATTTTTAAAACATTTTTTCAGAAATTGAAACCGCAATAAAACTTTTCTCAAATTATAGGCTTTGTTTTTCCAGGGGGCAAATCAAAAATAACAATTTTTTTTTTCAAGATGAATTTGGAGAATTTAAACTTTTCATGTTTCAAAAATTGAAATAATAAAAGAAAATTTTTCTGAAAATGTTTGATCATAGGAGAAAAATATATTTCATGAATTGAAAGAATTTTTCAAGCAGATCAATCAGTGAAAAATATTTTTCAAAAGGATAATCGCCTAGAAATTTTGAAGAAAATACATATTATTTTTTCCAATGTTAAAAATCTACAAAAAAATGATCCATTGTATAAATTTAGGTTTTATCCTTCTTCATTCACATGATTTTCTCACATAGGTACATGTTGGATTAGGTGTTGGAATAAATATTTGTGGATATTTTTGTCAGGCATTATAACAAAAAAAAAATTGATAACTCTTTGACATTTTGAAACTGGGAAAAAAATAAAAATAAAAATCAGCTAGAATAAAAAAAAAACTCTGACGCAGCCTCTGCGTCAGAAAAGCTGATTTTTTTCTGGTTTTTCTTATTCTTATGAATGCTCCATCAATCATTGTTGTCTTATCCTTCTACTAATATCATTGTAACTCTAATCAAATTTTTAAATTTAGCTCCAATAACTATACCTACTCTAACAAAAAAATTGATAATGTTACTGGATTCAATTTTCTTAATAAACTGTTCATTGGAAAATTGTGAAGAATGTAAAACCAAACACAACAAAAAAGCTAAAAAAAATTGAAATTTTTTTTAAAAATATTTGTTCACGAAAGACTGATTCATTCGAACAAATCGTTGGCAAAGGAATGATTCATTTCAACCAATCGTTCGCATACTACTGATTCATTTGTACTAATCGTCCACAAACAAACAACTGATTGCTGATTCATTTGAAATTTGATGGATCAGTTCAATTGAAGTCGTTCGCGAACGACTGATTCATTTGAACAAAACGTTCGCGAACGACTGATTCATTTGAACGAATCGTTCGCGAACGGCTGATTCATTTGAACAAAACGTTTGCGAACGACTGATTCATTTGAATGAAATGAAATGTTTGCAAACGACTGATTCATTCGAACTAATCGTTCGCGAACGACTGATTCATTTGAAAAAAAATCGTTCGCGAACGACTGATTCATTTAAACGATTGCATTTTTGAATAAATTTTGATCTCTACTACAGAAAAGGTTATGAACAAATTTCACGGAGCTAATGAGTTTTGAAAATTTTGATCGCGGATATCTCGCGAACCCGCGAACCGATTTTGCTCAAATTCAATAGGCTTCTATTCCCAATGACCCTCTACCATTGACATAAATTTCAATTAATTCCATCAATTATAACTCGAGTTATCGCATCAACAAATTTTGGTCTATACATACATATATATATATAGTTATATATAAAGAAATACCAAAATGCGAAATTAAAGCCAATCGTCATATTTTGTCATAAAACGTCGAGAGATATCACTCCCACCCCCCACTGCTACCAACGGGTCAAATTTAATAGCTGATTTTTTTCTTCGAAAAAATCAGCTAAAAAATTTGATTAAAGTGGTCTTAACAAACATATTTTTACTCCAAAAAACCATTCATGGCGATTTGTCAACTTTACCTCAGTTTTCAGGAAATTCATCTTTCTGTAAAAATGATGTAGTTCATGTAATTCCTAAAATTGAGATAAAGTTAAAAAAAATGCCATGAATGGTTTTTTAGAGTAAAAATATGTTTGTTAAGACCACTTTGATCAAAATTTTTTTCATTCTAGCTGATTTTCAATTTTTTTTTCTTCAAAAAATGTTTCAAACAAGCAATTTTTTATGTGCCCTTAAAAACAGGGGCAAAGATGGAAAATCATCGAAAACGTTCTTGTAGGGTAAAAGTACCTATACATATGTGAAAAAAAAAATTAAATTCCAATTTTTTAATTTTTTTTTTTGTTTTCTCAACAAAAGGTGCTCTGCACCATTACTACGAATCCCCCCCCCCCAAATTAACCAAATTACTAGTATAAAGTATGAACTAGGCGCCTCTCTCTGAAAGCAATGCAAACTATTTCTTTTGATATTTCAGATCAATTTGTAAACACACAATCATTTGTAAATTTGACGTAACCGTGTTACGGTCGGATATAGCAAGCATATCTTCGTATAGTAAGTATACATAATTCAGACTGATTCGAGTAGCTACCATAAGCCTAGATTTGAAACACGCCGATGCGATGCATCGAGGCGATTTTGCGGCCAAATGCGGGTCTTTCTGGAGACGTAGCAGCAGCATCTGCTCGAGTCGTTTCGTGTTAAGTAAGAAGCGCGTAGATTTACTTAGTCAGCAGCGGCGAAAAAGTTGTTCGATTTGTAACACATTAGAACAATGTTCCAAGTTACTACTGAACTTTACCGAACGCGAACGTACCAACTAATACAAGTATACCGCAGCCTTTTATACAGGCACACGTTGATTTATAACAAAACTAGTAATGAATTAAAGTAGGTCGCGTGAGATTGTTGTTAACGCGATTACCTTAGAAAATAGGCGTAAGATGAAACCACTACGGTTGTCTATGGTTTAAATCTGCATCATTGGTCTCGCAGACTTATGGAGTCTAACCAAGTGTATAGGTATGTTATGATCTAGATATATTAAAATGAGATATTCGCCGAAAAATATAAAAAATTGAGATTCGCATTGACGTCATAATAGACCCAATATGCGATAGTTTGAAAGTTACCAAAGGAATTCCTGAACAGACGCAGGTTGCAAGTTGACCCTAGACAGAGAAAATTAACGAGAAATGCCAGTCTAAAAAATTCCACCGAGCATTTCGAGAAACACACGAGACAACACGTTATGGTAAATTTATACCAGGTATGATTTTTGATAAACGAAAAGAAAAGAAAAATAGCACTGCTCGAGTTTGCAGGAAAAAAACTCGCCGATGGAATTTTTTTCCAGCTTCCATCGTGATCACGTATCGTGAACGTCTGTCGCAATTATTTCTGCAGACCACCCCGACAGATTATAAGGAAAATTATTAGGTTTCCAAATCTGCGATAGAATCACTTTCTCGTTCGATTTTCTTCGCATTGTAGCCTATGGAAGCGGAATTATAATAAGCCAGCGGGGGCGAGGAAGTGCGGTGATTATGATTATGGTCTCCAATGTCATTACGTATTACAGAGGCAGTCGATGAGACGATGACACGCGCCTCTGCCTGTTAATTATACCGATGTTAATGAACGTGCTCGCGTATATGAGGAACCAGCGACCAGCACCGACATCATGTTCAAAATATGATTATCGCATTTGAAATAGATTTAATGATGTGTTTTTTTCTCTTCTCTTCTCTTTTACGTGAATACGATGAGCCGACAGGACTGCAGTTTACTCGTGTGTGTGTGTAATTTTAATAAATAATAACCGAATCGAGAGCCGAACGCTGCGTGGGGTATGTCGAGTCGAAAGGTTTAAATTTTTGTACGTCTGCGGTCGTGCTGAGTAAGTTTGTTTGGCATGTACCGAAGAGGATATTGAGAAAGAGATTTTCTGTAGTCTGGATCATCTCGTCGTATGTTGATGTTGATGTCGTCTCTGAATATTTCGAGGTTCGAGCAGGTATTGAAAAAATGCTGAGTTTCATCATTTGTATAGGCATGATTGGCTTTGGACTGGGATGTGCATACTTCGAGATGGCCACGTGCCTCGAATGGTATTAAAAGATGAATCGTGTTATTTCGAGTATTCGAATGAGAAATTGCTTTCATTAGGCGAATTTACACTTTTCGAACTCTTTTCTGGAAAAATTACCTTCAGTTGTTTCAAAAAATACCTATGTTTTCCTCAGATTCAACGTTCCGAAAAATTTCTCTTCGATAAAAATTATAGAAAATTCACAAAAAATTTCCAAAGTTTGAAAAATAAAAGATTATAATTTTTTTTAAAAAGAATACAAAATCCTATCAAAATTCAGATTTATTCTCAAAAATTTCTCAACTTCATGAAAAGCACTCATGTTTTTGCAATCTGACTATTCAACATTTTGTGAGACATAACATTTTCAGAATTTTAATTTACCTACGACTTTTCAAAAATCCTCGAACTACAATCTGCTATATTTTTGGTTGATTTTTTGTAATAGGTACAAATTTCGAGCCTCCATAGAGATTCATAATTGTAACGCAAATTTCCCAATGCCCAGAACGAAAACATATCGACGTTGAAAAATTTCTCTCCTAAATGTTTTCCGGAAAATAATTCATTTTTCAACAATTCATCTCCTGAAATTTTTTTTTCTAATTTTAAATCCTGAAAAAAAAATTTCCTTTCGATCAATCTTTAGAAAAAATTTCTCTTCGATTTCAATTTTTGAAAATATTTCCATCTTTAGTTTCCCGTTTAAGGGGGGGGGGGGGGCTTGTTTTGGAACATTTTTTGTTGAATGCATAGCGTTGATTAGCGGAATTTTCTAAGACCTTTGCATGACGTCATTTTGATTTTTCACCTATGAAGTTTTGAAGAAAAATTGGAAACTAATTTCAAATTGTTTCTTTTTACAAAAAAAATTAATTTTTAATTTTTGAAAAATAAAATGCATAGAGTTCTCAAAAAAAGGAAATTATTTTCATATTGCATTTTGATTGTGTCATTTTGTAGAAAATGTTGGTAGATTTTTTGGAAAATTACAAATTTCAAAATCAAAATTGGAGAAAAACGCGATTTTTACTTTAGGTCCCGTTTCTAGGAAAACTATGCAACTCACAAAACTTTTTCTCAGAATCTTTTTTATTCAGTAGAGTCTTGTCTATAATTTAACGAGAGGATTTTGCAAAACTCGTACTTTCTCTCCTATTTTATGAAACCCTCTCATAGTTTTTCCTCGGAAGTATTCCAGTCGACTCGAAAGAAATAGTTGACAAATTAAAATTTTGCAAAATCCTCTCGTTAAATTATAGACAAGACTCTACTGAATAAAAAAGATTCTAAGAAAAAGTTTTGTGGGTTGCATAGTTTTCCTAGAAACGGTACCTGAAGTAAAAATCGCGTTTTTCTCCAATTTTGACCTTGAAATTTGTAATTTTCCAAAAAATCTACCAACATTTTCTACAAAATGACACAATTAAAATGCAATATGAAAATAATTTCCTTTTTTTGAGAACTCTATGCATTTTATTTTTCAAAAATCAAAAATTAATTTTTTTTGTAAAAAGAAACAATTTGAAATTAGTTTCCAATTTTTCTTCAAAACTTCATAGGTGAAAAATCAAAATGACGTCATGCAAAGGTCTTAGAAAATTCCGCTAATCAACGCTATGCATTTAACAAAAAATGTTCCAAAACAAGCCCCCCCCCCTTAAGAAATCTATCACTCAGATTTGAAATTCTGAAAATAAAAAAAATATTCGCGGATTCATCTGAATCAACTTCCAAAAAAATTCTCTCCAATTTGAAATTTAAAAAAATTCTCTAATTTATCTTCCTCAAAAAAATAATTTAATTTTAATTTCTGAAAAAATATTTCTTTCTTCCTGATTCAACATTCTGAAAGATTTCTCCTAAATTAAAATTTTTGAAAAAAATCTACTCTCAATTTATACCTTATCAAAAAAAAATCATCCTGATTTGCCTCCAAAAAATATTCATCAATTTATTTTCCAATAAAAAAAATGATTGTCACTTCAATTCCTGAAATAAAAAATAATAATTTCCCTCACCAATTCACCTATGTACCAAATAATTTCCTTTCGAGTAAAGCGCGTTGACGGACGTGTTTAAGGGGGGGGGGGGTACCTCACAACTAACGTAAGCAAAATAAAATTTTAGCGACAAGTTGAATAAATTTTTAGATTTTTTACTGATTTATTTTTCTATCCAAAGAAAAACATTAATTTGAAAAAAATAGTCTTATTTCTAGCTGACAATGTTGATTTTTGAAATAATTTTTTCTCAGATTTACCCTTTTTTTCACTGAGTTACCTTCTTTGAAAAAAATTATTTTAATTTTAGTTTCTGAAAAAAATGATTTTTCTCGTGATCGACCTTTCGAAAAAAAATTCTCATTGATTCAAATTAGGAAAAAATTATTATTATTTTCATTCCAGTTTTCTCTTTAAAAAAAAATATATCGATTTGGAATTCTAAAAAAAATTTGATGCTTTTTTTCTTTACAAAAATAAATAAAATGAAAAATCCTCAAATTTTAATTTTTGAAAAAGAATATTTTCATTCCGATTTCCTTTCGAAAAAAAATTACACCAATTTAAATTCTGAAAAATAATTGACTCTTTCTGGAAAAAAAATTAGCCCTCATAAAGTTTTTAGAAAATTTTATTTGCTTTGTCTTCTTATAAAATTCGTGGATCTTAAGGTAGCTTTTTTCATTGAATAAAATATGCATTTTCTCATTTTTTGAAAATTACTGTAGATAATTTTTTTTACAAATTTAGCAGGGGTAGGATTTTGCATGGTATTTTTTCGAAGCCTTTGTCATTGAATAAATTCAATTTCTCATTTTTTGAAAAATACTGAAAATTAAAATTTTTACAAATTCAGCCAGGGTACGATTTTTTTCATTGATTAATATAATGCAAATTGCCATTTTTTGAAATTTACTGAAAATAAAATTTTTCACAAATTCAGTTAGGGTAGGATTTTGCATTGGTTCAAATGGTAGCCTTTGTCATTAATTAAATTCAATTTCTCATTTTTTGAAAATTACTGAAAATTGACATTTTTACAAATTCAGCCAGGGTAGAATTTTGCATTGAATTTTTTCGGAGCCTTTTTCATTGATTAAATGCAATTTTGCAAAAACTCCCATTTTTTGAAATTTTCTGAAAATAAAATTTTTCTCATAATTCAGCCAGAGGAGGATTTTGCATTGGAGTTTAGGGTAGCTTTTTTCATTGATTAAATGCAATTTTTCAAAAACTCCCTTTTTTGAAATTTTTTTGAAAATAAAAATTTTCTCAAATTCAGCCAGAGGAGGATTTTGCATTGGATTTTATGGTAGCTTTTTTCATTGATTAAGTGCAAAATTTCGCTCTGATTAACCTTACAAAGAATTTCCTGATTTTAATTTCTGAAAAAAATATTTTCTTCCTGATTACCATTGGAAAAAATTTCCCAATGATTTAAAATTTTGAAAAAGTCAATTTTGACCGATTCATCTCATAAGAAAATTTTTTCCTGGTTTCAATTTATGAAAAAATGTCGTTCTTCTGATTTAACGATCTGAGCGAAATTAACCCTGATTTATTTTTTTAAACCTTTATCAGATTAACTTTCTGATAAAATTCCACCTGATTCAATTTTCTTTTAATCCACACTAATTTAAAATTCTGAAAATAATTTTTTTCCTAAAAAAATGGCATGTTTGGAATGAAAATCTAATAAATTAAAATTTAGATAAGTCCACTTTTCTATATAAATTTTTGAGTGATTTCGATCTCAAATCAATACACTCATTTTTCTCTTCTCGCCCCTTCCTGTATTCACCCAAATTTACCACAATCCTCACACTCAACTCCATCACCCAGAATATCGCTCACATCACTCCAAGCAATCTCACAACAGGCCCACCAAGTCACCATAAAACAATAACCCAACCATTGCGAGATTCGACACTCGAACGCAGCAGAAAATCGATAAAATCCGATAAACCTGATCCCCAATCGTCGCTCCACGTCCTCATGGCGCAACCTCGACGTTCTTCGTTCAAATCACACCTGGAAAAACTTCCGTTAAATGGCTCGGCAAGTTCAATGAAACCTACGATACGCACGTTGCCGTTGTCAACGAGCTAATTCCGAGCAATTTCCCAGTTGCACTCGCGGTCGCAGGAGGCTTTACGAACCTCAGAACGTGCAGAGTGCAATATACGTCGACTCGAGCTGACGCTACTGTACTCGAATCTGTCCGCGTAATCTTCGCGGACTACAGCTCCGACATAATTTACAAGCATAAAAAAATTTCTAATTGACACCTGCGCTGCGCCGCCGTCGAAGCCAAAGGAACCGTTTTATTCGTCGCACAGGTAGAGGAGATTTATTGGCCGATAAACCGTTGACGATTACGTAATACGCGGAGATGTCATTCTTTATAGATTGTTGTGCGAACACACCCGAGTACATATAGATCCGTTAATTATATCGATCACCGGAGCGGAACTCGTCTCGTTAAAAAAAAAAATACAACCAAAAAAAAAACAACACCAAACGATATCCGTTTTTCCGGTCCTATCGCATACAGCAGGCATGAGCTAAGAGGAAAAATCACCTCCGAAGAGGTCTATCATGGTCATCTTGTCGGATACAATGCACAGGAGATTCCTCTTAGGAACATATCGCGAATCATAAATCAAACTCGAGGTGTATTAGTGGCCGATATTTTCCACTACCATTGCTTAGCACAATTAATAACCTCCTCAGACAGGTTCGAATTAATTACCACCGTCGAGGTTCTGGGGCGATATTCGGATTAGTAATTACTTCGCAACGTAGCGTAGGTTGTGGTTTCTTATCTTCGCATATTGAATTGATAGTTACCTATATTCGGACTCGGAGAGTTTGATAAACTCGAGACTCGAACGTAGTTACAATATATATCGATATGCTTAATTTGGTAAACGACAAATATTTTAAAACCGACACCACATTTAATCATTAATGAAGACAATGGGAACTTATCGAAGATCCTTTTTCCACAATAAACTAACGGTAATTTTCGTTCAATAGGTAGATTAGAGCTTACTGCATTTTTTAATAGAAATCAGCTCTGGTCTAGATCAACATCAAGTGTTACAGTTTCTATATGATCTATACCAATAACTAACCTAACCTAACCAATTCAACAAGAAATATGAACTTTACCGTACTTGTCCACTATATACAAATATAGATAGGAAAAAAACAACAATACCGTACACTTCCGTAAACATAATAAAGCCTAATTAGTCATTGACCAAAGTACAATATTACGCAAACTGCCAATACATACAAATATCGGTTAATATAATTTTTTTTTTCTTTTTCAAAGCATCAAATATACGATAAAGAAATATAGGCTATGAAAATAATCTTCTACATTACGTCTTGGGTAATTTAGTGGCCAGTTGGGTTATATTCTGGTTAGATTTATTTATTTATGAAGTGTGTATTACAGTTATAATCATGTGATTTGTCAAGCATGCCAAATAGAGATAACAGTATTCGCGAGGAGAGCAGTATTTCTTTTACCTCTCGTTTCGTTTTTTTTTTTTTCTTTCTTTCTTTTTTATCTTATTTCGAGGTATTTTTTACAAGCCGGTTTGGCGTAGATGATCGTGATCGATGAATTGGTATAAACGATCGAGTTCGAGTGCATGGTGCCGCACGGTACTTTGCGGTAACCTCGAAAAATCTTTCATGTTCAATTGATTTCTTCGTGAACTGGAGAATAACACGAACGTTGAACGTTGAGACTTAAGAATGTGTTTCGAAAGCGAGAGGACGGTGTAGGTGGCAACATTGTGTTTATTTTATACCAGGAGGTTTGTATTATTTTTTGGGAAATTTTCATTTCAAAATTCTATCAAACCTTTTTTCAAATCCCCCTCCCCCCATAGAAAATATTCCAAATGAGTAATAGGTACTTATTTATACCTACGTAAGAATCATTTTTACAATTTTTATTTTATTTTTTGGGAAATTTTTTATTGTACTTTTTTTACTTAATTTCATTACCTAGTCTATTTTTTTCAAATTCTTAATTGATAAAAAAGTAATTTTAGAGAAAAGATAAAAAAGACTATTTTCCACTTACAAAATTTTGAAAAGAAATGAGAAATTTAAAAAAATCCCCATAATTCCATCATTACCTACATTTTCAAATTTTTCACCCAAAAAGTACCTAGGATATGTATTTTGAAATTTTTCTTCTCATTTTTTCTGAAAAATTTTTCATGGAATCCCCCCTCAAATTCTCTTACAAAATTTCTTTCACATAAAAATCAATTTTTTTTCAAAGAAAATGATGTTTTGAAAAATCCAGAAAAATTTTCAAGTAGGATTGAAAAACATTTCAATGAAGAAAAAGTCTAGAAAATTTAAGAAAATTGAATAATTTTACGAAAAATTAGACAACTTTTTAAAACTTGGAAAAAAGTTCTCAAAAAATAGTAGGTAGTTTTTAAAATTTTTCAACATTATACCTTTATAAAAAAAAATTACAAGAAAATGCTTCAAACAATACTACCACCATTTGTAATTTTTTTCTCGTTTATTTTCAATCAATGAAACTTCTTTCCAAATTTCACAAGATTTTTTTTTTTTTTTAATTTCAACACAAACAGTAAGTATTGCCAATTTTTGAAAAAAAAAAATCTTCAAAATTCCTAGAAAATATTCCAAAACAAGTGATAAATAAGAATATTTTTTCTAGTAAAAAAAATTGAAATCAGCAATTTTAGAGAAAAAATCTTCACAGTAAAATTTCAAAGAAGCTTGAAAAAAAAAATGAAAAAAATTCTTCAGAACAGTTTTGAATTTTTAGTACACCCAGAAAAAATTGAAATAAGATTTACAAGCATGAGCATTACAAAGATAATTATCCAGAATTACTTACCTACTATTCCCTTTTCAGTGTTTTCTCCCTCAAAAAGTGTTCCAAACAACTTCGCTAATTTTTTTGGTAATTTTACTTTTTCAAGTTTTTTATTTACAAAAAGAAATCTTGCATGCAGACAAAATACAAAAATAAATTAAACCACGCTTGGAACAAACTAATAATTTTTTCTCGTATTTAATCTTAAATTTTTAACCTCCCTTCCCCTCGCCCAAAAAAAAAAAGAAATTAAAAACTTAATACATGTTTTTAAAAATTTCAGTACTTTTTTGAAAAATTTCTAAAATTCAAAATTCAACTTTTTTCAATTTTTTTTCGAATTTCCTTCCTAAAATTCAAAACCAAATAGCTAATCTTCTTCAAAAATTCCTTCCAGAAAAATATTCCGAACAAAATCACTGCTTTTTGAAAAAAAAATCCATTTTTAAAAATTATTTACCTATTACCTAACAAAAAAAAAAAATTTGGAGAAAAAAATCAGAAATTTTTTTGAAATACGTGTGAAAAAAATTGAACGAAATTTTTTCAAGAATTATTACAAATCAAATTTGGAAAAACATCAAAAATTTGTTTCCACATTTCATCGTAGCCCCCCCCCCCCCCCCCCCCGAAAAGACTCCAAAAAATGTTACTATCTTAAACTTTTTTTTTGGAAAATTTTTCATTGAAAATCTCTTTTAACTTGACAATTCTTTAATTTTCTTTTTTTGAAATTTGAACATGAATACTAAACTTGAAAAAGAAAATCACCAAAAAGATATTCCGAACAGTATCACAAATTTTCGTAAAAAAATCTATTTTCTTTATTTTTAAAAAAAAAGTTATTGATAAAAGTAATTTTAGAGAGAAAAAATCAGAAGAAAGTTGTAAAAAACAGTCGAGAAAATTTTTTGAGCATGATTAGGTATGAATAAAAATTTGAAAAAATTCCAGAAAGAAATTTCAACGAAGTTGTAAAAAAGTTTCCAAACATCACTACCATCAAAAATACATTACTTGGGTATTTCATCGTTTCTTTTTCACGATTGTTTCCAAAAAAATATCTCAAAAAATTTCATTAGGTATCAATCACTTGTAGGATTTTTTTTGGAAAATTTTTCATTAAAATTTTTTGTAATTATTTTTTTTTCGAAATTCTATGATAATTTTTAGTTTTTTCAACCTAAAAAATGTTCCAAACTATACTCATAACTATTTTTTGTAATTTTATTCTCTTTTTTCTTGAAAACTTTCCATTAATACGAGCATTTTTTTCTAAATTGTATAACAATTTTTTTCATTTTTATTTCCTAAAAATTTTGTATTATGAAAATTAAAAGAAAATAATTTCAACCACACACGTTTGAAAAAATGTCATTTTTTTCAAGAATGATTTTGAAAAAAATTTCAAAGAAATTGAAAAAGTTTCCAAACAATACTACCTACTATACAATATTAAAAATCTTTCCCCCTCAAGACCTTCGACTGAATCAAAATATCTCATAATCAGCACTAGAAAGGCAACATTTAACCCACATCTGGAAAAGAAAACTTATCACCACGAAGAAAGACAGTCCATAAAAACAAGCCAAACAAATCTTTGCCTTCGGCTTTTCGAAAATTTCGTCGACTCAGTCTACAATTCTACATGTATCCTGCAGATATGACAACACCAAAGACTATCCCATGCAAAAAAAAATTGGGATGGTACTAACTCTCCCTTCATATGGTAATCTCGAGTTGGCCAACAGATGAAAAAATTCACAAGCGCGGAACAGATTATTAAAAAATATAGGACATAAACCTACTTGACTCTATGACTAATTTCGCTTCCGGCCACTCATTCTCTATAACGTTGGAAGCGAGTATTTAGTATTTACAAAGCATTAAGCATATACGTAGACGTACAGCCGCAGAGTAAATATTAAGAAAATCAATTTTCAATCCTACGAAGAATATACCTAAATTCCTCCAGCAGCGTAGGATTTGCATACGTATTTATGCACGGGCTAGAAAATATACATAGGCAAGTATTTTCTTTTATCATAAGCTGCGACACGATGTAGGTGACTATGGAATTAATTTTCCACAGATCGAAATCTACCATACCATCTCGGTGGATTACTTCAGATACGAACGTATCGATGTCGTAATGAAAATAAAAATAATTCAAATCAGATACACAAAGATTTGACTTACTAATGAACCGATCACCATAATGACGATTTTTCAACTGACCTGAAACACACAATACAACGTACCAATTAGTCTCTGATTATTTCAAAACACAAATTAAAAATATCAATTAAATTCTTCAAGGTCGTATGTTTGAAAATCTCGATCTCATATGGCTCATTTTCAAAATCACCTTCGAGAAAGTTTCATTTTGCAATGGAAATGCTGCGCTGCCCGCATTCAGTAGTTCGCAACATTGCCATTTGCACAATTCCACGTATCGTCGTTTGTGGCGAATCGCTCTTCGTACGAGTATATCGAAAATCGAACAATTAAATACGTATACGTATTGTTAACAGAATTAACATTCGATATTTCCAATTATCGATCGGCTCGTAAATATTGTACTCTTTGAAGATATTACGAGTGAAAGTGCAGGACGTAATTATTTCGGTCACACTTCTATTACCTATTGGTGGTTCAATTAGTGACCACCAAATATCCGTACCAGGAAGCTTGGGCAATTTTGGAGGCTACAGAGATCGAGAATATGCGTTGAGGAAATTACAAGTTGGGTCAGGAATGGATGCCTATTTTGTTTTTTAAAAAATGAAGGGAAAAAAATCCCTTCTGAAATGGGTACACTTTGGTGAGGAAAATTTTCGTTTAAAATAATTTTTCAAAACAGAATTCAAAAAAATGAATACAAAATCTATAAAAATAATTTCAAGAAAAATGGAAAAACAGACAATTTAAAATAATAATTATGAGTAAAATTTAAAAAATCAATTTTAAATGAAATTGAAAAAAAATCAGAAAAATTTTGAAAAATCAATTTTAAAGAAGACTAAAAATTAATATTTTCAAGTAAAAATATCTTTATATTTTAAACTAAATAAAAATTAAACTTGAAAAATTGCAAAAAAAATCAAGAAAATTTTCAGGAGTTAAATTTTAAAAGCAAAACAGTAAAAAAATAATTAGAATTTAAGAAAATCAATTTTAAATTGAACTGAAATGATTGAGAAATTCAATTTCAAGAAAACTGGCATGCCACTAAAAAATTAATTTCAATTAAAAAATAGAAAAAAAAAAATATTTTTTAATATTTTAAATTAAAGAAATCAATTTTTTTAAAAATGAAAAAAATTTCAAGTAAAATTTAAGAAAATCAATGTCAACCAAAGCTGGAAAATTTGTCAAAAATAAAATTAAGGAACAGATTTTAATGAATTGAAAAATAATTTGAAATTTCTATTTGAAAAAAATTAATTTCCAGTTTTAAAAAAATCGAATAAAATTAAAAAACACAATTTTAAATAAAATTCGCTTAAATATTATAATTTATAACACATGGAAAAAAATCAATTTCGAGTAAATTTTTAAGGAAAGGAAGTTCAAATTTAATTTCAAGTAAGTAAAAATAATATTTACCAACAAAATTACGTAACTCTAAAATTGAAGAAAATTGATTTTAAATTGAAAAAATTAAATTTTAAATGATATTGTAAACATTAATTTTAAACAAATATTTAAAAAAAAAAAATCAATTTTAAAGAGGACTGAAAAAAAATCCTTTTTCGTTTCAAGATAAAATAGTTAATTCCAAATGAAATTCCAAAAAAAAAGAAAACATTTTGAATATAACAGACAAAAATTAATTTTAAATAAATTTCAAGAAAACCAGTTTTAAATGAAACTAAAAGATACAATTTTTTAAAAAATACGAGAAAATTTAATTTCCAAGTAAGATTCAAGGAATTCAATTTTCAAATGAACTAAAAAAATAATTTCAAATTTATATTTAAGAAATTCAATTTTAAATAAATTTTAAGAAAATTTAATTCTAAATAAAATTAATTCTTTGCAAATTTCAAATTGAAAATTTTCCAAAAATTAAAAAGATTTACTGAACTGAAAAACATAAAATCATGTACCTATATTTTCAAAAAAAAAAAAAAAAAAACTGTTTCATACAATTTTCTCTGAATACAACGAAGTACCTCCCCCTCCTCCAAAAATAAAAAGAGGTAACAAAACAGGAGAAACATTCTAAACAGGGTGGTGTGAAAAATTTTCAATTTTTTCAATGACTTCAAAATGTAGTCAACGTGGTTCCAATTTTTTCTCAAGCTACACAAAAAAAAAATTGAATTCAACTTGCATAAATTTTTACTACAAAGAACACACATAAAGCACTAAGCAATCATGTGATATCACTTTTCAATTATTTTATGGAAAATAGTGAGCAACATTTTCATGAAAAAATATTCCAAATTAGTAACCCCCCCCCCCCCCCTTAAAAAATCTCAAAAATACTTCAAATTGTTGGGAAATAAAATACGAGTGTTTTGAAGTTTTCTTGGAAAAAATTCCAAAATTCGATCACCTTTTTTATCCCAAAAAAATCATCGAAAAAACTGAAACGAAATATTTCAACATTTTATTTTTGAAAAAAATTCAAAACTAAAAATCAAAATATCATTAAATATTTTTAATGATTTCACAAAAAAATTTCTGGAAATGTTTTTAATACAATTTACTTTCAAAATAAAAAATAAAATGAAATGAGAAAAACATTTTAAAATTATTTTTTCTTCTAATGATTTTTAAAAAATACATTGTATTTATGGTATATGCCTAGGGATTTTAATTTTTTTCCAGAAAATTTTAGATTTTTTTTTCAAAAAACAATTTTTAAAAATAATGCAATTTTCTGTAAATTAAAAAAACTGATGAAATTTCACTTTTTTCAAGAAAAAGATAGTAAAATGAGCATTTTTTTTTACAAAAAATAATGATTTTTTTTAAAATGAAAATTTATTTTTATCTTTTTTAGTTTAAAAAATTTCCGAATTTTTCTTCCAGAGAGATATTGAAAAATTTTCTTCCAAAAGAAGGCATTTTACTATAAAAGTGACTCGTAAAAATGCTGAATTGCTGACATAAAAATTCCACAAACGATCCTTACTCTTACGTAACCCCAAACTAATAATTTAACTCGATTACAGCATTCATCAGCAAATCAGTTGATCTATCGAAATAATCGCACATCTTCGAATGTAGGAGTACCCTCGAGCACAGATGATAAAAATTATAATCTCACTCAGGACACCAAATTCATCGATCTCCACACTCAAACCTACGATCGACCAAGTCTCCAGTAAAAAAAATTAAAACACCGTGACCAGAATACCATTATACTATCTATGGAGACAAATATTGTCAAAAATTCACGCGCACGATTATCTTTCGTGACCAAGGACACATGCGATCGTTCCGGTACACTGATCCCATCACCATGCGATACAATTTTTCACCTACGAGATGAGAGGAGATTAATCTGGCAGAAAATTTCGAATGAGTTTTTTTTTACATAACGGAGAAAAAAATACCTATCGAATCTGTATGGTCGCGTTTGTTTGCACACGCGCCTCGCAGATATGTACGCATAGCTCGCGATAGACAATTGGTAATTTTCATGCTTTCGTTTACGTTTAGATTTAAATATCTAATACGTTGATTGAGGAAGTAAAATGGTACCTGGATGTGGGTAAATTTACCTCAGCACAATACATCGTCTGGGTATACACTTATCGTGTGTGTGGTACCAGAGCGATAATATCATCACCGCAATACCTATAGACTATGGCCATAAATCTAGAAAAAATTTTCTCCAATTTCCGTCTCACAAATTCTTACGTCAGTTTCGTGTATGTACTTATCATGCATTCTCCACAAAAAAAAACACAAAAAAACAGCTAATACCATAGCATCGTTTTATGTAACAATCATTGACAAAAAACCTCCGCGTTACGCAATTGTCACCGTCTGCTTCAATTTGTCTGCGATGAGATTAGACGACGGTGACAATTAAAAATAAAAAGAAGACATTCTATACATCGCGATCAGAAGAACGCAGCTCGAGATAGTAAATCTCATAGATGACAATAGCCCAGAGTACATCCTCCTTGGTACAAGAAAACTGCACCGATGATGACCGATCGACCGACAAAATATAATTATTAACGGAACTGCGGATGACAGACACAGATGTTGATGTGGAATTATGGTTATGTCGAGAAAAAGCAGGATGGACACCGCGCCATCATACTCATTATGCTATTAGAATTCCAAATACAGACAGCAGGTGAGCTATGTTTCAGGAAATTTATTTTGCTCTATCGTACTCGAACTTGGTTCAAATGACACAATAAAGTATCCGGTCTATATTTCGCCAAGTTGCATCTCCGCGTCTGCGTCTTATGTATACCAAGGTATTATAGTATTTTTCTGCTCTTGGTAATTTTTCATTTTTTCCCCTACTTAGTATCTCTTTTTTTTTTTTTGTGCTCCGAATGCATGATATATCTGAGTATTTTCTATGGTATAGCTATTTCCGTAATTATATTACGAAAAATATGAATAAAAATTCTTTTTGTCGTATTATTGTGTAATTTAGTCGTCATTTTTAGTGCATCATTCGTATTTGTCCTATATTTAAATTTATTGGTCGAATTGAATGGCTCGATGGTCGTCTGGAACAGCACAGGCCTACTTCCGAGATGTTATTACGATTTATTTACGACAATGACCAATGGTTGGGTTTAGGTTGAGTTAATCGGTTTGACGATCGTTTTTCAAATGCGAATCATAAGACCGACGAAGATGGTTTGATTTTGTATTTTTGTCAGGTTTTAAAAAAACTACCATTAGGATATTTTTCAAAATTTAAAAACCATCTTCATATAAATTGATAAATAATACGTACTTCGAAACTTTCACTCTTGAAAAAAAATTAATGCCACTATAATAATATTGCATGTTATGTCCATTACACTTCAAAAACAAAGATTTGACAACGCAAAAAGTCATTAAAGATTCAGAAAAAAAAATCGTTCTGTCAAAAATTTTCAGTTCTTCAAATGTCAAAATATTCATTATTTTTTGAACAGTTTCTTCGATTTTATCAATTTAAAAAATTTTTTGATTTCGATGATTTAGACGAATCGAATTTTTTAAAAATTTGGTTCAATTTGCAAATTCTTCGGGTTTAATAAATCTATTAATTTTCTGAAAACAGTCCTCCAATCCTATAACAATTTAATAAATTCTTTGATTCTATCTTTTTTTATATATTTTCTTAATTTTGAAAAATTTGACAATTTTTTTTTAATTTGGATAAATCGAACCATTCTTCGATTTTGTGATAATTTTTTCAATATTGATAAAGTGAAAATTTTTTCGATTCTGATGAATTAATTCTATCAACTGAAAATTTTATCAACTGATTTTTTTTTCAATTTTGATACAGTTTTCCAATTTTGTCAATTTAATAATTTTTCGATTCTGACGATTTTAACCCATTTTTCAATTTTGAAAAATTCGAAAAAAATGTACGTGAATAAATTTTTTAATTTTTACAAATCAAATAATTCGTCGATTTGATGATGAATTTGTTCAATTTTAAAGTTTTGATAAATCTACAAATTTTTCGATTCTGATGAATTAATCCAGTTTTTTTTTTAACAGCTCACAAATTTTGTCATTTGAATAAATTTTTCGTTGTTGATAAATTTGATATAATTATATATTTTTTTTATTCAGTTAAGAGTAGATTATTAAAATTTTTGAACAATTCTCCAACTTTGTAAATTAAATTGATTTTTGGCTTTCGATGAAATCGATACACAATTTTTTCAGTTCTAATGAATTAAAAACATCTTCACAGCACTTGAATTTTATCAATTGAACGATCTTGATAAATTCAATCTTTTTTTTTTTTGTTTCCAAGTAATTAAATTTTTTGAACAGTTCTCCAATTCTGTTGATTTAATATTTTTTTTTGATTTTGATAAAAAATGCACAATTCTTTTGATACTGAAAAATTTTTCAATTTCGATAAATCGACAAATTTTTCGACTCTGGTAAATTAATTCACAAATTTTGTCAACAAAATAACTAAAATCGATTCTGGTAAATTCCTTAAATTTTTCACTCTCGAAAAATCGACAAATTTTGCGATTTTTATAAACCTACAACTGTTTCGATTTAAGTAAACTCGATAACTTTTTCGATCCTGATAAATTATTAATTTCTTGAATAATTCTCCAACTTTGTCCAATGTCCATTTTAAGAAATTTTTCGATTTTGGTAAATCTACCTACAATTTCTTTCAATTCAGATAAATTTGATACATTTTTTAATCCTGAAAAATTTTCAATTTTTTGAGCAGTTTTTCGAAATTCGTCAATTTAATAAATTTTGTCATATTGATAAATCTATAATTTTTTCAATTTCGATAAATTCGTCAGTTTTGATGAAATGATAAAATTCAATTATGATGAATTGATTCAATACCTAAATTTTGAGATTTCGATCCATCAATTTTTTTTAAATTTTAATGAATTCGATAGTTAAATCACAATTTTTTTAATTATTTGATTTTAATAAAATTCGATAAACTTTTTTAGTTCGATCAATTTACAAATTTTTTGAATAGGACCAGTTTTGACATATTCTTCAATTTCGATAAATCGATAAATTCTTCTATTCTGGTCAATTGACATGTTTTTCGATTCCCGTGAATTGATCCAATTTTTTGATTTTAACAAATTCTTTGATTTCAGAAAATCGCCAAAATTTTTGATTTTGATTATATGATTGAAATTTTTCATTTTTGATTTTGATGTATTTCACAAGTTCAATAAAAATTAATCATTTTTTCAATTTCGAAAAATTATTCGAATTTAAAATTTTCCTAATTCAATCAATCGACAAACTTTGCCATTCTAAAAAAATTTACTTAATTTTTTTGTTTTGATAATTCTTTGATTTGAATAATTCGTTTTTTTTAAATGTTGATCAATTCGAATTTCGATAATCGACCAATTATTCAATTTTTACAAATTAATTCAATTTTTCTATTTTGAGTATTTGATTCAAATTTTGATTCTGATACATCGACTCGTTTTTCAAATTCGAGAAATCATTCATTTTTGACAAATCAACACATTTTACAACTTAAACAAATTTAAATTTTTTTTGAATTTTTGATAAATTGACAAATTTTTTGATTCTGATAAATTGATCATTTTTTTCATTTTGATAGGTTAATTAATTTATCGAGCAATTGTCAAATTTTACTAATTAAATTTATTTTTTAATTTCAAAAAATCGATACCAACTTTTTTGACTATTTTTACAATTTTTTCAAGTCAATCAGTACATTTTTCGAATTTGACTATTTTTAACCCAGATAACTTTTCATAATTATGAAAAAAATCAGGGAGAAAAGGGTAACAATACAACCAAAATTTTCTCAGAAATCAACCAGCTACACATTAATTCCATCGTTTTAATTTATCGCTACCCAGACAAAGCATCACTTCAGCTGCCCAACTAAACAAGATATTCTATAACATATCGCAGGTAGGCCCAGCACGATAGTAAAATATTCAAAATTCAAACTGCGATTTACCTACACACCTCTACATACAATATTTGACATACTACAAGAGAGAAGCTCATCTCTCACATCTTACACAATACAAAATGCATATAACATTTAAATACAGTCACACCTTAACGATGGTACAGCACTTGTAATCATAAAACATTATCAATTTTATTCGTCCACAAGCACACCGGTTGTGGTTGCAGATGCGGAGAAAATGGTTTTGAAATTAATTTAATTTTATATTCGGCGATGGGACGCGGACGGGACGGGACGGGACGGGACGTAACGTGACGCTTTAGGTTACGTAACTCGACATCTCGGAACGTAACATTGTTGCGGTAAGTGGTATTAAAATGTTCGATTATAAAAATACTCTCGACTCGGTCGCTGCGGTCAGATAGTCTCACCATCGATTAATATATGTATATTGAGATACTCGCACTCGCGTTATTATGAAATTACCTATCTTTACATACTCGACGTGAGGTGGATAATTTTATTGCGGTGGTTAACTCGATGGCCTATCTAGTAATAGGAAGTATCGCGGTGAGTTGGTCACAGCGTAGATAAATCTTTCTTAATTACCTAAAACCTTGTTCGTGAAACTGGTACATTGTTTCATCACATTACTAGGTACGAGAATTACGAGTATTGTCGCGCGAAATAGGCTCGTACTAGATCGAGCTATGAGAACGAGGAACTTGTAAAATTTCCAGCATTTTTGCTAGGTATTTATTTTTCCACTCTAAGAAATGGCCATCTTACGACGAAAGAAATGACACAAGCACAGGCAAAACGTACTCGTCACAGGGATTGACGATCTGAAATACCAAATTGAGCCCGTCTGGTCAAAGCGAACGAAATAAGTGATGGAATATTCATCACTGGGTGACTTTGGCGAATTACACCAAATTACGCTGCACGTCGAACGAATCAAGTGGACGACAAAAGAACGCTGTCTAGTGTCTAGGTGCGCAAAATCACCATCTCTCGTAGCAATTCTACTCGTAACATGATCATTGATCAATGTATCGAGAGAGAAATTTAATTCATGACGCGTTTTAGGATGTTTAAAAATTTGGATGGTGCTACGTGACCGCAAGATGAACGCGTCGCCACTCGCCAGCATTCGCTTATATTTGCAAAATATTCGTAATTACGTTAATTTTTTACGTGCATATATAGCGAAAGTGGAGATTACGCGATTTTCACCGCAGACAGTATTGTGTTTTTACAATTGATTCGAATAAGTCAAAATAGCTACTTTAACCGGTTTACCTTATCTACGAGTTTAATTGCGCGTTCGTTCGCGCATTTCGTTACAAGGGTAACATTCCACAGAGAGAGAGGCGCACGCTGCGCTGGCGTGCACTCCTGTATTGTATACATATTATTCTACGTAGTCATATTATCGCGACTAATTTCTAATTCGATATTTCTGGGTACTGGTTTTGATTTCACTTATGTTAGATGGAACATGAAATTTGAAATTCAGCTGATCTCCGCCCTTCCACCCCAGCCAGAGGAGACTTGAATACAGAATAAAAATTTTAATGAATATTTATAATTTTTTTATACCTAGAATTAAAATTAGAGACAATTTTCTGCATTGAAATCGAAAATAGTATATTCGTGAAATTTCATAATTTTCATTTTTTCATTTTCACAATTTCAGTAAAAAATTTCTTTTTTACAAATTTGTTAAGAGAAAAACTGTAAAATTTTTGTCATTTTAAAAATCCTTGATTTACTAAAATTAAAATTCTTTAGTGGAAAATTGCAAAAATTTTGCAACATTTGAAATTTCCCTAAACTTCAATTTTAAAAACTAAAACATTTGAAATTGTTCACAATGCAATAATAAGTATTTTTAACATCTATTTCACAAATGCAAAATTGCAAAAATTATGAAGAATTGTTCAATTTCTTTAAAATATAATTTCCACGATTTAGAAAGAAATCTAATTTACAAAATTTTGTTTTGGGAAGTTTTTTACAAACGCGAAATTGCAAAAATTTTAATTTTGCAATAACTACGAAATACTAAAATTTTTGAAAATTCTAAATGGCAAAAAACTCAAAAAAATTTAATTTCCAAAAAATTTTAATTTTGCAATTTTTTTCAAATTTTTTCAATTTGAAAAGTACTAAATTTTGACAAATTTTTTGCACGTCCTATAGGTATTGTAAATAATTTGCAATAATTCTAATTTCTTTTGAAAATTCCAAATTTCATTTCAAGAATTGAGCAATTTATTTAATTCGTTTTTAAAGAATTCAAAAATTCAAATTATTTTCTCTTACAAAAATTTCAATATGGGTACAAAAAATCCAATTTTGCAATGATTCCGATTTTTCGGAAAATTTACAATTTTAAATATTGTTTTCACTCAAAAAATTTGAGTTTTTCTTTTGTTTTACAAATTTTCTTTATTTACAAAAACAAAATTTTGAAAAAATTTTTGCAAGTGCTAAATGGAAATATTTTGTCAAAATTTCAATTTTGCAATAATTTTGATTTTTTTGAAAATTTAAAATTATTTTGAAGAATTAATCAATTTGTTTTGTTTCTAAAAAATTAGAATTTCAATTTTACAAAAATTTCAATACCTACAGGTACAAAAACGTAATTTAAGAAAATTTTCTGAAATTGTGAAAGTGGAATATTTTATCAAAAACTTTAATTTTGCAATGATACCAATTTTTTTTTACAATTCAAAAAGAATTTGGAACCTAATTCAATTTTTTGAAAAATTTCAAAATTTCAAGAATTCACAATTTTTTGTTTTTGAAAAATTCGAGTTTCTCAAATTTTTACTCTCCATACACAAAAATAAAATTTTGAAAAATTTTCTATACTCACGTGCAAAATTTCAAAAATTTAACAATTTTTTAGTTTGTAAAAGTTCGAATTTCATAATTTTATACAAATTTTCTCAATTTGCAAAAACTACATTTTGGAAAATTTTCCTTGAATGCGAATACTTGATCGATATTTTATTAAAGATTTCCATTTTGCAATAATGAAAAAATTTAAAATTTCAAGAATTTAGTAATTTTTTTATTTCTAAAAAATCAGAATTTCACAATTTTTTACAATTATTTTCAAATCACAAAAACAAAAATTTTGCAAAAATTCTACAAGTGCAAATTTTATTGAAAATAACCAATATTATAAAATTCAATTTTTACCATATTTCACAATTTTTCCCAATTATTATAAAAACTAAATATTTGTAATTTTTCACAATAATGCAAAATATTGCCAATATTTTTTTTGAAATTTTTATTTTGCAATAATTCCATTGAGAATTCAAAATTTCAAAAACGTGGAATTTTTTTCTTGTTAAAAAAAAAAAAAAATTTATGATTTTTCAATCTGGAAATAATTTGAGTTTCTTTTTGCAAATTTAAAATTGTAAAAAATTGATATTTTTTTATTTTTGAAAAATTCGAGTTTACAATTTTTCACAAATTTTTCCAATTCACAAATACCTACTAAAATTTTGCAAAATTCCTGCATTTGTGAACTTCGATTATTTTTCCAAAAACTTTCAGTTTGCAATAATTTCATTTTTTTTTTCGAATTCAAAATAATATAATAATTACAAAAACTCAATAATTTTTTCTATGTTGGAAATTTGATTTTTACAATTTTCTACAAATTTTTGTATTTTACAAAAACTAAATTTTGGCAAATTTTTTGTAATTTGTGATGTGGGAATATTATGGGAAAAATTTTAATTTTGCAATAATCATCATTTTTTTTTTTTTTTTTTTTTGCTAATTCAGAATTGCAAAAATTTACTAAATATTTTTCTTTTCCAGATAAAATTCGAGTTTCACAAATATTACTACTAAATTTTTCAATTTACAAAAACTTAATTTTGACAAATTTTCTACTAAAGCAAATAATATTTATTTTGCAAAAATTTTCATTCACTTTTCAAAATCCAATTTTCAGAATTTCTTAAGAATATGTTTCAAATCATGAATAATTAAATTCTTATGAATTTTCTGTAAGAGAAAAAAAAATTGTCAATATTTGATTGACTTCATAATAATTTCAAATCCAACATCGCATCAACCTCAATTTTTTCGCTCACATGATTAAATCCGGCAATAATCCCTTTATACGTCACCTTCACACCCAATTCCTGGTTCTACTTGTACTTTCGCTTCACACCAAATTTAAAAAAATTCACAACTCGACATCTCGCCCACCAGGAGCTTATTTAAATTTCATTATCAATCTGAATCTGCCCAAAGCCCGTCTAAAAATCAAGTCTGCAATCGTATTCGAATTCTCCGATCGCGTCTTGTCGGTCAAAATAAAGCTCTTTCTAACAATATTATTAATCATTATCTATGCATTCCTTTTGGTTTTATTGCCGCGAGCATTCGATTTCGATTTATATGTCAGGATGATTCACGCGGCGAATCGTTTAACGATTTCATTTTTCTCATCGAATTCTCTCGTCGTCTTCACCAGCGAGCGCCACCATCGTCGGATGCGTTTATACGTACATGAAATCGTATATCTATACCTGGTTCGAGATTATTGTCTTTCTCTCCTTTTTTATTTTTATGACGAAGAAGACGATGGATTGCGAACGTGCCTGTTGCATCGAGTTGTTTTTTTGGTCTGTGGTTTGTTTTTAAAAATTTATACATTACGATATTAGTTTTGGTTGGTGAGATTTCCGCCGCATTGTTTCCTTTCATCATTATTTGTCTTTGGGTTATATGATGGTTTAATCGGTGATTTTTTTTTTTTTTTCATTTCCATGTTATAATATGATTTCTAAATTCCTTTTCCGATTTTCTTGATGACTCGTTTGATTAAGAATAGTTTTACTGTAAATTATTTACGAAAAAAAATTAAATATTCGATATAATTTCCTACCCATCTAATTCCATTTCCTCAAACTCACAGACGAACTATTCTACAATATCATCTTCATCCTAGACAGTATATCCGGGAACAAAAAAAATGTACACAGTTCATCGAAGACTACTCCTCCAGAACCTACATTCCGCACGAAAAGATGCACTAGGAAATTCGAATAATTCGAACCATGCGTCGTCATAGTCTTACTCTTAGATTCCCACATCGATGGCCGGAGTCGGAATCTCCATCGTCTTATAAGAAAGTAGACTAAAAATCCAAGCACTGGTATATCTATCTAGTATAGTAATTAACTCGATGCATCTGGCACCGCTGATGGAAGAACAATCACACCCAAAAACGCTGCCCATTGGAGCGTGAAAAATTGACCGAGGTATAATTTTCGGTTTCGACTTCGACTTGGAACTTCCTGAGTATACTAGGGCCGCGGCCACGTTCATCATGATTCGCATCAGTCATCTAGTCTAGTAATTACGATTAATACAGAATCACGATTTTAAAAATGACATAACTCGGTATCCAGTTAACAATGGAATCGCTAATTACTCGGAACTGCGAAACTGATAGGGCTGCGAGACGATGTGACTGACTCTCTGCCAGTCTCGGGAGCACATAGAATTTGCAATTTCTTTCTACGAGTAGGTATAATGATGATTTGCAACGATAAGAAGGTAGAAAAAGAAGAAAAAACCATTTAAATACTACACGCAATACGATCATTAAGACTCGGTATAATTATTAAGCACTCTGCAGCATGTCTTCGTCCCCTGAGACAAAAGTAAATCTGGTCTAAAACGTGTTCGAATCGGTTTAAAATTATACTTTACGTGATAGTTGGATAGAAAATTGCATCAGAAATCACACAGAGAGACATACTCTGATGAAACGAAAAATTTTAAATGATCGTTTGTTTTTGTAATCAACATACATCGGAGTTGAAGAAAAAAAATAGTAACTTTAGCTTCACACTAAATTTCAAAAAAAGTAACCAAAATTATGGAATGAAAAAATATGCATTTTCTGTGTAATCACGATGAATTATAGTTGAATCGTTGACTTAGTTGGTTTCCAATTTTTAAAATTCAAATTTTTACTTTATTGGAAATTTCAATTCTTGAAAAAACCCCAATTTTTAAGTACCTATCTGACTTTCAATTTATAAAAAAAAAGTCAATTTCGAATTTACAAAATGTTAAGTTTTCGAGGTTTTAAACTTTAAAAAATTATTTGTTTAGAAACAGTTATCAGTTTTCAAATTATTTCAAAAATATGTTAATTTTTGAAAAATATTCAATGGCAAACAATTGTTTATTTTTTCAAGCTCTTTAATTTTCAATTTAAATTTAAATTTATGAACAATTTTCAATTTAAAAAAATTTTGATATCTAAAAAGTTCTGGATTCAAAGAAATTTTTGAAGTTATCAATCTTCAAATTTTCAAAAAAATATTTTTTTGAAGTAAAAAATTCCAAATTATAAAAATTATAATATGCCGAAAAAATCACGAGTTGAAAAACCTCAAATTTTGTGTGGTTTGCAAAATGAGAAAGCACAATTTTTTTTTAATTTTTGAAAGTCTTCAATTTCTAAAAAAAAAATCAATTTTTTAAATTTGTAAAATTTCTAAATTTTGGAACGGTCTTTTTATTTTAAAAAATCCTATTTTTGAAGACTTTCAAGTTCATGAGTTGAAACAATTTTTTCATATTTCGTTTTTGGGGAGTTCTTTATTTTACATAATATTATAAGTAATAATTTTCAATTTTCAAACATTGTTTTCAAATACTTTGGTCACATTTCTTTTAAATAAAAAAATTGCTGATAAATTCTCATTCAAAAAAAAATAGTGAGAAGAAATATTTTATATTCTTCGACGAAGTAACCTGTAATTCCTCTGAAAAAATTTTCTATTTTTTTGAGTGGGAATCTCGATTTTTTGGACAAAAAGTCGTTCATTTGTAGAGAAAAGAATCTCTCAATTTTTTTAACTCTCAATTGTTTCAAAAAAATCTTACCTCTTGACCTAATTTTTTTTTAGTAAAAATGTTTCTTTTTTCTTTTTAAGGGGGGGGGGGGGGGGAATCAAAAAATTTTTTAGTTGAATGCATATTGCATAGCGTTGACACGCGGAATTTTCTAAGACCTACGCATGACGTCATTTTGATTTTTCATCTATGAAGTTTTGAAGAAAAATTGGAAACTAATTTTTGATTTTTGAAAAATAAAATGCATGGAGTTTTCAAAAAAATAAAATTATATTCATTTTGTATTTTAATGATGTCATTTTGTAAAAATTATTGATAAATTGTTTGGAAAATAAAAAATTTTTAGTGTCAAAATTGAAGAAAAACACGATTTTTTCTTTATGCCCCGTTTCCAGAAAAACTATGCAACCCTCGAGGTTTTCCCTAAGAATGTTTTTTATTTTCTTATTTAGGAGAGTCTGGTCTGTAATCTGACGAGAGGGATTTGCGAAATTTTGATTTGCCGACGACTTCTTTCGAGTTGAATGGAATACTAAGATGAAATTTATGAGAAAGTTTGATAAAATCAGAGGAAAGAGTAGGGATTTTGCAAAAACCCTCTCGTCAGACTACAGACCAGGCTCTCCTGAATAAAAAACCATTTCTGAGGAAAAACCTCGTGGGTTGCATAGTTTTTCTGGAAACGGGGCATTAAGAAAAAGTCGCGTTTTTCTTCAATTTTGACACTAAAAATTTTTCATTTTCCAAAAAATCTATCCATAATTTCTACAATATGACATCATCAAAATGCAAAATGAATATAATTTTCTTTCCTCTTGTCAACGCTATGCATTCAACAAAAAAAAACATTTTGATGACCCCCCCCCCCCCCCTCTTTAAAGAAATGGCTCCTATTTTTAGAGAAAAATAAAATCATAATTTTTTGAGACAAAACCCTCAATTTTTCATCCTACTTTTAAAAATATAAAAGAACTAAATTTTTTTGGAGAAAATAACTTTTCTCTTGCGTTTCCAATACATACAAATATTTCTCGGTTTCGTGAAGAAAAAAATCTCATTTTTAAAAGAAAATTTGGGTAATAAATTTTTTTGTTCATTACTTTTTTGAAAAAATTTAGGTAATGAATTATTTTGTTTATTATTTTTTTAATTTATTCAATTTTAAATAAATCTTTCAAATTTTTTGAAAAGAAAAATCTCTGAATTTTTTACAGCAAAAATGTTTTCAATTTTTTTGAAATTTACCTAAAAATTTGTAGTATTGACTGTCAGATTTTTGACGAAATAGTGACAAAAATGAGTGAAAAAGTAACTAAAGTAACCTTCTTCGTGAAAAAAGTAACCAAGTTACTAAAAATTGACCGCGCTCCGATGCATGTAATGATCTTGAGAAATTATTCAATCGCGTTGCGTATCAGTAAAATATGCCACGAATCTCGTTAAATACCAACAAAATGCCATTCTACAAGTATTTCAAGATCAATAACCGTAATAGAAAATTTATCTTATACATGAGAACATCGAAGAGCTTTTTCCACATTGCATAAACTTATACGCTCGTATCGCAACGTATCAGCATATCGATTGGCCAGCATCGCAGCATCATTTCGTAATATAATTTAAACGAGATAAATATTCCATTAGTACGTATTGTAAAGGTATGAGGATCGCGTGAGACCATTTCTTACGCATATAAAAAGAAGAGAAAAAAAGGAAGTGTACACTGCGGTAGTACGTGGTTTATTTCATTACGAAGCTCTGGCAATGTGTATAAAAGATTGACCCACTGACTTATAATACTCGTTCGATAGTTTTCCTGAATTATAATGGTCAATTGAAACGTAACAAGTGAATAATTTATGCACGTCGCATACTCTCGTGTCTCGTACATTCGCGTATATAATTTACGGTGCAATGCGATAAGTCTCTCGAATCGAACCGCGAACCATCGCATCGCATCGCAGATGTTTTAAAGAAAAAAAATGGCTAATTCTTTCGTCACGTTTTAATCACATCTTCGGTAACGAGATCGAGATCGAGTCTCCTCTGTATTAAGTCATTACTAGGCACAGAGACGAATTCAGCTCGCAGCTGCCTTTTGCTACATAATCGTTCGACAATAGCTGAGGTAAAACCTCATTCGAATCGTTTCCGGCCTCTTATATTCTGGCAGCAGAACTTACCTAGGTTGGCTGAGGAAAAAGCAAGGTCAATGTATATCGCTTTGACAGTGATTAAAGAGATTATAATATTTAAATAAATTTTTCTTCTCGCTGAAAATCAGTCGACCAGTTTACTGCAGTCTTTTATATCTATCAACACGTTCGTAATTGTTGTTTTCCATTCGACTGCGTCGGTTTTGTACGAGCCATTACAGCGATTATGCTCCATGCAGCTCGAACAGAGCCAGAGTACGAACGCTCGTCGCTATAGGAGATGTCATTTTTTAGGCAGAAAACAAGCTCTAGATATTCACGAAGCCAAAATAAAAATAAAGAAATATTCTCGGATTCAAAAAACTCATTTCTTTGGGCTATTGTATCTGATGTGCTGGTAAGACACAGACAGACGTCAGAAAAATTGCAAGTGGGACGGTGTGCAAATGCAACCAACCTATAATATACCGAGATGCGGTGAAAATCATCAGGTAACTCGATTATGTCACCGGTGCAACCCAATTTGCACTTGAATAGACCATACTGATGCTAAACGTATTAAAACCAGAGTATAAGTTAACCTAAAAGCGACAAAGATCAAAGAACATAGGCTGGTTGTGTCATTCGGATTGTGCTGGTCAACATAGTTTTACTTATTTCCTGCTCTTTTTTTTTGTCGAGTGAACTAAATGAGCCAGGCTAGAAGACAGAAGTACGTAAGAATTGAATGTGATGAAATACTTTGGTCTATTTATGATTCATGTTTTCTCGAATACTTCCCTTGAAAGATTTTTTTTTTATTTCTGAAAATTCTGTGAAGATCGATTTTGAAGAAAGGAAAGTGTCCTTGGATGATTTTTTCCTTTCTTATTTAATCTGTGAATTCACAGCAAAAAAAAAAATCAGAAATTTTTGAAGAATTTTTTTAACCTCGAAAAATTTTTTTTTTGGGGGGGGGGGATTAAATCTTTTTTCTTTTGAAAAAATTATTACCTGTTGAACCTTTTTTTCTGGTTGCAGTATTTTCCTAGGTTGAATCTTATTTTCCAGTTGAAGCATTTTTACAAATTGACTATTTTTTCCTGTTGAAAATCCAATGATTTTTTTTTTTGGTTGAAGCAGTTTTAACAGTCAAAATATTTTTACCAGTAGAAATTACACCTTTCTAGTTGAAGTATTTTCACCAGTCAAAACATTTTTTCCAGTTGAAGCATTTTCACAATTACTATTATTTTTTTTTTAAATGAAAAAACTCATCACTTTTTATAATGTTTTTTCATCAATTTCCTTAATGATAATAAAACTCATTCAATAATAATCAACAAAAAAATTGATCGGTTCACTATTGAAAAATTATTCAATTATTCATTTTTGTTTAAAACTCAAAAATAGATTTAACAAGAAGCAAATTTTTAGTAAAAAATAAAATTTTCCATATTTTTTTTATAGGCTTTGTATTCGAGTGAGTCATTTTGACAGGTTATTCTCGAATGTTCTCCGAAAAAAAAAATTAAATTTAGAGTGTAAGTTCAATTTCTTTAAAATTAAAATTTTAAAATAATCGAGGAAAAACAGTTTTAAATAATATGTAAAATAGATTTTGTTGTAGGCTGCCTAGAGAAAATTGGGGGGGGGGGGGGGGGGGGGGGTGGAGGCTACAATTTTGTCCCGAAAGCTCCATTTTAATCAAGTAAAGTCAGTAGCCATACAAAAAAAAAATATGAAAACTACCATCATGTCTGATTTTACATTTATTTATCAATTAAGACGATTTCAAAGATAGATATCACTTTCGTGATTTTACTAGTTTAATCAAATCATGGCCACGAATGAAATTTGAAACATTCTGTAAAAGATATCAGTTAGTTATCAGAATTTTATAATTAGAACCAGTAAAAAAGTTATAAAATTCATTGTCTTTCCTTCTAGATAAAATTGAAAAAATAAGAGTTCTTCTGTTCAAAATAATCCTTAGAAATACTTTTTGAGTCGAATCTTTGGCTTTAGGTATGTAATCTGTCCACTACTGCGAAATATTTTGTTCCGTGTAGGTATTACTAAGAATAATTTTGAAAATGAAGGTGCTAATATTGGTCATTTTATGCGTCCTTCAAGCAGAAGTTAGCTCAAAAAAAGGTAACCAAAAATATGAATTAAATGTTTCTCCCTTTTTCTCTCATAAATTGATTTCATATTGTACTAATGCATCTTTTTTATGAGCTACGAAGACTCTTTCATTCTCTTTTCTTTTTAACAGCACTTCTTTTCAATTTGGAAACCCGATCCCTCGTCGATGTCTGCCGAAAAAACGGTGATGAAAAATATCCTCCCTATTTGACTGCTTGTCCTGCCTCAACGCCACAAGAAATTCAATTCAACAAGGATTTCTCTCTTGGTAAAAGAAGCGTATTTTCACGACTGATGTATGCTAAAAACGAAAGTGCTCGAAATATTGTTGTTGATTTTTGCGAAAAATCAGTCAAGCCCACAATGCTTTATAACATGAAAAATGACGAATACGAAATTGGTTACGAGGTTGATTGGATAATTTATATTTTGATTTAACATGCTGTCTGGTTATCCTTTCTTACATTTTTTTTTGCTGTTTCAGCTTTATTTTGAAGATGGAAAAATTAACACGACGAAATTCAATAAAACGTACCATCACTATAGACCTGTAAGAATCTATGCAAATCATTGATAAAAAAATACCTCTTAAAATTTTAAACTGCCAAGTCGATCAAAGAAGTATTTTTGCACAGGTGAATGCAAAAAGAAACGAAAACGTGGTGCTATCGATACTGCAGAGTGGCGACCGCATTATCAAATACGAAGACGAAAAGGACGTGAAATTCAATTTTACCGAAGGATCTCGAAACTTGGTAAATTGCATAATTATTATTTTTGATCAACTCAAAGAAATCGAATCTCCACCTCATTTTTGTTCGAATTTGGGCAGGTTTTCCACTGGATCGAAGTACTTTCCATTAAAAAGTCAAAACACAAAAAAAGCATCACACTTGATTACTACAAAGATTTGTGGTGGCGAAAAATGAAAAATTTGCGAGATAGATGCGAAAATTATCACTCTTCTGATGACCGCATGTACTCCCAGGTATAATAACAAACTCGACAGTCGACACATAAAGGGTATAGCCGGGTTAAGATAGGCGATTTGGCCCACCATACGGATTTTTAAACCAACTAGTGGAAGTTCGTCCCCATGGTCTAAAACCCAATTTTTGAGTTGCTACCTCACCCCCTCCCCCTCCTAGGGCGAAAATTGTGATTTTTCGATTATAATTTTTGATTTTGGCTGTTTTCAACCGGATGCTAGGTATCATCAAGGGTCATTTATGGAAATTTTTTCAAAAATTTTCAAACTTATCTTCACTGTGAAATGCGCGTTTTAAGTTTTCTAACGGCCATTTCGACAAGTTCTTTCAGAGGTGCACTAATTGAAAAAATATATTTTGTACACCTAGTCTGGATGTACAACATATCTTTTTTTCAGAATTTTCTATATAGGTGGAAGACCTTCAAAAATGCAAAAAACTGATTTGTTTTCATCATTTTTCGCGCCAAAAATGGTCATTTTTAGTCGAAAAAAATTGTCGTCGTAGTATATCACAAAATACACCTAGATCAAAACCACCTAGAGATACAAGCCATGAACGTAGAAAGGCAACGTCGCATTTTCGAGTAGTAGACGGCCGACTTTCCAATCCGTTTTTTGACGATAACTCGGGAAATATTCATCGAATCGAAATTCTGACAACACACTAACGAAAGAAAATTTTCTGCTCTACAATTTCGGTTCAGATCAATTTTCACGAAAAATGCTTCGTTCGCTCTGAAAATGAGAATATGTGAAAATTTGCATATCCAAGAAAACATTTTACGCTGAGAAATCGAGGTATTTTCGTCAAATCAAAATTTCAATAATTTTAGGGTGAAAGGATTTTTTTCGCTCTACACTTTTGGTTCGTATCAATTTTCACGAAAATCGCTTCGTTGACCGGGAAAATGGGAAAATTTGGTAGACGGCCAACTTTCAAAATCAGTTTTTCGACGATAACTCGAGAAATATTCGTCAAATCGAAATTCCGACTACACCAAACAAAAGTAAATTTTTTGATCTACAATTGTGGTTTTTATCAATTTTCACAAAAAAGGGGTCGTTGACCTCGAAAATGAAAAAATAAATAGTTTTTTGACGATAACTCAAAAAATTGGTCGAATCAAAAATTTTAAAAGCACTAAAACTGGATGACCCCATTAAAAGTCAAAACTTATTATCCTTTCTATCCAAAACTGGTTTACGATCCCTTCTCTAAGTAATCCTCCTCCGTGACATGCCTCTAGCCTTAGTTGCTGTATATGGCGTTAAAAAAAAAAAAAAAAAAAAAAACTGGAGGATTTTTTCTGCTCTACAATTTTAGTTCTTATCAATTTTCATGAAAAACGCTTTGTTTATCCGCGAAATAGGAAAATTTGCATATCTGAGAAAACAGTTTTTGCTAATGAATCGAGGTATTTTCGTCGAATCAAAACTTCAATGATTTTAGGATGAAAGGATATTTTTTGCTCTACAATTTTTGTTCTTATCAATTTTTACGAAAATCGCTTCTTTGACCGGGAAAATAGGGAAAATCTGGTAGACGGCCCATCTTTAAATCAGTTTTTTGACCGTAACTCGAGAAATATTAGTTGAATCAAAATTCCGAATATTCTAAACGAAAGTTAATTTTTCCCTCTACAATTTTGGTTCCCATAATTTTTTTCGAAAAACACTTCGTTTGCCCAGAAAACGTATTTTCAATTGCTCAAGTCGGCCGTCTTCGGCAAGGTTGCCAAATTTAACTTCATGGCTTGTAGTGTCTAGGTGGTTTTGCCTAGATACACCATCAACTCGAATTTGGATGAAATTCGTTGATTTTTTTCTATTTTTTCTAATTTTCGTTTAAATTGACCAAGTGACGCCATTTTGGGAACCCCCCGTCCCCCCATGGTGTCCCACGAGGTGTCTGGAGGGGCTAGAATTCTTGTTTGGACAAGTTTCAAGTCGTTATTTTTCATATATTGCATTTAGTGGAATCGAGAAAATTTGATTATTTTGCCCACTTTCATAAAATTAAGGTTACACATTTTTGACTTCGGAAAATTATTCTCACAATCTCACCTTACCTGATTGTTGAAAAAAATGAAATTTTCTCAATTTCGCGAAAAATAACGATTGAAACATGTCCAAACATGAATTCTAGACCCTCCAGACACCTCGTGGGACACTGGGGTTCCCAAAATGGCGTCACTTGGTCAATTTAAATGAAAATTAGAAAAAATCAACGAATTTCATCCAAATTTGAGTTGATGGTGTATTTAGGTGTATTTTGTGATATACTACGACGACAATTTTTTTCGACTAAAAATGACCATTTTTGGCGCGAAAAATGATGAAAACAAATCAGTTTTTTGCATTTTTGAAGGTCTTCCACCTATATAGAAAATTCTGAAAAAAAGATATGTTGTACATCCAGACTAGGTGTACAAAATATATTTTTTCAATTAGTGCACCTCTGAAAGAACTTGTCGAAATGGCCGTTAGAAAACTTAAAACGCGCATTTCACAGTGAAGATAAGTTTGAAAATTTTTGAAAAAATTTTCATAAATGACCCTTGATGATACCTAGCATCTACCCGATTTTGAAAAAAATCGGTTGAAAACAGTCAAAATCAAAAATTATAATCGAAAAATCACATTTTTCGCCCTAGGAGGGGGAGGGCGTGAGGTAGCGACTCAAAAATTTGGTCACGAGGGTTTTAGACCATGGGGAGCAACTTCCACTAGTTGGTTTCAAAATCCGTATGGTGGGCCAAATCGCCTATCTTAACTCGGCTATACCCTTTACACTTCGAATTAAAAACAAACTTTCTTGACGATATGAATACGTTCATCTACTTTTATCAATCTTACAATGTTACAGAGGAAGCAAAACATATACATCAGTGATACTTCAGTGGCACCCTCATTATACAAAGGTAACCCTGATATAGGGTGTGGGCACCCCAATGGATGTTTAGAAAAATATCAAATTGTTCCATTGTGGCTTTTCGACTCGAGTTCGGCCAGGCTTGCAAGTTGCTCGCATATGAATCTTATACCAGTTTGGGAGACAATTGCAGAGCAATTGAGAAAAGTTGACCTGTATATCCTTTCTATTCTCGAGGTAAATTTTCAATTTTTTTATATGCTTCGTAATATTTCATGAAAAGTCGAGAAAAAATATCTCACATTTAGACTGAAGGTGTTAATTTCAAAAAAGACAGCTGATAATTTTTCTTCAATTTTTCTGTAGAATCTACATGCAAGTGTAACTTATGGTGTAAGCAAAATATTAAAAACGAAACCAGCATCAACTGAAAACTCCAACATAACCCGAACAATTTATTTATTAGACCCTAAACACCATCGAAAAGTTCCAATTCCGAAAATAATGTACAGAATTATCAAAATGCCGTCGAAGTTGCTTGACGATGATCTTTACACCGCCGCAATTATAATTCACAATGATCCCACCGCTGATCCGAAAGTTGATAAACTCTGTACCCACCGCAGTCCCTCAGGATGGGATAAAATTACTAATGATGATCCGTCAACTGGATTAACTTATGTGTGCCGGGTAACAAAACGGCTGGGTAATCAATTGGGGGTATATGAAGATTTAAAGTTCAATAAGATGCAGCCACTTGATTTAGATACGGTTCCTTATTACCGTAATTATGCTCACCAACGCTTAGATTACGATGAAACTGTTGATATAAATGAGCATTTCGAAAAACTCGTAAATGAATCAAAAGTACAGGTTTAAATCAGAATGTTCGTTTTTTTTTTAAAATTTACTTTTAGGTTAAAAAGTATTCTACATGTATAATTTTGAAAAATTTTCAAAAAAATTTCACGTCACTTTAAACGAAGTAGTTAATTTTTATTGGTTCAAAAATGAAAAATGTGAAACTATGATCATTTATCACAAAACTGTTTTTTCGAATAAATATTCAGGTATAAATTGGACTAAGGGGTTAAAAATGAAAATGCCAAAGTCAGATATTTCTTTCCTTTCACCGACACAGTTGTATCTCAAAAATAAAAATAAATATACGTGAATTTTTTACAGAAAAAAACTAGAAATTCAAAAGCATAAATTTTTCCATAAAGCAATATTTTGAAAAAGTTGAAGATCAATTTTTTCAATTTTATGTGTCCAAAAATACATTTTTTCAAAGAGTAAAATTGTTTTAAAAGCAAGTTTTCAAAAATGTTGTTGGAATGAATAATAACATTTTTTTTTTTTTTGATTTTGTTAAAAAGCACATTTTTATTTTTTTGTTTTTATTTTTTCTTCTCATTTGAAAAAGTTATGCTTAGAAAAATTAAAACAGTTAAAATTGATGAAAAACATGTTTTTTCTCGAGGGAAAAATTCGTCTACTTTTTTATTAGTTAGAAAAAAAATTTAAAAAAAAATTAAATAAAAACTTGAAATTCAAAGATCAATTTCTCCAAAAAACAATTTTTTTGAAATGAGTTGAAGTCCAACTTTTTAGAATTTTATTCAGCAAGTTTTTTCCAAAAAACATTTTCATTCAATTCTATTCATCAAAAAATGACATTTTTCAAGAAACAAATTTTCCAAAATCAATTTCTAAGCAAAAAAAAAAAAAAAAAAATTAAAAAGAACTTTTTCATTTTTTTTTTTTTTTTTGAAAATCATGTTTTGTTTCCATTAATTCTGAATCACAAGTAATTTTTATAAAAAGCAAAACTTTTCAATATTTTTAAAATACAAATTTTTGTTGAAATCTGTTCGATTTTTTTTGGAGGTTTTTTGAAGGAAAAATGCACACCTCTTCTATTTATTTATTTTTGTACCTATAGAAAAACACTTGGAGCAAAATGGAAATTTTTTTCACTAAGCAATTTTTTTCGCGCATTTTGTTGAAGATCTTGCGAATTTGGTTTTGATAAGTACCTATAAATTTTTCACAAAAATTTTCCAAACACATTTTTTCCTATTTTATTTGTCTAAAAGAAATTTTTTCAAGAAGAAAATTTTATAAAGCTAATTTCACAAAAAATTTTGAAATGAAATTCATGTTTTTAAAATTTTGTTAAAAAACACTTTTTTAATTTTTGGGAGATCATAGTTTTTTAAAAATAATTATAAAAATCAAAAAGTAATTTGTAGAAAAAACAAAAATTTTAAAATTTTGCCAAATTATATTCAAAAACATGTTTTTTTTTTTAAAGTTTTAATTCAAAAATGAATCTTCTATTCAAGTAATTTTTTAAATTTTGTTTAAAACCAATTTTAAGATTTTTTCAAATGCACATGTCGAGAGCAAACATAACATCGATTCAACTACAAAAGTTGTTGTAAAAGTAGCAAAGCATAAATAATAAGTAGGCAATTGAAAAACATTAAAACGTCAAATAAATATTTTGAATTTTGAAACAACTTCCAGGTGGTATCGTTTTATTGGGGAAGAAGTCAAGGGGGAGGCGGTGTGCTTAAATGCATAGAAATTTTTTCATTAAAAAAAAATTTATATTCTATTTTTTATAATTGATATTCGAATAAAATCCAATTTATCAATTTTATACAAAGGGAGAGTGGGAGAAGCAGCAATAGATCAATAATGAACTGTGCGAAAATCGACTCGTTACACTAGAATTCAATCATCAAAATCACTATTCCAATTGACAATTTCTGCCCAACAAAATCTTCACAATTTTCACTCTCACACCAAAATAAAAAAAATAAAAATTTAGTAATTATTTCGCTTTAAAATCTCTTCTCTAATTTGTCCGACGATGGATTAATTATGTACCCATTTTATTCCAGCACCGAGCTCACAATTATCATCTCGATCAGCATGATAAATTCGACTAATGTACTATACTTTAGCTCTGTAGCTACTTTTAGACTAGTTTAATAGGATTTATTAAAATCGAGTGATGGTCTTGGTCAGTGCAAATGACGAGGCACTTTTACTATCTACTGATGGCACCTCGTATTAATAGTAGAATGTAATTTCTTAAAATAATGAAGGGCTCCTTCTCTCAGTCGTCGATCAATTTGTGGCCAAATTTATAAAAATGCAATAGGCTACATTAAAAAAAAAAAAAAAAAAAAAAAAGGAAAAAATCCTATAAAATCATAAAGTAACTTGAGCGAATACGATGAGCTGTTAATCATATTCTCATTCATAAAAAGAACCAGTAGGTTAGCCTCATTCCCATCAACATATATACTCGCGTAACCAAACATAGTAAATAGGCAAGAAATAAGCGCACATATAGGTATGTGAAACAGTCAAAATGGTATGAAAAAAAAAACCGTAATAAATATGATGTCATAAATCATACCAAACACAATAGACAAGTTAATAAAAACAATACATAACTACCGAGAGATGTTTTTAACCGCATCAGCGACGCCGAAAGTCGTCAAAAATCCATCGTAGGCATATTTTCGTACTAAATTATCGATAAATAGGTATACTTTGAAATGCACAACGCGTACATTTGTATATTTGTAAGTACATATTAAACCCCGTAATGATCATGTTTCTCTCTGTGGTAGACGTCTGGGCTGGCCGTATTCACATACCTAGTTAGTGAAAGTTGTGAAAAAGGAATAACACACACGGATCTGATGTCTGCGACCCTACTCGCAGACTGACCTTTGATCTTTCAAATCTTCTCAATAGGTTCGGCATTTTCATCGATGTTGTAGAGCCATCGATGATATATGGTTTTATTTGATTATAAACTCGAGCTAGAGTTATTCGTGATCAATGTAGGTACATATAGTACGATGATTAAACCGACAAACAGATAATGTATCAATGATCCGTAAAAATTGGCTGTCTATGATCACACGTGACCTGATCAGATTTCCAATCTGGTACATATACTATCAATTTATCCGCATCACCGTAACAGCATCATGTGTGACAGTAAAAATGTATCCAGACAGGAAAGAGATAGCAAATCGAAAGCGTTAAAATGAGATCCAAAATCGTATCCTATGTTCAGTTCGCATCCAATTAACCACCGTTTATATACAAATCGCACACGCACCATGGTCCAAATACCCTGTAGTTTACAAGCGTCTATCCGCCGCACCGAGGGCAGCCTTCAGTTTTTTTTTTTTTTTTTTTTTTTTTAATTTAAAATTCTTCTACAATGTTTTTGAACAATTTGAAAAACATCGTTTTTGTTGAATTTATAAAAGATGTCCAATACTTCATACAATAGATACTTAATATGCAAAATTGGACGGGGGGGGGGGGCGGGTCCTATCGAAATTTTTGTAACAACCAAAATTATTTCTAAGACTTCAAGCTACAACTTTTACTTGAAATTTTTTTCAATTGGACCCTTATCTCACAATTTTTTAATAATATTATAAGTATCCAAGTCATATTATGCAAAATTGGAGGGGAGAGAAGGGTCTAATCGAAAATTTATAATAACAAAAATTATTTTCAAGACCTCAATCTACAACTTTTGTTTGAAAAATTTTTCAATTGGACCCCTCCCTCAATTTTGAAAAACTAAAAAGACACCTGATGTGTGAAATGGAAGGAAAGGGAGGTATTTAATCGAAATTTTTGTAATAACCAAAATTATTTTTAAGATCTTAATCTACAACTTTTATTTGAAAAATTTTTCAATTGGCCTCTCCCATCCTCCCTTCAATAATTTTTAATTTGTATCTTTGGAGTGTTGTACAAAATCAGTGGGGAGGGAGGGGTCCAATTAAAAAAATTTCAAACAAAAATTATAGATCGAAGTCTTATGAATAATTTTGGTTATAAGAAAAATTTAGATAGGATCCTTCCCTCCACTCTAATTTTATGATTCCGAAGGTTGCCCTCGGTGCGGTGGATAGACGCTTGTCTGCAACTTCAGCACACATCCTAGGTACCTTCATAATTACCTATACTTCTATATACGCGTGTACTTGAAAAAAACAGAAAAAAACACATGTACGTAATGTGTTTTTATACACTAAAATAGCTACCTCGCAAACTACGAAACGAGCGAAAGTTAAATATTCTTCGCGGTTCAGTCTGCAGCTCAATGTGCTGTCAGCGATGTTTTAAAATATTTACCTCCATCAAACAATACACTTATCAAGTTCGTTTCAGTATATGGTCTGTTATAACGCGTACGCATAAATCGACCGCCAGCTACGAGTACCTACAACCGGACCGAGAATAATTTTTATTGTAATAATTACTCGAATATTTTCACGTGCTTGGGCATTCGGGCACACGCGACACACCAGGAACACGGAAGAAGACTCCTGCCAAAAAATGCCATCACCTTGAAAAATTTCATACAACGAGAAAGTGAACAACACTGAAACCAATACGGGACTTTTGAGCTGAGCGAAAATGCCAAGCTTCGTTCGAGGAAAATGTCTCACCAATGGGCTATTTCGTTCGTGCCTGTGCCTGTGTCCACACGAGAGACCTACTTCGTATCGAACGGAAATCGTTAACTGGAGGAAGAGAGTGATTTAGCATTGAACCAGTACCAGGCTCTATGCAGTGGAAATTACAATTTGCCAAAAATTAATATTTCGCAGATACGATAAAACCTATGATTAGTGCTGCGGTGGAAAGTTGTTTATAGGTTTTAATTTTTCAAACGCGAACTTACGTTAGTAAGACAGGCCACGCTGCTTATGGTTTAAGTATCCCATTTAAAGAAATGCTGTTTTCACTTTGCATATACGTGTACCTCTACCTATACGAATGCCAGATAAATATCTTTCTATTCATCATGCTGCAGGTATCCAAGAGGGAGTGATGTGCTCTGTATCGAGATCTTGACACGATAGGTGATGATCTCATGATCGATCCGGATGATTTGAATTGTTTTTCAAGATTTTCATCGAGATTTAAGATCTGGATGTGGGATTTATGATCATGGAGATCGATCTGAAGTTGATTTGTTTCAAAATGGTCATTTTGAAAGCTCGACAAATTCATCAAATTTTTCTAAATTAAAATATTTTATGAAAAAAGATCATAGGGGAAGAAGGCAGGGGATAAAAGGCAATATAATAATGCGAGAAAAAAAATCTTCTTACAATAAAAAAAAAATCAGCTTAAAAAAATTTCAAAATCAACTTCTTGAAAAAATCTTTTCAGAATTTTATTTTGCTTTCCAAAAATGAAATCTCCAAGAAATTTTTTTTCAAAATAGAAAACTGAGAAAAAATACCATAAAAATTTTTACTTACTGAAAACAAATTTTAAAAATCATTTCAAGTAAAACTAAATTCTAAAGAAATTTGTGGCCAGTAGAAAAAAATTCAAGAGAGAAAAGACTTCAGAAAAAACACCTTACTCAGAAAATCATCTACAAAAAAACTTTCGTAATTTTTTTTTCAACTTTTTGGAAAGAAATTATCATTTTTTTTCGTGCATGATTTGCGACCATTTTTAAAAAAAAATTTGGAATATATTTCATTTTGATTTTTTTGAAGCAAAAAAAAAGTCCTGTTTTATGTAATAAAAAAAAACCGAATTTTTTGGAATAATCGTGAAAAAAAAATTCTGGAACTGAAAAATTTTCAATTTTTTCTTTTGGATAAATAATTTTTCATTTTTATGAAATAATTTTCCCCCCTTTTTTTGAAATTAAAAAAAATGACTCAGTTATATCACAAACTTTTCCAGAAAAAAATCTCTGAATTTATTTTGAGCATCAATGTAAAGTCTTATGTGCAAAAATTAATGGAAACTCCTCTAGAAATAGAAAATTATTTTGAAGAAAAAAATTCTAGATAAATAGAAAAAAAATTCCATGAGAAAATAACTTCTTTCAGAATTTTTTTTTTTTTTTTTTTTTTGGAAAAAAGCTTTGCAAGACCTATGTAGCAGCACTTTTTAAAAATGAAAAATGCATTCCAAAAATCAGAAACAATAATGAAATCACAAAAAATTATAGAAAGTATTAATGAAAACAAATCACAAATAAAAACAAAAAAAAAAAAAAACGAATCGACCGGGGAAGGGGGAATTAAAATCAAGGAAAATGCCAATTTCAATTGCTAAAGATTTTCAACTCTAGAAAATTCGTTATAATTTCGCAATGTTTACAGATTTTTTATAGTTATCCAAAACAAGAAAAAAGAATAAACGTTGAAAGATCTTGAATTTCCCTTTCGTTAGATATAAGTTCACTGACTCACTGTTTCATTATCAGAATTGAAATTTGGTCAAAACTATGGAGAATAAGGGAGTTATAACATGTAGTTGGGAATGAGCAAGAACGTCAGATGTCACGAATCTGGACAAAAAAGGCCTTGGAAAAAGAGTAAGATACTTTTTGAAGAATTTTCTTATAAAGTTGAAAAAAATTTTTTCTAGAAAATCGTTTTGGGGAAAAAAATATCTTGAAAAATATGATCGAGGGGGGGGGGCTGAAAAAACAACTTAGTCAGGATCACTTTTGTCATTAAAATATTTTTTTCCGAATATAAACTTCTAAGAAAACACAAAAAAAAAAATATTGAAAAAAAGTACAAAATGTGCGAAAAATTTGTAAAAAAAAATATTCTGAAGAAAAAGCTTCTTAAAAAGAAAACTGAATTAGAAAACAAATCTTGACAAGTAACCCAAATTTGAAAAAAAAATCAAGAAAAAAATTCTGTATTCTTGAAACAATAATTTTCTAAGCTAATAAATTATCTCAGCAAAAAAATTTCTTTTGACAAAGAAATGTCTTGAAAAAGCAACTCGCTGCCAGGAAAGAAATAGGAAAATATTTTTCCAATTATCTTCAAGAGAGTCAGAGAGAATAAAAAAAAAATAGAACAAATCCTCATAAAAAAAGTGAATAGAAAAAAAATTACAGATTATTATTTTTTTTAGAAGAGTGAGCTTTTCTGCAATTGTCAGAAAATTAGTACCTACCTAAAAGAAATTTCCAAAACCAAAAAATTATCTCAGAAGAAAAAGCTTCTCAGAAAAAAGATTTAATTATAAAAGCGAATCTCTGAAAAATTTAAAATTAACCCTACGTACCTGCCTAAGAAAAATCTTCTAGTGAAAAATTTCCTTATTAGGTATTGGAAGAATAATTTTTTAATTCAAAAAGCCACCTCTACAAAAAGCAATTTTAACAAAAAATTAAATTTTGAGAGGGAAAAAACAATCTTTTTGACAAAAAAAATATTTATATAATATATTGGAAGAATTTTCTCCTAATCAAAAAAACGCCTTCTTAAAAAAAAAATCAGTTGAAAAATTCAAAATCTTCTCGACAAAAAAATCATGGAAATAAAGACCACACACAATCGTATAATTCCAACATCACCCACAGGTCACAATTGCACTCATTTTCAATAATACTACACTCATTTTTCTCACATTTCGAGATTTTTATTCAAAACCCATTCAACATATTCCATAATTCTGTAACAATAAAAATATAAGAAGAACCCATATCAACATCGTACTCTCCTCGCCTTCCTTCTTCGCACACATCTGTACCAACAAAATGGAAAATAACGCAGCAGTACGCATCTGGCTCACACCTCAACGCACAAAAATGCTCTGCTCTGCAAACATAACGATGCCATTGTGCGAAAATCTCAACAAGTAGCTTCAATTAAACCTATTTTCGCGCCACTAATCCATCCGATATTCTCACCATAACCACCCATACGGCGAATAAAATTTCTAGGTCAATTCCAATTCCAGCAGTACTCATTATCACGCCTGAGGTTGCGTGAAAGCGAATTACGCGGCACAATGGTTTAATATTTCCGTATTTACATTTGGAAGCGAGTAAGTACAGTATTATATATACCTATAGCTTGTACATATGATCCTGAATTATATTTTTTGGGGGAAGTGGAAGGGAATTGACCGATGAAAATTTCAAACAAAATAATATTCGACTCTATGAAAATTTTTTATGTAATTTCAAACTATCAACTGCTTACCTCGATGAGCAATGATTTACAAAAAGTAGGTGAAAATGTCTCGTCTTTACATCTTTTTCACATGGTTACATCGGTATAACCGTATTCGCTCGTATTTCGATACTTACGAATATGAATAAAGAAGACCTGACAAAACAAATATACCACGATAGAAAAAAATTTCAGACCAAAAACAATAAAAATAACCAGATAGCCAGGCCTAGTATAAGATATACGAGACACCGCAACATATTTTTTTCTCCATTTCGCGAACTAAATGCGCTTGTTGTTTTAATTGTTAACAACAATAAACCATTACGTAACCAGAATCACGTAGCCATAGGGAAATATTCGCGTACCTATTTGTTTGCCGATGGCATGACGAAAATCATTATAACGCGATTTTCTTTCCTTTACCACGTTATAATTTGCTCTTTAACGTGAGCGATGTCGAGTAATTCGCGGTTTACAAAAATTTCTGAGTGCTGCTGTGAACATATTGTAAAATCATAGCTCATTGTGTTAATTTTCCTATACCGGTGCAACCGCCTGCCCTCTCGCCCGTTCCAGTCACATCGTCTCATAAGTAGATCTTCAGGGGCCACACGGAAAAAATATGATGAGCTGTTTTTACGCCCCCGCCTCCTACGTAGTCAAACTAAAGGCTGAGAAGGTTCATGCGATTGTATTAGTAGCTTTGTGTCGATTTTACGATACGTAAGTAATACGAATAAGTACATAGATAGGTACATATTATTTTTTGGATGTGAAATTACGTCATGAAAAAGCATTTGTTTTTTTGGTTACTTGATGGTAGGTAAGAATTGGGCAATCGTATTGTTCAGAAAAATATTCAACAATTTTTATTTTATTTTTTTTTTAAATAAAAGTTCAATTTTATTAAGCATCGAAATTGAACAGTAAGTTGAGATAAAAAAATACAGATGAAGTTTGAAAACCCATCATCAAAGGCCAAAACAATAGAAAAAACCACCAAAAAAATCAAATCCTTTTTTGAGCTAAATTTCAAAAAAAAAAAAAAATGATAAAGCCAAATAAAAATTACTTGAAAAAATTGTAAAAATTATTTTTGAAAAATAACGCAGGTAATTAGGTATGCAGAAAAAGTCTGAACCAAAATTTTTGAATAAAATTTTGAGAAAAAAATAAACAAAATTTAAAAAAAAATGTAGAACAAAGTTTTGAATAAAAATTTTTGATTTTTTTTAAAGAAAATATTCAAAGAATTTTTAAAACAGAAATTTTCAACAAAAGAAATGAAAATTATTAAAACAGAATTTCAAACTGAAATTTTGAACAAAATAGGTAGGTATAAAATGAAAATTTTTTGAATAATGCTTAAAAAAATTAAACAAAATTTAAAACAGGGACCTAGGTAAGTAATATTTACAACGAAATATTTTGAACAGATTTGAAAAGAAATTCAAACAGAATTTGGAACAAAAAATTTTTAAAACAAGATTTAAACTTGGAAACGAAACACTTTAACCTTTCAAGTGATGAAAGAATTTGATTTGGCAGTGGATTCCGATATTTGCTTTATATTTTCTGGATAAAACATTTATTGTCATTTTCACGAAATTTCGACATAACAGAATTTTCTACCTCATCAATTGATTATAAACAAAATTTGCCAAGTTTCAAACAAATTTTTTTACATAAAAAATATGTAAAAATGAAATTTTTTTAAACTTTCAAACAAAAAATGTCGATAAAAAAGTTAAAAATGAAAATATCTAATATTTTGAACAAAAATTGAAAAAAAAAATTTGGATAAAAAAATATTAAACAAAATTTGAATACATTTGAATAGAATAAACAAAAATGAACGAAATCTACGACAAACATCCTGAGCAAATTTCTTGAAATGAAAATAGCAACAAAATTTGAAGAAAAAAAAAAAGTTTAGGGGGAAAAATACTTATTTCAAATAAAATTTAAACAAAATTTGAAACTAAAATTTTAATACAAGATATTCTGACAAGGGAACCCTGGCATCTCGTCAATTGTTGAAGCATTTTCATCACAACACATTTTTTTTTTTTTTTTAGTTGAAGGTTTGGATCTCTAAAAGCACATGTCATCCAAATCTCAGAACCAAATAACGAACTGCCGAAGTCGATTTCTCGATTTTTGGCAAATTTTTGAAATTGGCGAGAATAATCCTGTGGTAAATAAATTTTTTATAAAAAAATTGTAAATTTTGAAATGCAATTCTGAAAACTGACTCATAAAACAAAGTCGTCCCCCAAAAACGTGGATTGTGACTATTTTCGAAGCGATCTGGAGCCTCGGTTTCAAAAGTGGTCGTAATCTAGTGTATTTAAATCTATTTTCTAAATTTTATCTCAAAATTTACAATTTTTACAAAAAAAATATTTATCAATGGACTATTTCTACAATTTGCCAAAAATCTGTTCTGAGGTGACGAGTTTTTTCAGTGAGCCAAATTTCAACTGATTCGGAGTTCATAAGGTTCCCTAGTGAGGAAAAACTTGAAACAAAAGAATCGAACAGATATTGAAAAAAAAAAATCATGAATAAGATTTGAAACAAAATTTTTTGAATAAAATTCAAAAGAAAATTTTTGCTTGATCCTAAATACTTTAACAAGAATTACTCAAATCAAAAAAAGTTGAACGACGTTGGAAATGAAAATTCAAAAAATAAATAAATAAATGAGAAACTAAAAATTTTAAAACAAGATTTGAAAACAATTGCACATTTTTTTTTTTAATTCGGAAGGAAATTAAAAAACTATTTTGTGAATAAAATTTAAAAATTTATTTTTACAATAAAAAAATCTGAAAAATCACTTCAAGGAATATATTATGTACCTAATCAATCAGATGAGTGTTAAAAAGTTTTCGAAAACATTTTTTGAAAAAGTTATTTTTACACAAAATTTGAAAGATTTTTTTTTTTTTTTTTAATTATAAAACGCACTTCCATAGAAAACTACCTAGTTATTTTGTGGAATGAATAATTTTGAAAAAAATTCAAAAATATTTTTTGAAAAGGTTATTTTTGAACAAAATTTGAAAGAAATTATTTTTAAAAAAATTATAAAACGCACTTCATAGAAAAGTTGGTATTTTTGTTGAATAAATAATTCAAAAAAAAGTTTTAAAATAAAATTTTAAAAAATCTTTCAAACTGATATTTTTTTTTGCCACAAATTTTTAAAAATAATTTCCTAGAAAAATTGCTTTTGGACACAAAAACTCATACTTCACAACTTATAAAATCACGTTTTCCAAATTAACCTTCAAAAAAGCATCAAATCACATCCCTTTTCTCACCCACCCGGACACCCTACCATCTTCAATGTCACTTTCACTATCAAAAAAATCCTCCCTGATTGTTATTCCACAAACGTGTATGCCTAAAACCGTTATCTCATCTTGGAATTCACTTAACAACGGAAAGTTAAAGGTCCGTTAATGCGATTCATCAAAAAGTCCGCGCGTATTGATTTAAAAACTTAATCGATGCCGATACTTTCTCTGATACTGGTACCCGGTCATGGAATTACACTTGGGAGAACAACATTCATAATTAAAAAGTGAAATTAATCACCGAGATCATAGTTTAAAGATGTCGGTAGGTAAAGGACGATAGATACAGAAAAAAAAGTCTACTTCGTAATGTAAATTAACCGACTTCTCTCATATACATACTAATGCCCAACATCAAACGAGTCGACTAAACAGGTTCGCATTTCGAATGATGCGATATATACGTAAATGACTGAGCACGTTTTTTAAAAAAACACACACATGCCTTCCAAGCTGCAGATGATACTGTACGGCGCGAAAATGCGTGTAAAATATGGACGACTCTGCGGAGATCATTATGACCGGATTAGGTTTCGAAAATTATGCGTTTTATATTGTGTTTATTAAACGAAAACCGGCTTCATCTTCTTGATTTTCGTCTAGTACCTATCGCAATGCCATGCCATGCCATGCCATTTCTTTTGAGAAGAATTTTCGCCGCGAAAGTCTTGTTACAAACACGAGCCTAATAAACATGTCAAAAATATCTCTCTCACCTTGAATTTATCGCCACACGTTGCATTTGTTCAAATTTAATTTCCACGAATTCTTTATACTAAATTCTTGATAGAGAACACTTCCCTTTCATATTGCAAGGACACTTGAGAACTTTTCCAAAATTTCCTACAATTAACCTGAACTGTTACGAGATAACCGAGCCTGCGTCATTCCACAAAAAAGAAATCAACTTCCTCGAAATATACTGCTCCTCGTATAACCAAACTGTGCAATATTCTCCGATACGCCGCTCTGCAATTTCTGACCCAGCACAATATCCATTTATTGGCCATCGTCGCTCGGTTACTAAACAATACGTCATTTTATACGCCATCAAACCCATTATTATCGATTAACGACGCCAGCACCGCATATGATTAAAGTTTCCGATAAAAGAACCACGCTGTCAAATCATCGCTACCGCGATAATTAGGACACCAAAATGTACCAACACGTTAATGACGTTCGCTCGGTTCTGTAAAGAAAGTACCAATCGAGCCATTATCGCTACTGAATTTTGTTTCAAGGTCGCTTTATGGAAATCCACTTATACAAATGGCGTTCGAATACTCCGATGCTTATCGAATGATCCAATTTCCAACAGCCACAATGATTTTGGAGCGATCGAGAGGTGTTGAAGTGTATGCATTGAGTTGATTGAGTTGTGGGTTTTATTTTCAATTCTTTCATTGAAGAAGTCCATTCAGAGGACTGTTTTGTTGAGTATTTCGAGGACAAGATCGTGTAAGCTTTGAAGTCGGAATGGAAGTACAGACCTCGGAAGGAAATGACTTTATTCTGATTTTAATGACAATAGCCCTTGCGGAAAAGTACAAGTTGTAAATAGTCATCAACAAGTAATCCATAGTTGTTAACAAGTTGTATTTTACAAAACAACTTATTTTTCAAGAATAGTTGTAAATGGATTAGTATTCATTTACTTGTAGCAACTCGTCAATGTGAAAACAACTTGTTCTTCAGAAGTTGTTGTCAGTAGATAAGTATTCTACAACTTTGAATACTTTGTAGTTGGAAAATTTTCAATGGACAAGTATTCAACTGAATACTTGGACTTATTGACAAAAGTTTCAGACCATTATTATCTCACTATATCGTATTTTCATACAACTTGAAAAAATTCAGTAACTCGTTTTGTAAAATTATTTTTTTTATAACTGTCCATCACTCTTGGATTATGTAAATCATGATTCATGAAACATACAGGTCTCCAAAGTATTCTTTTAAAAAGTTGAAATTTTAAACATTTTTTAGGATTGTTTTCCATCTCATTTTTTAAAGAAAATCGTACCCTTCTCATGATGGATAACGCCAAATTTATTTTGATAATTCATAAACAGTTGTTTTTTTGCTTCCCCATCGATCATCGTGGTCTTAGGCTTCCAGCATGACTGTACGAATAATTTGATTTAAAAATATAATAATATTAAATTTCAATTCGAAATAGAAATAGAAAACTTATCAGTAATTTTCCATCGAAAATGTACCAGAAATGCTTCAAAATTATGATGAATTTTGAGTTTTGCCCCTCCCCTTGAAGACCCAGTTGAGAATTTTTCGAAAACGATATCAAAAACGAATTCAGGAAGTAAGAAAACCTTAATTTGTATACCCCACATGTCATTTTTGTTAATTTTGAGTTTTGCCCCTCCCCCTCGAAGCCCCTATTGAGAATTTGTCAAAATCGATATCAAAAACGGATTCAGCACCTAGGAAAACCTAGATTTACACACCCCACATGACATTATTGGTAATTTTGAGTTTTGCTCCTCCCCCCTGAAGCCCCTTTTGGGTAAAGAGTCAAAATAAAATGAAAAATGGATTCAGCGCTGCGAAAAATCCCCACTTTCACAATTTTGCATGGAGTTGTGAGATTTTTATCCATTCTGAAATTTTGAGGGTCATTTTGATACTCGCAGATATAGTGTGTTGTGAATAAGCATGTTATAAATACTCATTTTGTACCTCACATTTTGTGAATACTTGCTGTAATAAGTTGTGAATAGTTATACCAATATGTATTGTTGTGAACATGTTACGTATATCATGTATATGTAGTGAATAGTTATACCTCAGTTAGTTGTTACAAGTTAGTTGACACTATCACAACTTGAAGGTATCAATAGTAATCGAAGATTTGTTTTTGGTAGTTGGCCTGATTACTTGTATTAGGAATACTTGAGACAACTCATACCTAAAATAAGTTGTTACAAGTTGTCATAACACCTTCGAATTTACAACTTATCATAAATTCTACTTGTGACAACTTGTAGTTTAATTTGGGGAAGGATCCCAGGAGCACCCAAAACTGCTCTCAGGGAGTAGGCAGGAGGGGTGCCATGAAAAGAAACAACCTCAATTTCTCGCCATTAAAGCGTAAGGGAGTAAGACAAGTGCTTTTTTGTTAGCATTTCCAAATAATTTGACCCTCTTGAAACCAAACTCATCATTCGTTTCTTGTTTGGAAATACGGAAGTGACACAATCTTGAGATTTGTGTCACAGAAAGCAGTCGATTTTTGTAAGAATACAGGTAGAATCACTTTTTTCCATATTTTAAGGCCTGTAATGGGGAACCAATGGGGGTTTAAAACATACTTTTAGTACTATTCAAACTTGGTCGCCTAAAATCATAAAATGTTCAATTTTGACTAAATTGACGTACAAATTGTGGTTTCTCATTTCCTGATCTTTTTACCTTCAACTAATTGACAGGTCCTACTCATTAAATTTCATGCCCAGGGACTTTTTAAAAATTTTTTCGTGTTTTTTTTTTGTCCAGCTATTAAAATTTAGAATTAATTTCATTAATCACAATTTCAGACAAATGTCCCTTCTAAATCCTCTATTAAGTAAGACCTGCTAATTTGAGTTCAAAACCTGTTTTCAACACTATTTCAACATTCTGAACTCAAATTCGTGGTCATGCTTCCAAATTAGAAGTGAAAAAATTCTCACAAAATAATGTCGAATTTGCGATGCGCAAAATGGCCAATTATTGCTCAAATTGCATAAAAATCACAGTTTAACCCAATCAAATTAGACTTTAGAATAGAAATAAGTCAGCTGGCAAAAATGTTTTTGTGAGATCAGGGCTAACCACCGTCATAAAAAACCATACTAAAAGCCCCCCCTCCCCCCCCCGCAAGTGCCGTGTGCTTTCCAAGGAAAGGAAGTGAACCCTCGAAAAATTTTGTTTTGTGGGTTCACCTCAGAAGAAAACTGTTTTTTTGGAGTTTGGAGTGAATTTGAGACCATGTATATTTTGAGTGTCTAGAGCACTCCCTCGAAACATTTCAGTGAAAATTTTTTGAAAAACCAACAATTTTTTTCCAATTATTTTGTCATTGTCAAATCGTTCCCAAAATTTGAGAATCACCCATGTAATAACAGATAACGAGTATTTCAAAGAAAAATTGGAAAATTATTCGCTGATATGCTGAATTTTTGTTTAATGTACATAGTTGGAGCCACCGTGTTGTAATAACGAAACGTAACGAAAAAAAATTTCATAACAAAACGTAATTATCGAAACGTGAAAACAGAAAAAATCATAAAGAAAAAAAAAGTTTGAAAAAAAAGAAACACCAAAATTCCAGAAATAACGTAACAAAATAAAGGATTTTTGTTTCGTTACTTTTTTAGAAGAATTTTTCAGGTAGTTTTTTAAAAATTCAAAAATTTGGGGAACGGGGTGGAAAAATTTCGAAAATTTTGGTTTTTGGGGCATAAAAATTCAAATTTTGTATTTACACTTGGATTCAAAAATAAGCTGAAAAATTATATTCTAGGTGAAATTTCTCAAATTTCGAGTACCCACACAAACAATAATGAAAAAAGTTTCGATTAACGTAAATTAAAGAATTAACAAAATCGAAGTAAATTGGAGTAAGGATATAACGTAAAGAAACAAAAAAAAACTGAAATGACAAAATATCATAACGAAACGATAACGAAAAATTAGATGAATTGTATAACGAAATAACGAAAAAGTATTTCGTATTATTATACAACCCTGGTTGGAGCTCCGAACCTCGCATTCCACTTTCTTCTTTACTCTCCCCCCCCCCCATACCTACCACTTCCTTTTTTCAAGATTACTTCGAATTTGTAATCAGTCTCCAGAGATAGGAAGTGCAAAATTCTCACAATTAATTATCAAATTTGTGTGATGTAAAATTGTGAATTGGTGCTCAAACTGACTGAGTTTTTCCTTGTTGCTGGCATATTTTTTCTAATCACTCGGATCTTGAATTCCATCCCACTCATTTTCGACTCCTAGACGTTTTTCTACGCCTCGTTCTCCTCAAAACATGTTTTTTACATTTACTTCGTCAGGATTTAATTTTTTTGGGAAAACACTCGAAAGCAGATTATTGTACATTAAATTTTCTACAACTTCGTTCCCATACATTTTTTGGTAAAATCCATAGGAAAGAAGCTGTGGAGTCCTGAAGATGAAGATGAAGGATCATGGGGACTATACATAGGAGACACACATACAAAATTTTTCAAAAATGACATCAGCTCTAGAAATATTACCTAGTACTTCTCTCTTGTTCTATCCAGCACATTGCAAGAAATCTCAATCGAACGAATCCAACGAAATTTCTACGACAATATCCAACACAGCAGGAGATCATACGCCATTCTCGTTAATTTTTTTGAATGATGTACGAGGAAAATCTACATACCTATACGTGCAAACCTCTAACCTCTCATCCGCGTTAATTAGAGAGTTCTAAAACCAATACACCTATATAATCACCAAACACTCATACCTACATCATTTACGCAGCTTTCTAGCCATACTCTAAATTTCGATCCGACCATTAAATCTGGGCAAACATTACTCAGACACAGCCATCAAGTCAAGTGGGCAAATAGAGAAAAATACACCCTCGCCAAAATACCGGTAAATTTTGCTAGACGAATGCCGGCCAGTTAGAATATTCGTACACGGTGGTCTGGTCCCAGTATCCGGTTTCCAAAGCTGCAGTCACTTTCGTTTAGGTGGCCAAATGTAGGCCAGTTTTTTAAAAGTTGTCCGATCTGCTTTATGGATTGAATTGAGATCGCAGTGGTACGAGCCAAGGTACATATATGCATGGGGGTAACCTCGAGCCATATTACAACCTTCCAGTGCAACGAGCTGGAGCCTAGGATATTCTGAAAAATCGTGATTGTGCGATTTTGTACCTTTCGTAGGTACACGCGACAATACAACATCGACATCGGTTTGCAGTTCGCGCCACATGTTACGTATGTATATTAAAAATGCCGCGCTCCCAAGAACACGAGCTCTCTCATGAACCACGCAGCATTGGTATAAAAACTGGTCCAGCTTTGGTTTCGCGTTAACCTTTTTTTCCCCTCTTCGACTTATATAATTTTTTTCACCCAAGTTAGAATAATCAGCCGCAAATATAACATGGAATTATAATCTACTGTTTCTAGTTCCGTTATCTGATTGTTGACTTTTGATTATTATAAAAACAAAACCGAAATTCCGAACAACGATCACGAGCCGATTTCAATACCATGCGAAGAAAAAAAACACCTGCGAAAACCATAAACACCCAAATGAACTGTCGACTAATTTGTTCGGCGCGAATAAGTAGATCTCTATTCGGCAATCGTGCCACGCTTCTTTATATCATACTTCAGTAGGTCATTAGTCATTGGCACCGTACTCTTCTGCATGCTCCTAGACCGAGTCCCATCGTTATAATTCATCGTGCGGTTCTTTACTCTTTTTTTTCAACCAAAATTACCGCAATAAAGACTACATTACTGGTCACATTTGTGGATTGGAATATTACTGTGGAGAGTTCTCATTCTTGAACATCTTTCTTTCCCTTTGTCATTTCTGTTTCTGACGACGAAATTGTATACAAGGATTTGAGAACTTCTTCTTTCTCGAATGTAGTATCATTGAAGGACATATCCTAGCACATGGGCTTCATGGATGATGCATGAACATTGATCCTCAAAGTAAACTTCAAATTCCTAATTTAGGGATCGGCTCCCTCAACTTTTTTTTTGAAGTTTCTACTGCCTTGGAAGACGAAGGCTACACGAGGATTCATGAAGTTGTTCCTACTTGAATATATGACTGAAGGATATACGAGGATTCATGAAGTTGTTCCTACTTGAATGTATGACTGAAAGATATACCTGAATCCTGAAGTTTCGCACAGATATGCACTCAGCTCCAACTTGATTATCATCGACTGCAGAGTTGGGCAGATCCACTAATAAAATAATCTAGATCCAAATTCAGATCTTCTGTCAAGATGGATCTGCAAAAGATCCAGATTAGATCTCTTCCAAAGTTCAGGGATCTGATCGAGATCAGATCCAATTTCCAAATTTTAGGATCAAGCCGAACAGTCAGACGTTTTTAAGTTTTTTTGGCTGAAAAATAATCAATTCACTGAGAAAAGTGTGATGAAAAGTGAAAAAATTCTGGATCTGGATCTGTTTTTTTTTTCCTAAAAAATTTAAGGGTCTGAAGATCCAGATCAAGTTGTTTTCACAAATCTAAATTTTTGGATCTTTGGATCTTTAAATCTAATTTTCAAATTTTAGGATCCGGATCTGATCTGCCCAATTCTGTCATCGAGGAATAAATCAAGGATTCATGAAGTCTTTCCTTCCTGAATGTTTTTGACATTTCTTTTACTTCGGAAAATGAGAGCTGTATGAGGATCGATTCATGAAGTCTTTTTTCCTGAATGTTTTTGACATTTCTGTTTACCTCAGAAGATGAGAGTTGTATGCAGATTCATGAAGCATTTCCTTCCTGAGTGCTTTTGACATTTCTGTTTACCTCAGAAGATGAGAGTTGTATGCAGATTCATGAAGCATTTCCTTCCTGAGTGCTTTTGACATTTCTTGTACCTCTGAAAATGAGAGCTGTATGAGGATTCATAACGCCTTTCCTTCCTGAATGTATCACTCAAAAGACATATCCGAATCCTGAACTTCAAACAATACATTCGCCCCTAACTTGAGCCTTGAGAAATACTTCAAACCTCAGATTCAGAAACCGGTCCCATCAATTTTTCAACATTTCTTTTATATGGGAAAATGAAGTTCTGCCTTCCTGACTGTATCATTCAAGGACATACCTATTCCCAACTTCCCATACGACACATTCAGCCCTAACTTGAGCCCAGAGAAAGACTTCAAATCCCAATTCAGGAACTTGCCCCATCAAGTACTTTCTTCCTTCACCGAGTATTACCTATTTTTCAAACCCAACTGTTTCGATCCGATTGTCTGGAATTCCAACACTAACGTCTTTATGACCTACAACTCATATTTACTAGGTGCAAACTGGTCACTGATCTTGAATTTTAAAACCCAATTAAAAGTAAAAGTTGTGCATATAGCTTTGTTAAAAATCACCAGAGGCCTAAATAACTCGAGCAGATAATTAGGTAAAACTTGTTCTGTCAAAGTATTACCTATTGACCATAACACGTACTGTGGCACGGCGGTCCTTCATTTACTAGCCAAGTACTCGTAATTACCGCATAGAAATTCACATCGCTTACCTGAAACAGAAAGAAAAATTTACATTTTAAAACAAAGCCCGAGGTATCTTGTTAGCACATTCTTACAATAACGTGATAACATTTTCATCGGTCAAATTGGTGACATTTTTCATCTCCAACTGATCTATATCTCTGGTCAAATCATACTTTTTATTGATAAATGATCGCGACACCACGACATGACAAAATAGGTAGTTCAGTCAGAATTTCATCATTTTAATTTTGTATAAGGACTGTATAGAGCTGGCGCCTGCCAACGGTGACCGATTATTATGCATCTAATGTCGGTGTAATCAGGTGGGTGTAGTTATGAATAAGTAATTACCCGTGAAACGCATCTATAATTTTACCGGCACGTAAAAATAACCCGTTTAAATTGGACGATTTCGAAATACCCATATTTCCCAAAGAAAAGACCGCGCATCTTTGCAAATCGTTCTGTTATTATAATTTCCTACGCATAATGCGCTCTAAATGCGCACAAAAAAACGCAGCCTCAAGTAAACTATGATTGGTTAACAACGAATTATATCATGGAAATAACGAATCCGAGTTGAGAAATCACAATATGGCACCGAGGATGTGGTCTATTTTGCGATCGTTATATGCAGATTTCGGACTGGGTAGTTGAATATTTTGAAATAGTACAGTGTACTAATTGCGAAAGCTACGTACACGTTTTGCCGCTCCTTCGCTTTTAATTAAATTTGGAATTCGTTGTCAGTTTCAAGAGTCATGAATTGTCATAACCGGGTTACCACATCGTTTATATTGTTTCCGTGTTTTTGATCGAAAGTTGAAAAATGCAAATTATTAGATTTCAGTTCTCAACTTGATAAATTTATGTTAGTTAAGAGAAATTCTGTTTTGATTAATTCCAAGATGCGAAATAAAAATTCTTAATTTTTTTTGTGACTTGAAAAATGAAATCATTTTCAAGAAATGCGTTCAGCAAAAAAATTTCAAAGATGAAAAAAAGGTGTTTACAGGAATTTTTTTTTCTTCTCATAAATTTTCACAATTTTCAGAAAACCGCCCTCCCAAAAATGATCAAAAATTGAGAAAATTTGTCAAAAAAATTTGTCAAGTCCTTAGTTGAGGAGATACTCGCTCCTCAAAATGGAGTTTTTCCCATCTTGATTTCCCTATCTTGGCGTCTGTTTGGAAAATTAATTTTTTCTAATAATTTCCTTTGATCACTTATCATTTTGGAAAACGTTTTTGAGCAAAATTATTTTTGTGAATCGAAAATTTAAAGATGCACTACAGCATCATTTTATAAGCGGCAACGCTGTGAGGGACTTGTAGGTTAGTCACCGTTCAACGTTCCAAAACGCAACGTTAATTTTGCGAGCGCCAACGCGCGACGTTGCCACTTTTCTACATTCTTTAAATGCCCATATCTCCTCAACTAAGGACTTACGAACTTTTTTGTACATAACTCTTCAACTTGTATTCATGTGTAGTATACGTGGTTTTATTATGTAGGGTGACATCCGGGCCACCCTGTATGTACTTAAGCAGGAAAAAATTTGTTTGTTTTAAATTTTTTTTTTACTCATTTACTCAAAATTTTATTTCATTTATTCTCAATAATGGATAATCACACTTTAATTCAAATTCATTTTTTTCAAATGTTAGTTTTTTCAACTTCATGAATTTCTTCCACTTTTCAAAATTTTACTTCAGTTTTCAGCAACTGAAAAAATTGTAACTACCAGTTTTTCTAATTTTGTTAAAATTTTTTGACTGTGTTTTTTCAATAGACAACTTCTGTTTTTTTTTTTTTTTTTTTTTTTATCTCGAATTCAAATACAAATAACATTTTTTCCTATTTCTGAAATTTTATACAAATTTTTTCCATGTTCTACATTTTTCTCTTTCATTTCTTTCTATTTATAGTCAGGTTTAATTTGAAACAATTCAACCTCATTCAATTATAATTTTTTTCCAATTTTTTGATAGTTCCAAGTCAATTTAATCCTAATTTCAATTTATTGATTTTTTTAAAAAAAATTTCAATTTTCAAGTGTCTTTCAATTTTAATTTTTTAAAAAAGTTTTAAAACTTTATTCCATCTTTAAATGGTCATAATTTTTCTAATCTTTTTTCAAAGTCAATTTAAACTTCATCTTTTGTTTTCATTTTCAGACAATTCAACTTGAAATTAAATTTTTTTTTCAAACTGTTGTAATTTTCTTTCATTTCTCAAAACGTCAATTTTTCTAAGGGAAAAAATAATTACTTCCTAAAATCGCTAATGTCTTGCAGTTCCTAATAAAAAGTTTTAGACCTTCAGTCTTCCACATTAAAAAAAAAATCGTAGTTAATTTCAATTTATTTTTTTTCCAGATAATTTCAATGAAAATTCATGATCAATTTTTTTCGCAAAAATAAGTTTGCTAAAAAAATACTTGAGCCTAAATGAATCGGTCCATGCAAAAACAGGTTATGTCACATTTTTGAAAATGTCACCGAAAATGTACTAGAGGCAAAAAAAAGTGTATTGCACACGTTTTATTTCTTCCTTTGAAATTTTTTTAAGAAATTTTTTTCTGTGCACAGAAATGATGAAAAAAATTCTCCATACAAAATAAAAATCTTTCCACAAAAAAAATTCTCAAAATACATTTATGACGAATCTTGGACATTTTTCCAATTTTTTTTCTCTGAATTATCCCAAATCCCCCCCCCCCCATTCTTTCTGTCGAAAAATCTTTACAGAAAAAAATTTCTGTGAGCAATGAAAAAACTCTTTCAGCAAAAAATAATTTAACCAATCAGAAAAAAGTACTTTTGATACATTTTATGAAAATGATATCGACAAAAAAATCTCCAAATTCTTTGGGAAAAGTGCGTTTGATCGGTCAGGAAAAAATGTCTTTAAAAAATTGCTCAAGGAAAATAACCTTTTTTGAAAAATAAATTCATTTTGAAAAAATCTGTTTTTTAAAAAAAACATTCCATGGGAAAGAAGTCTTCCTAGAAAAGAAGACCAATTTTCCAATTCCAGCACTGCAATAAAAATGGTCAATTTTTTTCTCATTATTTTCGAGACCCTCGCGACTCAACTTTTTGAACCCCTCCCCAACCACCTGAAAAAAAAAACTGTCCAACTTTTGTGCTCCGTATCGAAATGCCGTTAAGGTCGAAGAACTTGGTTTTTTTTTTGCACTTCAACACATACTACACGCGATTACATTCCGCGTCATTAATATTTATGAAGATAAAATTGTAATGAATTCCATAATGTACGTAAAAACGCGGATAGAACACGAGGCTTAGGTGGGTGTACGAGGAGGTGCAGTTTCTTGGCAATAGCAGAGTCTTGAGCACTTACACACACGGTACACACTACACAATGCAATGCAATTAGCATAAATTGAAAAAAAGTAATCTAATACGAAGACGAAGGGAGGAGGGTTCATTTACACGTACTACGAAATAAGTGTAGCATAATCTCAAACAAAATTACGTTTAATCAGTTCTCATAGCATGGCGATGGCATGCCGCGATATGATTACTCAAGTTGCCGAGGTATTAATGGGCCAATTAAATAACCATACGAGGTGTCGTTTTGTGACCATCGTTGGTCGTATCACGAATATACGCATCGTATACTCGCACATTGGCCTCGGGGTGTTACATACGGTCATGATCGTTGCAGATTCGTTTGAAAGATTTATTCATCTACATATACAAGCAAAGTAAACGAGGAAGAACAACAAACCAGTGCGAGTATGGTACGAGCCTGAACATTGTACATCATACACGTGTTCGGCATATGAGTAGAGGTGGCGGTGAGGAGAGCTAATATGAAAGAAGACCCATACGACGAAATCGAAACACGCGACGGAAAACAATTAAAAGGGTACGATTTCCGCTATTATAAGGTAAGCTCAGTCCACTGCACTCGTGTATATGGATATTTGCTCTTGTATACATATCGCATCGGAACGGGAATAAAAAAATACTGTTCGAACGTACGTACGTACGTTGGTTGGAAACCGGTAACGGCGTCGTTCGAACCGAGTCATTCACGTTAACCAGAAGAAAACCGAAGAAAACTAACTGTACATTTTCAATCGGCGATGTCGTCGTCGAATTAAAGCATTTCATTAAACAAAGAAACTAACAAACGCTATTGCCATCGCCATCATCGCCGCCAGTGCCACTGCCATTGGCATTGCCACTGCCACTGCCACTGCCACTGCCACTGCGACATCTCACAGCATAGCGTAACTGACACCGCGCCGAGCGACTTCTCCAGGGCTTGTACAATTACCTATACCATCGAAGACATCGTTCGAATTATTCATTTCCTATGCTGCAGCTACCGAAGACGACCAAGATCAGCAATCCAGCATGGCAAAGACAACATAGACTCTATGAGACATTATGGAAACCTAATCGCGCTAATACCACCTTTTTTTTTCTTCTCTCGTCGCTACGTACATTTTTAGCGTATCAACCTGAAACGGTACTCTTTTCATCCGTACTTCAGTCTTCAGCTTTCTGCTGTACTCAACTCTGTACAACAGATCGACGCGATTTACTCGTCTGTGAAATATTTAACGACGATACCGAACGACGATTACCAGAGCTATCGATCGACTGGATCCAGTCTCTCATTAGTATATGTTTCAGCACGTGGTGAAGCGTTAATCCAAATACACTCGTATTCCCATGAAATGGTCAGAAACTCGGATGGTTCGACGTACCAAGAATGGCAAATCGAACTAAGACTGTGGTTTTTCTACTCTATCTCTGGAGTCTCGAGTATAGGTATAATAATCGAGGGATGAGAATATTGACCTTGAGGGAAATTGACTGGCAAACATTGGCAAACACTTGGCAAAATGCAAAGTATTTCCATTCGCATCAACGGAAGCCACAATCTAAGTACATGACATGAAAATTAACAACAACCATGGCACACGCTATTTATGAACCGCAGAGGTACGACGAGACGACGAGAGTCTTGTTTCTGTTCTTCAGGAGACTATTTTTCTCAAAAGGAGTAAAATAAAATTTAAAAGTACATTTTTCAGATTGAATGAATTTTCATCTGTCGACTGTCTTGGTGACTGAATGAAAGAAAAATTGATTTTTTTCTACACTTTTCTTCAGCAGACAATTTTTTACAGATTCCAGTTCATTTCAATTCTTCAAAGTTGCCAAAGTATAATTCATTTCTAAACGCTTTAAATTTTTTAAAAATTACTGTGTAATTATTTTTTCAACTCACTCATAGAATCCTCCAAAAATGAATTTTCTTTCACAGAAAGTCTAACAAAATTTCAAAACCAGAAATAACGACTTCTGCGGAATCCTCAACAGGACTAAATTTAGATAAATTTATCAAATTTTAAAAATCAGCTCAATTGATCCAACTTCAAAAATGAACCAAAATTTGAAATACATACCTACCTAATCAAATTTTATGCTTCCAAAAAACTTATAAAATTTCTAAATTGAAAAAATTGAAAAAATTGATTCAACTTTGAAAATTTAATAAAATTTTAAAATGATCAAATTCCAATTTTCATCAAATTTAAAAAATTGGTCAAAATTAACAAATTAACCTTTTTAATTTTTATGACAATTAATACCTACCAATTTTGAAAATTGATGCAACTTCAAAAATTCATTAAAATCTAAAAATTACCAAAATTCCAATTTTCATTAAATTTTAAATTTTTTTTACAAATTTTAAAAATTGGCTAAAATAACTTTTTTTACTTTTTTTTTGTTGACAATTACACAAATTTTGAATCAATTTTCATCAAATTTTTAATTTTTTATCAAATTTTAAAAATTGGTCAAAATTTACAAATTAACCTTTTTAATTTTTATGACAATTGATACCTACCAATTTTGAAAATTGATGCAACTTCAAAAATTCATTACAATCTAAAAATTACCAAAATTCCAATTTTCATTCAATTTTAAATTTTTTTACAAATTTTAAAAATTGGCTAAAATTTACAAATTAACTTGTTTTACTTTTATTTTTGACAATTTACACAAATTTTGAAAATTTTTCCAACTTGAAAAATTCATTAAAATCTTAAAATCACCGAAATTCCAATTTTCACTAAATTTTAAAAAATTTTCACAAATTTTAAAAATTGGCCAAAATTTACTAATTAACTTTTCTTCTTTTTTTTGACAATTTATACGAGTTTTGAAAATTGATTTAGCTTCAAAAGTTTATTAAAATCTAAAAATGACCAAATTGCAATTTCCATCAAATTTTTAATTTTTTCCCAAATTTTAAAAATTGGTCAAAATTTACAAATTTACCATTATCACTTTTTTTGGGCAATTTATACGAATTTTGAAAATTGATCCAACTTCAAAAGTTTATTAAAATCTAAAAATGACCAAGTTCCATTTTCATCAAATTTTTAAAATTGGTTAAAATTTACTAATCAACTTTTCTACTTCTTTTTTTTTTTGGCAATTTATACGAGTTTTGAAAATTGATCCTGCTTCAAATGTTTATTAAAATTTACAAATGACCAAATTGCAATTCCCATCAAATTTTTAATTTTTTCTCAAATTGGTCAATATTTACAAATTTACCTTTAGATTTTTTAAAAACAATTTAGACGAATTTTCGAAAATTTATCCACCTTCAAAAATTTACCTATCAAAATTTTAAAATGATCCATTTTTGAGCTTCCACCAAAAATTCCTAATTTTTTGAAATTGATCCAATTTTTAAAAAGCTGTTTAGATTTCTTGATTAAAAAAGTGAAACTAAAATTCAGAGAGCGCAGGTAATAAGATTTTCAAACTAAAAAAAAAGTAACCTGATAATTTGAAAGGTTTCAGTCATCACTTTTTTAAAAAAAAATCGAAGAATTTCCACGTTTCTGTCTCCCAATATTATGACAAAAGAACCAAAAAATACCCAATTATTTTATTTTTATTTTATTTTTTATTTTTCATAATTTTTAATCAATTTTAAATTGTTGAATTCATTTGCAATATTGCATTGGTACAAAATTATGGAGGATGTAGGAGAGCAGAGTTGGGCAGATCCACTAATAAAAGGATCTAGATCCAGATCCAGATCTTTTGTCAAGATGGATCTGCAAAAGATCCAGATCAGATCACTTCCAAAGTTAAGGGATCTGATCTAGATCACATCCAAAATTTTGGATCTTTGGATCTTTAGATCCAATTTCCAAATTTTTTAGGATCTGGATCAAGCCAGATAGTCAGTACTTTTTAGGGGTTTCGGCTTCCTTTACGGTTTACTTTTCATTCATTTCACAGATTAAAATATTGAAAAATTGAAAACACATGAAAAATAATCAATTCACTGAGAAAAATGTGATGAATAGTAGACATTTTTTTTTCCTGGATTTGAATTTTTTTCGTTAATTTAAGGATCTAAAGATCCAGAACAAATCCTGTTCAAAACTGAAGGATCTGATCTAGACAAGATCCAAATTTTTGGATCTTTGGATCTTTAGACCCAATTTTCAAATTTTAGGATCCGAATCTGCCCAACTCTGCATAGGAGACTAAGTAGCGATGAAAAAGAACTCTGATTTATAAAAAGTCTCTCAAAGTTCGCAGACTAGACTCTCGTCGACGACGAGTGCTACCAGATAAAACACCACATGTACTTGCAGACAAATCTAAGAGCAAAATATCATACTGGATTTGGTTATATAGAACATTGTATTACTTTTAATCGAAACATGCATAATATTTTACTCTACATTATGCTTTTTTTCCCCTCCTTCACCGTTTAAAATGCTCGAGGACGTTTATCGCTGTTGGAAAGCTCCATTAACCTTAAAAACGGCGCCCAACAAATGAACTTAACCCGATACAGTATTTTATTACAATAAAACGACGAAACGAGAAAAATAAGCGATGCCATTGCTACGTTTTTTTCCTTCTATCTCTGTCGCTCTACTCTTTAGTGGACTAATTTTACCCAAAGCAATGTTTCCGATTACAAGACGATAAATGTGCGCAAACGAATTCGATGCCAGATGACGCGGATTAACAAGCTCTCGAGAAATCTCGTGAACTTTAAATCTCTCCTTCCGCTCAGATGATATCTTGGACGATTAATTTTATTTCCAAACGCATTCTACAGATATCTAAATTTTTTTCTCCTTAAATAAATTATCAGTTAGGTTGCAAGAGAGCAACGAAACGTCACTTCTCTTTGCATTATTTATCATTTTATAGGCTCGAGCGTGATATCATTTTAATGAATCTGCTCGTCCACGTTGAGTATAATTTCGTATCGACGCTGTCAATATATAATTTAATTTCTAGCACCATCGTGCAATGTGCGGTTTAATATGCGTGCAGTGCACATATTCCGTCGCATGGCGTGTATACTGTATAATGATAGTGAGACTGACACACTTGGTTGATTGTCGCCTCTCCTAAAAGATCACCAGTCACCTAGATTAGCCGCGAAAAATACACGTCTGTTGGCGATTAATTCGCTTAATCCGGCGAAGAAAAAAATATACCTACTCCCTACGTTTCTCGCAATTCTCGTCTCTGCAATCGATGCCAAAAAAGTGATACATTTTACGCTCCGAGTGCTGTCATCGCCCATTCTAAACCATATAACTTGTCGTAATTAACGTGTTAATGAACTTAGTCAAGGATGAAGTCGCGAAAATCCTCGTGATTGGTACCATACCATACCATACCGAGCGGCCCGATAATTTACGCCGTTCCCAGCACGAAAGCGAAGCGTCCCGAGAGGATGTAAATGTAATACCTCGCGAGGTGTGCGAATATATCATTTACAAAATTTTCGAAAGTAAGATGAACGATAATTATATAGATTGCAGAGTTATCTGGATGCCCTTTTTTACCTCTTTTTGGCAGCGAATATCACGATGGACATCTTTATTAGCAATCTAGCGATGATAAGGTAAAGTTTATTCATTATTTTTGCGATTGTGGCGATGGAAAAAAGGTAATTGTCTGGTTGATGAAGGCCGACTCGACGATGAAGTTTTCTCATTTGAGCAAATTGCAGTTTTGATTGCGACGGTCTCGATTGATCTCAGCATCGGATGGAGTAGGGAAATGTAAAAAATGGAGAAAGTGAGAGTGGGGAGAAAAATGATTTTTTTAGAACAGAATTTTTCAAAAGACAATTTTTTAAATGCAAAACTTTTACAAAGAAATTTCATCTAAGTTCAGAGGAATTTATTGCATAAACTATTCACCTCCGGTCCTCCCCCTCCCCTTCAAAAAAAGAAAAAAGGTATGGTACTTAAATATGCAAAAATTCAATGAAAAAGTAGGTAGGTATCTAATTATTCTGAAGTTTAAAAAACGATAGAAAAAAATCAAAGAATTTGAAAATTAATTAAGAATTACTAAAAATTTAAATAAATTGAGGAAAAAAAGAAAAGTTGAAATATGATGAAAACATCAGAAAACCATTTTTGAAAAATACATTTCCGGGAAAATTATGAACCAAAAATTTAAAAAAAATACCTATTATAATAGATGACTTTTTTTTAAAGTACAAAAATAAGGGAACTCAAAATATTAACTTAAAATTATGTAATAAAAATTGAAAAAAATTTACGATTAAAAAAATTGAAATATTTAAAAATCGTAAAAATTTGACATCATCTTTTGAAGCAATGAAAATGAAAAAAACGATTTTCAAAAAAGTTTAAAATCAAAAATTGAAACAAAAATGAATATAAATTAAAAATGTCCGAATTGATGAAAAATTGGGGAAAATGCCAAATCTTCAATATCACAAAAAATTAAAAAATTGAATATTTTATTATCTCCTAAATATTCTGTACTTCTCCCATAAGTAAGAAGTAATTTGAAAATTTTATTTAAAAAAATAAAGGTAAAGAAACTGAAATTCAATTCAAAACTATAGATCCACTAAACGTTGACGAAAAAAATTTTGAAAAATTTGAAGAAGTTTTCAAAAATTGAAAAAGTTTTCATTTTACATGCAATTTTTTTAAAATTTTAAAATTGAAAATAATAACCCAAATTATAGGTAATTTTTTTTTTTGATTTTTAGAAAAATTAAAACAAAAATGAATAAAAATCCAAAACGTTAAAATTAAAAAAAATGGTACAATTCCTCCCCTCCTCTCATCGCAAAAATACAAAAATTGTATATGGTAACCATTTACCTTTTAACTAAATAAACATTCTAAACAATCATTATAAGTAATAAGCGACTTTTTTTAAATTTAAAACTAAAGAAATAAGAACTTAATTTCAATTTTTTAACAGTTTATAATTTTAAAAATGAATCAAATTTTAAAAAATGGGAAACAGTTGATTACATTTTTTTTTCTAAGTTATAAAATTTTTAAAAGTGGGATATGGTTCAAAAATTGAAAATAAATTGAATTTAAAATTGGAAAAAAGACACACTCCAAAAAAAATTTAAAAAATACAAAAATTGTATAAACATGAAAGAATCTATCATACGAGATTATTTAAAAATTCAAAAAATAATTTAAACCCCAGGAAATTTCAATTTCTTTTAAAATTACTAAGAACTGGAAAAAAGTTGACAAATGAAATAAAAAATGGAAAAATTTGGCAATCTTTTTTCAAGAAATTATAAAGTTGAAAAAAAAGGAATCTATAACAGATAATTTTCTTCAAAAATTAAAAACTAATCAAATTGAAATATTTAATAAAAAATTTTGCACCCAAAATTCAAAATTGAGAAAAGTTGATGATTTTTTTTTTTTTTTCATTGGAAAAGTTGGATTTTTTCAAGTTATAAAACAGAGAAAAAGAATGTAGTAGGATAAAAAATTGAAATTGAACTAAATTTTGAAGATTGGAAAAAATTGATATTTTTGAAAAAATTAAACCTGAATCAAAAATGACTAAAACTCGAAAATTTGAAAATCGATAAAAATGGAATACCCTCCTCCTCTCACCCTTAAAAAAAGTACAAAAATTGTATGACGCACAAAAAAAAATCAAACATTTGAGAAATTGAACATTGAAAAAAATGACTAAAACATTCAATAAAATTGAAAAAAAAAAATGAAAATGTGAATTAACAACTGGAAGAAATCAATTTGGAAATTTAAGCAAATTGATAATTTTTGATTAAATAAAAAACTGAAAATTGAAAATTAAGAATTTCATGAAAAAAATGAAATTTAATATTATTCATTCAAGTACCAAAAATTGAGCGAATGGGAAAAACTGATGGAAAAATTGACAATTTTAAAAAATACGAGTACCTAACTAAATACGAATCAACAAAATTATATTTTTTGAAAAAAATTAAAAATGGAAAAATGGGTTGAATTTCAAAAAATTGAAAAAATATTTTCCGAGAAAACCCCGTTCATTCACGAAAAAAATGCTTCCCTAAAAAATGACCTAAGGAAAAATTTTGCCATAAAAACTATTTTTCATTTTCTTTCGTCAACACTTTTTAATTTTTTAGCAATTTTCAAGCTCAAAGCTTGTTTCAAAGTACCCTTACACTGACAATACACCGATTATATGACGTTTATCTCAAATACTCGAACTTCTATCAAAAATCACAGGCATGCCCAAACAATCATAAGTCGTTAATCGACGACTTCCCGACCAACTTTCCTTCCTTTGCTTCAAATTCCACCTCGAATGAATTCCATAACTATCAATATGATTCTATAAAATATAAAATTACTCTAGGGCAGCGGCAAGATTGCCGAATACCATTGCTGCGGCTGGCTCGGGCGATGGTGTCTTTTTAACAATACTCGAGAAGCCGCTATTCGAGGCCTACACATTACGATGCACCTCCGGATTTTTTACATAATTTTTACGCCTGAAGTAACTCTCGACTTGGTGAAGCGACGACGTGGAAAATCGACCGCGTACTGTTGTATTTTTTTTCAACCATGTACATTACGAGTACATTTGGGTGAAGACACCTGTTCCTCGACGAGTAATTTAGATTCGAGATTGGCTATATCTATACTTATATAGATCATACGATCACTACACAGTACTGCACACTGACGCGAGTACATTGTTTGGCTAAATTTTTTTTTAACAACGTCGACGTAACGAGACCATTACCGAAACCTCTTCTTGGTTGACAATCTTTCCGCTCACTTATTAATATACCTATTTATTGCTCGACCATACTCGACCATGTTCATATAATTGAGTCGCAGCACAATATAAATACTAGAATACCGCGAATATTGAGGTGAAAAAAATGAGGAAAAATTCACGTATATTTGTGAAAGTGATATTATCATAATAAACCGATTCAATCGTTAATTATTATTGAATAATGTCGAGGTGATTTTCAAACACGAGCAATGCGAAAAGTCGCCCAAGCCCGGACTCGAATTAACCACCGTCAATTACATAATTACGTTATACTTTAAACTGGTTTCGTAATATTGAAAATAGTTAGCCCTAGATGAATTTTTCCAATTCTAAAAATACGAGCATCCAGTTCGACTCGCAGGTTTCCTGAACACGTGGCCTGGCATCGTGGCCAAAACCACGCGGTAAAAGTTGTTAAGACTAAAACATAGGATGGTACGTATTGGAAAATCATCTTACGTATGTGTGGCTCGAACAGTCAAACGTGATGAATCGCCGTGAGAATATCCGAAAATTTCGCTACATCAATGTGTAATCATCACGATCTTCGGAGATGGCGATCATTCCCAGACCTATGATTACAACCGCTACTATGTAGATATCTGGTATCTCTACTATATTGACGATGAAGGAGGAAAATAAAAAGAAGAACGCCTTGTGTTGCGCGACCCACATGCATCTCTTTAGTCGAGGAGTGGAATACATTTTGCAATGAATGAATAACACGACTATATAGAAAGTAAAATACGTTCGTATATTTTCATCTTATAAGGTACCTGCCTACCAAGTATTATTAAAAGCATCTTGGCATAGTATTCAATGGCGAATTAGCGTTTGGGTATGTGGTACCTCATCATCACTACTATACATACTCGTAAAAATACTATCGCTTTTTTTTCTTAACCTCTTCTCTTCAAATTGTATCATTTTTTAACTGATGAACATCATATACGTACAAGAGAATAAGCTTGCCACCATGGTAAGAGGAGATAAAAAACATTTTTTTTTTTTAAACCAGTGAAATTGTGATATAATTGCGCACGTTGTTGTAGTGAACTAAATAAACGTGACTTCTTGTGGTTGTAAGAAATGAAAAATAAGATACACGAAGACGTAAGTTATCCATAAGTAACCTGTTGTTAGCTAAGCGAGCCTCTGAGCGCCACCTGGATTTAGGACTCGATATACTATTTGTAGATTCGTTCGAATTAAATACTTCCTGATGCTGTTACAGGATTATCCAATACTCTGCATCTTTGATATGACAGGGGGGAGGTTGAGGCAGTGGGTCACGTTATTACTAAACAAAAATTTTATATGGGCTAGACCAGGGATCTTTATTGTTTTTTCATGTGAAATGATTTGAAAAAAAAATTATTTGATTGTCTCTCAATTTTTTGAAAGTTTTTTGTTTCTTCAAATTGATTACTCTTATAAAATTGCACAAACAAATATTTTAGAATTTTTGTCACATTTTAAGAACTTGATAACTCATAAATTTTAAAAGTTTAAAAAAATCGACCCAATTTCATTTTTTTTTTTTATATCTGCCAAATTTTGAATTTTTCCCAACTTCAAAAATCTTAAAAATTCTGAAAAATCAAGTATCAACTTTAAAAATGGATTAAATTTCATCAAAAATTGATTAAAATTTGAAAAAATACCAAATTTTTGAACTTTCAGGTTTAAAAATCGACGTTTTGAAAGTTTTAGATATACCTACTCTAATTTCAAAAATTAGGTACCTTCTTCAACCTTTGAAAAATTATTCAACTTTTAAAATTTATCACATAAAATTTAATTTTGAATTTTTAGCAAGTTTAAATAATTTAAAATTTTGGAAAATTTACAACTTTTAAAAAACTTGAGATCCAAACATCAAAAATGTGCCTTTTGAAAATTTTATATTTGAATAAATTTAAAAATTGTAAAAATAATTTATCAAACGTTAAAAATTAACAAAGGGTCTAGCCGGATAAGGGGTCAAATCGGCCCCAAGCGATTTTTGGCTCTTTTACACCACAGGTGATGTGCCTTGACTAGAAAAAAATTTTCACAAAATTTTGGACCCCTACCCCCCTCCGTTCGGGTGTCACGCCCATTTAATGGCTATTTTTTCACGAATTTTTAATTTCGATTTGGTTGATCGAAAATTTTCGTTCTTTTGCACATAATTGAGTATCGTAGAGGGGCATGATAGCAACTATTTTATTTTTTTTAGTGACTTTAGTGACCAAAAAATGTGAAAAAGTGGCCAAAAATCCCCCCCCCCCCCTCAAAAGAAAATTTGAGTCATTCAGATAAGAATCATTTCCAGATTTTTTCTCAGGGAGCAAACATTGGGTCAAGGCTACGCTACAGGATACTCAAATTGACCTAGGAGGCTCTTCTTCGGCATGTAGGTTTGGTAGGGTCCTGAATGTGCCTTTTTGTGGTTTCGACCCGCTAACCTTTTTCCACCCCCTCCCACCACCAGGCGCGGCAACTAGAAATTTCGCCATGTATTGCTCAACATTTTTTGCTACTACAGGGGCTCAAAAAATTGATGGGAAAAAATTATCCGGGGAGGGGAGGAATGTAGACAGTTGGGCAGAGCTTTATTTTGGTATTTCGCTTCCCCAAGAACTAAAAAAAAATTAGAGATAGGAGGCAAAATATGTGAAAATGCTGAATTCAACTACCAGAAATTGCTAACTTGACAAAAAGGAGGAGAAAAATAATGCCCGAGCGAAGCGAGGGTGAAAATTTTTGAAAAAATTGCAATTTTGAATGATAGAATATGAGTTTTTCAGCATAAATCTGAGTTAGATTTTCATCTTTCCATGGGTTTATTTGAATTTGAAATTATTTCATGTAACGCTGAGCAATACACGAATGAAATTCATGTACGTATTGCTTGAGCTTTCGAGCAATAGGGAAGTTGCTGCCACTGCCCACCTCCAAAAAACAACGTTCTACCAAAATTTTGAAAACTGAAATTTGCGACTTTTTTCAAGATATATTTTTTCCTCTTATAACCTAATTTGAATCAACGAATTCTTCATTAACCTCTCTGCACAATTTTTCTTCAGTATGAGGGTTGTTAACCAAATGCAGAATGTCAACGTTGAGGTCTTCAACAAAATAAAATCTCAGAAAGAAAAACATAAACTCTTAATAAAATAAAATCTACGCATCGGATAGGGGAAGGGGTGAAAAGATATTTGCCGGCGATTTCACATTATTTGTTCCCCGAACGAAGTGGGGGCAACATTTTTTGAAAAAACTGAGGTTTCGAAAGAAAAACTTCTCATTGCCGCCATGAATAAAAAAATTTTAAAAACCTATGATAGCATTTGGATCTGAAATGGACGGTCATTTTTGAAGAAGTTGCATTTTTTTAAAAAAAAAAAACATTTTTTTGCGAAAATGTTGAAAACAAACGTTATTACTTTTGGAATATAAATAAACAAAAAAGCAACATAATGCCCGAGCGCAGCGAGGGCGGCGAAAATTTTCAGAAAATTGGAATTTTTAAGGAAGAAATAATCCATTTTTAGTATAAATTTGAATTCTCTCTCATTAATTTTTTTTTCTCTAGTTATTCCCAAAACTTTTCATGTTTTTGTTGTTTTTCAATAAGGTATCGCCAAAAAAAAAAAATTGAAAAAGTGACTTTAGTGACCATTTTGGGCGAAAAGTGACAAAAAGTGACTGAATAACATGCCTGTAGAGGTGTATCTACTATAATTTTTTGAGCAGTTTCGGTTCACTCCTTCAAGGCGTTTTGGCCGTTTGAAATTTTCAACCGTAAAAATGGCCTCAATAGCGAAGAGCGACTATTTTTTCAACATATCCTAAAAATGTATCAGTTTTGGCGATTTCAATGTGGCAAGGGCGGTTAATCGCGAAAAACGTACAATATAATCGAATTTTTCCACTTTTCAACGCTTAAAAACGCCACATTTTATGAGAAATGATAAAAGTACCCGATATCTTCGTGCAATACTGTACAACATGACCCCCCCCCCTCCGCTCTCTATAGCATTAGTCCTCACTCTCACAACAGAGTACTCTAAACAACCAATTTTTACCAAAAAAATGAGAAATTTTGATGTTTTATAAAAATTGAAAGTTGGCAACCCTGCTTTGAAAATTTTTCAACTTTTTCTGTCGAAATAATTTTTTTGCATCAATAGGATCCATTTGAGTCCAGTTTTGGTACCAAGCAGATGGGATTTCAATTTTATGTAATTCGAAAATCTCGATTTTTTTTTAGCATTATGCAACTTTTCATTGTTTCTCTCGAAAATTGAATTTCCAAAATTTCTTTTGAAAACCAAACTTGAACTTCATTTAAAATTTCGACTTTCAACGTAGAAAAAAAAGAAACTATTTTGAAAAAGTTATTAAAAAGTCAACTTTTAATGTATTTTGGAAATTCGGCGTTTAAAAAAATTTCAAATACTAAGTGTTGATTTTAAAAGAATAAAAAAACATTTGTGAAATTCGATACTCAACTATGTACAAAAGAACGAAAATTTTCGATCAACTAAATTAAAATTAAAAATTCGTGAAAAAAACCCATTAAATGGGCGTGGCACTCGAACGGAGGGGGGTAGGGGTCCAAAATTTTGTGAAAATTTTGTTCTAGTCAAGGCACATCACCTGAGGTGTAAAAGAGCCAAAAATCGCTTGGGGTCGATTTGACCACTTATCCGACTAGACCCTTTGAAAAATTGTGAAATTTTAATGATTTACTGAATTAGAAAATCTCACCTATTTTTAAAATTGAAAAATTCCACCCTCAATACTGGAATTTTTGGAAATTTCAATTTGGCTGAATTAATCAATTTTGAGATATTGATCTGATTTTAAAAATTTCAATGATTTACTAAACTTTAAAATTCAATAATTTTTAAAATTAAAAAAAAAATCAACAAATTTTAGATTCGGTTGAATTTAAGAAATTGTAAAAATGATTAAACTTAAAAAGTTCATTCAATTTCAAAAATTTACTACGTCTTATTATTTGAAAAATGGACAAATTTTGAAGTTTTACACAGTTCCAGAATTTTACTCAATCTTGAGAACTGTTAGGTATAAAATGAACAAATTTTTAATTTTTTTTACTCGTAAAAATGTATCAAACTTTTAAATATTGGCCAAACTTCAAAAATTAATTGTAGGTAATTTAAAAATTACCAAAAAAGTTCACCAGTTTTTAAAACAGAAAAATTCGAGCCTTAAAAATTTATTAGACTTTGAACATTGACTCAATTTCAAAAAGCTTCAACTTATGACGTAAAAATTACCTATTTTTAAAATTTTGCCCCATTTTAAAATCTGATTTCATGTTACAAACTGTAAAAATTTCTCAAACTTTTTTCAAAAATTTAATAGGTAATGTTTAAAATATTTTCAAAATAGAAAAATTCAACGTTTTGAATTTTTTGAAAATTTAAAGTACTAAGTGTACTGATCACGTTTGATAAATAAAAAAAAAAAAAAAAAAAACATTTTGAATTTTTACTGAATTTTGGAATTTAATGAATGAAGCTAACAATAAGGGAACCTTGGCAACTCATCAACTTGGCTCACTGAAAGAGCATATCATCCAGACCTCAGAACTGAATTTTGGACCATCAAAGTTGATTTTTTGATTCTTATTGGCGAATTTTTAAAAATAGCAAAAAAATGTCAACAGGTAAACCAATTTTTCTACAAAAATTTTCAATTTTTTTGAGATAAAATTTTGAAACCCGGTTTATATAGGTACTAAAGTTGAATTCGCCACGAGTCGATTGCGACCATTTTCGAAATGATCTGGAGCCTCCAGAAAAAGTTGACTTTTCAAGATTTTTGAGTTGTAAGTGGATGATTTTATATGAGAAAATATTTTCTACAAATTTTTAAAGCCCAATAAAGGATCTGAAAGCTCAAACTCAATCCAAAAAATAAAAAATTGGAATATGCAGTAAATGTTTAGTATTTTCAAAATTTTACACTTCAGCTTTCAAAAGTGGTACATATTTCAAGAAAAAAATAACATCGAATAAGCTTGAGAGCAGTTCTCCAAAAATGTAATTTTATAATGTTTTTCAACACAACGATCTAAAAGAAATGAGAAACAATCCTTCAAGACACTTTATACTCATTAAGTCAATTTTTGATTCGCATACATTTTCACAAAAGAAAAAAATCATCAATGGTAGTTTTTCATTTTTTTCACTATTTTTTTTTTTTTTTTCAAACAGATTTTCTAGAATGAAAAGATCTGCTAGGCCAATTAATTTTATTAAATTGAAAAAACGTACCTATTCTCTGAAAATAAAAAAAAATGAATTTCAAACTCATTTCAATGGAAATTTTTGCTAAAATTATTCTGCAGAAATGAAAAAAAATATATTTTTTTAAATTTGTGCCCTTGTAAATGGGAGTAGAAATATTGCATAACTTCCATTTTTGGCTAAAAAAAAATTCTCCTAAAAATAGACAATTTTTGAGAGAGAGAGAGAAAAAAAAAGTAAAATAATAATTCAATCTTGAAAATAAGTACCACCTTATCAGTTATTGGTCAATTTGAAATCACCTTCTCTTCCAATTTTTTCAACAATTCAATCCACAACTTCAACTAAAAAAGTTCCAAGTTCAACCTCAGACACCAATCAAACCGCAAAACTCGCATCGATCACTTGACTAGCAACACAAACTCCTCGAAACCATAACCTTTCCATTTCCATCCAATTACCTCGTCGAATTTTATATCATATTTGACGGCAAGTTATCCATAACGTACTAGTTTCACGATCATCGAGCTCACTAGCTGCATGAACACCCACAAACGAAGGATTATTACGATATTACGAAATAATTTACATTTCTAGCTAAGTGTGATGCAATTATGGCAGATTGGTCTCGAGCAGATCACCGGCCCATGACCAAGTTCATCGCGAGATTATTAAATTATTAATTTGCCATTTCACCGAATACGTAGGTAGGTACGAGTAGATAAGTAAATTACTCCATCACCATATCAGCCAACCGAAAGGGTTAACTCGAATTATATATTATTATAGGTGTATTAAAAATTTGCAATTTATTTCTAAAATGCATTCCACAGATCCAGATTTCAACGTACACAGCTCCGAAAGTCTGCTGGTACATTTATATGCTAAATATGGAAATAAATAACATCATTGGTACACAGATGATACCGTTATCGGGTTATAATCGTCGTAAAAACCTCGCTTCCATCGTATCCCGATGAATATACTGTATCACTAAACATGAAAAAATCAGATCAACCAGTATATTACACGAATAGTTTACTCGTATCTCTTCGTAGCAAAAATTTTAGTTACGAAATTTAAAAACTAGTTTTCGCTAAAGAATCTCGGTCGTATCTTCTTTTCATTTTCTCCTCGTGCATCTGCATCGCCAATATATCGTCTCTAAAGTTCAAGGGTAATTGGTACACTACATTATATTGTAATTAAGCGGTAAAAAAAAATAAAAAAATACATTGGCTGACGAGTCGCGACTCGCGAGATCATTCAAGTATACAATTTAAACGATTATTACTCCATTAATCGCTCGTTCGGTTCGAGAAAGGCAGCAGAAAATGCGCCAGGAGTGCACGTGTCCGAAATTTTTTTCCAACCAATATGTAAATTTTTGTGAAAAAGATAACGAAACTGGTTTATTTAAACGGCGGATAGCTTCCGGTTATGAGAGTTCTCACAAAGTTACAATATCGGTCTTATGGTTCGACCACGCCGCAGATTGGCGGCGGCTGCGGCGGCGCAGTGCTAAGTTGTTAATTGCTGTTGCAAGTATCGCCCTTGGTACCTTTTGAAAATAGGTCTATGGGTTAAACATCTCTTCTTATGGTCGCTCTGATGTTCGTTTACACAACACGCTAAATAGCCGAGCATTAACAATGGAAAGATGTTTGTTGTATTAGTTCGAATATACCAGTACGTATAGATACCGCATTCGTCGTATAGGTAGACTGTTTTCACACGACGAAAGTATGACTTCCTCTTCAACGCTTAGAGGTTTGGATATATTCGCGTATTTATCGTATTTCCGCGAGTCTGCCATCGAGGATGCTTGTAGGGGCCAAACAAGACGTTTAGATGAATTTAATTAATTTTCTATATTAGAAATTCTGCGATTGTAAAATTTCAAAAATTGAAAAATTTTATCAATTTTGAAATTTTGTTAACCTACTTTATTAGGATTGACAAATATGCCAGAATTGTGAATTTTTTTCAATTAAAAAATTTTAAAAAAGAATAATATTTGTAAAATTAAAAAATTTCGAAAATTAAAAAATTCTACAATGCCAATTTTTTTTTTTGTTTAGTTTCATATTTTTCTAAAATTAAAAAAAAATTGCAAAAGTGAAAAAAATCAATTTAAAAATTCAACGAATATAGAATAGGTTTGAAGATCGGATTCATTAAAGGACAAAAATTATTTATGACTGAAAAATTTTTGTGTTAATTTTGAAATTTTACAAAATTCAAAATCTTTGAAAAAAAAAATTTTTAGTAAGATTGATAACTTAATCAAAAATTTGTTTATCCATCAATTAAACAATATTAGCTAAAAGTTGAAAATTTTGTAAAGATAACAAGTTTTGTAAAATTCAATATTCAAGTAGGTACCTATATAAAATTTTGACAAACTGAAAAATTTTCTTAATAGGCAGGATCCTTTAGTTCTTATTTTTTATAGTGGTATTGATGACCTTCTTCAAGGAAATTAGTGACTAAATAGTAACCCAAATTTTGAAGATAAGAGAGCTTTATACTGCCCAAAATTAAAAGTTGATTGAGAAAATATTTTGAAAATCAACTAAAAAAAAAATCAAAAATCAAATCAAAATTTTGATAAAGAAAATCACAAGAACTCGTACAATAATTTTTTTGAAAGGGTAATATTTCAAAATTTTCTTGAAAAAATCGAAAAATCGACCAAAAAGTCTTCTAAAAATTTTTCTTTAAAAAGAAATACCTACTTGAAAAAAATTTCTGAGCCTGTCAAAAAATCTAGGAATATTTCTCAAGAAGTTGAAAAATACTTTATTTTTTTATGCTCAAGACTTTTGATTTTTTTCAAAAAACAGAAGACTTTCCTTAAAAAAATTTTGAAAATGAAAAAATGGAGGTTTTTGTGAAAGTTGTAAAAAACACGCTTTTCAGAAAAATTTGAATTTTATCAGAAATTTTTTTTAGAAAAAGGTAGGTTTAAAAAAAAATGGTGAGATTTTTAATATGATTTTGAAATGTTTTTTCTCAAAAAAAAAAAATTTGGGGGGGGGGAGGGGTGAAATCATTTTCATTTTTCCCATTTTTTCCATTTTTTTTTTTTTTTTTTTTTTTTTTTTGAAATAAGTAGGTACATAAGTATTTTCTTCTTCTTCTTCTTCTTCTTCAAAAAAAAAAAAAAAAAAAAAAAAAGAAAGAAATGGTGGAAGTAGTTAGCTCTAAAATTTTTCAATTGTCTTTTTATACATTTTTTCATAAAAATTCAGTTGAAAAATTTTGCAAAATTTCAAAATATTAGCAATCAATAGATTTGGGAAAACTGCAAAAATTCTCAAAATTGGGAAAAATCTTGAAAAATTAGTTTCACATTTTTGTAACTTTGAAATTGATTTTTCTTTCAAATTATGAAAATACCTATACCAAAAAATTTGAATTTACAAACTAATAAGTATGATCTTTCGTCCCTCTCTCCTCCTTCTAAAGATCATTCAACAAAATAAAAACCCAATTCCATACGAGTTTCATCCTCATCTCCTCAAAAATGCTAAACTACTCAGCACTGACTCAACATACGAGTACTTTGGCAATTACAAACCTGGACACAGTGGCGGTAGCTTTATTTACACACGGTTGTACATAATTACTTTGTTTGACAAAGAAAGGCCAACAACGACTTCAAATTATTCGATGGAACGTAGCGAACAAACCTAGATATAACTCATTACTGTGTAAACGTAAACGAATACCTTCGAGTACTAAAGCAACACAACAATACTTGCACTTGAAACACCAACACCGACCAACAGGATAGGACACGGATACATTTACATATAACAGAATTTCATTTCGAAAAAAAGCCATCAATAACAACCCAAGTACACGATGAAAAGCTCCGGGAAGACATTCTAATTACATACTAGAGGAAGAAAACCCGCAAGAATAGTAAGTAAACGTAGTGTTTTAAAATGAAATAAAACAATATAAATAAATCAGATACCAGTGTACTTGGACAAAAATACAGTTCGAGACGAGTGTAATGGGTAAGAACGAATACATCAAAGCTGCTCGAGACAACGGCGCTTGTTTTTACATCGTTGCCTAGTTTTATACTCAAAATGCGAGAAATCGTAGCACGACATTTGGGTTACTCGTGGATACTTCGAGGGTCACGATATTTTCAGATTGGATAACCGTAATCTGATGATAATCGATTTTTATCGATTCGGTTCATTCCTAACCTACGTAAACGTAAATCGCATTTATTAGAACGATATTTTTTTTATACATTAACATTACATTATTTACCTTATCTGACGAAGGAATCGCTACTGTAGGTACTTGTATCGATTGTTTTTTGATTTCGGTAAATCGATTCAACAACATCGAAGAAATTATGGATTAATCAAAATCTAAAAATAAATTTGAAAATTAATGATAGATAAAAAGGAATTAAAAAATTATCGATTTGACAAAATAGCAAACTTTTTCAAAAAAGGAAAAAAATATTGATTCATTAAAATGGAATTTTTTTCAAAAAATATAATGACGTAGGTAATAAAAAAATGGAGAATTAAACATAAATTGGCTTATCGACATCGAAAAAATTATTAAAATTACCGACTTAAAAATAAAATGATGATATAAAACTTAGTTATTCAAGTAAACGACCAAAATCAAAAAATTTGTACTTGGATTTAAAAAAATTATAAATTTTTCAACATCGTAACAATTATAGATTTATTGAAACATGAAAAATTTATGGATTTAAAGAAATTAGGAATTCAAAAAATAAAATAAAATAATCAATAATTTATCAAAAAGTTTATTGAGATAGGAATTTTTTCAAAAATTGAAATAAATACTTAAGTATAATAAATTACTTTACCAACATCGAAAAAATTATAGGTTTATCGATAAGCAATCGAAAAATTGATGATGAAGGAATTAAACATATATAAAAATGAAAAAGTCGAACATAATTTTATTTACCAACATCGGAAAAATTATCAATTTCTCGATTAATGAAAAATGTATCGATAATCGTAAAATTAATGGGAAAACGTCGAATTAGAAATAATTATCAACATAAAAAAATGTGTAAACAGAAAAAGACATTTATAATCAATCGATAATTATTATGAAAAAAATTTAAATTAAGAACTAAACAAAATTCGGTTCATCAACATCGAAAAAATTATCAATTTAATTCCATAAAAAAATTAATGATAAATAGATCGAAAAAATATGTATTCAAAATTTCAAATTTTAAAAAAGGTCAAAAATAATCGATTAATCAATATCGAAAAAAATATCAATTTACCAAAAATTTAAAAATAAATTGACTAGGTATCAAAAAATTAATCAAATCAAAAAAACTGAATCAACAAAATAAGAGAATTTTTAAAAAAATTAATCGATCAGAGAAGACAATTCGTTAATTTTTTTCATACCAGAAAAATTTTCAATTAAGGAATTAATTACTTCGAAATATTTTTTTTTTTCAATTCTTCAAGAAAAAAAGTTCTTAATTTTTTTTGCTGAGTGAAAAAATTGTCAATTTTTAGGTGTACCTAGACCTAGGTACCTATCTTAAATTTTTTGGGGAAAAATTATCATTTTTTTTGTTGAATTTTTCCACTAATTTTCACTACTGCCCGAGACATTTTCAGAACCCCCTACCCCTTTGAAAAATTACAGAAAATTGATAATCTTCTAAAAAAATTAGGATCCAAAGGCTCTGGTGGGATAAGGGGGGTCAATCGGCCCCCGGTCGCACTTTGAAATTTTTTTCACAGATTCCGATTTTGTATTGTAAAAGATGATTTTAGAGCGAATCAGCGATCACTTACCTCCCCGGCTGTGGGCTCGAAAATGCGATTTTTAGCTTAAAAATTCCATCTCCGTGAGTTTTGAACCGATTTTCACCAAACTTGGCATGTAGGTAGAGGTACCCAAGGGGATGTTGTGAAATTTTTTCAGATTTTTTCGACTCCTCTAACGACCTTGAAAACGACTTTTAACACTTTGAATCACCCTGTAGGGTACAGTTTCAGAGTGCACACGGCGGAAAAATTTTTTTCCAGCTTTTCACACTCTCCTACATTACCCAGAATTTTTTCAAATTTTTATCGTTGGTGCAACTCCCCCAAAATATTCAAAAAACCAATTAATCGTGCTCCCCCCCCCCCCACTGAACGCTAATTTTTCATCAAAAAATTTTTTCCTCGAGGAACATCACTAGATACTCCTTTAGACACCTTTTGCCCGAATTTCACCTCAATTCATTAATTTTTCGTGAATTGAAGTTTTTTCATTAATTTTACGTGATTAAAAATGCGTAATCACACGAAATGATCGGATGAAAAAACTAACCGGGGATTCGTGTTCTGCAGGTCAAACTACCCCAATTTAGACCCTTTCAGCGATCATTTTGCCCAAAATTGAAAAAGTTTACATTTTTACTAAAAATCCTATTTTGAAGAAGTGAAAAAAATATTCGTAAAAATGTAAATTTTTCAATTTTAAGCAAAATAATCGCTGAAAGGGTCAAAATTGGGGTAGTTTGACCTGCAGAAAACGAATCCCCGGTTAGTTTTTTCATCCGATCATTTCGTGTGATTACGCAATTTTAATCACGTAAAATTAATGAAAAAACCTCAATTCACGAAAAATGAATGAATTGAGGTGAAATTCGGGCAAAAGGTGTCTAAAGGAGTATCTAATGATGTTCCTCGAGGAAAATTTTTTTTTATGAAAAATGAGCGTTCAGTTGGGGGGGGGGGGCGGAAGCACGATTAATTGGTTTTTTGAATATTTTGGGGGTGTTGCACCAACGATAAAAATTTGAAAAAATTCTGGGTAATGTAGGAAAGTGTGAAAAGCTGGAAAAAAATTTTTTCCGCCGTGTGCACTCTGAAACTGTACCCTACAGGGTGATTCAAAGTGTTAAAAGTCGTTTGAGGAGTCGAAAAAAAACCTGAAAAAATTTCACAACACCCCCTTGGGTACCTCTACCTACATACATGCCAAGTTTGGTGAAAATCGGTTCAAAACTCGCGGAGATGGAATTTTCAAGCTAAAAATCGTATTTTCGAGGCCCCAGCCCCCCGGGGGGTGAGGTAAGTGATCGCTGATTCGCTCTAAAATCATATTTTACGATACAAAATCGGAATCTGTGAAAAAAATTTCAAAGTGCGACCGGGGGCCGATTGACACCCTTATCCCACCAGAGCCTTTACTACAGAAAAATTTTAAAACAGCAGGAAAAATCTGGATTTCACTAATAAGAAAAAATAATAAGCTACCTATATTACCTAGATCTACCTATACCTAATTTGTTTACATACGAAATTGATTTTTACATTTTTAATTTTCACTATTTCTCACTACCTGGTAGACACCCTGAAATTTTCGAAAAAATCTCTCAATTGCTATGCAGAAAAAAATCGGTAGTTTTTCAAGGAAAACAATTCATCAAATTTTTGAAGAAAAAATCTGTCAATTTTTTCGAAATAAAATCATGATTCTTTTCTCTTGACTAAAATTTTTTAAAAGAAAAAATATTTTTTTGAGATAAAAATATTTTTGGGAAAAATCTTTTAATTTTTTGAAGAAAAAAATAATTTTTACATTCTATCAAATTTTTGAAGGAAAAATTTCTCAATGTTTTCGAAATAAAATCATGATTTTTTTTCTCTCGACTAAAATTTTTCAAAAGAAAAAAATATATTTTTTGAGATAAAAATTTTTTAGGAAAAAATCTCTTAATTTTTTGAAGACAAAAATAATTTTTACATTCAACATTTTAAAACCACTTCGGGATGAAATTGTGCTACACTTTATAAGATTCTAAGTTTCAGGTCCTGTGAGCAGCCATTTTTTCGAACAAGCAGCCAAGTAGGATTTTATCTATTCAATCTCCCCCCCCCCCCCCCCCCAAAGGACAGCCTCAAAATTTTCGCAAACAAACACGATGTCGAATTTTCAACAATACCTGTTTTGCCATTACCCGCGAAAACTTTTCAACATTAAAAAATTCTTTAAAAATGAAAAAACACTTTCATCGACATTTAAAATTCAAAATTAGATTAAATTCCATTCGACTAAATTGATGATTTTCAATTTACTGAACAGTTGAATTTCTCACCGATCGAGAATTTTTTAGTGATCTTCAACTTGAAAATTTTCACTTTGTAAAATCCTCCAAAGAACCAACTCCAAGTCTCGAAACATAAATATTGTCACTTGTGTTCTCAACATTCTTTCATCTATCTCTTTGTTGCCTCATTCAAAACGGTAAATACCGGTTCGAGGTCTGGCTTCTAAAAAACAAAATTATCATTCGCAAATCACTATACGAAGAAATCCAGCTAGGCAAATGCTTTTCGCCAAAACAACGGATTCAGTTTCACTTTCCAGTAGTAAAAATTCAGACAGGTGTCTGGAGGTAAAATGCAAAATCTAAATCTCTCGTTAACGACGCACGAGAATCTAGTAGGTATGCAAAACTACTTCATCTCCAGTGCCAGCAATTTAACATCCTACAAGACAAGACAGAAGACAACTCCCACGTATGGCAATGTGGACGTTGCATAGTCATTTCTAAACATGTCACTCTCTTCTGGTCTTGTAACCTTGAACGAGTTCGACATTAGTGAAAATTTTTTCACTGCTTCGTCCCGCACAGAGCCAGAGCTGAGAGCGCAGACATTCGTTCGGTTTGTCTTGGTCTTGGTCGACGACTCGGCCGGCTAATTTTATAAGAACAAATGTAGAAAACGAATGTGTTTAGTTATTAATTTTTAGAACACAGGTCATGGTTATTGTTCCGCTTCCACAGAATATAGGTCTTGCAAATGATAATGCATTTGTCTCATGTAACGACCTTTCGTGTACCTCTGTTCACCTGCGCTGCGGAAGTTCAATCTTCGCTTCGTGTGTGTATTTTACTTTCAGCCAATTATCCGACCAGCTTGTATGCTGAATACGAATAGAGCGACTGCTTACGTATTTGTAGATTTTTTTTTTTTTTGGTCATCACGTATGACTAATATAAAACGATGAGTAAATATAATAAGAATGTACTTTTTACTTTTTTTCCTTAGTCATTATACCGAGTACCTGCGGAGTCGAAGAGAAATGTATGTGTATTTTCGCTCTACACTCTACTCTCTGGTCTTTGGTAGGTATACTCTTAAAGAAATTGCAATCCATTGTATGCCTGTACTCTCGAGTCTCGACGCTCAGCTTCTGCACCGTAGAAAGTTCTCCGCAACTATCGTAATATTTCAACTATAAATCATCGGCCGAGTAAAGAGACCTCGTCATCGACATTATTTCATAATTATTGGAAACCATTTTAAGTACGTTTTAGGCGAAATCAATACACGTCGACTACCGTGCTGCGCTTTGAAATACTAAATACCGTTATTACGCATGAAAATCTCTCGATACGAGATTCTGAATAAACTATATGTCTTCATCTCGAGCTCGACTCGTTGTAAACCAGTAAACGATAATTCAACGTCGACCATAAATAGAAATCCCGATGGCCGTTTATTAATGAGAAATTAAATTTGAAATAAAATACCCAACTTTCGCGATAATACTCTCGTAAAAAAAAAATCGTTTAAAAGAAAATTTCCACATGTGAAAATTTTTTTTCAATTTTTTTTCGTCATTTTCGACGCAGGTATTTCTCGAGACGAGTCAACTAGACACACAGTCGTAGGTGCGTCTGTGTAACTCGTGTATCGTAAAAATGATGATAAGAGTATGCTCGCGTCTAAAAGCATATAAAAGTACGTATTAAAACTAGTTATCGTATAAGTACTCGTACGATATTACTTTCCAGTTTCTAACACTGACACCGAACCAAAGTCTACTCCATTCAAGCGGTCTTCGTGATACTATAAAGGTCAATTATCGTAAAAATACAAGGCGCGAAAGTGATTCGTAACTCATTCGAAACCTGTAATTTACGTTACCACGTAAAGCCACCTATAGGTCAAATCACTTTGACAATTATTATCGTTTCAGGTGCTTGAAATTTTATTTCTTCATTTTCACAATGGAATAGATGAATAGAATTTCGAAGTAAAATGAAGATTTTCGTAACGTTGCTGCGATGCAGGTATTGCATTTCTCGAGAAGCTTACTTTTTATTTCATTTCTTGGTTCTATGAGTGTATTTGACTGGTAATTAATCGTGACGTGGATATAAGGGGAAGAGGGGAAAAGGTTATGTTGAAAAAGGAAAATCTATAATATTATAGAAAAAGTTACTCAGTTACCGCGGTTGATGTTTCAAGATAGAGAACGTTCCCAAAATGAAAATTACGTGATTCATTTTTTTTTTTTTTAATGAAGTATGAAAAAAATCGAAAAGTTGAAATGAAACAATAAACTGAATTTATTAGACAAAAATTTTTTTAATGACGAAAAAAAATTAAAAAGACAAGAAATGAAAAAAAAATTGTGGGTGGAAAAATTTATTAAATTTACGTGATAATCTTTTTTTTTTTTTAACTGAAGATCTTTTTTAAAATCCTTGAAATTGAAAATTATAGATCATTTTTTAATTTAAAAAATTGGTAAAAAAAAGCAAATTAGAAAAAATCAAATATCTACTTTATTACTTTTAAAAAATTAAAGATGAATCGAATTTTTTTTCACAAAAATTACGTAAAATAACAAAATTTTAAAATCCAAAAAATTGTATTAAAATTACTTTAATCGACAAAATTTTTTAAATGTCAAAAAATGATAAATTGAAAAAAAAATACTAAAATTGATGATTCATTTTTTTTAAAATAAAAAAAACACAAAGAATAAAAAATTATGTGGACAGAAAAATTGGCCAAACTATTGAATACTAATTATTTTTTTTTTTTAAATTAAAAAATTTAATAAAATAATGCATATCTAACATTCTTTTTTAAAATACTGAAATTACGCAAATCAACAAAAATTTGAAAATGTCAAAAATAGAAAAATTATAAAATGAAAAAAATTCTGAAATTAAGAACTCAAGTACCTAAGTACTAATAAAAAAAATAATAGTAAATAAAAAATGTCGAGTGAAAATTTTTTTTAAAAATACGTGATTTTTTTCAAGTTTAAAAAATTAAAAAATACTTCGATAAAAAATTATTAGGTAAACCCGGAAAATTCAAAATTTTACCAAACATTTTGTAAAAAAAAAATAAATAATAAAAACATTCATTTACTACAATTAGGTACTTTGCCAATTTAAAAAAAAATACGTACCTATAAATTCAAAAAAGTTCATAAAATTGAAATATTTTACTTAAATCATCAGAACAACTTTTAAAATACCCAAAAAATCATAAATTGAAATTTAAAAATTTATTTTTTATCAAAAAAATTCACCGAAAGTAAAAAAAATTGTAGGTGAGAAAAATGATAAATATATTGACCATACTCCCTTTTAAGTTGAAAAAATTGAAAAACTTTGAAAAATTGAATACATAAATTCATAAAATTGGAAGAATTCCAATAATACTTATTACATAATTCAAAAATATTGGAAAAGATCATTGCTAGTAAAATAAAAAATGTTTGGTAATAATAATTCGCCATAATTAAACAGGTACCTAAGTGGTCATTTTTTAGAGACTGAAAAAATAATCACTTAATTTTGGTGATTTTTAAAAAAATTAAAAGTAGGTAAAAAATTTTGTAAAAAAAAGTTAACATTCAAAAAAAAATCATAAAATTATGTAAATTAAAAAAAACTTTAAAATTTCTAAAATACCATAAATATACAGATGAAATAAAAAATTAAATTAGATGATACTTTTTTTTCAACAATGAAATTCACATAGAATAAAAAATTTTGTGGTTGGAAATATTGGCCAAGATAATTGTTTTTTGATGATTAAAAAAATAATTAAATAACTATACCTAATTACAAAAATTTATTCACCTACAATGTTTTTTTTTTCAAATTACCTCAAAAAACAGTCAAAAAATAACTAAAATTGTTAACTTTGCTATTTGAAAAAAAAACTCAGGAACACTGAATTTGAAATTAGGTACCTTAATCAACAAAATTTTCAAAAAATTACAAAAATGTGTAAAAAAATCGATGAAAATTTGCCAAAAAAAAAATTACGAAACAAAAAAAATGTAAGTAAGTACCTATATTGAAATTGAATAATCAAATTTTTTTTCAAATGAGGAGTGGAAAAATTGACTAAAATTATACGTATCTAGTGTTTTTTAAAAAACTGAAAAAAATGATGTACCAACTTCAGTAAGTAGGTACATTATAATTTTTTTTTAATACCTAATAAAAAAAAAAAATCGAAAAAATTCATAAAATTATAAAATTTTTATCTACTAAAATTACGTAAATTGACAAATTTTTTGAAATGTAAAGCAAATCAATAAAATGAAAAAAAAAACTAAAATAAAAAATTAAATCTTTCAATATGAATGAAAAATCAGAAAATTCTTCACTAAAATTACCATACCACCAAAACTGATATCTACAAAAATTTACATAAAATTACCAATTAAGTGATAGGTTTATTTTTTTCTTCTTTTTTACCTTATTAAAAAAAATTCAAAGAGAATAAATAAAATCACCAGAATTAGGTATAATCCTATAATCATTTTACAAGATCAAAAAAAGTAAAAAAAAAAAAGAAGAATAAATTCAAATTATTAAAATAAATATTGCAGATTATACTTACTAAAATTACGTATCAACAAAAACTTGTAAAAAATATACAAATGAAAATTCAGATAAGATTACGTAATCCACTAAGGTAGGAGGGAGGCGGTTAAAAAGTCAACAGATCAATAAAATTGAAAAATCAACTTAAAAATGCATGGTCAAATTAACAAATTTTATAGAAATTTTAAAAATTTTAAAAATTGATATAGGAAATAATAAAAATGAATAATTCAACGTGAAACTCGAAGAAAATGAAGAAAAAAAAATCGAAATCCAATGAGAGAACCTCACTGTCAATTTTCCAAAAAATTAAAAACCGATGAGTCAAATGAAACCTCCATATAAAGTCACATAAGGTCTCAAGGAATACGTCATTATTTCAAAATATACCCAAAGCAGATTCAAAAAAATGAGGAAACTTTTTAATTTGATTCTTTTGCCCCCTTCATATTTTACACTCAATCAGTACTTGAAAAAATTCTTCCTCATTCGGTGAAATTCGACCCACCAACATTTCTAATCTATTTCAATTACAACAATTCCATCAACATCTGGACAAACACAAATCACACACCTCCAAGTCCTAGCAAATCTTTTCAAACACGCGAGAAAATCTCCGGCACTTATTTTGGACGCTGTTTTATTTAATCATTCTCGACGCGACACGTTCGTTCGTTCTGTCAATTAAATACGCGCCGGTAATTAAAATCGAGTCAATTTTTACCACGTCTTTCGAATAGTTCCCAGTGCGAATGATGCGTTCACGAAGCAATTTATTTTAAATTAATTGCCATTTCGAATACGAGTACAGTGTCGGCGTCGTTATGAATTAGTCGAATAGCTGGATTTTTCGTTGACTCCTCTACCATTTGGCGAAGATGCGATGCTTCTCTTTAACCGTTATTGCAACTGGATAATCGATCGATGTGGAAGTGGCGAATTTTCGTAAACGTTACTAAAATGACAGGGTCGATTTATTCCGCGACAACTTCATCCTCTTTGATAATTACTACCGGCATTTTGTGTATCGTTTGAACTCATCCGAAGTTACATAGGCCATGAAAGGTTCTATGAAAGTTGTCGAATCGATCGAATTTAAAAATCATAACACGTCGATGACAAATGATCGCATTGTTTGATGAGCATTCGGTATCATTATTATACAATCCCTACGTTGCTTGTTGATACATTTCCTCATCTTATAGAACGTTCCTCTTCATTAAAAATCATTTTGAAAGTTAGCATATTCGTGATTATCATCTCATCGTCTGCGTTTTCTTCTGTACACACAGATTGGACTGCGGCGTCAATACAAAGAGATTACTCGTTGTAAATTTGTAGCCTGAATTCACAAACAGAATATCGATGGCGAATGAAATAATAAAAATTAATTCAACATATTCGGGCTAGCTCGGGCTGAGTTCATCTCCTAAAGCTGTACTCCACCTTGCATTCGAATAGGACTTTCACTATTCGTAGCTGCGAGTATAAGAAGTTTTACCTATTCGGAGCTGCTAAATTGAGCATCCGCTTCGCTGCAGACGCGGACGCGGATCGAGGCAAAAATCCGACCAATATCTAGAAATCGTAAGTAATAAAAACGGCATAAATGGCCGAGTTCCGTACTAAATTGGCGGTTTAGTGAAATGATTCATTTAGCCGCAGAAATTGCCATCGTCGAGTTGCATCTTGGGTTTTGATGTTGATGGATCACCACAGGTACATACTACGTAGAGGTGCATACGGTTTCTCGCTACTGTAATGCACATGAATAATCAACAACAACAATAAGCCGGGTAATTACCTAAATACTTTTATTCGTCGTTTCTCGCCGGTAATGTGCCGAGATGAAAATGCACCGAAAATATGTACTTATTCTCTTCCGTAATAATCGTGCTGTTCTGCCAGCCCGAGTAATTGTTTAATCTGTGAATTATCTCGGTTGTCATAAGGCATGTTACTCGATTCTTCATGTTACAGTTAAACAAAAAAAAAAACACAACAAAAAAACATGTTTTCAGAACGTCAAACGTGTCGCCTCGTTTGTATAAAATGTCGAATTATATGCCAAGATTTATGAATCGATGAGATAAACGGATTCGGTTACGTGGTAATTATTGCATATTTTATGGTCATCGTGTCGCGTTATAATTACAAAAGAGTATCAAAAAGAGATACGTGAAAAAAAACTAGAGTGATTTTTTCGCAAGCTAATAAAATATAGACATATTATTTTCTTTATACAGATGGTACAGTTGGAGTACTTGAAGGAAGATTTCAGACTTGTAAGGAGAGAGGAGTAAATTTTTTGTGGAAACTTGAATAATTTTTCTGAGAAAAGAAATAAAAAAATTAAAAAAATTGAAATAATAGATATGTTTATTGGAAGTTAAGACAGGCATGATACATTTTAAATTTTTCAATGATTTTAATAACATTTTTTCAGGGGAAATGGTGAGCCAAATTTCTAAGAAAAGTAGTACCCAATATACTAAACAATCGTCGATTTTTTTGAAAAAATAATAGGAGCTTTCAATTGTTTAAAAAAAAAATTGGAAAAATTTATTTTGAGGATTTTTTGTAAAAATTAAAAAAATTGAATATTAAAATTTTTCAGAAAAATTTTAAAAATATAATACCTACTACCTACATATCCATTTTCTTTCAAGAAAAATTATTAACGAACTTTTGTAATTTTTTTAAAATGTTGGTAGAATTTTTATTATTTTTTTCAAGAAATTTTTGAATTAATACTTCCACTTGAAAATTAATTTTTTAAATAATTTTTTGTGAATTAAAAAAAGATTTTTAATGTTTTTCAGAACAATTTTGAAAAACTCAGTTTAAAAAAAATTCTCAAAATTTTTCTAGACGGGGTTTTGTTAAGTTTTTTGATTTTTTGCATACCTATAATGACGTTTGGCAGTTTTCAACAAACCAAAACGTTCAAATAAGCTTTTTCAAGTAAAGATAGGTAATTTTTTTTTTCTTCAATGAATTCTGGTCGAAATATTGAAAAGACGTGACCAAGAAGAGAATTACCTAGTTCATTTTCAATTTTTAAAATTCTGAAGAAAAGCCAAAAATATAGAAAAAATTGCAAAACACTCAAAATTTTGGGAAATTTTGTAATCAAATTTTTGAAAATCCCAATTTTTCTAAATTCATTCAATTTTTACGATTTTTTTTTTGTGAATATTTGCAAATTAAAAAATGATATACTACCTATATTATTATTTATTTTATTTTATTTTATTTTATTTTTTCAATTTCAACTCATTGAATTTTTTACAGGTTTTCAAAATTTATTAGATTTTGGAGCTATTTTTAAAATTTATTATTTTAATTTGTGTAGGTAAATCTTAATTATTATTTTAAATTTAATAATTTCTTTCTATATTGTACCTAGTTGATTAAATTTTGCAAAAATTTAAAACATTTTCTTTGAATTTTCATAAACGCTGTAAATTTCTAAAATTTGCTAAATAGGGAATTCTTCAATTTATGAATTTCTTACGAATTATGATGAATGATGAATTTAATGAATTTATTCAGTTTTTTCGAATTTTCAATTTATTACGTTTTCACGTAAGTTTACAAAATTTCAAAAATTTTTATATTTTTACAATACCTACATGAATTTTTAAATTTCAATTAATGTAAATAGTAATTCGGATTTTGCGAATTTATGACAGATCAAATTTTCATAAATGCTTGCTGATTTTCGAAATTTTCATTATTTTTACTACTAGAGAATTTTTTTCGATTTTAATTCCTTCAATTTTTACAAATTTTTAATAAATAAATTTTATGGAATTCCTTAATTAATTTAATTTGTGTATACGTCTTGATTTAATTTTTTTTTCAATATATGAATTTCTTGTGAATTATTTTTGACTTAATAATTTTGATAAATTTTTAGAATTTGTAATTGTTCGCGAATTTTCAAAACTTTCTATATTTTTTAAAAAGTTCAATTGAAAAATTCTTTTTGCTGACGTCTGAAATTTTCTATACTTTTATAATTCGAGAATTTTTTCTATTCTCAACTCCTCGACTTTTTTTTTTTAATTTTCACTTGATAAAATTTTGAAGAATATTTCAATTTATTCAGTTTTGTTTTTGTGTTTTGATTTACTTCACTTTATTTGCACACTAAAATTTTTTAAAAACAAAAAATTCCAAAAACTTAAGTGATTCAATTTTTTTAAGTAATTTTTTATTTCTAATTTGAAAAAAATAAATAAATAACCACCTAGGTATCTATTTAAAAACAAAAATTTTTGAAAAACTGAATCATTTAATTTTTTAAAGAAAGTTTTTTTCCTCAAATTCCGTTAAGAAAAATTATTTTGAGAAAATTCTCAAAAATTTTTTTGGTAATAATGAGAAGATTCTCACTGAAAAATGTTCTTATAAAAATCTTGAAAAAATCTGTTGATAAGGTCTTGGATTTTTTGGATTGAGAAAAAAACTCATGATTCATTTTTTAAATGGTCAAATTAGGTATTCAGATTTTTTTTCGAAATCTTAAAATTTTTAAAAACATATTATTAATCATACATTTTTGAAAAGCTTATTGAAAAAAAATCATTATTGAAAGGAAAACATTTTCAAAAAAAAATCACTAAAAAATTCTCCATAAAAATTTCTGATAAGAAGTGAAATATTTTTATTCAAAAGTTCTTTCGATTTTTTAAAGCAAAGTATAACAGTTTATTTAAATAGAAAATTAAATAATAATTTTTCTTCACATGATTCTTGAGATCATTAGAAATTTTTTTTAAAGTTTTGAAAAATTTATTTTGAAAAGTATGCTTCAGTTTTTTTCGATTTTTTCAAAAAAAATTACACAAAAAATTATTTTGCAAGTATTTTTTTATAATTTTTTTTTCTTAAAAATCTTCTAGGACAAATTCATCTTTATAAGAACTGAATTTTTCTCATCAAAAATTTTCCTGGTTTGTTTTCTATAAAATAAGAGAAGAATTTTTTAAAAACAAAATAAAATTTTAGAGAAAATCCAATTTTCAAAGTTTTACTTTTTTCAAAAATCCTTGGATTTTTCTAATTTAAAAAAATTCTTACGTAAGTTGGTTCTATCAAAAATTCATTAATATGTCAATTTACTTATTGATTAATTTTTTTAGCTTAAAATTGCTTCACTCAAAACGTTAAAAGTAGGTAGTTAAATTGTTAAAAAATTTCCAAAATACTACAGAAATTCTTCGAAATAACAAAAATTGATGAAAACTTTGTAAAAATTATTTTAATTTTTTTTTATCATCTCAACATTTATCTCCTCCCTCCCTCCCTCCCTATGAATCATTTACCAATTAAACGACCAAAAAACACCTCTAAGATGCCCATCGCACCCAACATCACATGGTCAAATTCAACTCGTGCAAACAATCATATGTTCCAACAGACACACACCATTTCACTCTCATCTAAATTCCATCAAGTTGCACTTTTTCAAAGAAACCCAAACACACGATTAATTAATGGGTCGGTTAATCAAACAATGGCTGCGATTTACACGCGTTACACAGGGAAGAAAAAATTCGATAATCCGGCGAAAGATTTTCCTTTTGTATAGATTCAAGAAAGATATCTCAGTATACGATTGAGAATCGCAAGTGAAAGGAAGTCCTATGGCCAATGGGTGGACAGCTGCGAGTTCGCCGATGGACGCGACTGATTCTTCCACTTTCCACCTCCTACCTTTATCATGTTTATAAGTTGATGACCTACTCTCGAGTGCTTTATACGCCGCTGTGTGTAAAATGTACAAGCGAATAAAATCTCGCGGAATGCTGTATACATACAAACCTACATTTCATGGTATATATTTTTTTTTCAAAATCGCGACGGATCTTCGACAAATGCGTTGGGTAAATAATCTCTTTTGCGCAAATTTCAAAAGGTTTGGATTTTTGAATTTCTTACAAGGGATCGTATTCATATGTTCAGATCATGATGTTCGTATGTATTTGAACACGTAGTAGATCTTGTCACTCGAACGAATCAAACCCACACACACGGAACATTGTACATTTTTTTCAAACTTTCAACACGTAATCGATGACTTTATTAGGAAATCGTAATAGAACTAAGACAGTAGGTATATTATACAATCCAAAGGCAAAGCTCGACTCGAATGTTCAACATTTTAACCCGAGATCAAATACCGTGTATATAGGTGAAGCCAGCATGCGAATTACATGTACTTTGTTATATAATTCGCACATATTATAGGTATCTGTTCACCTCAAACGATAATTTACTAGAGCAATTAATTACTACAGCAACGAAAATAATTAACGCTTTATGTATACGTTTCAATTCACGATTTGAAAAAATTAATTTTTACGACAGAATACCAACATTCCGTTTCGCTTCTTGCTCGATTTATAGAGGAAAATTTTTGTAATATTTTTTGGTGCATTCTTAAGTTATGAAATAGACGATAATTAAACGAATTTTAATCCAACCGAACCGTTACGTTTGCAAAATATCTTCAAAAAATAAAAATTGAATTAAAAATAAAAAATTGATTTTAAAAAAGCTTTGTTTACAAATTTTACCTGCTGTCAAATACGATTGGATACCCGCAGTACTGATTTTTTGGTACCATCGAAAATTTGTCAAGTTCAATACTTCGTAGATACGTAAATTCAAAATTAGAGGTCAGGGAGGGGTCCAACCAAAATTTTTATAATAACCAAAATTATTCCTAGGACTTCAAGCTACAACTTTTGTTTGAAATATTTTTCAATCGGACCCCTATCTCCACCAGCTTTCAATATCAGTATTTTTGTCATATTATGCTAAATTTGAGGGGAGGGGAGGGTCTAACTGAAAATTTTATAATAACTGAAATTACTTTTAGGACCTCAGTCTACAACTTTTGTCTGAAAATTTTTTCAATTAGACCCCTCTTTTGACTTTGAAAAGGTATCTACCTGATGTTATGTGAAACCGGAGGGGAGGGAGAGATTTAAACGAAATTTTTGTAATAAGCAAAATTATTCCTAGGACTTCAAGCTACAACTTTTATCTGAAAAAATTTTCAAACTAGTCTTTTCCTCCCACACTATTTCATTTTTTAATTGGTATATTCGGAGTGTTATCATGTTATGCAAAATCCTTGGAGAGGGCGGGGTCCAATTGAAAAAAATTTCAAACAAAAGTTGTAGCTTGAAGTCCTAGGAATAATTTTGGTTATTATAAAAATTTTGGTTGGACCCCTCCCGGACCTCTAATTTTGAATTTACGTATCTTTGAAGTATTGGACTTAGTAAATTTTCGATGGTGCCAAAAAATCAGTACTGCGGGGGTCCAATCGTTTTTTACTCCAATCATTGCTGAAAGCCAAAGGGGTTAATTTTTGATTTGTTTACACAGTACGATTTCATTCGCGCCAAAAAATGGTATCATTTATGAGCTCGCGAACATAATTAATTAAAACGAAATAAACTTTCTTATTCAACGAAATGATTTCAATTTCTTACAAGCAAATTAGATACCTTATCAGACTTACTTTTCACGCGATTACCTAGTTTTATGCGGCACCCAACTCCCACGATGTACGAAGAAGAAACAAAAACGAGTTTGGGTGTAAATCCCACGTTTTCATTTCTTTATTCGCGGAATAGCTACTTGATCAATTTTACCATTTAAAGATACGCATAAAATTGATAATCATTGGTAAAATTACCGCACGTTTCAGGCGTTTTCTATACTATAAAAGTTCTTTTAAAATAAAAGCATCTAATATCTACCATACCATCTACCTATATTTTGAAATATTCATGACCTTGCACGAGACGAAATTTTTTTAATATATTAGCCAAAAAAAAAGGTGATTTCAACTTCATCATTAAATATTACGTAACTGAATTTTTAAATCTATTCATCTGGAAGGAACTCGTAACACGAAAATTTTCACCATATGCACCATAAGACGACGAATAATTTAGAATTTAAATTAACAGCTTGCCAATCAACGTCTCTAGAAGATTAATCCGGAAAATACGATACGGTTTAAGGTGTTAACAGGTACTCGGCTTTGGTGACAGAATAGATCCACCAGCTTCATTGTCAATACATAATAGCGACGTATTAATGCTAATGGATACTTGGCATAGTCCGCTAACGCGAATTAAATTATCACCTCGTATGTTTAAATTATCTCCAAGACATGATTAACATCGCTGTGATAAGTATGAGATGAAAGTTTAATGGACCTGATCCGTTCAACGCCTTCGTACTTTCTTCCTGCGTGTACCGGAGGTTGACAAACTAAACTCGAAATGGCTCAACGGAGTGATTAGCAATGCATTTCGATCTAGAGATACTTTTTGAGACACTTTTTATAACGTAAGTTTAAAATAAAAGGTGTTTTATGGTTACCTGAGACCGAGTATCAAATGGAGTGACCGGAGAGCCCGTGTGAGAACGCTGGACAAAGCTTCCAAGTACGAATTTGGACAATATCATGTTTAGAGAACTCAATAATACATTTAGTGATGAAATTAAAACTATTATTTCACTTCTAGAAGGCATTAAAAGCTTTAATTAAACTAATTAATGCAACAATGTGCTTTTCTAATCAGGAATTTGCACCAACTGAATCTAATTAGCCAGAATTTGCATAACTACCCCTGAATCAGGTTCGGTCTTGAAATCAGCCAATGAGCTTTCGATTTCGAAAATAGAAAATACCGTAAATACGGTATTTTAAAAAAGTAAACAATAAAATTGTTTTTCATTTTTTTTTCAAAAAAATAAAAAGATTGATTATTTTATTTATCATTTTATTCATTTTTTAAAATATTTTTAATGATAAAAATAGTTTAATGCAATAATTTATTTTTAATAAATTCCAATTATCGTCTAATTTTCGACACCTTGTAATTTCATCTTTATAGCTAAAATGTGGAATACTCGAGACATGGTGTAGGAATGAGCAAATAGTGAGTATCTTCATCACCATTATTTATTTCATTCGCATTAAGAGATCATTAATCCTTTCGCGAAATTGATAATTTCACATATTCCAGCACACAGATCGTGTCATAAGAAGCGAAAAAACTGAACATTTCCAAAAAACATACACTCGTAAATGAATTAATTAAAGAAGATATCAACATGGATGCGATCATAAGAGAGACTTGGAAGAGCAGAAACAGTTTTCTCGACTCATCTTTAATGATTACAGATGGCAATTAAGGAAAAAAACTGCATTTCACTTAAAAACTGTTCCAGTTTTCATGTCAACATTACCATGTGCACGATACGAGCTCGTCGATCGACGAGTTCAAACACCTTTGTGCAAATTTGCAAAACGAACACATTCTTACCTTTAACATAATCCAAATTTTGCGTAAACGTTAGCAGTATTATCACACATAGTAATAATCCTTTGGGCGTAATCCTCAAAGTGAATTTTCTTTTTCTAGGTTGTAGCATGATCACAAACGTTTACCACTCCCGAACTTCTGCGAAATTATACCATTTTCACCGCACATCAATAATTTTACGTAAACGTATAGTCGAGAAAAAAAATAGAAAAAAAAATCTCAACCGATCGAATCACATTATAAAAGAAGATCACGTCGAAAAACACGAAACTTTACGTTGGATAAATCGCGATTGTCGCGCAATTCACGAGCACATTTTACAAAAATGCAACGTTTGTAGTATTCGTACGCACTGATACGGTGAAGTACAGAAGAAGTAAGTCGCTTTACCGTCTTCCAGAATACTGGTTCCTCCCTTCTCCAGTCGTTCCAGTAACCAGATACTTCACAACATCCAAGCTATCGCCAATTAATTCTTTCTTCGGTTCACTTGACGATACTGGTATAATTTCCGAGCTGTTCGGGATATGCGATACGCGAAGTATTGAAAATGGAAGAATCGCCTCCGAACAGGTGTAGGAGTTATCTGATATTGTTTTTTTTCTTCAGAAACTTTCTAAAAAAATTATTTGCTTTGGTTTGCCAACGTAAAATAGACTGTATAGAGGAAGAGTAATTCGCTCGTGTAAGAAATAAATTTATTATAAATTTTTTATTTTTGTTTCAGATATTTTCAATGCAAAACTACAAATGAGGGGTCCTTTGTAAAAACAACCATAGTCAATAAATCAAACTTTATAGGAGATCAACAAAACATACTCAACAAGTTTTGAGAAACTAAAATTTGAGTAAATTACTTATAAACATTCTCCAAATATCTACTAACTGAGGATACAACATTCATCTCATTTTTATAGCCCCTCTTAATCCAATAAATTGAGATCAAAATAATCAACAACTTGACTATGGTTGTTTTTAACAAAAAAAAAAATTGTCTCAGAAAAAGTAATATGTCCAGGGTTTTGTTGTGGAAACAATTTTTTTTTTTTTCAATTTGTGGTGGTAAAATATGATTTTAAAGAGTATCGGTGATCTTCGACCTTAACCCCCCGGGGCTGGTGCCTCTAAATACATGATTTTAAGCTTGAAATGCAAGCTTCGCGAGTTTTTCATCGATTTTCACTAAACTTGGTATGTAAGTACAAATAGCCAAAGGCAATGTTGGGAAATTTTTTCAGATTTTCCGACTGCTGAAATGACCTTGAAAATGACTTTGAAAATGTCAAATCGTCCTGAGAGGCACCGTTTGGGAGCTAACATGCTGGAAATTTTTTTCCTTTGTTTTCCAAACTATTTTACACTACTCGGAATTTTTTCAGATTTTTTCCGGGGTGGGGGGACATTCATATCTAAAAATCCCTCCCACTCCGACAAAAATCTGAAAAAATTCTGAGTATTGTAAAATTGTTTGGAAAACAAGGGGAAAATTTTCCAGCTTGTTAGCTCCCAAAATGAGCCTCCCAGGACGATTTGACATTTTCAAAGTCATTTTCAAGGCCATTTCAGCGGTCGGAAAAATCTGAAAAAATTTCACAACAACGCCCTTGAGTTCCCTGTACCTACATGCCAAGTTTGGTAAAAATCGATTAAAAACTCACAAAGCTGGAATTTTTAAGGTTAAAATCAGGTATTTCGAGGCACCAGCCCCCGGGGATGAGGTCGAAGATTGCCAATACGCTCTAAAATCATCTTTTACCACCAAAAATCAAAAATCAAATCAAAATTTGAAATTCGGCTCTGGGTCTATGTTTTAAAAAAAACATATTCTGACTATGGTTGTTTTTACAAAGGTAATCTTTTTGGGACCCCCTCAAAAAGTGATGACGGACTTTGACCCCTCAAATATCTGTTGAGCTATGAGCTCCTTTGATAAAAAATTGAACTATTTTTTTATTTAAAAAAATTTCGAGTTCTTTTTCCTTAATCCAAAAGAAATGAAAGATTTTTTTCCTCCAGAAATTGGAACTTTTTCTCTGAAAAAAAATAGGGAGGTTTCTTTCATTCAGATTTCTTCTAATTGCAATTTACTTAATTTTTGAGTAACAATTGAGAATTTTCTTTTTCTCTTGAAAAATTTAGAGACTTTTCTCTGAAACATTGAATTGTTTCTTCTAAAATTTGAGAAATATTTTTATTCCAAAATAACGTAAATTTTTCTTGCCAAAAATTTGAAGAAAAAAACCAAAAAATACCTAAATGGATTTTTTTCTGAAACAAAAATTAACTTTTTTTTAGAAAAACTCTGAAAAGAATTTTGAAAATTCAGTAAAAATTTTTTACTTGTTCAAGAATTGAAAATTTTTCCTTCAAGATGAGATGAGAGTTTTTTATTTGCAATAAATTAAGAAGTCAAGTATATTATTCCAAAAGAACTGAGCAATTTTTTCAATCTAAAGAAATTCAGATTCCTTCTCCAAGAAATAATGTAAAGAAACCCCCCCCCCCCTAACAAAAAAATTGAGATTTTTTTTTTTTTTTTTTTTTTCTTCAAAAAATGAGTTGTTATTCTCAAAACAAAAATAAAAGTATAATTTTTTCAAGGAAATTGGTGAAAAAAATTAGTACCTTCTTTTAGAAACTTTTTCACCGAAATTCCGTCTCCCAATGTGATTGACTTTTTTGCAAAAAAATAATGGATTTCTTCTAAAATTTTTCGTAGTGATTTTTCAATTATTTTGAAACAAAAAAAAATTTGTTTTTTGAAATAGAAATATTTTTCAAATTTTTTGAAAAAAATATAACACTTATTTTTAGAGAAATTTGTTTCAACTCTGGAATGATAATTTTTGAGAGGAAATTTTTTTTTAATTTCAATTTTTTTAGAGGAAAAATCTCAAATTTTATGAAACGAAACCTTTGATTTTTTTGTAGGTATAAAGAAGTTCTCAAATTTTAGGAGAAATTTTTTTCCTATTTTTTTAGAATGAAAAATTTCTGAACTTCTTTGGAATAAAAATCAAATTTTTGGGGAAAACTCTTGAAAATGTTTGGAGAAAATAAAAACTTTAATTTGTTTGGAAAGAGAAAACTTCTTTAGAATTAAAATCAAATTTCCCATTTTAGGGTGAACATTTCTTCAATTTTTTGAAATCAAAATCTTTTATAAAATTATTTTTTTATAATACCTATTAATAATTTTTTTGGATTGAAAATTTGATAAAAAAATTTATGAGAAAAAATTTGTTGATTTTTGGGGGAAATTAATTTTTTTTTTTTTTTTTTTTTTTTTTGAGAAAAACTATATCAATTTTTTGGGTAAAAAATTTTGAAACTTTTTTGGAGAAAAAAATTCTCAACTTTGGAAAAATAAAACTTGTTTGTTTGGTGTAGAGAATTTCTCAGTTCATTTGAAATGTAAATTTTCTATAGAAATCTGAGATAGGTAAAACAAATAATTTTTCGAGAAAAAAATGGAACCCTTTTAGAATATTTTTTTTTTACTTTTTTGGAATTGAGTATATAGACTTTAATAATATCATCCAATCATACCGATTAAAACACCTTTATAATACCTCATATAGCATTCACGAGCTTGAAACCAAATTTATCATCATCTCACCGCCATAATCTTCACATGTTAATGAAATTTCAACGTTAGCATCATCTTATATTGCAAATACAGCTACTTGTGAAAATCATTTCTCATCGATAACCTGCCATCGAAGATCAATAAATAAACATTTAATTAAACTCGCATTTCTTACAATTTCGCCGCGATACGATTGTAAAACACTCGTACTAGGGATAGGCACCTGGAAAACTCCTCGTTTGATGATAATTCTTAATTGGCGTATAAAAATACCGTACATATTGTCCAATGTCCGGTTAATTATTGCAATCGTTTTACACCACAGCAGAATATTCGTCTCAATAAACCAACAATTCAGTACTTTTCGATTAACGGTTTCATCAATCCGTTATACTGTTTTTTTTTTCTTCTTCGACTTTTCGAATATTTGTTCATTTCTAGATTAAGAAAAAATCGCCACTATTATGTTTTGATTTGTAACACTTTATTGCTGCGCAATCATGTTGAAACCATGGAAATATAGTAGTAATGACAAGTTATTTATCTGCATAGTTGGTTTTTTCAAAAGCCACACGTTTATTTCCGTTTCTTCTTATGTATGTTAAATAGATCTCGAACCATTTCTTTTTTCAATATCGAAAAAATCTACCGATGTTGTGTGTGATTTCCGTAAACGATATTTTATATTTTTTTGTTGTTGGTAAACTTCGTGGGTACTCTTATCAGCACACTATGGTGAAGAAATCGCTAAATTTTACTTTCCAACAATGAGAACTCGATTTGTAAAACGAGTTTCCTTTTCAAGATACATACCATAAAATCGATGTTATGTTCTAGCAAATTTTCATTTACTCGATTAAACGTGGGTACCTCGAGTAATTTTTATTCTTTCAAATAAGGTAGGTACCAGAGATTAATAAACTTGACTCATTAATCGTCGTAGGTGCGTCTTGAATAAATGCTGAATAATTGATATTATCTACTAATTTCAATTATTACGACTATTTGGTACTCTGCTCAAATTACCCATGCAAAATTATTTGCCTCATTTTAATTAAATTACCTGAAACATGGCCACCAACTTAGCAGAAGCTCGAATGCTCGAGCAACATCAAAAATTTTGAAAAAGACACGTCGCGTCGGTCCTAAAAAAATGCACAAACTAAATACCTATCAAATATCTATACGTCTATTACATACCTACTATTAATTTTTTTTTTTGAAGGAAAACCCTTTAAACTTTTTAGGGAGAAAACCTCACTTTCTCGGAGAAAAAATCACTTTATTTGAAATACCTAACCACTTTTTTCATTTTTTTTTAAAAAGTAAAAATGAATTTATTAAATTTAGCAAAAATTAAAAAATTTTAAGGAAAGAAATTTAAAAAATTGAAGGGAAATTTGAAAACTCTTCAAAAATTTTTTTGTTGAATTTTCAAAAAAAAATCGTTTTTAAAAGAATTGAAAATTTTTTTAATATAAAGAAATTAAATAAATTAAAAAAAAAAAAAAAAAAAAAAAAAAAACTTTAATCAATTGTTCCCGTACAAAACTTGAACAAATTGAAAGAAATTAGAAATAAAACTGAAAAAATCTTTTATTCAAAATTTAAAAAAAAAATGTTTTTCGCTGAATAAAAAAAGGGTCTCGTAGAAATTGAAACAATTTTGAATGCAAAGAAATTGCCTGAATTTCAAAAAACAACAGCTTTTCAAAAATTTTTAAAATAATTTGAAGGAAAGTTTTAAAAAATTGAAGGTAAATTTGAGAACTCTTCAAAAAACTCTTTACTGAATTTCCAAAAAAAAATCGTTCTCAAATGAATTGAAATTTTTTTTAATATAAAGGAATTGAATAAATTAAAAAAAAAAAACTTCAATAAAACTTGTTCCTCTCAAAACTTGAACAAATTACTTAATTGAAAGAAATTAGAAAATGTTTTAATTTTAAAAAAATGAAAAATTCTTTCATTCAAAATTCAAAAAGCCTTTTCACTGAATTTCAAAAAAAAAAATGGTTCTCAAAGGAATTGAAAAATTTTTTATTTTGAAGGAATTGAATAAATTGAAAAAAAACTTCAATAAAACTTGTTCCTCACAAAACTTGAACAAATTGATTGAAAGAAATTAGAAAAGTTTTCAATGTAAAAAAAGTGAAAAATTCTTTCATTCAAAATTCAAAAAGCCTTTTCATTGAATTTCAAAAAAATGGTTCAGAAAGAAATTTGAAAAAATTTCAAATGCAAAAAAATTGGCTGAATTTAAAAAAAAATTGAAAATTTTTTGAAGAAAATAAATTTTAAAAAATTGAAGGGAAATTTGAGAACTCTTCAAAAAAATTCTTTGCTGAATTTCCAAAAAAAAAAAAAAAAATCTCAAAGGAATTTGCAAATTTTTTATATAAAAAGATGATGCAAAAAAAATCTTAAATTTTTTTTTTTGACGAAATTTAAAAAAAACTCTTGCAGAAATTTAAAAAAATCAAAAATTAAAGAAATGTTGTTGAAGAAAAAACGTTTAGCCGAAATTCAATTTCTTTCTTGATTTTTTTCCAATTTTGTTGAAAAGAAAATTTTTAAGTTCACTTTAAAATAACTTTCTTCAATACTATGTGATTCTGTGGTCACGTTGCTTACATTGAATTGAGACCACGTTCAACTGCTCGAATGATATAAAAATAATTTTAAAATTTTTCATTTGAATTGTTCATTTTTTTAATATTACGAAATACTTGGGCCCCAAAGAAATTTTTTCTTTTTTCTTTGAGAGCTCTATGAGGTGAGGGGGAAATCCGGAGTCTCGGAGATGAATCCAGGCCATAAGAAAAACTTCGGGCCCAAGACTTGTGTCCCCCTTGTCCCTCCCTCTCACCGGGCTTGCAGTCAAGGGTCCTTCTGCCTTTGCTGTTTGCTTTGCTGTGGTTTGGAATCAACGAACTTGCTGGAGATTCTCGTGATGAATGAGTGATTTTTAAATGAGAAAAAGTCACGAAAATTTGAATTTTGTGAATGAAATAATGAACCAATGAACCAAACAGAACTTAAAATTTTATTCTGTGAAAAATTTCAATTTAAGTAAAAATTCCACAAAGAATATTAAAAATTCATGATCATGCAATAAAAAAGAGTGAAAAAATCCAAAAGTAAAAAAAAAATTGAAATTATATTGAAGAAATACTGGGAAAATTTTCCAAAAAAAAGAAGAAAAACTTAGAATAAAGGATTTAATAATTGAAACGAAGAAGAAAACTAAATGCGGCATTCAAAACGGAGAAGCTGAAAAATCTTCTTCAGAAATAGTTAAACCGAAAGATGTTGATTTTTCTTGCGAGGAAAATCAAAAATTTCCAGTAATTGAGGTAAAAATTAGTTCTTTGTGTTCTAATTCAAATCAATGTTCGTAAAATTTAACAATTTTACATTATTGAATACAGAAGGAAGAATTTACTATTCGAAAATCAAACGGACAATCGTCGAACTTGGAAGATAGTGATGAAGATGATGAAGAGATATACCAACAAATTGATGAAGTAATCGATGAAATAAAGGTAAAAAAATAAACATAATAATAATTTAATTTATTTTCAGTACATGATCGATCTTTTTCCGAAAAATGTGTATGAAGTGCTGTAGACGTCAAGTGTAAATTCTTTTCGAGTTTCATCATCAAATCTACGTATATTATAATAAGACATATGAAAGTGTTACACATTAAATGAAAATAGTTCTCAATACATCATGTATAATTGAAATGGTCGTACGCTTCCGAGGCAAGGTGCGGATCCGAGACGTACTGCAAAAAATACGACAAAAAATGGTAAAGTTTAGTATTTTGACAGGAGTAATCAATTTTTCAAATAATATGCATTCTAAATCTCAGGGCCAGCAACCGAGAATGTTTATGGGGTGAAGTTCGATTTTTCCGGAAGAGGTAGGGGGGAGGCTGAATGTGAGAATTATTGTATTCCCCAAAAAATGAGCAATTTTCTTAAACATTTTTATTTTAGAAAAATTTACAAATGCCTTTTTTAATTTACCTACTTTTTTATCAAGTATAAAAAATTCATATTTAAATTGAGAAGTTTCTCTTCAAAAATATTAAATACATTTTTACTTTAGAAAAATTTACAAATGTTTTTTATTTTTTTTTTAATGTCTCCAAAAAATATAATACCTACTGAGAAATTTTTGGTCTAATTAATTTTTTTTTCAAAAAATTAAAAGGGGTTTTCTTCTAAAAGGACTAAGGAGAAACATTTTTACTCTAAAAAAATTACAAAAAAAAAAAAAAAATTAAAAAGAAATTTAAAAAAAAATCTTTTAAAAAATTGTAAATCATTTCTCCTGATTTTTTGTCCAAAAAATTCCCAAAAAATTAAAACTGAGAGATTCTTGGTTTAAAAATCATTTTTCCCCAAAAATTTATCTACCTAAAGATTTTTTTCCTCGGAAAAAATGAAAGATTTTTACGAAATTTAAAAAAAAAATTACCTACCTATTTTTTTACTTTTAAAAAATTCATATTTTTTTTCTTCAAAAAATTGAGTTTTTCTTGAAAAATTTCAAAAATATTCTAGTTCTGGATAAATTTCCAAAAAAAAAAATAATAAAAATTTCTCCAAAAAATTAAGATTTTTTCTCCTTGGAATTTTCCGAAAAAAAATTACAAAAATACCAAAACTATAAAAAAAAATAGATTTTTTTTTTTCAAAAAAGTACCTTCCTGAAAGATTTTCTCTTCCAAAAATTGAAAGTTTTACGGGATAAGAAAATTTCTCTATTTTTATGAAATTAAGAAATTTCCCAATTGTTTTCAAATAGGTATCTAGGTGTGGTACTCAAGTAAAACATTGGGTATCTCAACATTTTTGAAATGAAACATTAAAAAAAAATTGTACTTAATTAAAATGTTTCTGATTTTTGTGGGATAGAATTTTTTTCAATTTTTTTGGAAATGTTTTGGAATAAAAAATTTACTGATTTTTTTTTGTTTTAATAAAACATTTTTTAAAAACTTTAGAGATGAAAAAATTCTAATTTTGTCATGAAAATTTGCTCAATTTTTTGGAATGAAAATTTTTCTCGTTTTGTAATTTTATAGGATTATGAAAAATGTTCATAACTTTTGTTGGAATGAAGAAATTACACAATTTTTCTTGAGTATGAAATTGAACATTTTTTCACTTTTTTCGAAATAAAAATGCTTACCATTTTTTTAGTATGAAATATTTTTTCATTTTTGTAGTAATTTTTTTTTAAATAAAAATTTTTATTCTGTTTTGGTATAACAACTTTTTAATTTTTTGGGATAAAAAATTCTGAACATTTTGTAAAGCAAAAAATTTCTAAAATTTGAAGTATTTTTCAAATTTTACGAGAAAAACATTCTTCAATTTTATTCATCTGAAATGAAAAATTTTCTCAATTTTTTCCGGAATAATAAATTTTATAAATTGTTTTGAAATAAAAAATTTTCTGTTCTTTTGGCATAAGATTTTTTTCAAATTTTTAGAACATAATTTACTTATGTACCTACTACTAATTTCAAATTTTCCAAAAAAAAAGCTTTTCATTTTTATAGAATAAAAATTTTGTTAAATTTTCAACCACTCACGAATTATTGTACACCCTAGAAAATGACATACACGTAGGGTAGAATCCATTTCAATTTAAGAGGATCATCCATGATAAACATAAGTAATTCATGATTGAACTTCGACTTACAGAAACATAATCGTAATAAAATCCAAGTTACCTCAATTCTAACCTCGAACTAATCACCTCATCTTACTTCATCAATCTCAAACTTTCCAACCAACAAATTAACTACGAAACCAATAATAACAAATTCGTTGTTTTTTTTTACACATTTTTTAATATTTCGACTAAAATAGTGAGCTGAAAATATGATACAATACACTACACACTATTAAAAAATATACAAATAACGGAAATAAAAACAACTTTCAACATAATCTGTAAAGATTTTACCGTATTTAAATAATATAAATAACTTCAACACGGTTATAAACAAAGTCATAAAAAATACATTATTGTAAATTAATTGTTATAATACGACATTGTATATAAATGTGAATTCTTATCACACGGTAAAGAATTATCAAGCCTAATTCGAAGTAATTAACAGTAATAATGTTAAACTATTGGAAATTTCTACATAATGGTAACAGAACATAAAAATTATATCTTTACCTCACAAGAAGAAAAAAAATTAGACAAAGAAAAAAGACAGACAGAAAAAAAAGGGACAAGAGACACGAGATTTCAACATGAAATTGTATATAAAAAAAAAAAAAAAAATCGATCGTAATGTTTGCTCGGATATTGTAATAATACGCTGATGACAAAAATTTTCGCTCAATATCGTACGTGTGAGTAAAAAATATAATATCTTGTATGAAAAAAAGAGAAAAAAATGTGTAACAAAATTCTCTTTTTCTTTGCTCAAATTTCGCATCACCGAGCCGCCATCCTAGAATTTTGTCTACATCACGCGATCAAAAACCGAATTAATTCTGGCTTAAATTTTTTTTCCAAAAAATGTTGTGATTACGCTTCGTATTAATTATCGCATAATTGACCTTATTAAATTTCCCCCAACTCGACGAGATCATCTCTCTACTAGCTGAATACAAGTTTTGTTCTATTTTCCACAATTTTTTTTTTGTTTTTTAATTAAGTTTTCTAGTTCCTCAGATTAGCCTTGAAGCGCAACTAAAACGAAAATTTCTCTTAAATTACACCAACGACGAAGGTATCCATGTGCGATGATAGGCCGCGTCGGTTTCTTTTATTCTTTCGATTACGGGTTTTCGGAAAATGCAAATTATTTATTCGATTGTACACGATTTGGCTTTCAAAGCCATTCAAATAGGAAGGCTGGGAGTACCACTGAATCGGTGACGATCGTTTTACCCCGCAGTTCCAACGTATAGCCCAAGTTAGTCGTCATTATCGAGGAATACAAATCGATTCGAATCTTGAAAATTCTGCAAATATAGAAAAAGATGGTCTTCGTTAGTTTTACACGTCTTTACAGACTGATTTGTAGTGCTAAAAGTAGTCGTATTCTGTCAACGAACCGGAGCTTTTTCTTCCTTAGCTTTCGGCAATGGTGTGGCATCGTCACGTAATTCGCTGAAGAAAAAAAAACAAACAGTCGTGAATATTTAGGTACAAAATTGAATAAAATGGAAAATGATAAAATCGTTTGCTTCAAGGATGTTACACGAATTTTTCCATTTTTCCAAAGGGGTTTTTATTAAGTTTTTTTTACCGATTTTTTTTTCTTCAAATTAAAAAAATATATATTTTTTCTCAATAAAACTGAGAAATTTTTCATTCCTAACAAATAGAAAAAAAAATCCCACAGAAATTCAAAAAATATACTCAATTCCAAAAAATTGAAAAAAAAATTTATTCTAAAATCTCAGTTTCTTCTAGAAAATTTTCATTTCAGAAGAATTGAGAAATTCTTTACATCAAACAAACAAGTTTAATTTTTCCAAAGTTAAGAATTTTTTTTCTCCAAAAAAGTTTCAAAATTTTTGCTTAAAAATTGATATGGGTTTTCTCAAAAAAAAAAAAAAAAAAAAAAACACGAAATGTCCCCAAAAAATCAACAAATTTTTTCTCAAAAAAATTTTCATCAAATTTTCAATCTAAAAAAATTATTATTGTTAAAGAAGTAATTACAAAAAAGATTTTCATTTCAAAAAAGTGAAAAAATGTTCACCCTAAAAATGGAAAAAAAATCTCTAATAATGACGTAGGTCTACTTTTTTCTTCAACAATACGTATTCTCTTCTCCAACAAATTGAAGTTTTTTTTCTTTAAAAATTTTCTAGGGATTTTACCAAAAATTTGATTTTTATTCTAAAGAAGTTTTCTTTTTCCGAACAAATTGCAGTTTTTATTTCCCCCAAAAATGTTCAATGGTTTTCCCAAAAATTCGATTTTTATTTCAAAGAAGTTGAAAAATTTTTCATTTTAAAAAAATGGGGAAAAAAATTTCTTCTAAATTTTGATAACTTCTTTATACAAAAAAAATCAAAGGTTGAGATTTTTTTCCTAAAAAATTGAAATTGAAAAAAATTTTCTCTCAAAAATTGAAGATTCAAAAAAATTATCATTCCATAGTTGGAACAAATTTCTCTAAAAATGAGTAATATTTTTTCTCAAAAAAAAGTTGAAGATTTTTCCCCCAAAAATTTGAAAAATATGTCTACCAATTTAAAAAAAAATTTGTTTCAAAATAATTGAGAAATTACTACGATTTTTTTTAGAAGAAATCCATTATTTTTTTGCAAATAAATCAATCACATTGGGAGAATGAATTTGGATGAAAAAGTTTCTAAAAGAAAGTCCTGATTTTTTCCATCAATTTCCTTGAAAAAATTTCACATTTATTTTTGTTTTGAAAAAATCTCATTTTTTGAGAAAAAAAAAATCTATGAATTTTCTTTTTTCGGGGAGGAGGGGGTGAGCAAATTCCTTTTTTTTGGAGAAGGAATCTGAATTTCTTTAGATTAAGGGTATGCTCTCGTCTGTTATCAGTTGCAAAAATTTAGACCCGTAATTTCTCGGTGAATTCTCAACAAATCAGTGTGAAATTTTAATTTACTCTTCTCTATCACTTTGTTCGTACAGGACTTATTCGATATTTTGAAAAAAGTGTCTATTTATGGGAAAAAATGAAATTTTAAGATTATTCTTGGACATTTGTGAGGTTTACATCACTTTCCAGACTTCTTTTTTTCTCCATAAATAGACATTTTTTTCAAAATATCGAATAAGTCCTGTACGAACAAAGTAATAGAGAAGAATATATTAAAATTTCACACTGATTTGTTACGAATTCGCGGAGAAATGACGGATCTAAATTTACTGATAACAAGCGAGAGCATACCCTTAAATAAATGGTTCAATTCTTTTGAAATGATATACTTAATTTTTCAATTCGTTGCAAATAAAAAACTCTCATCTTATCTTGATGAAAAATTTTCAATTCTTGAACAAGTAAAAAATTTTCTCTGAATTTTTTTTAAAAAAAGTTACATTTTTGTTTCAGAAAGAAATCCATTTATTTTTTGGATTTTATTTCTTCAAATTTTTGGCAAGAAAAATTCACATTATTTTGGAATAGAAATATTTCTCAAATTTTAGAAGAAACAACTCAATGTTTCAGAGAAAAGTCTCTAAATGTTTCAAGAGTGAGAGAAAATTCTCAATTGTTGGTCAAAAATTAAGTAAATTGCCATTAGAAAAAATTTGAATGAAAGAAACCTCCATTTTTTTTTTTTTTTTTTTTTTTCAAAGAAAAAGTTCCAATTTCTGGAGGAAAAAAATCTCTCATTTCTTTTGGATTAAGGAAAAAGAGTTCGAAATTTTTTTGGAATAAAAAAGTAGTTCAATTTTACACAAAGGGAGCTCATTTTGCTTTTGAAATTTTGTATCTTCGTAGTTTGGGCACCCAATCTACTGCTAAATTGTCGGCCATTTCGTTTCGAGGTCTTTTAATCATTTTATGGAGTTGGAATTTCCAACTTACCGAGTCTTCTTTGTATTTTTATCCTTAGTTTTCAGGTTGTTTTTATTATTCGTTTTATCGATGACTTGATGATTATCTGCGCAGAAGAATTGAAAAAAAAAAAAAAAAATTAATACCAGAGCGAAAATTTCCACGAAAATAATCCATAATACTTGTCTTACCGATACTTTTCTTTTTTTCATCCTTCTGGATCCTTTGTTTATCGCTGGCTTTATCGTTCGCGTCGCTTTCGTTGCCTTCTCGCTTCTTTTTCTTATCTTTTTTACGATTCTTACTACAACTAAACGAATTATCATTAAACTCGGATTGCTCGTTAGTGGAAATACTTTCGTTAGATTTTCTAGCCGCGTCTTCGGACGAATCGACGCCGACGCCGTTTTCGTTTCCATTCTCGACGGCTTTCCTATTAGCGTTATCGTCATCGACGACGACTTTCAACCTATCGTCAGCGACGGCCGCGGTGGCCGGGCCGCCGGCCGACTCTCTCGGCCTACGATCGTCGTCTCTGTTACGCACCTCGTCGTTCAGTCTTTCGTCGCGTCTTCGACTGTCGTATCTATCTTCATCTCTTAAATTGGTCGTAGACGACGAGTTCGAAGATCTATTGCTGAAATTAGCTCCGCTATCGTTATTTCTGCTATCGCCACCGCGATAAAAACCGTTGTCGCGATCGCGGTTGCCGCCTCTGCGAGAGCCACCATTGCGGCCTCGACTGCTGCCGAAACTGCTCCAATTCGAGTCGGTAGATCGGCCACCGTACGAGTTATCGTCTCGGTCTCGTCGATCGTCTCGATCCCGGTCTCTTCGATCATCAAGATCTCTATCTCGTCGATCATCTCGGTCTCGGTCTCGTCGATCGTCTCTGCGGAATTGGCCTCCGTTATCCGGCCGTCTGCCGCCAATTTCTCGACGATTGCCGCGACCGCTGCGGCCATCTCGGTCTCTGTCTCGATCGCGACCGAAATTAAATTTACTATCGTTATGACGTCCGCCACCGCGATTCGAAGAGTGTTGCGAAGACGGACCGTCCGGATTCGTGAAGTGATCCGGCTCGTAACTGATGAAGTCGTCGTCTGACGTTGTGTTCGCGATATGGTGCTTCGGACGGTGATAGATTTCGTCCGATGATAAGCGGGGTTCGGCGCTGCCGGATGGCGGCTGTGGTGGTTCTCCGGAAGCTTCTTCGGGTTGAGATCGATTTTCAACGTTCTTATCGATAGCGGTATTTTCGTAAGCGTTAGATTTTTCCTGCAATGAAAAAAAAAACGCCATGTCAGATCATGAATTGACACATTCAACACATTACGTCTTTATTCGGTACAAATGTAATTTATTGAACACCCTTTACTCTGTAGATAGTTCACCCACAAATGAAAGATTCGTGCGAACGAAAATTTAGAAGGGATTTTTTGACTGATTTATAATCTAGTACGTATTATGAAAAAAAAAAATGAAAAAAAGAGCTGGAGTCACATATTTTGAGCTCATTTTTCGAGTGTCCAACTTCTTTTATAAAAATCCATCTTTTGCGTCCAAGGTTCTCATTGAAAAAATTTTCAAACAAAAGTTGTAAATTGAGATTACGAATAATTCTGATTATTGTAAAAATTTCAATGGATGATTTTCATACGTATTTTGCGAAATTGGAGGAGAGAGAGGGTCCAATCAAAAACTTTGTACCTCCCAAAGTTATTCCAAAAATTTCAATCTGCAACTCATGTTTAGAGGTCCTTGGGAACGGATATGAGGATTTTCCAAAGGAAGGTGAAAAATAACGCACCTGCTCCTCACGGTTTTATCGAATCGCCTGTTAAAGCAATATATTTTTTCCTTTTTGGTTGTACTATAAGCCAAAGTTGCAAAGAGGTGACTGCAAGCTGTGCAATCAAATTCGGGGATGATTTCCAAACGTATTATCCGAAATTGCAGGGGAGGGAGGGGATGAATCGAAATTTTTCTTATAACAAAAAATGTTCACGATATGATGTATAATTTTTGTTTGAAAATTTTTTCAATCAGGGCCTTAGGTAAAGAGATTGGGGGGTTCAAACGTATTATCCGAAATAGGGGGAGAGAGGGGTTAGGTATAAATCTTTCTTTTAACAAAAAATGTTTACAAAGATGTGATGAATAATTTTTGTTGAAAATTTTTTTCAATTGAGGCCTCAGATACAAAGATAGGGATTTTTAAATGCATAATGAAACATTGGAATGGAGGGAGGGGAGGTGTTGGACCAAAATTTTCTCATCACTAAAAATGTTCACAAAGATAATGTTATGATGTATAATTTTCGTTGAAAATTTTTTTCAATCTGGACATCAGGTACAGAGAGAGATAGGGATATTCAAATGTATAATGAAACATTGGCGGGGAGGGAGGGGTTGGATCGAAATTTTTCTTATAACAAAAAATGTTCACAAAGATATGATGTATAATTTTTGTTTGAAAATTTTTTCAATTTGAGGCCTCAGGTACAGAGATAAGGATTTTCAAATGTATAATGAATCGTTGGAGGGGAAGGAGGGGTTGAATCGAAATTTTTCTTCTAACAAAAAATGTTCACAAAGATATGATGCATAATTTTTGTTTGAAAATTTTTTCAATTGAGGCCTCAGGTACAGAGATAGAGATGAAGATTTTCAAAAAATGTATATGATTCGTTGGGGGGGGGGGGGGGGGGGGGGGTGAATCGAAATTTTTCTCATAACCAAAAATGTTCACAAAGATATGATGCATAATTTTTGTTTGAAAATTTTTTCAATTTGAGGCCTCAGGTACAGAGATAAGGATTTTCAAATGTATAATGAATCGTTGGAGGGGAAGGAGGGGTTGAATCGAAATTTTTCTTCTAACAAAAAATGTTCACAAAGATATGATGCATAATTTTTGTTTGAAAATTTTTTCAATTGAGGCCTCAGGTACAGAGATAAGGATTTTCAAATGTATAATGATTCGTTGGGGGGGGGGGGGGGGGTGAATCGAAATTTTTCTCATAACCAAAAATGTTCACAAAGATATGATGCATAATTTTTGTTTGAAAATTTTTTCAATTTGAGGCCTCAGGTACAGAGATAAGGATTTTCAAATGTATAATGAATCGTTGGAGGGGAAGGAGGGGTTGAATCGAAATTTTTCTCATAACCAAAAATGTTCACAAAGATATGATGCATAATTTTTGTTTGAAAATTTTTTCAATTTGAGGCCTCAGGTACAGAGATAAGGATTTTCAAATGTATAATGAATCGTTGGAGGGGAAGGAGGGGTTGAATCGAAATTTTTCTTCTAACAAAAAATGTTCACAAAGATATGATGCATAATTTTTGTTTGAAAATTTTTTCAATTGAGGCCTCAGGTACAGAGATAAGGATTTTCAAATGTATAATGAATCGTTGGAGGGGAAGGAGGGGTTGAATCGAAATTTTTCTTATAACCAAAAATGTTGTATAATTTTCATTTGAAATTTTTTTCAATTTGGACATTAGGTACAGAGATAGAGATGAAGATTTTCAAAAAATGTATATGATTCGTTGGGGGGGGGGGGGGGGGTGAATCGAAATTTTTCTCATAACCAAAAATGTTTACAAAGATATGATGCATAATTTTTGTTTGAAAATTTTTTCAATTTGGACATCAGGTATAGAGATAGAGATTTTCAAATGTATTATGCTAAATTGGAGAGAGGGATCGTATCGAAATTTTTCTAATGACAAAGATTATTCCAGGAATCTCTGCCTACAACTTTTTTCTGAAATTATTTAATTGGAGCCTTACATATAGTGATAAGAGGATTTTTGTAGGTTTTTTTTTATTTACCACAGTACTAAAATAGATGAAAGAATTCATCTGTGCTTTACGAAGCGACCAAATAAGCCATAAAGTTAGAAAAATTTGGTGTCTATGTAAAACTCATTACTATAGCAGGCATTAGTTCACAATTACCCATTATAAAGGCAAACGTTCAAATTTTAATGCTGCGTAAGATTTTTGTTTTCTTCTATAGAATCTAATTTTTTTTTTAAAAATCTAACTTAATAATACTCACGATCACGGGCGACGAAGCATCAGAGACATTAGTATCAGGAACAACGGCAGCTGCTTGAGCTTTCGCCTTGCGCTGAATCCATACATTTTCAGCCGGCGGAGGAGGTTCTTTGAATTCGGATTGTTTTGTAACCGGTCTATCGTCTTGCTTGTACGAATCTTTCGATTCATTATCAGACTGAACTGCTTGATTCGATTCATCTGCATTATCAGTATCGTGTCTTCTGCGCAATAAAATTTTCAAAAGGTAATGAAGACTCCAATAAGACAAAGGTCACGTAAGAGTACTCACTTCCAGAAGAAACAAATAACTAACCTGCTACTCGATATCGACGACACGGACGGTGACCTCGATCTACCCGATCTAGGAGTCGACATAGGACGAGGAGATCCTCCTCTGCTACGAGATACAGTCGGTAGCGAAGTAACGGCGCTTAATTTAGCTTCGATTTCCATTTCACGTTTAAGCGTATCGACCGGTTTAGCGCCACCAAATATAGACGACGGAAGCGCATCCGGTACATTCTGTTCTACAGGTTTTGTACGCGGTTGTAGATCTAATTTTGGCCGAGACTTGGGCTCTTCTGTTAATCAACAAGTGGAATTAATTACTCCATAACAAAGATCCATCACAAAGCATACCTAAGTGAAAAATAGATTACCTTTTTCAGCAGGAGGAGGAACCTCGCGTCTGACGAACTCTTTATCTTCGCCACGATTTTCGAATTTTCGACCAAAACCCATACGATCACGACCTCCGCCACGATCATCGCGATCGTATTTTCTATTACCAAACATTCGACTGCCACCGTCGCGGTCTCGATCACGATCGTTGGAACGACCAAAATCACGATCGCGATCGTTGGAACGGCCAAAGTCGCGGTCTCGATCTCGATCGTTTGATCGGCCACCGAAATCTCGATCACGATCACGATCTCGTTCTCCGCGGAAACCGCCACCACCTCTGGTAAATGGACCGCTAGGCTCCGGATCGAAGGGTCTAGCTTCGCGGAACGGTCTACCACTGCCGCCGCTTGAATCGTCTCTTGCACCACCAGGACGTGTGAATCCTGAAAAGAAAACTTCCATAAGTCATTGGTCGAAAAGATGGATTAGGGGGTAGGCAGGATATTTACATACCTCCTTTATCGGGATCGTGAGGGATTGGTGCGGCAGCTCGCCATTCTCCTAGGTTTCTCTCACCCATATCGATTCGATCTGACATATCGCGACGAGAAAACGATAAATTACCCGAACGTGAATTCTTATCTTTGTGTTCATCTTCGTTCGGTAGGGATATTCGAACAAGACGATTTTTCAAAGTCTATATTGAAAATAAATCAAAAAAATTACAGACATTAATAAAATTGTTCAATTAAAGGGGGAAGGGGTAATTTAGTAAATGGAATAAATCTATGAATTTTCAAAAATTATTTCTATTGGGAAAATCTTACCAATTCGCCTTCATTGAGGGCAGTTAAAAGACCAGATTTGGTTTCAAATTCAACATATCCAAATCCTTTCATACGATCATGTCGACTGTCCTTGGGTAATTGAATATTAGCAACCTGGAACATAAAATTTGCACCAAATTATATTACCTAATTACATAAAACGATTAAAAATACCTATTACAACTCCAAGCGTAGGAGGACACGTCAAACGTAAACTCGAATTTATTTCAAGAACCAAAGGTCAATTCATCAAACTAAACAAGCGCCATATTAAATAAACTCGTATTAAAAGTAATATTTCGCTTTGGTCAGACAATTGGTAAATTCACGTCACGTGCTCGACTACGACATTTCTAAGCACCTTTACGGTGCCAGGAAATAATAGGAGCACAGTAATCATATTCGCCTTTAATAGTACATCATTTGTTTCTCTCTCTGTCTCAAAATACAAGTCAAATATAACGACTTGAGAAATCTATCAATGAAAGGAATAGGTAGATGAATGTCAATAGATAATTAATGATGCATAGAATGAGGGGATTTTTACTCTTAATTGGTGGCTTCGAGGAAAAATATACCTTAAAATAACGATTATAACAAAGAACCTAAGTATCAATGAATATAGAAAGACAAACAAAGATATCAAAATCCAAGCCTATGGCAATCTGCTTGACAAAAATTTCGCCATCGAATAAAAACTCCTCTGGGAGTATTCAAAATACATACCTTGAGTTCGTTGAAATGCTGGGCGATATCGTCTTCCGTAATTTCATACGGAAGATTCGATAAATATGCCATGAAAGGTCCATTTGGAGGAATTTTACTTTCATCTATTACCAAATCGGTGGCTGCACGCGGAGCTGTAGGTAAACTAATAGAGGTGATCTTTTTAATCGTATACTCTGTAAATATACATTCGACAGATTAATATTTTTGACTCGACAAATGTACAGAAAATACTACAAATCGTATCTCAACTTATGAATAGATAAAAAATAGAAATTATCTAATTATCGATAGACAAATATGTAGATATACCGATGCTTAGATAAGTTTGAAAAATTCAACGATCCAAATTAGCACGGTGTATCGGTTTGTTATCCCTGTTTTTGTCAAGAAACGAACAAAGTTTATTCTATTCTCAAAGAAATCAGGTTTTTGTTTTCAAAACAATGTCAACAGTACGACTTTACCCTTTGTGAGTCATTTCCTGGAAAGTTTTAGAAACGCCAAGACACTAGGGCGAGTCTCAGAGTTTCGTATCACGAAACTCGATTAGTTATCTATTTGTTTTCCCTTCAAAATCAAAATGAAGGTAAACTCGATGGTATTAAACCAAGTTGAGAATTAAAATCGATAAATTCAACCAATCGATCGATTTGAATATTTAAACAGTTCGACGAATACATTTCGTATTTGAATATTCGTCCAAAGTACCAAGTTGTTGAAAGAAATAAAGCAACGGAAGTGGAACACAAACGCTTCTCATTTCGCAAACCGATTGAATAGATTGTTTGAAAGTAACGGGGCCCAAATAATATAACGTTATTTGAGCACGTTTACCTTTCACGTTGATCTCCCTGCTTGTATCAAAATGGCTTCGAACAATCACTTAAAGCCATCTCAAATGAACAGGTTACAAGTTTATGGTTAATGAGGTGTTAAATAATAAGCTTAAAACGGATATTCAGATTTCGATTCGTTGTAATGTCAGCAAAAGATTAGTCTGAATTGAGTTATTACCGTGTAACCTCGCACATTGAACTAAAACAGCGAATCACGAGAGTTTCCATCAAACACGACGAGTATAACCTCCGATCGTAAAGACCGTCCCAGGCCAAATAAACTCGTCGTATTCGCTATTTCTGGTTCCCTCGCCAACCTTAATTAAAGCTGCTCCCTTCTGGAGAGTTTAGACGATTCTGTCTCAGACCTTCCCGGGATTAAATGAACAACTAGTGCTCCGTATGTGAATCCCAGATGCAAGATTTTTGTTGACATTACAAACGGTCGAAGTCGAACAAACACCGAAGTGTCCATATAGGTACGAATCATCATTACTCCGTTGTAATAAAAATAATGGTGTCAAGTTTACGGAAGTAAATAATAATGATCAAAGTTACCATTTAATTCATCTTCGACTTCATCGGCCCAGCTTTGAGACGGACGTACCACTGTATTTGGTAAAATATCTTCCAAGGCTACAGACTTCCATTTGGCTTTCTTTTTACTTTTACCTGAAATGTAATGCATGATTTTACATTAGAGTTCGAAATATTATTACAATAAATAAACGTAGATTACGAATATTAATATATAATAAGCTACGTTAAAGTAGTAATATCATTCGTGCAAACTGGAAAAATTATATCTCCGAATTCATCTAGATGAAAAAGGAACTGATAAAAAAGCATCTACCCAAGTTGATTCCTTACATGGAAGTTATGTTTACAAAATAAATGAAAAAGAGAAAGTACAAACGCGGTCACCCTCGAGAAAAAAATACCCCCAAAACGACGCGGATTAATCATTTCAACGGTTGAGAATTAATAAAAATTTACTTTACAAGAATCAAATGACACGTTAACATTGTGACCATGTGGATTTTGGCATTAATTTTTCTTCCACCGATAATCAATGAACGAATGTTTACGTAATGTTGGGAATTTCCGCCGAGAAACCTAAGGATGTAATGTTAACTAATTAGATCACTGAATGTACTTACCAGATGAAGACATTATTTAAAAAATCCTTTTTAAAATGAAATCAAACTTCAATTAAAAGTGTGTTAAAGAAACTACCGAAAAAAAAGTTTTTAGTCACTTCCAACTGCACTCTGCACCGATAGGACATGGCACATAGAAGAAAAAAAGCCTTTTTGAATTGACGTCAAATCCTATTGGTCACTTTCTAATTATCACAGATGAAAACAATGAGTAATCACAAGTTTGGTAGGCTTTGTGCCTACTCATTTACAAAAAAATTGTTCGTTTCGTACGATTGTCGCATTTTTACAAATATACAAAGCCAAAAAATGTAATTTTATTTTGCACAGATAAAAAAATTTTATCTGTGTCTTTTCCCGCCAAACGTGTATTTTTGTTTTATTTTATTTTATCACGTTTGATTTTTCTGAAACTTTTTTTTTAATTAGAAAAATCATCGGAAAATATCAATTAAGTCTATTTTAAATTTGTATAAATGCGGTGTGAATTATCTCCTACTGTAGTTTAATATCGTAACTTTGATTTATTCGTGTTTATATTGTGCTCCTGTGTTTTAATCCATCCAAATGGATGTATCCGATGTACGTACCGGTTTCACAAAACACCGTGACGATGTGGGAATCAGATGTCAGAAACTATTTCAAGATTTCTTAGAAGAGTAAGTTATATCATTTCTAAAGCAGTAAAATTCTATATTCTACAGTTTTCTCCGTTTTCAAAAACCACCCCACACTAGTTCGATGTGTTTCATTGTTCTAATTTTCGATAATTGATTCTAGATTCAAAGAAGATGGTGAAGATAAGTATGCGAGGCCGATGGCCGAATTGGAAAGAATGGAAAGAAACTGTTTAGAAGTTAGTCTCGAAGATGTCGAGAGGTATAATACGAATTTATGCACAACCATTCTGGAAGAGTACTATCGGTAAGTTGAAACGAATCGTGATGTTGACTCTTGTACGTGTACTTTTTTCTAATGTGTTACCGTATTTTTTTTTAGAGTATATCCTTACCTTTGCCAAGCGCTTGCCAACGTCGTAAGAGACCGAGCAAAGGAGAAACTCGACAAAGAATACTACGTCAGTCTGGTCGATGTTGCGAGCAGAGTAAAAGTTAGAGAATTGAAAAGCGTTAGAATTGGTACTCTCATCCGAATATCAGGCCAAGTCGTAAGAACTCATCCAGTTCACCCCGAACTCATCAGTGCGACCTTTATCTGCCTTGATTGCCAGACAGTAATTCCAGGAGTGGAGCAACAATTCAAGGTTGGTATTTTATGAAAATTACCACTCGTCAAATTGTATATTATAATCTTCGATTCATTTTGCAGTTCACAATTCCAACAATTTGTCGCAATCCGGTATGTAACAATCGACGTCGTTTCGACTTGGATATCAATAAATCGGTATTTGTAGACTTTCAAAAAGTTAAAATTCAAGAAACACAGGCCGAGCTGCCTCGTGGTACTATCCCTCGAAGGTATAGTTGAGATTTATTCGAGTAATGTGCGACTTATTCCATATTTATCAAGAGTTTGTTCGTTTCTAGTGTTGATGTTATCTTGCGAGCGGAAATCGTTGAAACTGTACAAGCCGGAGATCGTTACGATTTCACCGGTACACTGATTGTTGTTCCGGATATTGCTGTTTTGTCACTTCCAGGCGCTAAAGCTGAAACTGGCTCGCGTCATAAAAGCGGGGAAAACGTTACCGATGGAGTTCGTGGATTGAAATCACTCGGTGTACGCGACCTTAATTATAAAATGGCATTTATGGCGTGTAGCGTCGCTCCTACGAACCCGAGGGTATGATATACATTACGTTTGGAAATTTAAACGAGTGTCGAGATTAATAATCGATGCAATTTGTTTTAGTTTTTCGGTGGTGAACTACCTGATGAATTTTGCACCGCGGAAAATATCAAAAAACAGATGACTGATGCCGAATGGAATAAAGTATACGAAATGAGTCGAGATAAAGATCTTTATAAGAATTTAGTCGACAGCTTGTTTCCGTCTATTTATGGAAATGAACAAATTAAAAAAGGCAAGCGTGACTTTCCTCCCAAGTTAAGTCCAAAGTTTCACTATTATCTAAATATGAAATTATTTACAGGAATTATTTTAATGTTATTCGGAGGTGTGGCCAAAAAAACTATGGAAGGTACCGCATTAAGAGGAGATGTGAATTGTATCATCGTTGGTGATCCCAGTACAGCTAAATCTCAGTTACTCAAACAAGTACGTTCTATTTTACTTTGGAAAAAAATTGTATACCTTCGGATAATTTCACAAAATGTGTTCTTACAGGTAGCCGAACTTTGCCCCAGATCGGTCTATACTTCTGGTAAAGCCTCGACAGCTGCAGGTCTAACAGCAGCTGTAGTACGAGATGAAGAATCCGCAGATTTCGTTATAGAAGCCGGTGCTTTGTTATTGGCTGATAATGGAATTTGCTGTATCGACGAATTCGATAAAATGGATCTTCACGATCAAGTTGCCATTCACGAGGCAATGGAACAACAAACGATTTCCTTAGCAAAGGTAAACTTGAAATTGAAAATTGAACGATTTATTTGAGAATACGTTTATAATTTTGTACAATTTTTTAGGCTGGAGTACGAGCTTCGTTAAATGCACGAACATCTATATTAGCTGCCGCAAATCCTGTCGGTGGAAGATACGATCGTACTAAATCATTGCAACAGAATGTTACCTTATCTGCGCCGATTATGTCTCGTTTCGATTTATTTTTCGTCTTATTGGATGAGTGCAACGAAGTAAAAATTTTATCCTTCGGTTATTCGCCGATTTAACTCATTTTTTTTAATAAATTAAAATTAAATAATTATCAACTTTATTTACGTAGATTGTTGATTACGCTATCGCCGAAAGAATCGTCCAGTTGCACAGTGATTTGGAAGCAGATGTAAATAGGACATATACGCAAGATGAAGTACTCAGATATATCTTATTCGCCAAACAATTCAAACCACTTATTACACCGGTAGAAATTTTATATTCGTCGTTAGATCGTTTATTTTTTTTAAATCATTTTTTATTGATTATTTTATGTGATGTTTTAGGAAGCCAAAACGTTATTAGTAGATTGTTACAATCAACTTCGTCAACGTGACGTACAATCAACTACCAAGGGTACATGGAGGATCACCGTGCGTCAATTAGAGTCGCTGGTTCGACTTTCCGAAGCTATGGCTAAAATGGAGTGCTCCGATGACGTATGTTTTATTTTCTATACCTAAAAAGAGAAAGAATAGATAGAATTTTTTGGTAATTTAAAATTTTTTCCAGGTTCTCAAGAGACACGTTGAAGAAGCTTTCTCCCTTTTGAATAAATCCATCATTAGAGTCGAACAACCAGATATTAATTTGGATGACGAAGAGGCTGAAACGCCACTCACCACAGTTTTCGAAGGTAGGAACACAAAAAAATGAGACTAAAAAAATATGTAGTCTATTGCATTTTTGAGCTAGCAAAGATTTTTTGATTTTATTTGGGTGTCCCAGTTAACCATCAAAAAGTCTTCAACTCTGACCTCTTGGCATGTCCTCTAAATGTGAACTCTTTAAAAGCCTCCTCGTTCATTTTTAGGATATAACTCTTCAGTTATGCATTCAAATGAAAAAACGAATAGAACTAAAATGAAAGTACACACAATTTGCAACAAAGAAGTTTGTATTCATTTTTTTCGAAAAACGTACGGGTGGCGCAAAAACACGTGTCAAAATATACAGGGTGAAAAAAATGATCAAATTTTCGAACTTTTTGCATTTTTTTAGTTTTAACTTATTAGAATTGTTCCTTTACATGAGAAATGATTCCTAATTTTTAATTTCTTCTTCCAGTGAATTTTAAATTTACTCTGCCACTCTCCCATTTATTATAAAAATAAAGAAATAGGTCGATTTTAGGATTTTTAAGCTCTCACTTTCTTATGTAATGACTCAACAAAATTTTTCCTTTTCATGAAAATTATTCCAATTTTTAATTTTTTCAACTTAATTTCAAGCAGTGCCCTTAAAAGCCCCTCAATTTAAAAAAAAAAAAAAAAAAATGAGCAACATTTTTTGACTTGGCATTTAAATTTGTAGATTTTTACAGTATTACGAAATGATCCCTAAGTTTTCATTTTTAACCCTAAAAGAATTTTTTGTGGGCCCTAATTTCGAAAAAAATTAAAAATTACCAATTTTCATAATGGGATAAAATAATTTTTCTAATTTTTGCACCATTAAAATTCAGTTAGGGGGAAAATAAAATTGGAAATTGTCACACGTAGGTTCATATTTAAGGTACTTCTTGAGGGATGATGTTACGGAGACTTTTTATCGTGTATTGTAACAGTAAAAGGAAAATTTTGAAATCAAAAAATCTTAACTAGCTTAAAATACAATTTCGTTTGCCAGTTTCATTGACTGAAATTGGATCCTGAAGTTTCCAAAAATTCAACAAACATGTTATTTTGATTTGGAAATATAAAAGCTAAGAAACGTATTTAAATTGAAATATATTTTAATTTTAGAACCGAACGAAGAAGATGTTGATGATCCAGATCCGGTCGATCCATCTGATCCTACGAGCCAACCACCGTCACAGCCCGCTGCTTCCGAACCAAAAAAGAAAATCACTCTTTCGTTCGAAGAATACAAACGATTGACAAATTCGATTGTAATTTTCATTCGAAAAGAAGAAGAAAAGAAGCTGGCAGAAATAGAAGAATGTAAAAGACATCTCTATATATCTTAATAAAAAATTTCTTCGATTCGATTATACAATATTTCGATGTATTTTTCAGCCGGAGGTGACGCTATTTACGAAGGTGTCCGTAGAGGCGATATCGTAAACGCTTATTTGGAAGATATCGGCGACGAAATCGAAACCGAAGACGAGCTGGCAGAGAAAAAGGCGTTAATTCGTAAAATTATCGATAGGCTTATGCATCACGTAAGACAAAAAATTTCTATAAATTCAATCAACCCATAAACACCTTTCTAAATCAACTCATGAATTCTCACAGGATCAAATTCTCGTTCCATTATCACACATCGAGCCTGAAACCGATGCTGGAGAAAGAGACGAAGATGATGACGACCGAAAAGACCAACAGTTGCTCGTGGTTCATCCCATGTACTGTCCCGATGTATAATCGATCAACGATCATCGTGAATCTTTGAATTTTGACTCGAGCTCCGGTAAAACTATGTAATTTGTAAGCTCATCTTATCACATGATTTCAGCATGTTTATATGTTAATTATTGTCTAATTTTTCGCGTAAATTTTAATGTTGAACATTTTTTTTCTATGTCTATTTTTCGTGTTTATTTTAATAATTTTTTTATTTGCAGGAAAAAAGTTTTTGTCGTCGTGTAATTTAAATACATTTTTTTTTCTTATTCGATTACGTTGATTTTTGCAAATCTGCGAAATATTTTAGCAAATACGTTCGTTGAATGGGAATTAAATTTTCCCAATTTGAATCCAACCACTGGGTTGAATTATGATTGATGGCTGATATTTCCAAAACGTACTGCAAGAATTACATTTTTATTTTACATATTTTCTTTCGGCTTCACTCTCGGAATACGATTTTTACACAGACAACGATTTCGAAATATACGACGAAATTTTTTTAGCCGCTTTACATTTCACGTAATAACCACTATCTGTTAATGTTTTTTTTTTTTTTTTTTTTTTTTATTTATGTCTAAACTTGGACGAGGTATGCAGGTTGAGTGGCGCGGTTGAAGTTTGATTAAGGGTAGTCGCATGTCGCTAACGCTGATCGTTCTTATCTCACGCCATGCATCTGAGACTTGTATTCGTTCACCCTTTCCGTAGTTTAGTATATTCAATTATTTTTAACTCAGCCTTTCATTAATAATTCCCTACATTGGAAGTGAACTTTTTTTTTTACGTTTCCTCGTATTCGGAGGTTTACCACCACGGTGCAGTGGTGGCTTTTATAAATTAGAATCTTTATCGATATCATTTATAATCCATATGCAAATGAATAGGTCGTAGTGTTGTGTAAGAATGTGTGACATACTACTGGGTGCAAACATCTTGTAATGTTTGAAAAAAAAAATAGATATGAAAAATTGATGTTTCAAATTTTTACCAATACAAATACGTCGTAGTATTGTTGAAAAAAAAATATGTTGATAACGGAAACACGAAACGTAGGTATTTGTTTGATTGTCAACATGGCCAACACAGATAGATGTATTTACTGTCATGTTTCGAGATATTTAACTACCTAGTAGCTCTACCTACATCGTTGAAAATACCTGGAAAAAAATTACCGATAGGTTTTCAAACGTGTAAACACCAAAGGTGCACGAATCACTAACTAGGTACCTTCCTATACCGAGCTATGATCAGAATGGAGTAGATAGTTTTAGTTTGTACATAAAAGACGAGAACTTCTAATATTTTTTATTTAAAAAAAAAACTCCCACCAGGCAATTTCCAGTCAATAAAATTCATCGAAAATATATATTAATCAGTTCTTTGTGAATACAGCAATCAATTCCAAGTAGGTACAATACTTGTAAAGTTGATTATCATTCTTTCAGAGGTGATATAGCCATGTCATTCAACGATCGGCTATTTTTACGGAAACCCGTTGCCGATCATTTGCTCACCTTGAATTTTTAACAAGTCCAGTGCTACTTTATATTCAAAATTGGAGAGCAGGGAGTGGTCCAATCGAAATTTTTGTAATAACTAAAAGTATTCGTAGAACTTCAAACTACAACTTTTCTTTGAAAATTTTTTCAATCGGGCCCCTTACCTCCCCCTGTTTGTAATAATGTGTTTTGAAAAAGTTGAATTATCCAAAATTGGAGGGGAGGGAGGGGTTCAATCGAAATTTTTGTCATAACAAAAATTATTCCTAGAATTTCAAGCTACAACTTTTCTTTGAAAATTTTTTCAATCCGGCCCCTTACCTCTCCCCTTTTTTGATAATGCGTTTTGAATAAGTTGGATTATCCAAAATTGGAGGAGAGGGAGGGGTTCAAACGAAATTTTTGCTATAACTAAAAGTATTCGTAGAACTTCAAACTACAACTTTTCTTTGAAAATTTTTTCAATCGGGCCCCTTACCTCCCCCTGTTTGTAATAATGTGTTTTGAAAAAGTTGAATTATCCAAAATTGGAGGGGAGGGAGGGGTTCAATCGAAATTTTTGTCATAACAAAAATTATTCCTAGAATTTCAAGCTACAACTTTTGTTTGAAAATTTTTTCAATCGGGCCCCTTACCTCTCCCCTTTTTTGATAATGCTTTTTGAATAAGTTGGATTATCCAAAATTGAGGAGAGGGAGGGGTTCAAACGAAATTTTTGCTATAACTAAAAGTATTCGTAAAACTTCAAGCTACAACTTTTGTTTGAAATTTTTTTCAATCGGGCCCCTTACCTCTCCCCTTTTTTGATAATGCGTTTTGAATAAGTTGAATTATCCAAAATTGGAGGGGAGGGATGGGTCCAATCGAAATTTTTGTCATAACCAAAATTATTCCTAAAACTTCAAGCTGCAAATTTGTTGCAAAAGTTTTTCAATCAGACCCTTCCCCCTCCTCCTTCAATTTTAAAACTAGTATCTTGGGAGTATTATGCAAAATCGGTGAAGAGAGAGAGGCCCAATAGAAAAAATTTTCAAACAATAGTTGTAGCTTGAAGTTCTGGGAATAATTTTGGGTATGACAAAAATTTCGATTGGACCCCTCCCACCCCTCTAATTTTGGATAATTCAACTCATTGATATACATTATTGAAAACAGGGGGGAGGTAAGGGGCCAGATTGAAAAAAATTTCAAGCAAAAGTTGTAGCTTGAAATTCTGGCAATAATTTTGATTATGACAAAAATTTTGATTGGACCCCTCCCTCCTCTCCAATTTTGGATAATCGAACTCGTTCATACATTATTAAAAACAGAGGGAGGTAAGAGGCCCGATTGAAAAAATTTTCAAACTTAAGTTTTAGCTTGAAGCATTAAGAATACTTTTGTTTAGATTCCTCCCTCGCCTCCAATTTTGAATTTAAAGTATTTATGTAGCATTGGACTTGATAAAAGAAATTAAGGTGAGCAAATAATCGGCAACGGGTTTCCGTAAAAATAGCCGATCGTTTGCCAAACAAAGCGTAGGTCAAGACCCTGAAATTTAAAAGAAAGAATAGCAAAAGGATTGCAATGTTTTCAGTTTTAAAGCAAACGTTGCGTTCATGACTCGTTGAATAATTTTGGTGAAGTTCTGAAGTTCTTTATTTTATATTATTTATTTATTTTTTTTGTGATATTCCTTGTACCTAATTTGCAACTTACAACATTCGAAGTTGGATTGTACCTATTCTAATCAAAAGCAATGACATCGGAAACTTCTCTCATATCGGGACAACAAGCTTGGTGCGACATATCCCAAGACAGCATTAATAAGATTTTCGATCCACTGGGCCCCCTAGGAGCTCTAATAGCGAGTGTATTTGCTCCAATTACATGTGTATTTGCTGGAACTCTAGGTGCTATTAGTGGAGCCTCCCTGGATAGAGATACCTTCAACTCGTTGCCACTTCAATCGTTGAAAAATGTTTACGTGGCTGGAATTTTGGGATTTTATTTGATATTCGGTCCTCTGAGTAAGTTTCCGGCATGGTATCCCTTGGCGGTTATTGGAGGTGGTTTTAGTACCATAATTTCGCTCATCATTGCCATTCCTTTTGGAGTTTTTGCCGATTTAATCAGTCCTCCTTGGAAGGAGTAGCACGCTAGTGGACTAATTTCGTTTGATTTTTTGTAGGTACCTAACTACCTATCTATATTTATTTTGTAAAATGTGATAATGTTTTGTTGACAATTAAAAATGTATATAAAAGTAAGTAGGTATTTAGTTTCGATGTCAAAAAAGTTTCCAATTTCGTCAAATTGATTGATTTTTCGATTTTGGTTCAAGTAATTAGACCAATTTTCCTAAATTTATCAAATTTTTGATTAGATCTCTAATTAATTAGTAATTACTCAATCAATTTTCTAGATTCAGATAAATTGTGTTGTTTTTTTAGTTTCTTCAAGTTCAATATCGAAAAAAATTTCCAATTTAGATTTGCAAAATTTTTGGCTCAATGAATTGACTGATCTTTCGATTCGATAAAATAATACCTATTTAAGTAATTAGACTCAATTTTAACGATTTTGTCAAATCAATAAGTTTTTCGATCTTGTCTCAGTTTTCTCTATTCATATGAATCGAGATTTCTTCGATTCATTCAGTAGGTAATGGAACAATTTTTCAATTTTTTATCAATTTTTCGATTTAATAAATCGATATTTTTTAAAATCTGTTTTGTGATTGTTCGATATCGTTTCTATTTCGATAAATTAGCTAATTTGAAATTTTTTTTTTTTTTTTTTTTGGATCGAAAAAATATTGAGACTATTAAAAAAGTAGTCCAAAATCGATAATTGATTTCGAAAAAAAATCGAATCAGTTTTGCAATCGAATAATTTTCCCTCTTTTGATGATCAATATTTTAATCTCGATATATCCAAACATTTTTTTTTATGAATTCTACAATTTCTACGTTCTCAATTTCGATTTATTGGTAGGTATTTGCTTAATTTTTTTCAATTTCGACAAATCGATAAATTTTGCTCATTTCATCAACTCGATTTGTTTTGCAATTTTTCAACTTCGATCTCTGTAAGTGCTCAATTTTTTCGATTTAAATAAATCGATAAACTTTTTTCATAATCAATGTATCGATAAATAAATTTTTCGATTTCGATAAATCGACACATTTTTTGATCAAGTGCTCAAGAAATTGGTGAATGTCATTTTTTGAGTAATCGATTAATTTTTTCATTCGATCTATCGACATTTTGATCAATTTTTCTATTTTTTCAATAAATCGATTATTTTTATTTCACTCCTGTAATTTCTTCAATTTCGATAAATTGATCAACTTTTCAATCTTAGGCATTTATATTTAATTTTTTGATTTCGATAAATCGATTGTGTTTTGATCACTTTTGTCATCAACTATTATAATTTATAAGTTTTTGGATTTCGATTTATCGAAATTTGATCAATTTTTTGACATTAACAAAACAAGTCTCTTTTTTGTAATTTCTTAGTTTTCTCAATTTATTTAAATAAATTTTTCAATTTTATGTGCCTCTAATTATTTTCTTAATTTTTTTATTTTTATAAATAAATAAATTACCTTTAGTCAGTTTTGTAATTAGCTAGATTTATCACTATTCTGTTTAATTATTCGATTTTTATAAATATATGGTAATTCGATACCTTTATTTTTGATCATTTCTGTTCAATTTTTTAAAATGATAATATTAGTAAATCGAGAAAATTTTCGATTTTTCAAGTAATCGATCAATTTTCTCAATTTGATTAGGTATTATTTGTTCAATGTTTTGATTTTGATTGATCGATAATTTTCTTGATCGGCTCCTAAAAATGTTTCGTTTAATTAAATTTATTTTGATAATTATTGCGAGACTTTTCTACACTGAAGTAAGATTGATGTTTTGCCTATATTTTTCTTTGAAAGGAGCAGATGAAATTGCCATTGGTACTTCATGCTGATCATTTGGTAAATTTTACGTAGATATGAATTTTAAAGACCTTTTTGTAGGACAATATTTTTACCCCCCCCCCCCCCCCCCCCGATAAGTAGTGGATATTTACATTTCAAAAAAAATTCCATAACAAGTTCCCTTTTTTTCCAGCCTGATTAAGACTTGAAGTTGAAACTATACCTATTACTAGGTATAATAGGTAAGTCTTCCGCATAGGTTAATGGAAAATTTTTTCAAGCGAGTGTTTATCGATTTGAGCGAGCTATACATACCTTGTAAAATTTCATATTATCATTTTTTGTACAATAAACAAGTGATGGTCATGGTCCACTTGTAAACAGGAAAGAACTTTCGATGCATTTCCAAAGTGATTGGTCTTTGCTTACCTTTAGTACTAGTTCGTTGTAGACGTTTATTCGAATGTGAAAATTGGTGTTATTACACAATTAACTAAGTATATTTTATTTAATCGAGAGTCTAATTTTTTTATAGCAAATTCGGGTGTAATTTTGTTCCAATCGAAAATCCAATATGGCTGAATCGAGTGCTCTCATTCCAGCAGCAATGGCGTTCGGTGACAGATCTGAAATAAGTCTGAAATTAATTCTAGGCGCCATACCGTTGCTAGGACCATTATTGCAAACACTATTAGATCCGCTTGCATACCTATTTGGAGCACTTCTAGGGTCGTTGAGTGGAGCTCGAATTAGCACAGCTATTTTGAGTATTTTACCAAATAACACTCTGAAGAATGCATACGTTGCTGGCACAGTCGGTTTCTTTTTGATCGTCAATATACTGGGAAGAATTCTTCCTCCTTTGTTGCCCGTTGCAATTCTGGTAGGAGCGATCAATGCTGTGGTTGCTGCACTGCTCGGTGCACTCTTTGGTATTTTGGCTGATCTGTTGGGCGGAGGTCGAAGCTAATGATGTTCATTTTGGATTTACCATATCTACTTAGCTACAATCTACATAGATAGGTATTTATTGTAAAGTAGGTATAGAATTGTCGATATTTTATAAAAAATTGTAAAAGTTACAAAGGAGAATTGAACTTGAATAAATTACTTACATTTATGGCCATTTTATTTCTTCTTTCCTCTTTTGAAGTTTGTATAAATATATTTTAAAAAAAAAGGAAATGTAAGCGCCACCTAAAATCAAGTTGGGAAAAATTGGAAATTATTTTTCTCAAAAAAAAAAAAAAAAAAAAAAAACAACTTTGGATACTTAGAACTAGAAAAATTTGTATTCTTTCTCTAAGAACATGCGAGATTTTTTCCTCCTTGTAATTTTTTGACATGGGTATAATTTATGTCATTGTATATTTTTTTTATTTAATTTTGATTATAAAATTTTTTTAAAACTTTATTTGCAATAAATTACCTTGGTATTAAAATTTAAAAATTTTCCTGTTAATTTTTTTAAAAATTTGTTGGTGAATAAAATTTTAAAATTATAATGAAAATTATGCCAAATTATTTGAAAAGCAGTATTTCTTAAAAATTTTGTTCAAAATTTAAATTTTATACCTAATAAAATAATTACCTAGAGTTTTTTTTTTAAATGTTTAAATTTCAATTTGAACATGAATTTGGAATATTTTGTATCAAAAAATTTTGTTTTTGAAATACCATTAATTTTAATTTTTCCTCAAAAACGATATTTTGAAAATTCAATCCTCAATTTTACAAGATTTTGTTGAACGGGGTTTTTCAATTTTTTTTTCTATTGAAATATTGACTAAAAATAGACTTATTTTTTACCCCTACAGATTGTTAAATTTCAAAATACTTATGTAGTATATTTTATAAAATTCCAATACTTTTTTAGTGATTTATTTTAAATTACGTTCCTTTTTTTTCTTTTTTTTTTCTTTGATCGATCAAATAAGCCTATCAAAAATGTATTCAAACTTAAAAACTGATTCATTTTTTATTATTATAATTTTCAAACTTTTTAAAATTTGCATAATTTTCAACTTTTTAAAAATTCATCAAACCTGAAGAATCTCTTAAAATTTTTTCGAAAATTCAGCTGAATTTTAAAATTATATGAATTTCAAAAATCATCAAAATTACCAAAATTTGAATTTACACAAAACTTCAAAAATGTAAAAAGTTATCAAGTTTTAAAATTTTTTTGAAATTTGCAAATTTGGCCAATTTTCAAGATTACAAAAAATTTATCCAACTTGAAAACCTTTATGCTTGAAAGATTTAAGAAAATCCAGAAAATTTATAAAATTTGTTCAAATTAGAAAATTACTTAGGTACCTGCCAAATTAGAAATTTTTACAAAATTTTCAAAATTTTGGAAAATTTTATCTAAATATAAAAATAAGTCGGCCTTTTAAATTGAAAAAAAAATAATCCAACTTCGAAATTAACTTAAATGTAAAAATGTCAAAAGTTTGAATTTCCAACTATTTTCAATTTTATGTTTACCATAAAAAATTTAGAAAATTTAGCTCATGGATGGTAAACATTGCTGTAATGTCAAAATTTTATAATTAGGTGCGAAAATTCAAAAATTACTAAAATTTAAAAATTGTAAAAAGCAATTAAAATTTAAAAATTAATTTATTGTGATTTAAAAATTTTACCTACCAAATTTTAAATCATAGCTAAAGATTTCAAAATGTCGACAAAATTTTGGAAATTTACTAAATTTTTAAAAAATTCTAAAGAATTCATCAAACCTGAAAAATTGATCTTTTGAAGATTTTAGAAAATACAGCTGAATTTTTATAAAATAATATTTTATAAAATTTTAAAAATTTCATTATTTTAAATTTCAGAATTATCATCAAATTTTAAACATACCTAGTACAATATACTCGTATTTATAGCACTCGGAAAATTGACCTTTTAAAATTTTCCGATCCCACTTATGAAAGTGGATTTTACTGTGTTCTTTTGTTTTGTTTTTGATAAATCTTTCAGAATAATTGATCAGAATATTTCTAAACTTTTTTTTTATAAAGTAAATGTTATAATCCATAATCCAGATTCTGCACAATCCGCGATAAAAAAAAAACAAAGCTATTAATTCCACAAAGAACTTCAAACTATACCCCCGCGGAGTTTCTCTACAGCACCTTCCTTTTTGGATATTTCATTCAACTTATCCGCCATGTCAGCCGGTAATTACATCGTCTAATAACTCATCCATTTCATTTTTCGGAATTTTTTCCCTCACATCTTTTGGAATTTTGTTCAGAAATTTATTTACTTTGTTTTCAATTATAACTTTGCCTAAAAATGAAAAAAGGAATCTTATTAAAGAGTATAGGTAGGTAATTATCCAACAGTAAACTCTTACAGTACAATATAAACATTCCATTGAGGTGATTGCGAGGTCCACAATTGAAATTCAAAAATTATTTTTAAACCTACTACGTATCTAGTATGCAAAAATTCCAAAATTTGAGGATTTTTCAATAACCAAAATTATTAGATATCTATTTTTCTTTCCAGAAAAAAAGTACAACGAATAGGTATTCCATTTGGACCTGAATACCAAGTTGTAGGTAGCTAGGTACGTGTACCTATTACGTAGGTATATGAATTGAATACTTACCTACTTCGTTTCGGTACTTTTCAGTCTTTCATTTCGCATCCATCGTTCCTTCTGAGTTCTGAATCATCACTATCAACAGAAGTACCCCTTTGAAATAAAATTAACGAGAAAAAAAATATTTGTCATGGTTACATTTTGGTTATAAAAATAAAATAGGTACATAAGTAAGTACCTTTTTCATTTAAATGTCAAGAAATGAAGATGCCATTGATCTGATTGCGTGACTCGAAGAGCATTGAATTTTAATTTCAACTATTTAAATCACTAAAATTGATATCATTTTCTACCTACATACGAGATAAATCTAATTTATTGAAATTGAAATATCTTTAAAATAAATACTTAACTACAAACGAATTTTTTCCTTTAAATTTCAAATTTATTCATCCAAATGCAAAGGAGTAAAGGTGCCTTTAAATAATCTAGACCCACCCTTAATTTCTATCATAACGTGCACATAATTCGAAATGGTCATTTCATCTATATCGATACCATTGAGCATAAGCCCTTCTACAACTTGCTTAGCGGATAAAGTCGAAGGGTAATTGTGTATTACAGTACTTATTTTATCATGCAATTTTCCTACCGTACTACAGAATTCCAACACTGATATGTTGTTAGTATTCAAGATATTACGAATCTGATCAGCGTAACTACTTTCGCAGAACATCAAATAATATAACCATTTTAGAGTATGAATATTGGTAAACTTGCTTAAGGAATTCAATTGTAGCTGTTTTTTATTTGGCGTAACATACGGATTAGTTTTCTGTGTTGGGTGATCGATGTTCATTAAAAAATTTTTTCTCGAATTCGGATCTAGTAAAGTTTTTACAATATCCTCTTTTGAAGGAAAGTTATATTCTGCATACATAACGTCTTCAATATCATCGGTCCAGGAACGTGCAGTTAAGAGAGAGCTTATTTTCAAATTTTCTTTTTCCGATTGCCCCTAAAAGCAATGGAAGGATTAATAAGTACATTCTATTATTCAGATTACTGCAAAAAATTACAACAATTTACTAACAAATTTTTCAGCTAATACTCCGAAAGCCAATAGTAATCCAGGAACATCAGTAGGGACTGCAGTTAACTGTAATTTATATAGGGCATTGTTTATCGCATTTATACGGGGAGTGGTTCCACCTACCTAAATTCAACATACAAAATGCTTGAATTCTCAACAAGAATTTAAATGAATATTTACGTAGGTATTTATTATTAAGTAGGTACTTTGCATTCATCTTTTTAGTTTTTTCATCACAACAACTTTCAGACGTTTACACAATAATTTTAAGGTGAAATTAATAATATGATTATACATGTAAGTAGGAAGTACTTACATCATCACCAGAATCCAATGGGTTTTCGGAACTCAACATAATTACGCTAAAAAAAAACAAGAAAAAATATGCAATTTTGTGCATTTCTATGTTTAATAAAGTAACATACGTATAGGTATACTCAATCTCTATTGAGTGTGTGCTACTATGATTGAAAATTTTTAGTAAATGAAATCTTATAAGATACTAAGCTGATAAAGGAATTTATCTCCTGGTGAAAATTTTTTTAAAAATGATAGCACAAAATATTGAAATTCATATAAAATGATTTGATTTTCAATTTATTCATCCTATATCACTTGGGTATTTTTTAGCCGAATTTTTTTTTAAAATTTAGGCTATTGTGTCCGACCCTGATTTAGAAGGAGGGGGGGGGGGGAGTAGAAGAGTTCTGACCCCATTTGTTGACGTTTGGGACCAAAAGATGACGATCTGTCACATGTCACATATTTATATATATATATATATATTTATTTATTTATAATTTAACCGCTACTTTTGGAACTCTGGGGCCGAGCCTAACAGGTCAAATGAGGTCAAACTTGATATGTAGGGTCCCCTCGGTGTAGGAATGATGCAAAAAGAATGTTGGGGCCCTAACTCAAAATTGGGGATATGACCCCTTTTTGAGGAGGTTGCGGGGGAGCCCCAATATCATGAAATTTTTTGAAACTTGCCCCAGGGATGAGAACTCTAATTACCTACACCATAGTCAAATTTCAGCCCCCTAAGTCATCCCCACCCCATTTTAGGGGCCAAAAAGTGGATTTTGGGGTCATTTTTGTCACGTTGATCAGGCTACAGACCCCCCAAATGGGGATGGGGGGCCCAAATTTTCATCATAGATCAAGTTTGTGCCCCTGATGTGCGTTTTGTAGGTTTCAACTTTTGGGCCCCCTTTGACCATTGTCCAGGGTCAAAAATCAAGATTTTTCACAATTTTTCACATTTTTTCTTGCTTCCCGGTACGTTGATCAGCCTACAGCCCAAACCAAATGACCTTGGAGGCTAAAATTTGGTATTTAGGATCGGTAAGGATCACTGAGGTGCCTTTTGGGTTTTTGACCTTCGAGCCCCAAAATTGGGGGTGGTCCCTTTTTAAGGGGGGGGGGGGCTCTAAAGGGGCCCCAATGTGACAAAATGATTTGAAATTTCTACCAACAACAGTGACTCTGATTGTCTCCACTGTATTCAAATTTCAGCTTCCCAAGTCATCCCAACCCCAATTTAGGGCCCAAAAAGTGGATTTTGGGGTCATTTTTTTCACGTTGATCAGGCTACAGACCCCCCAAATGGGTCTGGAGGGCCCGAATTTTTATCATACATCAAGTTCGTGCCCCTGATGTGCCTTTTGTAGGTTTTGACCTTTACACCCCTTTTGACCTTGATACAGGGTCAAAAATCAATATTTTTCAAGTTTTAACCTGTCTTTTCTGATGCGTTGAACAGCCTACAGCCCAAACCAAAAGACCAAAAATGTCCAAATTTAGGATGTAGGGTCAGTAGAGGTCACCGATGTGCCTTTTGGGGGTTTCGAGTTTTGAGCACCATTTGACCCCCGTACAGGGTCAAAAATCATAAATTTTCACGTTTTAACCTCTTTTTTGGTGTGTTGGCCCTCGTCTGAAGAGCTGAAAGTGTGAAGGGGATTGAGAGCGAAGCCCTCAATCCTCTCCTGCCATGTCCCTATTGGGGGCGGAGCCCCCATCTGAAGAGCTGGAAGTGACGAGGTGGTTGGGGGCTAAGCCCCCAACGCGGGGCCCCCATCCTAAGAGCCGAACGTGATGAGGGGGTTGGGTCGGAACCTCAACGGGGGTATGGGGGCGGAGCCCCATCTGAAGATGAAATCTTCAATGCAGAGAGGAACTAAGATTGAAGACAAAAACCTGACATTTTTAAACTGAATTTGAAGTTGAAACTGATATTGAAACTGAAATACCATGGATGAAAACATTTTTAAAGTAGTAGACTAACTTGAAAAAAAAAATTCGGCTGTCGCGGAGCATCTTGACTGCTACGCGTTTTTTCTTCTTCTTCAATATGGTAACAATAAAAATTGTATAAAATTCATCATTAGGATTCGCACATTTAGGTACATAAATTTCGATCACTCAATGTTACATTTTTTATACCAATGAAAAGATCTGTACGTACTTTTGAATTCGATCATTTGAAATAATTGATTTATTTTAGTAATCATTATATGGATCATAAACTCATAGAATTTTAATATCAGATCCTTCTTCTGGAGCGATTCTAATACGCTGGAGAATATATTCAACTTTTTCTGAATGCTCCGGATCTCATTGAAAAAGCCCAGGAAAACCTTTCATTGTCATTTATTTTAAATTGCACACAATCTTCAGGATTAAAAGAATTAGTTATTTAAATTTTTCTAACAATACCTAATTGTTTTGCTACTTTTATATTTCCCCCTTTTTTTCACTATACATTATACAAAGTATAATTATTTCTTTTCCGAGGGAAAATTTTTCTAAACGTTTCGTTGTACGTGATCAATGCTTCAATAGTCATTAAGATCGCTTCAAAACTTTTCAAGATAAACCAACAGTGCTTTAACATGAACTTGAAGAATGTTATCCAGTTTTATCTAATCACTAAAAGTATGTAGGTACGTACTTAAGTCAGTATTACTCGAGGTACCTAATTAACTAAAGGGAATTACGTCTCAGAAAATGTATATTGAACGCAAATAAGAGCGATTGCGATTGATTGTCAAGAGGTCAAGACTCAGGAAAAAGCTGCTCAGTAGGTACTAGGTAGGTCTATCTACCTATAACAACGCTAAAAATATTTCATCGTAATTCTTAGGCAATAATAATTAAGTATTCGTAGATATTTTTCAGGAAAATTATACTTGAAATGCGTGTGATTTTAAAAATATACCTACCTAAACGAATACTATAGACTTTGCGAATTTATTATAAATTTTCCTTTAACATTGCAATCTACTTGATAAAAAGTTGGACTCAATCAACATTTTCCAATAGTGGATAGATAAAATTGTAAGTACCTGTTTGTTGTTCATATGAGACAATTATTTTCGTACAATCAAGGTGACCTTTTTCGCAATAAAATAAAAAACCATTTCAGGCTTCATAAAAAGTAAGTACAGTCTAGGTATAGATAAACTTGGAATGGTTATACCCTTTTGTCAGTGAACATGGATTGATCATACTGAACTTGAACTCAGTTGTACCGTAAGATGGGGATATTTTGGCCCTAGGGGGTAACTTTGGCCCAGTCGTAGAAATCACATACCTAATTGTGACTACAGATCCAGAAATCGAATTTCCACGGTGGGCCAAAGTAACCCCATGTTACGGTATTTCATTTCTTTCAAGTTTGAGTTTATTCAGATTTAGATCCAGCGATGGCTTCGACGAGTGATTTCGTAATCGAATCTGTATTTTTACCCCAGAATACTGGTCGAATCATGCTGTGAAAGTTTCTGAACTTTTTTTATTATTACCAACCGCACCTATGGTCCCGTTGCTATTATCCATAATTATTCCAGTTCTAAATTTGGTCGGATTTATTATTGGAGAACTAGGGCGAGGCTACGCCTACACACTCTTTGCAATTCAAAAAAAAAAATCAACTTGCAAGAGGCTAAAAACTTTTTTCAATAATTCAAACTTTCAAGTAGGTACCTATAGCTTTGAATTTCTATCGCTTGTAGAGTCGATTTTTTCAGAATTTTTTAATATTTCGGAAAACAAAAACTCAAAAAAAAGTTTTTCATCATTTTTAAAAATTTCAATACCTAAGTAAGTATAATTAGGATTAAAAGAAATAATGAAAAATATTCGGTGAAAATAATATACCTATACCTACTTAATTTTTTTCATGTTCCTCGACTAACTCATCATTTTTTTTTTGTTGAAAAAAACAAAGGCTTATAACAACTGTAAGTTTTGCCAAGTGTGCTGTGGCATGACCAACTTTTTCCCAAAAAATTATTTAAATTTTAAAAAATACCTATAGGTAAGTAGGTATGGGTAAAAAAAATTACAATTATTTTTCGGAGTAGGTGATAGAATTATAAACTAACTTATTACCTACTTCTCAAAAAAAAAATATTTAATTTTTTTGGAAGAAATTTGGTGATTTTTCTTTTTGAGTAAGAAATATTTATTTCTCACATTTACAAAAAAAATATTCAATTAAATTTTTTGAAGTAAAAACATTACTCAACTTTTTGAAGAAAAAATAATTTCATTTAATTTTTTAAAATAAGAAGATTTCTCAATTTTTAGAGTGATAACTCGAACTACAAAAGAACTTCGAAAACAGTTTTAGAGCATGAACGAAGGATATTGACCAAATACAATCGAAATTGATCACGTTCAGTGAATCAATTCTTTTCGTACCTACTCTCCACCCACTAGAAAAACACATTTTGAAAATTTTTAAATAAAAAAATTTTAGGCAAGGAACCTTTGAAGCATTTTGAAGGATTAATATGTTTTTAAAAATACTATAGCGCCCTAAAAAATACCACAATTTCTGCGGACCCCCCCCCTCGGGGTCATACTAACCCAATACAATGGCGTACTAATTTTTTCAAATTTCCTAATATTCAGAACAAAATACTTATTTTTTATGAGGTAGGTCTAGGTAATCTTAGTTTTTGTCTCATTTTCTTTGAAAAATAAATACTTATCTCATTATTTTTTAGAGTAAAATATTTCTCAAATTTTTCGAGAAAAAATTTTATGATTTTTTGGAATAAAAAATAATAGTTATCTAAATTTTTTGGGGGCAGTGTGAAAAAAATGTTCATTTTTTAATCCAAAGAATACGTTAATTTTTTCAATTTTCCAGAAAAAATGCATCAAATTTTTTTTGAGGAAAAATCAACAATTTTTTGCATTTAGGTGACAAATGATTTTAATTTTTTGAAATAAGAAAATTTTTCAGTTTTTTGGTAGGTATTGAAAATACTTACTTATTTTTTTAAATTGTTGAAGTAAAAGAATACTAAGGTGAAAAATCTTCAATTTTGGAAAAAATGAAAACTTTCTATTTTTTTGTGATTTTTTTTTTTTTGATGAAAAATCTAAATTTTATGGGGAAAGAGGAATCATTCTCACATTGAAACTTTAAAAAAATTGCTAAACCCTACACCTTGAAAATTTTTTAGTTGCCATCCCTAAAACGAGCACAATCTAATAAGAAAGTTTTTGAGTGAAATTAAAAAAAAAATTGTTCCAACAAAATAATACCTATGAGAAAATTGAATCTGCTCTAAAATACCTAAAAGTACCTACCTAATAATTTTATTCATTAAGTTTATGAACAAAATTTGAAGAAAAAATCTTTTCAGCAAATTATTGGAATTTAAAAACAAAATTGTGTTTAAACAAAATTTTTAAAAAATGTGTTTGAACAAAATTTGAGAAAAAATCATTTTGAACAATCAAACTTTAAGAAATTTTATTAGATTCTAATGTGAGAATTTTTAAATTTTAAGCACATTGTGCTCAAATTTTTTTAATCATATTGAAATAAAATTTATAAAATCAATTTCGAACTCAAAATAAAATTACATTCTTCATAAAAATTTGGGAAAAAATTTCTTGAACTGATCAAAAAAATTTTCTGTTAAGGGGGGGGGGGGCTTGTTTTGGAACATTTTTTGTTTAATGCATAGCGTTGATTAGCGGAATTTTCTAAGACCTTTGCATGACGTCATTTTGATTTTTCACCTATGAAGTTTTGAAGAAAAATTGGAAACTAATTTCAAATTGTTCTTTTTACAAAAAAAATTAATTTTTAATTTTTGAAAAATAAAATGCATAGAGTTCTCAAAAAAAGGAAATTTGTTTCATATTGCATTTTGATTGTGTCATTTTGTAGAAAATGTTGGTAGATTTTTTGGAAAATTACAAATTTCAAAATCAAAATTGGAGAAAAACGCGATTTTTACTTTAGGTCCCGTTTCTAGGAAAACTATGCAACCCACAAAACTTTTTCTCAGAATCTTTTTTATTCAGTAGAGTCTTGTCTATAATTTAACGAGAGGATTTTGCAAAACTCGTACTTTCTCTCCTATTTTATGAAACCCTCTCATAGTTTTTCCTCGGAAGTATTCCAGTCGACTCGAAAGAAATAGTTGACAAATTAAAATTTTGCAAAATCCTCTCGTTAAATTATAGACAAGACTCTACTGAATAAAAAAGATTCTAAGAAAAAGTTTTGTGGGTTGCATAGTTTTCCTAGAAACGGTACCTGAAGTAAAAATCGCGTTTTTCTTCAATTTTGACCTTGAAATTTGTAATTTTCCAAAAAATCTACCAACATTTACTACAAAATGACACAATTAAAATGCAATATGAAAATAATTTTCTTTTTTTGAGAACTCTATGCATTTTATTTTTCAAAAATCAGAAATTAATTTTTTTTTGTAAAAAGAAACAATTTGAAATTAGTTTCCAATTTTTCTTCAAAACTTCATAGGTGAAAAATCAAAATGACGTCATGCAAAGGTCTTAGAAAATTCCGCTAATCAACGCTATGCATTTAACAAAAAATGTTCCAAAACAAGCCCCCCCCCCCCTTAAAATGAAACATTTGCGTTTAAAACCTAAATGACAAAACTGTGCTTGAACGAAATTTTGAGAATTATTGATGATGACAATTTAATTTTTCTTAACAAAAAAAAACATTTTGGGCAAAAATGAAAAAATTGTTTTAATAATCTTGCGGGGGTGGGGGGGGGGGGGGGTGTCATGATGAAGAAATTATAAGAAATTTATGTTTGAAATGAATTTTCAAATTTTTGATTATGAACGAAAAAATATAATTTTTAAAACTCAATTTTGAAAACATAATTGAAACAAATTGTTCTTTATCATTTCACCAAACAAAAAATGTGTTTTAAACTAAATAAAAAATATTCAAGTAGGTAAGTAAGTACCTAAGTATCCTCAAATAAAATTAAAATTTTTTTTTTTTTAAATTAATAAACAAAATCTGAAAATTTAACAAAATTGAGAAATTAACTATACTTACATTTGAACCGAGAAATTTACTTACGTACGTGGGGTTTTCATCAAAATTATAAAAGTTGATGAAAATTTTTTTTTTTAAAAATGTCAAAAATCAAAATTTGAAGAATTGGTTTAAATTGTAATTTTTTTCAACACGATTTTATTTTTACCAGGACGATATGAAATCTACAAATGACAATCATGTATTGACGATTACCGTTACCTATTGTCATTTTTGAAAAATTGAAAATAAAACCATTTTTATCTTACTTTCTGCCTTGTTTTTTTATTTTTATTTTTTACCGTTTTGCAATGTTTTTCAAACAAAAATGAAAAAGTCATTAAGATAGGTAATTTTCCAAAGGTAAACCTATCCTTGGACTACATAGAACTTGAATGCCACCGATAAAACTCGGGTAATTATATCTAAATTCAAACATTTTTTTGAGCATCGAAATTTTTCAACGTTAAAAAAAATTCACTCGTGAACACACCGCCTATTAAAACTCGTTCGAAAAATCAATAAAAATTAAATTGAAACGAATTGAAACGATCTTCGCAATAGATATCTGCAGCTATTTTTACTACCTATTAATAAAATTAGGCCCTAAACCAGGCATAAGTATTTTTACAGATACATAAAACCTTACGCCACATTTCGCATTCCTCGGGCTGTTTTTCCCCATACACCTCGAAGTCCTTAAACAAAAATCAAGAAAAAAGTAAAAATACATTTTTATTATTCATTAAAGTCACGTTTTATTCCAACTCGAGCATTTGAAAAGGTGAATTTTTTTACCTTCGCGTACTCATAATAATTTTCTCTCTACGAACATATCGTGATTTCTGAGCCGTTTTAAAATTCCAGTAAATTTTAATAAAATCGTAAAAAATTTTCGTTGATTAATGAGCCTGCATTTTTAAATATTATAAAGGTTATAGTCTTTTCGAGATAACGCAAAGTGAACCACAAAGCGTGAACGATATGGGGTTAATGCAGGCAGATTTTTATTTTCGTGTGTTACATAATCAAAGGTAGCCATCAACAGCTGACAAGTCAGCCTGTCGTCATAGAAAAATGTGCGTGTTTTCGTTGTAATCGATTTTTACTTTAGTTTTTCTGATATAAATGTCTAGATACCGGCTGACCAACGGCTAAATGACGTCATTTTTAACCCATTGTGAAAAAAATCACCTCACATGGCCATTCTCGACTGCTCGATTCGAATTGGAAAATGGAAAAACCCTTAGGCAATTAAATGTGTTTTCGTACTCTATCGATGCCACAGCTACGCGGCGATGGGCGTATTGCGAAAAAAATTAAATCAACCAATTGAAAAACATACGTACGACGTAGAAAGTTTTAAAATGTTACTAATTTCGTAATATTTGGAAAATAACTTTTTTTCCCAATCGAAAAAAGAGAAGTGTGGAGCGCGTGAAGGGACACGTCGTGTGTTGTAGCCTGTAGGTGAGTGTCAGAAGGCTGATAATAATGATGGATCATCTCGCTATACTGTTGCCTTATCACTAAATAAAATAGAAAGAGAAAATTTAACGAATAATAAGCAAAACAAAGAAGCACACAATTCGCGAAAACTTTTTCAACTTTTCTGCACCCTCGTCTCATATTTTTAGATGTTGGTTTTTTTCCTTCCCGCTGCCTCACCTTCTCTGTGTATAGCAGCATCGAATCGTGTCACTGATGCATTATATTATTAGTGTTTGCAATTTTTTTTTTAGTTTCGCTTCGATATAATTATTATTCAAAACTGATCAAATTGATGATTAAATTCATTTCAATTAAGTAAACCACTTCGCACAAAATGTTACTTAAGTTTTTAAAAAATCCTAAAATCATTTTTTAAATTTTATTGAAAAGCAACAATTAAAAAATTTTTAATAAGAAATTTTTTTCTAATTTTTGATGTAATTTTTGTACTTAGGTATCAAATTTTAGGCATTGAAAAAACTACTTCTAAAATGTCTTGTTCAAACATTTTCAAATTATTTACATGAAACAATTTTTTAGCTTTGTATAAAGTTTAAAAACATGTTTATGTTTCAGTTTTTGGTTCAAAAAAGAATTATTCAAATTTTGGCTCAAATCGTATACCACATTTAAAAATCTTGTTGGAGAAATAAATAAATAAATAAGTTTCTTGGAATTAAAATTTTCTATTAAAGTTTTTGAAGTTTTTAATTCTACCTACTTGAAAAACAATATTTTTTAGTGAACTTTCGCAAAAACATTTTTTAAAATTAATTGTTAAAATAATTATAACATTTTAAAATATCTTGTTCGAAAAAAAAATGAAATTTTAATATCTAAAAATAGGATTTTCTCAAAAATAAATTCTTCGTTTTTTCTTTTGAACAAAAATTACAAGTTCTATTGAAAAAAGAATTTTTGAATTTTAAATTTTTGCAAAAAACAAAAATTTTGAATTATTATTAAAAAACAAATTTTTTAAAGGTAAAATTCTAAAAATTTTGTTAAAAATCAAGGTTTTTTACAATTTTTGCCGAAAAACAAATCGTTAGCGAAAACCTTTTAAATTTTTTTACATAAAAAAATATGTAAGTACAGCAGATCTCTACAATACCTTTTCAAAAAATATAAAAAATTCATATAAAAATTCATATTTAATTTATTAAAAACAAAATTTTCTAGTCATTTTTTCGAATTTTGATTGAAAAAAATTGACTATCACTATCATCTTTTTGAAATCAAATTTTTAAAATTTTCTATTTTTGTTTACAAAACGAATCACCTGAATTTTTTAATCTGTTATCTGTGTCAAGTTGAACAATTCTTGAAATTTTTCTATAAAAATTCAATTTTCAATTTAAATAAAAAATCAAAACCTAAAACACGAACGTTTTAAATTTTGGTTAAAAACATTTTTTTTTCTTCAAAATTCATATTTTCTAAGGAAATAAAGTTAGGTATAGGTATAAATTTTTGAAAAACTAGTAGGAATTTTAAATTTTGTTAAAAATCGAAATTATTTACTTTTTTTGACATACCTATAAGTATGTAGGTAAGTAAGTAAGTATCTACATGAAATTTTAAAATTTTTCTGAAAATTTTTTAGGTATTCATTTTTTTAGCAATTAATTTTCAAACTTTTCAATGTGTATCAAAATTTTAAAAAACAGTTCTTGAAATAAAATGAGGAATTTTTATTTTATTTTATTTTTTTCAGTAAAACTTTCTATTTTTTCACAGCTCTTTAAATTTTTCTAGTATTATTTTGATTGTTTTGAAATTTTCAGTGAACATTTTTTAATTTTGAACGTTAAAAAAATTAGGACTAAAATTGAAAAAAAAAGAAAAATTTTTCAAATAAAAAAAATTGAAAAGTTCTGTGAGTAATTGAAAAAGTTCATTTTTTTCCTTCGAAAATTGAAAGATTTCTTCATCAGTTTAAAATTCAAAAATTAAACGTTTTTTTTCGACATGAGAAAAATTGAAAGATTTTTTCCAAAAAAATGTGCCAAAAATAATGGATTCAAGATGAGCATTATTTTTTCTCTAAAAAAATTGGAACTTTCTCACTCTAAAAATTCCTCATTGAAAGTCTCTTTTTTTCAAAAGCCAAAATACGTACAAGGTGTTTTTTCTTAAAAAAAAAAAAAAACGAGATTTTTTTCTATACAAATAAGAGATTCATTTCTAAAACAAAAAGAAAAAAAAACTTTAAAAAATGAACGTTTTTTCCCCCAAAAGATTGAAAGCTTTTTTATTTTACACAAATCGGAATTTTCCAGGCTGACTGCAAAAAATTGATATGAGTTCCTACCTCAGTAATAATTTTTATTTTTTTAAATTCAGGAATTTTTTATTCAAAAATTTGAAAAAGTTGAGTGATTTTTTCCAAAAGGCAAGATTTCTTCCAAAAAATCAAGATTTACTTTTTTGAAGAAATTTGAGAAATACTTAGTCTAGGCTCAAAAAAAAAATGGTAAATTTTTTACCTAAAGTAAAATATTTTTACTTCATGAAAATTCATATACATTTTTTTTCAAAAAAGAAAAAAATAGCTGCAGTTAGGCACATGAAAAATTAAAAAAAATTAATTTGTGTTTATTTAAACATTTTTTGGATTTTTTTGGAGATGAAAAAAAATTTAAGATGGCAAATTTTTTTAATATTTTTGTCAAAAAACGAAAGTTTTGAATTTTTTCGAAAAGCAAAATTAAAAAAAATAAAATTCTATCACCTAGGTATGTAAATTTTTTAAATTTTTAATGAAAAAAAATTTGCAATTTTTTAAAATTTTGTTAAAAATTGTTTCAAATTCTTATTGCTTAGTATTCACCTCAATAGTGATTTCTCAAGTTACAAACAGGAATCATTATCTCCCCCCCCCCACTCACCCACCCATATCTTTCTAAACACAGCGATTATATGCCTCTCTGTCAACAAAAGACGTAAGTATTCGTTTACTTTGTAATTAGATACATATGAAAAACCAAAATCAAAAATGAGAGTACAATCCTGAGCATTTATTTATAAATTTACACTGAATTGTTGTAAATACCTTAAGTAATAACGAAACATTTAGTATACGCAAGAAAAAAAAAGAAAAAAGAAAAAAAACGCAGACCTTTTTTTATCATAAGCTATAAACCGCAATAAAATAGGCCTCACTGTACAATACATACACAATTGGCGCAAGAATACACGATGAATATATAAAAAAATCAAGACATTACGTTTAAAATATATAGGAACTATGAGAAAGTAATTTTATAGAGCTAATTTTTAAAGCCCTAATACACAGCGGTTCTCAAATCCGTAGGTACCTTATTCGTGACTAAAGACGAAAAATACGGTTCGATGTTTTCGCATTTTTTTGATGTCGGTTTAGCCCTACGTTGTGTGATTATCAAGGTGCTCGTAAAATTGTTATTTTAACAAGTCGTGATAAAAGTTATGACATCGATCGAACGTACAAAAAAACCTTAATTTTGGTTCCGGTCAGGGAAATTATATTAACCCGAAGATTTACATATTTTCCACAAGGGTGGAAAAATTTACTTCATTTTCGTCTCGTGATGTACTCGTACCTCGACTCTCGAGTAAGTAGGTACGAGAAATTTTGATTTGAGAGCTGCTGTGTTTTTTTTTTAATGTATAAAAATTAAAGCCATTTACCACGTAGAAAAAGTTACCAACTTGGATTTCGTTATAAATAACCAAGTCCCACCACGTCCATATATGAGAAGTTCAATATGTAAACAACGTACATAAAATAAGTAGGTATATCTAATACACGGAACGCGGTCCCTTCGTATATTGAAAAACGTGCAACACTATATGAATTTCATATCAATCTAATTAAAAACCACTCCGCTTTCATGTCGACCTGTGTTCGTTTGATCGCTCGACTTGAGTTCTTTCCATCTGATAAAACTTTTTAGTACGTACAGCGGTGAGAGAATAAATTAAGCTATCACTCTTTCATTAAAAATTCACGCGTGGCGAAGTCGCACTCACACGCTAAATTTACAAAAAAAATAAGGGTTTCGTTACATTTACGCTTTGTATGATTTAACAATTCGAATATATTTTTTTGTTCCAATTTCAATCATCGATATGTAAGTTCACGAGTAAACAAAAAAACTCATCGAGAGCATACCAAGTAACTACGTTCTTAGGTTTAGGTAGGTAATTCGAATCAGCTACAAACACACAACAATAATCTTTCAACATTAATACAAATATACGAATTTTAGTACAAAACGCAAGCACAAATTTAACAAAGAAGAGGGAAAAATCAAAAGATGTGCAAATAAGTAAAAAGCTACCATTTATTACCTCATTTTTTTAATCGAACAATTCACGACCACGGACGTGTTCACGACACGAACGAATAGGTACCACTGCGCAGGTCCAGGAAGAGGAGGGGACAAGGGGGACGCAAGTCTTAGGCCCGGATTTTTCTCCGGAGCGACTATAGAATCATATAGGTAGTTAAAGAAAATTATTTTAAAGTGAATTTAAAAATTTTCTGCTCCACAAAATTGAAAAAAAAATCAAGAAAAAAACTAAATTTCGCCTAAACGTTTTTTTTTTTTTTTTTTTTTTTGTCAAATTTCGTCAATAAATTTTTTTTAAAGATTTATATTTTGCATTAGGTATATTTTTATTCAGAAAATTTTCAAACTCATTTGAGAACCATTTTTTTTCGAAATTCAGCAAAGAATTTTTCTAAAAGAAGTCTCAAATTTCCATTCAATTTTTTAAAGTTTTTTTTCCTTCAAAAATTTTTTAAAACTTTTTTTGAAAAGCAGTTTTTTTTTTAATTCAGGAAATTTCTTTGCATTTAAAATTTTTTCGAATTTCTTTGGGAACCATTTTTTTTGAAATTCAGCGAAAAAACATTTTTTTTTCTTGAATTTCGAACGAAAGAATTTTTTAATTTTTTTTAAATTGAAAATATTGTTTATTCAATTTGTTTAAATTTCGTACAGGAACGAATTTTATTGAAGTTTTTTTTTAAAAATTTATTCAATTCCTTTATTACGTAGGAGTAGGTATAAAATTTTTTCTAATAACTTGGAGAACTATTTTTGAATTTTTTTCAGTAAAAATTGAAAGTACCTTATTTTGAGATAGAGAGAAGATTACAAATATTTTGTAAATTACCTACCAAAAAAATTTTGAAATATTTCTTTTCAACTTTTCAATAAAATTTTTCAAAATTTTCATTTAGAAGAGAAGTACCTACTTATTTTGTATTTTTTTCCCCAAGAAGTTCGATTAAAAATTTTACAATTCTATGCGAAATATTTTTAAAATTTTTCTTTAAATTTTTTGTAAGTTTTTGGATAGAACTTTTGAATTTTTGTCAGAGATAAATATTTTGAAGTATTTCCTTTCATTTTCTTTCGAAAGGAATATTTTGTAAATTATTTTATTTTAATTTCAATTGGATTTTGAAAATTTTCTAATGAAATTTTGAAATATTTCCCTTGGAAGATTTTTAATTATTTATTTATTTATTTTTGTTGGAAATTTAGTCAATTCCTTATTTCTTTTACATTAAAATTGTTTTCAAATTCCTTTGAGAACCATTTTTTCTTTTTGGTAAATTTAGCAAAGAATTTTTTTTGAAGAGGTCTCAAATTTCCTTTCATTTTTAAAAAATTATTTTCTTGAAAAAATTTCTATTCTTTTATAAAAAGCATTTTTTTTAAAAAATTTAGTCAATTCCTTACCTACCTATTTCCTTCACATTAAAATTTTTTTCAAAGTTCCATGAGAACCCTTTTTTTTTTTGTAAATTCAGCAAAAAACTTTTTTTGAAGAGTTTCATCAAATCCCTTCAATTTTTTAAAAATATTACCTATATATTTTCTTGAAAAATTTTTAATTTTTTTTTGAAAAGCAGTTTTTTCTTTAATTTAGGCAATTCCTTATTTCCTTTACATTTAAAATTTTTCAAATTCCTTTGAGAGCCATTTTTTTTGTTGAAATTATTTAATTAGTGAAAAAGTATTTTTTTGTTTTGTTTAATAAATTTAAAAAATGGTGTTTTTTTTAGAATAAAAGGGGCCTGAAAATTTTTTGTCCTGGGACCAACCTGCCTCTCGCCGGCTCTGCCTCTGCGATTCTTTCATTAAAAAAAATATCAATCAAAATTCATCAACCTAATCCATACTGTCTTCATTTTGATGAGACGTATTCTGTACAGTGGTAGGAGAATTACTAGTACTACTGGTACTATTGACAGGACAACTAGAACCCACACTTAGACCTACATCTTGCGGTATTAGTCCTTCTTTCATCCTCTTCTTCTGTTTCATTCGACGATTCTGGAACCAAATTTTGACTTGAGTTTCATTCAACTGTAACGTCGAAGCTATTTCGATTCTTCTCGCCCTGGTTAAATATTTATTAAAATGGAACTCTTTTTCTAATTCCGTCAGCTGTTTATTAGTAAAATTAGTTCTTCCGCTGTTGTTTAATAAGGCATTTCCGCCATTTTGCATAATATTCGAATTACTTCCATAGTGACTTCCGATTAACATATTTCCATTACTGGTGCTCGTCTGGAGAACATTGCCATTATTGTAATTGCTGCTATTGTTGGCTTGATAATCGGCCGACGGTAACGATTTTGGTGCTGCAAAAAAGTGAAAAAAATACGTTAATATGGTGACAGTTGAATAAACAATTTGAGAAAGATTTTCTCTCCAGATATCTATAGACTTTGGTTTATTAACGTTTAAAAGACTTTATAAGCCTGCTTTACACCTTTAAATGACAAATGACTTGGAAAAAACGAAATAACCTAATTGTACTTGACTTTAGTTTTAATGGTTGCCTATCAATCTTGTTTAGGGCATTGGAAAAAAATACCCCACACAAACAATAAGAGTATCGATACCAAAGAAAAAGTAAAAAAAAATTCCACTGTTTTTCCAGTCGTATTGTGGTAAATTAAATTGCAATTCGACAGAAAAAAGAAGCTCGGTTTATAATCACCTCGGTGATGAATCGTTCATTTATCGTAGACTTAATTTTACCTACTCGTGAAACAAATTTCACAAATTAACGTGACATAAAAATATACGATTTTAACGCCTCTGTAAGCTCGAGTATTCTATAAACACAATATACGAAGGTATAATTAAGGAAATTAACTCTCGAATGAAATTTCAAAACAGCTCGGAATTTTTTTTATCACAAAAAACGTATCGTTCGATTTCGATCAAACTGAAATAGTGAAATCTAACGAATTGGAAAATTATAATTTACATAAATTAGACATATCGAGGTATGTTTACCGAGCGATGTATTTGTCAACTTTTTTCTCTCATCTCACATCATTAGTCATTAAGCGAAGCGATACCTCATTTACATTTCGTTTTCGATACGAAACCAAGCACGAAGGTACAAAAAAGAGAACAAAATCAAGATGTCGACTACTTGTTTCATTGCGAACATGATTTTCACATTAGTTTATTAATCATAAGAAATAGAGAGAGAGAAAAAGAGAACATAAGACGAAGCGAGTTACCCATACGAGGAACATATTATAATGTATCAAATCACGATCTTTAATTGGCTTTGAAATATTCATAATATCGGAGGGTCGAGCGAAGAAATACACTACCGTGTTTAGATTTCAATTGTTAATGTGTTGCTTTCTGTAACAAGTTCAACATTTTTGATAAATGAAGCGTTAATTTTATCACTCGGATGCTGTAAAAAAAAAGAGAAACATTGAACGTGGAATTGATTTTAGAGTATAGGTCGTTTTTTAGAACGCAATACGAATTGTACACAATGTATTAATATCTAATTTATTGTGCTTTTTACCAAGTGCTGTCTTCTTTTTAGAACATTCGTGGTTTCAATTTCTCGCAAGCTTGTGGAGGTATTTCTATTTACCAAGAAATTTTCTTATCGTTTGAGGGTACTGAAGGTGGCACTTTTCCTCGCCTGGGAATGCACACAATCTTCTTCGAAAGCACGACGAAAGAAACATTCTCGATCACAAACGCTTATTTGAAACGTACACTACAAAATTATTATGAAAATTTTACGATATTATTGCAAATTGAGATTTTAATTCGACAAAATTATTTCAATTTATTTAAATTTATCTACTACTTCGATTAAAATTTAAAAAAAAAAAAAAAAAAAAAAAAAAAGATAAGATAAAATTGATAAGGAAAAAAAATCACAGAAAAAACGTCAGTGTTGACTTGTAAAGAAATACCCGGAATCTCGATACTAAAAAAAATTTTAAAAGTTGAAAAAATTGAATTGACTCTTTCTAAGAAATAGTTTTAAGATTTATTCTAATTAGATTATTTATTTTATCATCAATTATTCATAGAATAGGTGAAAAATTGTCACAATCCTTGAAAAAAATTGAAAATGAAAAACTAGAAAATTCGATTTTAGATGAATATTTAGCTAGCTAAACGGTAACACTGTTTTTCATGTTGCTTCAGAAAACATGAAAACAAACACCATTGTTTTCATTGTTTTACCGGTTTTTTTATGCTAATTTCCAATTTCCATTGTTAGTTGTTCAATAAATCGCGAATTTCGATTAAAAAAGTCGTAGAATTTCATTTCACTCAACTTTTATGTATTATTTCGCGTATTCAAACGTCACTGATCGATTCCACGTCCACTATGGGAGTTTGAAAGTTCAATCGAAAGAGTAAGTACACTGTACAAGTTACATTTCAAATCACTCTACTATTGTCCAGATTTACAACCCTTTTCATAGATAAAAGATAGATAATACAGTACGTAGGTAATTGAGCACTAGTGAAACTTATGAATGACATTGCAGCATTTGTTTTAGCTTCCCGAATCCTATTTTTTAATTAAAATTGCTACCGTCGGCTGTGAAACCAAGCTCCAGTAGACGTTGTACCGCAAGAAACTAGCAATTTTCCAAATTTGATAAGATTTTTGTACTGTGACGAATTCTGGGGTAACTGGAGAGTACGGAATTTGTTGATGAATGAGGTGTCAAGCTAATTCGTTATTATTAGAAACGCAGCAGCCGAATACAACACGTTGGAGAAACACACCGGAGACCGGACGGGTCAATTTTTCCAGAATTGAACGCAGTGGAAAAGGCATTCGTTCGAGAGGGTGTATAAAATGAGATGTTGTGTTCAAACCGTATAAATTTCCTTCTACCTTCGTATTTGATATCTCTTATAACCGTATCAGACGAAGAAAAACGTTGTAGAAAAAAGTTTTTGTATATCTATACGGTATTAATTTCATTTTCTTATACCCAAATAAGCCCCGAAATTCGATTCTAGACGTAATTTCACTAATGGCTTGTATAATATTTAACATGGTTGGATGAAAAACACTGTATATAACAATTTTTTCATTGTTTTGCGTAACGTTAATCCTTTTTGATCTCTTTTCCCTGTACACGTTATCGTCATTTCGTATAGTAAGCGACGAACTCGATTACTTACGTATTTCTCAAATGGGACCCTTTGTATTTTAACGTTTTATGTTTACATTCGATTTAGGTTACACCTACATAGAATTTCAATTTTAATAAGGTCTCTGTGTGTTTGAGAAATTATAATAGAACCACGATATAGGGTTACGAATGGAAAAATGCACACTACTCGTTATTTTTATGAATAATTTATGCATCATCGAGTACATCGAGCATTTATATTAATTTTGTTTTCTTTGCAGGTAGCAATTATCGAATGATTAACTAATCTCGAGTCAGTTAAACGATTCTTTGTCAGAAAAATTTCCACGTTCGCTTATTCAAATCAAGATTTAAAAGTCGTATTTCTCTCCAAAGGATAGGTAAGCAGATACTTGTAAAACTACTCATAGGTGTATGTTACCCTGGCTATGCTTACAGATGAAGAACTACCTACTCTGTCTTATGCCATTTATTTAAAGAAGAAAAACGTCGCGTCTAAACGGTTCTCAAAATATTTGGCATTACACGACGTCGTCAGTCGAGGAGTCGACTATACGTTTATTCGAGTATTTAGGAAACTGGTTTTATTTTCGTATCATTTTACTAAAATGTTAAATGGAGTAGAGTTTTGTTTAATGTTTCATCTTTTAAAAATTGATTTTTTTTTAACATATCGAATCGGTGTCAAGATTTTTAAAAATGATTTTTATCTTCAACTCGGATTGTTGTTTTTTTTTTTTATACCTAAAGTGCTGGCTCATTTGAGGTTCACGTAGGTATACGTCGCGGTATCGTGTTCTCTGGCTATTTTTTTCCTTTTCTAACCCTATTAATTAATCAAACGAAAATATATTATGTATCAATTGTCCTAAAATGCGACGTGTTTTTTCAGGTTACCAGCATAAATAAAACAACAAATTTGTCAACGGCTCAAGGCTACACCTTCCGAATGGATGAAAATGACGAAAGAACACGTAAAAAGTAAATCGATTTTGATCGTTATGAGCTAATGTAGCTTTACTATTTCGCAAAATGCTCTCAGCAAAGGTGTGCAATTTTTTCGACGACGTTCCACTCGAAAGCTTCTGCATCAGGTTATACGAAATTTTGATTTTTTTCGCAATTCCAAACTACTGGTACATAATAAGTTTGGTAAAAGGGCTGTGATTAAATCTCCCGTGACTAGAAAACAACACGTTTGTTTTTTTCTCGTTACTTTTAACAGGATCGAGTACGACGCCGAAGCTATGTAAGCGCTATAAAATAACACCTAAAGGGATTTCTAGAATGTATTTTCGTTGCATATGACATAAAATAGAGACCACGCCGAGGGCTACAAGGGGAAAGTTATTTTGATTGATGAGGGGGCAAAACATAAGGTTGCAACGTCGGAAGAAAACCCTGCGGGAAAAGATGAAACATTACAAAGTTACTTTCTTGCTCGCCTTTGGTCGACACTGTGCGTTCTTAGATGTCCCTGCGAATGTATCGTAACATTTTGGTAGTAAAAATTCCAAATACCGTACACGCGATTATTATCACTTAAAACGTCCTCTTACTGTATGTTTGATTTTTTTACATGTTGTGCCAACGCAGCGTTATGTCGGTGCTCGGTGCGTATTCGTTGGAAACCCAGGCGAGGTGTCATTTTGCACACGCTTTTCATGATGAAAAATGGGACTAGAAATCGCGTGATACTGCGATGTTGTGTCTGATGTAGATTACAAAAATACAACCCTCAATTAAACGAAATTCAATGTTACTAAATGGGCCGCGGTTTGGTGTGGCTTTTTTTTACTTCAACTCTTAACTGTAATTAAAAGCTTTATAATTTTTCGCACTTAGTTTTCAATAAATCGCCCAGATTATGAATGGAAATTTATATGAATTTTAACGTTCCCCTGACATATTTTTTACCTACAATTTGTACTCAGTATAAGGTAACGGTTAATTTAAGCCAGTTTGTTATTTTTTTAATCGCGTACCCACCTTTCAAGGATCTTATACTCATTCTTGGTTATACGAGTATCGTGTAGGTCTATGTATTTGTTGAAGCGAAGTTGAAATTTAAAAAGCTAAAATGGAAAGAAACAGCCGGCGATGAAGTTTATTGCATGTCAATTACGAGAACCGGTTCAATTATATGGTTTTCGAAGTAGGCGTGGTTATTTCAGTTCGATATATCGATTTTGTTTTGTTAACACCTCCCGGAAATATTGGAAAGTCTAGAGATGAAGTTATTGATTATTTTATCGGTAATTTGTTCGTAGGTTTGAAATTTTCGTAAAATTGGTAGTTGGTGAAGTTTTGTAGGATTTTTTTTTTGACTATCAAATTCAAATTCAAATTAGCCCATGATGCCTACCTTCCTACCGTCCTTCTTTTTTTTTCTTATTATTTATTGAGAAAAATTCAGCAAGATAAATAATTTACCTATTAAAACAATCGATTTATTTAATTACACCTATGATATGTTTTTTAATTGAAAAATGATTAGAAAATTGTGTGAATGCTTGAAATTATTGAGTGCATAGAAGGATTTATATTCTTGAACTTGAATGGTACTTTTTTGAACAACCACACTCGTTCCTGACTCTAAAAAATGTTGAAAATTGTTTTTTGGGGGTTTAAAAATTATTTCTCTCTCAAAAAAAAAAAAAAAAAAAATGAAAAATTGCTGAAAAAAACTATTCAATAATTTTTTGGCACTTATTCTGGAAATTGATTCGCAATAAAATCAGAAAGAAATGGAGATAATTTTTTTAATACCTAATGTTGGATTGAACAACATTTGAAAAAACATTTGAAGATAATTTTATTAAAATTCTTTTCTAAAAAACAATATTTTTAGAAATTTTGGTTTCATTTTAAAATTATTTGTATAAAAAAGTTAATAATTTTTGGAACCGAGGATTTCATAATTTTTTCGACACTACTGGAAATTGATTTCGAACGAAGTGATTTGCAACAGAATAAAAAAAGTCAAGATTGTCTATTTTTTTTTTGATTTTTTTTTTTTGTTGATTGAACAAGATTTGAAGAATGATTTGAAAATAATTTCTTATAAAATTGTAGGTACCAAACATAAATTTACAAAATTGTTTTCTAGAAAACTATTTTTCGAATTTTCGTTTCCATTTTTAAGATTTTTTTATTGTTGGAACCGAATACTCAACGATATTTGTAACACTTCAATTGAAAATAAATTTTGAAAAAAGGATTAAGGATTCTGCAATAAAATCAGAAAACAAATTCAAAAATTGTTTCTTAGAACATTTTGGATCAAACATGTTTTAAAAAGAACGTCAAATCTAAGTAGAATTTGAAAATTCTTTCAAGGTGAATTTTTTCAAAATTGTTTTCTGTTTTTCGTTTCCATTTTAATTTTTTTTTTTTTTTTTTTTTTTTGAAAATGACCGAAAAATTTTTGTAATGAAATTCTGACTCTTTTTCAACTCTGTAACTAAAAAATTGTTCCCGGACAATTCCGCGAATTCGCTTTCCCGAATAGGGGATTTCCCGAAGGGCCATTTTCCCGAATGGTGTTTTCCCGAAGCATCTTTCTCCCGTATCCCATTTTCCCGAAACACCATTATTTCGGATTTTTTTTTTTTTTAAATTATTGAAAGCAATCTACAAATTACAAAGTAATGTTACATGATAGTGTTCTAAGGTACTGTAGTTCATTTTCTCCGGTTAAATACTCTTCCCCAGTAATGGAATCCAAAAAAAATATTGGTTTTGGTTTTCAAAAATGTTTTGGTTTTGGTTTGGGTTTGTATTTTTTTCCCACGAAAATTTATTACTCAGATTTCAGATACTGAAATGAGTGAATTTTTATATTTTTTTCGGTATTTACAGTTTTTTCATTATTATTTTTTCAAGATGTGTGATGTTTGAGAATTATTTCATAGTTCAGGTGTTCAACTTCAGTCAGAAAGTCAAGGAAGGAGGGAATTTTATGATTTATGAAAGAGTTTAAACAATGTGTTCCCCTCATCAACCAAATATCATACCATGGAAATAATCATTCGGGAAAGTGAATTCGGGGAATAGGCTTTCGTGAAAAATGGATTCGGAAAAACGGCTTTTCGGGAAAAAAATCATTCGGGAAATTCGCCCTTCGGGAAACCGAATTCGGGAAAATGTATCAGAATCCTAAAAAATTTATATTATACCTATAGGTACATATTTTTTATGAAATTTTGATTTGAACAAGATTGAAAAAAATCAAGACGAACAAAACTCGAAGAATTCTCTTGAGATGAATTTTTCAAAATTATTTTCTATTTTTGTTCCTTTTTGAAAAAAATTGAAAAATCGTTGAAATTTAGAAAATATTGACAAGTTTTTTCGATAACTATTACAATTGAAAATTATTTGGAAAAGAAATGAGTTGCTCTGTAATTGCTGCAAAATCAGAATAGAAATTCAAAAATTATTTTTAGGAAATTTTTGATAGAACAAGATTTTAAAAGAAAATCAATAATGCGAGTAAAATTTTTAAAAAATCACGATGAATTTTTTCAAAATTGTTATTATTTTTCATTTCAATGTTGATTATTTTAATTTTTTTTTGAAAATGACCGAAAAATTGTTGAAATGGAAATTTTAATACTTTTTTCGATTCTCTAACCAAGAATTAATTTCAAGAGAAGTGCATTTCTATAAAATCAGATTTTTTTTTAGTAAATCTTGGTATACTTAAACAAGTTGAAAAAACAAATTGAACAAATACATTTGAAAGATTCTTTTGATATGATTTTTTTCAAAGTTATTTTCTGTTTTTTGTTCCTATTTTGAAAAAATTGAAAAGTAAATGGTTTTTTCGACATGAAAAAAGAATAAAATTTTCAAGAAGTGTGTGTTTTTTTTTTAGAAAATTTTCGTTCCAATAAAATTAATAGGTAAGAAACATTTTTTCAAAATACTTTGAAAACTTGTTTTTTGTTTTTCGTTTCCATTTTGGAAATGATTTTTGAAAAAAAAATGGAGAATAGTTGGAACTGAAATTTTAAAATTTTGCAAGAAGTGCAATGCAATGAAATCAGAAAAAAATGATGTTTTTTTTTTAAATTTTGGTTTGAACAAGATTTAAAAAAATAAAACCTGAGGAAAATTGAAAAAAATTCTTGCAAGTCAATTTTTTCAATGTTTTTTGTTTTTCATTTACGTTCTTTTTTTCCGTTTTTTTTTCTTTTTCTTTTAATTGAAGCCTATATACACTATTATACTATTTTACAAATTGAGTGCCTAATAAAATAAAAATTAAATAAATTATAATATATTGGAAAAAATTGAGGATAAAAAAATAATTTCATCAGGGCCCCCATTTTCATTGAATTATCCTATCCTTAAAAATATATATATATATATATAAATATAAATATTTGCCAGGTAAACTTTGATAATTAAAATATTTTGTAATTTTATTTTTTTGATAGAGAGAAAGCGGAGAAATTCACCAGATAATTTTGAAATTTCTTTAGTAATAAATTAATAATATTTTGATCATTCCTTATTTTTTTATTTTTTTTTGTATAGGCCTAGGTATTTTCCCTGTGTAAAGTATTTACTCTCAAATTAAAAAAAAAAAAAAAAAATAGTGCTAAATGACTTGAAAATAATTATTATAATGAAGCAAACCTAATGAAGTAAAAATTAAATAATATATTCAAAATAAAATTCTCGAGGAAAATTTTCTTTCTAAAATAAATTTCTTCAAAAACTTTCCTCAAAAAAAAAATCAGTAAAATTCACAATTTTTTTTTCTTCAAAAATTCATCAGAGGATGATGATAAAAAAAAACGAACAATTTGTTTTGTAAAGAAAAAAAAATCTCCTCATAAAATTGAGTTATTTCCTAAAAAATTTTTCCAAAAACACTTCCTTCGAGAAAAATTGCTTTTCAATGAAATTTTCAAAGTAGTTGTTCTTTTTTTGTTGAAAATTTTAGTTTTTTTTTTGAGACACCGTTCAAAAAACTGAAATTTTTGAAAAAAATGTGTTTTTAACATTAGATCTTTTCAACGTCCCAACATTTTTTTTTCTTTCAAAATTGCATTAATTTTTGTGATAAAAATCGGAAATTTTCGAAGTGAGCAGCATTCAAGTTTCAAAAAATTCTCCTCACGGAAATTTTTCACCAGTTTGAAAAGGTTGTTGAAACTATGACATCACTACCATCAAAATTATTTTGAACTGATGCAAATTAATTCTGATGTTGATTATTATTTTTTTTTAAATAGAGAAGTAATTTTAATTTTTGTAGTTGCCATCCATGTTTAATTTTTTTGATGCGGATTTTATTAATTTTTTTGTTTTCTTTGTCTCCTTTTATTTCTTTTTTATTAGAATATTATGACTTTCAACATTTTATATTTTCTTGGGACTGGAAATTTAAAAAAAAAATCGACTTCCTTCCCCTTGTTGTCACATGTTTTGTAATGAGAAATTTTTACTGCCCTACCAAAAAAAAAATTAATATCCATGTAGAAGAAATGGGTTTATCAAACCCCTCTCCCAAAAAAATGTTGGATAAACTAAATTATTTTTTTGATTTTTTTTTTTTCAGAGAGTTTATTTTCCTGATGTAGCTCTCTCAAAACTATACTCAAATTACATAATATCTTTTCGTGAAGTTTTTGAAACCATACTGCAACAGAGTTGTTTTGGGTCATATTAAATTGAATTTTTCTCATTGAACACTCTATTTATCCCCATCATTCCAACCTTGACCCCTTCTCTGACTTCTGAGTTGAATTTGATTTCTAATAAATGATAAATTATTGCAATTTCTTCGGGACAAGCACCTATTTTAGGCTTAAAAAATTTTAATACCTAATCTCTCCCTGCGATATATGAAAAAAATCGTACATCTTTGACCTCCAGAGAAAAAAATCAATACTTATACAAATGATCTTGAAAACTCACCAGGTTTAGGTACATTTCTTTTAACTTGCATCCATTTATAAGTAGGTACACTTGTTTGCGCAGTGGTCGCGGCCGGATTAACATGTTGTGACTGATGATGATGGTGGGCATTCTGATGTATATGGTGTATGGGTATAGACTGATGATGATAATCTGGTAACGGATTTATGGCGGAAGACGCGGCAGTATGCGGATGGTAATGAGGCTCTTCTTTGATCGACGTCGACGACGTATAGTTGCTTTGGTAATGTTCGTCTGCAGTTATTGCACTTTGTTGCAGGTAATCGATGTTCTCGTGACAATCTTCATGCCTTCTCGGATGCTGCTGCTCGCTTTCCGATCTCTTGGCGTCGATTGTTTCGTAACTAACGTACTCCTTGGGCGACGTTTTATGGTGGTAACTATAATTCTCCGAGCTGGTCGTGTAGTCTAAATTCGTATAACTTAATCCGTTGGCCGACGTTATGATATTGACGTCGTCTTGGTGGTAGTGTTGATGGTGTGATTGATGGCTTAGGGGGTAGTAGTGCGAGTCTTCTCGCCGAAAATCATTCAGATCGGTGCTGTTGTTGCTGTAGTCGCTGTAGCCGAGCATTGAGTCGTAGTATCCGACATTGTTGTATTGTTTGGGTAAGGGTTCGATTCGGTTGGCTGTACTGCAATATTCGGCTGGGTAAACTTGATCTTGGTAGTAATGGTGGTGGTGGTATTGGTAGTGATCGTAGCCTGAATTCGGGTAGCAGTCTGCAGAACCGCTGTATACACCTGAGCAATTATTGTTATAAGTGCCAACGTTCATGGTCATCATTTTATCCAGATGGTAGCCACCTATGTACCCTCCAAAGGGTGGCACTTTTTGGGAGATTTGTAGTCTGATTCGTCAAGTGTGAAGTTCAGTCATGGTTTTACTTTTCGATGAGTAATTGAAAGCGCAGCAAGATCTGAAAAAAATTCGTGTTTGGATTAAAATCTAATATCGAATATTTTCCGCAATTAACGATTTGAAATTATCTATACAAAAAATTTAGCCATTTGAATGAACCATAGAAAACACTTCATCCAGTCATTCGTCATTTTAGTAACATTTAAAAAAAATATACTTATGTATCAACCTTGCGTGCTTTTTATATAAGTACAAAATATTTTTGTTAAACGAGTAGATAAAATTAGCAATCCATCAAATTTGTCGAATATTAGTCATTGGCCGTTTGTATCGTCTAATGCAGAGCGATGAGTTCAAAAAACTCGATATTAATTCATCGAATGTAATTGAGTTTTCAAGTTTTCAATGTTCATACCTAGACCTACCTACATATCGATTTTTAATAGTTTACTTTTTTAATTTTTACAATTTTTATTTCTGATTTCAGAGTCGAAAAAGAGAACAAAGAAAATTCTAGGAAAAAGTCTCGAGCATTGAAGGGAAATTAACGTGTGCAATGTAAGTATCAAATTAAAAGTTTTTTAAATTGAATTTTTTGAATTTTTCGTTCATAAGAAATTTTTAAGTACTAATGTTTTTGACAGTTGCATTTTCAAAAATCGAACCATTTGTTCAAAAAAACTTTTTTGAAGCATGAGAAGCAAATTATAAAAATTTTGTTTATGAAGGAAAATTTTGAAAATTTTCGTGATTATTTTTTTCAGTGAAAAATTGATTAAATATTTCTTTGTGATGACCATTTTTAGCAAAAAATTGATAATTTTTCGAAGATGATTTTTAGTGACAAAATTGATTCTTTCTAGTGATTAACTATTCTGATGATATTTTTTAGTGAAAAATTTGATTATTTTTCACTGATAATTTTTCGTGACAAAATTGAAAAATGCTTGTGAATTATATTAATTTTTTTTTAGTGAAAAATTGATTATTTTTTAGTGACTTTTTTTTACAATTTTTATTAGTGAAAATGAAAAATTGATTAGGTATTTTCAAGTGATAATTTCGGGGGGTAAAAAGTTTTATAGTGACGAAATTGAAAAATGTTTGTGATTTGTTATTATTTTTTTTTTCTCGAAAATTTAATTATTTTCAAGTAGGTACCTACTTATTTCTCAATTCAATAATTTTATTTTTTGTGATAATTATTTTTATTGCTTATTTTTTCAGTGAAAAATTGATTTTTTTGTAATAGTTTCTGGTGATGATCATTTTTAGCGAAAAATTGATCATGTTACTGAGGCAACTGAAAAATTGTTGTATGTTTTTTTTGAAAAAATTGATCATTTTTTTAGTGATCTATTTCTAAATTTAATAATTTTTTGTGATTTTTTTAAATTGTAAAGAGGATGATTTGATAGGTATGATTTTTTTTCAATTGTTGAAGTTTTTTCAGTGAAAAATTGTTCATTTTTTAGTAATAATTTTAGATGATGATAAATTGATAATTTTTAGTGACAAAATTGAAACATATTTCTGTAATAATTTTTTTTTTCGTGAAAATTTGATAATTTTCTAGGAATTATTTCTAGTAATGATAATTTTTAGCAAAAAATTTATAATTTTTCTGAGATAATTTTTTTAGTGAAAACTGGAAACAAATGTAATTTTTTTAGAAAAATTATTTTCTAGTGATCATTTTTAGTGAAAAAAAATCATAATTTTTACAGCAAGTTCGTATGGTGGCAAAATTGAAAGAATTTATTTTTGTTAATTTTTTTTTCTTGTGAAAAGTTAATCATTTTTCTTGTGATTTTTTTTTTAGTGTTGATTCTGACGACCATTTTTAGTGAAAAAATTGATAATTTTCCGTAGATAAGTAATTTGTAGATTTATGGTGGGAAGTTAAATTTAAAAGATTGTGATTTTTTTTTGTGTGAGAAATAAATTATTATTTTCTAACGATTATCTTTGGTGAAAAATTGATAATTTTGGAAGGATACTTTTTAATGACAATGAATGCTTATTTTTTTTGAGTACAACACATTACTACCCACTTACCTATTCCAAAATTTAAAGTCTTTCCCCAAATTGAAGAAATTAAAAATCCCTAAAATTGGAACTTTCTTGAAAAGTCATAATTTGTAGATATTATTTGAAAAAGAAAACTGGTTTTAAACAATTTTTTGAAAATTATTTATTCTAAAATTTTTTTTTGGAATTTTTTTTTATTTCTTTAATTTTAGTTATTTTAGCAGCTAGATCATCGATTTTCATTTTTTATTTAGTAGCTACTAATTTTTTTCAATTAGGTAGATCATCCTTTTTTTCTACTCTTTTCCCCATTTTTAGTAATTTTTGAATGTTGAATTTTTATTTATTATAGTTTTTTCACTTTTATTAAGATTTCGGTGAGTTTTTAATTTACCGTACAGTTTTATTTCCTTCTTTCTAATTTTTTCTTTTTTTCCTGATATTCCTCTCTTTACCATTTTTCTTGATTTATTCCTTTGCATTTTGCTCTAATTCCTTTTTTCCTCTTTAAATTTTTTCACTCTATTTTTCCCATGTGTAAGAAATGAGACTTTCAAAATTTTATCAAACCTATTTGCCAAAAATGCCAAAATTTTACAATTTTTTTGACTGTTTTTCAATAATTTGTCAGACACCATCATAATTATTTTTGTAACACAAATTTCGACTTACATTTCCCTTTAGCAGTAAAATACGTCTACAAAATGTTGAAAAAATGAAAAAATATTTTTAATTTTTGAAAGTATGGGAAAATTTGTTGTTCAAAATTAAAATTAGCATACCATAGTTATATTTATAAAAAAACTAGAATAATGAATACGTGTAACTTTTTATTCGATTTTGAAAACATTTATAACTTTTGAAATATCATTAAAGCTCATTTTTTTCATTATTGTTTTTCATTATTACAGAGTCGAAACGAACGAAGAAGAAAATCCCTGGAAAAATTTCAAGCTTCGAGAGTCTTGTGAGAGTGTGAGTATTGAGCATAGGTATTATTATGTAAATATTTCTTAGATTTAAATTTTTGATTTTTTTGTTCATGGAAAATTTTTAATGAATGTTTGGAAAGGTAAATTTTCAAAAATTTCGGATCATTTGTTGATTATTTTTTATAGTATCAATAATCAATTTTTAAAAAAGTCACTTTTTGAAAATTTTAAAAAACTGATTTTTTTTCAAAAATGGAATATTGATGAAAAAAAAAATCACGTGTGAATTGGAAACAAAATATATAGGCAATTCCTTTAAATATTGTTTTATAAAACTCGGTTTACTTACTTTATAGAAAATTTTTCCAAAAAATCACGAATAAACACTACGTAATGTATTATCCCTTTAAAGCGTTAAATTATGAAAAAAAGTCAAACCGCGTTATCATAAAAACTTTTCTTTCGAAACGACCACCTATCACACGAGCATATCATATCTCAACCGTTTCCCAACTTCAACTAAACCCATTAAGATATTTTTATACTTTTTTTTGAGGCCATTCTTACCCTCTCGCAATTTCACCAATTCGATTAAACGCACGTTAACTCTAATTAATTAAACCAAGCCGCCTAATTAAGTATACGAGTACACCAACCATCGATAAAAACGAACGTAAAATAATTTCACACGTTGGTAAGGTGCTTTCAAATATGTGAAGTTTCTTCGCAGCAATAGCACAATTTTGATGTTTATTGAGTAGAAAAATTTACGATAATAAAGCTCCGTGGGAGATATAAATAATATTTTGACAAAATCCACCCGTGTCTATTAGATAATGACGTGAGTTATAAAAAACAAATTTAATCAACGAAATTTGCGCGCGTTTAATGAACGTCCCTCGACGCTAATTACGCGCCGATTTAATGCCCGCGTTTTAAAAAAACCACCAACACTACGACGACGCCAGCATAACAAATGACCGATATATCTGTAAAGCCTAGGTAATTATTTAACGCCCTATACCTATTACACGCGTACCTCATCTACGTGTGAAACGTACCTGTGATAGGTTTGGTCTCCTGTATGCACGTTTTTCAAAATGTGCGAATATTTTCTATGAACTTCGTACTTTGGTGCTTGCGGGTTTTTTTATTTTTTTTTTCATCGCAGCATCCATATTGATACGAAGACCTATACATAGTGCGAGGGATCCACCCCAAAAATGGTGAATGTTGGGGTAACTTTGGTTTTGATATGTATATAATTAAAATTGATAGGGGAGAATTGTACCCATTTGCGAGAGGATTTTCGATTTTTAAATGGAAATGTTGATACGATTAGAATGGGGTAAGAGATGCTGAGGAAAAATTGACAAAAAAATAATACGACCGGTGGAAAATTATTCTCGACGAAATTAAAGAAAATAATTACGAAGTAAGCAGATGTTTTTGGAAAAGCGTGTGTTAGGGGGTGGATTTTTTTCGTATTTTCATATTTATGAGGATGTTTCCATTCGCATGTTCGATGCTGAGGAAGTTTTTTTCGGCTAATTTTATTCGATTATTTTTTAATTGAAACGTATCCAATTTTATTTTGACTGTTTCCTTTGAAAATAGCATGTACCATTTTTGCAAGTGATTTGATTTTTTTTTTTTTTTTGATAAAATCGAAGTAGGTATAATAATTTTTTTGAAAACTCGATCTTATTGAAGAAAACCCTTGAAATTATATTTTAGCATTGTAACATTTTTTCAAAAATTTGCACTTATTATGTTCAGGAGTTTCAAATTTTTAATGTTTCTCTATTTTTTTTAGACCGTACAAACCAATTCTTCAGCGAACCAGGGTCCATCTTTATCGTTGGAATTTGGAAATCGCAGTAAGCGTAATTAATGAAGAATTACACATCTCAAGGAGTTTCGTTGGAGTCTCTATTCACCCATGAAGCGACGTGTCTTTAGAATTAACTCGAGAAGGGTAAGTCGCCATCACATTTTGAGTATTTAATGGAGATTTTTCGATATCTACGTATCTACAATTGATTTGTTGCTCTCGAAGGAAACTCTTCATATTGAAGAAATATATTCCCTGAAAATTATCGTAGCATATCAATAGCCCAGTTTGGGGGAGGGGTTGATGGAGCCCGAATTCTGCCCTCAAATGTTCGATAAAAAAATATAAAAATGAAATTTTCATCATTCAAAATACGTTGTGAAAATTGTAGCAATTTGTTCAGTCATTTTATTTGAGAGATTTTTATAAATGAGATTTTATATTGAATACCTAATTGAATTTTTCAATTTTTTGTTGGGGGGGGGGGGAGGGTCAGCTTGCAGTTTTTTGAGAGCGATTAAATTGAAAAAAATTTCTGAAATAATTTTTTTTGAAAGATTTTTTTATACCTTTACCTACCACAGCTCACAGAAAGAGTCTTAGTTTGATTTCCAAATAAAAAGGAAAAAATTCTTTCAATTATCAAAATAATTAATTTTGAACAAAATGTTGTAAAAAGCTTTCTTAATTAATTTTTTAAAATTTGTGTTGAAACAAGATTTTGAAAAGAAATTGACCAAAATAATTTGAAAAAATAAATAAATTCGTCAACTCCGATTGGGGTGAAATTTGGCTCACCGAAAGAAAATGCCATGTCACCCAGGCCTTCACAAGGTTCCCTTGTTTGTTTCTACAAATGTAATAAAATCAAAAAAGTATATTTTTTGAATAATTTGGAAAAATGTGATTTTAAAACAAGATATTCAATTTTGAACAAAATTAAAAAAGCTACGGTTGTTTGACAATAATTTAGAAAAAAAAAAATCAAAAAATGTCATGAAAATTCAATTTTGACAAAATTTAAAAATTATTTTCTCAAAGTAGGTACCAACCTATATTTTGAACAAGCAATTTTTTCAATTTTTTTCAAAATTAGCTTATTATGATGTAATTTGGAATAAAAATCAAGCAATATCATGAAAATTCAATTTTGACAAAATTTAAAAATTGTTTTAAAAAAAAATGAAAATGGTTTTTTGAATTAAAAAAAAAATTCATCAAATGATCAAGATCATTACAATTACTTTTGAAGTTGACTATCCTTACCTATTTCGAAATGTTGTCTCATAAAAATCTAATTTTGAACAAAATTGAAAAAAAAATCATTTTTTAAAATACACTTACTTAATATGAAAATTTAATATTTCAGATAAGATAAGTAGTAAAAATTGGATTTTCAAAAAAATATTAAAAAAAATTTGTGCAAGTACAGTGGAAAAATTCAGCCAATTTAAGCACAATCCAGGCATTTATTGCAGACAAATAATAATTGTAATAATTGTTTACCTCGAATCTGGCACCAAATCAAGAATTCCAGTTCGGAAGGTTTGAATTAAATTCAAAAAAAAGGTTATATACCGAAATTGATTAAAGGTAATAAGGGTTAGAAAATGCGAAAACGCGATTTTATGTCAATTTATGCAGAAATTGGTCACTTTACGCGACCTAAATTCAATGATTGTGCGTGTGCTTAATTTCTTATTTGAAAATTAACCAAGAATTTAGGCCCAAGAGGTTTGAATTAAATTTTTTAAAAGGTTTTATTCCTCAATTGGTCATCACTATACATACAGGGCTCAAAATTTAAAAAAATCGTCATTTTAAATTTTTGTTTTTACGAAAATTTATCAGCTTTTTTGGCGAATGAAATCATGCGATAGTGTTTCTTCTCTACTTTCAAATGAAGAAACCAACGATGGATTCGAATTCAGCAAGGTCGAATCATATGGAAATGACACCAAACATACCCTACTCCTTTTAAGTAGAGAATTTGGGGGTGATTCCCCTTCTAAAAACCCTCCCACTTTCACCCAGGAAAATTTTCGATGCCTCCCTTTCAGCGTAATTTTCTTCATATTGAAAAAAAAACTATGCATGTGCTGAACTCGTGTTCAAAAAACGAATCAGGTACTGTAGGTACTAGGTATATGTGCTATAATCATTTGGACCAAAAAAAGGAATTTAGATCTTATGGACTTGTACTTGATACACCCCTCTCCCTCTTTCCATCTGATTGGAGAAGTATGGTATGCTAATTTGAATATTTCCCCTTTCAGTATGGAAAACTTTTATCTAAACCAATTTTAAGTGAATTTTGAACTGAGATTCATTGAGTGAGGTCTGATTTTAATTACTTTCACTGATCTTTAGGATTGTTTAAAAATTTTGGATTAAAAGATGTAATACCTATGGGGAGACTCAAGAAGCCCAAATTTGATTTTTTCATCTTCTCACGTGCATCTTTTTAAAACCTGAAAATAGGTATTGAGCTATTGAGTTCGTTTGATTTGTCTGTGAATCATATTCTTCCATTTTTTTGACGTTTTCATTTTGGATTTGGAATCCAAAAAATTTAATACGAGTCATATTAAGTATCTATAAAATTTGAATCAAGTGTCCTCATATAAGACTAACCCTCGAGTTATCTGTATGCTCTAAAAAGAAATATCAGTCTAATAATCCACTGAAAATGTTCAGTTTCCAAGGAATCAATTTCTATATGATCGAATACTCTAATCAAATCAATCATAGCTAGAATTTTACTCCTGGCCTTGAAACTCGACTATAAATTATAATTCTTCAAAATATATTTTACTTTTTTCGATGTAGGTATAAATGCCTCATAAAATCTGTTTATTGTCATTTGTGGCTGAAACCGAATTTTATTCATTTTCGTATAAAAATTCCAATACCAAAGTGAAATTGACCTGAACTGATTTTGAACATTTTGATAGGTATCTTTGAAAATTATCACCTGAGCTTTAATTTGGGCTAAAAATTTCTTCAATTGGAGGTGTTTCAACTTTGAAAAGGTCTACGTAGGTATCTGTCGTCTAAACGCAACAATTCGTAAAATGTTGCTTACCTATTCGTGCCAACAAACGATTTCCATTCGAACATCAACAATTAGCCCTTCTAATATCACCTCGAATCCGACACCCTTTTTCAAAATTGACTGCTCTTCTCTGAATTGAATGAAATTTCGCGAATTCACATCATGTTTTCGATAAAACAATACAAATTGAAAAAGAGGTTTTCACTCACATATATGCACACAATCACTGAATATAGATTTCGCGTCAAAATAGCCCGTTAAAAAAGAAAAAAAAAAATTGAAAAAATTTGCACCAAAAAAAGAGAGGAAAAATGCGAAAAACCCGTAAAAACCCGATTTGAAAACTCGCGGCGCATAAATTTATCACTGGAGAACGCGTGTACGAGAAATAAGTCGAATCGAAGAACGCAGGTCCGCGCGCGTATTACGAAACGGCAACTCGGGTGAAATTTTGTATCGCTGGGTGAACGAGTAACGCGTGATGCCTACATACGGCGCTAATAGGGGTGTGATAAGTGGGTGTAATACGTCGGCTAGGAGGGGTGAACTGGTCAACCAATGAAATTCTTTCTTTTATATCTGTATAGAGATGTCACTCTTTGTATGTCCGAATGATCGATTGTGTTCCCTATTTTTCCTGTCCTCATACAGGAGTCAACTTATATGTATATAGCCTTCGTTACATGTACGAGATTACAGACACCCTTCAGCCTGTTTTTCGAATCAGCGAAATTCTATTATATTAACGCGGGGCCAATTTACAAAAACATTCCCTTTTCAATGTCAAAAGTCTGTACGGTCGACTCGACTCGAGTTTCTAAAAGTGGTGCCGTTTTACACCTATACCTACCCGAGTGCTTGTGCAACTGCCAGCGCCAGTGTGTGTACCTTCACGTCGTCGTGGCCTTATCAACGTTTTGTATTCATGAGCTCCCTTCTCACCCTCCACCCTTCCGTGTCCATGTCCCTGTGTAGTGTTCAGGGGTCTATGATTGCTTTATTCGTATATATATGCTCTTATGTGTTCAGTTTTTGGCCCCCCTTCGAACCCTTTTTGCTTCTGTGTAGATCTATACTTATACGTACGTACTGCGTGCTCCAAGTATTCTCATCTGAATTTTTTATTATCGGTTTCCGTTGTTGTTATTTTACAAGCGTAATTTCCGCTTAATTTAGCGTCGATTTGGTTTATATACAATTATGATGGTTATGGATATTAGTAAGTGTTACGTGTTTCTTTTATAAGCTTCGGCGAGGTGTTATGAAAGCTAAACAATGCGAGGGTTGCCTGTTGATCGAGTCGAAGCAATTGAAACTTTGGTATACCTAATGGGTTATGGCTTGTGTAGGTCGTAAGTGTGGTAATTTGGTGAATAATTGGATTTTTTGGGCCTAACCTGTGCCATGGATCAATGCATGAGATGTTGGAGAAAAAGGAAAATTGGAGGTTAATTTTCTGTAATTTTTTCCAAGCATGACATTTTTTTAGTGTATGGAATTTTCACCAAGTGTTGAAAGAATGTTTAATTAAATTATCAGTTTTGCTCGTATTTATGATTGTTGTTTTCGAAAGTTTGATTTTTTTTTTCATAATTTGAGCAAATTTTGAGCGATGGCGCCTTTTTTCGGTTATGTTGTGTTTTTTACACATAAATTGAATGAAAATTTGATAAATTGGTAGTTTATTTAGAGAAGAGCTGGAAATGTTTTTTTGATCACTGGTCACTGGATTTTTTCAAATAAGGAAATTTTTTCGGAGAGATTTTTAGATAAAAACAGAGCATCTTTTGGTAAACTTGAGGGAATTTTTCCCATAAATGAAACGATTTTCTATGGGAAAATTTTCACATTATAGGATTTTTTAAAATGAGGTAATTATTTTTTACACATGAGATAATTTTTTTCAAGATTAAAAATTTTTTGCATGGGAGCAGATTTTCGTTTTTAAATTTGTTTCCTATTGGAAAAATTTTTCAAGTGAGAAGATGTCATAAGATTTTTTTTTTTCAAATGAGGCAATATTTTTGAGATTTTTTTTTTTTAATGATATAGGATTTTAATATGTACTTACTTAACAAGTCTTATTACTTAGTTACCCAATACCCATCTTGAAAATAAAAATAAAAATTTTTTCCTTACATTAGAAATTTTTTCAAATTGAACGATTTTCTTGATTTTCTTGGAAGTGTTTTACGTTACAGGATTTTTTCAGATATGAGACGATTTTTTCAAATTTTTGTATAAAATAATTTTTCTTGTGAAACGATTTTATGATTTTTTCAAATGAGACAATTTTTTCCAATTAGTCGTTGAAAATTTTGTCGATAGGTAGAAGCTTTTCTTTATGAGAGAACTTCTTTCAAATTGAACAATTTTTATAAAAAACTTTTTACTTTACTGGATTTTTTATACGGATGAGATGACTATTTTCAGGTGAGAGAATTAACTAATTTGGAAATTTTTTAATGAAAATTTCTAGATAGAAATAGAAAAAAAGATGTTTTGTATAACTATTTTTTTTTTCCAAATTGAATCGATTTTCAATGAGAAAGTTTTTTACATGACCAAATTTTTTCAGATGAGAGATTTTTTCTAAATGAGAGAATTTCTCAAAAATAATAATAACTTTTTTTTCAAATAAAACGATTTTCTAGGAGAAATTTTTTTTTCCAAATTTTTTTTTCCAAAAATGAGGATTTTTTCAGATGAAATAATTTTTTAGGATTGAATTTTTCATAAATGAAACTAGGTATTTTCTATGGGAAGATTTTTTTAAATAGGGATTTTTTTCAAATGAGGCGATTTTTTTTCTAATTGGTCCCTTTTTTTATGGAAGAATTTTTGTCAAATTGAACGATTTTTATGAAAAGATTAATTGTCATTTCATTGGACCTTTTCACGGATGAGATGATCATTTTCAGATGAGAATTTTTTTTTAATTCAGAAATTTCTCGATACGAAAATTTCTAGATAGGTTTAGAAAACATTTTCTTATTACATTTTTTTTCCAAATTGAACAATTTTCTATGAGAAAATTTTTTATCTAACCAACTTCTTTTTGATGAGAGATGTTTTTCAAAATTCAAATACATGGAATTTCTCAAAATTGAAAACTTTTTTGATAATTTTAATTACTTTGAGGAGATGCGATTTTTTCTATGAAACCTTTTTCCATGAGAGTTTTTTTTAATACAAAATTTTTTTGATAACAGATTTTTATGCATGAGAGAATTTTTTTCAAATGAAACTACTTTCTGAGACGATTTTTCAGTTATACCTAGGTTTTTTTTTCAAATGAGGCAATTTCTTTAGATGAGAGAATTTTATTTTGAACTAACCTTTGTTTTTAGATGATTACCTAGTAAAGGTTTTTTTAAATAAGAGAATAACATTTTTTTACCTAAAGATTTTTTACGAAATTGGAAGACTTTTTTCTGACGAAAGAATTTTTTCAAGATTGAACGTTTTTTTGATTGAAAGTTTTATTTGCATGGGTAAGAACGTAAGATATGTTTTTCAAATAATTTCTTTCTTATTTTGGATTTTTTTTTTCCAGTTGAAAAGATTTCTTTTTTCAATTGAAAATTTTTTATAGAAGATTTGAACTTTTTCGTTATAAGTTTTTTTTTTCAGGTTTAGAAATTTTTTACTATAGTAGGAAAATCTTTACATACCTATCTAAGAAAACTGATTTTTTTGCACAATAAGAGAATATTTTTCAAATTAAATAATTTTATATGAATTTGTTTTTCAAGTTGCAGGCTTTTTTTCAGATTACAAAATTTTTCAAGATACCCGAGCAGCACACTCGACAAATTATCGAAATAAAAAATCGACAGAATATCGAATTCGATAAAGTGTCGCGTTAGTTCCGCATAAATCGTGAAATTATCTTTCGATATATAGATAGATTATCGACGAATTATAGTTAGTAAAAATTTCGAGATTATAGTAAGATATTTTATCGATAATCTATCTATAATATCGAAAGATAATTTCACGATTTAGGCGGAACTTTCGCGACACTTTATCGAATTCGATATTCTGTCGATTTTTTATTCCGATTTTTCGTCTTTTACTAGCTTTTTTCTATAATTAAAAATCATTAATTAGCATAATTAATACATTAAACTATGCCTAAACACATTATTCATGTTACGGTAAGAGGATCATTTCAGAAAAAGTCAAAAAAAATTATAAAAAATATGCCACCCGTGGGGCTTGAACCATCTACCTCCTGCATGGTAATCCACTTCCTTAACCACTATGCCATACCTTATCGTTGAGGAATTAGCAATAAAACGCTTATAATAGGCAGTTTGGTACTTCCAGACGTGTTGGACTTAGAAAAATTTTCACCAATTTCAAATATCGTCACAAAATCGTTGAAAAATCGTTCGACAAATTTCAGATTATTTGTCGATAATGTAGTTTCAAATATCGCCACAAAATCGTTGAAAAATCAAATTCGAGAAATTTCAGATTACGTGTCGATAATAAAGTTTTAAATATCTTCACAAAATCGTTAAAAAATCGAATTCGAGAAATTTCAGATTATTTGTCGATAATATAGTTTTAAATATCTTCACGCAATCGTTAGAAAATCGAATTCGAGAAATTGCATATTATGTGTCGATAATATAGTTTCAAATATCTTTACAAAATCGGTAAAAAATCGGATTCGATAAATTTAATATAATCTGTCGATAATATAGTTTCAAATGTCGTCAAAAAATCCGTAAAATATCGAAGTCGAGAAATTTCATATAATCTGTCGATAATATAGTTTTAAATATCTTTACAAAATCGTTAAAAAATCGAATTCGATAAATTTAATATTCTTTGTCGATAATGTAGTTTCAAATATCTGCACAAAATCGGTGGAAAATCGGTATCGATAAATTTAATATTCTTTGTCGATAGTATCGTTGACGAATATCGTCATAAAATCTTAATAATATCGAATTCGATAGTTTTTAGATTTTTTGGCTATGAAGTTGTACCGATAAATCTTTATAATATTGTGAGAACATCTATAGATTTTCAAACGATTTTTTATCGATACGTTACATCTACCGATATTATCGATCGAGTGTGCCGCTCGGGTAACGAATTTTTTGTTTGAGTTTTTTTTTTTTTTTTTTTTTTTTTTCTGAATGAAGCATCTTTAAGATTTAAAAAAGCGGTATATTGTAAATCATTTTTTTCCATCATTTTTTTTAAATGGGTCACTTAATTTTTCAAGATGAAAAATTTTTTAGATTAAAATTTGAAATTTTTTGTTTGAGAATTTTTTTATTTTTTTATTTTTGAGTGAAGCAAATTGTTTAAGTATTTTTTTTCAATGGGTATATTGGAAATAATTTTTTTTCAGATTGAGGATTTTTTCTAATAATTTTTTTAAATTAATTATTTGAGACATTTTTAGATATCGGTGTTATGAAATGAAGAAATGCCTCCTTTTTCCCCTTTTCTCCTCAATGTGTAATGCCCTCCATTTTTTGAACAATTTCTTTGATATTGAAGAAAAGGAGACTGAAAAAGTCACCATTTTGTATAAAATATTCCATCTTATAGGTAACAGCCTATTTTTGCTAATCTGCTCGTAAACCGCGCTAATTTATACATTCAAAATACGCGGTCTACTTGCTGCGGTGCGGTGGTTAACAGGTGGAAAAATGAATTAACTCGGTGTTTATTTAGTTTGAGGCTAAATTTGATAATGATAAATGGAGAACAAAATAGTCAGAGATGTAACAAACTCTTTTGACGTGAAGGATCTGACGCGATTACTTAGTTTAAAGCTACTTAAATGGTGTTTAATTAACTCTTAACGAAGCATGAAGCTGTTTTTAACCATCACTCTACTCTCGCCTCGACCCTTTACTGTATCGTTGGATCCCTTTGATTAGTTTTAACTCGCAGTGGTTCGTAGTATGGCTCAGAATTGAAAGTCTCTTTTTCGAGTTTCCTCTATCATTATTTTTCAATTCATTTTTTCGTCTCGAAAATACTATAAATATTTAAATCGAGTCCGAGGTCGATTGACTCGTTAATCGTTGTAAAAAATGCTGTAATTTGTCGAATGTCGCGAGATGGGATGAATTTAGTAATCACTTGCGAAGAAATCTGCAAACTGCGAGACCTATGTTTGAAAAATGTATAGCTATATTGTGTAGAGTTTGAAAACATATACGATTGTTTTCCCATAAAGCTATAATATCACGATTACAGCAAATATTTACTTTACCTCCACATCTCAGCCTGTCTATCTTTTATAGTAGCTTAAGCCTATAGTTAGGTTGATGTGTGAGAAACAAGATGCGATTTATCGACGCGTTTGTTGCACTTGCCAGGCCGATACCTATTTAATTTTTGCACCATTTCTATAGGCATCGATTTCTCCATCGTTACACGCGAAGATACCTTTCAATTTTTCTTTTTTTTAAACGGTCGATTATCGAATTAAAATGTTGCCTAGGCGGGGTGAGAGGTACCCGGCGAAATTCCGGAAGATGAGTAAAAATTATAGATATTGTTGTCAAGATAAGCTTGGTACGTCGCGTCAGACTGCTAGGACGCTGCCGATGGCGGTCTATTCTGTGTCCCATCGAGTTGGTATTTTTTTGACAGAACATGATACGGCGCTGGCTGTGGCAGTGGCTTTGGCGATGCTGAAGACAAATAAGAGAGAACTGGAACTCGGTCCCAGCTCGTCTCGATGGATAACTCGTGTTTTGTCTATCTATATATTTTTTTTATTTTGTTATCTGATACCATTATCTTCAGGTTGTTGGCAACATAGGATGAGGATGTCTATTTCCTATACAATTAAGTGGCTTTTATAGTTTCCATTTGGTTTATTACGGGTAATTGAAAGTAGTGGTATTAATGGTGACACGTTTTATTAGATTATTTGTTTATGCGGGTCCATTTCGCCAGCCCCGCCCATTTCGAATTTGGAATTCGGAGTAGGGGCATTCGTTTGTGCTCGGTTTGTGCTGATTTGTGCCGTAAAAATTTTCGTTTGTGCTGCCCCCCTTCCAGAGATATTTTGAAAAACCCTTGGGCGGGGCTGGCGAAATGGTTTTTTTCAAAATTCGAATTTTGGGTCAAAATTGGTGTCATTCGTTTGTGCTAGGTTTGTGCTGATTTGTGCCGCAAAAATTTTCGTTTGTGCTGCCCCCCTTTTATGGGCGGGGCTGGGGAAATGGTTTTTTCAAAATTCGAATTCGGGGTCAAACTTGGTGTCATTTGTTTGTGCTCGGTTTGTGCTGATTTGTGCCGTAAAAATTTTCGTTTGTGCTGCCCCCCTTCCAGAGATATTTTGAAAAAACCTTGGGCGGGGCTGGGGAAATGGTTTTTCAAAATTCGAATTTTGGGTCAAACTTGATGTCATTCGTTTGTGCTAGGTTTGTGCTGATTTGTGCCGCAAAAATTTTCGTTTGTGCTGCCCCCCTTCCAGAGATATTTTGAAAAAACCTTGGGCGGGGCTGGGGAAATGGTTTTTTCAAAATTCGAATTTTGGGTCAAACTTGGTGTCATTCGTTTGTGCTAGGTTTGTGCTGATTTGTGCCGCAAAAATTTTCGTTTGTGCTGCCCCCCTTCTATGGGCGGGGCTGGGGAAATGGTTTTTTCAAAATTCGAATTCGGGGTCAAACTTGGTGTCATTCGTTTGTGCTCGGTTTGTGCTGATTTGTGCCGTAAAAATTTTCGTTTGTGCTGCCCCCCTTCTATGGGCGGGGCTGGGGAAATGGTTTCAAGTAAGGGGAGAAGAAGGGGTCCAATGAAAATTTTGATACTGTCAATCGTTTGTGCTAAGCGAGTAGAGATTTGTGCCGTACTCGATTTTCACCTCTACCCCCTCCATCCTATTTTCAATAATATTACCATCGTTAATATACGATTGGGAGCAATGGTTAGGTTGCATAATTTTCCATTTTTTTTAGAAAATCTTTTCTAATGAAATGAAAAATTTTTTTTGAATTCGATGTTATTTTTTTGAATTTTGTAATCAACAAATTAAAAAGATACGTACTTATACATTATTTCATAAAGCAGACCCCAAGAGACTTTTTAACAATTTCTTTTTCTTCGTCATACGTACTTCAAGAAGTGAACCTACATGAAAATTAAAAAAAAAAAAATCTTTATTCAATTTTTTTAATTTAGGAAAATTTTGACTTCATGGCCGAAATAGAATGGCCAGATTTCGAAAATCGAAATTTTTATGGCCATTTTTGAATGAAAAATCTTAATTCTGAAATCAAGTATCTTCACTCAAAAAAATTACTTGGACAAATTAAAGAGAATACACGAACTTGAGAAAGAAGGTTTTAGTACCTATACACAGGCTCAAATAGGTCCAATGGCTCGAATACCGTTTGTAACATACATCAAAATGTGAAATATTTTCCATGCAAGATTGGCTGTGATTGGCGGGTGGAAATTAAGTACCTTCTGTTGGAAATTATTCGAAAACATTATGCAAAAGATTGCCAGGGAAAAATAAATGCAAAAAAACTCTGACGCATTAATGCGTCAGAAAAGCTGATTTTTTAAATTATTATTTTATCAATTATTATTATTAAATATTATCATTTTTTCATTTCAAATCAATAATTTTTGTCAAAATGTTTTTTACTCGCATTCTCATTTAAGTATCAAAAATAAATAAAATTTCATTTTTCTCAATAACTTTAATATTATTATAATATTTTCAAATTTTCATTTATTTTCATCATTTGAAAAAACAAAAACTAACCAAGTTTCGTTTTTCTTTGAACTCCAATAATTATTTTTAAATTATTTTTTTTCTTTTTCAATTTATTTTATTATTTTCTCAGAAATTTTCAAAATGTTCATTTTGTATAATTTAGTCTGTTTAAAAATATGGTATTTCTTTCAATTTTCTCCAATCCAGCAAACTTTTATTTCAATCCGCAAAATTTTATTTATTTTGCCTAGCATTTTATTTCAGGTCGAAAAAAATTTAAACTTTTCTCCCCTCTTTAGACGTCGACGAGCACCGCGTCGACGTCATATCATTTTTTATTTAAATATGCTAGGCATTATTAAAAAAATGCATCAAATTTTATAAAAAACCATTTCCCCAGCCCCGCCCATAGAAGGGGGGCAGCACAAACGAAAATTTTTGCGGCACAAATCAGCACAAACCTAGCACAAACGAATGACATCAAGTTTGACCCAAAATTCGAATTTTGAAAAACCATTTCCCCAGCCCCGCCCAAGGTTTTTTCAAAATATCTCTGGAAGGGGGGCAGCACAAACGAAAATTTTTACGGCACAAATCAGCACAAACCGAGCACAAACGAATGACACCAAGTTTGACCCCGAATTCGAATTTTGAAAAAACCATTTCCCCAGCCCCGCCCATAGAAGGGGGGCAGCACAAACGAAAATTTTTGCGGCACAAATCAGCACAAACCTAGCACAAACGAATGACACCAATTTTGACCCAAAATTCGAATTTTGAAAAAAACCATTTCGCCAGCCCCGCCCAAGGGTTTTTCAAAATATCTCTGGAAGGGGGGCAGCACAAACGAAAATTTTTACGGCACAAATCAGCACAAACCGAGCACAAACGAATGCCCCTACTCCGAATTCCAAATTCGAAATGGGCGGGGCTGGCGAAATGGACCCTGTTTATGCGCCTGCATGATACGAACGCGTATTGATGCGATTATTCTGCGAATACTCGACAAGATTTTTTAAAATATTTAATAATCGAGGGGGGTACCTATGCCTAAACAAGTGTGTATGTGTGAGGTAATCTGTAGTTGGTACCTCTACCTATATTTACTATAGGTATCTTACAACACTCATGTGTAAACTACATATTCTTCTATATAGACTTGGTTTTTTTTTAACCTCTTCAAACTGTACAATGCATAGACATAGAGAAGAACTCACGCAGTGTAGCGCCCGTGTCATTATATTAGTATGTGACCTATCATAATAATTGTACGTTGACTGTAACATAAGGATTAAAATGTAACGAGTGGACTTCCCGCGAGCTCAGAATACGAAAAAAAAATGTTTAATTTATATAGTTTTATCGAAATTACCATGGTGAATTTGACGAATTTCCAGGAAGCATCGTGTATCTAATACGAGTACGAACTGGTTGAAAAATTTGTACAATTTTATAAGCCTTTATCGATGCTGTATAGGTACTTGAGTAATTAATCTCGTGAGTGGACTGTGGTGTAAAGTTTCAACTGGAATTTCGTCAAGTGACAAGTTTCTCGACTCTTTTGAGAAAAATAATAGCAGTCGAGAAGACCTAAAATATTGTATTGTGACGTTAGAGATTGTTTGCACGATACGCTTTGCTTGTTGGATTTTCGATATTATATGTTTTTTGGTTTTATTTTTTAAAAATTAACTCGATGGTAATGTTGTATAGGTATAGGTGTAGATATACTATTGGATTATCCTCATTCTCGAATCTCTATAGTTAAATTTTTTATTCACTTTTTATTTATTTATTTATTTATTTTTTAAATTGAAAATCCTGAAATAATTTCACTTCTTTTGGTTCAGATTTCCTAATGTTGAAATAAGGTCATTGTGCCTAATTGTGAACACTTTCGTTTTTTAAACATTTTTTCACTTCTTTGAACACATATAAAATTCAATCGCAGAAAGTTTTTTGAAAACTCTTAATTTCGATGAAAAGGGCATAATACTTTAGGCTTTCAAATGAGAGTAAAAGGAAATTTTTATCTCAATTAGTCTTGGAGTTATTAGAGTGTTCACTAGGGTGGAATGATTTTGACTTTTTTTCGAAAATCGAAACAGTCTTCGGCACAAAAGTTGTGTTTTGGTGTCAAAATAAAGTGTTAAAAATTTGAACCCCCTCGGTCAATATTAACCAATGCTTCAGGGGTCCAAAGTTTTCAAATTTCAGTAAAATTTCTCATATAATAAAAAAAAAAAAAAAAAAAAATTAACAATTTTTCAGAGGTCTAGTCGATGGTAGGGGTCCTCTTGGTGACCCAGAACCCGGTCATCCATCAAAAAATTGCATAAAAGTATAAACAGGGGTTTCCAAAATATCCACATTTTTGCATAATTATACCAAAATCAAGAAATGCGCGAATATTTTTATTTTATGAGATATGTTGCATATTTTGAGGTTTACATATTTGAAAATATCTTCAAAATGAAAGGGAAGTCCCATCACCACCACCCCTCAATAGAAAATGGGACATTTTGCTATGAAAACGTTGTCCTGTGTTTTTTAATGAAATTACTTATTTTACCTACTTTGTATTAGGGCAAAGTGAAAAAATTACCACTCTAATTACTATATGCATGAGAGCGGTTCATTTTGTGTTGAAAACATCCCATCAAAATATTAGACTCCTTCCTCAAAGGCGCAGGGCGTTAGGGATCCTCAAAGTGGGGTCAGTTTTGGAAAAACAAAGTTTTCATGGCAAAATGTCTCATGTTCTATGGAGGGGTGGTGGGGATGGGACTTCCCTTTCATTTTGAAGATATTTTCAAATATGTAAACCTCAAAATATGCAACATATCTCATAAAATAAAAATATTCGCGCATTTCTTGATTTTGGTATAATTATGCAAAAATGTGGATATTTTGGAAACCCCTGTTTATACTTTTATGCAATTTTTTTATGGATGACCGGGTTCTGGGTCACCAAGAGGACGCCTACCATCGACTAGACCTCTGAAAAATTGTTAATTTAAAAAAAAAAAAAATTATTATAATATGAGAAATTTTACTGAAATTTGAAAACTTTGGACCCCCTGAAGCATGGGTTAATATTGACCGAGGGGGCTCAAATTTTTACCACGTCATTTTGACACCAAAACACAACTTTTGTGCCATAGGCTGTTTCGATTTTCGAAAAAAAGTCAAAATCATTCCACCCTAGTGTTCACAATTAGGAATGCGTTTGTTCACAATTAAACGAAATTTATGCCTAATTGTGAACACTATGAAATTTATTCTACAGCTCTTGTTCTCGTGATCGGATGTTGAAAGTAACTTCAAATTCGTATTCAGGGTAGTCGAAATATATAGAAATGACCTCAAAAACGTCGAAATTGCTCCTTTTTGTTACAAAAGGGGGCTGGTGCCTCCCCGCCCCTCCATGCGAATTTGAGGGGGGAACCCCGTTCTCTGAAAAAAATTTTTGATCTCAACGTTCATAATATCAACTTTTATGCCTTCTATATCATTAATAGTCATGTTTTCCAGTTTTTACTTGGTGTTCACAATTAGGTTAACACGTGTGAATTTTCGCCTAATTGTAAACACCCCCTCTCTTCCGCCGTTATAACTTTACGGAAAAATTTGCACAGTCATAAGTTGAAGGACCTTAGTTAGTATAGTTTGGTGCTGTTTTGATGGCTAAACCTCGATTTTGTCATCAGAAATGAAGCGTTTCCAAAATATCTGAAAATTCAGAAATCACGAATTTGAAACATCTTTTACGTTTTCGACCATACTGCGCGTTCTAACCGGCCGATTGGCATCAAATTTTGATGATATGATGTTGACGAATATTCACGCTTCAGATTGATAAGCTTTGTTTTTTTATAGCGGATTATGCACAATCTGGATTTTGGATTGTGAGGGTTTGTGCGAATCCATTTAATAATCTGCTCGATGAGTAGATTATGAAATTGGATTATGGATTTTACTGTGTTCTTTTGTTTTGTTTTTGATAAAACTTTCAGAATAATTGATCAGAACATTTCTAAACCTTTTTTTAAGAAGTAAATGTTAGAATCCATAATCCAGATTCTGCACAATCCGCGATAAAAAAACAAAGCTAATGAAAAAGATTGTCATCTTTTTCTTGAAAAAATCAAATTGTTTGAAGTAAGCAGAAAATAAAAAAGGAATGGAACATTTTTAGTAAATTCGCCTAAAATTGTTAAATGAGCGCTTCAAACTCACAGTTTTGATTTTTCAAAAAAAAAAAATTGCAATGTTTTATTTATTTATTTTTTTGTCAACCTTTCTTCAATATTTAATTTTTCAAACTTCTTCCAATTTAAAATTTTTTAGAACATTAATTTTTCAAAATTTCGATTTTTCAAATAAGTTTATTAAAATTTATAGGTAGGTAAATTTTCAAACATTTTTAAAATTTTTATTTTCAAAAATTTTCCCAAATCTCACTTAAAAAAAATCATTCTTGATTTTTCAAAATTCTTCTAGATTTTGATTGTTATAGGTGCACTTTTTCACGCTTGCGATTTTTCAAAAAAATATCCAAAATCAAAATAATGTTATTATTAATCAATTTTCTCAAAATTTTGTTTTTCAAAACTTATTCAAATTTTAATTTTTTTTAAAATTCTTAATTGAAAATAAATTTTATAAATTAGCTTTAGAATCTTTAATTTTTCAAAGTTCTTCAATATTTTGGTAACGAAATGATTGTATAGGTATTTTTATTATTATTTTTTAACGTTTTTTCATAGGTGTGGCCATTCTTGGGAATGGGGTTGGAGATAACAGCTCTGCAATTTTCCGATCATATCTAAACATATGTAGATTGTATATTTAGGTACCTCTACTTATGAGATTGTAGAAAAAAGGTCATTGGATTTTTAATTCGATTCAAAAAGTATCGAGAAAATTTTTCGTTCTATTTTCCTTCCCAAGGTTTGTTTCATTGGAACCTATAGATTTTAAATCGAGTTTCCCATTTACATGTTTCATTTTCTTTTTTTTGGCGAGTAAGACGTATTTATCTAAGTAGGTAGTTTTAAAATATTTCAATTCAAGTTCACTCTTTCGAAATCTCATCACTTTGGCAAAAACATAGGCCTAATTACCAATTTTCCTTTCCTATATGGGTCTTTGATTAGTGTAAATTTCATTTCATTTCATTTTTTCTCACGTGAACTATTCCAGTTCCAAAAATCATCTCGACCTAAACCTCTCAAAACATACTTTACCAAATATACGAGTTCATTAAAAGACAAACCGTAACAATCAGACCACCCTTTCATTACACAGGGCATCAAAATATCCTTAATCGAAGCTATTAAAATAAACTCTTGTATGCTTATGCTCGGACAATGAATACAGCAAACCTCAACATACCTCAACGAAAACCACACACGCATCATGAATTCTCGTATTGTACTCTTTGGTACACTTCGAAAAATTCAATTCCCTTGTGAGAATTAGAAGAGAGATTTTTTTTTTCTCGTAATTTTTATATTTCATATCTCGCGAGACGACTCGTACCATCACAATGAATGAACAGAAAACTTACACCTTTTATCTATATAAGGTGAATTTGGCGAGCATCTTTGGGTTATAGAATGCTATTGAGAAGTCAAGTTACTTCCTTGTTTGAATAAACGTTTTGGTCAGATATTTCACATATCGATTGTCAATTCTGTCACAACAAAGGACTCCTTTGGAGAATGCTGGCATGTTTATTTTCATTTCTACCTGTTTCTCAACTTATTGACGTAGGTCAATGTGTGAAATGAAAGATCGCTGCGGATATGTAAGGTGCGGATGGACCAGGATTCTGGAAATTCGATGTAATATTACGTTTAGGGTTATTTTTAATATTTGATTTTTTTTTTGGGGAAAAAATTTCATCCTACTATTTTGGATGATGTTTTTTCCTCCATAAATCTGTATAAAAATAATACCAACGAGTATACGTGTACCTAAGTTATATTCAGCCATCTTACTACCGAATGGAACCAATAACATTGTCGACACCAATAACAAGAACTACTAAGTACTCGCACTAGCGATCCATCATAAAGATGTCAAGTCTTACGACTCCCCTCGTATTACATCCATTTAGAGTTTCACTTTGTATACGCGAAGAGAGAAAAAAAGGGGACCATTATTTGCGTATGTGTTAGTTGATAATTTTGATATCCTATACAGTAATGGATATACTCATATAGTCCTACGCCACGTACCGCTGTGATAATAATTTTTCCGCTTTGGAAAAAGTTTTCGCAAAATTTATATATTTTTGTCTCTCGACTCTCGAGGGATCAAGGACGCAGGCGGATAATTAACCTAAGAGGATTATTTTTTCCACTCCAAAAACAGCCTCGACGAGGGTATAAATTTTTGGAAAATTATAAAAATTAATACCTCCTGTACCCAAGTTGCTCTGCAGCGCAGCGACAAAGTTGAGAGTTTCATATGCGAGTATATATGGTTTGGTGCTGGTATAAAATAAGCCAGAAGCCGATGGTTAAATTTAACGAAATCAAATCAGTTTACATTTGTTGTAAATGTCACGGAAAAGAACGCTTATGGTAGTAAAACCGTGATACGAAGACTCAGAAGAGGATTTCAATACAGCCGGTTAAATGGGCCCCTTCGGGGAACAATCGAAACCCACACATACCCTTATCCGTTGCTTTCGCCTTGCTACAGATGTTCGGACTGTTTGATTGATCGATTACTTTTTCTATAATGACATCTTTACGAAAAAAAAGTCTGTTGGCAGATTACCTATTCATCCCAAGTTTTTGCGAAAAATCGGGAAAACGTTGACTAAGATGTTAAAAATTCGATATGCTCGAATCTGAAATGAACGAGCCCGATACGAGGCTATGTATGCTATGCCTTTATATGCTGATGGAGGTTTTCAACTCGCTAAAAGTACATACACGTACGTACCTTGCCTACACTGCCAAGGTAGATTTTTAAAACTTTTTACCGTGTAAAAATTATCTAATGTGTGGCATAATCGTGTTGGTGTTATGTTGCCGAAAGTTTTCCAATCCGATGGCTTGAGTCATCAATATATGTTTTTTTTTTTTTTTTTTTCGTATATTAAAGTATAATATCGTGCTATGAAAATAACATGAACTTCGTTTTAGGATCGATTACACTATATACGTCGGGGTATGAGAGAGGGTCAAGTATACGTACGATATGATGGCTTTCGTTCATATGTCAATATATATTCTCTACAGATTCATTTTAACAGATATGAAGCTGTAAATTATTGATTGCGAGTGAACGTATGTACATATATCTGGGATTTAAATTTGAGTGAATTCGTATACATACTATGTAATGAGTGAATGAAGTAATATTTTTCGAAATATGAAAAATCAACAAATAGGTAGGTAGTCGTTCGTGTGTTCTGTGCCCGTTTTGTGTAATTTTTCCTCGATTCTTTGAAGTATTCATGATGGTGGTTTATGGAAGGTCGAATTCATTATACTCGTAAATAATGAAAATATTTCACTCGATGAATGAACTTGAGTTCAAATTATTGCGTTTAAAAAAATGACAAAAGTTGATAATTTGTGAAGTCATTTTTAAATTTTTAACAAAATGAACACATTTAGTGAAAAAATTTTCCAAAGTGGTCTCTATTTTTTTCTCATTAGTGTGATCATATAATATTCATTTCTTTTTTTTTTCTTTTTTTTCTTTTAAATTACCCTCTTGTGAATTTATCAAGATTATTGATGAGCTTTGAAGTATTGTAAAATTTATCAAAATTGTATGAAACATTGTGAAAAAATGATGGTAAAAACTATTTATGCGATATTCTAGAAATTCATTCAAGTTTCATAGAAACAATTCAAAGTACCTAGTGTAAAAATATTGTTAAAATCACATTGAAATGGTTTTAAAGTTTTATAAAGTAGGTCAAAATGATTTAAAAAGCATTAAATAATAATTAAAAATTGTAAAAAAAAAATTGTTGGAAAATTTTCACAATATACTCGTACGTCGAATTTTCTATTGCTAACCTTAATTTAAACTCATTTTTGTGACTTACCTATTTTATTAATTTAATAGGTAAGGTTTTCAAATGACTTAATTCTTTCATTTGAACAGCTTTTTACAATTTTTAAATTTATTTTTACAAAAAATTTTCATTTTGATAATTTTAAAAATATTTCTAAAAAAGTTTTCATCGTATTTTAATCACTTTTTCCACTTCAAAAAATTGAAAACTTTTTCAAGCTTTCTCAAAAAAAAAAAAAAAGAAAGAAAGAATTAAGACAAGTATGTAAACATTGTTATAGAAAACTCAGAAAAATTTTTCTATGAAAAATTGAAAGATTTTTAACAATGATTCAAAAATTACATAGAATTTCTTTTCAAAAAATCGATTTTTCAATTTTTTTTTGGAAAAGAATCTCAGAAAAATTTTGAAGTTTTTTTTTCTCTTGAAAAGTTGAAAAGTTCAAGAAAAAAATTTATTCTTTAACAAAAATGAGAATTTGTTTTCTTAAATGAATTATGAATCTTTTTCTTGAAAAAAAAAAAAAAAAAAAAAAAAAATTTCTAAAAAAAGAATGTTTTGTATCAAAACTCATTTGGCACTACTTGCAGTTAGCCTGAGGTATGTTGTGTTCAGGCCCGAAGAGAAGGGGGCAGAGGGGGCATTTTGCCCCGGGCCCGGAATTTTGCTAGGGGGTCCAAGGTGAATTTTTTCCGCTCAAGTTGGAAAAATCACATAATTTTTGGTCAAAAATGCTCTTGGAAGAGGGCACGAAATAATTTTTGCCCCGGCCCCATTTTGGCTCTCGACGGGCCTGGTTGTGTTGCTTAAAAAGGTTCATACATACTGTTTTAATGGAAATTTCAACATATTTTTGAATTCTTATTGGTATCATAATTTTTCAAGTTGAAAATTTTTCCCCCCAATTTTTGACTAATTACTTTTTTTCGATATTGATCATACATATTTAATCTAGGTAATATTTTCATATTATTATTTTAATTGATTTAAATAGCTGACGTTAATGGCCTAGACGCCGGGCGTCATTAAATAAAATAAAATTCTATTCTATAGGCATTTTCCAATCGTTTTATTCCGATTCAAAAAATAATAATATAGACGATTATGTTTGAACACAGAGTGTACTTTCTCTTAAATATGTGGTTTTTCTCTCGTTAATTTGAAAATAATTCAACAGTAAATTAAATTAAATCACAAATTATTACATACTCAATGCACCATCTCTCTTTAAGGGTTGTAAGCTTATAAATCGCTAAATGATAGGGGTTCGTGAAAAACGCTGCGAGTATGCATTTGATCAACTAATAAAATTCGCAGTTGTGTTGCTAGTTCAGCAATGAACTCTAGGTTACTCTCGAGGGTACAGTTTGATTTTATCGTTGTTGGACAGATGGCGCCAGAAGTATTTTTTTAAGAGTGTGTGATGACTGATGACTCGTCCAAAGGGGTGCCATGGCATTGCACGTGAGTATTTCTCACTTCCCTGTTGAATATTTGAAATTTTTTGAAACATATGTAAAATATTCATATGATTATAGCGAAGCTCTTGAGAAAGCTGTTTTAAAATTTGTAAGTGACCAAATTGTGTATAAAATGATACAGACACTTTCATCAGTAATTTTTCCTCACTTGTGAGGGAAGTTATTTTTTTCAGATTTTCTTTTCGTCTGAATTATTTTTGTCTGATTTTTTTCATCATCAGTAATCTTTTGTCAAAATTATTACATATTTGGAGCTATTTTTGACAACTTTACATTCGAGTTATCCTTTGTCAGGATTTTTTCATCTGAATTGTTTTTATCAGAATGATTATTTTGAGCAAATTTTAGTCAGTTTTTCATCATGTCATTTTTTGTCAGAATTATTATGTGGCTCTAGTGTAAATTTTTCATTATTATTCATCAGAGTTATCATTTGTCAGAATTTTTTATCAGAATTATTTTCATCAAATTTTTTCTTGCCAAAATTAATTTTGCCAGATTTTTTTTCAACAGAGCAATTTTTGGTCAGATTTATTATTTGGAGCTATTTTTGTCAACTTTTCATCAGAGTTATAATTTGTCAAATTTTTTTCATCAGCGTCATTTTTTGTCAGAATTATCATTTTGACCTATTTTGACAATTTTTTATCATAGTTATCAGAATATTTTATCACAATTATTTTTATAACATTTTTTCTTGTCAAAACTTCGCTTAATTTCGTCAAATTTTTTTCATCAGCGTCATTTTTTGTCAGAATTATCATTTTGACCTATTTTGACAATTTTTTATCATAGTTATCAGAATATTTTATCACAATTATTTTTATAACATTTTTTCTTGTCAAAACTTCGCTTAATTTCGTCAAATTTTTTTCATCAGCGTCATTTTTTGTCAGAATTATCATGTGGGGCTATGTTTGTCAAATTTTCATCCAAGTTGTCATTTGTCATATTTTTTTATCAGCATCATTATTTGTCAGAATTATCAGTTGGAGTTATTTTTGTCAACTTTTTATCTGAGTTGTCAGAGTTTTTTCATCAGAATTGTTTTCATCATTTATTTTTTTTGGTCAAAATTATCATTTGAAGCTTTTTGACAAATTTTTTATCAGAGTTATCATTGGTCAGAACTTTTTAATCGGAATTATTTTCATCGTATTTTTTCTTGTCAAAACTAATTTTGTCAGATTTTTTTTCATCAGCATGATTTTTTGTGAGGTTTATCATGTGGGGCTATTTTTGTCAAATTTTCATCTTGAGTTATCATTTGTCAGATTTTTTTTATCAGCATCATTTTTTGTCGGGATGATCAGTTGGAGTTGTTTTTGTCAACTTTTTATCTGACTTATCATTTGTCAGAATTTTTTCATCAGAATTATTTTCATCATATTTTTTGTCAAAATTAATTTTGTCAGATTTTTTCATCAACGTCATTTTTTTCGTCAGAATTATCATTTGAAGCTTTTATGACAATTTTTTTTATCAAGAGCTGTCATTTTGTCAGAACTTTTTATCAGAATTATTTTCATCATATTTTTTCTTATCAGAACTAATTTTGTCAGATTTTTTTTTCAGTAACGTCATTTTTTTGTCGGAATTATCTTTTGGAGCTATTTTGACAACTTTCTTTGTCAGAATTTTTTATATCAGAATTATTTTCAGCAAATTTTTTCTGGTCAAAATTAATTTTTTCAAATTTTTTTCATCGGTGTCATTCTTTGTCAGGATTTCTTATCAGAATTATTTTCAGCTCAAAATTAATTTTGTCACATTTTTTTCTTCATCTGCGTCATTTCTTTGTTGATTTTTTTTTTATTAGAATTATTTTCTTAGATTTTTTTCTTGCAAAATTATTTTATAACTAATTAGTTTGTCAATAAAAATTACTTGTTTTACTTCCAGTTTGCCATAATTCAATTTCAATTTTCAATTACCAATTTTAATCATTTTTTGTCTCTTCAGCGGCTTCAGCTTTGTATCCTAACCCTTTCTTCATCATTTAAAATGAACATCGTCTATAAAATAGTTTCGGTATTTTGCCACAGATAGGGTCATGTACCAATATCTTCTCAGCACAGCCTCACCAAACGAATCAGCTGTCCGCTCCGCCCATTAATCATTCGGTGTCATGTGACGTCATCGTTTCTTTCTCGCGTGATTGACATCTTTACTTCTGTTATTGCCTACAAGTTAGCGGCCATCTTTTTGAAAGTGAAAAAAACTTCTAGGTGTTGCTGCGGAACGTTTGTGTAGTATTTTTCATTTATTCGGCCGAATGTTCAATGACAAAATTATTCTATGTATTGAAAGTATACCTATACTTACTTGTTTTTTTGCATGAATTATTTTTTCGAATATTTGAGTTTGGAAATTCGAACCTATTTGAGTGTAGTTTTGGTAGTTTTCTGAGACTTGAAAAATTGTCAATTTTTTTTTTTTAAATTCTGCCGAGTAGTTGACCTCTGTTCCCGCATCTTGAATCATTTTCACAGACCTGTAACTTTTAAATGGATGTTTTTGGCGCCAGTGCTATCTCAATATAAATGTTTGGTAATTTTCGATGTACAGATTGTATATTACATATATCCGAGAGAATCTGCATTTTAAAAAATAAATTACCGCATCTCACGCTCTTCGAAGTCGAACGTAACACCAATGTAGGATTTCTTCATTAAATGGCCTAGGAAGAAGACTCGGTTGCGAGAAAAATGATTTTACAAATGAAGAGCGCAACGATCGATCAACATATCGCGGTTGAATTTTTAATTATAGGTTGTTGGTAGTATTTCGTGAACGCGATAGACGAATTGCAGACTCGTGGGATGATTGATTGAACCTGCGTACCTCAGTCTAGTCTACACGTTTCGATTGTAATTACTCGGTTAATTTTTCAATTAAGTTTGCCATAAGGAGTTGAAACCCCTCGATATTTGAATTTTTTTATTATATCTGTCTGCAATGGAAGCATGCGTATATGAAGTTCGTTCGCTGTGGGAATAATTGTGTATGGAGAATTGGAGTGGAGACCGTGTGAGGTGCATTTTCAAGGTTAACAAACTTGATAACTTTCACACGAGTCAGATGAACTGGAAGTTTATGATTTTTGATAGGTTGGACGTTGTTGTTGTTTGGCGGATGTCTGACGAGTCTTGTTATATGACGGCTTTGAATGCCACCGAAAAAAAACACCGATGCACTGGGACCTCACCTCGGTGCGGCCCAAGCTTCATCATTTGATCGGCTCGCGCGGTGTCGGTGAGCTGAACCGAGTCTTACGAACCTGTCATAAAGCAACGTATTATTTAATACGATGGAACCAATTATTTACCAGCGGGTACGCGTATATACAAGATGTACCTCCGGCGCTTTAATTTATTAAAGAGAAAAAAAAATCACAAGACAACGAATTGCTCCCATCAGCTTTTCAAAGATGGCGTGTTTCTTATTCTATATAATTACGTTAGAATATCATTTTTCACCGCTCCACCCTGCGTTTTAAATAATTGGATTCAACCTGAGTGTACCAAGAGACCAGCGACTCGACTAGCCGATTCGATGTGTATGTCTCAACCCTTGAGCTCGAACGCCTGTACCTTTATTATCTTCATTATTTTTCCTTCCAGACCATTCTCATTCTTACGTATATTTCGCCGTTCTTATATATTTTTTTCTCTCCAGACCAAATTAATTGGGCGTGGTTTTTTTGTTTCATTTTTACAATTCAAACCTTATAATATTTCGAATGTGGCCGAAAAATAAGTCTGCGACTGGCATTCACCTCTCTGCGGTAATCGCTACCGGCTATTCCACTATACACCGATTTATTATAAAGTGAAGTTGATTGGTTAGGTTTTTATCTTTCTCTTTTTATACCTTTCTTCCTTCTGCCATAGTTTTTTTTCTTATCGAGCTAGCGCGAAATTAAACGTGTTTTTCGTGTTTTTTTTATGTGTTTTTATGTAGGTTTCAAAATGGTGATTCGAGTATATATTTATGGCCGTTGGCTCGAACTTAATTAAAATGTGAACTTTTCGGATTTTAAATTAGAAATGGCGTCTATGTGGCATTTGAAAAAAAATACACGTTTTTAATTACTGTGCTGGATTTGTATGTAGAATGTCATGTCAGTGAGGTGTTGAGGTAAAATGTGGTTCCATTCACGAAGTACTCGTACTTACTTACTTGCACATTCACACCAACGTCACGAACTGGTTTCAGAAGTCGATGAATGAATTTTTTCTCCAGTCTATTATCTAGGAGTTCGTACGGAATTTCGTATACTTACCTGGATGAGAGGTGATGATCTATAAGGTCGATCGGTGCTTTGATGAATGAGGCCATTGATAGGAGAATTACCGTCTTTGAAAATGAGTACACGAGAAATAAAATATGAAAAGAAGGATTAAAACTTTTTGGGAATTATTGAAAGGTGTAAGATTTCATTGAATCGAGTTTTTCATTGATGGAATTTTTTATTCACTTGTAACAAATTAACGAAAAAATTAATATTTGAAATTCAATTTAACACAGCGTTCTTAAAATTCTTTTTCAAAATAAGAATATTTTACCCCCCCCCCCCCAAAAAAAAAAATCAAGGGAAATTACTTGAAAAAAATCAAGTACCTAAATAAGTATTAGTTCCAACAGATTTTAAAATGATTTTTTTTTTTAATATCTCAAATAAAAGAGTAGACCAGAGATCAGACATACATCTTCCGTAAATGGTTTTGAAAAAAATATTCACTGAAAATAATTTTTTATAAACATTTGAAAACTTTTTTGAATTTTTTATTTTTTAATGATTAATCGAAAATTAATTTCTTTTTGACTTAAGAAAATTATCAAAATTAAATTCAACAAATCGTTCTGAAAAAATTAGGAAAATTATTACAATTGGATATTTACAAAATGAGTCGATTTATTTTTAGAAGTAAAAAACTCAATAAAATTTACAAAAATTGGAAAAAAATAAGTTTTAACATATCTAGTTATTTTTTAAAATGGTAGGTATAGAAAATAATTTTTCATTATTATTTTTTTTTTTGAAAGTACCTCAATTAGATAAGCATACTTACCTATACGTGAATGTAGAAATTATTTCTGAAAATTGAAAAATTATTTACAAAATACCCGAAGTTAATTTTAAAATGTTGAAAAAAAAATAAACTAAAAAAATTGGCCGAAAAAATAAAATTTGAAAAAATTGAAAAATTAGCTACAACAAATTTTAATAACTGAAAAAACGGTATTTCATTTTTTATCTGCATTTTTTTTGTAATATTGTTAAAAAAAATTACCTGAATTTTTGAAAAAATTGTAAAAATTTCGTTTCAAAACTAAAATGATATCAATATCCCACATTGGAATACATAGAAGTGGAATTGGATTTTTTAAAGAAAACTGAAAATAAATTTTCGAAATACTTTGAAGAAATTATTGATTTTAATTGACTTTTTTGTTGTTGAAAAATTGTAAAAATTTACAAGCATTTGAATGCTTTTGAAGAAATTGTAAAAAATAATATATTTTGTAAAAGTGATAAAAAAAAATTCTTATTTTTAATTGGTGAAAGCATTGCTTTTCGATTTATAAAACAAGTACATACATATAATATATTTTTCATTTACAATTTATATTTTTCCAAACAATTGAAGGAATTGGGCTTAGAAGTTAAGGATATTTTTTTTTTTTAAAGAAAACTGGAAAATTGATTTTGAATTAATCACTTGGAAAAAATTTGTTGTTTTATTTTTTTAAAAATAATTAATGCTTACGCGAATGTTTTTATGAAAATTTTAATTTTTTTCTCAAATAGAGGAAATGGATTTTATTTTAGGCCTATAGAAAAAATGATAGATTTTTTTTTTTTTTAAAGTTGATGAATAATTTATTTATTTTATTTGCAATGAATTTATAGATTTTTTTTTGAGACGTGACGAAATTACCTGCCTACGCATTCAGAAAAAAATGAAAAATGAATTTTCGAAATGAAAGAAATTCACATACCATAACTTAAATTTCTTTTCAAATTGTAAAAAATTGACATATTATACCTGCATATTTTTGAAGAAAATAATTGTAAAACTATAGGTAATTATGTAGGTACATTTTTTTAAATTGAATAAATCAATTTTTTATTTAAAAAAAATTAATGAAATTGTTTTTTGGTTTGAAAAGTGATGAAGTTAGTTGTTGAAGGGGACCAAAAAAAATGAATCTTGAATTAATCCTTTGAAAAAAAAATTGCAATAATAGATTTTAGAAAAATAAAATAAAAATATTTTTATTGAAAAAAAAAATAATCACTTACCTAGGTATTTTTTTTTAAATATAGAAAAATGTTAAAGCATCTATGAATGTGGATGTTTCTAAAAAAATTGCATTTTTTTCAAATTGAAGAAATTGTTGATTAAAAAAAAAAAAATGAAGAAATTAATTTTGTAAAGAAATCTGAAGAAATTAATTTTAATTACCAATTAAAAAATTGAAAAATTTTAAATTGGTTAAATGTTTTTGAAAAATTGTGACCTTTTATTGTATTCTAAATTCTATCATTTGATAAAAATTGAAAAAAAAAAATATATTTTCAGTAAAATTTCAATTAGTTAATTCATCTTTAGTAAAAAAAATTTGGAAAAAAACCTAAGTCATCTCAATGCAAAAATTACGTACGTGTTCTTGTACTCATGATCTAATTCCTCCAATTACAATAATCGTACCCCTCAAAAAGTGATCCATTGATACGAGTATTGGAATCAGCTAAGAAAAAATGCAAGTGGAATGTTATCCCTGTAAAACGCTGATGCAGCTACGGCGTTAAAAACCCTTATATACAACAAGGATGCGAATGTTACACATTTGGAATATAGAGACATGCTGATACTGTCGATAGTATACCGGGATAAAATAATGGGTACACTAACTAAGTAAAGAACAAACGAACGGACGAGTTAAGAAGCGGAAAAGACTGCTACAGCAGATATAAGAAAGAAAAAAAAATAGCAACGCACTTGTGACGTTGATTGATTGATTGGATTGTAGATGCGGAGCTTCCAAACATACAAGACTAGGTGCAGAATCCGGGGTAAGTCTAACTTCACTCATCTGTCGGGCCTTTGAAAAACCTTTGCGTCATGCCGCTTTACAAAATTCTTACCCGAAAAAAAAAGGACAAGCTACAAATATACATAATAATACGGCAGTTTTGTGCACTACGTTCCGCACATTTAGGCTTAACGTTCCAATTCAACAGAAAAAATATAAGAAAACTGGATTGAAAAGGGAAAATACCTACATCGGCAAAAATACGTACTCAACTACTCATATAACCATTTTTAGCTCACGATGTGTATTTCGAGTCGACGAGTATGTTAGATTGTATACTTACGATGCTCAAATACCTAACACCTTTCTCTACACCTCATCACCATTCATCAAATACATACCTTTATACGTAACACCGGTAACTAGTTCGTTTGTTTGTGTACCATTTCGCAATATCAAATAGATGATCGAAGCTCGTCCAATTACGTAACGTCGATTTCATTATTTCATCTCCAAGGCTGCCATGTATAACCTAACACCTGAAAAAAACCCAACTTCGGGCCTATTTTTCGATTACGTAAAGACGAAAGAAAATTAACCATTATTAAATTAACTTCGCAGAAGCCTTATTCGTTTTATTTTTATTTCGTCGTCGTTTTTAATTTTATTAATTTTTTCTTTTTTCGCTTCTTGTTTAATTTTTTTTTAAGCCTGTAATAATAATGTCACGTTAATCACATTCGAACGTAAATTACTTCATTTCCTGTTATAAATTGGATACATTAATTTTTCCCTATCTGAGACGAGTATAAATAGAAAATGGTTACGGATCAAGGATACCGAAGAACGATTCTCGTTAATTTGAGCACAACAAAAAAATTAACTATTTTTTTTTAGAACTAAATATAATGGGATGGTCAAAAGTTTTCGTGCGTAAATGAATTCAAAAATATTAATTCTTATTTATTCGCGTTTATTCGACAATTTTGAGCAAAGATATTGAAATAACTTGAGAATAGGATTTTCTGTGTGCGAGGGGAAGGGGGGGTGCAATGCTAAAGATCATGCTTCGTTAATTTTTCTGATCCATATTTAATTTATTATTATTTGAAAAATTATATCAAAAGAACACTCCTGTGTTATATAATCAGGAGCCTTACATCATCTAAAGTAAACATTAAAAACCTTTTTGGCTTTCAGATTAATTAAAAGGTTTTCCAAAATTATTGATGAATTTTGATCAAACCAACTTGTGTGAAGAGGAGGAAAAAATGGTTTATCTTTTAAAAGTACATGATTAGAAAAAATTTTTGAGAATATTCTGCAAGATTTCGAAGAAAAATTTTCAACGGAACAAATCTGTACCTATAGAAAATGAAAGATTTTTAAATTTTTCTGCCAACAAAATCCAAGAATTTTTGCAAAATTAAAATTTCAAGAATTGAGCGGGATTTCCAAGATTTTATTTTATGAAAATTATTTCATTTTTCAAGGACATAATAAGTTTTTTTAAAATGGGAAAGTATTTTATATGCAAAAAATTTTTCTCGTGGATGAGGGGTTTTCTTCAAAAAAATTTATGATGATTGATGAGAAAATTTATATCTAAGCTCTTGCAAAGAATTTCTATTATAAAAAATGTTGTGCAAATTGATTATTTTAGGCAAAATTTTCTGAAGAAATAAAACAAAAAAATTTTCAAAGGAAATTTCTAAATAATTATAAAAGTTTTGATGATGGGAATTTTTGAAAATTTGAAGAAAAATGAAAGAATAATGCAAAAAATAATATCATTGTGTTACAAAAAAATCTTTAAAGGAAAGAAAGAATTTCTCAGAAGTTTTTTTTTAATTTTTCAAAAGAATTTTATGCAAAATACTTATTTTTTATTAAAAAAATTTCTCAACTTTTTTTCTAAAATATGTAATTTTTTCGGGGGAATTTTTTAATAGGTTCCTCATAAAAATGGGAGAAATTGTAGATGTGGTCTTATAACTTGGCCATAGGAGGTTTCGTGATGAAACAAAACGCTATCTGTGTTTTATTGACAAAAACGTGATTTTTCAACTTTTCTTTTTTCTCAAAAAAATTTTGAAATTAAAATTTCAACAAGAAAAATTTATCTGAAAATTTTTTTGAAAATATGTTCTTAAAGAGAAAAATACGTAGTTTCTGAATATGTGCTTGATTTTGATCGAAAGATGAAAACAAAAAATTTAGAAGCACTTTTGTTAAAAATGATACGAGTTGCCTAATATCGGATACTTGTAAATTTCAGTTAAATAATTGTTTTTCGCAATGGTGACTAATAATTAGGGTCTTTTGGTGTTATTATACAGATTTTTTGAGATGAGTGGAAACTCAAAATCACGTTTAAGGAATAAACATAAGTGGTGTTACGTGGATTTTGCTGGATGCAGAGTCAACTAACTTCATTTGCGAATTTTGTTAAAAGAATGTTGTTTACATCAATACATATACTATATAATACTTTTGTAACAAATGCGATCGTTTATTTACGTAATTTTTACTTTTTTTTCAAAAAAAAATAGGTATCCGAAATTAGGCACCCATTTTTTCAAAATTTTGAAAGTGTTTTTTTTACAAAATTTGAAGTGGGGGAAAATTAGTGCGCTGTAGAAATCTTCGCTCCTAGGACCTGAAACTAGACTCTATTAGCTATACTTAGACACTTTGAGATTGATCCTAACTCAATTACAAGCTGAGATATTTCAATTTTAAAGATGCTATCCGATATTTGGCGTCGCTCCCCTATCAATAGTTCTCATAGAAAAATTTGTCGAGAAGATATTTCTGAAAATAAGTTTTTCCAATTAAATTTTCAAAGACATTTTTTATTTAATTGATTTTTTCAAACGAAAATTTTCAAAATATTTAGATAATAATTTTTTCAAGGTTACGAAGAGAAATTTTAAAAAAATTGAAGAATTTTTCAACAGATTTTTATGAGATTTCTTCAAGGAAAATTTAATCCAAAATAATTTTCTTCAACTAAATTTTCAAGACCAATCTTTCTTGGTGTTTTTTTGAAGTTTTGTTTTGAAAAAACAACAACAACAACAACTTTGAAAAGCAATTCGACCATACTAACCTCGGTTTGTAAGGCAACCTGCGTCCAATAAAAACGTACTCAGCAATTTTTAATTTTTTTCTCAATTTATAAAAATAAAATTTCAATAGGTAACCAAAATAAAATATTTATTTTGAAAAATTTAATAGTGTAAATGTACAAGTTTGCTACATGAATGTTGTTTTGAAAATTTTTGTTCTTTTTTAAACTTAACACAATCATAACAATTTACGTATATCTACATAATTCCTAACAAAACATTATAATACAAACATAGTAAATACATAATAAATTAATTCTTCAAAAAAAAGAAAGAAAAAAAAAATGAAAATAATAAAGAAAAATAAAATTGGACGAAAACCATAATAATATAATAATTGAATAAAAAACACATTCGCCTTTTTCGCATAGAAGTATATGATTCGTACAACGAACAAAACAAAAAAAAAGAAGAAAAAACAATGATAAAACTCAAAAAGCAAAAATATAACAAAATGAACGACGCCAGCAAATGCATCGTAGCGTCGTCAATTCACGAACAAAATGAAAAAATGTTCATTTTAAAGCTATAACAACATCGTTTTACATAAACTAATCGCTAATCGATAAAAATAAAATTCATGTGAAATAACATAAGCGGTAGATTTCGTCGTCGTAGATGTCAACGTACTTTCGAAACATTTTTATGACAAGCCAGAAGTGTTATTTTTTGGCAACTACCGAACCGAAAGCGTGTTTGTTGAGTTGACAAGTGGAATTAGGTTAGTTTTGGGAATTTTTCAAGCTACTAGAATGATTGGCAAGAAGCAGATTATTTTGGATGTTTATGTGTGGTTGGAATTTATTTAGGTATTTATTTGGTTTCGATATCAATTATTATGTGTGCAGGGAAAAGGGTTGGTTTCGTATTCGGATGTTCGCGTAGGATTTTATCGAAGATTAGGTTTATCATTTTCATTTTTAACGCCCCTAACGCCCCTCTCTCCCTTCTGATCCAAATTTTTTTTGAATATGTTGAAACTTTGAATTTGTTTTAAAATGTTAAAGAAGTTATGTAGTTTTAGTTTTCCTTTGTCAATTCTTATCAGTTTTTTTAATTTCACCTCACCCATCTTTCTCGATAATACCTAATTTTAATCATATTTGGTTACCCAATATTTCCATACGAAGCTGAACTTGGCAACTTTAAAATTCATTTCGGTTAAAAATGTTGAAAAGAATAGAATTGATTTGAAGTCGTCCTTAGACTTCTAGTGTTTTTCTCTCATAATATTCATTTAATTTTCAAGGTTAAACCCCCTCCCCCAGCCAATATTTCAATAGTTCTATTGCAAGTATTGCCTTGCTTGGCAGAAATTTCAACATGGAAATTGGAAAAAAATTAAAAAGTGTTCATTGAACAATTTTTCAAAAATAGTTGAAAAAATTTAAATTATTCAGTTAAGTATACTATAAAAATTGAAAAAAGTCGAAAACAATTTTTTCATCGATTTTTTGGAACAATTTTTATGATAAAAATTTGGAAAAAAATTTATAGAAATTTACTGAAACAAATTCTGAAAAAGAAATCACGATAAAAATTGTGACCAAAAAATTTTTCAGTGGAAAAAATGTTGATAGTTCATTAAGCAATTTTAGAAAAAAATCAGATGATTACTTTGGTATGAAAAAATTCTAAAAAAATGATTTTGTTGAATTCTACAAAAAAAAAACAGAACTAGAACCAAAATATTGAAAATGATAAAAATTTCAAAAAAAATCATCGATTTGTAGGGACAATTTTTATGATAAAAATATTTAAAAAAATTTAAGTGAAATTTGACAAAAAATCGAGAAAAAACTTCAGAAAAATTTATATAAATTTATTGAAACAAATTTTGAAAAAAAAAATCACGATAAAAATTGTGACCAAAAAATTTTTCAGTGAAAAATATATCGAAAAAATGTTGATAATTCATTAAGTAATTTTTGAGAAAAAATTCAGATTATTTTGGTATGAAAAAAATTCTAAAAAAATTTACTTTGTTGAATTCTACAAAAAAATAAAACTAAAACCAAAATATTAAAAAAATAGAAAAATTTCAAAAAAAAAAATGGGGAAAAATTGATAAATTTGTTGTATAACACTGTTTGCGGAAGAAATTGTAACAAAAATGTCGACAGGAAAATTTTTAAAAAAATTTTAAAATTTAAAAAATCATAGTTACTTGAATCTTACTAAAGAAGTGAAAATATGTACCTATTTATTTTTCCAAAAATAATTTGAGAAAAAGTTTGAAAAAAAAATTCAAGAAAAAATTTCAATGAAATTCATAGATTGTTGGAACAATTTCTGAGGAATAGATTCGAGAAGACAATTTTGATCTATTAGGTATTATAGTGAATACTTGTTGATGTTTTACCTTTTTTCGGGAATTGTAAATTTTTGTAAAAAATATTGATAGGTATACTCGTGATTTAAAATTTTTTTAATAATATAAATGATATCGATGTCAAAAAATATAATTTTTTAATGTCACTAAAAAAAATGTTGGATCAGTTTTTTAATATCCAGAACATCCATTCTCCTCAATAAAGATTTTGATGACCCCTTAGAGTCATCCTCAGGCTTTGAATTTTTTCCAATTTTTTTAAAATCATCATTTCCGTTACATCTCTCCCTCCCCCTCCCCTCAAGAATAAACTCGATTTTCCATCATCTCTCGAAGCGATTACAGAAAAATGAATGCTCGAAATGAAAAATTCAGAGATGCATCTTTTTGAGGATTTCATTTTTTTTTTCTCAGGCTTAGATTTTAATAGGGGAGAGACGCCAAATATCGGACGGGTTCCTAATTTCGGATACCATGTTTTCTCAGCTGGTATAAAGCGCGTTCTACCGGCGATCATCAGAAATTGTAGATGTGGTCTTATAACTTGGCCATAAGAGGTTTCGTGATGAAACAAAACGCTTTCTGTGTTTTATTGACAAAAATGTGATTTTTCAACTTTTATTTTTTTCTCAAAAAAATTTTGAAGTTGAAATTGCAACAAGAAAAATTTGTCTGAAATTTTTTTTGAAAATATGTTCTGATAGAGAAAAATACGTAGTTTCTGAATATGTGTTTGATTTTGATCGAAAGATGAAAACAAAAAATTTAGAAGCACTTTTGTTAAAAATGATACGAGTTGCCTAATATCGGATACTTGTAGTTTTCAGTTAAAAAATTGTTTTTTTGCACTGGTAACTAATAATTAGGGTGTCAGGTGTTATTATGAGTGGAAACTCAAAGTCACTTTTATGGAATAAACATAAGTGGTGTCACGTGGATTTTATTGGATGCAGAGTCCGCTAACTGCATTTGCAAATTTTGTTAAAAGACCGTTGTTTGCATCAATACATATACTATATAATACTTTTGAAACGAATGCGATCGTTTATTTACGTAATTTTTACTTTTTTTTCAACAAAAAAAAATAGGTATCCGAAATTAGGCACCCATTTTTTCAAAATTTTGAAAGTGTTTTTTTTACAAAATTTGAAGTGGGGGGAAATTAGTGCGCTGTATAAATCTTCGCTCCTAGGACCTGAAACTAGACTCTATTAGCTATACTTAGACACTTTGAGATTGATCCTAACTCAATTACAAGCTGAGATATTTCAATTTTAAAGATGCTATCCGATATTTGGCGTCGCTCCCCTATCTCGACTCTTTTTGGGGAAAAAGTGAAAAGGTGCACGCAACATGAAATACAAAATATCTGACTATTTTAACGGTGATTTTTTTTTTGGTAGTACACCAATAAAAGGCTAAAATTTCTCGCTGCTTAATTTACAAACGAAAATACATCACTTTAAACATTTAAATTATTGCACTTACAACCTGAGTCCACAAATATATAAACGAACAAAATGTGGTTAGAAAAAAAAACTCACTTTTACGTTTATTTACATCCAGTTTCGTCGCCAATCAAATTGGTATAATTTTGAGCCCATCATTTGGGAGTTCTTTCTCCTCCTGACAAGCTACTTGCTCTGGCCAACAATTATTCTGATGAATAGAAAATGATAACATTGATAACAATTATTTTCAACTCAATTGATAATATTCTGGAGCAAACTCGTTGGCAAGGCTGCTGAGGAAATTGAATTCGCTGGAGCTATTGCTGTTATCGGTGGGTAAAATCATGTTGGTATTTTGAACTGGCGCGTTGGGTACGGGCGCATTGGGTGAGGGGTTTCCATAAAAATGATGAAACGAATTGAACTGGTCGCCGGCCGAATCGGCCCTAACGCTGTTTGGAGGCGTCATTACTACCGAAGAATTAGAAGTCGGTATGGTATACTGATCCGGCGACGGTACGTAGGGTACTTCGTGATTATTATGACTACCTTCGTCATAGAAATGAACCGGTTTCGGGTTCGGATTAATATAATCCGTTTGGTGATTGTAATTATGCTGATGGTTGGCGCCGTAAAATGGAGTCGTTTGGTTGGCATGTTCGTTGGCCGCAGCGGCGGCGGCCGCGTGATTGTACACGGAATGATACGAACCGTAATTGACACTACCAGGGGCATGGCCGTACTCTTCAGTGTAGTTTTGGTTGTGATAGTTCTGTCGTTGGTAACTTTGGTACGGTAAATCTATCGATTGGTTGGCATTGCCGTTGTATGCGCAGTACTGCTGAGGATACTGCTGACAGTATGATTGTCTGGCCTGGGCATTGGCGACTTTGTTGCTCGGCGTGTTCATACCGTTTAATCGAGGCACAGCGGGCTGATGTCGGTAAGGAGGTGTCTCTGGTAAATTGTACATTCGATGTTGCTGCTGAGCTTGCGGAGGAGGCTGCTGCTGAGGAGCTGACTGACGATGTTGAGGCGGATTGTGATTGGGGAATTGGTGGAGTTGCTGGTGGTACAGAGTCTCGCGAGGCGAACACGCCCTGTATTGGTTTAGCTTGAAAGGACATTCGGGCTGTCTGTGTTGTTGAGGAGATAGAGGATATGTATTCGGAGTCGTATGCCTGGCTACTTGCAGAAGTGACGTTGCTTGGGGCATGACAGCCGGAGGTGACTGGTTGGGGAATGTAGCAGTGGTTGAAACCGGTATAGGGGGACTACGAGGTTTAATCGAGTAAGGACTGTTGCCGCTGAGAGGACTGGCCATTGGAATGGTACTAGGCGTAGAAGGCGTTAGACTATCTACAGAAGGTGGCAGTATAGGACAGTTTTTCATCTCGTTCGATGCTAGAAGTTGATTGGTATCTTTGAGACTCAGCACATTTGGTTTCTTCGTCTGGCTTTTCGGTGACGAGCAACATATCGCGTTTGAGGTCTCCACTTTCACCACAATATCGTCGTGTTTTTTCAGACCGGCATTCGGAGGCGAGGTCAGAGCTCCGCTGCCTTCGTTCGATCTAGAATCTTCTTCTAGTTTCTCGTACGAACTGCTATTGCTGTCCGCGCTGCTGATACCGGTGCTGCCGTTGCTATTGTTGTTGAAATTATTGCTATTTCGACTAGCCAGGTGATCTCCCAGCAGGCCGGATTGCAGGTCGCAATTCTGACAGCTTTTTTTATCTTCACAGATCAAAGATTTGGATTTTTCCGACTTGGTCGATTTACTACCACTCGTCGAATCTTTATCGCTTCCGTCTTCCGATTGTTTACACTGCGTCTGACGTTTGTGTTTCATTCGTCTGTTTTGAAACCATACCTTGACCTGCAATTTAATATCAATTTACTACTTTAGAATTGATGCGAAAATATCAAGATGGACGTATTATTCGATTAGGTATTTTTTTCTTCTTTGTTCGCAACCAAATCCGGAATTCCGGTCTGGTGGATCGTTAAATGAAAAAAATTCAGATTTGCTTCGGTTAAAGTACCTACTCTCAAACTAGACTACTGCCAATTTTTTTCACCATCTTGTTTTATCAAGCGTGAATTCGTACTTAGCGTAAGTAACCTCGATAATCTTGCGCCCATTGGGTGTTGTTTTTCCACCAGCCTGGGTGAGTAGTTCATTGAAATGAATTAATTAAATCTACCATTTTATCTGGACTTACAAGGGAACCTCGCCAACTCGTCACCTCCGATGGAGTTGAAATTTGACTCACTGAAAGAGTATGTCACCCAGACCTCACAACCAAATTTTTAGCTGCCGAAGTTGATTTTTCGATTTTTGTCGAATTTTTGAAAATGGCTAAAACCGCCTCCAAAAAACATTTTTTGAAAAAAATTGTAGATTTCAAGATAGAATCCTGAAAATCGGTTTGTACACTAAAATCGACCTCCCAAGTCCATTGGCACCATTTTCGAAGCGATCTGGAGCCTCCAAGAAAAGTTAACTTTTCTCAAGCGCACTGGAATAGCTCCAGACGGCGCTGTAATTAACTTCGGCAGCTGAAAATTTAATCCTAGCGTTAGTATGATGCCATCTAATGATTGACGTAGTTGAATCCAAAATCCGAGGTGACCAGTTCGCACGTGTTTTTTTTACAACTTGAAAATTTTGCATTTTTTAAAAATTTCCAAAAAATCAATTTCTCCAGCATATCACCCAAAACTTCGTCTACTCCCTAAAGTCGACCCCCCGAGTCGATTGGCACCATTTTCGAAGCGATCTGGAGCCTCCAGAAAATGTTGATTTTTGCCGTCTGCAGAGATTCCAGTGTGCTGGAGAAAAGTAAACTTTTTCTTGAAGCTCCAGATCGCTTCGAAAATGGTGCCAATCGACTCGGGGGATCGACTTTAGTGTACAAACCGATTTTCAGGATTCTATCTTGAAATTTACATTTTTTTTTTTCAAAAAATGTTTTTTTGGAGGCAGTTTTAGCCATTTTTAAAAATTTGTCAAAAATCGAAAAATCAACTTCGGCAGCTAAAAATTTGGTTGCGAAGTCTGGGTGGCATGCTCTTTCAGTGAGCCAAATTTCAGCTCAATCGGAGGTGACGAGTTGGCGAGGTTCCCTTGTTAAAATATTTCTTTCAAGTTTCAATTTATTATAATATTCAAAATTGGAGAGGAAGGAAGGGTCCAATTGAAATTTTTGTAATATCCAAAATTATTCCTAGATCTTCTAGCTATAACTTTTGTTTGAAGTTTTTTTTTAATTGGGCCCCCTTCCCACTGATTTTGCATAACACTCCGTAGATATTAATCAAAAATCCGAGAGGAGTAAGCGAGGAAGGAACCCATTAAAAAAATTTCAAATAAAAGTTGTAGATCAAGACCATAAAAATAATTTTTGACATTATAAACATTTCGATTGGATCTCTCCCTTTCGTCTGATTTCACATAATATCAGGTAGATACTTTTTCAAAATTTGGCAAAGGGGTCCAATTGAAAATTTTTTCAAACAAAAGTTGTAGATTGAGGTCTAATAAATAATTTTTGCTATTATAAAATTTTCGATTAGACCCTTCCCTCCCCAGCAATTTTGCATAATATGGCTTGGATAGTTACTGTATTATTAAGAACTGGCGAAGGTAAAAGTCCAATGGAAAGAATTTTCAAACGAAAGTTGTAGCTTGAAGTCTTGGAAATAATTTTTGTTATCACAAAAATTTCGATTGGACCCATCCCTTTTTTTCAATTTCGAATAAAATACATGTTAATTGAAAGAAATATTTCAAGTCCAGAATCTGAACCGATGGAAGTAGGAAGGATGTGAGCAATTTCGTTCATGTTCACGACAAATCCGAGCAACTACTCACCCAAGGCTGGTGGAAATAACAACACCAATGACGATTTATAGGTTTGAGCTTTGTTTAAACAAAATGTATCTATAATTATTCCTATTCAAGACTTACTTGTCTTTCTGATAATTCTAATGACGCTGCGATTTCTATTCTTCTAGGACGACAGAGATATTTATTGAAATGAAATTCTTTTTCTAATTCTAATAATTGAGTGTTCGTATACGCCGTTCGTAACCTTCTAGGACCGCCATTTTCTGCAAAAATAAATCGGAAACCGTATCTATAAGTATTGTGAATTTTTTTTCACAAAATCGAGTATCATTTTTAGTCCATGCTTAGGTGTTGGCGTGTGTGGTTTTCTATTTTTTATTTATTTTTTATTTTAAAACAAAAGCATTAAAATATCGCCTCTCAGGTTGCGAAAACAGGCAAATGGCTTTTAGAAGTTAGTTGCAGATTAATTTAACCGTGACCGAATCTCTTCATTAATCAAAAAGCCGCCCTGTGGATATGTAGGTTTCGTGTCGTTTCCACAAGCCGACCCGTAAACAGAGACATTGCCATTCAGTGCGAAACAGTATACACCACCAACTTTTAGACGGCAATAGTTGCTCGTACATTGCGACTACGACCTAGGAACTACCATACACGCAACTTTCAGTTTCAACTTTATACACAGCTTTCGTATATATATAGTGATCCTATTCAAAGCTTTAGCGATAGTCTTTTATGTACCCGAAGAGGTAAGAGTTCGAATTCACGACGTGAATACGTCTTTAACAATGTTACATTGTCGACGTAGTCGACCTCAGCCTATTGTTTATCTTCGAGTTCGTTTCGTACCCAGAGCATACAGAGGTGGTGGCTCGAAGGCCTACATTTTGTCAACTTGGTGAATAGCGATTTGTATTTTGCGAGGATGGGATCGGCGAAGGGGTAGTTTGAATAGAGGTGGCCGTTGTTGCAGAAATCGAGTTTCGAATTTTGACCGAGCGAATTGGGTCTTTTATTTGGAGTTCTTAATTTTCGGGGTCGATGATCTTTTAGGGTTGTTTTTACGTATCATTGTTTGAGAATTTGCAAGAAGAAAATGATTTTGATTGGAAAGATGGGGTGGTAAAATTATTTTAAGAAAAATTTTTCAACGTGGAAAACAATGTATCTGCGTCTCTGAGGATTCATGAAAAGTTGAATTTCCAATAATGTAAAATAATGGAATTTTTGAAATAAGTGACTAGGCATTTCAAAAGTAATATTGGAGATTCACATTTTTTTTGTTGCAAATTTTTCTAATTTTGCAGTAATTTATTATGAGTTTACTAAATTTTACAATAAGTACACTGAATTTTGTGGTTTTGTATTTCAACATTTTTTTTTACAATTTCAAATAAAAAAATGTTCAATTTAAGTATGGAAAAATCTTATTTTAAGCATTTTTTGGAATCCCATCAATTTATAAAAAAATTTACTCCAAGATGAAAAACTAAAAAAAATGGAATATTTTACTCTTTTGAAATTTTGTTTTTCAGTTAGATACCTAAGTAGATAAACCTACCTGCGAATGTCAATCACATTGAGAAAAAAAATTAGCATTATAAAAATTTGTGTTCAAGAACATTTTGTAAAAATTGTGTTTTAAGGTTTAAATTGAAAAAACAAATTCTATCGAAAGTTCCCTTAAGTACATGAAATTGTTTGTAAACAAAATATTGTAAAATTTTGGTTTGAACAAGAATTTTTCAAAATCACATTTTATGAAAAATGAAGAATAGAAGTGTTTTTCGATAAATAATTGTTTCTGTGGAAAATTTGTTCACCTTCGTTTTGTTTTGAAAGAAAATTTTGTGAAATTTAGGTTTGAAAATAAATTTTCCTCTCTACGAAAAAAATCGCGTTTTTTTTAAAATAAAGGCTTGAAAAAGTGATTCAGGAAAAAATTTCACTATTTACTTTTTTTGATGTGGGGTTGAAGAAATCGATAAGCTTGTAAATTACTTTCATTAAATCATTTTAAATGTATGTTTGAAAAAATAACTTTTGAACAGTTTTGTAAAAATTTGCATTTGAACTAAAATTTAGGAAATTCATACGTACCTGAAAAAAATTATTTATTATTAAATATGAAAAATTTAAGTAATTCATCTCTCGAGGGAACAAAATTGTTTTTTTAAAGTAAAATTTTAAAAAGCTGTTTTTGACGAAAAAATTACTTTTGAACAACATTTTGTAAAATTAACGTTCGAACTATAATTTTAGAAGTTAATGTTTCAAGAAGAATTGAAAAATTTTTGCTTTTTAAGAAAATATTGTTCTTTGTTAAATTAACAAAATCATTTCCAAGAAAAAATTACAGTTTTTTCAAAAGAAAATTTTCTGTAGGTATGTAAAATTTGGGATTTGCACAAAACTCTTTAAATCTTTCTTTTGAAATTTTTTTTTCAATTTTTGTTTTTTTACAAGATTTTCCAAAAAGTATTCAAGAAAAATTTGAAAAAATCTATTTTTAACGAAATGTTGTAAAATTAACGTTTGAACTAAGATTTTGAAAATATTAATTTCTTATAAAGAAAAAATATCAAAAAAAAATTCTGTGAAAAATTTACCTAGATAGGTAGCTAGGTACCTAATTTGTTTCTAAAGGAAATTTAGGTTTCAAAACAAATCTGTTTCTAGTAAAAAATTAGTAGGTATTACATAATTTATTTAAAAACGAAATTTAAAAAAAAAATGTTTTTGATAAAAAATTATTTATAAAATACCTACGGTTTCAATTCTTTTTTTCTTTTTTTTTTTGCAAAGTTTTAGGGTTGAATAAATTTTAAAAATCAGTATTTTGACCGAAAAGAGCACAATTTTGGTCAAGTTGGAAAATTTTTTCCCAACGAAGTTTCAAAAAATTATTTTTTAGCAAACTTTAGTAAAATTAATGATTGAACTGAAATTTTAAAAATTTATAATTCGCATTTTTTTTTTAATTTGGCTTTTAAGACAAATTTTTTCATTGTTCTCCATGTAGAAAATTTATACCTTGTAAGAAAAATTTTCTATATTTTCTTCCTCCCTCAAATGTTTAAACCATGCACTGAAAAAAATGAATTTTCAAAAACCGTAATGAGTCTGGGTAAAACACAGTAAAATTAGGATACGTCGCCAATTTTACTGTGTTTTACCCAGAATCATTACAATCCATTTTTTTTCAGTGTGATCGTTCTAGTAAAAATTTACTAGTTAAAATTTTTTTGTAAAATTTAGAATTGAACAAAAATCCGGTTTAGACCAAAAATTGACGATTTCGTTTTTTTTAAAGCAAAATTTGTAGTTAAAAATGATTCCTGGGAAAATTTGAAAGCATTACTTTCCATCAAAAGTTTGTAAAATTTACATTTGAACTCAAATTTGAAGAATTATTCATTTTTTGAAAAAATTGAATTGTTTTATTTTTGAAGAAAAATGTTTTGAAAATTGTTTTTTGCCCAAAATGAAATTGTTTTTGGGAAAAAGTTATGTAATTAATTTCAGAAGAAAATTCTAAAAATCACTTTTAAACAGCTTTTTTAGAATTCGTTTGGAATAAAATATTGAATATTATTTATAATTTAAGGAGTTTGAAAAAATTGTCAAACTTTAAAAAATTGTTTCTGCTGTGGAATACAATATTTTGTTTTGCAAAATTTACGAGTACATTTGAACCAATATTTTGAAAATTCATGTTTCAAGAGAATTTTTAAAATTTTATCTTCTAAAAAAATATGGAAAGTTCTTTTAAAAAATCTATTTTGGAAAAAAACTCACAATTTTTTTTGACTAAATTATTTTAAATAAATTCATATTTCAAAAAAAGATTAACTAAACGTTGTCGACAATTTTCAAAAATCCAATCAAGAAGAAATTTACAAAAAAAAAATCTTTAGAAAATTTTGTGATGTTCAAGTTTAGAATTTCAAAAATGTGTTTTCAGCTTAAATTGAACAATTTTATTTTTTAAAATTAGAAAAAATTGTTTCCTAAAAAAATTTGAAAATTCATTTGCATGTTAAAATAAAGCTCTGAGTCTGAGTATTGGGGGGGGGGGGGGGGGTGATTCTACTCTCTCAATCTGAATTAGTGAATTTTTCACTATTTCGGGCAGTCAACTTCATTTAACTGATGAATCAGTCAATTTTCACTGAAATCCAGTTAATTTTAATAGAAAATGAAATGCTGATTCAATTCAGTGAATTATTGCTAATGTATCAGCGAATAAAAAAAGTCGTTACATAAAAAACTGAAGGATCAGTGATCTCAATACGGAACAACTGTTTAATCAGTGAATTTTGCCACGTGTATGCACAGATTATATTATTACAAGTAACGTTCGAGTTTGACTAGTTGTGTTCAGCTTTTTGATAATGTGAAGTGTGATGAAGTGAAAAAGTGAAAAATATACGTCATTTTCGCAGTTGTTTCTCGATCTGTTTATAATTTCATTCTCTTTAGTTTTTCATTTGCATAAGACTTAACTGTATAGTGGATATACAATAATGGATCCGGCACTTGAATCCGATAATATGGGAAACTTGGACAGCAGATATGTTATCATGTGAAATGTTGTGTTTACAAGTGAAAACTTATTGATTATCGGTAGGAAAAAGCTCGAACATACATTCAGATGGCTTTTTGGTAATGTAATAATTTTGTTTCATGAAATGTGATAAGACTTCTGCTTTGGTATCTACAGTGCCGGGTTTTGTGTATCCACTGTGCTTTAAAATCCTAATTCGAAAGTTATCTCACATATTATGTACTGGATAATTGTGCATATCTTGCTGCGGTGGGTTGGAGGTGAAATAACAAGTTGTTACTTTGGGATTTTGTTCAATTGATGGATTTGATTGTATTTTTTACCAAGTACCTACTCCCACAGTAAAAAGTGCAATTAAATCCTTCGATTGAATGAAATTAAAAATCAAATTTTTCATTATCACTACCTGGAACTACAATATCAAAATTCACTGATTCATCAAATAAAGTTGAATAATTTTAACAGTGATAATTTTCTCTATTTCATCAGCGAAAATTCACTGAAAGCGGTAATAGTGGTTTTTAACTGATACAAATCAGTTAAATCCACTGATTTATCTGCGGTGCCCTTTTCTTGATTTGATTCAGTGAAAATCCACTGTACTTCAGTGGATTTTAACTGATTCAGATTGAGAGAGTATACCCGATACCAAAAATACCATTGAACTTATGACGACCTTGTGCCATCATGGCAATCGCACGTACAGGTATTAGAACGACACAAGTCAACTCCAAGTCGAGAAAAATTTTAAATACCGCTCGTTACCCGCTAACCTTTGTAAAATATCATATTTCTGGCAACAGTTCGAAATGGGAAAGCGCGTTTAAACTGCGATAAAGTTTGATGTGAGTAGTGTTAAATAGAAGTGACATCAGTTTGATATTGAACGAGTCAAAAATGGGTAAATTTCTTTTCCTTTTGCAAGTATAGGAAAAAAGAACCTCATCTGTCATCCGTGTTCGAATGCTGGTACAAATCTCATATATGATACGTTGCATCTGTCGCCAGGTAAAATTTAATATCTGCCGCCGCCACTGACTTGTCTCCCTCGCGACATATCATCACTGATGCGTATTTCTATGAAAATACCACTAGCACTGTGTCGTAGTGAAAAATCAAATCGTACACGATAAACGACGTAAACCAACCCCACGTCACCAAATTCATCTTATCGACGGGATTACATTACCTAAACAAAAGAATGATATGATTTTTTTTCTTCTCCCGGCTTGCCAGCCGCCGCGTGTCGTTCTTTTTTTTAAAATGAAATTTGAATTTTACCTCGGGCAAAGATCCGATAGATATGAAATTGTCTTCGAAGGTGCTAGCAGGGTATTTGCTCGGAATAAGATTATGGAAATGAATTTTTTTGCACGTTTAATACGAATCGAATGATATGCAAAGGTAGTGGAGTTGTTTTTATTTGTATGTAACTTACGAGGATGCTGGAATTGATTGTTGTTTGTTTTTAGTGTTTCAAAGATGAGTTGACGTTAAAATTACCGTAATTAAGGAATAATAACTTTAATTTGATTACGTTATCTAATCATTTAAAAAATATCTACTGGAGATGATTTGGCAAAAAAAATTTTTTTTTGTTGTTTTATTCGATTACGAAGTTGATCCAATATTTTTTTGACGTCAGAACTGTAATAAAAGTAGATTTTTTTTTTTTTTAAATAATAAAAAATAAAAATACGAAAATTGGTTGAATTTTGGCATAATTTTTCATAAAAATGATTTTCTTTAATGTTCACTTTTTTTAAAATTTTTAAAAATTCATTTGAACATTTCAAAACACCAGATTTGTATATTTTTTGTCGTTTAAATCAATTCGAAAATTTTCAATTACGAAATAATCGATTCAAATTCTCTTAATGATATCTTCGCTCGATATAAAAGAAGTAAAAAAACACGCCGAATTTATTTTTTATTTTTTTCCTCAAACATAGCGCACCAAGAAAGGTATATTTAAAGTGTTATTTTTTTAAACCATCTTTAAAAGTCACGCTCAGAAGAACATTTCAAGCTCGCTATCGTTCCCCTTTATAAAAAGAAGCGAAAAGTTAGTTTTTTTTTTACCTCTAAATATTCCATACCCCTCGAAAGTTCTTTGTTGCATCAGTATTTTGATAAATGGTATTGCATTGATTTTTACCCTTGCTTGTGTATCGTTTGAAAAAGTTAAATGTTTTTAACGTTTTCTTAAAGGAGAGAAGAAAAAAAACTTTATAGAAACTCGCCCGGTGAAATAAAAACTTAGCTGGTTGGGGGTACGTTTGTTTGTGTTTTTCTCTCGGGAACAATTATTCGATTGTTCGACTTGTAGAAAAAATTTGTTTAAATGAAGTTTATAATTTCCTCGAGAGTATTACTCGCGCTCGACGAGATATCTTTTATTGGAATTTCTCACCGGGATATTCGCCCGAAACGGAAAAATTCATAGATGGAAAACGTATTCAAAAAGTTTTCCAACTTCGGTACTTTATAAATTCTAGACTAGGTACGGGACATGTTGCGAAAAAATTTCATACGTTTTGTACGTGGAAGATAGTTTTCGAAATACACACGTGCGAGTAAATTTTAAACGCCAAGTCCGAGAAGAAGAAATAAGTTTTTTTATTCAACTGATGTTTAGAATAGTTTGTAGAATTTTACGAGAGAAAAAAAAACAGGTGGAGCGAAATTTTGCATGAGATTGGTACAGTTGACAATTTTTTTGCCAATTTTTTCTTCATATTATGAAAAAGGGCTTTGCAGATAGGAAGTTTACGTCGAGCAGGAGTGAGTTTCAGGGGAAGACCACCTGCTTAGAAAAGTAAAAATATGCTCGTATATGGATGTTTTTCCTGTACCTCAAATCCTATTGAAGAAACATGGAAGGCTTAGAATTAGAAATGCTGGGTAGGACCCTCAATGTCTAAAATGGGCAAAATTTTTACAGAGCTCTTGACCGTCTTTTTCAAAGGTTCATTTTCAGAGGAAATTTTCTTGTTTTTTCAAGATATTTTTCTCCTGTAATTTTTAAATTAATTTTTGATTTTCTCAGCGTAACGTTTATGTACCTTTTTCAAATCGTACAAAATTTTCAAATTAAAAAAAAAAGTTGCATGGGTCCAAAATCCAAAGCAGAATTCATCTTCACAGTTGTAAAAAGTTGAAATGAAAAAAATCAAAGGGATTTATTGTTGTTTTTCAATAATTTGCTTTTTATAAAAACTGTTTTTGAACGTAATAGAAAGAATCTGGCCTTTGAAAAGTTAAAATAATTTTTTTGAATAACATTCCAAGCAACTGTTTTTCTAGTAACTTACCTACCTTTGAACAAAATTTAGAGAAATCGATTTTCAACAGTACTTTTGTATTTGAAGAAAATGTCAAAAAATTCGCTTTCTGAGGAAATGTGAAGAAATTTGTGTTTAAAAAAAAAATGTTTTCTCATCAAAAGTTTGTGTTTGAAGAAAAAAAAATGTCTTTTGACCCTTTGGTAAAATTTTCTTTAAAAAAATTAAATATTTTTAAAAATACTTGTTATGCCAAACAACTGTTTGAAAAAATAATACCTACCTAATAAAAAATGAAAATGAAAAAACAGTTTTGGAAAATTTTTTGTATTTTTTGAAGAAAATTTTTCTAAATTCGCTTTTTGACAAAATTTGGATAAATTTTCTTTAAACGAAATTTGGAAACGGTTTGAGGCATTTTTGATTTTGGAAAATTCGTAGGTACACAAGATTAGTTGATAAAAAAAATGAAAATTCTCAATTCTGGTTAAGGGTGTGCTCTGGAGGGCAAAATCAGTAAAAAATTTAGTTACGTGATTTCTCAGCGAATACTCAACGAAATGTCATGAAATTTTGATATTATGCTTCTTTATAACATTATCCAGGTGGGATATTTTCAATATTTTGGAAAATGTATCTATTTATGGAAAAAATTGCGTTTAGCGATCAATTTTGGGAACTTCATCATGACCTTGACTTGTCCAAAAAAAAAAAAACCTTTTGGATTCAACTTTTTTCCATAAGTAGACACATTTCCCAAAATATTGAAAATATCCCACCTGGATATTGTTATAAAGAAGCATAATATCAAAATTTCATGACATTTCGTTGAGTATTCGCTGAGAAATCACGTTACTAAATTTTTTACTGATAATGCCCTCCAGAGCACACTCTTAAATTGCTATAAATAATGATTAATGTCCAGTTGAGATACGTTCACTGTCCAGACATTAATTTTAGACTCCTAGATTATTCGGAAGGAGGTTGTGGGTTCCCAAAATGACGTTATTCAAATACTTATATAAATGGAAAATTGGATTAAAAAAAATAGCAAATTTGGTTTAATTTTAAGTTGATGGTGTATTTAGGTGTATTTGATGATTTCTTCCAATAAAAAAATTTTTCGATCAAGAAATTACCGTTTTAAGAGAGAAATATGGTGGATTTTTTTTTTCAAAAAATATGAGGTTGTGTACATTTGTAGACTGGGAACATAATAATTATTATACATTATTTAAAAATTTCACCTCTAAGGTACCCTCGTCTGGCTGAATTTGTAAAAAATTTCATTTTAAGTTAATTCGAGTAAATGGAAATTTTAATTTTTTCGAAGACAAAGGCTACCATTTGATCCAGTGCAACATCCTACCCTTAGCGAATTTGTAAAAATTTATTCGTAAATTTCAAAAAGTGAGAAATTTGCATTCAATTAATGAAAAAAGCTACCCTCCTCTACCTGAATTATAAAAAAAATTATTTTCTGCAAATTTCAAAAAGTGAGGAATTGCATTTAATCAATGAAAAAAGCTACCCTCCTCTGGCTGAATTTGTAAAAAAATTTATTTTTGCTTAATTCCAAAAAATGAGAAATGGCACTTATTCAATGAAAAAGGTACCCCCGTCTGGCTGAATTTGTAAACAAATTTATTTTAAGTAAATTCGAGTAAATGGGAATTCTAATTTTTTCGAAGACAAAGGCTACCATTTGATCCAATGAAAAATTCTACCCTTAGCAAATTTGTGAAAATTTTTGTTTTCTGTAAATTTCAAAAAATGAGAAATTTGCATTTAATCAATGAAAAAAGCTACCCTCCTCTGGCTGAATTTTAAAAAATTTTGTTTTTGGTTAATTCCAAAAAAAAGAGAAATGGCATTTTTATTCAATGAAAAAATGAAAGAGGTTATCAAAATGACCGTTAAAAACCTTGAAATGTCAGTTTGACCTTGAAAAATGCTCAATTTGTTTTTTAATTTCCAGAAATTACTTTGGATTTTACTATCCCTGCAACTTAATTTTTTTTTTTTGAAAACTGCCAAAAATGAAAAATTTTCACGAAAATGCGCGTTCAACCTCCCAGAAGAGTCCAATTTAATGTTTTCTGACGACATTTTAAAATTTCGCTCAGTTTTGTAATTTTTAAAAATTGTTCCTTAAAAGAAATTGTTTTAATAAAAAACTGAATACCTAGGTAAATGGATTTTTTTCAGAAAGTTACGAAAGAAAGTTTGGAATTTGGAAATTATTTCATCTCTGAACAAAACCCAATTTTTTTAAGAAATTGAATGAAATTTTATAACCCCATAGGAATTTTTTGAAGCTGAGTAGCCTGTACTCAAACTGCACCTTGAAATATGTCCTGAATCCTAAATGGAACTTTATTCTTCACCGATCGATTCGCCCCTACCCTGATTACCCATAGAACACCCCATGGTGAATAAATCGACTCCTCGAAGACAATCTGTAAATAATAAAAAGAAAAAAAGGCTTTTGATAGGAATTTTATGAAAATTTTAACATTCAAGTATGACCATGAAAATTGTTGCCAATAGGTGTATTTTCACGGTTGATAACTCGTAAAGCCATAAAATGAGCGGATTTATTGCTTCTAGGGTCAGATCGCCCTTCGCTTCGGTATTTTTATCTCCCACACCGACGTGTGTAATCGAGCCTACGTTCGGAATTTTTTTCCCTAAAAATTAAAAAAAAGAGAAAAAAAGGTGATCGCAACGTGTAAACCATTTCGAACAGCGGCGCGCGGTTTAAAATGTGGAAAAAATCGTATCGTTGGCTCATGCCTGGTTCGATTCGAGTCATATGGTGGAACATATTAATATTTTGATGAGCGTCTGTCTAATATTATCAAAACTCGGTACTTGCGTGTACCTCTACTCGTCGCCGGCTGCCAAAACTGTCGACGTATTTTGCATATATTTCCCTTATATTTCTCCCTTGAATCGGCGCTGTGCTCGGTACCGTGTATACGGTGAAATAAAATACGACGAATTTGCGCCGCTCGGGAGGAGGGTGGCGGGCGTGGTATGCGTGCTTGATTCGTACGGTTCAATGAAACCGTCGAGCTCGAATTGAAAAGCGCTTAGTGTTTTAATTTGAATAAAAAGGGTAGCGGTAGTTTGGAACTTGGAACAAATATGTTCACTGTATACCTCCATTCCCCTTGGTTTGTGCGTAACGTCCCTTCTCTCCTCGACGTACCCATCCACTGTGCATGGATCGCTTTTGCCGGAATTATTCCGAAGCGCGTTTTTTTTTCTCTTCTTTTTTTCAATACGAGAATTTTTTTCGATTTGATGATTTTTTTTTTTTTAAATTCGAGGAAACCGATCTCTTATAGAGGGTTTCGAAGTTTGCCATTGCAGGTATCATATTTACGAATTGATGGCTCCTGTGAGAGTCAACAGGTTGAACGAGAATGTCAAAATTTTTAGAATTTTGACCACCAGCTACCTCGTTGGGACACCAGCTACTCAGTGCTCGAATTGAGTGAAATTAGTGAAGCTAAACGAATTTTGATCCAAAATTTTTGCCAAATCATGTCAAAACCCCAAATTGAAAATTGTTCCAATTTATTAATATTTTGTTAATCCTCCCATTTTTGGATATTTTTTTTTGGGGGGGGGGCTGGGTTTTTATATTTTATAGGCTTTTGAAAACATACCCGTGTAGCAATTGTCGACATCGACATTTATGTCGACAAAATTCAGACACATTTTTTTCTGGGTTAACGATGAATTAAAAATGATATATGAGATTTAAAGTAATGTTCTATGTTAAACATAACTGTTCAATCAAAATTTTTGAATTTTTCTCAGTATTTTCCTGTAATTCAGAAAATATTGTTTTTCTGCATAGACATGTCGATGTAAAAATCGATACTGGATAAACGAATCGACGTTAATGTCGACATTTTCTGCCAATTAAATTCACTAATTTTATATCTAAAAAGAACTAAAAACAATTTTTAAGCTCAAGAATAAACAATTTTTGAAAGAATCACGAAATTTTCTCATTTTTTTAAAATTTTGAATAATACAAGTACTTGTCGAGTTATTGTCGACATAATTGTCGATGGTCGAATAATGCATCTACTTCACTGTCGACAGTGTCGACCAGAGGAATTTTAGGTCGAGTTAGTGTCGATGTAATTGTCGAGGGTCGAATAATGCATCGACTTAACTGTCGACAGTGTCGACCAAAGGAATTTTAAGTCGAGCCAATGTCGACCTAATTGTCGAGGGTCGAATAATGCATCGACTTGACTGTCGACGTCTTGAGGGTGATTTTTGATACTCGCAGATAAAGTGTGTTATGAATTAGTACATAAGACTCTAAGAATTGCCTCTTCGTTAGCTGGGCACACACGTGTCCAGCTACAAAGGTGATTTCAGAGCCGCAATTTTGACAAAATGTCGAAGTGTTGGCTTGATCACTATTTTTGGTTTAACTTTAAAACATATACCTATTAAAAATTTTGAACTTGGCATTTTTTTCAACATCTCAGCATTGCAAATGTCGATGTGAATGTCGATACAAATGTCGACACATCGAAATCGGTCACTTTTCGATCGTACATGTCGACACAATTGTGGATGGTTTGTCGAGCTTATTATCGACATGTTTGTCGATCGTCCAAATATGGCTCGACATGTCGACGGTCGACAAATGTGTCGATAATAACCTCGACAAACCATCCAAAATCGTGTCGACATGTACGATCGAAAAGTGACCGATTTCGATGGTTCGACATTTATATCGAAATTAGCATCGACGTTGCTACACGGGTATGAATTATAAAAAAGATTGTTCGAATTTCTCAATATTTCATTATGGCCTTATGAAAACAAATTTTTAAAAATTAATCCAACTAATTAATATTATTTTAGACCCTGGGTAAAAAAACAAATCAATTCAATTCATCCAATTTAAACCATTTTTTGGCAATGAGGCATGAGAATTTTTTATTCCAATAAAATTGAAAGATTTTTTTTGTTTAAAAAAAATGTTATTTTTCTATGAGAATTTGAGATTTTCTTCTACAAAAAATTAGGAGATTTTTTTAATTCAAAAATTTGAAAAATATGTTTTCCTCAGAAAATTTAGATTTGGTCAATTTTTTTTCCAAAAAAATGAGAATTTTTTCTCTAAAAATCAAAGATTTCATCATTCATCCTGAACAAAGAAGATTTTCTTTCAAAAAATTGAAGATTTTTTCACAATTTTTTTTTTGTTCAAAAATTTGAAAAATGTTTTTATTGCAGAAAATTAAGATTCGGTAAGATTTTTTCCTCAAAAAAACTGAGAATTTTTTCTCTAAAAATGAAAAATTTCATCCTGAACAACGAAGGTTTTTTTCACAATTTTTTTCTCAAAAAATTTGAGTAATAGGTATACGTAGGAACTTTACTTTGGAAAAATTTAGGTTTTTTTCGAGAAATTGAGATTACGTAATTGAAAAAATTTTCCCAAAAATGAGAGATTTATTTCAAACAGAAAAACAGTTTTTTTTGCTCCAAAATAATCAAGATTGTTTATTTTATCAAAAAAATTAAAAAATAAATTTTCATACTAGGTACCTAACTAAATAAAAATATACCTAGAGATTTTTCCTCCAAAAAAATATAAGTTTTTTTTTATCTCTTTTTTAAAAAAAAAATCCATTATTTTTTTCTCCAAAAATTTGAAAGATTTTTTATTTAAAATTTGAAAAATAGGTACGTTACCTACCTAATATTATTTCAGAAAAACTGAGAAATTTTATTCTCCAAGAAGTTGTATTTTTTCTCAAAAATTGAAAGGTTTTTTCTTCAAAATATTTGAAAATGATTAAAATTTTATTCTAATAAAATCAGAGTTTTCTTTATGCATAAAAAATGACTTTTCTCAGAAAATAAAAGACCCCCATGAAAATTGAAAAATTTGTCGTTTTAAAATTTGTGAATAATTTTCAATTTACGAGAAAAACTAACTGAAGCGTGAATCCATTTTTAAATGAAAATCGAAAAAAAAGTTTCAACTTTTCTTCGAAATTGCACGACTTTTGCCTGACATTCTGAAACTAAGGTAGGTATATCTTTATAAAGATTATAATAAATGTTGCCTTTTTTGCATTATAAAAACTGAGGATTTTTTAAAAGATAGATCTAAAAAAATTAGAGTATTTTTTATCCCCCAAAAATTGTAAAAAGTTGTATTTTTTTCTATGAGAATGCGAGATTTTCAAAAATTCTTTAAAAATTTGAAAACACCCCCCCTCACCAAAAAAAGTGAGATTCATTAGAAAATAAAAAAAAATTCTCGAAAAAAAAACAGAATTTTTCTGTTAGAAAATGAGAGATTTCATCCTGAACAAGAAGAGATTTCTTTCTTTCAAAAAAATTAAGAATTTTTTTTACTGTATTTTTGAGATTAGAAAAAAAATTTCCAAGAATGAGAGATTTCGTTCTAAAAAAATTTTTTTTTCCAAAAAATTGAAAATTTTTGTTCTCTCAAAATGAGCGATTTCATCCTAAACAAAAAATGGAGATTTCTTTCTGTACCTAAGAAAAAAAAAAATCAGAAAAACAGAAATTTTCTTTTCCAACGAATTGTTTTTTTTTTAAATTGAAAGTTTTTTTTTTTTTTTTTTTTTAAACATTGAGAATAAATAAAATATTTTTAAAAAATGAGAGCTTTCTCTCTACATAGAAAAAAGACATTTTCTCGAGTTTTTTTTTCAAAAGAATTGAAAAATTCTTCTTTCGAAATTTGAGATTAATTTCACTGAAAAAAAAATCAAAGAATTTTTTTTCAAATTTTGATAAAATGAAACATATAGGTACCTACTTGGATTTTTCACGAACCATTATTTTAAAACGTTCATATGTAAAGTGAATTGTTTTGTGCTTAACGTTGATTAAATATTTTAAAATTAATATTTCTTGAAACTCATTCAATCTTTGTCATCACAAAATATGCATTATATTTTTGACATTAAAAAAAAATTAGCTAAAAAAATAATCCAAACATTTTGAATGGTAATTTTTTTTTTAAATAGGTGAATGTTTGAAAAAAAAATTATATATTCGTTGAAGCGTCTCGTCATGTTGTAATACGTATAAAATATTTTTGAATAGACGCAGCATCTCTCTCATAATCTAAATGAAGTGTTTCTCGGGCGCATAATAGATATATAGTTGATATACAAGCTCGAACGTCTCGGCTTAAAAGTACAGCAGCTTTTAAAGAAGGGATAATGCATTTAAATGCGGTGTTAGGATATACACCAGGGGTTTGTTAGTATCTTAAAAGTAGGGGTTGACGCGTTGACAAGCTTCCAAGTTACGTTGGCATCAAAAGTTACGGTAATACGGATCGGTACGGTTGTGGGGGTTCGTTTGAAGAAGCAAAGATATTCTTCCAAGTGTCATTCTATTTACAACGTCAGAAATAAGACAGCGTCTTATATTAAACGTTGGCGAACGTCCGGGCCCTTCTAAACTTACCGAGCTTTTTCTTATAAATACGTATAGATTCACGTCGCTTGGAAATTCGATAGAACCCTTTTTACGTTAATTTTTTTTCTTCTCCCCTTAATGCAAATATTTATCCAATTTTTACATTTTAATCTGAGATTTATTGGGAAAAAAATTTCCCATTGTTTTTTAATTATATAGGGTGGTTCGCCTATAATACCATCGCATCGCATCGCATCGCATCGCATCGCATCGCATCGCATCGTTGGCGTACTAGATACGCTAACAAGCGTAAAATTAGATACCATAAAAATAAAACCGCGCCATGTACGGACGGTCGCGTACGTACACGTCCATCGAGTGAAAAAATAAAATCACTATAGGCTTTTTTCCATGCAGCGGTGTGTTGCATTGTAAATCAATTGGGAGGGTTGAATAACTTTTATAAAAGCATGAATGAATGACAGCCTGTTTCCACTCATCAGTATTCTACTCTCGTGATTGGTCGGATGCGATCTGTCAATCAAAACTTAGACCCTACAGTTGCTCGCCAGTTTTGTAAATGGCTTAAATATATTATTGTGTTCGTTGTTTTCCTAACAACGGTAGCCATAGAGATACAACTTTCCATTTTGTATTTATAAATGTTACTGTGGTCGCCGCACAGCCCGTCCTTTTTTTATCGAAACTTTAAGAATGAAGTGAAACGCGATTTGGTATTTTATTTTACGAGCTTTCAAACCGTTAACGATGTACGATATGAAATTTTTATTTTTATTGGCAATTTTTGGCCTGTAATTGTGTGTGCTTAGTCGTTTAGTTATCCCTTTTTTCTTCCGGTACCTTTTTATTAGCTGATTTTTTTCGAAGAAAAAAATCAGCTATTAAATTTGACCCGTTGGTAGCAGTGGGGTTTGGGAGTGATATTTCTCGACGTTTTATGACAAAATATGTTGTTCAAATGAATCAGTCGTTCGCGAACGATTCGTTCAAATGAATCAGTCGTTCGCGAACGATTAGTTCGAATGAATAAGTCATTTGCAAACGTTTCATTCAAATGAATCAGTCGTTCGCGAACGTTTTGTTCAAATGAATCAGTCGTTCGCGAACGATTAGTTCAAATGAATCAGTCGTTCGCGAACGATTAGTTCAAATGAATCAGTCGTTCGCGAACGATTCGTTCAAATGGATCAGTCGTTTGTAAACGTTTCGTTCAAATGAATCAGTCGTTCGCGAACGACTTCAATTGAACTGATCGATCAAATTTCAAATGAATCAGCAATCAGTTGTTTGTGGACGATTAGTACAAATGAATCAGTAGTTCGCGAACGAATATTTTTAAAAGATTTTTCAATTATTTTTAGCTTTTTTGTTGTGTTTGGTTTTATTCATTCTTCACAATTTTCCAATATAAACAGTTTATTAAGAAAATTGAATCCAGTAACATTATCAATTTGTTAGAGTAGGTATAGTTATTGGAAAGAAAATGAGTTCCATCATAATTTAGCTAAATTTTAAAAAGAGTTACAATGATATGAGTAGAAGGATAAGACAACAATAATTGATGGAGCATTCATAAGAATAAGAAAAACCAGAAAAAAAAATCAGCTTTTCTGACGCAGAGGCTGCGTCAAAGTTTTTTTAAAAGTATATACGTGTTATAGATTTTTTAGAATTTAGTATATTTTTTGAGGGGTTGTCGATAATTTTGGTGTGATGGTTGGTTGGTTTAATATTAATGGAAATTATAACTTAGAAACCGAATGTAAACTTGGGGAGGGAGCTATGATCAATTGTGTTGACATTTTTACCGTAATTCTGGTCAATTTGGGTCACAACACAAACGAGTACCAATTTTTGAAAATTCGTTCAACTTTTAAAATCGATTAAAATTTTCAAAATTGACAATCATCTGCTTGTTGAAGTCGACTACATTTTCAAATTCATTTTGATTTCCATATTTTGACAAATTTCAAAAAAATGATCAAATTGTAAAAATATTTATCAAATTTTTAAAATTGTTGAATTATGACTGTTGACTTAATTTGTAAAATCGAGCAAATTTTCAAAATTATTCATATTTTAGAAATTGATCTGGCTAAAAAAAAGTCAATTAAATAAAAATCATCTGACTGTTGAAGGTGACCAAATGTTTAAATTCGACTTGATTCCCACTATTGAGAAAATTTAAATAAAAGTATCAAATTATAAAAATTTACCAAAGGCAGAAAATTGTCAAATTCAAAAAATTATAAAGTTAAAAAATTGACTTGATTTTTAAAATTGAGGAAATTTTCAAAATTGGTCTTAATTAAGAAATGAAATTAAACAAATCAAATAAACTGCCAATTTAAAAAAATCACCCGGTTGTTAAAATCGAACACTTTTTCAAAATCGACTTGAATCCCACTTTTGGCCAAATTTCAAAAATGGCAAAACTGTAAAAATTTACCACATTGAAAAAACTTGTAAAATTGTATAAATTTACCAAATTCAAAAAATTGTCAAATTATAAAAATTGACTTTATTTGGAGCAAACCAAAATTAGCCCCATTTTGGAAATTGACCAGATTATGATAAAACTAGTGCGGTTTAAAAAAATCACCTAATGTTATAATAGAACAAACTTTCAGTTTCGAATTCATTCCTACTTTTGGACAAATTGCAAAAATAATCGAATGGTATAAAAATTTACCAAATTCAAAAATCATCAATTTTATGTATTTACGAAAATTTTAAAATCAAACAAATTTTCAGATTGGTCATATTTTAGAAATTGACAAGATTGAGAAATTGGCCAATTTCAAACAAATTAGATACCTAGGTTCTAATTTGTCAAAATCGATCAAATTTTTAAATTCGACTTAATTTACACATTTTCGTAAATTCTTAAAAAAACTAAAAAAGTGGCCAAATTGTAAAAATTCACCGAATTTGTCAAACTGTGAACATTGGTTTGATTAAAAATTTAAAAATTACTAGATTACTTGAATGTTTGACTGATTTTTAAATTAGACTATATTTTCAATACTGACTTGATTTCTACATTTGGCCAGATTCCAAAAATTAACCTAAACGTAGAAATTCGTCAAATTAAAAAAAAATTCAAACTATGGCATTTTCCTGAAAATCGGCCAAATTTTAGAAATTCACTAATTAAAAAAATTTATCAAATTACAAAAATTCATCTGATTTTTGAATTAGATCACGTTTTCAAATTCAGCTTGATTTTCACATCAAAGTAAGCAATCTTGACTTATTTTTAAAACCGGAAACGTTGTCAAAGTCGACGTCATTTTCATATTTGGCAAAATTTTAAAAATTTTCAACCTTTGAAAATTTTACTGATTTTTTCAATTGACAAAATTTTAAAAATTGCTTAAATTTCAAATTGTCCTACTATAAAAATTTGTCTTACATTTGTGAAATTTCAAACAAAAATTGTACCTAGATTTTTTCAATTGACAAAATTTCAAAAATTGCTTAAATTAAAAAAATTGTCCCACTATAAAAATCTTGTCCAACATTTGTGAAATTTCAACAAAAAAAATTGTGGATTGTTAATTTTTGAAATTTGGTGAGTATAAAAAATTGAGTCAGTTTCTGAAATTTAGCAAAAGGAGAAAATTAAACTAATGTTTTTTTTTATTGTTTGGTAATTTTTGAAAAATGGATTCCTAAAATTAGAGCAATTTTGAAAATGTGGTTGCTTTTGAAAATAAATGAATTTTCCATCATTTGAAATTTTTTTCAAGATTGGTAAGTTTCTAAAATTTGGACAATTATAAAAGGATTTGATTGATTTGAAAAATCAGAATACCACTAAATTGAAGGAAATTTGTCAAACTTGAAAAAATAAAAATTTGTCAGATTTTTCAAGTCATCCAAATTTTAGAAATGCATCAAATTTAAAAAATTGCCAAACTGGAAATTTGGCTGATTTCTTAATTTAAACGAATTTTTAAAATTGCACAAATTTTATAAATTCATCAGATTTGAAGAATTAAAAATGGATTATATTTTAGAGATTCGCTTAATTTCCATATTTTTGGATGAATTCCAAAAAATTGGCCAAATTGAAAAGTTTATCAAATTTAAAAAAAAATTTTAACATGTAATGATGAAAGTATATTTGGTTGAATTTTAAACTCGAATGAATTTTCAATACAATCAATAACAGAACTTAAAAGAATTGACGAGATTTTAAAAATTTTCTGACCCCTTCCCCCTAAAAAAAAACAATAAATATATTTGTAAGTTGAAAATGCTCTTATAGAATGCGCTTGAGTACATTTTTTCACCTGTCAGATTTATTTACGTGCAGCAAAAATTGAACTCTAAATTTTTTATGCGACATATCAAATCGTTAAGAAGAGGGAAGGGGTAGAGTAAAATGTCGTATCTACTCTGAAAATTCACTTTACGACTGCTGTTGGCAAATTTTATTTAATACGTCAACAGTGTTGAAACAATGCTGAACAGAGATCTCGCAAAAAGTCAAAACGGAAATCTGACAGATTGACACAAGTTATGCTGGTACAATGTGTATATTTTGAAGAAAATTAGCCCCATCGGCGGCATCTCGATCTCGAGTTACCCCGTCATGTGGTGACAGTTTAAACGTACTTGGTAAATAGCGTTCGATGTAGGACGTTGGCCGGGTGGGGGGAGGGGGTGAAGTAAACATTGAAAACGTCTTTGTCATCTATGCGGAGGTTGCGGTTGCCTGCCATTGGCAAAGTATTCTGCCTGCGAGTCTGGACGGATACTCATACACGCGTTGAGATATTCCACCGATGAACTTTTTTTCCCTGCCACTTGCCAGTGCCATTCCATACCACCCCCGTTGGTATTTTCGAATAGGTCGTCGCGCATATAGATCTTGCGAAATGGGCGGAATGCAAAATACTCGCTCGAGTAAAAATTTTATTCGCGAGTTTAACATATACGCGAACTTGTAAAGCTGACATATTGTGGCAGCGCGGCAAGTCAGTTTAGCCTTTAAAAGAGGCCGTGTCTCGGCGAAGTGCGTCAAGTATGTGACGTCACATTAGCATATTTTAATAATAAGTTATAACGCAGTTGTAAAGAAGTTTTCCGTATTTCCTTCGGAACCCCCTGAAAAGCCCTTCTCCCGGTATCATCTTTTCCAAATCCAAACTTGAAACCCTTCAAACCTCTTGTATGTGTAACATGTGGTGCACAAGTCTTACGACGAATTTCTCTCTTACCTTCAGACGTGTTTCCGCGCCTCTATAAAATCATTTTGCATATTGAAACTATACACCCTCCTCCGGTCCCTCCTCTCTTCTGCAGCACACTTCCGAGCAGTGTTCATTTTTCGGAGTAAAAACCAGACTGTAATAATGAAACAATAAGAAAAGAATTTTCGCGAATATTTCGTCAGGTTTTGAAATATTCTCGCTATTGCTACACACAAACATTGTGATGAGGGTTTGATTATAAAATTTTTCACCGTCTAGTTCGCTCCTGGTAACGTATGGTGTCGCAAGGGGGTGCAGAGGGACTGGCTGGATCGAATTTATCGTATTTTGATTACCTTATATTATGGTTGAACGTTTACCTATTTGAGATTGGAGTGAATGTGATGCAGTCGGGTCGTCTTGTCTTATTTTAGCAGTTGCTTCTTTCTTCAGGACCTCAATCTTCTAAAAAATTTAACAACACTGAAGAAAGCAGTTCTCATTTTTAATCTCAAGACCTGATCATTGGCGCATCCAGAAATTTTTCTTGGTAGGAGCTTAAACTTGAAGAAAAAAGTAGAGCGTGCAAACTACTTTTGATACTTAGGTACATATTTTCATGGGCAGTATTTTATTTTATTCTTGAAATCAAGACATTATCAACAAAAATTGTTTTTTTTTTCAAATAAGACTTTGGAAATTTTATTAAGAAAAAAGGAAAAAAAAGAAAAGGAGAGTAGATATTAGTTTTTAACAAAAATAAGAAAATTTTGTGTTTACTTTTTTTCAAACACAGTTGAAAATTTTTTTTGCAAATTTTTTTAAATGACTTCTAACAAAAATTGAAAATCCTATTTTGTAACAAAATTTGAAAATTTTGTCTTTCGACAATCAACAAAAATTGAAAATTTTGTTTTTCGACAATCATCAAAAATTAAAAGTTTAGTTTTTCAACAAAAATGGAAAATTTTGTTTTTCTACAAAAATTAAAAATTTTGTTTTTCTACAAAAATTGAAAATTTGGTTTTTCTACAAAAATTGAGAATTTTGTTTTTTGACAATCAACAAAGATTAAAAGCTTTGTTTTTCAAAAAAAATTGAAAATTTTGTTTTTCAACAAAAAATTGAAAATTTTGTTTTTCAACAAAAATTGAAAATTTTGTTTTTCAACAAAAATTGAAAATTTTGTTTTTCAACAAAAATTGAAAATTTTGTTTTTCAACAAAAATTGAAAATTTTGTTTTTCAACAAAAATTGAAAATTTTGTTTTTCAACAAAAATTGAAAATTTTGTTTTTCAACAAAAATTGAAAATTTTGTTGTTAAAATTATCTAGTTATTTCAACAAAAATTAAAAATCTTATTTTGTAACAAAAATTGAAAATTTTGTTTTTCAACGAATTGTTTTTTGACAAAAATTGAAAATTTTGTTTTTCGACAATCAACAAAAATTGAAAATTTTGTTTTTCAACAAAAATTGAAAACTTTGTTTTTCAACAAAAATTTGAAAATTTTGTTTTACAACAAAAATTTGAAAATTTTGTTTTACAACAAAAATTTGAAAATTTTGTTTTACAACAAAAATTTGAAAATTTTGTTTTACAACAAAAATTTGAAAATTTTGTTTTACAACAAAAATTTGAAAATTTTGTTTTACAACAAAAATTTGAAAATTTTGTTTTACAACAAAAATTTGAAAATTTTGTTTTACAACAAAAATTTGAAAATTTTGTTTTACAACAAAAATTTGAAAATTTTGTTTTACAACAAAAATTTGAAAATTTTGTTTTACAACAAAAATTTGAAAATTTTGTTTTACAACAAAAATTTGAAAATTTTGTTTTTCAACAAAAACAGTACCATATTGAACGATTTATTTGTGCTATTTCACTCTCACTGCACGAAAAGCTTCAAAACTGCTGTTTGAAACAATTAAAAAAAATTTAGGCCCAAGGAGTGAGCCCAGTTTTGGGGGGAGCTGTAGCCGGCTAGCTCCCCCTTTGGACGCGCCAATCGATTTGATGCAGTTGGATCGTCTTGTCTTATTTTAGCAATTGCTTCTTTCTTCTGGAACGCGACCTTCTTCTAAAAAAAATTCAACAACTGAAGAGAGCATTTCTCATTTTTAATCTCACGACCATAAGATGGAACTTTAACCCTGCACCAGGACTCTTCCCATAAGTCATCGTTTTATGGGACACCTAGTGAAATAATTCGACTAAACGAATATTTCATAGATTTTTCCTTCGAAAAGAACCACAACCACGACGGTTTGCCAAGATTAAGGAAAATCTAGTTAAAAGGTTTAAAAAGAATGTACCGACGATTCGCATTCGCGCAAATCCCCTCCACGAACTCTTCGTTTTATACTCGGTCGTTGATTTTTAATTTTTTCATCTTACCCTATTTTTTTTCCTCTATTCGCTTCGTTTTCCTTCTTATAAATATATACCACGAGTGGCTTCGATAAATTATGTATTTCTCCCCCGTCTTCATTGTTGTATTAATATTTAAGAAAATTAACCAGCCGTTAAAATATAAAACGCAAAACATTACTTTTAATTTTATTCGTTTCTTTCTTTGTACTATATATTCATCCTATACGCGAATTCGGAGCCTTGGATGACATTAACCTTCGCGAATGTCACGTACTACTCGCTGGGCTCTATTCAATATAGCTCGAGTCAAATGAGAAATGCTCAGTTCGCAGCTCGTAAACCTTTTATCGAAAATGTTTCGGTTTCGGATGCGCTATTTAATGTTCTTATCTATTCGCAAGATGACAAAAACAGTGCTAAATGTATCGGAATGTAATCTACATTACGATACTGAAACCTAACTTGGGTCACTAGTGGTCACTTTTCATTCTACGATTGTAAAGTTTCAAATTATAGAACGAAGCCCGATAATACCTGCGAGTTTTCATTCGCGCTGGAAAAGCACACGCAGGTTCCCTTATTGGCTTATGGGATCTATATTTGGAAGGATTTTTTAAGGACTGCGGTGCGTACTATAAAGGGTGGCTCCTGCTTGACCAACTTATTCGCTGAGTTCGTGAATTGGCATTTTTCTTTCGCGAGATGAAACCGCGTCGAATTGATATTCTGTGGGGGGGGGGGTTAAGGTGATCAGATACGGTTCTAGGAAACTGCAAAAATGGAACTTTTTCATCATAGCAACATTTTTAAAATTATTTATTGATGAAATGACTGAAAATTTTGAAAATTTGAGAAATAAAAAATTGCATCATTTGAAATGTACAAAAATCCGATAAATTCTTCAATGAATTTCTTCAAATTTTCATTCTTCAAAATTTGCCAATTTTTTCATTCTTTCAATCGAAAAGGTGTTTTTGTCAATTTTCACAATAATTTTACTAAATTAAAAATCTAAAAATGAAATTTCTATAATTTTATCAAGTCTAAAATCGTCTTGAAAGATCATAGAAGAAATAGATCACTTTTATGAAAAAACGAAAAAAACAAAAACAAAAAAGAAACTTTCAATCATCGTCAAAAATAATTACAAGATATTTTAGAAAGATTTTTCCAAATATGCAGGTATTGCAAATGTAATTTTTTGAGAGCAACAAAAAATGTTATGTGATGAATTTCAAAATTTGTCTATTTATTTTTCAAAAATCGAGTCACTGAGGAGCCTCAAACTTTGCAAATACCAATTTTCGAAGCTTTTTAGCCCGTCATTTTCAAACTTGGAAAAAAATCTTTCTTAATTCTAGCTCAGACCAAAAAAATTTCTGGTTACGTCAATCATTTTAATCATTTTTATAATTTTTAATTTTTGAGAATTCATGGATTTTTTTCATTTCTTAATTCCACTAATTAAATATAAATTTTTCAATTTTTCTTGATTTAAAAAAAATATATATATATATTTGAAATGGTTTATATTTTCCAATGGGTATTACATTATTTAATAATTCATTTTTTCTGAATATTTTAATGTGGTATTCAGTGTGATTCAGTTTTATTAAATTTTTGATGATTTAAAATTTTCATTTTTTCGATTCCTCTAACTTTTTAATTCCTCTATATTTCTTAATTTTTCATAATTCTTCAAACTCTTGAAATTGTTCAATTTTCGTATATTTTTCAGTAGATACTTCTTCAATCCTCTTATTCATTCAAATTATATAATTTTTTCTAAATAGTCTTATTATTTTCAATGTTCAGTTTCAGATGTTTGATTTTTTTTTAGTTTTTTCAGTCTTTTTGAATTTTCACTCAAGTATTCATTTACAACTTTCCATTTCTAATTATTGCCTACTTAGCAAATTTCAGATTTTTTTTTCATGTTTTGTCAAGTTTTTATTCTTCATTTTTTACAGTTACTAATTTTTTATTACCTGTTTTAATTGATTTTTTGAGTTTATATTCAGGTTTCCACCCAATTTTATTTTTTATAATTTACATATTTTATAAGGTATCTTCAATTCTTAAAATTTTTAATAAAGAGAATATTTTAATTATTAATAGTTTTCAATTTTGCAGTTTCTTTACTTGTAATGGTTTAATTTTTTGACTCTTCTATAAACTTGCTTTATTCATTTCTGAAAAATGTAGGAGGGGATTAGAAAGGTGCAAAGCGCTGAGTTTTAATGTTTTTTTAGCGAAATTATTGATTTTTTTTTTCTACGAAAATTTATAAAAATTCTTTTTTTATTACAAAGTTTCTCAAAGAAAATTTTTTAAAGTGGTCCAAAATTCAAATAATTCATTAATTATTACTTCGAAGTAGTCAATATTCAAAAAAAAAAAAAAAAATCATTATGTTATTATTTCAATGTGGCCCATATTCGAATTTTTTCGTGAAAATCTATATAATATCTTCTTTATACTTATAATGTTCTTTTCCTTACCAAAATTTTAACAGATTTTTTTTTTTTTTTTCAAAAAAAAATCATGAGCATTTTTAAAATTTTTATTTTGGAATTTTATTTAGAAAAATTTATAAAATATTTCTTTTCTGCAAAGTTCATTCTAAGAGAGATTTTTTTTGAAATAAAATTGTTTTTATAATTTTTTTACCTACAGGATTTTTATTTTTTTCTTATATGAAAATTCCTGAAAAAAAATGCTATAGTACGAGCATTTTGGAATTTCTATCCGATAGAATTTTTAGAAATTTGTTGGAAGGATCTTGAATTTTTTTCCAGAAAATTTTTCACATACGTAATCGATTTTTTCCTCAAAATTGATTCGAAGGGATTATTGAATTTTTTAGATTTTTTTTTGAAAATATTTTTGATAATTTTTTTCGAAATGATTTTCGAATTTTAAAGAAGTCGAAGGGAATTTTTATTGTACTTCAAGTATAGATTTTCGATAAGATTTTGAGTTTATGGAAATTTAAAAAAAAATTAAATTTTTTTCAATTATTTAGATATTTTTTTTATTTATTAATTTTTTCAAAGTTAAATGACCTTTAGATCCCCCTCGCCTCCTCTAGAAAATCAACAATGTTATTTTCAGTATAAATTCCAAAATATTATGATTCCAACCTCATTGATAAAAATTCAGCAATCCTTGAAAAAAAATAAAATTACAAAATATCAGATTTTCTCTTGAATAATGGTGAATGAAAAACTTGCTCTTTGATAACTTTCATCTTCAATATTTGAAAATTTGCCCTAGGTCAAGCCATTTCATCATATAATTTACCCAGCAATAGCGTCGTCCATCAAAGACGAACAAAAAAAAATACTCAAAAATTCTGTTCAAGTATTTAACAGTTTACATCCATTTTAACCAGATTCGGTATTTTTACAACAAATTTATAACAAAGGGGACTCTCAACCAGCAACTAAACACTTTTTTTTTTCTTCGGTAAAAAAAAAATTAAGTACAAGATTTTCCCACTTTTTAGTAGGTAACATTTTCAAGACATAACTAAGTACTTAAAGGGGAGTATGTGGGCAACGAGGAGAGGAAAAAAACCACCGAGGTAGGGATTAAACGTTAAAAAAATATTTTTTTACGACCTCGCTAATAACTGAACTTTACATAACGAGAAAGTAGAAAATTTATAATAGTTTTTATCTTATTTAATTTCCCTCAACCTGTGTTTTTAAATCCGGCTAAAGGTAATTTTTATAATTGGCGCGTTTAAAGAAGCATAAAATAGTTTAATGAAGTCGTAAGAACAAGGCGTTTTAAAAACTGTTCTCGAACGCAGAGCTGGGAAACGGTACGGTACGGTAGCTCGAGCAGGGAGAAAAAACCCCGCGAGGTAAAGTTCATAGTTCATTAGAAAGCTAACAGAAGGGAACTCGGCGGCGGTGCCGGAGTTTGGCCATAAATTTGAAAAGAGTACGGCGATAAAAGTAACAAATATAGAATTAAAAATAATTCCTCCCCGATGTAAAATGCAACTTCCTTTTTTTCGGATAGTCGTATGCGGCGAGGGAGATTGCAACCGTTTTAAATTATCGCGAGCCTCCCTTCCCCACCCCCTGCCCTGTCTACGGAGGCTGTAAGGGATGTGCTTTACTGCTGGAGATTCTCTCCTGTATATACTTTTTTCTTTTCGTTTTAAAAACTTTCTCCTTTTTTTTTTCATTTCGAGGTTACTAATTTTCTCTCCTTTTTGCGTATGTTGTTTTTTTCAATGGTAAAAAAGCTAAAAGTGGGTAATATTTGTCTGGACTTTTTAGGATGAGTAAAATGCGCAAATAAGGTCTTGGGTGTTCCTAATTGATCTCCGGATGAAGGTTTTCATTTAACGCGAGCTAGAGGATGGCGCGGAGCAGACAAATAAATGAAAAACGGAAAGGTGGCGAACTCTATTATTTGAAATAATCGATTACCATAGATGTACCTGTGCTGCTGGTGCGAGGGCGGCCGAGGTAAATAAACAGATCTTCCGTGGCCCAGTCGCAGGCGGGTTTTTACTATTGTTTTCGAATTCGTTCGATGCACACAGACTTGATCCACGCCTCAACTCATTTGTCAGTTTGTCAGCCGAGGCGACCTCGCGGGTCCTTAACCTGCACCCTGCGGTATCTATCAAAGCTATCCCCCGTCATGATTAACGTTTACTTTTAATGATTTTTTTGACATAACAGATTTGTAATAAGATTTCGTAAGTATTGCGCGCGTTTTTCACGTCCTCTTTCCGTCCTTTTTCCCTTTACACGAGTGTAATAGGTAATACCCAGTGATAGGTATTAATAAGCCAATTACATCGTGCTCTGTATTTTACCCACAAAATTATAACGTTCACAATTTCACGCAGAATTATATTATTCTTCTTTTTTTTTCTCGTCTAATTGTTATTATGTTCGTTGAGAAACGGTCAGAGATTTTTAAAAACAAAAAACCTAAAAATATAATCCATCGCAGGTAAATACGACGACCTCTTGATATAACTACTTAATATTTTTTACTCGAGCCCACATCAGCACGAAACAATTAAAGTTTTCATAACAAAAACAATGGCATATTAAACGAATCCTTATATGTACAACAAAGCGACAAATTTATTACTTCGGTATCCTTATGTAAATGCGAAACGAAAGTTGTTTTTAAAAGGTCTGCGCGTCGTCCTGCAGTAAAAAGGGGAAGAGCACGTGTGAGAGGAAATGCAAGAAAGAGCACCCAAGTGTCACTAATGTCGAGTCCTCTATGTGTGGTTGGCAATTCTCGCGGTTACGTTTCTTTCTCGACCACGTCCACATCGTCAGGGTTTATCAAGATTTTATCCCAAATATAAACTGTACCAGTTATCGAATGTGGGAAGGTGAATATTGGGTCGATTATGTCGAAGGGAGGTTTTTATATGGTGTTTGGTTTCTATATTTCGGGTGCCAATTGGATAGAAAAGTGTGGTAATTTTATGACAGTGGAGTTCGATTGATATAAATTGGCAGGGTGAATTTTCCTTTTGAGGCAAATCTGTATTGTTGGTTTCGATTATGGTTCTGATTTTTTTTCTTCAATTTTTACCAATACTTCAGTTAATTTTTTGATTCAAAAAATTTGTTGATTTCTTTAGGAATTGAAGAGGTGATTTTTTTCAAATTTTTAAGTTTCGAAAAAAAATCAGAAGTTTTATATTTACTGAAAAAATTGAAGAAAAATTCAAAAGTCATGTGAAACGAATAATTTATTGATTGGAATTATTCAAGTTTTTAAAAAAATCAAGAATTTACAAAAAATCGAAAAAAATGAGAAAAGATTGAAAAGTCGTGAAAATTTTAAGGAGCTGTTTTAGATTTTAAAAAATTGTTTATTAATAATTTTAAATTTGATATTATAAAAAACTCAAAAGAACAAAAAAAAATGAAAAACTTGAAACGAACTATTCAACAACTTAAAAAAGTTATAGACTATGTCATAAAAAAATTGAAGAACAATATTTTTTTTACCACAAAAAAATCTGATTTTTTTCATTACTTTGCCTAATTTTTTCCCCCAATTTTATTGAACTTTGTCAAAAACGTTATTTTTAAATTTTAAATACAAATATAATTTTTACAATGAAAATTTTTGGTATCTTGTCAAAAATTTTTTTTCAAATGTTGATTCAAATTTTTGCTGGGAGTTATTTTAAAATTTTGTTGAACAAATTTTTTGAATTACCTACATAATTATTCAAAATATAAAATATTGAAAACAATTTTTTTGAATATAATAAAAAAACGACATTTTGAGGGGGAGGGGTGGATTTTGTGTGTTTTTTCTTAAAGCAACAATACTTGAAAATTTTTGTTGAAAACTTGTAGGTACCTGTAGTTTTTCAAAATATATAGGTATTTTTTTCAATTTCAAAATTTATTTTAACATCAAAAAGTAGGTATGTAAAATTGTAATAAAATTGAGGAAGGTATTAAAAATTGGGACGAATCAAAAATTTTAAATTGAGTACCTAATGAAGAAAATTCTGAAAAAATTGCAATTAAATTGAAAATTTGATTTAATGGAAAATGTTTGAAAATAGAAACCAGGTGATTTCCTCGATTTTAAAAATGAATCTACGAATCAGTAAATGTTTTTTTAAATATTTCTTCGTTCAAGGGAGGGGGGGGGGGGGTGCTAATATAAATTTTTTATTAGTAGGTTTTCACCCTCTCTACAATAATCACTATGTAAACAGTCGTCAAATTCTAATTTGTTCCTAATTTCAAAATTAATTTTAATGAAATTAATACCACAGAATGATATTGTAGCAAAAGCTGAAGAAATATAAATTTCCTCAACTTGAGGATTAGATTAATTTAAAATTTGAAAATTAAATTGATTTTTTTTTGAATTTCATGATTTATTAATTTATTGTGATTTTTTTGAAATAAAAAAATTTCTTCAGAACAAAAATATTTTTCAAATTTTGGAATTTTTAAATTTTTCTAAAGAAACATTATTTTTAGAAAAATATTTTTGAAATAAAAAAAATTTCAATTTTTTTAAAATAAAAAAGTATTTAATGTGATCCAAAATTCTCAATTTTTTGAGTTGAAAAATCATTAATTTTTTTAGAACAAGAAGTGTTTTGAATTCTGGGAAAAGATCTACAAAGATATAATTCAACTTTTTTGGAGTTGGCAAAAAAATCCTGAATTTTTTGTACTTTAAGAAAATTTTTAAAATATTTTTAGAATTAAAAATTTATTTATGTACTTATTCATTTTCTATCAATTGAATTTTTTAATTTTTTCCAAAAAAAAGATCTTTCATTTCATTTCAAAAATTCAAAATTTTTTAGAAAAAAGAAATTTTATGATTTTTTGGAATGAAAAAATTCCCATTTTTTGGTTGGTAGGTATAAAAAAAAAATATCAATCAATTTTTTTTTTGTTTTTTTTTCTTCAAAAAACAAACTGCTTACTTTTTGGAAAAAAAATTCTCAATTTTATAAGTTGAAATTTTTTTTTCAGTTTTTTTGGAATGGAACAAAGGATGTTTCAAATTCTCGGGGGGGGGGGGGGGGTCTCCACTTTTTCAAATAAACAATTTATCGACCTTCTTGGAGTTATTTTTTGGAATGATAAACTTAATAATATCTTGGCAGTAAAAATTTTTCATTTTTCCTAGAAAATAATTGTTATTGCTTAATTTTTTCGAAACTGAAAGTGAACTTGTCTATCTTGCTCAGTTTCTCTCAAATCTACTGTTCATCTGTATCCCTCAGGCCTCACCTTACTTTTCCCATGATGGACGCCTAGTATTAGAATTGACAATTTTTTTTGCCATATCTAGTCCTACAGTTATTAAAGGTCATCTCGAGTAATAAATTCGAGAAGAAATTCAACAATTTTGTGGAAATCTGACATTTATCGAATTTTGAAATTGAAGATATTTTTTTGTAACACATTTTTTTAATTTTAAATGAAAATGGAAATTTTTTGCAATACTTAGTCTTAAAATATTGTAGGTCATCGCATGTTATAAATTCAAGAAGGACTTCATTAATTTTTTCAGAGATCTGATTTTCATCAAAAAATATTGAAATTGAAAAAAAAAAATGGGCTAACTTATGTTTTTTTTTCAATTTTTGCTGGAATTTACTATTTTTTTGCAATAGGTAGGTATTTATTTCCACATGTAGGGCATCCGGTGTCTGATATTCATTAAATTCTGAAATTTAAGATTTTTTTGAGATCAATTTTTTTTCAATATTTTCCCATCATGAATTGTTTATTAATTTATAATTATTTTTCATTTTCATTTTTTAGTGCCTCACATTATCGAGATTAAATTAAATTGAAAAATATTTTCAAAATATTGAAAGTTAGTACTTCGTAAATCATTTTTGATTTTTTTTTCAATTTTAAAAAGGCAGCGTTTAAAGATCATAAAGAACTGATAATCATGCAGTTCTTTTATGATACAATTTTGGTTAACCCTCCACGCAATATTTCCATTTTTTCTTTTAAGGTACTTTCATAAATTTTTTTGTCCATTGTCCTTCTTGAGTCGATCATTATGGTAATAAAACGATTAAAAATCATGTTTCGAACCCATAGAAGACCAAGTACGATACCTGGTAAATTTCAAGGGTGCGAAATTTTGGGAATCCATGAAGGAAAAAAGCGAAATGACTGGACGATCGTACACTCGTAGTAGCATTGGGTGCAAATGGGTATAAGTTAAGTGGCCTCCAAGAACATGTAGTTTTATACGGTAGGTATATACAATGTTTTATATAATGTCCACTCGGTATGGCCCAGCCTCGTTCGCCGTCCGCTTAATAAATTATTCTCGTCTTCGCGTCGCGTTGCGTTGATAAAAAGCACAACTTGCTACCTCCTCATATACTCGCAAAAGTTACCGACTTTATAGCTGCGAGCCTTTCGTGTCCCTTTAGCCTCTTTAACTTGTTAACATACCGTAAATGAATTCAGCTTAAAAATTATTCGTTGCTGTTTTCCCGTATCCCAAAGTGTAGGAGGAAGAAGAAAGAAAAAAACTTGCTGAGTTTAAATTTAAATACACAAGTGCGTCGGGGTTTTGATTTTTATGGAATTTGCGGTCTTGCGAGGAGGGGCTCGAGTCGGCGAAAAAATGTTTACGACTTGGAAATACCTACCTAACGATTCTGTGGTATTGACAGAAATGTCAAATAAGAAGGTAATAAAGAACGAAGCTTATTTTACTTTTAAATCTAAGTCGAGGTATAAATTTGTAATAGGTATTGGCAAAATTAAGCCGATCGAAAGTACGTACTATAAATACGGCGCGTCGGTTGCGAGAGAGAATTTTCAAGGCCTGAAAAAAAAATTGCAAAACTTGAATAAATTCGGATTAAACGACGCTGCCGCTTGGCGACGAACAAAAACAAAAAAAAAAGTAGCTCGAAGAAAAAAAGGAACTTTTAAGAAAATTTGGCTTATTCTCGTACACCGTATTGTCAATGTTTAATAATTTACTCCGTTGTAGATAAGAAAATGTAAAAGAATAACGAAAAACGTTGCGATGCCGCGAAAAAGCTGTAAGGTAGTTAAAAGAAGTTTATACGTTTTTAAGCCGCTACCGAAAACAGCAGTCCCCCGTTTTACAAGCAAAGCTTCAAATTATCAAGAAATTAGTTGCCGAGTCGGGTTTTGAAGAGCATTCTTATCCTCCAATAACTCAACAGTAATCTACATACAAGTGAGCTTTAAAGGTCCCCCTTTATTTCTTGATATTAGCATAAGTCTCTCAAACCGCAACCCGTTTTTCACTTTTCGCAGTTGTTTTACGTTGGCAAGTTTAGTGTTTTTTTTCTCCTCTCCTTCTTCGCTCTTCTTTTCCCAAAACGCGAAAATTTTAATTCGCGCGGAGGTTTGTTCGAGAGGAAAAAGTGTGCTGCGAAAGTATGCTCGGAGTTTTTTCTTCTTTTTTTTCTTCTGCGGTGTTTTCAGTTGGCGAATTATGTGTAGTAGGTGTACGTAGCGCGAGAAAATTATTAGAGTTTTTAAATTTTTCCACTAGAATCGTTTTAATGAAGCGTTAAATTAAGCGTGGATGTTTTTTTAATACGCCAAGAAAAAAACTTAGTAAACTTATAAAATGAAATAAAAGTTCTGTTTTTTGATTGTTTTCACAGCTACGACGAAAAGTAATTATACAGGGTGTTTCGTAGCTGATGTAGTACCTTCCACCAGGTGAATAGGCAACTCATAAGGAACAAAAATTGTTATATCAGAAAATTGAAGGAGCAACGGAAAATGAAATTGAGAAAAAGTAATTTTTGGTTGATGGGTATTGTAGGTACAATGGTACATGGATAGTACCTACTAAAGAAAATAAACTTTTTTTGTTCTTGACAATTTCTTGCCAGCCTTTCAAAATGAAGGCACAGAATAGGTTTAAAATTTGAAGGAAAAAAACAAAACAGATTTTGCGATTTTCCAAGCTCTGTAGCTTCTTCTTCATCTTGTTGGGGAAAAATAATCATGTTCAAAATACTAATACCTACTACTTTTTTTCTTTTTTTTTGAAAATAATTTTTGAGAACTAATTTTTCAATGATTTTTTATGTTACCGACCTACCTACAATTTTTTTTTAATTTCCAAAATCTATCATTTTATTCAAAATTTAAAAAAATAATGTTGAAAATAAAAATTATATTAATTTGAAGTTTGTTTTCAAAATTATTTTTTTGCAATGATTTTTGACAAATTCGAATGAATGTAAAAAAAACTACTAAAATTGAACTTTAGTTTAACATTGGTATAATTATAATAAAAAAACAAAAATATCATACTTGAAAAAATTATATTATTCAAATTTAATTTGAAGATTATTAATAAAAACGAACGAATTTTTAACCATACGTAATAAATGCTTAACATTTTTTTTTTTTTTTGGTGAAATTTTGTTTTTGGTAGGTAGATATATAATTATGGATATATTAAAGATCTTGCTAAAAATTAAATTGAAAATCCATTTTGAACTTGTGTGAAACATTCATCTAATCAAAACTATCGACTTTCTTTAAAAAAAAAAAAAAAAAAAAATCAGATTTTGTTTTAAAAATATTTTTTACTATCATTTTCGAAAATGAATTCTTGAGAAATTTTGTGTTGAACAAATTTTTGACGATTTTTCCATAACTTTTTTTTGGAAAGTTAGCGAATTTTTGAATTTTTATTCAGAAACAATTTTTTTTCAAATTTTGGGAATGATTGAAATTTTTTATTGTGAAAAAAACGAATTTTTTCAATTTTTCTTCAAACTCGAATTTTGTAGTTTTTGTTCGATAATAATTAGGTATTTATTTTTTATGAAATGATTTTTTTTTATTGAATCAAAAAAATATAATCGAATTCTTCTTAATTTTGTTTAAAACTGTGAGGTTTTTAATTTTTTTATAACGATTTTCTTCAATTCTAGTTCACTGTATTTTTTTTTTTTTAATGATTTAAAGTTTAAAAGTGAATTTTTAAAATGAAGTATTCAGATACAAATTTTGTTTGAAATTGAGATTTTCCATTTCGGAAAAATTAAAATTTTTCATTTTAAAAAAATTGAAAATTTCTTTAATTTTTGCTTAAAATAGATAATAAGTAGGTATTATTGTTTTTTTATATATAAAATTAATTTTTAACTAACTTTGTGTAAAACAATTTTTTTTTCCAAATTTTGTTCAAAATTGAAATTTTCAACTAATAAGGGAACCTTGGCAACGCTCAAATTTGGTTTATTGAAAGAGCATGTCACACAGACCTCAAAACCAAATTCTGATCTACTGACGTTGATTTTTCGATTTTTGGTGAATTTTCAAAAGTGGCAAAAATATCCAAGTGGTGCATGAATTTTTTACAAAAATATAAAATTTTGAGATAAAATTCTGACGACCATTTCAAAGCTATCTGAAGGATGCAACAAAAGTTGGCATTCTCCTAACGCAATAGAATCACTCCAGACGGTGCTGTAATCAACTTCGACAGCTAATAAGGTGATCCTAGCGTTTGTGAGACCAGAAGTCGATTAGCATAGTTGAACCAAAAATTCGAAGTGACTTGCTGATACGTATATTTTTTACAACTCGAAAATTTTCTAAAGTCTACTTTTGCTGTAGGTTTCAGATTGCTTCGGAAATGACTCGGGGGGGGGGGTCGACTTTAGTAGGTATAATTATGTAAACCAATTTTCAGAAATTAATTACAAAATTTGCATTTTTTTAGTAAAAAATTGGTGCACCGATTGGACTATTTTCGCCATTTTCAAGAATTCGCCAAAAAATTGAAAAATCAACTTCGGGTGCTAAAAATTTGGTTCTGAGGTCTAGATGACATGCTCTTTCAGTGAGCCAACTTTCAGCTCAATCGAGGTCGAAGAGTTGCCAAGGTTTCTGTGAAACAAACAGTAGTTATACGACATTTTTTTTGAATTTTTATTTAAACACAAACATTTCTAGTTTTTGTTTTAAAATGATTATTCTTTTTCAAAATGAGTTTTCTTGATTTGAAGATTTGTGATTCTTCTGTGCGATATATTCTGTTTGAGATGTTTACTTCTTCAGATAATATGGTGAGTGAAATTTATTTTTTAATTAATTCAGTGGTCATTTTTGTTGTTATATCTGTTGTTTTTTTTTTATTATGGTGCGGTGTTTGGTTTATTTAAAATAATTTTTCGTGGTGTTTTTTGTTCAGAGTTCAATATTTACCGAATTCATAATTTTTAAATTTTTACAAAATTTGAACTTTCAAAATTTCTTACAAAATTGAAATTTTTTAAATTTTTTACTAAATTTACAAATAGGTATAAATTTTCAACATTTTTTGCAAAATTTAAATTTTTGAAATTTTTTACAAAACCCGAGCAGCACAATCGACAAATTATCGAAATAAAAAATCGACAGAATATCGAATTCGATAAAGTGTCGCGTTAGTTCCGCATAAATCGTGAAATTATCTTTCGATATATGTATAGATAGATTATCGACGAATTATAGTTAGCAAAAATTTCGAGATTATAGTAAGATATTTTATCGATAATATATCTATAATATCGAAAGATAATTTCACGATTTAGGCGGAACTTTTGCGACACTTTATCGAATTCGATATTCTGTCGATTTTTTATTGATTTTTTTATTCCGATTTTTAGTCTTTTACTAGCTTTTTTCTATAATTAAAAATCGCATAATTAATACATTAAACTATGCCTAAACACATTCATGTTACGGTAAGAGGATCATTTCAGAAAAAGTCAAAAAAAATAATAAAAAAATCTGCCACCCGTGGGGCTTGACGCTTGAACCATCTACCTCCTGCTTGGTAATCCTCTTCCTTAACCACTATGCCATACCTTATCGTTGAGGAATTTGTAATAAAACGCTTATAATAGGCAGTTTAGTACTTCCAGACGTGTTGGACTTAGAAAAATTTTCACCAATTTGGAAATAATTTCAAATATCGTCACAAAATCGTTGAAAAATCGTTCGACAAATTTCAGATTATTTGTCGATAATGTAGTTTCAAATATCGTCATAAAATCGTTGAAAAATCGAATTCGAGAAATTTCAGATTACGTGTCGATAATAAAGTTTTAAATATCTTCACAAAATCGTTAAAAAATCGAATTCGAGAAATTTTAGATTATTTGTCGATAATATAGTTTCAAATATCGTCACAAAATCGTTAAAAAATCGAATTCGATAAATTTAATATTCTTTGTCGATAATGTAGTTTCAAATATCTTCACGCAATCGTTAGAAAATCGAATTCGAGAAATTGCATATTATGTGTCTATAATATAGTTCCAAATATCTTTACAAAATCGGTAAAAAATCGGATTCGATAAATTTAATATAATCTGTCGATAATATAGTTTCAAATGTCGTCAAAAAATCGGTAAAATATCGAAGTCGAGAAATTTCATATAATCTGTCGATAATATAGTTTTAAATATCTTTACAAAATCGTTAAAAAATCGAATTCGATAAATTTAATATTCTTTGTCGATAATGTAGTTTCAAATATCTGCACAAAATCGGTGGAAAATCGGAGTCGATAAATTTAATATTCTTTGTCGATAGTATCGTTGACGAATATCGTCATAAAATCTTAATAATATCGAATTCGATAGTTTTTAGATTTTCTGCCTATGAAGTTGTACCGATAAATCTTTATAATATCGTGAGAACATCTATAGATTTTCAAACGATTTTTTATCGATACGTTACATCTTCCGATATTATCGATCGAGTGTGCCGCTCGGGAATTTGAATTTTTGAAATTTTTTACAAAATTTAAACTTTTGAAATTTTTTACAAAATTTAAATTTTTGAATTTTTTTACAAAATATAAATTTTTAAAACTTTTTACAAAATTTAAATTTTTGAATTTTTTTTACAAAATTTACATTTTAAAATTTTTTTACAAAATTTACGTTTTTAAATTTTTTTATAAAATTTGTACCATTGTACCTACCTTTTTTTTTTTTTTTTTTATATTTTTATTTTTTATTATTTTTTTTTATTTTATTTATTTTTTTTATTTATTTTTTTTATTTTTTTGTTTTTTCTTAAATTTTTAATTTTAATACTCAGACCCAGCGGTAACTCACTTGGGTGACCTCACCAAGGGGAGGTTCAAACCCTAGGAATTCTACGCAGGGAATTTATCATCATAGTATTAACTAATTTTGACACACCGATACCAACGGTTTATACGGTGTGCATTGTACCTACCTACCTACAAAATTTAAATTTTTAAAATTTTTAAAATTTTTACAAAATTTGAATTTTTAAAATTTACAACTTTTATAATGAAACTTGAAAATTCGGCTATGCCCGCAACGCTTGTGGTGCGGGCAACTTATTTAAAATGTTTTTTGTTGAAATAATTTTTAATATACTATAAATCATTGAATGGATTTTTCCGATTTTTATTGGAAAATGAATTTAAAAAGTAAGTAGGTACAAATGGTAAAAATAAAAAAAAAATAAAAAAAACGAAAAAAAAAAAAGGTACAAATGGTACAATGTATTTAGAAACAGCCTTTTCTATTCTAAAAAAATAATAATTTTCAATTTTTTTTTTCAAATTCTCTGTTTTAAAGATCGGTTTTTATCTTTGCTTTTTGGCAATTACGAACTAGAATGCCCAAATACAGTACCTAATCAGAAGCTAGGACACTCGTTTGTTAAAAATCCTTTTCCTTCAACTTTTGCAGTTTTAAAATGATTTTGGATGTTGCCACGCACGGCAATCAGGCAATTACCCACCATACACATAACTTTTGCAAATTCCATCTCACAGATTATCCTCATCACACTCGGATAATTACAAAATTTGATCTGCAACACCGCTCAATATCAATGCAGCCATTTAAGTACACATAAAAGAAGGCGAAAAAAATACCAAAGAAAAAAACTGTTAAACATCTCCAATCAGTGGTTTCTCTTGTACCCCAGCCCAAACTTACTCGCAATCCACAATAGAGTCCGGCGCGGCGTATGAACCGCGACGACGCTACTCTCCGGCAGGTCTTCTTACCGCAATACGGGTGCGATGCTGCGGTACCGAGACCGACACCGACGAAATCGTGACGCAGCGCAAAAATATCACAACAGAGAAAAGATAAACGAATGTTTTACCAGGAAGAAAGTGGCGGCTACTGGTTTTGTATACATTAGTGTTGGCGGCACCTACAACGCCACACTGGTACATGGCGTGTATGAATTCGAATGTCCTCAGATGAAAAGATTACTTTTATTAATGAATTTACATTATTCCGGTTGGAAGGCATGGGTTTAGTGACGGAGTTATATCTCTGATGCTTCGTTGAATAGCTTTATATAGTATGTTATACACAAGTGTCGGGAGTCTCTTTTATATACCATACATGGCCTACTTCTTATGGATGTAAGAAGCCTCTGAATGAAGACTATTCATCGAAACGATAGAATCAAAAAAATCATATACCAAAAAAAAAAAAAAAACAGGATGTTAACACGACTGTGCTCGTATACGTTGGAGCGCTGGTCAAAAAACCCATATCGTCGAGAAATACACCGAGATTATATTAATTGATTTTTCTAGCTTCATTCATAATGTTTCATCATTGACCGACGTAGAACGAACGAACTACCAGCAACGTCATCAATGAAGCCCAAAGTGGACGTTTGAAGATCTAAAATGAAAAATCTCACAGTGCTGTGGGTGGACACATGGCTTGAGGTTCGGATGTGGACATTGTGCCCATATTAATTTTGAAGGGACAATGGTTCACAAAAATTTCGAAATTTTGTCAAGACAGCAAATGGATCAGATTCATATTCTTGTAAGAAACAAAAAAAAAAAGTCATGTGAAAAATTAACCTATCTTTGAAAATCAAGGTGCTGTATACTTTAAAATGGTAAGGTAGTTGCACCAGTGGTGGACCCTTATAGTGGAAGTGTCTTATAAAAAACATTCTGGTTTAAAACTAATAACGTTGGCGAAATGGTGAATATACCAAACGATTCCTTGTGTATTCTACTACAAAATGCGCTATAATTTTTTTATTTTACTTCATTTCTTTGAAAATGACGACCATTTTAAGTGAAAAAATAGAAAAGTCCAGTGGTTGGTCAAGATAATCTAGTAGTTGACCACCCAGTAGTTGGTCACGCGCTAGTAGTTGATCACCCAGTAGTTGGTCAATCAGATTATGACAACGGCTCTCAACCATTAAATTTAAAAAAAAATCAATAAGTATTCGGTAAAATTGTCACTCATTAGCCATGAGAAAGAGAAACTATCATTTTTCGTGAATATTTACCAATTTTTTGCATGATCAACCACTAGAACTTTACAAAAATTTCGTAAGTCTAGTACTTGATCAAAATGATCAACTACTGGCTAAACACCATTTTTTCCTTCCAGTAGATAGTCACCGCCATATTTGATAGAATTTTGGCAATATTTTTTATTTTAATGAAGAAATGGAATCTCCAAACTCTTCTTATTCAGGTCCAAATGATTATATTTCAAGTTTTATTAATCTTAATAGTGCAAAATTCATATTTCGATAACACTTCGGCTTAACAAAAATCTTTAGAATTGGCATCATTTTGAAAATTGTTCTAACAAAAAAATTTCAGACGATCATTATTAATTACTTGAACAGAATTGATTAAAAACTTTTATGTGGTTCTATGCAGAAATGTTCCAGGTTTGCTCTAAAAAAAATTTCTGAAGCTATTTTAAAAATACGCTTAATTATAAACATTTTTCTTCTCAAGTGACCCACCACTGGGTCGTGGCCAACGACTGGTGCAACTACCTTATTTACGAAATTTGAAGTGCTGTAGCGCCTTCATTTCCAAAGATGGGCAAATTTTACCCATAATGTTTTTTATTCCTTTTCAGAAGTACACCTGTTTCATGCATTGTCTTGGCAGAATTTTGCCATTTTCATGAGATGACTTCCAGCTGTTTTTGAAAATAGGCAAGCAGCACTTCTGGTGAAAAATTTCTAATTCATCTGTAAATCCTTCAATTTTAAGAATAGGCATTCATATGTGACTGAAACTTTTTTTGATTTTTTGAAGTACCATCCACTTGCGAGATCGAAAATTTTTTTTGAGTGCAGTGTTGCCAATTAATTTTGTTTAATATCAGTTTTTAAGATGCCTACAGGTTGTGGAAGTCATTAAAAATACATTCATATATTTTTCAAAAAAAATGCTAGGTCGAGGAAAGTCATGGATTTTTGACTTTTTATTGGGCAAAATTAACACATTTTTTTTTATTCAAAACCAATTTTTTTAAATTTTCGTCCTTGCTATGCTCGGGCAGGGGCAGACTCGAGTGTACTGTGATAAACTTGTTCACATGGAAGTGGATGGTTGTCAATACTCAATGCTACATAGATACTTAATATTCAAAATTGGAGGGGAGGGAGGGGTCCAATCAAAATTCTTGTGGTAAGCAAAATTATTCCTAGGACTTCAAGCAACAACTTTTGTTTGAAAATTTTTTCGATTGGACCCTCCCTCCATTCCTTCCTCTTTTCCTTACTTCCGATTTCACATATCACTCCGTAGATTAGATATTCAGAATCAAAGAAGTAAGGCAGGGAGAGGGTCCACTGAAATTTTTTTCAAATAAAAGTTGTGGATTGAGGTCCTAGAAATAATGTTGGCCATTACACGGTTTTTCATTAGACCCTCCTTCCCCTCCAATTTCGCATAATACGATTGGATACTTACATTATTGAAAATTGTGGGAGGAAGGAATTCAATTGAAAAATTTTTCAAACAAATGTTGTAGCCTGAAGTATTAGGAATAATTTTGGTTATCACAAAAATTTCGATTGGACCCCTCCCTCCCCTCCGATTTGGAATATCCAGTGTCTATGTAATATGAACTTTCAAGGGAACCTCGCCAACTCGTCACCTCCGATTGAACTGAAATTTGGCTTACTGAGAGAGGATGCCATCCAGATCTCACAGCCAAATTTTTAGCTGCCGAAATTGATTTTTCGATTTTTGGCGAATTTTTGAAAATGGCTAAAACCTCCTCCAAAAAAACATTTTTTGAAAAAAAAAATGTAGATTTCAAGATAGAATCCTGAAAATTGGTTTGTGCACTAAAGTCGACCTCCCGAGTCGATTGGCATCATTTTCGAAGCGATCTTGGACGATCACTCGGTACTTCGCTGGTCCATATGAGATGTTTTCTGGTTGGTGTCTGCGTATTTTCCTCGATAATTTTTCACTTATGAGATTGGCTTCTGCCCCAGTATCAAGAAGACAGAAGTAATCGTTATATTTAATGGAGCCTCCAGAAAAGGTTGAGTTTTCTCCAGCGCACTGGAATGGCTCCAGACGGCGCTGTAATTAACTTCGGGGGCTGAATTTTTAATCCTAGCGTTAGTATGATGCCATCTATCGATTGACGTAAATTAATCCAAAATCCGAGGTGAGGAGTTTGCACGTGTTTTTTTTTTACAACTTGAAAATTCTGCATTTTTTAAAAATTTCCAAAAAATCAATTTCTTCAGAATATCACCCGAAACTTCGCCTACCCCCTAAAATCGACTTCCCGAGTCGATTGACACCATTTTCGAAGCGATCTGGAGCCGCCAGAAAATGTTGACTTTTGCTGTCTGGAGAGATTCCAGTGTGCTGGAAAAAAGTCGAAGTTTTTCTGGAGGCTCTAGATCGCTTCGAAAATGATGCCAATCGACTTGGGAGGTCGACTTTAGTGTACAAACCGATTTTCAGGATTCTATCTTGAAATTTACAATTTTTTTTCTAAAAATGTATTTTTGGAGGCGGTTTTAGCCATTTTCAAAAATTCGCCAAAAATCGAAAAATCAACTTCGGCAGCTGAAAATTTGGTTGTGAGGTCTGGGTGGCATGCTCTTTCAGTGAGCCAGATTTCAGCTCAATCGGATTCGGAGGTGACGAGTTGGCGAGGTTCCCTTGTTAGTTAATTTAGTTCAACGACTACGACCTATTTCCATGTAAACAAATTTTTATCAAACTTGACTCGAGTCAAGGGCAGGGTCATTTTTTATTTAGCAACGGATTGAAAAATTTCAGAATTTCAGTGATTACTCCCCTCTCCCCCACCATCTGAAGAAGCTACTAATGAGGATGCTTCGCTTAGCAAAAAAATACGAGCGTGGGCCGTGGGGGTTCCTCAACATTTGGACAAAATGTAAAAAAATGGTCATGGAAAGTCATGGATTTCCAAAAAAAAATTCAAGTAGGCATCATGATTTTGAAACCTCTGTAGCGCATTCATTTACAAAGATAGGCACCACGTGCATATAAAGTTTCTTGTTAGTTGGATTCGCTTACATATATCTAAATATCTAAAAGTACCCTCTACTCCTGGGACACCCTGTACGTGACTAATATTTCGTCGAAATCATATCGACGAGTAGACGAAATGTGTCCCTACGTGAATGACGATGATTATGCAAGAAGCAAACCTAAGAATCAGATAGAGGGTTATGAAAAATGACCTGGTTGATTGAATCGTATTTTTTATTCGAGCTCCCCTTCGTAGTCCTAGGACTTTGCTACGAGTTGGTCTAACATGTATAATTTTTACCACGAATTTCTTATTCGACTGACCCTTACTAGGTAAATGATTAATTCGAGGGTGCTGCTGGCCGCAAAGGTTAATATTTATAAAGTATTAAATTTCACGTGTTTACTCAAAGCTATTTATATAAAAGCGGATAGCTTGTAATAAACCGCGTATATACCATATCATACCTACATATTACACGCACGCAGGTTATAATTATTTTGTCATTTGTAATCCGTACACTTTATACGAGCGTATTTTATACTATTTTTTCCAACTCGTCGTAGCTCCGGGGGCTACATATAATGGAAAATACGTATATACGAGTTCACGACGAAAACCTTCTTGAGGGAAAAAAAACCTCCATGTACAATTACTCGAAATTACAATTCGGCCTATTAATTAAGCGAAGATATTAGAGACGATAGTCTTGCAACGCGCAACAAAAATGTCAGCAAAGCTATAAAAAGATATGGATCATCAAACGCTGGCAAAGAAAGAGTGCACATTGGAAAAGGCTGAAGAAATTATCACTAGTAACTTTCTCAAAAACGCAACCCCTAAGGATTTCGCAGCGACACATTTTTTCCTTCTTAGTTTTCTTCATTTTTCATAAGGTTACGATTGGTCTCCGAGGACGAATTTATTAAACAATAATTTTAATAGTCGAATGCCCCTGTTCCTGTTTTTGCTCTCCGTTGGTGCACGCAGGGCGGAGTTGCAAGTTGGAGTTCACCGTGTTGGGTAACATCGGCTGTCTTGGGGTAGTTGGTAGTTTGCTGTAAACGAGATTCGTTTAATTTATGTGAATGGTGTTTTGACATATCTTGGTATTTGTTTCGTTTGTTTTAGAGAGATGAACTCTGCTGGAGATTCCACGCAGCGAGGATGTACTCGCGTCGAGGGTTTGAATTGTCTCCTGAAGCGGATCTATGAGATGTAATAAAAAATTTTCCACGTTGGGAGCGAGCCTAAGGAGTTGAGGATTGGAAGTAAATTGGTATTTTGAAATTTTTCGGATTTAAAAAAATGTAATAAAGCATTTCCACTGCCCCCTAGGTCAGAATACATTGCAATATATTTTTAAAAAAATTAACAAATATTTTTAAAATTTTAATAGATAGGAAGAATTTTAATGAAATTTTTCAGAAATTCAATTTAAGAAAAATTGCAAAAATTTAAATTTGGTCAAATTAAAAAAAAAAAACTGTTTCGAATTAAAATAAAAAAATCTGTAGGTACTTGGAGTTGCGAATTAAAAAAAAAAAAAATCATCTTTTCATAATTCATTTAAGGTAATTGCACCAGGGTTGGCCACGACCCAGTGGTTGGTCACTTAGGATGAAAAATGTTTATAACTAAGCGAATTTTCAAAACAGGTTCAGAAAATTTCTTTAGGGCAAATCTGGAACATTTCTCCATAGAACCACAAACATTTTTAACCGATTCTGTTCAAGTAATTAATAATTATCGACTGAAATTTTTTTGTTAGAACAGTTTTCAAAATGATGCCAATTCTAAAGATTTCTGTTAAGCCAAAGTACTATCGAAATATCAATTACACACTATGATGATGAATAAAACTTGAAATATAACTATTAGGACCTGAATCAGAAGAGTTTGGAGATTCCATTTTTTTATTTGAAATTAAAAATATTGCCAAAATTCCATTAAATATGATGGTGACTATCCACTGGAAGAAAAAAATCAATTTTAGCCAGTAGTTGATCATTTTGATCAACTACTGGACTTGGGAAATTTTTGTAAAGTTCTAGTGGTTGATCATACAACAAATTGGTAAATATTTACGAAAAATGATAGTTTCTCTTTCTCATGGCTAATGAGTGACTTTACCGAATACTAATTGATTTTTTAAAAATTAAATGGTTGAGAGCCGCGTCGCCAAGTGTTGCCATAATCTGATTGACCAACTACTGGGTGATCAACTACTGGACTTTTCGATTTTTTTACTTAAAATGATTGTAATTCTCAATGAAATGCATTAAAACGAAAAAATTATAGATTATTTTGTAGTAGAATCCATAAGGAATCGTTTGGTATATTCACCATTTCGCCAAGGTTATTAGTTTTCAAACCAGAACTCATTTTATAAGAGACTTCCACTATTAGGGTCAACCACTGGTGCAACTACCTTATTAATTTCGTGTAAAAAAACAAGTTTAGAAAAAATTTAAAAAGTCAGTTTCTAAATTTTTAGGATTGGAATGAACTATAAAAAAGTAAATTTTGTGTACCTAATTTTTTTGAATTAATAACTTATCCAATTTTGACTAAAATTTGAAAAATTCGGATTCGAAGAAAATTTTGAAAAAATTGAACGAACAAAATTTTTAAAAAGTCGATTTTGAAATAAAATTTTATTTTGAAATGAAGAATAGATTTGAAACTGAATTTTTCAAAAATTGATTTTGAACAAAATTTATTTCAATAAGTTAATTTTTTCCTCATTATTGAATATCGAATAAAAATTTCGAAAAAATTGATTTTATACAAAATTTTCAAACTGTGCATTCTGATTTTTTTTAACCTAAATTTCGTAATATTTTGAGTTGAATTTAAAAAAGCTTATGTTAGTTTCGAACAAAATTTGAAAAAATTAAAATTGATTTCACACGTTTTGAGTAAATTTTGTTTTGAAAAATTTATCAAGTACCTACCTAAATCTAAATCTTGAATAAACTTTTATAAATTAATTTTTAGGTAAGCAATATTATTAAATTTTGAATGTTGAAAAAAAAATTATTTCGTACAAAATTTTCAAAAAAGTCAATTAAAAATATAAAAATGAATAAAAACAACGTTATTTCTGGTAAAATGTTTAAAAATTCAATTTAATTTTGAATAGAATGCCTTATGCTTCTCATCTGTAAACTTTTTATAAAATTTTCAAAAATGTTGATTTTCGAAATTATTTTGAAAACTGCCTTTATTGAGTTGAAAATAAAATTTTAAAAATTTGGGCTCACCAAAAGTTTGAGTAAATTTGGATTCATTATTCCACTTGTTTCAAATGAATGTTATTTTGAAGGGAAAAAAAATATTTCTCACTAAATCAGAAAAAAATTAAAAAATTGATTTTTATCAAAATTTTTAAGAAAATAATGTCCAATTTTTTTTAAAATTCAATTTTAGGTACTTGTTTCAAAAAAAATCAATTAAATTATTTTAAAGCAAAATTTAAAATAAAATTTTTAAAAATTGATTTTAGACAAAATTTAAAAATTTAATTGTTGAGAATTTAATTTTGTATAAAATTTGCAAAGAAATGGAGTTGAAAAAATCTAGTCTTTATGATTCCACTTCTTTTAAAATATGAGTTGTGTATTTAAAAAAAAAAATATATATATATTTGAAATAAAATTTGAAAAAAGTGGATTTTGAACAAAATTGAATTTTTAATGAAATGCTCATTGTAAAAATTTTTCAAATAAGTCAATTTTGATCAAAGTTTTATAAACTATTTTTCATTCTGGTAAAATTTTCAAAAAATAAATTTTGAATAAAATTTTCAAAAACTTGTTTTTGAACAAGTTTTTAAATAAAATTGCTAAATTGAACAAAACTTTAAAAATTTCTCGCCTTCGAGTCAAATTTGAAAAAAAATGAATTCGGCTTTGTTTTACCTGAATTTTGTTTCAAAAAAAGCATTTCATAAAATTTAAAAAAAAATCAATTTTGTACAAAATTTGAAAACAATTGAATTCATTTTTTTTTATTAAATAAAAAACAAAATTTTCAAAATTTCACTGAAAAATTTTTTTACATTTTTTTTTTTTTTTGTATAATAATTAAGTATTTATTTTTCATTTGTTTTTAAGGGGTTCCAAAAATGGGGTCAATGGGTAATTTTTTTCGAAAAATTGAAATTATTTTAGTTGAACGAACCTTCCGAATGTTTCACTTACTTATTTTTATAACAAAGTCCCTCCTCGCCCTCCCCCTCGGTCAAAGTTAATATTCATCTAATTTAACAAAAACTTATCTCATTTCAGAACCACAAATGGTGAAAGGATTGGTACAAAATTTCTCCAGCGTACTGACAGCAGAAGCAGATATATCCAAAGATCAATACAAACCAATCACACATAGTAGACAACAATTCGCTGCAGTCCCATTGAAAAAACTTCCACTCGGATATCCACCGGTAATTAAAAACTCGTTGGTAGTTACTTTTATACACGCGCTCGACACGATCGAACCCACACTCTCTGGCTTTATCCACAGCTAGAAAAATCATCATCATACAGATGACACAGACGATCTCATCAATATTAGCTTTTTTTCATTACCATAATTTCTTCATTATAACGGATGATCCCTCTGCGAGCATTCTTCGGCGCGAAAGAATAAATCGTAAACGTTCAATTGGACCGGTAAAGAAGCAAAAAAACCCTCTCCCTAAGTTTTTTTTTCTCTCCGACAACACTGATAAAAATTCCATTCGAACCCTCGCTCGGTAGAATTTTCTCGCCAAACGGAGGTGGGCAGGAGTAGAGAGAAAAAAACGCTCAAAATCGAAAAGACGAGATTTGTTTTAAAAGAAAAATTAATTAAATTATGCGCGCTGGCCTGGCAATTTGTAAAGAAAAAGCCCTTTTTTTTAAACGTTAGAAGCGGAGAGAGAGAAAAAAAAAACGTTAAAAGCGGTTTTTAAGAAAGAAATAAAAGAGAGAATTCGCTCATACGGGGATGACAAAGTGAAAAAAATGTGAGTTGCGCGGGTGAAGTGGGAAAACGTGGAGTTGGCCGGAGTATGGCCGGCGTTTCCCGCCGAGTAAAGCTCCGTGTATTCATACTAAGACTCATCCATCATTAATCAGAAATTTGCTGAGTCAGAATGTCTGTTTGCCCCTGTCATGTCCGCCTAACTTTTGACGGCATAAAAATCCGACAACCTTCTTCCCTGAAAGCCATTTAATCGGGTAGACGAACATGGTATCTACTCGTATATCCTAATAAAAAAAAATCGGCAAGAAATTTTTTCATAGTCTCTAACGTTAATTTTTATGTATTTTTTTTCGCTTTCGAACGTGTCAAAAATAATATAAGAATGTATATTTTCGCCTTCGAATGAGGCAAAAAAAAAAGAAACCGTCAATGGGAAGGGTGGCAAGTTACTGGAGCTTGAAGGAAGGATGAGGAAGAGAATCCGATTAGATCGATCTATTTACGTGTAATCAACACCCGTAAAATACCAACCTCACACACAGTTTAGTGGTAGCTTGTAATCTCAGTAGGAGGTCGTCGGTGCTTCGGTAATCTATTCTTTTCGGATGAATATAGCCTGCTTAGGTGGATAATACACATGTATACCTGAACACATCGACGATGATTTATTGCTGTTATCTTACTAGCTATATTGTTCAAATTTGCTTTGCTTGATTTCACGTATTTTGTCGTGTATTCGTGTGGCACGGCTTGGCGTTTGTGATAGTGCTACTATATTTTGTACTTTCTCTAATATTGCACCTTATTGTGATGAGAGATAAGAATTTGCCTGTCTTGTTGAATCTAGAAGATGAGCACAAGATCGGACGAGTTTCATTTTCTCATGTTATCGTTTCTATGGGTAATTTACGTTAGATTGAGAGCTGGGTTTCGATATGGTTTCATTATTGTGCTAAGCTAGTTCGTGGGTCTCGATCAGATGTATATAGTCTGCAAATTTTGCTCAAAGCATAGTGGAAGCTCCCAATTTTGGGCACCATTGGCGTACAAAAAAGTAAAAAATTAGACAAACAATTGATGTGTTTTCACGATCAACTCGAAGTGTAGTGTTTATAAAATGTATGGACTCTTGAATGCTTTTATCAGTTAATATTTCTCATATTACATGAAATAAAATTTTCCCATTTTAAATAACCATCATGTCGTAATGAGTGAAATTCGATAATATAGCTTTTCACGCCAAAATATTTTGGGAAGGAGATAGAGGTTAAAAGATCTTGCTTTTCAAACAAAATATTTTTAAAACAGAAGAAAAAGATACGTAGTGTTCTGACTATAGTTCTGACATTCATAAAAAAAAAACTTGAAAATTCACAGAAATTTTCAACAATTTTGGAGTTTGAAAATTTCATAGTGATTAAATTTTACACCCATCTGCTTTACAATTTTTCTCAATTGTAAATGCCTATTCCAAGAAACTTCAACATTTTTGAAAATTTGAAAAATTTGTCAAAGCATTGAGAAAATAGACATTTTAAAAATTTTTGATAATTTTCAAATTTGCCATTTTATGAAAATTTTAAAATTTCCAGAATTTTGAGGAAATTTTAATTTTATATAGGTCTAATTTATTTGACAATTTTTTAAATTGGAAATTTTTGAAAATTCAACAATTTCACAAGTGTTGAGGATTTTTGATTTTTTTTTTTTGCTATACAATTTTCAAAATTTTTAGTTTTAGAAATGGCATTACTTTTTAATTTGACACATTTTTTTGAAAATTTTGAGATTCAAATTTTTTTTTTTTTTTATAATTTATAATTTTGAAAATTTTGCAATATTGCCAGAGTTTTGGGGGAATTTCTAGATAATTTATAAACAATATTTCGTAATTTTTCAATTTTGAAAATTTATTCAAGGTATTGAAAGTTTTTATTTTTCTTGAAGCAAATTTTACAATTTTTGAAAAATTTTCAACATTGTTGGAATTTTGTACTAAAAATGTTAATTTTATGAATATTTTTTGATAATTTTTCAAATTTAAAATTTTTGAAAATTTCACTATTTTTTCAGTGTTGTAAATTATTATCTTTTTTTGCTGCACAATTCTTGGAAATTTCACATTTGCCTGAAATTTGTAGAAATGATATTTTTTGTACAATATTTGACGCTTTTTTATGCATAAAAATGTTGAAAATTTTTAGATTTCATATAATTATTTTGTTTACCTAACCCCCAGTGTCCCTCGAGGTGTCTGGAGGGCCTAAAATTCATGTTTGGGCATGTCTCAAGTCGATATTTGTCATATACAGAAATTTTTGCGAAATTGAGAATATTTGATTTTTTGCTCACATAGGTACCGGCACCTACATAAAATTACACTGTTGACTTCGGAAAATAAATTAATAATGTTCTCACAATCTCTCATACCTGATGGCTGAAAAAAATGGAATTTTCTCAACTTCACGAAAATTTCTGTTTATGACAAATATCGACTTGAAACATGTCCAAACATGAGGCCTTCCAGACACCTGGTTCCCAAAATGGCGTCACTCAGTTGATTTAAATGAAAATTTAAAAAAATAGAAAAAATCAACGAATTTCATCCAAATTCGGGTTGATGGTGTATAACTACGTATTTAGTGATATACTACGACGACAATTTTTTTCGACCAAAAATGACTGTTTTTCGCGTGAAAAATGATGAAAAAAAATCAGTTTTTTGCATTTTTGAAAGTCTTCCACCTATATAAAAAATTCTGAAAAAAATATATGTTGTACATCCAGACTAGGTGTACAATATTTATTTTTTTCATTATTGCGCCTCTGAAAGAACTTGTCGAAATGGCCGTTAGAAAACTTAAAACGCGCATTTCACGATGAAGATAGGTTCGAAAAATTTTGAAAAAATTTCCATGGATGACCCTTGAGTATACCTAACATCTACCCGAGTTTGAAAAAATTCGGTTGAAAACTGTCAAAATCGAAAAATCACATTTTTCGCCCTAGGAGGGGTGGGGGTGAGGTAGCGACCTAAAAATTTAGTCACGGGGTTTTAGACCATAAGGACCAACTTCCTCAAGTTGGTTTCAAAATTCGCTCTGGGGGCCAAATCACCCTATCTTACCCGGCTATACCCTTTATAAATTTAGCTGTAATTTATTTGCTGAATTTCACAATAATTGAAAATTCAGTTATTTTGCCAAATTTAAGCCTAATGAAATTGACAATTTTCGCAAATTTAACAATTTTTGAAAATTTAACGATTGTAAATCTTGGAATTCAAAAATAAATTTCAGAATATCTCATATCTGATATGAATCATAGCATTGCAAATACTCTGTTAAATTTCACAATTTTGATACTATTGCTAAAATGGAGGAGCTGATTTCACGAATGCTCGACAATTTTTAAGTGTTTACTTGAAATTTTTGAATCGAGGACTACTTACATACCTACAATAATTATGTTTTTGTTGAATTTCACTATGAAAATTCTGTGAGTTTGAATAGGTAGGTAAGTATGTTTTTATTTAGTTGAAAAACACCAATTTTCATACCTCGAAGTCGAATTTCTTGAAATTTTCATTATTGCCGAATTTTCATCGCTTTTTCAGACTTTTAAAATTTTTTTCACCTGTCAGAAATTTCTAGTTTTTTTTTTTTAAGGTAATAATTTTTTCCACTTTTTCAATGTTCATTTTTTTTTTAATTTTAAAATTTTTACAATTGTCAAATAAAAATTTGTACTTCATTTTTTTTCTTGTTAATTTCCATTCAAGTTTTTTGTTTTTTTTCAACTTTTTCCATTTTGAGTTTTTTTTTTTTTTCAATTTTTTAAATATTTTAATGACGAATTTCTAGACTATGATTTCTTAAATTTTTTTTTTCATAACTTTTTCCAATAAAGAATATTTGGGGCTTGTGAGCTGCGCCTCCAAGCCCCTGTTGCGAGTGAATAAAAAAAATATATTATTTTATTTCATGAAAAATTCAGAAATTCCAGTTTATAATATGTATTTTTCAAAATGCATACTCCTCGAAATTTTTCACAAATGCCCATGTCATCGTTATAATACCCAACTTTTTGTCTAATTAGCGAATCTAAATTACATAGCGGCGTTTCACAGGACACCCTGTATGGGTGAATTTGATCTAGCCCCGGTCGAAGTTCCTCTTCGCTTTATCGTTAAACGAAATTTAATAATAACAAACGCAAACTGGTATTACGTTTAAAATACGAGCCAAAGGTATAATTCTAGATTAGAGAGAAAGAGGCATCAGCATCACAGCTACACATACAAACAGCTCAGCGGATTTCGCTTCGTTTCGTACATTTGGTACGTACGTATATTTATTCGAATACACGACGAACGCGAACGTGTACAGTGTTGAAATTAAAAAAGCCCCGAGCAATGATGAACATAATAAAAAAAAAAAAAAAAATACGCAAAAACACGCTGTCGGGCTCGGCGATGAAAATACACAAGATACAGCTCTCGTAGAGCGACGAATAAATTCAATTTCATTTCGAAGGATGATAGAGGAATTTTGAAACTAGAAGAGGAGATACGAATAGAGGGGGAGGAACTCGCGTCTGACAAATCGCACATGATTACAGAAGCGCTGGCCCATGTGTTATTATTATGTCATTAGGCTGATAGCTGAGCTTATTTCTATGTATGCTGTGTTCGTATACCTTCTAACGTGTTCCCTGTCTAGCTCTAGCTCAGTATTATATCACGTCTTTCGTAAGTAATATCCGAGCCAGAACTTTGATCCTAAAAGAATACCTAGTATCTACCTACTGTTTCTACATCGACACATTTCGGTAACGATCTTTCTCCCCGAATACGAAATTGAAGTTATCTCGCTATGGCTGCAGCCAAATTTAGTATGTTGCCTGTTAAAATCGTAACGCGTGATCGTATTTATTTCAATTACCTGTATCAAAATGAGCCTATCTATTAGGGTGGAGCAAAAATCAAAAATTTTCTATTTTTAAAATTTAATACCGCAGAAAAGTTGCGTCTTGAGGAGACATGAAAAACAAAAAAAAATATTTTCAAATCGAATAATATCTTCCAATCGCGCAAGAGCCCTCAAATTTTTGAAAATTTGTAAAAAATCAAAATTTGAAAAAAAATTCCAGAATGTTACAGAATGGGTTTTATCAAAACCACCTAGACACTACAAGCCATGAAGTTAAATTTGGCAACCTTGCCGAAGACGGCCGACTTGAGCAATTGAAAATACGTTTTCTGGGCAAACGAAGTGGTTTTCGAAAAAATTGATGGGAACCAAAATTGTAGAGGGAAAAATTAACTTTCGTTTAGTGTATTCGGAATTTTGATTCGACTAATATTTCTCGAGTTACGGTCAAAAAACTGATTTGAAGATGGGCCGTCTTTCAGATTTTCCCTATTTTCCCGGTCAAAGAAGCGGTTTTCGTAAAAATTGATAAGAACAAAAATTGTAGAGCAAAAAATATCCTTTCATCCTAAAATCATTGAAGTTTTGATTCGACGAAAATACCTCGATTCATTAGCAAAAACTGTTTTCTCAGATATGCAAATTTTCATATTTTCCTATTTCGCGGATAAACAAAGCGTTTTTCATGAAAATTGATAAGAACTAAAATTGTAGAGCAGAAAAAATCCTTCAGTTTTAGTGCTTTTAAAATTTTTGATTGACCAATTTTTTGAGTTATCGTCAAAAAACTATTTATTTTTTCATTTTCGAGGTCAACGACCCATTTTTTGTGAAAATTGATGAAAACCACAATTGTAGATCAAAAAATTTACTTTTGTTTGGTGTAGTCGGAATTTCGATTTGACGAATATTTCTTGAGTTATCGTCGAAAAACTGATTTTGAAAGTTGGTCGTCTACCAAATTTTCCCATTTTCCCGGTCAACGAAGCGATTTTCGTGAAAATTGATACGAACCAAAATTGTAGAGCGAAAAAAATCCTTTCACCCTAAAATTATTGAAATTTCGATTTGACGAAAATACCTCGATTTCTCAGCGTAAAATGTTTTCTTGGATATGCAAATTTTCACATATTCTCATTTTCAGAGCGAACGAAGCATTTTTCGTGAAAATTGATCTGAACCAAAATTGTAGAGCAGAAAATTTCCTTTCGTTAACGTGTTGTCAGAATTTCGATTCGATGAATATTTCCCGAGTTATCGTCAAAAAACGGATTGGAAAGTCAGCCGTCTACTACTCGAAAATGCGACGTTGCCTATCTACGTTCATGGCTTGTATCTCTAGGTGGTTTTGGTTTTATGCCTTTGGTTGGCAAGTATTATCATCGTTATTAATATTTTTTGAAAAAAATCCAGAATTCATCAGGTCGTCGCATTTATAAGACATTAAAAAAATGTCATATTTTACGTTTTTTTTTTTAAAATTGAAAAAAATAGATTAAAAATTGGGATTTTTTTTTTGTAATTAAAATGGGTTTAACATACAAAGTTTTGCCCAAAAAGACAATTTACAGCGATTTTTCATCTTTTTCGTACCTTTGAGAATTTTTCAAAAACTAAGTACGAAAAATTGAAAAAAATGAGGAAAATGATGGTTCCTAAAAATGAAGGGAAAGATGGAAAATCGTCGTAAATTGTCTTTTTGGGCGAAACTGTGTATGTTAAACCCAGAATTACAAAAAAAAAATTCCCAATTTTTAATGTCTCATAAATGCGATGATCTGATGAATTCTGGATTTTTTTTTCAAAAAATAATAATAACGATGATAATACTTGCCAACCAAAGGCATAAAACCAATTCTGTAACATTTTAAAAAAAATTTCAAATTTTTATTTTTTGCAAATTTTCAAAAATTTGAGGGCTCTTGCGCGATCGGAAGATATTATTCGATTTGAAATTTTTTTTTTTTGTTTTTCATGTCTCCCCAAGACGCGCCTTTTCTGCGGTGTTAAATTTTGAAAATCGAAAAAATTTTATTTTCGCTCCACCCTACTATCTATGTAATTAGTAGGTATAGTACGAAGTGGAAAAAAAAATACGAAAAAAGATCCAAAAATGGTCGAAACAGAGAAGGAAAAAAAGTAAACACCGCAGATATCGTAAAAGTATCTCGTCGAGGCGTGTGAGAAAATGAGTGTTGTAAGTGAGTTGAAGTTTACAAGAAAAGGGACGCGTAGACGGAAACAAAAGTTGCGAATGAAAAATTAGTATCATCAATGTTTCGTAAAAGAGCGGCACACGCAGCCCAGGACAGGAGAGAGCTAGTGCAAAAACTACGTTCTCAGGATATGGTCACTCTTAAACAATCCCTTCTTTCAAACTTACACACTTAAGAGGGTCACAGACGACCGGCAACCTTCGTTCTCCTTTTCTTTGCGCTCTGCACTCATCAAACGCTTAATCTGCCGCAGAACTTCATTCTCATCCGCCGCAAATGATACAAATAATCTGTCACGAAGCTATATGTACCATTTTTCCAAACAAGTTAAACTCCATTACAGATTACATTCTTTCGGTTTAACGTTTCCTGTCCTCGTCCGCAGCGTCTCGCTCTTGAGCTTTTGTACGGTTAGATAGAATTTTTCCACCGTGTCGTGTATCTCCTTCTTCTTTCGCGAAAGTTTATTAATTCTTGTGAAAGGTCGAATGATTCGAAATGATTGGCGTTATTTTAAGAGCACGAGGAGCTCAGCTCGGTGAGAATTACGACGTGTAACTAATAGCCAGGCCTAGACGAGATACCTGCGAATGCGATACAGACGCGTGAATTAAATTGTATAAATTACTTTTGCCACTGATGTCTACCGAATCTGCCGCGCAATTCGGCAATTAAATTGATTAATAGCGATGGTGGAACTCTCCTCTCGTTGAATAGTGACAGTAATTGTATGTTCGGTGTTGTAAGCTACGTTATAATTCGATACGACAAATGACCACGTTGAATCATTTTTTTTACCTACGTTTCCTACTAGTGGAATTGCCACGATTCGAGAATATCGTTAGAATTACCAGGAAAAGATCTGTCGAAAAGATTATCTTGGCAACGATCTCGAATAAATGGAATAATTGAGGATCTCATAGAAAAGAATAAAAATTCACATTTTCCATAGATAATTTTTTTAAAAACAAAATGCAAAAAATAGATAATCTAATAATGTTTCGAATTTCTTACAATGCCTGAAATAGTTTAATTGATAAAGTTGGTAAATGAAAATAGAACCTCACAAAAAAATGAGCATAATATGCTCGTCATTACTTTTGAAAGTGTTTCTAAAAATGGAGGTAAAATGGTACCTAAAATTGACAAATCTCCACAAATGTGTTTTGGGGGGGGGGGGGGGTAAAAATTATATCGACGTGGACGTGTCAAAACCTCGTATCTTCAAAAATCAAAATTTTAAGGAGAGCTAAAAAACATCGCCAAAATACACACGACTTACGGAGTTGTTAAAAGTAAACACGCCAATTGGAACGTTAGAGTTCGACTACGACATACGAGGTGATCAACATTAGATTTCTCCATTTTTTTCCTATAAGAAACCCCAAAAAAGTTATTTTGCTAAAAAAGTGGAATTACGACATACGAGGTTTTGACACGTCCACGTCGATATGTGTTAAGACCACTGTGATCAAAAAAAATTTCATTCTAGCTAATTTTTAATTTTTAATTTTTTCAAAAAACGTTTTAAAAAATAGATTTTTTACGTTCTCATAAATACAGAGATGAAGATGAAAATTCACCGAAAATGATCTAAGTCAAAGTATGTTGGGTGTAGCAATGGTCATTTTGTTATAAAAATTTTGAAAAAAATTGAATTCTAATTTTTGGCAATTCTTTTTTTTTGTTATCTCAATAAAAGAGGCTCTGCGCCACCACTCAAAAAAATTTTAGCGAGTCAGTTTTACATCAAAAAAATAATTTTAGAGGCCAACCCTTGACATTTGAAAAAAAAAACGAAATTATGTATCATCCTAATCCCTACCTTGATTGTTGATTTTCTATGAAAAATTTTCTTCCAAAAAATGGAATTTTTGCAAAAATTTGAAAAAAGGACATTGCAAGTATCTAATCCACATTCCAAATTAAAGCCAAATCAGATAAATTTTTTTTTTCAATTTTTGGCATGGAAAATTCAACTCCTCGCTCAATCTGAAAAGAGTTCTATGAGTCGGATCTAGATCATTTTTGGTATGTGGGTATGTCAAGTCTTTGTTAACACCGATACTAAAAATGAGCTAGATCCGGTTTATAGAACGCCTTCCATGTCGAGAAGAGTTGAATTTTCCATGCCAAAAATTTATTAACTCGCTGTAGAACAACTTCTTCTCATTCGATTTGGCTTAAATTTAGTATTTAGATACAGTACGCCCTTTTTTTTGAAATTCTGCAAAAATTTCATTTTTATCAGAGTTGTCAAAATTTGACATTTTAAAGAGCTGAAAGCTTTGTGGTTGAAAAAATACTCCAAAAGAGCTATGAAAAAAGCTTTAAAAAAAACAACTAAATAATGTAAAATTGGACCTTTGAACACCAGTGTGTGCCTTTGCCTTTACATCGAAAAAGTATGCCTTTGCCTTTACATCGAAAAAGTATACTTATAATTTAATACTATAAAAAGAGTGAACTCGTGAATTTTTTTTCCAAAACAAGTAATACTTGTGAAAAATAGCTCAAATTTTTGCGAAAGAGCGAAAATTAAGCTAAAATTAGTGAAAAAGAGCATTTCACATTTGAATGGAGCAAAAAAAGAGCAAAAAGCTAAACACGAATAATTAGGAAAAAAATCATAAAGAGCTAAATCTAGCTCCAAAAGAGCCAACTTGGCAATCCTGATTTTTATGGAAGAAAATTTTATTACGTGGAAAATTGAAAGAGATGGACAAGCATAGAATGAATATTGTAGGGTTTCTCTTGCGTGCTCAGTGCATGAACTTGAACAATGAACATGTCTAACTGAATCACTAGAAAAAGAATCCTTTAAATTTTCTTCTTCTGATGTTTTAATTTTTTTCCGATAGGTATTTATTTTTTTATTTTTTGACTTTCCAATATTATCCTGATTAATTAAATATATCAATTTTTAGAATAACATTTAAATTTTTTAATATTTTCAGTTCTACTGATTTTTTTCAGTCAAGTACCTACTCAATTGCTTTTCTGAATTATTTTTTACGATTAACGTCATCAGTTTTATTAGATTTTTGTTATTCCGAAATGTTGCCTTTTTCGGTTTATTCTTCTGTATCTTTCAATTTTTTTATTACTTTTGAATTCCCCACTTTTTCGTGAATATTGTAATTGATCATAATTCATAAATCTTTTCAACTCTCATAAAATTTATGTTTTCTTGATGTTTTCATTTTCTTTGAATTTTTTGAATAATTTCAAAATTTTTTGATTTTTCATGTTCTGTTGATTAATTTTGTCAAATTTTTATAATACCTATTCGAACCACGAGCACGGAGTGGCTGAATTCTATCGGCAAAACTGAAAAGGTTTGAAAAGGTGCACCATAAACAAAATTTTGCTTATCACTGAAATTTTTCAAATGTTATCACGACCAAATCATGACAAAATGCACCTTTATTAGTTGAAATTAGCGAAATCATCACAACACAGCCATCTGCTTTTAAGAAAATAAATAAAGGTGCACCTTTTCAATACCTACTTGATACTAGCGCGCCACACCTACTCTTGGTTCGAATTTCCAAAACTGCTCCATTTTTTGTGTAGGTACCTACTTAATTTTGTTCATCGTCCAATTTTTTATTTAAAAATTTTTTCAGTTTCTCTTTTTTTAAGAATTTTGTTTTAAAATTTTTCAATTTCTTACACTTGGGTATGCCTAAAATCTCATTTTAATTTAATTTTTAATTTTTCTGAAATTTTCTAATGATCCAACACTAACAGTTAGATTGAAATCTTTTATCAGTATTTTGAAAATGATGCTATTTTTTCTATTTGTAATAATTTTTCTGTATTTTTCAATTTTCTAATTTTTTTTTCTGAATTTTATCAAATTCTTACTTAGGTATTAATTTCTCATTTTTCTGTAACTGAATGCCTAATTATCATTTTTTCAATTCTTTCAAGCTTGAAATTTAAATTTTTCATTTAAATACCTATTGAAAATTTGCAGTTTTCATTAGGTATTTCCTAATTTTATCGCAGTTTTAGTACCTATTTCCAAAATTGCTCATTTTTATTTTTATTTGTAATTTTTCCAAACCTCTCAATTTTCTATTTTTACTAGTCCTTCAAATTTTAATTTCTTCATAATTTCTTAATTTTTACGAGCTTTTTTTTGGTTTTACAATATTTAAATTTTTTATCTTATCACATCTCAAACTTTTTTGATATGTTCAGTTTTTCTGAAATTTCCAATATTTTTCAAAATTGCTCAATTTTTTCAATTTAAGTACATATTACGATATAGGTACTTTTTGTGAATTTTTCTTCTATTCTTTCAATAATGACTTTGATTATTTACATCTACCCCATTATTTCAATTTTCTTGGACACCCGTTGTATGTAGATGTTCTGTGCCGTTGGCCAGTGGCTGAGAGAACAAAAATGCTATTCTAATCTGCATCCTCTAGTCTATGCATAATATAATTTTAGACGATGTAATTATGAGTTGCTAAACACACGGAGTTTCATGAAGAATCGAATCAGTCGGTCAGTCTGCGTCTGTGAACAGTTCACTGTGGCTTGCTCATTATGAATTCCATATTGGCAATTAATAGAGTCCGGATTTTTATGACCTAAAAATCTCGAAATATGACCATATTTTATGACTTTATAACATCAAAAATATGCCCTTAAAGCTCAAAATGTGCAAAAATATGACACATCAATATGGGTGTCCCCGAAAAGCGTTTTTTCAGTAGAACAGCATGGTAACACTGAAATTGTTTAAAATCATTGAATTTTCCAAAAATAACCAAAATTGATTTTTTTAATAAAATAATACTATATAAAACGATTAAAATGAACAGTAAATGGTAAGTACTTAATTGATTAAACGAACTAAAAATTAACGAAAATCTAATTCTTGTTTTCTTGAGGCATTTTTCATAATTTTGTAATTTTTTTATTTTTTTATTTAAAAAATACACAGGAAAGTAAAAAAAAAAAAAAAAAAAAAAAAACGAAAAAACGAAGAATTTGGAAAAATTTACCCAAAAAACGCTAAAAATGCCAAAAATATGCCAAAATATGACTTTAAGGTCAAAATATGCAAAATATGACCTAACGAATAGGGCTCAAAATGCAGCAAATTTCACGAATCGCAAAGAAATATCAGATTTGCCCAATTATCATCAACACAGAAAAATATGACGTTTCATAAAAATCCGGGCTCTGGCAATTAATTTCTACATTATAATATTAATTTTGCTGTTCAAGAGCATTCTAAATTTTGAAAAAGATTTACTCCAAGTAAATTTCTTCTCGGTTTTCAGAATGAAATAGGTGGTTGAGATTAGGCCCCTCCCTCTCCTCCAATTATGAATAAAACGTATGAGAATCGCCGGATTATTTCCATACGTTTTATTCAAAATTGGAGGGGAGAAATGGGTACAATCGAAATTTTTGTCATAACCAAAATTATTCTAAGGACCTCAATCTACAACTTTTGTTTGAAAATTTTTTCAATTAGAGCTTTAGGTACAGAGATAAGGGAATTTTTTGGTAGGGGGGTGGGCCTCAATAAAGGGAAAACATGGAAAATGGCATACCCGTTCCCTGTTTTATCTAATTGTTTGATCGAATTATAATCGAATCGACTATTTACAAAATCCACTTTTTCTCTTTTGGCTTTACCGCAAGCTGAAGTTTTATAGGGGTAACTGTTGTATAATGCAAAATTGGAGGCGATGGAGGGGTCCAATCGAAATTTTTGTCATAACCAAAATTATTATATTGACCCCAGTGTACAACTTTTGTCTGAAAATTTTTTTAATTCGGCCCTTAGATACTGAGATAGAGATATTTTGGAAAGGGGGATGGACCCTAGGGAAAGGGGAACCTAAAAAAAAAAAGGAAACTTCAGCTCATTTTTTTGAAAATACGTCCTAGATTACGTAGACGATTGTTCTTCTAATTGAAAAAAAAATTGAAAAATTTTCTCATTGAAAATCACGAGATTTAAGTCGGTGATTTGATTCCAAGTGAAGCTCTGTGCTTATAGCAACTTTGATAAAATTCGTCTTTAAAGTCAATAAAAATATGCACATATATTAGTTACCCGTTGCTGACGTATTAAGCCTTACAGATAATTTTGGTACTTTGTACTTTACCAATTATTACTTTTGCGGTCTTCATATTGAGTACTGAGTACGTAGTTATTTTACTATTTTTTTTTTAATCGTTTTAAAATCTTGGTTGGTGTTTCAGATGAAGAAGGATGCCTCAGATGCCCGTGAATTGTGAAACGTAATCTGAACTAGATGAGGAGGCTGTACCGATCAAAGTGAAAAGAATCTCCTTATCAAATTCTTATTCGCCTACTTCAATCGTCTGCTAAGAAAATGTAATCATCGAAACGTAAGTAATTCCTAAAGATACTTCACACTTGCTAAGTTCCTATCCCTTGTATAATTGAAACAGTGATATCGAAATCATATCTTATTAAACTAAATTTTTAATTTCGAGTTATTGTTTCTCCCAAACTTACACTACACACTCCACATAGTATATTCATCACATTCACATTTTCATGTCTTTTTTCATGCCAATACCAAGCCAATCGGGTCAATTAAGTCGCCAACAATATGTGCTGCTCTGCTGCTCAATTGAGTTCAATTGATGGATCGAAGTTGTCATTGGAAGCACTTAAGGAGATGCAGCGTGAACCGGACCAACAGCAGCAGAAACTCTACAGAAGAAGGATTTAAGAAAACACCACCGGAGACATAAACACCGCAAAATCGTTCACCTCCTGTCGAGTGCGGTTAAATTATTTCGCAGTTGCAGTCGAGTCGGTTTCATATACGCTGTCTACAGACGCGGAAAATCAATTATCTTCAGGTTAGTGTGTTAATTGTTGAAAGCCAAAGCAATTAATATTTTCTCTGCATAGGTACGTGTGCTGGATGTGGATATATATAAGTAATAAAAACAGGGTTGCGTTTTGTGCCTCGAATTCGATATCGATATCGACAGCGTCGCAGTTGCTATTCCAATAATCACCGCATCATCGTGTAACCAATCGATTTAGGTACCTAAATGGTGATACTTTTCTGTGTAATTTATTTAATCGGTGTAATGTTACAGTTTCACGAGTGTCAAAACAAATATTTGATTTGCACTTTTGATGATGCAGATTTTATACTTCAAAATTGCCAATGTAATATTTACGATAAACGTCGCTGATTAACTTGTCAACGTCAAACTTTCAACATACGATATTCAAAATGACGTAAACTTTTCACCATCTTTGAAATATTAGTCATTTCATAGTATATTCACTCGACTATTTTCTTGCTTTTAGGTATACAAGAAGTTTTGCCCGAGGGAGAATATGGAATGATAAAATGAAATGTCATCGTAATGGAATGAAGATGGGGTATCATATTTTTTGCGCCTGCATAGCTGTGCTTAGTTAGACTAAGCAATTTGATATACGTGTCAACGTTTGGTGGCTTCGGTTTGCAAATTTTCATTCTGTAGGCGGCTCAGATGGAGTGAGTTTTGAATTTCTTGAATTACATATTGATTATTATTTTTAGTGATAATTGAAAGATTTATTCTCTGTATCAGGTGATCTTCAATGGAGATTTGAAAATTCCCTTGAACTTGACATTGGCTTAAATAGGTATTGGGTAAGTGAATTATAGAAATAGATAGCTCGTAATGTAACCGGAATTATAACTGGTTGGGGGATCATTTTTTAAATGAGTTGGTTACTTTTTCCTTAATTTTCAAGTTGAAAAAAATAAAATAATAAGAAAAATATGAAAAAATTAAAGTCTATTTTTAAAAAAAAAATGAAAAAAGTGGATTTTCAAGTTGAGTATATTTTCTTCATTTTTTTTACTAGAAAATTTATCTTGAAACCTTTTTTTTTCTTTTTCTTGGTTTTCTTTTTTTATTTCCTTAATTTTCAAATTGAAAAAAAAAGAAAAATTTGAAAAAATCAAAGTCAATTTTTAAAAAAATGAAAAAAGTGGATTTTTAAGTTGAGAATATTTTCTTCATTTTTTCTCCTAGAAAATTTATCTTGAAACATTTTTTAAATTCCAGCAATACGTATTTTGACGAACCCCAACAAAAAAAACTGAGGAAAAATAACTTTTTTAGCAAAAAATAACCTCGATAAAAAAAAATTGTTTGTTAACTAAATTTGAAAAAATAGAAAGTTTAGGCTAAACTGATAATTTCGACTTATTATTTTCATTTATTTTTTTTATAGTATTTCATTAGAGTCTAGTTTGATAGTGTTGTTTACATCCATGTGGACCCTCGGCGATGTTATCATCTGTTATTTTTTCGGCTTAGTTTTTTCTCACGATTCATGAATTTGATGATATAACTAACAATAAGTATAGTTGAAAAATCGGGACTTTTGCAAAAAAAATTCCAACATGTTGTAGACTGAGTTCAAAGGAATAGTTTTGGTCATTACAAAAATTTCGATTGATCCCCTCCCTCCCCAACCACTATGCATATAATACTAAATAGATAATTAATATTCGAAATTAGAAAGGCGGAGGGGTCCAATTGAAAAAATTTTCAAACAAAAGTTGTACATTGAGATCCCATAAATAATTTTAGTTCTTATAAAAATTTAGCTTGGACCTCTCCTCCCTCTCCAATTTCTCATGGAATGTAGAATACTTCCACTTTCAAGTTTGTAACCAAAAAGAGTGATTTTTTTACGTATTATGCAAAATTAAAGTAGAAGGAGGGGTCCAAACGAAATTTTTTGAAGGACTAAAATTATTTATGGGATCTCAATCTATAACTTTTGTTTGAAAATTTTTCCGATCGGACCCCTCCTACCCTTCTAATTTTGAATATAAAGTATTTACTTGTATTATATGCATGGTATGTGGGGAGGGAGGGAACCAATTGAAATTTTTGTAATGACCAAAACTATTCTTATGAACTCAGACTACAACATGTTGGAAATTTTTTTGCAAAAAGTTTCGATTTTTCAACTATACTTACGAATCATGAATTCATGAATCGTAAAAAAAAAACGCGATAACATCTTCGAGGCTCCGCATGGATGTAAACAACACTATCAAACTAGACTTTAGTAATTACAAAAAAAGAATAAATTGGAAATATTTTTCCATAGGTACTTTTTTTTTTGTCAAAATGAAATTTTTCAAAAAACTGGAAATCCAACACACGTGATTTTTTTTTCTTTTCTCTATGTATTCAATGAAAACAAAAATAAAATTTAAAAAATATAATTCAATCATTTTGGTAAATCAAAATCTCATTCGAAAAATCCTCTTGAACAAATTCTACAATTTTGTTTGAAATTGTTTTCTTCAAAAATCCTAACCTGTTTCATGTTTTGTCTTGACAAAATTTTGCAATTTTCATGTCTCAGTGCTCCTCAATAAACTCAAGAAGGTGATATTCTTGGCAAGAATTTCTCGTTGCACTTCAATTTCAAAAATTGGCATTCTGATTTGATTTTACTTTTTTTGCATTTTCGAAATACCATCCACTGAGGAGATCTGAAAATTTTTTCGAATGCAGTGTTGCCAATCGATTTTACGTCGAAAATGCCAATTTTTACAGCTCTGATTGTGAGAGGCTTGATTTACAAAGATAGGCACCATGTGTGAAAAAGTTTTTTATTAGATTCAAATAACAGAAAATAGTAAATTAGTCACTACTTCTGGGGCAACATGAAATTTTTTTTAAATGGGATTGAAAATCTTTCGAAAAATTTAATAATGAACAGAATTTTTCATAGGTAATTTCTGTCTGAAAAAAATTAAAACGATGATCATTCATTCAACATTTTTTTTTTAAATTTCTGCCAGAAGATTTTTTTTTTTAAATTTCTGTTCAAACCAAATAAGTATGCCTACGAATAATTTTAAAATGAGTTTTCGAATCAATCCATTTCATATTTATTTTGTAAAATTATCAATTTTTTTTTTTTAAGATTGAAAATTGGTGATGGATTGACTACTTTTTTGATGAAAAATAGCGAGATAACACTGAAATTACTTTTTTTGGAAGAATTTTGTTACGATGCCTGTAACTGGAAAATTCAAGCACCGGGACACGATATTTACCTCACACACCAAAAGATGGTTTTTCCCCTTTCTCAAAACACATTTTCCATTACCTCTCGAACATTATTTAAAAATAAACATAAAATCTTATCTTTGCCCCGAAAACCAGAATAATACAAGGAGAAAAAATTTAATAGCGTTATTTATTGATAAAAATGACCCTCTTCAAATAGAGACGTATTTCGATCATAAATATCAACTTTCTAGGCGACGTATTTTTGAAAGTAAAATGTATTAGGTACGTTTAACAATAAATGCCTTCGTCACATTACGTCGTTTAAAAAAAGGGAGCAGGGTCGCGCGGATAAACGTTCTGGGTCGTTGTGGAAGTCTCGCAGAAAGAAATATACACTACGTCGGTGGGCGGGAGGGGGAGGGGAGAGAGAGGCGAGATGAAGAGCTGAAGCAAAAATAGGGAGACACGATATGAAAATTATACATTCAGATCGGACTAAGTTTACCGCATATCTAAGATATTGTTGGTAGAGCTTTTGATAGCGTGGCTGAATTTTATGTCGTCTAATTTATCAAACCGTAGCGACTTTCTTTGCGTGTTTTTTTTCTCTTTTTTTATGGTTGATTTTTCATAAATCCAAAGTCCTCGTGTGGTGACAAAATCAATATTGTTGTCCAAAGTCTTCATGTGTGGTGACAAAATCAATATTGTTGGTATTTTCATCGAGCATGTTTATGTAAGTATGTGATTTCCATCTCGATAAAAATATCTCTCTCATGAATCACCTTGGCAACAAAATCCAATCGAATCGATTTCTTTAACGATGTGATTTAATTTAATGTTATCGTATTAGCAACGAACGATCACCCATTAACCGTTCTTCTTTTTGTATATAAAAAAAAAAAGACTAAAAATCACCAAAATGTTTTTTCCCGACCTTTTTCTCAGGCTATTTCTAATTACAACGTGGCACAGGCGCGCGTCCTGGCGCGTCTATAGTTTTAAAAATGATTAAAATTCGTCGAAAACTGTTCGCGAGTATTTAACAAGGAAAAGATCATTAATATTAGAGAGAAAACGAAAAGGGATGCCGAAAGATCAGCGAGGGATGATTATTCTCATGAGGGTTGTTCTATATTGATTCGTTACCAACCACTTTTGTGTAAGCGAAAGCAATTTTGTTGTGTACCTTAGACAGAAAGCCATCACGTCATACTGTCTTCACCAGACACCTTCAACTTGTGTTGGAAATTTTCCTATCGATGGCAAACTATAGACATATTTCGAACCCGAAGCGTCCCGCCGCGCGCGCCCCCCATAACTGTAAACTTTGACAACTTTATTTCGAGCTTAGTTAATAACTACGCTTATTTAACTTTGGCCTTTTTTACCCTGCCTTGCTGCTCGCCCTCTTGGCTTCGGATCACTTTGACAAGGCGCCTATAACGTAAACTTTCATTGAAATGCGATACTCGAGTAGCTAGCTATGCGATGTTTTGAATTTAATAGACGACTCAGGTGGATGATTTCCGGGTTCCAGGATGGGGATTGTATATGGTATTTACTTATTTGAAGGTCTTTTGTGTTTTCTGTGGTGTCGAGGACCGAGAGAGAGAGGGAGGGGGTGAAGTAGATTTTTGTTGTTTGCAGAGTAATCGAGGAGTTGAGATTTTATTCCACTGGAGGGGTCAAATCCAAAAAAAAGATAGAGTTTTTGATTTCTATGCTCTTTTATGAGAAATTGGAGACTCTCGATTTTAAAACCCTAAAAAACTATAAGACATAAATGAAAGAATTTTTTTGAGCAAGTTGTAATTTTCTGTTCTCATAAAATAAGTGATTCAGAATGGTGCAAAAATTAATATAAAACATCAAAATAATTTTTTTTTTCTTTTTTTTTTCCTAAAAATTAAAGAAATTTTCTGCTTCAAAAAATAAAAATAAAAAATTGAGAAAAATGAAAATTTTGTAATTCCAAAAAATTACCTAGTTTAAAAAAAATGAAAAAAATTTTGCTCTAAAAATATCAACGAGAATTTTCTTAGGCATATTTATAAAAAATTCTGAAATTTTTTTCACCAGAAAAATCAAGATAGATACTTTCTCCAAAAAAATTCAAGATATTATCCTTAAACAAATCTCAATTTCTGAAGGAAAAGATTGAAATAATTTTTTCTCCCAAAAATAGATATTTCGGTGGATTTTTTTAAAAATTGAGACAAAAAATTAAATATTTTATTCTTTAAAAATACGAAATTCCTTTCTCAGAGAAAACATTTTTTTTTTCTGTACAAATAATTAAAATAGGTATCTACTTATTTTTACTTCTTTAAAAAATAAAAAATAAATTAATTCTAAAATTGATTTCTTTTATTATAAAGAAATTGAGAAAATCGTTCATATAAAACGATTGTTCAATGGAGGGGCTGAAGCATAGAAGTATACTTTCTAGAAAGGGAGAGCTCCCCTTGTCAAGATTATACGATTATAAAAAAAAACCAACACTACCCTTCCAACAATAAATTGGCTGATTTAAAAAAGAGAGTTGAGGCTGCAAATTTTTGAAAATACTTTGAGGTCTCTATTGGTGCAAGCAAGCCACTGGTGATGGAGCACCTTTGACCGATTATTCGATTTCGATGAAGTAATCGATAGATTTCTCAATTTTGATTTATCGACAGGTTTTTTGATGATTTCTCCGATTTTTTGTTGATTCAAAAATTTTAAATAATACAATTTTTAAGATTTTTTTAATTTTTGTAAATCGATTAGGTACGTGATCGATGCATTTTTCGATTTTGATGTTTCGACAAATGTTTTGAAGATCACCCCATCTCAGGACCTGAGCTTAATATTTTGAAGAAAAAAAAAATACATAAAAAAACAATTTTGTTAATTCATAAATTTTTATTACCTAATTGATGATTTTTTCTATTTTCGAAAATCCACTAGGTAAATATTTTTTGAAGAATAATCCATTTTTGTTTGATTCAAAAATTCTTCAATTTTGATAAAACGATTTTGATTTTCGTAATTGATCAATTTTTTGAACCATTTGGATTTGAAAAAAAAAATTAGTCGATGTTCTGATTTTCGATTAGGTAATCGATGATTTTTCGATTTGGACACTTATAAATATTGAAGAATATTTCGTTTTGTTTTTTTTTTTCATTCAAAACATTTTTTCAATTTTCATTTTCATGAAGTGAGATTATTTAATCGATATTTCGATTTCGAATAATCGATAATATTTTTGATTGTGGAAAATCGACGGATTTTATCAAGTAAACCATTGATTCAGAAATTCTCAATTCCAATTAGGCAAACGATTTTCCAATTTTGTTTTTCGTAAAATAATAGAAACTGTTTTTAAACTGTTTTCCATTTTTTTTTGTTGAATAATATTCCGATTTTATTGATTGATAACTTTTTTAATATCCCGAATTTGATTAATCGATAAATTTTTCTATTCTGATAAATAAAAAAAAGGCCAGTCTTCAAATAATTTTTAATTGTATTAATTCGGTAATTTTTTTTATTTTGATTAATACCTAGTTAGGTCGATTTTTCGATTTTATTAAACAGACAATTTTTTTTTTAAATTGGTGTTTTTATAGATAACTAAAATTTTGTAAATCAAAAAAATTTTCGAACAGTTTTCCGATTTTTATATTAATATAATTTTTCGATTTCGATAAATCGATAAATTTTTTGGTTTTGGTATCTAAAAATCATTCAATTTTCGCAAGTGATTCCGTTTATTTGAGTGAATTTTTCAATTTCGATCAATTACTTAATCGTATAATTTTTCAGTTTTACTGGTTAATTTTTCTAAGAGTAAAGTTTTTTTTTCGAGTAATCGATAAATTATTCGATTTTGGTAAATTGATCACTTTTTGAAGAATACACCTACTCAGGAACACCCCCCCAAAAAAAGTTTGTCGACAAAAACCTTATCACACTTCTATACTCAGGACCTTCGGTCTACTCTGAGAATACTTACTTCGATGTCGTTAATTTAGTAAATGAATTTTTGAATTTCGACTTGATGAAAGAATTTTTCGTTTTGTATGAATTTCCAAAATTCAAGTAAGTATAGGTAGAGTAAGAGTTAGGTATTTCGATTTTTTATTTAGATATTTTTCATTTTTTATTTTTCTTGATTGAAAATTTTTTTGATTTTGATTGATTTACAAATTTTTTAAAGAGTTTTTCGAGAAGAGTTTCTCGATTTTATGATTTTAGAAATGTATTGTTTTGATTTCGATTAATCCATTAATTTTTCAGTTTTAAGAATCAGTTGGTTTTGATAGTTTTTTAAATTTCGATTTCGAATAATTGATCGATTTTTCGACCAATTTTTCACAATTATTACATGTTGAGTTGATAAGGTCTATTTAGGTATCTCAATTTTGAAAACCCTAAAATGAGGCGAAAATCAAAAATCAGTTCTAGACGTGGAAGCTTTATCACAAATTTTTGTAAGTACTTTTCTCCCGATTTTCATTTCACTTCTGCCTTTTCCCAGCTCAGGAAGGGGAAATACAACTTCCAATGGTTAAAAATCGAAGCTTTAATTTTAAATCAGTGATAAATGTATAAATTGAAGCGATATCTCTATTCATTGTCAATTTACATTCATAAATCAGATCGTACCTGTAATGTTTTGAAATCATCTACAATACGAAATTATTCGTATTAAATTGACAAGTTGATTGAGAGCTGAACATCATTGATTTTTCCACCCCCTTAACTCATACGAGTATTTTTCTAATACTTATTTGCGCAGATTGTCATCACGAGAGTGAGGATGAGAAAAGGAAGCAGAGAGGGAAAAAACAACCAATTTAAACAATAAAATAAATTAATTGGCGCGAAATTAATTTAAGGTGCGGTACAACGATGTGATGGTGGCTTGGTAACCGTTGGCATTATGAAGCACCCTGTACGCGCATACATTAATCGGTTTTTGATGAGATATATGAAATGCTAATCCGGCCTCACAGCAGATATACCTTTCGTATACCATTTTCTACACACGTATCCATATCCACAAAACCCACGTATAAATAGAAAAATACAATTTATTTATTCTATAAGCGTATTTTAAAAACCTCAAATATATCAATAACAATTCTCCGCGAGCTAAAGTAAAGGGTTACTCGCGAAGGGAAAAACTGTATGTAGAACTCGTCGATACTCATCCGGACACTTAATCACGCGCCAAAAACATGTGCAGAAATTCTTCTTAATTAAGTTAAAACGCCTTTTAACCGCATAAGCGTTATCGATTGTCTTTTTTTTTTTGGTCTCTCGGTCGCTCTTTACATCGATGGTACATACATACGATGTAGGGTATAAATTGTGACACTTATTACAAGGGTAGCGACTTCTAAGGGGTGGGTCTAGGTTCATTCATCATTTTGGCGATCTTGGCCTGTCGATAAGGGTGGCCCGAGGGGCCGCAAGGTGCTGGCTAGTCTATACTACCCTCGCTAGAGTATGAATTATAGCCGGCAGCGGCCGATTACTTTTTCTCAGATCTCTCGGACGTCTTTTTACGACCGCTTTATACACAGTCGACCTATGTACGTGAACTATTCGGGGTCTATTTGCTATGTAACATTTGTTTACTCTTTGTACGATTATCAGCTTCGTATCGGGTCGAATAATTTGTGTACGAGAGTATAATATTTCAATTTTTTATCTACTATTGACGAGTAGGGTGGCCCTTATTTTTCGAATTTTGGAAATGTTGTCGGGACGGGGGTCAATTGGTGACATATTGGTAGAAAATAATTCCATATTTTTTATTTTTCCTCTAACTGAATTTTAAGCCGTTTCTCAGGGGCCCCCAAATTTGAAAAAATCAAAAAAATAGAAAAAATAGAACATTTTGAAAATTTTTGAAAATTTTTAGCAAAATGGTCATATGGATGGTATTTCTATAAGACAAGACCATTTTCGATGATTTCTTATCTTTACCCCCCTTTTCATGGGACATTAAAAAAAACGTCATTTTTTACGTTTTTTAAAAAATTTGAAAAAAATGACTAAAAATTAAAGAAACATTTTTTTTTGAATAAAATGTTTTTAGCATACATGTTATCACCCAAAAAGGTCATTTACGGCGATTTTTCATCCTTACCTTCATTTTTGGGAACCTCATTTTTTTCAATTTTTGATAGTTTTTGAAAAATTCTCACTGATACGGCAGTGGTGAAAAATCACCGTAAATGACCTTTTTGGGTGATAACATGTATGTTGAAACCATTTTATTCAAATTTTTTTTTTTAATTTTTAGCCATTTTTTTCAAATTTTTTAAAAAACGTAAAAAATGACGTTTTTTCATGTCTCATGAAAAGGGGGGTAAAGATAAGAAATCATCGAAAATGGTCTTGTCTTATAGAAATACCATCCCTATGACCATTTTGCTAAAAATTTTCAAAAATTTTCAAAATGTTCTATTTTTTCTATTTTTTTGATTTTTTTAAATTTGGGGGCCCCTGAGAAACGGCTTAAAATTCAGTTAGAGGAAAAATAAAAAATAGGGAATTATTTTCTACCAATATGTCACCAATTAACCCCCCGTCCCGACAACATTTCCAAAATTCGAAAAATAAGGGCCACCCTATTGACGAGTTCCTAACTTCCTACTGGGCCAAGTATTGTGTGAGATTTTTGTCAATCGATTTCTTATACTTCATTCCAATATAAGGGTAAGGGTGATAAAAAACAAGTGGACGAGAAGTGTTGATAAATTAACCGCGAATTAGGTATCATTTCTAGGGTGAAATTGATACCAAACGAGTCGATATGTGATTCATTTTTCTTTCCAAGAAGTAAACAAGTCCTCAAAACCAAATACCTATTATCTTATCTATAGAATTGTACATTTAAACGTGTAAACCATTTTGTTTTCCTGTCTCGTATTTTTATTTAAGTATACGTTTGGTATGTTTGAAAAGAGCATTCATATTCGGTAGCTAAAGTTGAATAGAGGAAAAAAAAAACAGGTGTTTCAAGCATTCAACCTACACAGTAGGCGGATCTAGTTTACGTTTCTGGTTGGTTAAGAAGTATCTTCGTATACGCATACCTAGGCCTACCTACTGCAGTCAGAATTCCAAGTCTTTTTTCTTTCTTTCTCTTATGGCATGTACGAGCAAAGAATTAGATTTTTATCATTGTTTTAATCGTCTTAATATTGAAAGATATGTACGAACAACAGACCTAGCTAGGTACGATTACCTAACTCGCTTTGTAGGTAATCAAATTGCGCTCATTTTGAATTTTATTTTATGGTACGATTGCGCCAGAAATCCTATATGATGAGTAGGCAGTTTTGTTTTTCCATCTTTCTCTCTCTTTCGCGTGTTTTTATGTAGGTAAAGATGCGTTTGCGTATATACCCATAGACCATGCCTGCCTACCTACCTCACGTTTGGTGTTAATTTTTACACGATGCAATTATATCGTTTTGTTTATTGTTTGCTTAACGTCATGACGATTTAAAGCGTTTTGTTATTTTACCATAGAATTAGAATTCAAATCTGTATTGAGTAATCCGGCTCTCGTGGCGCGCCGCTCGAGAAAGATAAGCGCAATTATGTATATAGCGAATTACGTCAGTATATACACATGAAGTTAATTAAGGCACGTGAGGATGGATTGCGATGGAAATTGAATTCGAGAAAGGTGTTAAAATTGTAATAACGATGCTATGCTTCGTGGGAAATTTCAGGATGATTGGCAGCCATGGAGGCGTGAAGTGAAGGGGAAGAGACGAGTTGAATGAAATAAATTTCTATTTAGGTATTTAGGGGATAATAATTGTAAATATTTGGCAGTCTGGTTTAACTATTTCGATTCTGTTTTGTTTTTTAAATAAGTATATCAAAAAAATGACACTTTTGATGAGATTAATAGATTTTCTTTTGGAAAAAGTTCATCAAGATTAACAGAAAAATTGGGTGTTTGACGGAAAGTAAATTTTTGTTGAGAAAAGAGCAAGAGGGAAGCGAAAGAACAGGATATTAAAAAAATTTTATCAAAAAGACAACTTAAAAAAAAAAAAAAAAAAAAAAATGAAAGGAAATGAAAAATTGAACAATTTAAAAAAAATCTGAATCAGGATTTTACTATTTTTATTCTTAAAAATAGATATAAGATCTATCAGAGATCAATTGAAGTAGGTGTTGATTTGATAAAAAGTAAATTTTACCTGTGAAATAGTGAAAAAGATACGGAAATTTTTTGATTTCAATGCCATCATTTTCATCGAAAAAAATTCAAAAATATAATTAACACTTTTTTGGAAAGTTTGCATAAGTATCTAATTCTCCATTTTTCCCCTCATAAAAATTCAAAATAAATATACTTTTTCTTTCTTCAAAATTCATTTGGGAAACAGTTAATTAGGTGTTCATTTTGAGAAAGGTGAATTTTACGTATATGAAGAGGGGGAGGGTGAGAGAGGGAAAGATATTGAGCATTTTTGATTTCAACAAGCAAGAGGGGGAGGGTGAGAGAGGGAAGGATATTGAGCATTTTTGATTTCAACAAGCAATCATTTTCAACGGCAGAAATAAAAAATAAAAAATAAATAACTGCAATTAAAATGTAGGTATCTAAGTAGTTCTCTAGAAAAATAAAATCACAAGCTCACAATCCCCCCTCCCCTTAAATCAGTGTAAGAAAAATTCGATCTGGTGTTCATTTTAAGAAATGTATACGTTTTACTTATGAAGAGAGGGTGGGGTAAAGAAGGAAGGATATTGAGAATTGTTGATTTCAACAAGCAATCATTTTCAACGGCAGAAATAAAAAATAAAAAATAAATAACTGCAATTAAAATGTAGGTATCTAAGTAGTTATCTAGAAAAATAAAATCACAAGCTCACAATCCTCCCTCTCCTTAAATCAGTGTAAGAAAAATTCGATCTGGTCATTTTAAGAAATGTATACGTTTTACTTATGAAGAGAGGGTGGGGTAAAGAAGGAAGGATATTGAGAATTGTTGATTTCAACAAGCAATTCATTTTCAATTGCAGAAAGGAAAAAACAGAAATTAAAATGTAATTATTTTACAGTTTTCTAGAAAATTAAAATCATGAGCAGCATTTTTTTTATTTCTTCAAATCTGTGTAAGAAAAATTGACTTTTTTCAAAATACCTATTATTGGTTTTAATTATTTTTTTTTAAATTGGCTAAAAATTGAAAAACTGTTATATGTGTTGAAATTTTGCACCCTTAAAAATTACTATTTGTATGTGAATGATTATGATTAAGTAATTTGTTAAAATGAATTTGTAATAATTTTATTTACCTATATTTTTATTTTTATTTCTTTGCGAAAAAATATTAAAACTTTTTGAAAAAATTCAAAAATTCTCTATAAGTAAATAATGTTTTCAACTCGCAGAAGAAAATCCTCTTTTTTTTTTGAAAGGATCGAAAAATTTCAAAAATTTTTGTGAAATAAAATTCAAAAGTTTTTTTATAATTCTAAAATTTGTTCACAAAATTTGAAAATTTTTCTAAAAAAATTCTAAAATTTTTCTTTTTTCGTAGAGGTAGGTAGGTATGATACCTATAACAAATTTTATGAAGCATCGTAATTTTTTTTGCAATTTTATCAAATTTCGAACTGTTTTTGAAAATTTGATTTATGAACATAAATTTTTCCCGTGGAAAGAAAAAAGTAGAGAGATGTAGTGAATTTTGAAAACTTTTGGTTTCAACATGCCATCGTTTTTTATTGAAAATGGAGTTTAAAAAAAAGATAGTAGATAATTACTTTAATGGTTTTGGAAAATTTTGCAAAAAAAAAAAATTTGTAGATGGGTATTAAGAATATTTCTCATCATTTTCGTAAAAAAAATTCAATATTTGTGGTTGAATGAATAATTATTATAAATAGTTGAATTTGTTTCCTCAAGTTAACCAGTTTATATCAATGCATCTTATTATGTTACGTTGATAATTTGGAAAATTTTGTGGAAAAAATAAAAAAACAATGAGTGAAACTATTGCAATTACTTTTTTTTTTAAAGTATAGGTAATTTATAAAATGTAAATTTTCCCTGGAAAGAAAGAGAAGAGAGGGGAGAGGATAGGTAATGAAATTTTTAGTTTCAACATGCAATGCAATTCTATTTTTATTTATTATTGATTTTAAAAAATCGAAAAAAAAATCAACGAGGCAATGATTACCTATATTGAAATTAGTTTTTTTTTATTTTATATTTTTACCAAACATTGACTTTTTAATTTTTTTTTTTTTAAATTTTTTTTTTGTAATTTGAATACTCCGCATGCGCAATGGAGCTACAAACGATTCAATCCAATTTTTGAAGTTGAGTTTGAATTTGTTCAAAATTGTACTTATTGCATTAAGCCAGGAAATTTAATTACAATAGACTCAGAATTTTCTTTTTGATTGTGGAATGAATTCAAAAATGAAACTTGAATTGTTTAATTCGAAATAAAAAAAGTACGTAATCCATATTCTATTTCAAAATGATTTTTGAAAAATGAATTCCATTGAGTAAAAACCTAATTTCTGTACCCCCTCTCCCCCCCTCCGAAAAGAAATCCGCCTACACCTACACAAAAACGTTTCTACAGTTAACTATTCTTTTTTTTTTATATCTCAAAATAATGAATAAATTGAAAAATGCAAAAATGCAATATTTTATGATCCATTTTTAGTACTTTTGCCAACTTTTGTAACTGTTTTTCAGCTTTTAAATGTTATCTCGTTCAAATTTGAAATTCAATAGGTACCTAGAGTCAAATTTGCACTTCTTGATCCATCATAAAGATATCTCAAGAATTTTAGAAATGAACGTAAAAAAAAATAATTTAAAAAAAAAACTAGAAAATATTTTCTTTTTTGGTGATGAAATTCAGAAAATTTCAAAATAAAAACTGCAGGTACAGAAATTTTCATAAATCAAAATTTGGAAAAAAAAACACTATCCATTGAAATTTTTCAACAAAAAATTTTCAGGAATTTTTCTATAAAAAAGTTGAAAAACTTTTGAGTAGAAAATTCATTTTTGTAGTTTGTAAACCAGCAAAATTAGATTTAAAAAAAAAGGAGCAAATCGCATTTTGGGTCACATGAAATTTAAAATTTTCCCACTTAGGTATTATCATATGCTTTTTTTGAAAACTATTAATATGGCTATGGGTAGGTATAGGTTCATGCCTATTTGAAACCCTATTTCTAAAAGTCACGAAATATTGATGGGGATGTACCAAGTGAATGAATCGAATAACATTAATTTCGAGATTTGTATGGTCGAAAGAAACATGTTACGTGCTTTTTAAAATAATCGTGATTGCGCTGATTGAAATACCTATTCACTCGGTTTCTGACTTGTCAAGGTTTTACGTATTATTCGTACGTAAGGTCGATTCTGTAATAATTCAACCGGTTTCGTTTAGTATAGTTTTGTATCAAGTTTGATTTCAGTTTGGCGAGCTAGATTAATTTTCACAAATAGATCAATTTCTCAGTTCCCTTCGAAGACACGCCGAACAGATAAAACTTCAAAAACATATCACACACGACCATCCAACACCTGATCTAATAAACCTATATGGAAATATATAGAAGAAAAAATCATACGAACCCTTACCTTGATGATTATTCTTCCTGCTGGTCTTCTTCTCCTTCATCCACGGATACTCCTGCACGTTAATTCCGCTCTGTTGCGAATCGGACATACCTCCAGTGCTGTACATAGCATTCGGATTCTGAGCACCTTGACTGATATCATCTCCTTGCATATTATCGGCGATATGATGAGGTAATATGAACTCAGCCATGGACGGTTGACTACTTATGAAACCAGACTCTGAGACCGGGCATCCGGACGATGGCTCCATAGGCCCCGAGCCACCGGTCGCCGCCGATACAGCAGCCATCCAGAAACCACCTTCTATAGATGGTGATGCATCTCGACCTTTCATCCCGTTGAGATAATCTTCTTCTTCGGCCTCTTCGTCGTCTTCGTCGTCGTCTTCGTCTTGCATTCGTATGTGATCCAGCATTCTATGAGTGGTCGGTCCCAACATCGTGATTGGTTTTCTGTCCAATTCCAATATTTGGTCTGTTGCAGTTTTAATCATCATTTGAGACCATTTCCGGACAAGTTCGCACCTCTTTGGGATCACTAGTGAAGATCACAATCGCGATCGATAACACGTTCGGTTCGAAATAATGAATGGAAAAATTTTAAATAAAAATTACGTTTTCGAAAACGAAATAAAAATTTAAAAAAAAAAAAAAATGAAGCAACGAACAGTATTCACATAAGTGGATTTTTGAAGGAGAAAAAAAAACGCCACAGAGAACGCACTCGCGGGGTGGTTTTTTTCAATTCCGATGAAGAAGGATTTTTCTATCGTAAATATACAGGGTGGTAAATTAGCGAAATGCAAATGTTTGATTGAAACTGAGGTCGAAAAATATCGACAATGTGAAAATGCAACTCGAATTCCCTCTATTGGTTGGGTACGGCCTCCAAAATTGTGTGGCTGCTTTGGCGCGCATTGTGACGCGCTTGCGCCAAATTTGCGGTTAGTTTCGTCGTTGGTGTGTGGAGTTGCGGCGGAACGCCTTCTTTTATTCCACGACTGATTTGTTTCCTCCGTCAATCATCTGTGAAATAACGTATCTTTTTAGTCGAACCGAATGAATAGCAATGATACAGAAATCTACGTCGGTTGAACTATTTTTATCGAATTTACCAAATTCGTCTTCTATTTATGCCTTATTTACCCACATCGTGCCTTAAACTTGGCTTTTAATTGGTGCTAGCGACGTGTAGCCTACGAAAATAGAGGAGTTGCTTTGTAAGTCTGAACGACGCGCCTTTGTACAGCTGAAAAAGTCGACATTCGAAAGCACGTGCGAATTGCACGACGAGGTGTGCTTTTGTTTCAATGGGAAATTTTATTTCATACTCTGCACTCGTCCTACGAGGTTTTGTTGCGCATATAGGTACCTGCGTGTTGAGGATTTAAAAATTTTTTATTCCAATAGGTGAGGTTTTGTATTGGGTTATATCGAGCTCGAATTGTCCAAATGTATCTTATATAATTACCTATCTAAATATACGCGAGACCTTTTTATCATAGATAAATTTTTAAATCGAAAAATTATATAGACATTGCGAGCATTATTCTGGTCACCTTGGACATTTGTACTTTGTTGATTGGATAGAGTTTTATAGATAAAGAAAATTATACAGGGAATTGATTCTAATTCGTGTGTGTACACTTTTTCAAGGTGATTTGTCGATCATATTATTATGCGGTAGCGGTTGAAATGATAAGTAGACCTTATCTCTATAGCTTATGACGGGGCGAGGAAGAGATCGAGTTTTGAGCGACGAATTTTGTATGGGCATAAGTATTATAAAATGAACGAATAATGTGACAATGAGAGCTCAAATTACGAGGCATTTATTTTATTTTCAAAGTTACGTACCTAATTGAGTTGAAGAAGAAATTTTATGGCGATGAATGACCATGTAATTTTTTGAATATTTTATAGATGGAATGTGGGGAAAATTAGGCCTAGCGGTATATTATGTTAGTAGGGCGACATGAAAAATTTATCGAGGTGAGAGCGGACCAAAAAAAATGTCGTTAATATGAAACGAAAGCTTAATTTTTAATTTTGAGTTAGTTTTTAAAAAAAATAAACGAGTAGTTCGGTGGAAATATATTTTATTGATTTACCTGAAAAAAATGAATTTTCAAAAACCGTAATGATTCTGGGTAAAATACAATAATTTTAGGACACATCACCAATTTTGGAATTATTCCGGTGAAAAACAGAAAAGATTCAGTTCTATTCCAGAATGATTACGGTGTCTCCGTAATCATTCTGGAATAGAACTGAATCTTTTCTATTTTTCACCGGAATGATTCCAAAATTGGTGATGTGTCCTAAAATTACTGTATTTTACCCAGAATCATTACGGTTTTTGAAAATTCATTTTTTTCAGTGTTGATATTCAAGGTTAGAAAAATTAGTTATTTTTTTCCTTTCCTGATATGTTATGTATAGGTTGGTTGGTAGGTAGGTACCTACCTGTACCTACCTGTTCTATCAAAATTTCAACTGAAATACTTGTTCCAATTTGCACTATTGCACCTCTGTGTCATAGTCTATTACTTCATAATTTATTAAATTAAATATCAATCATTTTGCAAAAAAATAAATAAATACCTAAATAAATAATGAAAAAATTACTAAAAACCATTTTTTGAAGAAAAAAATGGATAGGATTTTTGGATAAGAAAACTAGCTACCTAGCTTTTAATAATTTTTTTACATTTAAATACCTATTAAATATAATTCGATTTTTGAAAATATTTTTTAAATTTTTTTCAATTCTGAAATCCTCCCTCTTCCGAAATTAAATCCTTGAAAAATACTAATACCTAAAATACTTACTCATTTTTCTGTTTCATTATAAAAAAAAAAAAAATCGAAGAAAATGACCTATAAATGATGAGTTGAGTAGCCAATTTCTTTTTTTGAAACCAAATAGGTACCTGATACCTGTTTTAATTTCATTTTGATTTTTTTCTAAATCCTGAAATTTATTCCTAGGTACAATTTAATCAATCAGTCTACCAATGAAAATGTTTCAAACAATGAGATAGTTAGTTGCCTAGGAAAATAGGTAATTAATTTTTTTTTTTTTTTTTTTTTAGAAAATGGCATGCTTAAGGTATATGTACCTAGCTACCTACTATTATTCTTTTTTTAAATTCCCCTGCTTCTTTCAAATTTTTTTAAAATAAAAATAAAAATCTTAATATTTTCTTTTCAAATTTACCAAATATTGTATAGAAAATATACCAATGCATATTGAGAGTAAATATTTCAAAATTCTCTGAAAAAATTCAAATATTCATATCGAATTTTTAAAATTTTATTTTCACAAAAAATTTCCCATTTTTAAAAAAAAAGGAAATTGAAAATTATTTTTTTGAAAAATTTCATGAGAAATCGTTTTTGAGGCTTTTTAAAAAAACTAATGCTCGATTTTTTTTTCAATAAAATTTTTAAATATTTCCTTTTGAAAACTTTTTAGATAATTTTTTGCAATTTGAAAAAAAAAGGATTTTTGATTTTTTTTACAGGAAAATTTAAAAATATTTTCTCTTGAAACAAATTTTTGGATTAGTCCCCCCCCCCCCCATTATAACAAAAAAGACTTAGATACCTAACTAAAATCAAGATTTTCCTACCCAATTTTCTTAAACCAAATAACCAAACTTTGGGAAAAAATGTTTTATTCTATTGCGGTATCTCAAGTTGTATTAACGATCAATTTTAACCCCCACCCTTCCATAAATCAAGTCTGCAAATGAATTAGTGTAAAAATGAAATAGCTAAATGCGATGATTTTTTTTAATTTTTTGAAATCAATTACCTACCTAATATTAAAAATTTTATAAAACTGAAAAAATTTATCCAATTGAAAATTGTAATGTAAAGAAGCCTTAAAAAATTCAGAAAAACTGAAAAAATTGAAATTTTATAAAAATTAATTGAAATCTTTTAAATAGCTTATCGAAATGAATCTACAAATTTTTCAAAAAAAAAAAAAAAAACAATTAAAAAATCAAAATATTAAAAAAGTTGAATATTTGAAGGAACTACATACTCATAGGAAACCTCAGAGAAGTGGGAACTTTTTTTCAGACATTTAAAAAAAAATTTAATAACCGTAATTTTTATTATTTATTTTTTTTCAATTTTGAAAACCCCTCCTCACGCGATATTGAATCAGACGAAATCATTCAAAAATAAATGGATATTTAAATTATCTGGTTCTTTCATTTTTTGAAACTTTGTGCCTTCTTTTTTAAATTTCTATACCCCTCCCCAAACATTCAATCAGATTAAAGTCGTTTGAAAAAACATAACTACTAAATTACAATTTTTATCAATTTTTTATCCAATACTTTACTAGAAAAAAATGGCATAATTTTTCTCTATTCACAGTATTCAAGTTATCATCTTTTTTTCTATTTTTTAAAATTTGAAAAAATATAATTTGAAAACATAAAAAATGAAACTATTTTTCAACATTTTAATTTTCAAGCGAGTTTGAAAAATATTTATCAGCCTCCCTCCCCTCCCCCCTTTCTTCTTTCCGGAAAATCCACCGAAAGAAGAAAATAATAAGGTCATTCAAATGGGTTTTTAACTGCATAAAAGATGAAAAGTCTGTAATTAAACTTTTTTTGAAGAATTTGAAAACGATAAAAAATAAACTCATTTTTCTCATTTTTAGAAAATTTGATTTTTTTTGCATTTGACATAATCGTAGGCAGGCAGGGGTGGAATGAAATGAAATAGATAGGCACCTAGACCTTTTCAAGTGGTACCTTATTAAAAATTCCATTTAAATAGAGTATAGGTTTTTGATATTTTTTTTATTCAATTGCCAGTACAAAATCATATTAAGAATTTGATAAAATTAAGAGATTCAAAAAATTGGGAAATTTTTGATGAATTGAAATAAAAATTGGAAAATTTGGGAAAATAAAACGTTTCAAATAATCTAAATGTTGAGAAATAATTCAAAAATTAGATTAATTTTTCTGTAGGTGGAGGGGGAATTAGTAGATTTTTTGAATTTTTGGATGCATTCAAATAAAAAAAATCAATCAATTCAGGTAGATACCTATACCATACTTATTTAATAGTTAATACCTATATACCCATAGCTACCTATCAATCGATACACTGAAAAAAATGAATTTTCAAAAACCGTAATGATTCTGGGTAAAACACAGTAAAATTAGGATACGTCGCCAATTTTAGAATCATTCCGGATTTTACTGTGTTTTACCCAGAATCATTACAATCCATTTTTTTCAGTGTACAAAAATTGAAACAATCATACCTATTTAATAACCATCTCATTGGGAAATCTCGAAAATGAACCTGAATACCGAAAACCTGCTCCTTCTAAGAACAATCGAAAGTAACGAATACCTAATATTTATCACATAATCTTATCGTCTTATTATGATTAACTTCTTTTCACAGTTCCATAAATTTTGGTATTAAAACAAATAAATAACAATCACAATTTGTATATTAGGTACTTTGAACTTGTGTTTGAACCCTCCTTGCTTATATATCTATATAGGATTTTCACAACAACAACACACAATCAAGTGCCTATCATCTTAGCATTATTTTTTATCACTCTCGTAACTTTAAAATTTATACTCGACTCGATTTAATAATTGGCTGAGGCGTCTGTACGAGTGAAAACAATAATCTAAGTATAATTGAATTTTATACGAGGCATTAAAGAAGTTTTGTAGAAGGTGTAAAAACCACTAAGAACGTCTTGTTATCGCGTTTAATTTGAGGGGAATAACAGGTGGAGGTGAAAAAACAAGTTGCCCGAAAGTTTGATTATAACGATATCGTGTTGGTTGTTTTGAATTCATAATTAGGCAGAGATTTCAAATCGAGTAGGAAAGCTTTTGCCACTGTGTATATCTATAAATTTACTATGCACGTGGGGGAGTTTAGCGTATGTTAGGCCTATATTTAAACTTGTTTTACGAATTTTTAGATTTTATTCGAATTGATAAGAGATATTCAATTTCTCATTTGGGGCTTTATCTAAGTTGTAGGGTTCTATTAAATCTATAAAAGTGTGCAATTTTGATAACAACTTACTCGATTTCTGGTTCGATAAAACTTCCTCCAAGTTCATCCTTTTGAAATGGGCAAACGAAATTATACAAATAAGCACTTAACTAATTAGCTCACGATCACTCTACATCGATTGAGCGATCAAAAATCAATCATTATTCGCGTTTCTAATCGAAAACAGTACGTTGAACAGGAAAAAAATAACCATACACCGCGATCGAATTTATTACCTATACGTTTGATTATTAAAAATGATTTTTTTTATTCTTACATGGCTGTTGAGTGGTGTTTTAAAATCGAGGTGTGTTTTAAGGTTGTCCGAGTAGTGGAAAGAGGGATCACGTGACTGACTTGTCAACCAATGACGGCACTATGATTACTGAGCCGAGCTAACTACTAATTTGCTGGTTGTTTGTTACGATTTCCCGTTACTATGGGTTTTTTTCAGTGTATCCCAAACTACACCGCGACGTGAACTGCAGAGTAAAAACACTATTCTACAGGTTGTCGTTATACTTTTTACTCTGTCACTCGTAAATAGATTGTATATACGTCGAGTCGTCGATGCGACCAAAATTCAAAATTTTCAATATTGATATTTCGCGAGCAATCGTCAAAAAATGCCAAAAATGTAAATCACGAATCTACTTATGCACTTGTCCCCTTTCTAAAGATGTTTGACTTTTTTTTACCTTTGCGACTATGACTAAACCAATCTGTCTTGTGTAAACAATATCATTCTTCTCCCTGCTATATTTCGTGAGCTTATAGCTTTTCAAATATGAAATATGTTAAACGATTACCTTCTTTTGGTATGAAAAAGTACATCTGTTACTGAGTTATTGTTCTAGATGCTGTGGCCGTTTTCGCAGATGCCTGTACAAATGTAACCTGATGTCGGTATACGCGTATCTGGGATAGTTATTTAATGTTTTATAAGGCTGCTTTTATTGTATTTTTTTTTTTTTTTTTTTTTGCAAGCCAGTGCGTCGTGTTTTTGTTTCAGGATATATATTTTTTTTTTTTCGAGAACTGGGTATACCATACCAACTGATGAAAAATTCCTACCGTTTGAGCCGAATTTTTAGTCGAGAATTTTTTATCGTGGGTACGATTTACTGAATTTGCAGATGAAATGGGGGTTTTCCGGGAGGGTTTTTCGTTTGATGTAAATGACGATTCGTCTTTAGCGTGGACGTATTTCGTGTATTTTTTTCGTATTGACGATATTTTTCAGTTGAACGCTAGTGCAATGCTTTTGGCATTTTTCTTTTTTTTATTCGTATTTTTTTAAGCTGTATTTTTTTTTAGAAAAGTGTATTTTTAAAATGATTTTGGTGGGTTTGAAAGATAGAATGACGTTTGAGATCCCTTTCTTACTTGAACATTACGTTTTTTGACGGCAATTTTTTTATAAAGGCTTAATTAACTCTTTGAATTTCCTGGGTAATTTTCAACATTTTTTTAATTCAAATGATTTTTTGATATTGCATAATTTTTTTAAAAAATGCGTTAGAATTGCATAGAATTAAAAAAAAATGTTATAGCAAATTTTAAACACTTGGTGTTTAACAAAATTAACTTTTTGAAAATTGTGCAAAATTTAATTTAAAAAAAATAGTTAATGATGTTTCCTACTAAAAAAAAAACCTTGACAAAATTTTGAATAGGTATTTTTAAAATTACAAACAATTTTTTATTTTTAAGAAATTGTTTTTTAAAATTTAAATAAAATTGCGTAGGTATATATTTTGGAAATTTTTTGTTTCATTTTTTTTTCAAATGAAGAAAAAATTCAAAAGTTGTTGCCAAAAATTTTGAAAATCACAAAAATACAAAATGAAAAATAATGTTTGATTTTTTTTAATAAAAAAAAATACTGGGAAATGTATTTTGATTTTTTTTTAAACCATTTGCTCAAAATTAAAAAATAAATATTTTAAACAAAATTTTGAGAATTTTTTTCGTTCTAACATTTCTTTTGAAAATCGAGAAATAAAATTAAAAATTTGTTAGGTACCTACCTATTTGTAACATTTTTTTAACTTGTCTGGGTAATTAATTTTTGATGCAAGAAATTCTGAAAAAAAAAATTGAAAAAATCGGTTCTTAATTTTTTTAAAAGAATTTTGTGTTTTGAAATATTTTCCAACATTGCACAAAATTTAAAAAAAAAACAAGTTTCGTTGAAATTTAAAAAAAAAGTGTTCTTTAACGAAATGTTGAAAATTTTTTCATTTTATGTATTTTTTTATTTGGAAATTGCAAAAATTAATGAATGGATTAGGTACTTCTAATCAAAATTTAGAAAAAAAGTTTTTGATTAAAATTTTGAAAAAAGAATGGTTCTTTGCAAAATTTCAATTTGGTGTTACAATTTTTTGTCGACACTGTAGAAAATGTGCAAAATTTTCATAAAAAAATTATCTAACAAAAAAATAATTTTCAACGAAATGTTGAATTTTTTGTGAGTGGGGGGGAGAAGAAAGTATACAATTGGAAAAACTGTTCGAAAAGTACAAAAATAGGATTCTCAGCAAAATAAATTATTTTAAAAACTTGAGATTTTTGAAAAAAAAATATTTCGAAAATTTCACATATGTACCTACCTAATTTAAAACAATTGTTCTTAGCAAATTTTAGAAATTTTATGATTGAAAAAATTTAATTAAAAATTTTTTTTTCGAAACTTACAATTTTTTTTTTAAAGTGTTTTGAATAGGATGTCTATAAGGTAGTGAAAATAATGTAGAAGTATTAGTGATTTGAAAAAAAGGGTTATGAAAGTAGTAAAAAATAGTGATTTTTGAATAAATTTATAGTGAAAAAATCAAAATTGAAAATCGAAAAAATCAATTTCTTCTATCAACAAAATAGCTGAGTTTTTCCTCGTATTGATCAAATTAAAAAATTTTCTCTTATTTGAAAAAGTTTCTGTTGTAAATTTGGATCTTACGTTTTTTAAGAAGGTTAATTTTTTAAGTAGGTCCTCAATTATCTGTGATTTTGTGGGTGTTGGTAAAAAAAATACCTAATGATAAAGTTGTACTTATGTACCCAATTTTTGAAGAAAAAAAAATCATGAAGACAGCTAAACACCTAATTCTAAAAAGAATTTTCCTTTAAAAAATTGGAAAATTTGACAACTGCTCATTCTGACAAAAATCAAACATTCTGAAACAAAATAAAAAATATTTAGTTTTTTAACAAAATCTTTAAGAAATTGTGTTTTTAGATAAAGTTTTGAAAATATTGTTTGTTCTTTAAAAAGATTATGGGTTCATCAATAATTAATTGTGTATTTTGTTATAAATTTTACAAAATCTTTTCTCCCAATAAACATGTTATTGGCATTTTTTTCAATTGAACAAAAATCAATTTTATAAAATTGCTCCAATTTCACAAAATTCAAAAAAAAAATTTCTAATTAATGATAGGTAATTTTAAAAATTTTGTATTTGAAAATTGTTTCTCTGCAAGTTCCCAACAGTTTTCAAAAATTTTTATTTTATTTTATTTTTTATTTTTTGAAAATTGTACAACATTCTAAAATAAAAGTGTTTTTAGAAAAGAATTCTAAAAAAATATTTTCAACATTGTAATCTGAAAAATTTAATGATTTAAATTTTCTTAAAATTAAATTTTACAAAATTGAAAAAAATTGTTCTTGAATAACAAATGATTGTGGACGAAATTTTGAAAAAATTGATTTTTCTCCACAAATTCTAAAAAAAATGTTCTGTACAATAATTTCAAAAATGGCGCATTTTTACATTTTTTTTTTTTTTTTTTTTAAATTGCATCAAATTCTTTTTAAAAATGGTTTTGACTTTTGAGTGAAATTTTCTAAAAAAAAATTGTTCATCATTTTATCAAAAAATTATCTTATCTTAATTGCTCAAAATTCTGAGGTTTTTTCCCACTAAATTTTGAAAATTTTGTGTTTCACAAAATTATTATTTTTTTTAATTACACAAAATAAGTAAGGAGATACAATTTTTTTAACTGCACATTTTTTTTGATCTTGAAAATTTGGGAACTGTTTTTAAATAAAGTTTTCAAAAAAGTAGTTCTTAAAACACAATTTGGTGTTTTTTTCTTCACAAAATTTCAACAAATTTAAAAATTTGATGCCCTGTTTCTGGTTATTTTATCATGCGTTTACTTCTCCCATTTCTCCCATTCACTCGTAGTTACCTTTTATTCTATGGCCAATTTCATTAAGGTGCATTCTACTATGCCATGCGTCATCAGATTCTCTCATAATTTTCTATTTCGATATCATCTGTCAGAATACAATTTTTTGCAACCTTAGGCCTATATTATCTAAATTATTTCACCAAAAATGACAAAACCTTGAATGTGGAGTTCGATCATCGTCAAAAATTCGCACCTAGGCGTACAGTACACTGCACGTGTAAGCATAGGCACAGGCAGTTAGTCACCTCGAAGATTTCGTGGAACCACTGGCATGGCATGGCATGGCACTGTGACGACCCTCCTTCGTCTCGTCACTGTCATTCTGTTTCATTTACCACGCCAATGTACGTACACGAAACCATATTTATAATAATACGCCTGTTTTGGCGTTTATTTCTTTTTGTATTTCGTACATTATACAGCATTATTTTTTCTATCAGGTGTTCTATCGATGCTTTTATCGTTGAATGTTTACAAACACGAAAGCAACAAAAAAATAGAAATAAAAGCTAGTATAGTGCTTCGTTTATTCTATAATTTTATTTTAACGCGAGAGCTTATCAATGTAACTAATCAGGTAATTACCGACATGAGGTTTGGTAATTTTTCACATATATTTCAATTTTTTTTTTTTTTTTTTTCATAAATGCGGGTACGATTGTATTTGTAGATTGTTTACACGATGAGAATACATTATGGAGATGGTCTATGGTGATGATTGACAAAGAAGGGGGAGGGGGAGCTTAAAAGGGCGCCACACTTACTTAATACATTTCACATATGTCTGATATATGGCACGATAAATATACGTAGGAACTGAAAACAATTACATCGTGTCCTATAACCTTCACCTGTGGGTGAAAAAAACCGCACGAAAAAATTGCGACGATGGTGAATAAAAAAGGAATCCGAAGATAAAAAAAAGCCAAGAAGGAAAATCGGCAATCTAGTAAATAAAACAGTAGTTAAAGTCCATTGTTGTCTTATGACGGGTGTAAGAGAAGACGGGTCGCTATAATGTGCCAGTTCAGTAGGTCATTACGTGGCCATAAATTTTATTCGGGGTTTTTCTCTGCTAACCCAATAAACGGGAACCCTTCTTTTTGAGAATGGTTCGAGCCGCCAACACGTTCCGAGGGTGCTGAATAAACACTCACTAGTCAAATAAGTCGTAAATCTTGCATTTCTGCAGTGTCGTCCTTCGTCTCTCGCCCTCGCCTGCCCCTTTGCATCGACATTGGAATTGGACCCAGATAGATGACGTGATTATAAGGTGGTCTGGCGAACTTGACTTGTGATTGAAACGCAACTAGGTGCTCGAAAATTACTCGTTTATTGTTGTTTAACAAACCCCCCTCTTGTTTGATGGATATACAAAGGTGCGAGAAAAAAATGCCAAGGTACGAGAGATAGGAAAAAGGAGCATGCCGGCATGAAAATCGAATTATATCGACCATGTTACATGCAACGTTACAAATAGAGCCGTTAATGCGATACGCCAACTATATTATGTTTTTATAAAAAGGGGCTGAAAAATTTTGCATGTCTTTTTATATACACTATGTGTCGATATATCGTATACTATGCTATACTTTATGTGGCGGTATAAAGGGAAGGCGAAGTATACGTCGAAAAGTAGCTAACTTGCATATAACTGAATGGAATGAACCATTGTGTCAAACAATAATACGCCGTGATCAATCAAACCATACGTCTTATCTATCAGTCGGTGAAGACATATTACGCTTCACTCAAATTTGACGTCTGAAACCCTCCAAAAATTACCTAGAAGACAATGATTTTTATAGGTTAAACGTGTCGAAGATGTTGAGAGATTTTCTTACTTTTTTTACCTACTTTTTCTTCGTTTTCGCTCGCGTTCATTTTTGTGCTAATGTGCAAATATAAGAACGGCGCGCGGCGTGTCTTGTAGAGATTTTTGTGATTGATCGGTGGGAGGGTGTGGGGTTAGGGTTTTTTTTGTCTCGCAGAGGTGGCGTATTTCGTGGTCTATATTTTTAACGGGATCGAATGCTGCTGTGAGGAGGGAATTGGGTGAAGGGAATGAAGAGTGGTTGAGGAGAGTTTTATTGAGTTGATATATATTCGAGACTTATTGTTATTCCGAGTGATGCGATTTTCAAAATAAAAATAAAAATAAAAATATATAAAAATGGAAGTAGCAATATTGAGAAGAAAATAGATTGATTTTGTTAACTTTTAAAAATATTTTTTAAAAATTGTGTTTATAATAATTTTTAATTTAAGTGGGTTTTTTTGTTGAAAAAATCAGTTTTTTACGTAAATTTTATTGATTTTTTTTTTTAAATTCAACTAGCCAATTTTTTCAAAATCTACTGAGAAGAAAATACTTAGATCGATTTTGTTAAACTTTAAAAGTATTTTTTCAAAAATATGCATGTTAACATAAAGTAATTAATTTTTAATTTATTTTTTTTTGAAAAAAAATCAGTTTTTTAACGTAAATCTTATTGTTTTTTTTTGTTTTTTTTTTGAATTTAATTACCCAATTTTTTCAACATCTAGGTACCGAGAAGAAAATACAAAAATAGATCGATTTTATTGAATTTTTAAAATATTTTTTCAAAATTGTGTTTATTACGATAATTTTAAATTTTTTTTAAAATCATTTTTTTACGTAAATCTTATTGATTTTTTTTTTTTTTTTTTGAATTCAATTAGCCAATTTTTTCAACATTACACAAAAATTTCGTTGAAGAAATAGTTACATTATTCGTTTTTGAATTACGTAGGTCGTTTTTAATTTCTAAAAAATCTAAAAAATATTTTCTAGAAAATTACAACTCTCAGAAAAGGTAGATATTCATTTTTCAATTTTTCAATTTTTTTCTTCTTGTAATTCAATTACGTGATGGTTGATGAACGATTGAAATTCGATTTACTTAGCAGCTTTTTATGAACGAGTTGTCGCTCAATAAAAATACTCAGGTTTTCGATCGTTTACAAACGACATGATTTTCTGTTTTGGAATGCATTTTATTTTCAAGAAGAATCGGTTGGAAAAGATTCACTCGTCGTAAGTAATCGAATTGTCCAAAAAAATTCAATAATTTGCGAACGATGTGAAGATCTGATGTTGAAAGTCGAAAAATTCTATCGCTGGCATCGCATCACTCACGAATGATTCTCTAAAATTTGATTCAGTCGTTCGATTGAATGATTGATTTGACGAATTCGTTCAGTCGTTCGCAAACAATTTAATAAAATCTGATTCGGTTTTTAACTTGATGAAATCATTCATTCGAAAAATTCCTCGATTCTGTCTTTCTCGTTCTGTTCAACAAAAATGCTTCATATTCGAAAAATTAATTTAATCGATCGCGAATGATTCAATAAAATTTGATTCAGTCGTTCGTCAAAAATTATTCTTTCGAAAAATTTGTTCAGTCGTTCGCGAACGATTTACCAAAATCTGATTCAGACTTTCATTTTGTATGATCCATTCGAAGAATTTATTTCGTCGTTCGCAAACAAAATCACTGAAATTTCATGTCGTTTTCTTTGTGAAAAATGATTCATACGATTCACTGAAATTTTTTATTTTGTGGTTCGTCGAAAATGATTCTTTCGTTTAATTTGTTCGGTCGCTCGCGAACGATGTACCAAAGTCTGATTCAATCGTTCGCGAACTATTCACTGAAATTTTATTCACTCGCCTCGTTCTGTTCGTAAAAAATGGTTCATTCGAAAAATGCATTTATTCGTTCGCTTGTGATTCACTGAAATTTGATTCAGTTTCAGCCAAAAAATCGTTCACGAACGATTCTCTAAAACTTGATTCAGTCATTCAATTCATCAAAAATGTTTCATTCGAAAAGTTTATATTTTGATTTAATATACCTAGTTCGTAAACGATTCACCAAACTCCGATTCGATTTTAAAATGAGACTGCCGGAACATATTTAATCGATCGTTCGCGAACGATTCATTGAAATTCAACATAGTTGTTCTTCATTAATTATTTATTAACAAATTTGTTCTCACAGAAATGTTTCACAATTATTCAGATCAAATATTTTTTGGTGTTGAAATTTCTCATCGGGTAAATAGTTAATTTTCTTGTTGTTAAAAAAATTTCATGTTTTTATTTTTTTATTTTTTTATTTTTTTGAAAATTTCCCTTTGAAATGTTGAAAAAACTCCTCAAATATATTAGAAACTTTCTTTTTAAAAAAGTACTTCATTAAAAATTTATTTTGTTAAAATTTTTTTTTGAATTTTTTTGTCTTCAAAAAACTCTTTGAAAAAATTGTAATCTTCTCCTTGAAAGTTTCTCTGCAGAAAATCTCATTACAGAATGAATAAAATTATTTTGGAAAAAAATACTTAGGTACCTATCGTCGCTAGAAAAATTTCGTATTAACCCCAGATTTTTTAAAAATCCCAACACATTTTCAAAAAAATCATCTCTTTCTTTATTAAAAAAATAATAATACTTAATTGCTCATTTTTTCATATTATTATTTCGTTTCTGAATGTCTCCCTCTTCACAATTTTGATTTGTTTTTTCAAAAATCTTCAAAAATCCATTTTACTCACCTAATAGGTATTGAAAAAAAAAATTCGAAATAATTTTCCATGAAAATTCTATCAGAATTAATTTTTTCTTTTTCGTTGAAAACAATGGGTTGAGTTTGCCATTTTTTACCTTCATTGAGAATTTTCCTAGAAAAAATTTCAAATTTTTTACAAAAAATTCTTCCAAAAAAATCAGAAACACTTTTTTTAAAATTTATTTTTTTGAATGATTTGAAAAACTATCTTGAAACAAAAAGAAATTATATAAAAAATCTAATCTAAAATTTTTTCATTTTTTGGGGGGGAGGGGGAGGGTGATTTTCCTTTGAAATCTGGAATGAAAAATTCTAAAAAACACACGTATTGTTTTTCTTTTTATAAGGATTGGATTAGGTATAATCAAAATATCAATATCAACTATGAATTTATTTGAACTTGAAATTATTTCGTCAGAAATGATTCATTTGTAAAATTCGAGCCAATAGGTCCCTATGTTGATAGGTATATTTCAGTTTTTAAAGTAATCCTGTGAAAATTTTTATTCGTTCGCGAACGATTCGTTTAAATTTATTTAATTTTTCCACCAACGATTTTCATCAAGAATTTTATTAGTTCACTATTGATTTCGTGTCTTATTTTGAATAAAACCTATTCGTCGAAAAATTTTCATTCGTCGTTGAACGTCTCGTTCAAAAAGTATACCTAATAATTAATCGAGTCGAATGGTTACGAGAGCACTTGATGAGTTCATTTCCTTCCTCGTTTACTTCATTTTCAATTTAATGACTCGAATGGTCGATAAACTCATAAATTTTTGACTTTCGTTTCGCACACATTTCAAAAAATACCACAGTTAAATATGAGGATTTCGTATTTCGAACGGAATACTTTATTCGTCAATTAATTTATCCCCTTCCGCGTTCGTCGTTACTTTTTCAACTCCATTTCCCCTCCCTCATCCCTTCTGTTGGCTTGACCAAAATACAAAAACACGCGAACAGAAAATTAAACTCATGAAAAAAAAAATAAAATAAAATAAAATTCTAAACACAGGTTGCCACGCTTTTAAAATTATTTTTACATAAATTTGAAAGCTAAAATTATTCTCCTACCTTCCTGGTCTGTATACATTATATTGAAACCAAGGCATGGGTTCGGATCAGAGGAAGAGAGGAACTTCCATAGTTATATGTACTTGTTACGTGTCAAAAGTTGTGATACTTTGTAGCGACACTTATATACGTAGTATGGTTGTAACGAGAGAACGAGAGTGGAACGTTTCGTGTGCATGTTTAAAAGCTCTTGGGGAAAGAAGCTTTTTGGCGTTTAAACTCGTTCTACGGCCTAAGTCTGACTGGGCGTTTTAAATGGTTAATCGTGACTCGACAATATTACGGGGTTGACTTTCAAAATTAACCAGAACGTTATAATTTTACGATACGTGCCAATAAGTCGACAGCAAAGCGTCGCATGGCACGGTAGCGTTTTAAATTATATAAGGAAAAGCATAGCATTGCGCTAGCGGTAGAACGAAAACACAGTTAGGAGAAGTTGAGGACACATTATGGTGCAATTTTATGCCATGGCGATGGAAAGGTTCAGAGGTATGCACCTATGAGACGTACGTAAGCTGACGCTCGAATTGAAATATATATCCATATAATAAGATCAGATGCGTTATAATTAGCGTGCCTAAGTAGCCGTGTATTGTTACAATTAAATTAGGTACACGATTTCTTAATTCTTGCGGCCTGCCATAAATTAACCAAAGCGACGATATTCCTGTCTGCGAGTTATAAAATGTGGGGTATAGTAAAACGGGTGATACATTTTTTTCACTCGTAAAGACGTATGGTGCCCGTTTCTCTTCTCGCTCAAAAATAAAAAGGTACCTCTAAAGAGGAAAGGAAAAATTGCAAAATCCGACATACCGTGATATTTTTACATTGGTACACAGCGACGAGAATTTACTCATCCATAAAGCATATTTTACTGTCCTTTGTTAACGGAAGACCTTCGCTTAGCCCCCAGTATATATTTTTTCTTTTTTCAAAACTTGGCTTAGGGTAGAAAAGGATTTATAGAATAAAAAGCGAGTACGAGTATTTTTGAGGGAAGATGACTAGCGATAGTGTATAAGGGTAGACTTATACTAGCTGACGAATTAGCATGAGAAAACTTGAATTCTCGATGAGGGTTAGTCGGGGCGGAATAATTTCGCGATTTACCGAACCAGCCTTTAAGGGATGAAAGCATCGCAAAAGGTAATTTCGCGTCGTCGTCTTCTGCTTTTTCTTCGTCTTTTTTTAATAGCCATATCGAATCTGCGTATTGTATAAGTATATAAAAATAATTTGGAAAGCAGAAAAAAATAGACGAATTCAAATAAATACCATTAATTTGTTTTCTACAGAGACAAGTACCTGTGCTGCTTTTTAAAAAAAAAGTTTTTCTTGCAGGGTGGTGTTGTTGAAAGGTTTCAAAGACTGTAGGGAGGGTTTACAACTTGGAAGAAGACAGAGTTTGCAGATTTGGTTTAAATTTTTACAATGAATTCTCTGAGGTTTCCAACCTTGGGGTTCATGCTAAAGGAAACTGTAGGTGACTTCATCGAATTTAATGAGCAACAGTTAACGAATAAGGATGTCTTGTTCTTCATTACAAACTGAGAAACATCATTCTGAAAATCTGAAAATGCTAAAATAAGTTTCTGAAAAAATTTGAAGTAATTTGTGCAACTTTTATCTGAAGGGAGTAAATTATTTTTTAAATGAATTGTCAATAAATGGTCTAAACAAAATTTAAAAAATTAAATTTGAAAACTTGAAGAGAAAATTATTATTTTAAACAATAGAATTGAATTTAAACGTTGAAGAAAAAAAATTAATAAAATGTTGAGTAAGCAGTAGGTACCTAGAATTGATTTTTTTGATAGAACAGGGAATAAAATAATGTGTTGAAATTTTTTTCAAGAAGTCCAATTTTATGAAAAATTGAAAATTTTTCATTCTAAATAACATTTAAAATAAAAAATTTAAATTGAAAAAAAAATCAGCTATGAAAATAATAATTTCATTCGTGAGTACATAAAAATTAAGAAAAAACTTTTAAAATCCAATTTTTATAAAAATTTAAAAAAATGTTGATAAAAAAAAATTGGAGAGAAACATATTTTGAAGAATAAAATTGAATTTGAATATTGGAAAAAAATGGTTGTGGAATCTAAAAAAAACTGTTTGAACAAAACTTCAAAAACGTAAATGTTAACATTGAAAAAAAAGGTACCTATAAAATTTTATTCTCTTCTGTGTAAAATTAAAAAAAATTTTTTTTTGACAAAATTGAAAAAATTGCTCAAGTCTAGCTGTTTTGAGACAAAAATTTAAAATTTTCCATTTTGAACAAAATCTTTGAAAAAAATTGTATTGTTTTTCGAAGAACTCTGGTGAAATTCCATTTTTGTTGAATTACAAAAAAAAAATGGATTTTAACAATATTTAAAAAAAGAAAAACTTATTTTAAAAAATTTTCTGTTTGAAATTGATGAAATTTTATTTCAAGTAAAATTCAGTAAAATGACTTTTTTCCAATTTTTAAAAAAAATAATTCAGTTTTGAGCAAAAAATTAACGAGTTTCGTTTCGAACCAAAAAATAAAATTGAACTAAAAAGAATTCTTAGTTTTATTTCTAAGCGAGATTGTGGAAAATTCTTCTTTTTTTTTAATTTAAAAAGTTGAAGAAAAAAACTTATAAAATTCAATTTTGAGAAGGAAAAAATTTGAACATTGAAGGAAAATGTATTACTAGAACTAAAAAAATAAAATAAATAGGGTTTGATATTTGACCAAATAATACCTAGCTTTTGAAAATTAATTAAATTAAAATTGACATATTTTGAAATTTACTGAAAATAATTTTTTTTTTTCATTTTCAGTAAGGGTAGGATTTTGTATTATGTAGAGGTAGACCAAATGGTAGCCTCTGAAAATTAATTAAATTAAAATTGGCAATTTTTGAAATTTACTGAAAATAAAAATTTTCTAATTTTCAGTAAGGGTAGCATTTTGCGTAGGAGCAAATGGTAACCTTTGAAAATTAATTAAAATAAAATTGACATTTTTTGAAATTAGCTGAAAATAAAAATTTTCTCATTTTCAGTAAGGGTAGGATTTTTTGCATTGGACCAAATGGTAGTCTTTGAAAATTAATAAAATTAAAATTGACATTTTTTGAAATTTACTGAAAATAAAAATTTCCTCATTTTCACTAAGGGTTGAATTTTGCATTGGACCAAATGGTAGCCTTTGAAAAATAATTGTATTAAAATTGACATTTTTTGAAATTTACTGAAAACAAATTTTTTCTCATTTTCAGTAAGGGTAGGATTTTGCATAGGAGCAAAGGGCAGCTTTTGAAAATTAATTAAATTAAAATTGACATTTTTTGAAATTTACCTACTGGAAATAAAAGTTTTCTTATTTTTAGTAAGGGTAGGATTTTGCATAGTAGCAAATGGTAGCCTTTGAAAATTCGTTAAATTAAAATTCCCATTTTTTGAAATTTACTGAAAAGAAAATTTTTTTCATTTTCAGTAAGGGTAGGATTTTACATAGGAGCCAGGTAACCTTTGAAAATTAATTGAATTAAAATTGGCATTTTTTTAAATTTTTTACTGAAAATAAATGTTTTAAAATCTTATAGAAAATTTCCACACTACGTTTGAATGTATGAGCATAAAACTGTCACCTGCTTACTTAGGTACAAAACAATACAGGTACCTACCTACCTCCTTTATAGAATTTTAGATTCAGTATTTTGAAAATTTCACAGTCACAGATTCTCGAGTCCAGTCGTATCTCGTACTTTGTTTCATTTTGAATCCGAATACAATAAAAATTCTCTCACACGAGACGACGACGACGAACGTCGTCGGGCGTCGCGTCGCTCTGGGGTCTGAATCTGCCAGTGATTTCTTTTTTTCTCCATTCCTTTCTCGGTGCTAATTTTCGTATATTACAATATTCATAAATAAACAGAAAATAGAAAGCTTTATGTATCGCTATAAAAGTTATAAATGAAGTTACGTTTTTGCCTTTTATCTAATATTTTTGCCGGTTCCTTTTTTCTCGAGCAGGAACAAAAGACTCTCCGGAAAATGATAAAAAGTCTGCGGTTCTGTAGCAGGAAGCGCCGCTTTATCCTAAAATAAGTAAAAAAAGCTTCGGTCTAACCGCGTGGTATGGCGTGGCGTGCCGTAGTAGTCGTCCTTTCACCTAAGTTAAAAAATTTTAAACCATTAGCACACGACTCTATTAATTTATTAAGATAAAAACCATAAATTTCTTTCACTTACGCCAGCCAGCCAGCCAGTTTCACCCAAGGAGTGAATAAAAGCTGTGATGGAGGGGCCATGGCCAGGCTCCGTTACGGTATGAATATCGTATTATATGGCATCATTCTCGTCGTGTATACATACGTGTGTTTTAAGAAAAAGGTTATAGAGGTTATAAAAGGGTTAAGTTTCGTGTGCGAATACGATTTTCCTCTGTGGTCGTAAAATGAATCGAATATAGCATGTACCTACCTACACAGTTGTACCTAAATTTCAAAAAATGTGAGTTTTTACAAAATTGCATTTATTCAATGAAAAAAGCTACCTAAAGTTTCCACGCAAAATCCTCCTCTGGCTGAATTTGTAAAAAAAATTATTTTCAGTAAATTTCAAAAAATGAGAGTTTTTGCAAAATTGCATTTATTCAATGAAAAAAGCTACCCCAAGTTCCAATGCAAAATCCTCCTCTTGCTGAATTTGTCAAAATTTTTATTTTCTGTAAATTTCAAAAATTGGCTATTTGCATTAAATTAATGACAAAGACTAAGTACCATTTGCTCCATTTCAAAATCATTCATTTGATACTTTCTTAAAAATTCAAAAAAATCCATTTTCTATGAAATTTTTGGAAATGTCATCATTGAAAATTTGTTTTAAAAATGCTTCTGAATGAAATTTGAAAAATAATCACCATAGATATAGATATTAATAAACTGGATCGGCAACTCGTGAAGCAAAAACAAATTTGATAAGCCACGCCCCTTTAGTTTTTCAAATTCACATTTTAGAGGAAAAAATTCATGAAAAACTTCAATTTTTTGAATTTTTACTCGTATTTCTGTATATTAATTGTTACAAGATGGAAAAAAAATATTTCAACCCCGTTAATTTGACACTACAAGAGAAAAACTAATTTTCCTTCAACTTCACCCTCACGACTCTGATTGGCTACATTTTTCACCCTCACGCATCTGATTGGCTGATTTTCTGCTTCAGTTTTTCCTGTACATTTTAGATGTAAGCTGCCGATCCAGTTTATTATCTATATCTATGATAATCACTTTTGGCAGAATTTCCAAATTTTTTTTTTTAGGTTTTTTCAAACTGTTTTTTAATAAATGCTTTTTAAATTAAGTTTAAAAAAGTTGTTTCTGACCGCGAAATATGTGTAAAAATAATTTCTTAAAAATTTGAAAAAATTCATTCTCTATGAAATTTTTAAAAAAAATCTGAAAAAAAAAACACTCTTTACAAAATTTTCCCTGAATTTCGAAGATTTTTTTCTGAACGGAATCCTCTCTCCTCGCCTGTAAAAAAACTTTTTAAAAAAAATCAAAAAAAATTACAATTTTTGAAAAAGAAATTTAACCTAAAATTGGTGGAACTTTAAAAAAATATATTTTTGAACAAAATGGGAGACTAGGTTTTTGAAAATAATTCCCAAGTAATTTCGGAAAAAAATATTATTAATAATAGCAATTTTAAAAATTTTCCTATTTTTAAAAAATTAGACGCTTATCTTTTTGAAAAATTTGTTGGTAATTTTTTTTTTTTTTTTTTTTACAGAATTTATCTTTGAACGAAATTTAGAAAAAAATTATTTCTCAACAATAAATTTTGTGGAAAACTGTTCCAAAAAATTTTAATTGAAGAAAGTTTGGCTGCCTATTATAAAATCTAGGTAATTATTTTCCAGGCAGAATAATTTTTTTTTAATTTTTAAAAAACATTGATGAAAATTGAAGGAATTTGGTTTTTAAGAAATTTGGTCAAAATTGCTTCAGAACAAAATTTTTGGGAAGTTATTATAACAAGCTTCAAAGAAAATTACTCCGAAACAAAATTTGAAAAAAATTCGTTTTCAACGATATTTTTTACAGAATTCATTTTATTGAAAAAAAATCATTTCTAAACATGAGAAAATTTTAAAAAATGCCAATTTTAATTCTATTCATTTGTCAAAGGCTACACCATTTGGTCCAATGCAAAATCCTAATACCCTTACTGAAAATAAGAAAAATTTTATTTTCAGTAAATTTCAAAAAATGGGAATTTCAATTTAACTAATTTTCAAAGGCTACCATTTGGTCGAGTGCAAAATCCTACCCTAAGCGAATTTTTCAAAATTTTTAATTTCAGTAAATTTCAAAAAATGGCAATTTGCATTTAATTAATGACAAAAGGCTACCATTTGTTCCAATTCAAAATTCTACTCTAGGCGAATTTGTCAAAATTTTTATTTTCAGTACTTATATGACCATAAAGGTAATCGACTCCAGTCAGGTTGTTGATTTCCGATATATGCGAAGAAAACTTAATTATATATTGACCCAGGAATATCTCCTGACAGAGCAAGGAACAAGGTAGGGAAAAGAAAAAAAAGAACGAGGAGGGAAAAAAATATAAACAGGTACAAAAATAAGGTAGGTGTGTGCGAACGAACGTTGACAAATGAGAAATCATATATCCATCTTACCTGTGGTCCTGGCTCAAACATACGAAGAACAAGTCGAACGTGCGGTGCGGTTCAGCTGCCTCTCTTTCTCGCTACGTACCTACTATTGTCGGTATATTAAATAAAAATAATCTTAGTACATCCTATATAATTATTCCGCTTTCCAACAAATGACTTTTGATCGAAATTTGACACGTTTTGATGCGTTTGATAAATCGTTTCGTATGCGAACGTTTTAATTTTTCAATTTTTTTCCACCGCTGAGTGAACCGAGCTAGATCGAGATGCTGTCTTGTGAACGCGCCGCTCGCCGCTCCGCACGCTTTCAATGATTAACCCGGCGTAAGGCGTATTGATGATAGCGGGCGAAATTATTATTAATTTTTTCTTCTTATTTTTCTACTATCTGAGCCCGACTTCGGTACGAGATTAATGCTCCGAGTGATCGAAATTTGACGTGGTGTGATATTCAAAGTTACCGGAGAATCGATAGGTACGTGTTGCATGAATGAGGGAAATAATATTTCAAGGTGGATTTTTTTTTAGGTAACGTGTTTTCAGCGAAGAATTGGTGCTCAATGGTCGCCTGTGTGGTGTCTGGGATTTGTTGTTGCTAATTTGGGGTTGAGAATGGTATGCGAAATGTGGCGAAGCTTTTTAGGTACCCAGTTTGGAACTTGTCTGTAGTGGGCGTTATTCATTTTTTTTTATTTGTGTCACCTCTAAAAATTTTTCACAGCTTACATATTTATCGATAAATTTTTGGAAAAAAAAAATCCTCATTCTGAATTTTCGTGGAATGAAAAATAACTATCACAACTTTTTCATTTAAAAAAAATAGCTTAAAAAAATTCTAATAATTTTATTAAAAATCATTTATTTTTTGTGAGAATTAAGAAATCTCTTAATTTTATCGAAGAAAAAAAGGAAAAATTCCAATAATTTTTTCTTTGAGAAATATAGATAAAAATAACCATTTTTTGAAAAGGAAGAAATTTATATTTTGGAAAAAAAATCTTTGAAAAATCTCAATCTCAATCTCTTTTTTTTTGTTGAAAAAATCACACTATTTTTTGATAGATGAACATTTCATTTTTTTTTCGGTAAAAAAAATCTCAACTTTTTTGGAAGGGTATTTTGAGAGAAAAACAAATTTCAATTTAATTTTTGTCTTAATTATAAAAATAAAAAATAAAAAACTTCAAATTTTTTGAAATAAATTTTTTTTCTAGTGTACTGTAATATTCCTTGAAATCTTCAAAAAAAAAAATCCCTAAATTTTTTTGGAGTAAATTTTTTTTTACAACGTTTTTAAGTAAAAAAAAATTGGAGCAGAGCAAAAACTTAATTTTTGTCTTATTTTTTGGAAGTAAAATTTCTACATTTTTCGAGTCAAAAAAATTCTCATTTTCTGATGAAAAAAAATACTCACCTAGGTATTTTTTGTCTTTTTTTTCGAAATAGACACCCGAGCAGCACACTCGACAAATTATCGAAATAAAAAATCGACAGAATATCGAATTCGATAAAGTGTCGCGTTAGTTCCGCATAAATCGTGAAATTATCTTTCGATATATCGACAGATTATCGATGAATTATAGTTGGCAAAATCCATCAACAGATAAACTTTCGATAAAATCGAACGATTTTTCTTTTAAAAATCTCAAGATTATAGTTAGATACTTCATCGATAACCTATCTATAAATCGAAAGATAATTACACGATTTATGCGGAACTAACGCGACACTTTATCGAATTCGATATTCTGTCGATTTTTTATTTCGATTTAGTTTCGATATTCTATCGATTTTGTATTACGATTTTTTGTAGATTATCTAGTTTCGATATTCTATCGATTTTTTGTATATAATTTAGCATATATGGGTATATGCGCGCGCACATTTTCAAGACCGGCTGGCGAGTTTGAAGTCGTAGTTACGCTTAAGGCTGGCGAATTTCGTTCCAAATACAGCAGTTTCTACCAAAACAAGCGTCTGTTGCGAACATCGGAGTTCGTTCGCATAATACGAATTGGATTATAATATTCAAACATTTTATGCGCGATTGGAGAAGAGGGAGGGGTCCAATTGAAATTTTTATAATAACTAAAATTATTTCTAGGACCTTAATTTACAACTTTTGTTTGAAAATTTTTTCAAATTGACCCCTTTTTCCTCCGCTCCTCCAATTTTGAATAAGTATCAACTGAGTATTATGCAAAATTGGAGGAGAAGGAGAGGTCCAATTGAAAAAATTTTCAAACAAAAGTTGTAGCTTAAAGTTCTAAGAATAATTTTGGTCATTACAAAATTTTCGATTGGGCGCCTCCCTCCCGTTCAATTTTAAATACTAAGTATTCACATAGTAATCGTAGTATTGAACTTGGTAACATTTTATTTAAGAACAACGATCTGGTTTCAAGTAAAATACCTAGTACATAAACCAAAAAAACTAGATAACTTGTTTGAAAATTTTTTCAATTTTGATTTCGCATATTACTGTTACACGTAAGTAGGTAAATGCAAAATAATAGAGGCTAGAGATGAGGTCCAATTGAAAAAACATTTCAAACAAAAGTTGTAGAATAATATTCTGGATTTAATTTTGGTTATTATAAAAATTTCGATTTGGCCCTTTCTTCCCATCCAATTTTGAATATAAAGTAGGTATTTTTTGACTAGAAAAAAATCAATATAGTTTCAACAACTATCGTTACAAAATCGTTGAAATATCGAAGTCGATAAATTTCATATAATGTGTCGATAATATAGTTTTAAATATCGTCACAAAATCGTTGAAAAATCGAATTCGAGAAATTTCATATAATCTGTCGATAATACAGTTTTAAATATCTTCACAAAATCTTTAAAAAATCGAATTCGATAAATTTAATATTATTTTTCGATAGTATAGTTTCAAATATCTTCACAAAATCGTTAACAAATCGAATTCGAGAAATTTCAGATTATTTGTCGATAATATAGTTCTAAATATCGTCACAAAATCGTTGAAAAATCGAATTCGAGAAATTTCAGATTATTTGTCGATAATATAGTTGTAAATATCTGCACAAAATCGGTGGAAAATCGGATTCGAGAAATTTCAGATTATTTGTCGATAATATAGTTGTAAATATCTTCACAAAATCGTTAAAAAATCGAATTCGAGAAATTTCAGATTATTTGTCGATAATATAGTTTCAAATATCTTCACAAAATCGTTAAAAAATCGAATTCGATAAATTTCAGATTATTTGTCGATAATATAGTTTCAAATATCTGCACAAAATCGGTGGAAAATCGGATTCGATAAATTTAATATTCTTTGTCGATAGTATCGTTGACGAATATCGTCCTAAAATCGTAATACTATCAAATTCGATAGTTTTTAGATTTTTTGCCTATAAAATCGTACAGCTGAATCTGTATCATATCGTGAGAACATCTTTAGATTTTTAAACGATTTTTTATCGATACGTTTCAACTTTCGATATTATCGATCGAGTGTGCTGCTCGGGCAAATCTTCAATTTTGTGAAAGACGAATTTTTCATTTTTTTTCTTCGAAAAAATTTCTCAACTTTTTTAGAATGATAGACAAACAAATTTTAATTTTTTGACTCAATTAAAAATAAAAGAAAAACAACTTTCGATTTGCTTAGAGTAAGAAGTTTTCCTCTGGCGTAATAAAAATACTTAGGTATTCTTTAAATTCTTGGGGGGGGGGGAGAGGAAATCCCTACATTTTTTGGGTAATTTTTTGGGGGGGGGGAGAGGAAATCCCTAAATTTTTTGGGTAATTTTTTTCAACTTTTTGAGGTAAAAAATTCTCATTAAAATTCTCATTCTCTGATGAAAAAAAACTTTTTTTTGAAATAGACAAAATCTTCAAATTTAATTTTTTTTCGGAGAAAAAATTTCTCAACTTTTTTAGAATGATATTTATTTTATAGAGACAAACAAATTTTAATTTTTTGTCTCTATTAAAAATAAAAGAAAAACAACATTCGATTAGCATAGAGTGAAATTTTTTCTTCTGGTGTAATGAAAATACTTATTCCTTGAATTCTTGGGGGGGGGGGGGAGGAGGAAATCCCTAGATTTTTTGGGGTAATTTTTTTTCAACTTTTTGAGGTAAAAAAAATTCTCATTTTTCTCATTTTTTGAAGAAAAAAAATTACTAATTTTTTTTTAAATAAGTGAAATTCAATTTTTTTAAGATGTAAAATCTCTGGATTCTTGAGTAGAAAAAAACTCGCTCCGATTTTTATAGAAAGAAATCGTTTACTTTTGGAGAGAAAAAAATTCAATTTTTGGTCTCAATTTTTTAATAAGAATTTTTTATACCTAATTATTTTTTCGAAGTAAAAATTTAACAATTTTTTGAAGGAAAAAAACGCTCATTTTTATTGGAGTAGAAAACTCCCAATTTTTATGTAGAAAAAAAGTTCTGGTATCTATTGTTTTGATTTAAAAATCTTTAGAATTTTATGTTTTTTTTTTAGAATTTAGAAAAAAATCTTCTGCATAAATCACAACGAAATAAACAAAACATTTTTAAAATTTATTTATTAACAAAATACCAAAGCTAGTTGATTTTTTTAAAAATTCTAACGCATTCGCGCAGAGCGCTCTGTTCTCTATTATTAGTGTACCCTTACCCTTCTTTTCACATGTCAGGATGCTTGACCGAATTTTCACATGTTGACGACTTGGGACCTGACACATGAAACGATGATCACTCATTATGGACATATGGACTCTTGATTGGCCATCTTTTCATTTTCATTTTTTTTCCTATCTCAGAAGAAGTCAGAATACTTGGAAATGGAGAAATTTCAATTTTTTCCCAATAGACTCGCACTTAAAAGTTTCGGATTTGGAGCTATTACTTAACTCAAAGAGTCAGACTCGTCGAGGAGGACAAGGGGACACTTTACCCCGGACTCGGACTTTTTGCTAGAGGGTCTGAATTGAATTTTTCCAGTTAGAGTTGGACAAATCTCATAGTTGTTGGTCAACAATTTTTGCCCCAGGCCCACTTTGGCTCTCAACAGGCCTGCAAAGAGTATTTAAAGTTGCGAAATCAACGCGTTGGCAAATGGTGGACCTCACCTAGAACTAAATTTTCCCTATTAGGGGTTATCAGTTTTTGGTCTAAATTTTTCGGGGTACGAGAAAATTCAAAAAAAAAATCCAAACAACGCCACTCTACAGTGCATTCACCTTATACCACACTAAGTAAGGAGCTAAGGACTCACGGTCGAAGATATGGTATTATCATAATATTACAAAATACAAGTATAGCGAAGAACGAGTGTATAGGGTGGATTGGGAATGGTGAAAAATATCTAAATCGAAACAGCGCAGCGGTACGAATATTCGTATTTGTAAAATTGAACATTATTCATACATTTTGAAAATTTGTTTGGAGATAGTTACGATATCGCGGTGGACGATCTGGTTTTTGCATCAGGCCGAGCAGCAAAGCATTGAGAGAAGAGAGAAGAATATTGTGGTGGAAATAAGATACGAGTGGTATTCTTTCTTGGAGCGCGCATAAGTTATGTACGAGTCAAGTATAGCGCGAATTTCGTCTGGCGGGAGGGCTGTGCTGTGTGCGCGAATAAGTATAACGAAAGATAGCACACGGTATATGTAACGACAAACGAATAAGTTGGCCCGCCCGGACCCGGCCTTGCCGTTGCCGCAGACAGCGCGACAGCAGAGAAAACATCTCCGAGGGTGTTTATTTCCCTTCTTGAAAACGCTGATAAGGTTTCGACAAGAAATGAAATTTCTCGATAAAGTGAAGAGAAGCGACTGGGAAACGGGCGAATTCCTGTTCACTTCGGGCAGGACACGGCAGCAGTTCGCGAACAGACATTATTAAAGGCGAGATACGTCTTGGCGCGCGTCGCATCGCTCTCTTCTCTTTAGTATACGCCTAAGATATACTCGCTTCTGCGGCGTTTGGTGTACTTTTTCGCTATTCGCCGTTGTCGTCGCAGACGAGCGGAGATGAGTAGAACATACGATGCAACAGTGAGCCTGAGGGGGTTCCTATACCGTTTCGTAGTTCCGTTCGGAGTCAGGAAATAAAACGAAAACGCTTATCATTTTCGCCTCGGTGTCAGACCAGGCAGCTCATCGTATTTCAATGTGTACTTTGTCGATGACAAAACAGCCTACGAAAAGAATTTTTTCGCACCACAAGGTTGCGGGCATTGCCGAATTTTCAAGTTTCATTGTAAGAGTTTCATTAAAAGAGAAAATTTACTATTTTTTTGAAAATTTATCAATTTTTTGATTTTTTTTTGTTTTTGAAAATTTAGGTATCAATTTTTTCAAAAAATTCAACAATTTTTATGAAAATTTACTTATTTAATCCATCATTTCCTAAAAATGATTATTTTTTGAAAACTTGCCAATTTTTGAAAATTTGACAACTTTTTACAAATTATTAATTTTTTGAAAATAAATACTTTTGAAAATTTGTGAATTTTTTAAAAATTTTAATTTGTTAAGTTTAGAAAAATTGATAATTTTTGAAAATTTTAAAAATTTGTAAATTTTTGAATATCCATTAAAAATTATTGTCAAAAAAACAAATTTATGATTTTTTGAAAAATTATTTTTAAAAAGTTTGATACTTATTTCTTCCAAAAATCACAAATTTTTACTAATTCATCAACTTTGTGAAAATACAATATTTTGAAAATTTTTCGTTTATTTAAAAACTTATCATAGTTATCATTTGTTATAAAAAAAAAAATTTTGAAAATTTTTCGTTTATTTGAAAACTTATCATACCCGAGCAGCACACTCGACAAATTATCGAAATAAAAAAATCGACAGAATATCGAATTCGATAAAGTGTCGCGTTAGTTCCGCATAAATCGTGAAATTATCTTTCGATATATAGATAGATTATCGACGAATTATAGTTAATAAAAATTTCGAGATTATAGTAAGATATTTTATCGATAATCTATCTTTAATATCGAAAGATAATTTCACGATTTAGGCGGAACTTTCGCTACACTTTATCGAATTCGATATTCTGTCGATTTTTTATCGATTTTTTATTCCGATTTTTTGTCTTCTACTAGCTTTTTTCTATAATTCAAAAAATCATTAATTAGCATAATTAATACATTAAACTATGCCTAAACACATTATTCATGTTACGGTAAGAGGATCATTTCAGAAAAAGTCAAAAAAAAAATTATAAAAAATCTGCCACCAGTGGGGCTTGAACCATCTACCTCCTGCATGGTAATCCTCTTCCTTAACCACTATGCCATACCTTATCGTTGAGTAATTAGCAATAAAACCCTTATAATAGGCAGTTTAGTACTTCCAGACGTGTTGGACTTAGAAAAATTTTCACCAATTTGGAAATAATTTCAAATATCGTCACAAAATCGTTGAAAAATCGTTCGACAAATTTCAGATTATTTGTCGATAATGTAGTTTCAAATATCGCCACAAAATCGTTGAAAAATCGAATTCGAGGAATTTCATTTCACAAAATCGTTAAAAAATCGAATTCGAGAAATTTCAGATTATTTGTCGATAATATAGTTTCAAATATCGCCACAAAATCGTTAAAAAATCGATTTCGAGAAATTTCATATTACGTATCGATAATATAGTTTCAAATATCTTTACAAAATCGGTAAAAAATCGGATTCGATAAATTTAATATAATCTGTTGATAATATAGTTTCAAATGTCGTCAAAAAATCGGTAAAAATCGAAGTCGAGAAATTTCATATAATCTGTCGATAATATAGTTTTAAATATCTTTACAAAATCGTTAAAAAATCGAATTCGATAAATTTAATATTCTTTGTCGATAATGTAGTTTCAAATATCTGCACAAAATCGGTGGAAAATCGGAATCGATAAATTTAATATTCTTTGTCGATAGTATCGTTGACGAATATCGTCATAAAATCTTAATATTATCGAATTCGATAGTTTTTAGATTTTTTGCCTATGAAGTTGTACCGATAAATCTTTATAATATCGTGAGAACATCTATAGATTTTCAAACGATTTTTTATCGATACGTTACATCTTCCGATATTATCGATCGAGTGTGCCGCTCGGGTAGTTATCATTTGTTATAAAAAAATTTCTCAACTCTTTGAAAGTGTATCATTTTTTTTTTTTTTTTTTTGAAAATTCGTTCATTTTCTGACAATTTATGATTTTTTTAAATTAATATATTTTTTTAATTTATAAATTCTTAAAAATCTATCAATTTTTTGAAAATTCGTACTAACTAAAAAAGTTATTGATTTAAAAAAAATTACAAATGTTTCAATTTTTTTAATTTTGAAAAACTTGAGTACCTACCTACGCGTATTTTTGTTTTTATTCGTGATTTTTCCAAATTCCTTCTTTAAATTTTACAGGTCTAAATTTCCCATTTGTTCGAATTTTAAGAAATAAGTGTTACTCATTTATTTTCGAATTGGAATGAATAAAAAAAATTAAAAAAACACGAAACATCCAAAAAAAAAAAAAAAAAATTGGGGAAGAAGGGTGGAAACAAAAAACAAAGTTACCACTAAATTGAAAAAATCTTCATTTCAAAAAGAAAGAAAAAAATCTGAAATGTGAAAATTCAAACAAAAAACACTATGAAAAAAATGGGAACGAGAAAAGAAAAAAAAAACACCAAAAAGCACTAACGCGATAAATGCAATTGAAAATCCAAAACTCTTAACAAAAAAACACCACTAGAAACAATTAGTGAAAAAAAAGAAAAAAATTAACGCCGCACTATAATGGAAAAAAATCAGAAAAAACAGATATAGGTAGAAACAAAAATTACCACCTGAATAAATTAATAAAATAAATTTCACTCACCATATTATCTGAAGAAGTAAACACCTCAAACGGGATATATCGATATCGCACAGAAAAATCACATTTAAAAAAAACGCGAAACTCCAAACGAAAAACACCAAGAAAAAAAGAATAAAAACGCGAAACAAGGAACAACACAAAAAAAGTAAAAACGAGAAAATGCACTAACACAATACCTTTGTAATTAATTAAAACGCTAAACTTCTAACAAAAAACACGACGAAAAAAAAAAATGAAAACGCGAAACAAAAAACACCACCAAAAAAATAATCAAAACGCAGAAATGCACTAACACCATTCCCATGTAATTAATTAAAAACGCGAAACTTCAAACAAAAAAACACCGCAAAAAAAATTGAAATGCGAAACCACTACTAGTTGTATAATTTTTAAAAAAACGGGGGAAAAAAACAAATGAAAACGCGAAAAATAATTAACCTGATAATAATTATGTAATGAAAAACGCGAAACTCCAAACGAAAAACACCACGAAAAAATTATAGAAACGCGGAACCGCACTAAGGAGATAAGAATGTAATTAAAAACACGAAACTACAAACAAAAAACAACACGAAAAAAAAACAATAGTAAAAACACAAAGCAGCACAAACGCGATATAGAGTATACTTTACGTTAGTTGATGAGAACTGGTCGCCTCGACCATCAAAATCATACTGAGACCAAAGTAAACAACAACAAACCTGAAATTTCCCCTACTTTCTTCTCTCCATCCCCATTACCAACTTTGCATCCACTATACTTTTTTCCCCCGCTTCCCCTAATCTCAATTATTAATTACTCCGTAATTATTGCATTTTTAGAAAAAATAATACTGACGTCCCTTGCTACATGAAAAATCAAGTCCACACCGAAAATTTCATTATTCTACGTTCTACGGTTACAGAGAACATTCAAAATAATGTTTTCTAAAATCCCAAAACGAATACATAAGTCCGAATTTTATAGAAAATTCGGCTAAAAAGTACTTTTCATGAAAAGATTAAAAGAAAAGTACTTTTCATGAAAAGATAAAAAAGAAAAGTACTTTTCAAAAATACAAAAAATTGAGTGAATAAGTATCGCTTAACTCGTCACACATCCTGTATTGAGGTAGATATACGTACATAAGTATTATAAAATCAGGAACAGATTCTCAGATTCTAGAGACTTACCTACCTCTTTCTGATTTACGTAGACAAAGAAACCAACAAAATTGAAGAAACTGAAATAATAGAAATGAAATTTTGCAGGAGAAGCATTTTAAATTTTTTCATGGGATTTTCTCCCTAGATTTGGCTAGAAAGAGTAAAAAATAAATTTGGGCAATTTTTTTGAGATTTTAAATTTTGACCTCGTGGTCTCAAAGCTTGAATAACTCTTTCATTTCTCGAGATAACAGACCTGAAACAACTTTCAATCGATTCCTAAAGATTTTTTTACATAAATTCAACCATAAAACAAAATCTAAATTTGGTTGTTAGAAGCCTGTTCTCACGGGCCTTCGCATATATTCTTCCTTTTTCATTTTAAAGGGTATTATCTTACAGCTCTCGACAACAGATTTGAAAAAATACCACACAAGACATACTTTCCAAACTTTTCATTACTTTTCACAACTTTTCACACTTTTCAGACCACTTTTCACTTTTTTTTCACTAGTTCTTTTTAAACTTTTCATTACTTTCATACTCTTCACTTTTCTTTTCGCTAATCCTTTTCAAACTTTTCATTACTTTCACACCTCTTCGTTTCACTAAAATTACTTTTCATGAAAGTACCCGCTATTCATCTCATTACTACGAGTACATTAGGGGTGGAGTGAAAATAAAAACATATCTCGGATTTCGACCAAACTCGCAGAGGTGGTTTAGTTTGAGTCGAGAACCTCCCAAAAAAATTTGAGCCTTCTACCTCTTAGGGGAGTGGAGCTAGGGGCCCTCAAAGTAGGGTCACTTTTGAAAAAACGCAGTTGTTTGCCACTTTTGGGTAGTGCCATCTACATGGTACCTCGAAAACACCCCTAGATAGTTGCAATTTGAGTTTTTACACCTCCCCATACCATTGGCCTTGAAATTTGATATCGAATTTTTCACCCTACCAGGGGTTTGAAAAGTTGCAGATCGCTAAAAAAATCGAGAATTTCGAATTACAAAAAACGAAAATAACATCTGCTTGGTACCAAAACTGATCGCAAATGGCTCCTATTGATGCAAAAAAATTATTTCGATAGAAAAAGTTGCAAACATTTCATAGCAGGGTTGCCAACTTTCAATTTTTACCAAAAAGAAATTAGAAATATTTAATGAAATGGCACCTGACACCCAACACTTCTTATTTACGTAGTCCAAAATCTCAGTTTCAAAATAAGAGCAATAGCTATAGCTCCCATTCAACCACGTTTGATTTTCATCTGTTAAATGTACCTACGTCTTCTTGCACGAGAGGAAAAGAAAAACTAAAGCACCGCACAGTAAATGTGCGAGGAAGAAGAAAAAAAAATGCATCTACGAGACGGTTTTTTGGCAAACGAATCCACTGCTGAAGTAAATAGACGAAATGTTCTGCTCTCCAGAGACCATTCTATCTTAAAATCTTGGACAGCCTTGTTATATACGATGCCCTATCCCAAGGCTCCGGTAAAAAGGTAATTTATGAAAAAAAGCATCTTCTTTCGCCCCGTTTTTACTTCGGCAAAGGATCCGATGTCTAGACTCGAGTATCGAGTACGTCCTATTGGTTGGTCAACTGATTTATCTTTTAAGTTGTCTTGTGCTATATTAGTGAGTGTGGGTGCTTTTTTTCATCTTAAGCTAGTATTGGGAAGTAGAGTTGGGTGAGAGTGCTTCAGCTGATTGGTCGATGTGTCGTGATTGGGGAACTAGTAAGGAGTGAAAAGAAGTTCTAAAATTACCTACTTTGATAAGATTTAAAAATTTGCAAATTTCTCGAAAAATTGAAAAACTTTGTTTAAATGAAAAATTTGTGATATTTTTTAAAAATTTTACAATTTCAAAATTTTGTAAAATACCTATATAAATTTTTTTTGAAATTTAGGAAATTGGATGAAATTGAAAATTTTTTAAAATTAAGGAATGAAGAAATTCTGTAAAGCTGGAAAATTCTATAAAATTGAGAAATTTTTGAAAAATTGAGGTTTCATTGTTCTGTGAAACTGAAAGTTTTAAAAATTATGTGTAGATAACAATTTAAAATTACCTATGTAAAATATTGACAAAATCTATTAAATTTTTTAAAATTCATCTACTTACGAAATTGAGAATACTTGTGAATTGAAAGTTATTTGACACTAAATAATCAAGTAAATCTAAAATGTTTTATAAAATTTGAAAATTTTATAAAACTGAAAATTTTTGCAAAATTCTTAATACCTAATTAGTTAGTATTGAAAATTTTGAGAAATAAAATTTTTTCTGAATTCCGTTGAACAAAAAATTCTATTTGATACGTTTACAAATTGAAATTTTCGTAAAAGGAAAATTTTTATAAAATTGATACGCTCTATGAAATTTTAAAATTTGTGTATAAATAATAGATAATGATATATTCAGTACAATTGAAAAATTCTATAAAATTGATTGGTAATTTTGTAGAATAAAAAATCGTTTGACACTGGGAAATGGTGTGAAACCAAAACCACAAAACTGCCTGAAATTGAAAAAATCTATATAGAATAAAAAATTTTGAGAAGTTCAAAAACTGTGTAGCTATGAAAATTTTTGTAAAATCAACAAATTCTGTCAAATGTAAAAATTCTATAAAATTGAGAATTTTGTGGAATTGGAAATAATTATCGAACACTAAAAAAAAATCATGTGAAATGAAAAAACTTCCAGAAAGGAGATTCTCTGAAATTATAAAATTTTGTAAAATTCACAATAGGTAAGTGAAGTTCTCTAAAGCTAAAAAATTCTATGAAATTTAGATGAAAGTTTTACTAAATTATAAATTTTTTGAATTCTGTAAAATTGAAAAAGATTTACTTGATACATATTTTTGATAACTTGAAATTCCATAAAATATAAAAATTTTGTAAAACTAAAAAATTATATAGCACTAACAAATTTTGCGAAATTTCATAGAAATTTTATTTATTGAACTGAAATTAGGTGTACCTACCTAAGTTATTGGTAAACGTCATAAATTTCAGAAAGTCCACAAAATGAAAAATACTTTTAAAATTTGTAAAGCACCTTTAAAATTGAAATAATTGAAGAATTCCATTAAGCTGAAAATTTTTCATGTGGAATTTAAGAATTGTTTGAAACTGAAAAATAGGAAAAATTCTATGAAATTGAAATGTTGGAATCCTTTAATCAATGTTGTTCTTTTTGATGAAAACAAAAATTCCCAATTTTTTATTTCGCCCTCACTCGATTTTAAGTGGTACCTTGGGACATCTGCTATTACAAAAAAAGAAAGAAGAAGACTAAAATGAGCATAATTTTATCACATGTCATTTAAAGTAGCTGCTTTTCATTAGAAAATAATTCTCTATTTTTTATTTTCATTTCAACTCAATTTGAAGTGGTGCCACTCTTTAAAAGTACCTATGAAAATCACCAAATTTTTGAATTTTTACATTTTCTTGGTTCTAACATATCATAAATTGTTCCTTTCATGAGAAATGATTCCCAGTTTTTTATTTTCCCTTAAACTGAATTTTCAGTGGATCCTATACTTTGTCCCTATTTTTAGAAAACTGAAAAAATTCACCGATTTTCAAATTATTGTCTTTTCAGTTAGATATACCTATCAAAGTTGTTTACCTTCATGAGAATACATTCCCAATTTTTCATTTTCCTTCAACTTAATTTTAAGTAATAGATACCTTGGGACACCCCAATTTTTCAAAAAAAAAAAATACAAAAAAATACAAAAAAAATACAAAAATACAAAAATGAGCATAAGGGTACCTAATTTTTTCACACACAATTTGAAGTTGTTGCACTTTATTAGAAAATAAATTCCTCATTTGTTATTTTCCCTCTAACTCGAGTAATGTCGTTAGCCTCCTATCCCCTCATTCTGCAAAATAAATTGTTATCATTCCTGGCCAGTAGAAGTTTTCAAAAAACCACCCTGTGCAATTGGTAAAAATACATAGATGGATAGTTCATTCCAATACAAAAACAGACTCGTGCATTCTGCGACATCATCAGTATGGCACGACATAATTGATACGGATTTCCCACGAATTTAATAATTACGCATAATGCATTCCCAATTTACATAGTACCGAGTCACGAAACATCAAAACCTTGAAAATTGGTCACCTTGAATGAAAATAAAATTATCGATAATGCATCAGTTACGAGTGAATTTCAGTAGGTACAGATATCTTCATCTTTAATCTAGGTACGAGAAATACCAATCCAGTTACACGATTGGTTGATTCGAGAAACCAATACCTACAATTTTCAAAAGAATACTTACAGCCATGGCGAAAAAAAAACACCTGTATGTGGATAATAAGCACCCTGACCCGCAAGAGTGTAAAGCTACGACGATATACTGGTATTCGAGGGCCAGGGCCTTGATATTGCATGGCGTAGGTTGTAGGATAACCCATAAAAATCAAAATATCTTTCATTACCATTTACCAATGATTTTCAAACCATGAATAGGTACGCTGTGTTATTATATAGGTATTTTTTTATGCTTTTTTTTCGATATTACTATTATTATAGTTCATTGCGAGCGTCTACGATTCTTTTTTCGGCAGCTATTTTTTTTTTCTTCTATGGTACCTATACATTTTCTTACAAGTTGATTGCTTATACGCTGCAACGTTAATGTTACTTTAATAATCGTTCCTACTTCTACACGATGATTATACGTTTTTAAAACAAGAAAAACCGTGTCGTGATTTTTAGCCAGGCGTAACTTGACTTTTTTTTCTTTTTATTTTTTGTACATTCAACACAGCATGACGTTTCCGGATCGCAATTCCGTGCCTTAGACATTCCTCGGTTCCGATTTTTTCGTTTGCATTCGTCGACTAAAATAAAAGCAATTTTAAATCGAAAACTTGAAGGGAGTTTTCTCGTGTAGATCTCAACAAGTGAATGAGAAAGAATTTGTCATATTTATGAGATTTTTGGGGGCCTTTACGTATCGCGAGGGAGGGTGGAATTGTGCAGATAAAAGTTGTTTTAGAGATGAACGAATGATTTACGATTTGAAACAGTTTATATTCGTGTAATAGCTACTTTTCGCGTGATTTCATCTCGCAACACTTTTAATATCTTGTTCAATTGAATTTGCTGCTACGACGATATTCGTCGCCCCTGCGTGCTTTTTTTTTTTTTGATGAGTACTCTTTCTCTCTCGGTTCTGTTTGTGTGGTGGATTTTGCTGTGCTCTGGTGGATAGGCCCTTTCTCTGTCTCTCGACGATGCGGCATGCGACACGATTATGTATACGGTGTTGAGAAAAAGGAGGTGAAATTTTTTTTCCCGCCATTTTCGCAAGCTTTTCTGAAGACTGTCGATTCTTCCAGGACATTAACTACGGCGGTTAAAAATGTACACTTTTATTATTCTTCATCTTCCTTCAGTTTTTGTCGCCTTTTTAAAAACTTATACACCCGATATTACCGCCGGGCCCAGTCAGGCCGCTCCAACTGTACAAAAAATGCTTATTTTTCCATATAATGAGTTTCCTTTTTCCGCTCTTATCCGTACCGTACCGTGCTCGCGCTCGTGGATCCCTTTTCAGCACCGAGCGGAGTTTTCTTTTCGCTTCATCCGATGTATAGAACGTATATATACGCGAGAAATTTTTCCTAACGCTGTGTGGGAATTCCGAAAGTTGGAAAAAAAAGTGTACGTGTATACTTGACACATAAGCACAAGCTTGCGTGATGAGATGGTCTGGGTATTTATCATCTGGAGGCTATAAATACGACCGAAAATATTAAAATGACGTTTATGATTTTTTTTTCATCGCAATGGTGAAGCAGAGATGGGATTTGAAGTTTGATTAGGACGAGGAGAGGGATTTTTTGATGAGTCTTTTTTAGGTGTTTGTATTTTGAATTTGTTTTGCAATTCGAAAGATTTGAGGTCTGTTTCTGGAATCATAACCAATCTTTGCTACCTATATCTAAATCTTCTGAATTCCCTTGAATTTCTGTGAAATTGAATTCTTCTGAAATGTTTTGAATTTTTCATTTTTGTGAATTTTCAATGAATGAGAATTCCTACATTCACTGCATTTCCTGTGAATTCATCATTTCATCTGCATTCTTGTAAAATCTTCTGGATGATTCTAAATAATTTTCTGTGGAATACTGTCAAGTTATTAAGTATCCATTATTCTCACAAGGGAACCTTTTCAACTCGTCCACTTTTATTGAATTGAAATTTGGCTCACTGAAAGAGCATGTCACCCAGACCTCAGAACTAAATTTTTAACTGCTGAAGTTGATTTTTCGATTTTTGGCGAATTTTTGAAAATGGTCCATTGAAATTTTTTTCAAAAATAGTGAATTTTGAGATAAAAAATTGATTGAAAAAAATTGATTCGACTAATAAATTCAAATTTTCACAAAATTGATATTTTTTTTTCTCGAAATAATTACTCGAGAAACCCTACAGTTGTAAGTTTGAAAAAAAAAACAACTAAAAATTCCAAAATTTGATGGAACCGAAAAAATTTGTAAAATTTGCTGGAATTGAATATGTAAAAATTGATTGAAAAAAATTTATTTGACTCATAAATTCAAATTTTCACAAAATTGATGATTTCTTTTCTCGAAATAATTACTCGAGAAACTCTACAATTGTAGGATTGAAAAAAATTTGTAAAATTTGCTGGAATATGGAATAAAAATTGATGTGGAAAAAAATTTATTTTACTAATAAATTCAAATTTTTACAAAATTGATGATTTTTTTTCGAAATAATCAGGTATACTCGAGAAACCCTATATACAGTTGTAGGGTAGAAAACTCTGAAAAAAATGCCAAAACTACTGGAATTGAAAAAAATTGCCAAATTCGCTAGAAATGAACAAACAATTTTTGAAAAAAATTTATTCGACTATAATAAATTCTGATTCTCACAAAATTTATACTTTTTTTCGAAATAATTACTCGAGAAACCCTACATTTGTAGGGTTGAAAACCTCAAAAAAATGCCAACCCACTGGAATTGAAAAAAAAAAATGTCAAATTCGCTAGAATTGAACAAAATGTTGATTGAAAAGAATTGATTTGACTCATAAATTCAAATTCTCACAAAATTGATTTTTTTTTTCTCGAAATAAATTACTCAAAAAACCCTACAGTTGTAGGGTTGAAAAAGACCAAAAAATTCAAAAATTTGATGGAACCGCAAAAAATTTGGAAAATAAGCTGGAATGGAATAAAAATTTATTGAAAAATATTTATTTGACTCATAAATTCAATTTTTTACAAAATTATTGATGATTTTTTTTTCTAAATAATGACTATTCGAGAACCCCTACAGTTGTAGGGTTGAAAAAAAAATCCAAAATTTACTGGAAACGAAAAAAATTGTAAAATTAGCTGGAATTGAATAAAAATTGATTGAAAAAAATTTATTTGACTCATAAATTCAAATTTTCATAAAATTGATGATTTTTTTCGAAATAACTATTCGAGAAACCCTACAGTTGTAGGATTGAAAAAAAATTCCAAAATTTGCTGGATACGAAAAAAAAATTGTAAAACTAGATAGAATTCGCAATAAAAATTGAACGAAAAAAATATATTTCACTCATATAAATTCAAATTTCTACAAAATTGTAGATTTTTTTACGAAATAATTACTCGAATGAATTGAATTTTTGTGAAATATTCTCAAAATTGACTTACAATAGATAAAATTGTAAAAAACAAAACTTCCACAAAAATGCTTTTTAAAAAAAACATAAAAAATTTCAAATTATTGTCAATTTTTACTTTTTAAGAAGACTTTTATGAAAATTTTGTAAAACATTTTTTGGATTGCAGATTGGCTAGATGAAAGACTTCAAAACTATTTTTTTTAAAGAATCTAAAATTTAAACATTCATTTTCAAAATATCTCCAGTTTTGGCTCAAAAAAAAAAAAAATTGGAACGATTTTTTTGGAAAATTTTCTTGAAATTGTCTATGCTAAAAAAAAAATGAATGAAGTGTTCGCAATTTTAGACATTTGAAAAAAATTGAATAAAATTTCTGTAATAAAATATTCTTGAAATTGTTCTTGCAAAAATTTTCAAAATCAAAGTTTTGGAAAAAATTTAAAAAGAACAAAACAAAGCTTGGCAAATTATTTGTAATTTGAGCCACTAAAAAAAATGACTTGTAAAATGTTGTAAAAAAATTCCTTTGCAGACGATTTTGGACCCCCCCCCCCCCCAAATTAGAAAATCACACAATGCTTTATCGCAAAATTTTGACTTTTAAGAAACATTTTTTTTTTTTTTTTTTTTTGTAAAATATTCAAAATTTGGCTTTTTAACTAAAAATTGTTTGAATATAATTTTTGCGGAATTGTCTCAAACCTATACTTATTCTTGGCGTATACACATACACCTCCGACCTCCGTGCTTAGGGATTCTTTAAAATCTCCCAAATGCCTCCGATTCCTATAAATTCCTATAAATTCCTGTGAAGTTCTGCAAAATTCTTTGCAGGTTCTTCATAAATTTCTGCGAATAATTGTTAAATACTGATTTTCTGTAAGTTCCTGCAAATAAGCTCGAAATTCTGAATTCCGTAATTTGAGAGTTCATCGAAATTTTTATGTATTTTTGTGAAATATTGTTTTGATTTTTGCATGTACCTGTGAAAGTTGAATCTCTCATTCTCACCTGAAGAAATGAAGTAATTTTTTTGAAATATTCATTTTTTTCAGAATTTTTTTTCCATGGTTCGAAAAATTTTCCAAATTTTTTTGATTCAGAAATTATGCACTATTAATAATAAAAAAGTAAAAATTTTGGAATCGAATTCATCGCAGAAGGTATCTCATACCTATGACACAGTACATCGTCTTGGTCGACTTTATTTTCGCAGCAGCAGAGAATATCCAAAATTCCAGCTCACACTCTAATTAACATAATAAATAAAAGAGCAAAAAGGTCGGCTCTTTTAATAGATATACAAAGCATTAAGTCAGAGTTACACACATAGTTAAGTGAAAGTGGCACTAGAAAAAGGGTGCTGTCCAGTGCCGGGTAAAAGTACACCCCTTGGTCGTCTGCCCTACCCTCCACCCTACAAGCCATCTTGGTATAACGAGGAGTACGATACTATATAGCGGTGTCGCAGCGACGACGGTGTACTCGAATCGCCATGTATATAGCGTGGGAATGAGCTAGTAAAACACTTGCGAACATAACATTTTGTTTGAAGATGTTGCAAACATTTGCGGCCAGCGACAGTATAAGCGATGAGACCAAAAAAGGCCATCCCGCCGTTTGGAATTTTAACAAATAGCCGAACCCCGGGTTTCGGTTCTCGGTTCTGCTGGCCTGTAGCGGTATACTCTCGTTCGTCGGTCGTCTCTCGGTATCCCTTGTATACCAAGAATGCCGCATGATTAAAGGACCCGACTCGGACTCTATGCGGTCTGGTCATACCCATTATCGTCTCCCTTAGAACGTAAACTTTTCAAAAACTTTCCCCGTTTTCCGATTATTTATGCGTGCAGCAGATGCATTCTCTTACTTTTGTTTCTTCATTTTTGTCGTATTCGGAGGACGGGCCGAGGCGAGGGAGAGGTACACGAGTACAGTTGATAGAGAAAATATACCACGATGTATTGTGTGTCGAGTATATTCGTAGGTTAGTTGAAAATTTGATGGAAATTATTTTATATCGTTGGATAAGTAGATATACAATATACGAGTACATAGTTCTGTTCAAATGTTTCTCATTATTGTACTGATGATTACCTTTCTTTCTTCTATTTTGCATTGCAGATGATCAAATCGGTGAATTTTCAAAAAATTAAATGATCAGCAAGACGAATCAAAAGGGTTCCTTTCAAGTTGACCTCGATACAAGAAAAACATTTTGATGAATTTACAGAAATACTAGAGAATTCATGTGAATTTACAGGAATTCAGGAGTTTTACAAGAATTCAAAGTAGGTAATTCGGGAGATTTATGAGAATTTTGTGAGGATTCCGCAAAAATTTTATTTCAATGAAATTTGCAACTTATATTTTGGAAAAATTTTAGATGAAATTAAAAAAAATATATTTTGAAAAAAAAAACACAAAAATTATTTTCCAAATGAAATTTTGAATTCTTAAAAAATGGAAAAAATCGATACCATGGAAAAAATAAAAAAATAAAATTAACCAAAATTTAAAAAATCGAAAAAATTCAAAAATTATTTCAAATAAAATTTTGAATTTTTTTTTAGTAATCCTTTATCTACCTAATGTTTTAAAGAAAATTCTGATTTTAGAAAAAATGTATCCGGATACCTGTTGAAATAAATTGGTAGGTAATAAAAAAATACAAAAAATAGATTTTTTAAAATTCATAAATTTTTTCTGTTCTAAATCAGCAAATTAAAGTTTTTTTTTTTTTAATTTCTGATTTTCGAACAATAAAATTCCACAGTAAATAGGTATTGGAAAAAATTACTTCTGTCAGAATTAGAAAAAATTTCATCCATCAATTTTTTTTAAAAAGTTTCCAAATGTACCTAAAAATTGAAAAACTGTTTTTGGAAAATAATCAAAAAATATTTCAAACGAAATTTTTTTTAACGTTCCAAAAAAATCTAAAAATACCTATTTCGACAAAATTTGAAAAATTTTATCAATTTTTTTGAATAATTGATCAGCATTTCAACAGTGGTGAATCTTTGTACGAAATTTAAAAAAAAATAATTTTGATCAAATTCAAAAAAATTGCTTACTAGAAAAAATGCTAATAGATCTCTTGGAAGTACCTACCTAACGTAAGTACCTAATATTTTTTTATGATGAAATCCAAAAAATTGATTTTCAAAAAATCAAAAGAAAATTCTCGACTAATATTATCTTGAATAAAAATTTTTTTGAATGAAATTTTTGAACCTAAAAATTTCACCATCAAGATTGAAGAAAATAATTTTTTCTATATTATAAAAATATCTTCATCAATCAAAATTGAAAAAAAATAATGTTTCCGAAAAAAAAAAATACTTAACCAACCGAAAAATGTTTCAAACAAAATTTTAGAATTTCAGTCCATTTTTTTCGATAATAATTCATCATTGTTTTAGGAATTCTAAATTTTTGAATAATTTTTTTTTTTAAATGTAACCACCTACCTCCCTACCTATTATAAAAAATATGTTCTTGATAAAATGATTTTTAAAAAAAGGTTCAAATAATTCAAAAAAATTATTTTATGAATTATGAAAAAATTTATTTCTAAATGAAATTTTTGAATTTTCCAACAAAAAAATTCCACCGACCAAATTGAAAAAAAATATTTTTGCCAAAATGGAAAAATTGTTTTTAAAAAATCAAAAAATAAATAAATTTAACGAAATTTTATTTTAAAATGTTAACCAAACTTTTTTGAGTAATTCAGTATCGTTTCAAAGAAAATTCCTGTTGACAAAAAAAAAACAAAAAAAAACAACAACAACAAAAAACTGGTTCTTAATAAAATCCATCCAAAAAAATTCTGCACAAAATTATTAAAAAATTGATTTTAAATCAAATTTTTAGTCTTTGAAGAAGAAAAATTCAATCAACAAAATTTGAAGAAATAATTGTTGATTTTAAAAAAATAAAAAAAATGTTTCAAACGAAGTTTTGAATTTTTTGCACTTTTTTTTGAGCAGTCTGATATTTCAAACAAAGTTTAAGAACGTTTCTTATTTAAGTAGTTAGGTACCTCTACCTACCCAATGTATTAAAAAAAAAATTCCATGCTTTAATGATGAAAAATTTGTTTTAAAATAAAATTTCAATTTTCTTCAATTAGTGAAATAAATTTGACCAATAAGTTTTGAAAATATTGTGTTCATCAAAATTAAAAAAAAAAAAAGTTTTCAAAAAATCGAGAAGGCCTTTCTACAAAAAAAAAAAAAAAAAAAGTCTTGTAAAAAATGAAAAAACAAGTTTTGGAAGAATGATTGAAAACTCGAAATAAAAAATTATTTTGTTCATCCACGTTTGTAAAAAAATGCTGAACTTTTGAGCGAAAACAAATTTTATTTGAAGTGGAAATTTTCTATTAAAAAAAGTGTAAAAAAAAATTAAAAACATTTTTATCAAAATTCAAAAAAATATACAGACTTTTGAAAAAAAAAATGTTTCTAAAATTTATTTTGAAATTTCAAACAATATTTTTAAATAAGTTAAGTAGCTGATAGCTGATCTGGGTTCTTGAAGAAATTCTGATTTTTTGAACGAAATTTTGAATTTTAAAATTGGAAAAATTTCATCAACTAAATTTAGAAAAATGTTTTTGAAAAGAAATTAAATGAATTTTTTAACAAATTCAAAAATGTTGAACATGTTTTCACATAATTCATCGACATTTTTAAAGGAAATTCTGATCTTTTGAGCGAAATTTCCAATTTTTGATTTTTAAATGGGAAGATTCTCGCAACAAAATTCGTAAAAATTCGTAAAAATTGTTTTGCTCCGAATTTAAAAAATATTCGTAATTCTAACGTATTATTATGATGAAAAAAATTTCAGAAAGCGATGTTGAAATTAGTATAATATGTACTTTCATAAAATCTGTGATTTCAGTGCGATCTTCATTAGACGAATTCGATGCAATAGTCCCTACAGCGACACCAGATGCAACCCCGTCGTACACAGACGTTGATAAAACTGCCTCCGTCTTCTCCTGGAAACCGACCCACACGTTCATCGAACAAGAATTTTGATAGGTACTATTTGAAATCAAAAATTGCGAAAAAATTTCACAACCAATCAACGCCTTCGCATTGATCAACCACATGTACGTACGAGTCAACCTCGCCTCGTTTGAAAATTTTCAACCATCGAAATTACCTGTCAAGTGCTAAAAGGCTTTGCACGAAATTTAATTTAACCACAAAACCAGAGAATATTTCCACTTTGTTAACATTTTTAATTTAAGTTGAAAAAGTGTACGCTGAATGGGGGCCAGGGGGGCAACGTCTACTCTACGTACACCAGCGAACGCGTTCGATTAGTCAGGAAAAAAAATTGCTACACGGGAAAGATTATATAGTTATACAAGATTAAGGGTGTATATACACAAGTTATAATGAATAGGGTATGTTTTACGTATTTTTTTTTTTTTTTTTTTACTTCTTTCTTTTGAAAAACCAACGAATAACGTTGGAAAAATTCGAATGTTTTTTTCTCTTGCATAGTAAACTAACGGTGTTTATGTTCTTGAAGTTTTCGGGTCATTAATCTTAAAGAAAAAAGGAGAAAATATTTAGTTAAGAAAAAATATGCGCGCGGGTAGTACGCTGGCTGACTGTGCTGTGGCAGCCAAGGCGGATAAGTCGAAAAAGGAAACCGAAAAAAGAAAACTCATAACATATTTTCAGTTTTCTTCTTGTAATAATGTTATTATAAGAAAGTGAAAGTTCAGGACAAACTTACCCTATTTTACCATCTTATGAAATATGATTATTTTTTTTCCTACCCTTCTCCCTAGCAAAAGGGATCTCTCAGGCACTTGGATTTACTAGAAATAATTTCGCGGTGCGGAGTTTACATCGCATAAGTGGACGATTTCATGCTCGCAGAATTTTTCTTAGCTTTGGATTAAAACAGCTCCGGTTCGTCCCCCTTTTGGCGAGATGATAAATTGGAAAAAAATTCGTAGAATTGTATGGTTTGTCATATTCACGTTGAAAAACGTCGCCTGGCTATCTTCGTACGATTGCGATAGTCTTGTCTCGCCCTCGCTTATTCCAACTGCACACAAACGGTGGTAAATCGGCGTCGATGGCTGGTTTTTCAGGTTTCTTAATTATCGACAACTTATGCAATTAGATTACGGGTATTTCTGAGTAAAAAAAAAAAAAAAAAAAAGAAGATACGACTGTATAGTTATTTTTGTACCCTTAGGCACCCTCTTAGGTAATTTTTATATACAATGGCGTGCAGAGAGTTACAAATTTACCGGACATTTTTGAAATTATGACCACCACCACCTCTCACCTCATCACCAAAGAAGGTTTCTATATTTTTCCACTGAGGACAAGAAAATGTTCGTCGCTGTTCGCAGTGAAAACCCGAAATATTTTTTGGACGGGAGGGGACAATTCAAACTAAGAACTAAAAATTAAAATTTCACTAAATTCGTTCTTATTTTTTGCGATTTTATTTTTCATCAACAAACAATGAAAAGAATACTGCTCGAGCGAGACAAGGGTAAAAATTTGAAGAAAAAAAACGTGATTTTGATTTTTGACTGGAAAAGCAGTTACCTGTGCAAAAAAAATTTGGAAAGAATTTTAAAAAATCAGCTGTAAACAAAATTGAAAAAAAGGAATTGAATTTTTCAAAATTTGAAAGTTTATTTCAAATCATTTTTTTTTATCAAGCAAATTACAAAATTCATAAATTACACTCATTAACAAAATCTAAAATGCATAAAAAAGTGAAAAAATAAGAAAAATATTTCTTACATTTTTTAGGAGAAAAACGTCTTGTTTCTATTTCTTTGGAAAAAAATTTCTTGTTTTTATAGAAAAAAATATATCACATTTTTTAATGTGTCAACATTTCTCAAATTTTTGAGAAAAAATTCTTAATTTTCTCGAAATAAAGCTGTTTTTAAGTAAAAAATCGTCTAATTTTTTTTGAGGATTCATTTTTTTTCAAAAAAAAAAAAAAAGTCTCTTCTTTTTAGAGAGTGAAAAAATTTCTTTACTTTTCTGAGAACGAAATCCTGATTGTTTTCTCATTTAAGAAAAAATTAGCTAAGTATTCAACTTTATTTGAGAAGTTTCTTAATTTTTCCTTTTTTTTTTTTGAGATGAAAAATCTTTTAATTTTTTTGAGAAAAAAATTTAAACTTCCTACCTATTTGATTTTTTTTTAAGAAAAATTTTATTAATTTTCTTTTTTAAATGAAGAAGTCTTCCAATCTTTTGGATATTTTTTCAGAAATTTTACAGAATAAAATTTCTTATTGTTTTGGGAGTAAAAATATTTTTCATTGAGAAAACAAAGTTTTATCGAGTAAAAAGGAGAAAACGATTCCTCAGTTAGGTATTCTGAAGTACCTCGGTAGAAGAATTTTTCATTTTTTGAAACACTTGAAAAAAATTATCAATTTTTTTGGATTAACCCAATTTGTCATTTGTCATTTTGTTCGTTTGATTGATTGTTTGTTTGTTTCTTTATTTTTTGAATAAAAAGCTTTTTAATTTTATTAGAGAGAAAATTTCCCATTCAATTGGGATTGAGGACATTTTACATTTTTTTTTTAAATTTCAGAGTTTGTTTTAATTAATTCTTTTTGGAGAAAAAATTTCTTCAATTTTTCGAGAGTGAAAACGTCTCACTTATTTTTTAAAAAATTAAAAAATATATTTTTTTTCATTAGAGTAAAACAAAAAATTCTCGATTTTTTTGGATTAACACAATTTGTCATTTGTTATTTTGTTTGTTTGTTTTTTAAAAAAGTATTTCAATTTTTATTGGAGAGAAATTTTTTGGAATTGAAAACACTTTACATGTTTTTTTCAATTTTACATTTTTTTTTCTTTTTGAAAAATTTGGAGAAATGTTTTTTAAATAGGTATTTTGCTAGTGAAAACGTCTCATTCAGGTATTCAAAAAAAAACTTTCAATTTTTTTAATTGAAGAATGTTTTCAAATTTTTGAAAGAAATTTCTCATTTTTTTTAACTAAAAAATTTTGAAATTTTTTTCCATTGGGTACAGACGTACAGTAAAAGTATTTCTCAAGTTATTGAGAAAAAAAATTCTAAATTTTTTCGGATCAACACTATTTATCATTATTTTGTCATTTTTTTTTTGGTTTGTTTTTTAAATGGAAAATTCTTTCAATTTTCTTGGAGAAAAAATTTCTTCAATTTTTCGAGAGTAAAAACTTCTTATTTAGGTAGGTATCAAAAAAAAATCTCGATAAAAAAAGAATTCTTTTAATTTTTTGGATTGAAGAAGAACGTTTTCAAATTTTTATTAAAAATTTCTCGTCATTCCTTATTATTTTTTATAATGAAATTTAAAAAAAAATTCCCCATCAGAGTATAAGTATTTTTCAGGTTTTCGTGAAAAAAATTTCTCGATTTCTTTTGGAATGATGAATCTTTTAATGTTTTGATACACTTGAAACAAAATTCTAGTTTTTTTTTTTTTTTTTAATGAAATAATTTTCCAAATTTTTGGATTTTTTCCATTACATAAAAAAAAATTTCTGTACCTATCTAGTAATTTTTTTTTTTTACAATTTTTCGATTTTTTTTAATAAAAAATTTCTCAATTGTTGAGGTGTGATGTAACAATATTTCTCATAAATATATCACTTTTTTTGAAAAAATTTCTCAATCAAAAAGGATAATTATTTTTTTTGGATTTTCAAAATAAGCACGTAAGAAATTGTGTATCAAAAATTTTTTGAATCTCAAAATAATTTCATGCTGTGAGGATTTTTCAGGAGAAAGTAATTTTAGGGAAAATTTTTTAGGATTTTTTAAAAAATATTTTTTTCTTGTAAAATTAAAAAAAAAAATTTTTGAAAGGATTTATTTTCTTGTTATTGTTTTTCAAATACCTTGGGACCCACCACCCCATAAAAATAAATGGGCATTTGTCCGGTAAACTACTACTCCTTCACGTCACTGTATAGGTATAATAATTTGTGGTGTGAAAAAAACACCTCGATTGTATTTTGGTTCATTTTCGAAAAATACCTACGCAGAAGCCGAGGCACCAGCTTCGAATAAAAAGTATAGAAAAACCGAGCCAATAGCTCGAAATATAAAAAGCAAGAAAGTGTAACGAATGCAAATTTTTGTAAAGGCAGCCCGCAGTTTTTTTTTTTTTTAAAGCAGATTCAATACCATTAATTCCTTTTTTTTTACGATTTAATTGAAAGACGCGAAACGTCGTTCTTGTAAGCTTTTTTTCCTCTTCTGCGAGTAACCTTTTCCTTGCTAAGTTAACGACTAGATGACAGATTTCCATTTTTCACAAGTTTTTCCCCCTAAATGCCCTCACTTATAGGCAACCACCTAAAACTGCTTTTACCTTCGTCCATTCCTCTTGTCGAGCTTCGCCTCTTTAAAGAAATCTCATTTAAATTCTGCGTCTTCTTTTTTTTTTCTCCCGCTTCTTTCGTTTTTTCTTTCTTAATATGTAAATCTCACTCGAACCAAGTTTTTGGTTTCGTTTTGTTTTCATTTTGTTCTCTGTGTAGTTGTTTTTTCTTTTTTCGGCGCTCTTTTTTTATATAGATAAATATGGTGGATTTTTTACCAATGAGAGAACTCTCGGCTAGAAGAAAATATTATAATATTTCATTTTTCATTTCAGTTTTGCTGTTTGGAGACGACTCGAATAAATGGCATCTAGATGAATTATTAAATTGAACCGCAGAAAATTTGAATATCGCCGGAGGTACGTTCTACGTTATAGCTCATGCAGACGATGAAAAAATTAATTAATTTTTTGCCATCGCAGAACGCAACGCCACGAGTCGATGGGAGAGGCGAAGGAGGAGAAAGAAGAAGACGTAGACGCGTGATACGTGTCAACATATTAGTGGAAAAATTCGATGTAGTATTGACGAAAAACTCGTATTACCATTCCAAGAAGTTAACTGGTCCGGACAACAACTAATTTATAACTGGTGACACTTTAGAAAGATATAAATGGTAGAACATAAGTCATTTGTTTCTAAACCTTTGTCTTTGACGTTGGATTAACATATTGCAAATATTCTGTTAAAGGATTTAAAAGTAAAAACGCTGCTACCGGAGGAAGATACGCGGATGCGCGAATTACCTTGGTAAATAGCTGACCATTCCGTTAAATCGCGAACCGAGGCGAAGATAGTAGATCAACGAAACCCCTTTACTTGTACCTAAATTAACGAGCTCAACCCGTTAAATCTTGGAAACTAACTGAATCTCGTTCGATTGTTCTGACAGTATGACTTCTGAGCTAAGATCAAATCCGATTTACCGGTTCACCACCTAACGGTGTTAGGGTTTAAAACGTTGTACGTGTGGTGGTACAAGCCAGAAGGACCTCCGAAGTGAACGATTCTTGGGATCTGCGGTTTTACGATTCTATTTGCACGCACCTGTGTAGAAAGGGTAATATTTCTATTCGTATGTTTTATATAACTCTTCCGAGTATACGCAGAAGGTTTGCAGGGTGGGTAAAGGTTCGAGAGGGTTGTTGTTTTTTTTTTTTTTTTTCAAAAGGAGATGATGGCTGATATGTGTTTGTTTCTGTTTTGTTTTTTGTTTTTTTTGTTTTTTTTTGACACGTTCGTCTGGCGAACGTGGACTTCCAGCCTTCCCAGGTAGATTTGGTTATAAAGACGATTTCTACGAATTACTTTCTTCTTTTTTGCTGTCTTGGATGTTGTTTTTTTTTCTCTTCGGCTTCTGTGCGTGAATTAAAAAATGCCTCGGGGTTATGTCGAAAAAAATGTATCTATCGTGAGTCTCAACAATCCTCGAATATGTTTTTGGTTGAGAAAAAAAATACAGCAGAGGAATTTATTAAACGACGTTTTCAATTCTGAGAAGAAAAAAATAATGTTGATTTGAAAACAAACCAGAGCGTCCAGCAGTCTGGGAAATGATTCTAAAGGGTAGAGAAAGTTGTTGTTGTTTTTTTTTCTTCAAAATCGTAGGTAAATTAACATATGGACGAATAGGTCCTCGCTTGGGGGTCTCAAAGTGTGTTCTTACTTCTTCGGAAAGATTTCTTCCAATAATTAATCATTGAAATATGAACAACGAAAAAATATACAATTGGAAATTATCGAGAAAATATATGTTGAAGGGTTGAGAGTTTAAGGAAAAGTTCCCTTGTTTGTTAATTGATGGGAAAATTTTCAAAAAATCTATTCTGGATAGTTGTAGGCCTGTAGGCCTATCGTAGGCCTATGAATATACGTATGTGTTTAATTTTCTGCGAACTGTTTTGAATGGTAGAGGAGAGGTATAAAATGTGATGAGGAATTTTGCGAGAATCTCTCAACTTTTCTGCAGACTTGGAGGGAGGGGAGGAGGTTCAGTGATTCACAAATGAGGTATAAATGATTGGCTGAATAGGAGATTTATTTTTCTAAAAGTCACATCTAAACTAATACTTACGTAAAAAATTGAAAGTTTCCATTAACTGATGAAAATGATTAAAATTTGAGAATTATCAAAACATCAACTTCTTTAGGTATCATTTTTTATTCAACGAAAAATTTGGAATTTGAGTTTATTTGCTCTACAGTTTTTTAAATTATTTTTTAAACTGTATAATATTAGGTAATTCTTGTTATTTTTTGGAGGGAATTAGATTTACATTGGATTTTTTTTTTAATTAAAATTTTTTGGTAAAACCTTGATTTTATTTCCATTTTCACCAAATTTATTAGGAACAGAAATTTTCTCAGATCTGATTTTTTTGACAATTTTTAAATTTTTAAAAATTTTATTGGTGTTTTTTTTTGGAATACCTACTTATTTCTTAAATATTTTGCCCAAATTACTTAATTCAAACAATTTTTTTTTAATTTTTTGAAATAAATTCTTGTTTGCCTTTGATGGAGTTGAACTGGACTTGAACAGAAATTTTTTTTAATTTCAATTTTCGATGGGAAAGTTTAAAATTCAATTATTATTTTTTTAGTTTTTCAACTTTTTTATAGTGTTTTAATTTTTTTTCAAGTTCATTTTTTCCCTTTACTATTTATTTTCAAAATATTTTTTAAAATTTTATTATTACTACATATTAAAAAAAAAATCCTATTTCATTTTGATTGAGCCAAACATAATTTTACGTTTAATTTTTAGACTTACATTTTCCCAAATTTAATTTTTTTAGCATTTAAGTTTTTCCCCGTTTGAAAAAAAAAATTGTAGACATTTCTTTTTCAAATTAACTTGAATATTTTTCGGGAGGAGAGGGAGGGGATTCTTATTTGACTCTAATGGAATCAAGCATTATTTTTTTAATTGAAATTTTTTGGTCAATTTAATTTTACATCCATGCTTTAGACTTGGGTACATTTTCTCAAATTTAATTCTTTTGACATTGAAAATGTTTTACTTAAAAAAATAATATTTTGTGGATAACTATTCTACTATTTTACTAATGCAGACAATTTTTTTTCAATGCATAATTTTCTTTCGCCATCGATTGAGTCAAGCTGATTTTAAAAAAAAATGTGAGTAATTGAATGTTTTATTTTTTCGCTTGAACCGAGAAGGGCGAACTCAACAAGGTCGATTCAACCAGAAGCTCTGGAAATTGGTCCAGGGAGCCACGCCCCTCAAGGTTGATCATTATGGCATAAATTTTGACACACTAATGCCGTTTTTGACTTTTATAGTTTGTATATTGGATTTTATAGTTATCAATTTTATTAAACAAAAAATTTTCTCAAATTTAATTTTTTCGACAAATTTTTAATTTTCAAAATTGATGTTGTTGTTGTTTTTTCCTTTTTTGAAAAATCAACTCCAACATTTGTTTTATTCCTCTGTAAAGTTTTCATATTGATTTTGAGTCAAGTAAAAAATTTGAAAATTCTAGTTTCACTTTCGAATTTTTTCAGACTGGAAATTTTCTCAAAATTTAATTTTTTGACACATTTTCTATGTTTAATTTGGCTTAATTACCCGTAATTAATTTCTGTTATCATTATGACTAGCCAAATAAGTTTCAGAACTCATAATTCTTGTTTTTTGAAATATTTCGTAGACATTCCACCTTAATTACTTCAAACAAATTTTCATTTTTTTTTTTTTTTGAAAAATTCTCGTTTGATTTTTGTTTAGTAGAATTGGCTTTTTTCCATTTTCAATTTTTTAATTAATTTAATTTAATATTCTTGGAAAATTTATTTTCCACTTTTTTCAAATGAGCCATTATTTAAAGTTTAATTTCTGTTTTTTTTTTGTTTTTTTTCGAATAATTTGTATAATACTTATTCAACTTAAAACTGACATAGAATAAATTGAACAACTTTTTTCCTTTTTTTAAAAAAAAATTTTGTTCAACTATGATTAAATCAAACAGATTTTTTTTCAGTTCCTATTAGCTGAATTTTTTAAAATCAGCTGTTTTTTCATAAACTTGATTGAACAAGTTTCATCCTATTTCTTTAAATAGCCAATTTTCTCGAATTAGAATTTTTGGAGAGTTTTTTAATTTCAATTTTTTTTTTGGTGTTTTTGGGATATTTCGTTTCTAACGAAATGCGTTTCTGTTTTTTTTTTGTTTTTTTTTTGATAAATTTTTCTTTATTTTTTTTAATTTTTTTTTTTTTTTTACAATTCGACGTTTAACCTTAGTGGATATAAGTCTAAAATCTAAAAACTTTTTAGTTTTTTTTAATTTTGAAAAATTATTGTATGACTTTGATCGCGTCAAGTAGGAAATTTTTTTCAAGCTTTTAATTTTTTGAAAAACTATTTTATACTTAGATCAACTTATTATTCAACTTTTTTCGAAAAATTCAACATTCATGCCGTTTTTTCCTTAAACAATTTTTTCATTAATTTGAAATTGAAAAAAATTTATTATTATTATTATTTTGAATTTTGAAATAGATATTCGACTTTTATCAAGTCGAACTTTTTTTTGTTGAAAAATGTAGGTACAAGTTTTAAATTTCTTTGATCAAGTAATCAATTTTATTCGACTTCAGTTTATGAATTGACTTGAATTAAGTCAAAAAATTTCAATTTTTTATTTTTTTCAAATTTTATTTTATAATTTTTTTTGTTGAAAAATTCGCAATTTTTCACTATGAAAAAATAACTAGCACCTCATTGGCTACACGGTTGATTGAAATCAGTATACAAAATTTCCGATGATTTCCTAAAAACTTTATATCTATGAATTTCAGCTTTCGTATAAGAAGCTAAGAAGCTACCCCTGCTTCAAAGATTAACCCATTACCGCAAGCATAAGCTTGTACACCGGTCTATTCGTAGGTTTTTATCAACGATTACAATCAAAGCTACGCGAATACACCGCAAATCCCACCCTCTTTTACTTCATTTCGGCATCTTATTCACAACTTACCCGATCTGGATAAAAAAGGAAAAAAATTACCATACACTTTGCAGATTATTGTATGTACAGTACACACCTCATCTCACACTTCATTCCATAGTGAATGCAAAATTAACCATGTTTAAAAAATTCCTTTTCTTCGGGTTAAATACGTCATTAGGAGGACTTATCTGTGGCAAATCTTATTAAACTGTGTCCCCTGCTTACGAAGGTACCTACGAGTACATCGTTCGATGAATGAAATTTTTACAAACTTCAACTTGTGAGGAAGGGGGGAGTTGTTTATCTAGATCAGCCTTATGTAGGTACCTATTTCGTATAAGATGCCACACCACAACACACGTATAGATATGTCGCGGTGGTAAATTAGTTTTAGCATTCTATATGAAACCATACGTGATAAGACATTTTGTGGTATTTTCGATAAAAATTTTCCAAACCGAAATTCTATTCTGTTCATTTCTACGTACGATTTTTTTTGTTGAAAGATTCGTTGAAACGTAGATAATGGTTCTCAGAGAGAGAGAAAGCGAATTTCGAAGATTTTTGTAAAATTTCGCCTCGATTTGTCTGTTTTAGTTTGGTGAGTTTTTCTTCTCTGAAATTCATCTCCAACATACATTGAACCCTTCCCCAATTTCTCTCAATTTTTTTCAATTTCACTACACGAAATCACATAAAAGTTACATATACGCAAGCCCTGTCGTATCGAGGAAATAAACATGGAAAAAAGCACATCTTCGAAGTACTCGAATTTCGAAGCCATTTTCACGACTGAAAGATAACAAGAAAATAGCGCGGGCGTTAATATGAACAATATTTCCGCAATATTTAACTTCGCAGCCACTGTACGAACCAGTGCTTCTGCATCCAATCTCCCATCGTCGTTCGAGTCTGCGGTTAATTTGGCACTTTGGGAACCCCTTTTATCAGTTTTTCGAATTCTATGTCTTCTTCGGTATTACTTTGGTAGCTCGTTTCTTGGTGAGTTTTTGCTATACGCAGCTTCATCACCGAACATTATCTTCTTTTTTGTCGTTTTTTTTTCTCTCCCATTGCAACTCTTCATTTCACATCTTACCAGTTTACTGATAACCTAGAGAAAGTTCCCTTTCGACGTTTTCTAATCATTACTCATTTAGTCGAAACCCTTAAAGAAGCCTTTCCCCCGCGTACTTCGTACTGTCGTCGCTTCGTAACCGGCAGTTGATCGTTTTTAACTCGTAAAAGTTTTTTTTCTTCGTATTTTTTTCTCCCCTACGCCGTTTCTTTCCTCGGTGCTGTGTGCATCTTTTCGATAGTAATTAATTTTTAGAGCCGGTTAATTATTGAGAAAAAAGGTCGACGAATTGTATAAGATGGACTTACTCGTAGAATGACGTATTTGTATTCAAATAATATACCTAGCTGTATAAAAGTAGGTATAAGCTACCAGCCCATACACTTTTGCACTTGGAAATCTTGATCCAGCAGCTAGACTCCCTATATCCTGTTTAACGCTCAAAAGGAAGTTTATTTTTTTCCAAAGCCTTATTTATGATATGAAAAGCTTTTGTATTGCAAAACGGTAATATAAATCCATATTTCAGGTATGGGATAAAGTTAAAAGAATTTTTCCGCCTATTCGAAGACGACCCCGTTCACTTTAACGAGTAGATTTTCAATACCTTCCTTATATACAAGATGCCATTCAATCCTGCGAACGCAACAAAAAAAAATGTATAAACTAGAAGCGCATCTTGTATAGACTTGTAACATACTTCAGATGAAGTTATAACGAGCTGATGGTATTTTTGGATATTGCCAATCTTATATGGTATGTGAGAAAAAAAATAGAACTGAAATTTCTATTCTTTCATTACTCGGTGACTCGGTAAGTAGTAAGTATACCTATAATGTCTAAAGATTTTTCTCAATATGGAATTAATGTATTGAATTTTTAATTTCATTTGAAAATGAAAGTTCGAATATACTTGGTATCTATACTCATCTCATTTTGTTTAAATTTGTTTGTTTCTTTTTCGAGGAAATTCACGCAATGTTGAACTCCATCTTGCTGTTAGAACGCCACTAATCTTTTACTTGGAAAAAGGGCTTAGCAAGAAATCTACGCTTCATATTATTTTTCCCGTTACCTACTTCACCACTCGAGATAAAAGCAGGTATTTTTGAATACATTATTATATCTACCTACTTGAATATTTCTAGACATTGTTTCACACACAAAAAAAAATCAATGAAAAACAAATATTTTGAAAATACCTATCATAAAAATCCGTATAAAATAAAAACGAAATTATTCAAATGTAAAATCTGTTTCGGTTAAGAACATAATCAAAGTTCAACAAAGTAAAGATAAAAGTGATAATTTTTTTAAAATTTTAATAATTTTTTGATTAAATACTTCACGATTTTTTCTTCAAAGTAGGTAGGTCTAGGTACATAGGTATGAATTTTTTTCCAATCGTCATTTTACTTTTTTAATCGTTTTAAAGTATTATAAGGGCAGCAACTTATAGTTTTCTAAGATGTAGCTCAATTTTTTCTGAAGTGGTTTTGAGTTGAAAATTTTTTAATGTTGAACATGAGAAAATCCTCGAAAAAATTATGAGTTTTTTTTTATTGCACAAAAATGAGATATTTCTTCACGCCAAAAAATTGTAAGATTTTTGTTGAAAATTAAAAAAAAAATTAAATAGGACAAAAATTGGAATCTTTCTCAAAATGATTTAGAAATTTTTTTTAGGTACCAGAAATTTGAGAAACATTTTGCGCTTTAAAAAATTTTGTCTCTCAAAAATTAAAAGTGTTCTTCTCTTTAAAAATATTTTTTATTTAAAAAAAAAACAAGAAATTGGTTTTCCCTCAAAAAGTTAGATCTTTTTTCTTATTTTTTTGCTTAAAAAAATTGAGTAATTTTTCGAAAGCAGGCTACAAAAAACTAATAAGCATTACTTTTTATTTCTGGAAAATTCAGAAATTTTCTCTGAAAAAATTGAAAGATTTTTTCCAGAAAAAATTTAATCATTTTCACTTCAAAAATCAGGCAATTTTTTGTGCAAAAATATTATTAATTTCGTTCAAAAAAAAAAAAAAAAAAAAAAATGGTCAAGCACACTTGGCACAATCTGCAGTTACGCTTGTGATTCTTTTTCAGTTTTCATCACCTCAGATATATATTTTTTAATTTCTCTCTGTCAATTTTCTAACACATCATTGGATCTTTGGTTTTTTAAAATTTCAATATATTTTGTACTTCATTTCAGTTAATATTTGTCTACTGTTGTTGGTGTTTTTTCAGACGTATTTTAAATTCAATTTCAAATTTTTCAGTATTTTCAAATTTTTAGACTTTGGTAATTTTAAATTCGATTCATCGTCAATTTTCAAGTTGATGCCTTTTTTCTTCCTCAAATTTTGAATCTAATTTTTTTTGCCCATTAAGAACGATTTTTTATATATTATATTCAGCTGATTTTGCTATTTGAAATTGTTATTTTTCAGTCTCGAGGTCTATTGCAATTTTTACAAGTTTTATACTTCTATCTCTATTATTATTTACCTATTCCTTTTTCAATTTTTTTCAGCCAAGTTAGTTTTTCCACATTTTAAAATCAATTTTGAATTTAATTCTTATATTTTTTAATTTAAATCATTTCAGTTTAAGTTTTGTTCGATATTTAATTGTTTTTTATCAACATTATTTTATTATGATTTTAATTTTTTCCTCGCGGAATTTCTATTGCAATTTTTTTTGTTTGAAATTTTTAAACAAAATTTTCGTTTACTTTGAGTTAATTTGATATTTTTAAATTCTAGACTTGATTCTCTCAGTGTTGAATACCTAAGTATTCTTCAATTTTTTTGCTTTTTTCCATTTTTTTGTTTAATTTTTTTAACATGAAATATGGAAATATTCTCCTGATTTGAATATTTTTCAATATCGGATTTTCTTTCGATTTCAATATTCCCGAGCAGCACAATCGACAAATTATCGAAATAAAAAATCGACAGAATATCGAATTCGATAAAGTGTCGCGTTAGATCCGCCTAAATCGTGAAATTATCTTTCGATATATAGATAGATTATCGACGAATTATAGTTAGCAAAAATTTCGAGATTATAGTAAGATATTTTATCGATAATATATCTATAATATCGAAAGATAATTTCACGATTTAGGCGGAACTTTTGCGACACTTTATCGAATTCGATATTCTGTCGATTTTTTATCGATTTTTTATTCCGATTTTTCGTCTTTTACTAGCTTTTTTCTATAATTAAAACTCATTAATTAGCATAATTAATACATTAAACTATGCCTAAACACATTATTCATGTTACGGTAAGAGGATCATTTCAGAAAAAGTCAAAAAAAATTATAAAAAATCTGCCACCCGTGGGGCTTGAACCATCTACCTCCTGCATGGTAATCCTCTTCCTTAACCACTATGCCATACCTTATCGTTGAGGAATTAGGAATAAAACGCTTATAATAGGCAGTTTAGTACTTCCAGACGTGTTGGACTTAGAAAAATTTTCACCAATTTGGAAATAATTTCAAATATCGTCACAAAATCGTTGAAAAGTCGTTCGACAAATTTCAGATTATTTGTCGATAATGTAGTTTCAAATATCGCCACAAAATCGTTGAAAAATCGAATTCGAGGAATTTCATATTACGTGTCGATAATATAGTTTCAAATATCGTCATAAAATCGTTGAAAAATCGAATTCGAGAAATTTCAGATTATAGGTGTCGATAATATAATTTTAAATATCTTCACAAAATCGTTAAAAAATCGAATTCGAGAAATTTCAGATTATTTGTCGATAATATAGTTTCAAATATCGCCACAAAATCGTTAAAAAATCGATTTCGAGAAATTTCATATTACGTATCGATAATATAGTTTCAAATATCTTTACAAAATCGGTAAAAAATCGGATTCGATAAATTTAATATAATCTGTTGATAATATAGTTTCAAATGTCGTCAAAAAATCGGTAAAATATCGAAGTCGAGAAATTTCATATAATCTGTCGATAATATAGTTTTAAATATCTTTACAAAATCGTTAAAAAATCGAATTCGATAAATTTAATATTCTTTGTCGATAATGTAGTTTCAAATATCTGCACAAAATCGGTGGAAAATCGGAATCGATAAATTTAATATTCTTTGTCGATAGTATCGTTGACGAATATCGTCATAAAATCTTAATAATATCGAATTCGATAGTTTTTAGATTTTTTGCCTATGAAATTGTACCGATAAATCTTTATAATATCGTGAGAACATCTATAGATTTTCAAACGATTTTTTATCGATACTTACGTTACATCTTCCGATATTATCGATCGAGTGTGTCGCTCGGGGTTTTCCCAAGTTTTTCTCCATTTTCGTCTCTTTTTCAATTTTTATGATTTTTTATACAATTCTTTAATGCATCTAGATTTTATTCAAATTATCAAGTCTAGAAGTTTCTTTTACTTTTTAATTTGCCTAATGATTTCTTGATGTTTTAATTTTGATTTGGTTTTCAATTTTAAATTCATTTTTATTTTTATTTTTCGAATTTAAAAATTTGATTGCTATGTTTTAAATTCACAATTTATTGTATTTTTCGAATTTATATGGGTATATTTTTTCTGTCATTCACCATTTTAAATTTAAAAGATCATTTTCATTTCTTTTCTATATTAAAATTTTTGATTTTTTAATACCTACTAGATATAGTGATAAAGATTTCTTGACTTCATTTTTTTTATCTTTAAATCGTATTTTCCATGTTTAATTTTTCAATTTTTTTTGATTACCTTGGTAAGTATGTTTTTTTTTCAATTATCCCCATACTTACGTATTATTCCCAATTTTAAATTAATTTTAATAATTCTTCTTTCAATCATTATTTTTTACAAATACAACTGAAAAAATTACAATTTTCGGGGAAAATTTGGTTAAATAGTTTTCTGTAATTCGACATAAATCTGCGATGTATTTTCTTTATTGAATACAAAATTTTTCCTATTCAATTTCCACCTGGGTCAAATTGAAAGAAAGGGCATTTTACGATATTATCACCAGTGCGAATGAAATTTACTTACCTCAACTTGTAGATATTGGGCAATTTTTGCGTAATTTTTGGTAAGGTAGAAGTTTCATGACCCAATTGCCATTACGTCCATCAGCAACTACGCTTTTTATTTTCCTCTTTAGAAAAATTCAGTGGGTCTATCGTTTATATTTGGGCAATACATTTTTTATTCGTTCTCTTTTTGGAAGGCTAGATCTAAAAAATTTCCACACCCCCGGTCTAGTGTGCATCGTATCTTAAGCAATGAAAGTACAGTATAATTTTTCATTAAAAATTTTATAACATTATTTGATTATTTTTTGCGAAATGTGGGAATAACTATACGGTTATGGAGAAAAATATTGTCGTTCGGTGAAGTCGTTTTTTTTCTCGAATTTGGTACTGTACGAGGAATAACTTTGATTTTATATGAATATATACGATTCTCTTGAGGTTCGTTTGGTTTCTCCTGGCCCGTATTTTTGTACCTTAGGCGCGATAGTGGAGTGTTCACCGTTGCCTCCCTCTCCTTCTTGGCTGGAACCAGTATCTTCTTCATCCTCTTGTGACCTGACATGAACGTTGAGCACCAACAACGTAAACAAAGCGAGACTGAGAACATGAACGAATGTCATTTTCGAATAATTTTATACCGAGATATTATTTACGTGTATAATGAAACACAATGCTATTGACACCTTGTGGCTTGTAGGCTACAGAATTCGGGCACTGTTGGTTCTTCCTTACTTTATATAAGGTAAGGATTTCGTAAACAGCCAAATTCAACTGACACTTGTATTATCAATTTACGTACAAAGTATTCGAAATCGTACTTAAAATGTTTCGAAATACCTGCAGCGAATCAGTGCACGTGCAGTGATTGCAAAATGTTCTCGTCTTTTTACTATATCGGTGCGAAAACATTTTGGACTTGATTTAATACATTATTTGCGTCATGTTTTCATCGTTTTCGAAATAGGTTTTTTTCGTTGGGTTTTTTATCGCTCATTCGCGAACATGATTTTTTATTTGTTTATTGATAGAACAAAAAAAAATCTAAAATTCATTGTTTAGGTTTTTGAAAATTTTCTGAATACCTTTAAGTAGGTACTTGGACTTGCATGTTTTCAAGGTACCTACTAAATTAGATTTCTGCTTTTGGTATTTTTTTTTTCAATTTCAACTTTTTTCGTCCAAATTTTCCTCTTTTTTAAATTTCTTTTTAGATTTTTATGAAATTTTCTTGAATTTTTAACGTCAGCTCTTCCCAAATTATTAAAATTAGAACTGTTTTTAGTTTTTTTTTTTTTTCAATTTAAGTTATTTATTCATTTGATTTTACAGGGTGTCTCAGGGTAATCAAAATCACGAAAGTCATGAAATTACCCGGGCAAAATTACAAATTCGCTTAAAAATGAATTTTTTTCAAACAGTTGCATCTTCTTACAAAAAAGAAGAAGAAAAAAAAAAAAAAAAAAGCATAAAAAATTGTGATTTCTCTGAAGAAAAAAATGTATTTTCTTGAAGAATTTATTTTTTCAAGGGGGTGAGAAATTTCTATTTTTTGGGAAAAATACCCTTTTTGTGGAATAAAAAAAATAATTTTTGGTACAAAAAATTAAAAAAATTGTTTTGGAATAAAAAACATTTTTACGCCACTAGCCTTAGGTAGTTGCCGTACAATTAAAAATATTTTTTTGAACTTTCGCGAAAAAAACTTATTTAAAAATCTGTATTTTATCGTTTTGGAATTGAATGTTATGAAGTAGAAATATAAAATTTCAATTTTTTGGATTTTTTTTCAATTTTCTGAAAAATACATTTTTTTGGGGGGATCTCTGTTTTTTGAAGAAAAATTCTCGTTTTTGGAATGAAAAAAAATGAAACGAATTTTTTGGTTCAAAAATTTTAAAACTTTGTTTTGGGATAAAACAAAATTATTCAATTTTTTTTTGAAATAGCAAAATCTCAAATCTTCTGGAGCAGAAATTTTTTCGGAGGAAGAAATTTAAGGATTTTTTGGAATGGAAAATGTTCAAAAAAAATTTTTTCGTTGAGAAAAATGTTATAAAATTTTCTTATGTGAAGATACGAGGTCATGAAAAAGTCATGATCTTTCAAAAAAATCCAGTTAGACACCCTGAATATTTAATAAAATTTTTTTTAAGGCGGGAGAGTTGAATTTTTCAAATTTCTCTTTCTATAATGTGACCTATGTATGTGGACAATATTGTTGTTTTTTCATTAGCTACAAACGCAATTAAACACTTTCAACTTGACTTATCTCCTCGTCAAATTGAAGATTACGAGTGTGCAAGGTATTATCGCAGGTGCGAATAAGGTTACCTAACATAGGAACCTTGTCAACTCGTCATTTCAAATAAGTACCTATATGCCAAAATGAAAATGAATGCACAGAAGTATCCATTCGAAGAAATTTTTTGAATAAAAATCTGTTTTTTACCACGCTTTTATTAGCTTGGTATGTATATATGTATGTATGTATGTTTGTCTCATGGAACCAAATGTATGTTTTCGACCAATCCTCTCTCATTTAATATTTTACTGGAATTGAAAGAACATAGTGCTCACATTAGGGGTTTTCGAGGTCGCTGAATTCGATTTTCGAACTCAAATTTACCCCCGACCCCAAATTGAGCCCCTATGAGGGGGTTCAATTTTGAAAATTTCAGAAAATCACAACATTGGTATCGAAATGTAGGTTTTCGAGGTCGCTGAATTCGATTTTCGAACTCAAATTTACCCCCGACCCCAAATTGAGCCCCTATGAGGGGTTCAATTTTGAAAATTTCAGAAAATCACAACATTGGTATCGAAATGTAGGTTTTCGAGGTCGCTGAATTCGATTTTCGAACTCAAATTTACCCCGACCCCAAATTGAGCCCCTATGAGGGGGTTCAATTTTGAAAATTTCAGAAAATCACAACATTGGTATCGAAATGTAGGTTTTCGAGGTCGCTGAATTCGATTTTCGGACTTAAATTTACCCTCGACCCCAAATTGAGCCCCTATGAGGGGGTTCCATTTTGAAAATTTCAAAATTCACAACATTGATATCAAAATGTTGGTTTTCGAGGTAGCTGAATTCGATTTTCGAACTCAAATTTACCCCCGACCCCAAATTGAGCTCCTATGAGGGGGTTCAGTTTTGAAAATTTCAGAAAATCACAACATTGGTATCGAAATGTAGGTTTTCGAGGCCGCTGAATTCGATTTTCGGACTTAAATTTACCCTTGACCCCAAATTGGACCCCTATGAGGGGGTTCCATTTTGAAAATTTCAAAATTCACAACATTGATATCAAAATGTTAGTTTTCGAGGAGTAAAACTATGAAATTAAAATATTTTCAACGACAAAAAGAGTTAAATAAAAATGTAAAAAAAATTTAAAAAACCACGCTTTTATTTAAAGTTGGTCACTTTGTAAAATGTTATTCATAGGGAAAGAGTTATGCCTTAAAAAACAAAAAATAAAATTTACTTGAATACAAAAATGTGTCATGAAAATTTTTTTTTCAAAAATTTTAATGATGACAAGCGTGGTGGGGTGTGCGAGGAGCAAACGAATACCTTTTCGATTAACGCCCCACCACGATTTTCATCATTAAAATTTTTGAAAAAAAAATTTTCATGACACATTTTTGTATTCAAGTAAATTTTATTTTTTGTTTTTTAAGGCATAACTCTTTCCCTATGAATAACATTTTACAAAGTGACCAACTTTAAATAAAAGCGTGGTTTTTAAAAAATTTTTTACATTTTTATTTGAAGAATGAAATATTTCATTTTTTGCGAGTAAAAGTAGATATTCTAAATTTTGAAAAATTTACTCATTTCTTGGAGATTTTTTTTTGAGAGTAACAATAATAAATACCTATCTCTTATTTTTTTGAAAAACTTATTTTTTCTCAATATTTTTGGAATAATAAATCTTTCAATTTTTTGGAACAGGGAATTTTTTCAATTTTTTTGGAAAAAAGTTTGTATTTATCACTCCAGGAGGGGATAGGGGTGAGGTAGCAATCTAAGGATCAACTTTTATTAATTGAGTTTCAAAATTCTTGCTGAAGTCTTCAATTTTTTGGGAGGAAATGTTTCTTAATTTATCTGGACTACCTACATACCTACAATTATGAGAATTCCTCATTTTTTTTTTTTTTTTTTTTTTTGAATGAGAAGTTTTATTTTTTGGAACACTTGAAAAAAATTATATTTTTTTAGAATAAGTACCTACAATACCAAGGTAGAGATTTTTTTTTGAATACAGGGGTCTTTCAATTTTATTGCAGAGACAATTTCTCATTTTTTGAAATAGATAGGTATATATTTTATTAATTTTTTTTCGATTGAAAATTCTTTCAATTTTATTGAAATAAAAATAAATTTTCAATATTATTGGAGAAAAAAAATGTCTTTATTTTTTTAGAAATAGAAACAAAAATTTCTCAAGTTTTTTTGAAAAAAAAACAGTTTTAGAAACCTTTTTTTTTTTTTTTTTTTTTTTTTTTTTGAGTAAACAATCCTTCAATTTTTTGGATTACTTGAAAAAAAATATTGAATTTTTTTGGGAGGAAGGTTGGGCGGGAGAATAAAAAGCAATTCCCCAATTCTTTTTCTCGGATTCAACGTCCTCAAAAATTTTTTGGTTATTTGCATTCATATTTATACTACATATAACAATAACTATTAATTTTGAATACTTATTGAAAAATTGAGTGCAAGGTATTCGTGGGGGGGGGGGGGGGGGCTGAATTAAGCACAGAAATTTTTATCCAACTTTCTTAAGACGTGAATTTGTTTCCAAAGGTTGAAAAACGGTGCACCATATGAAGAGTAGGAAAAAAAGATACCGAGAGAGGCTGCAAAAAATCACCATCACTGTCGTCATAAATGGGGTACCAAAGTTGGAGTCTCTATTTTGAAATGTGCTTTTGCCTCGTGCTCTTAACTCAAACTGGTATATGCCCGCTGCCCAGCCGTGGTAAGCACGAACCGAGACGACGAATTTCTTTCGCGTAAATTAACATTCTTCGGATGTCCGGCTGGTAAAAATGCTTGCCTCGGTAAGTGTTTTAAAATGTGGCATGTTTAAGCGGACCACGGCCACGCTGGCATGGCAGGGCGGAAAGCAGCGGCTTATTTAGAATTCATACCCGGTCATAGGTACCTACGTACGAATGCCGGATAGAAAAATCCACCCAGAATGGGTCAAAATGACATTCTTTCGGTGGTCGCAACTAAGCCAAAGGTATACATCTCCAGGCCGAAAATCTTTTTAATCATTCGTACATAGCAGAATGCGTGTGCGAAAATGTTATAAAAATGTTAATGTTGTTTGCGTGGAGGTCGTGCTGGATGTGGGTAGGTACTGGGTAAGCGTACACCTTTTGGTTTCGCTTTGCAGACTCGACACACAGCTCGTGCCTTCCTCCAGATTGTATGCATTTTTAAAAGCAAAGAGGTTTCGCTCTCGAATATCCCTTTTTCGCGTATTTTTTTTTTGCTCTCGCGTAGGCACCGAATGCTTGTTTTCGTGTGCTTGGTACGTCTCTGGTTGGGTGTTTTTTTTCCTCGTATACATCCTAACAGGTGCTACACGACTCCCTCGTATTACGTGGATTGTATTTCAATGTTCGAAAAAATACTTTAGCTTTTTTCCAAGTCATATTTTACCGTTGTTTTACCTTTTCTAGCCCTCTCGTCGTTTAACGTTTCCCCCCATCTTGGATTTTTTTTTTCTTTATTGCGTTTCATCGAGTTGGCGTCGAGGCCTTTTTAGTGCTGTTTGCAGTTGATCTGCGTGAGGGTAAACGATATATGGATGACAATTCATCGAATATTTTATTACTTTTACATTGTAAAAGCTGGCCGGATTATTGTTGACCCTGGTTTGTTGCATTTATACGTATCCGCAGTTTGTAAAAGAGCCAAACGAATAAAATACGTACAGGGTGTCCCGGTTCAGAGTTATCAGACTTGAGATTTGGACTTAGTACCACTCACAAAAAACTTTATGTACTCATGGTGCCAAAATTTGAAAACAAAGGAGCTACAAAGCTTTGAAAATTGGTATTTTGTCAAGCAAAATCGGCTGGCAATACTGCTTTCAAAAATTTTTCGATCCAGGCAAAAGATGGGCAATGTCGTTCATTTTCATTTTTTTTTTGCTGAATATTGTTACCTGTTACTTTTTTTCAAAGAAATTTTTTTTCAGGTTTTTCTTCTAAAAATTTTGTTTTTTTATCAAAAAACAAAAATAATTCTTTCAAAAAATTTGAATGTATTCAGGATGTTGTCACAATGTTTATTATTATTTTTTTTTTTCACAATAATGATAAGCACTGCAGAATTTAGGTACCTTACCTACTTAATTAAAAAAAAATCAAAGTTGAAAAAATTTGAAAAAATAGGTAAAAAGAATTCAGAAAAAAAAAATGGAAATAAATTTGAATTTACTTGAGAATAAATTAGAATAAAAATGTTAATGAAAAATTATTGGAAAAATGGATCAGTTGACAATTTGATGGGAAATTTTTTAAAAAATCGATAAACATTTCCCTTCGAAAAAAATTCAAGAAAAAAGTTCAGAAAAAATTTAGATGAAAAACTAAGAAATAAACTCAATTAGGTACTTAAAAATTTATATTTTAAAGAAATTTTCAAAAAAAAATTGAAAAATTATGGTGTAGATTTAGAAGAATTTTGATGAAAGAATTGCAGGTGAAACTTGAAGGAAAAAATTTTAAAAACAAATTAAAAATTGGAAATTTATGTTTAAACGACAACTAGAAGAGCAATTTAAAAGAAAAATTCGAGGAAAAATGGATATAAATTTGATAAATAATTTCCCCACCAAAATTTTAATTAGAAATTGGAAAAAATTGGTATCAAAAACTCGGAAAACAATTTACTTAATTAGGTAACAATTTCGGTGAAAAACATTCATCCAGAAAAAAATGATAATTTTTTGAAGCAATGAATTTGTCCTTTTTTTAGGGCGTGGTGGCGAAAGAGATCTTTCAAATTTTTGGGAATGATAAAAATTCTCCATAATTGTTTTGTAAACTGAATTCTTTTGGAATAAAAAAATTTCTGAACTTTGTGAAACAAAAAAAATCACAATTTTTGCAATGAAAAATATTCTGACTTTTTTTTTAGAAAAAAAAAATAATGAAAAAATCTTTCAGTTTTTTGGGAATAACAAAATTTCTCAAAAACTAACTATTTTGGAATAAAAAAATCTCAATACTTATTTTTGGAATTAAATTTTTGAAGTTGAAAAAAAACTCAATTTTTTCAACAAAAAAACCTAAATATTTTTGGAATATTTTTGTTTTATTTTTTATTTATGGAATAAAAAAAGTTCTGATTTTTTTTAGAAAAAAATATTCAATTAGAAGACGAGGGGAGTGAAAAAATCGTTTAGTTTTTTGGAAATAACAAAATTTCTCAAAAACTACATAGGTATCAGTTTTTGGAATTGAAAAAATGAATTCTCAATAACTTTTTTGGAATAAAAATTTTGAACTTTTTGAAATTAGAAAAGGACCCCAATTTTTGGAATAAAAAAAAATACCCAAATATTTTTAGAAACTTTTTTTTTTTTTGAATAGAAAAACTTCAATTTTTTGGAATGAGAAAAAGTTTTGACTTTTGTTTAAACAAAAATAAGTATACAATTTGATTTTATAACTATTTTGGGATAAAAAAATCTCAATACCTATGTTTAAATTTTTTTGAACTTTTTGGAATTTAAAAAAAAAAACTCATTTTTTTGCAATAAAAAACATTTTTTTTTTTTTTCAACGGACAGTGTAAAGAAATCGAAAGCTTTAAATTACTACCTATCTAATAAATTTCATTTCATAGACCTAACTATTTTTGGAACATTTTTTTTTTGATTTTTTTTTTTTTGGAATAAAAGAAGTTCTCTCTCCAATTAGTGAACCAGAGGGGGGAGTGAAAAAATATTTTAGTTTTTTGGAAATAACAACTCAATACGCAACTATCTATTTTGGAATCGAAAAAAGAAATTATATCTTAATAACTTTTTTGGAATAAAATCTTTTTGAACTTTGGAAAAAAGTAAAAACCTCAATTTTTGTAATAAAAAAATACTTAACTTTTTCTTTTGGTTCTTTTTTTTTTGCTGGAATTGAAAATTTTCAATTTTTTGAAATGAGAAAAGTTCTGATTTTTTTAAATCTGCAATTATTAGAGGACGAGGAAATGAAAAAATCGTTCAGTTTTTTGGGAATAAGTGACAAAATTTCTCGATCAACTAGGCCCGTGTAGCAACGTCGATGCTAATTTCGATATAAATGTCGACACATCGAAATCGGTCACTTTTCGATCGTACATGTCGACACGATTGTGGATGGTTTGTCGAGCTTATTATCGACATGTTTGTCGACCGTCCAAATATGTCTCAACATGTCGAACCATATTTGGACGGTCGACAAACATGTCGATAATAAGCTCGACAAACCATCCACAATCGTGTCGACATGTACGATCGAAAAGTGACCGATTTCGATGTGTCGACATTTATATCGACATCCACATCGACATTTGCAATGGTGAGATTTTGAAAAATATGCTAAGTTCAAATATTCAATATAAGTATATATTAAAATTACACCAAAAATAGTGTTCAAGCCAACATTTCGACATTTTTTGTCAAATATGCGGCATTGAGGCCACCTTTGTAGCTGGACACATGCGAGTGTCCAACTAACGCAGAGATGATTCTTAGACCTTATGTACTAATTCACAACACACTTTATCTGCGAGTATCACAATCACCCTCAAGACGTCGACAGTCAAGTCGATGCATTATTCGACCCTCGACAATTAGATCGACATTAACTCGACTTAAAATTCCTCTGGTCAACACTGTCGACAGTTAAGTCGATGCATTATTCGACCCTCGACAATCACATCGACACTATCTCGACTTGAAATTCCTCTGGTCGACACTGTCGACAGTGAAGTCGATGCATTATTTGACCATCGACAATTATGTCGACAATAACTCGACAAGTCGTTGTATTATTCAAAACTTTGAAAAATAAGAAAATTTTGTGATTCTTTCAAAAATTATTTATTCCTGAGCTTAAAATGTTCTTATTAATTGTTTTTAGTTCTTTTTAGATATAAAATTTGTAAATTTAATTGGCAGAAATTGTCGACATAAATGTCGATGCGTTTATCGAGTATCGATTTTTACATCGACTTGTCTATGTAGAAAAATAACGTTTTCTAAATTATAGGAAAATACTGAGAAAAATTCAAAAATTTTGATTGAACAGTTATGTTTAACATAGAACATTACTTTAAATCTCAAATATAATTTTTAATCCATCGTTAACCGAGAAAAAAATGTGTCTGAATTTTGTCGACATAAATGTCGATGTCGACAATTGCTACACGGGGGTATTATGGATTAAAAAAATTGGAGTAGAAAAATCTCAATTTTTTGGAATACAAAAAATACCTACCTATATATATTTGCAATATTTTTTTCTATTTTTTTTTGTGGAATAAAAAAAATCTCAATTTTTTCGAATGAAGAACGTTCTAATTTTTTGGAGAAAAAACATACAATTTGGAGGTAGGGTGAAAATGAATCTTTCAAATTTTCACATTAGAAAAGTTTTGAGTCTCTTGGAGGAAACAACATCTCCAATTTGAGGGGAGGAGGGTGAAAACTTTTCCTAATATTTTGGGAGTAAAAAAATTTTTAAATAATTTACCTACATATTTTGGAATTAAAATTCAAAATAATAGATCCATTCTTCAAGTTTGCCATAAAAGTGGTTAAATTTAGTACAACATTGGGTGATTTTGATTCCTAAGCATGGTCAAACTGGTGTACATAAAGTTCTATTTTTTACTGGCAATCAACAGGGACACCCTGTATGCAGGAAGTGAGCGATAGGCAATAATATTTGCTCAATCACGTATTAATCCACAAGTGCTGCTGCGAATTGTCGTTTTCAAAAAAAAAGCTCTTGTACGAGGCGAGGACTGTGATGCTCGTTATAAACGTGTCCTATTCTAGCATAACCCTTCTCTGTATACTTACTTAGCATGAAATCGAATTTTGGAACATTGCCCACCTCTATCTATACGTATACTTCGGCGACGAAATCGTATCGCATTCGTACCACCATCACCGGAGGCAAATATCGAAACGAAGAGAAACCTAAAGAAAGAAATTTGCGAAAAAACAAAGCATCTTAAGAGAGAGGGGAAAAAAACGGTCACAATAAAACGAATGAAAAAAGGAAATAGTAAGTTCCCGATAAAATTTGAAAAGGGAAACGTTAAGACATTCTTTGCGGCGAAAAAGATAATGCGAGGCGAACAAGATAGCGCCGAGGAAGAAGAATTCGAAAAAGGGGTAGATTTCGCCTCGCCTCGGTATCTGTCAGCTGCTGGCTGCTGAAATTATTCCGATTATGCTAATCCTCTCGCTAAAAGTATTACAGACTTGGTTGCCCCGCCCGCCGCCGCAAAGCCCAACACCCGCACGGTGCGCTGAAAGCTTGTTGATGATTTATAGCGAATGAAAATCTTCGTTAGTCCGAGAAAATAAAGTCGCGGTATGATTTTTATTATGAACAGTTTATAGCGCCGTTTGCGAGCACGTTTTTTCGCCAGTCGAATTTTATCCGGGACAAATTGTTTTACGACATGAAATTACGCCTTGTAAGCAGATTTCCGGTTGCGAGGAGGATACGGTTCGGCGAAATTTATCGTAACGGTGAAATAAATTTCGGCGTGGGATAGAATTCGTATGCGCGAGTATGTTGCCATCGTACGTGTATTTTGTTCGTTTTGCCTCGTCGTACGTGGAAAGATGGTTTTATAAGGGGGGAGGGGGTTGGAAAAATGTTGAATTTGAGAAAATAAGGTCATAGCAAATTTTATTTGAAATCTACTCCGAGGAGGAGAGAAGAGATTAGAAAATAGGAGCTGTGAATTTGTACTTAGGTTATTGGTATTTTTTTTTACAGAAATTTGGAAAATAATCAAGGGACCTTGAACCAGCTTTAAAAATTCAAGCCAGTGTGAAAAAATATGCTGAAAGGTAGGCCAAAAGTCCTCCAAGGAGGAGGTAATAGGATTAGAAATAAAAACCACAATTTTATATTATTGTTTTTTTTTTTACAGGATTTTGAAAAATGATCAAGTGTCTTGGAATCAGCTTCTAAAATTCAAAGCTAGTGTCAAAAAATTGTTTTAATGTGAACCAACACTGCTCCGAATAGAAAAAAAAAGAAAATCACAATTTCATATTGGAGATTTTTTTTAAAAGAATTTTATAAATGATCGAAAGTCCTTGAACCAGCTTCAAAATTCCAGTCACTGTCGGATAAAAATTGAAAAGTGAGCAACGATATCGTCATTGCCAAACTCCAACATTTCTTGATTTTTTGTACTTAAATTGTATTCCCATTTTACGATAATTTTTCATTTTTTTTCACATGTTGGATTTCAAATTTTTTACAAAAATTTCTCATTCTGATGAAATAATTTTTTTCGAGAAAATTTATTTGCATCCAGTAAAAAAAATTTAATGATTACAAATTTTAAAAAATTTGCATTAAATTCGACATTTTGATTTCGCAAAAGACTAACAAAGTACAAAACACAAAAAAGAAAAAATTCGAAATTTTCGGATAAAAAATTCAGTTCTTCTTTGAAGTTTTTGGCCCTTAATTACTTATTTTATTTTAATTTTTTTCAAATTTTTAATAATATTATAATTTTTTTAAAGACAAAACCGTAATTTTTAGCAAAAAATTCTGATTTTGTAATCTGCCATAAAATTTTGCAAATTTTCTCAAAATTTTACGAGAAATTCGCAATTTTTGAATTACGAAAAATTTCCAAATAAAATTATCAGATGCAAAATTCAAAATTCTCTGATGAAGAATTTATAAAATGATATTTTTACGAGAAATTTATGCATAAGGTATATCATATCGTAATAAATTTTCAAAACATTTGAACTTTTATCAGTACGAAATTCTTAAATTTTTTTTTTGTTAATTGTTTCAATTTTTTAGAATTTTGCATTTTTTTAAATTTTTGTGGTGGTTTTATGTAAGTATTTGCAAATTTTTTGCAAGTCAAAAATTGTCAATTTTTTGTAAAAAAATTTCATCTCATTACCTAATTTTTTTAAAACGAATTTTTACGTAGGTAGCAAATATTTCTCATTTAGGTAGCATAAAGTTTTTGCAATTTTTTTCTAAAGACAATAATTTTTGACAAAAATTTTATATTATGATTTACGAAAAAATTTTGGCTAGAATGATTGCTTAAGTTTCGGTATATGAAATTTTTTAAAAATTCAAATTTTTATACCTACCTACCTAATTATTTTATTTGTACCTTTTTTTTTTTTTTTTTTTTTTTTAAATTTACATTTATAACTTTTTTTTTCAAAGAAAACATCATTGCGAATTTTCAGCGAAAATTTCTCGTTTTGGCAGTACACCTATTAAATTATTGCCATTTTTTTTGTAAATAAGTACAAAAAAATTTTGAATTCCAAGAAAAGATTTGCAATTTCATTTTCACAAAAATTTCACAATATGAAAAAATCAAACAAAAAATAACCTCAAAAAATCGGCGGAAAAATAGAATTTTTAAGGTTAAAAAAATTATTGACATTTTTTTGTAATGACGACAAATTTTTAATTTTTGAAAAAAAAAACATTTATTTTCATGAGCTTGAAAAAAATTTTCAATCCATGTGGGTAGTAAGTTATCTACAAAAAAAAAACAACAAGACTTTATTGCAAATTTTTGTATTTGATTACCTACCTATTGTACTTCGTACCAACAACTTTTTTTTTTAACTTTACAATTCGTAATTTTTTTTTCAAAAAAAAAATGCGAATTCTGGGCGAAAATTTCTCACTCTGATAATAACGAATTTTCGCATTCTTTTGAAAATACGAGATGTTTTTTTCAATTTCATTACAATAATTTGCAATTTTCTTTCTGCGAATAATTTACAGACAAAACTACTACTACAAAAAAATTGAATTTTATTGATTAACAAAATATTTTTAGTGTTTATTAAATAATTTTCTCAGAATTAATTTAGGCAAATTTATGTACTTTCAATGTAGGATTTTATTACCTATTTTTATTTTTTGTTGAGAAAATTCATAATTTTTGAAGAACGTAAAGTTGCGAATTTCTTTGAATTAAATACTTATCTACTTACATTGTAATGGTACTTACCTCTATCTACCAAAAACTCGTATCAATCAAGTTTTCATCAGGCTACTTCAAAATATTGATTCGTCATCAATCTGATGAAGAATTGTTATTATTTTTTACTTTGATTCTTGAAAAATAATTCTTTCTTTTCTTGAAATTTCGATATATGATCAAACTAAAATTTGAGTTGAAAATCCTCGATAAAAAAATTATTCTATGAACCTTGGTCTGCTGGAATTGAATGATTGTATCATTTTTTATAGGTACCCACGTTTTGTGGATTTCTTAAATGATTATTATTGGCTCTTGTCTCTTTCATTTTCGATTCCTTCTTCAATACCTTTTCAATCAAATTGAGAAATAAACAAATGTATGAATAATTTATTTACATTCGCAATAAAACATAATAAAATCAAAATCAAAATTATCTCAAATAATTTAACTACATACTCGTAGGTATAGGTACCTACTCATTAGTCATAGATAATTTAATATTTACATTACATTCATACACATTAGCACTACAAAAAAATAAAAATTGAAAAAAAAAGAATTTAAAATAAGTAGGTATGAAATAGTTGAAAAATGGTTAAAAATTTTCGTTTGGTACAAAAAAAATTTATATAATAAATTGGTCTTGAAGAGATACAATACAACGCCATCTTCCAAAAACCTACAAAAATAAATAATTTCAGTTCACATCTATTTTTTGAATTTTGAAATAAATTTGGTAGGGGGTGGAGGGGGTTTGATCATTATTTTTATCCGTTCTTTATTAAAACCTAGAAATAGGTATCTATTGATATAGTTTTTGATTTTTTTTTTCTTCAGAAATTAAAGAATTATCAAAGTGCTGTTCTAGGATGAAAATTTAATTTGTGATCAAGTCCGAAGAAGAATCGACTTCCTACTCCCCTCTTCCTTCTTCAGAACCCCCTCCCAAGAGCCCTGAATTTGGTAAAATTGACCTCGTAATTACCTGTAGGTATTTACTGTATAAACTGCACGTGGCTGAACGACTGTTGTAAATTATCTGCCCTCGGTGGCGGTGCCTCGATGAAAGTTTGTTGCGTAGGGTCGTAAGGTCGTTCTTGTAAAGGATTTCCCCACTTTTGCCAAGTATTGGTCCAAGGCGAAGACTCGAACGTCGGCGGATACAGCTTCAGCTTCGACTCGGCTATTGGATTGTAATGTATGGTGGTCGAAGGTGATGGTATACTTGTTGGCGGAGGTGTCACCGGTGATAGAGAAGGTGCCGAGTTCGCTGGTGAATTTTGCAAAATGTGAGGCGGTGATTGACCAGTTAGATCGATGGAAGTACTTGACGAGGAAGTGATTTCTTGCATGCCTGTTCCGAATAATAAAAAATTGATCGATTAGTGAGATGGAAATTCGAATGCCCAAGTAGAGAGTAATTTTTAGAAATGCTTCGTACCGAATTCGCCACTGTATCTCGTATCCTTCTTCTTTTTCATACGCCTGTTCTGGAACCAAATCTTGATCTGGCGATCGGTCAGGCTTAAAGCAGTGGCCATTTCGATTCGTTTCGTTCGCGTAATGTACTGATTGGATTGAAACTCTTTTTCAAGTTGTTGTAGCTGCGTACTGCTGTATGCTGTTCGAGCTCTTTTCCCCGCAGGTAAATTGGTTTTTTCTCTTTTTGGTTTCGATGGTTCTATTTTTGTTTGAGGTTCTGTAATTAAATTAGAAAACATGTTAAGGCTGATTGAATCCAAGAACCAGAAGCAGTGTTGATTACTACCATCTCCAGGATCCAACTAATGCGTCACATTAATTATTCTCTTTAATTTTACCAAGTCCAGAACTTCATAGATACTTGATATTCAAAATTGGAGAGGAGGGAGGGGTCCAATCGAAATTTTTGTTAAAACCAAAATTATTTCTAGAACTTCAAGCTACAACTTTTGTTTGAAAATTTTTTCAATTGGACCTCTTATCTTTCCCCTATTATTAATAATGTATCTTGAGTAAGTTGTATTTTCCAAAATTGTTGGCGAGGGAAGGGTCCAATTGAAAAAATTTTCAAAGTAAAGTTGTAGCCTGAAGTTCTAGGAATAATTTTGGTTATGAGAAAAATTTCGATTAGACCTCTCCCTTCCCACCAATTTTGGATAATACAACTTACTTAAGAAGTAAGTTGTATATTATCAAAAATTGGTGGAGAGGGAGGGGTCCAATTGAGAAAATCTTCAAACAAAAGTTGTAGCTTGAAATTCTAGGAATAATTTTGATCATAATAAAAATTTCGATTGGACCCCTCCTTCCTCTCCACTTTTGAATATCAAAAGTATCTGTGATGTTTTGGACTTGCTAAAATTCAAGAGAGTAAATGTGACACATTGACTAGATCCATAGACGCTTGTGTGTTGATTTTATTAATTATAAAATAGGTAAAATCAATAGCGTGGGAACTACTTTAGCCTATTTATGAAATAACTCAAAAGGATCTGATCTCCGTTTCGTATCGATTGCGTAAAAGCATCCGCCATAGATCAGATATTACCTAAACCATCCTATCGTATGAAAGATTACTGTCGAAAGTGAACCAAAAGTGAAGGATTCGACCCAAATAGGCCTTTGTTGGCTTTCTAATAACGGTCTAGACACGGATTAAGAAAGTAACCGATATAAACGAAACAATACCTTTTGTATGTGACACACGACGACATGGTAGCGAAATTCTCGTATGTCTAGGAGGTACTCCTATACAGCATACTTGTCATGTATGGGTTGTATATGTGTGAGTGAGCTACCGAGTTGTGTACATTTACACTATAACCCCGTACAAGGGTAAACATTCATTTATCATAATTAATAGCGCAATCGTCGTGTACCTTTTATTAACTTGGTGTGCAGTGATATTGCATATGTAGGGTTGAATTATGTTCTGTTGTTATTTGATGTATTGTGTGTTTAACTGATTATCTTGGTGTGTGAGATTTTTTTATTGGCTTATATGCATTTCAGGATACTTGATAATTTTTTGATTTTTTTTGTTTCAATGCTGACTTTTTTTTTTTTTTTTTTTTTTTTTCAAATAAAAATAATCCCTTTTTTTATGACAGATTTTCAAAATTTTGCTCATTTTTTAAAATTCCAACTCATCAAAGTTGTTCCTTTTCATACGTAATTCTCGATTTTTTATTTTCCCCCTGAATGCATTTTAAGTAAAACCTCGGAGCCCCTAATTTCTTAAAAAATGCAAAACTTGAAAAAATGAGCAAAACTTTTAAAATTAAAATCCGCAATAATTGTTCATTTTCACGAGAAAATAATTTTATAAATTTCACGCCTCCTTTCTCCAATGAACTGTAATCAATGTGTATCAGCCTCTATCCATTTTTGAAAATGTCAAAATTTCTAATTTTTGCATATTTTTTATTCTATCTCGTGAAAGTGGGCTCATTTCATGAGAAAGTAATTGCTGATTTTTTTTATTTCTATGTTGGCACCTCTTCCAATTTACCTAGTTGGAGGGAAAATGAAAATTTTGGAATTTTTTTCATGTAGGAACAATTAACTTTGAATTCTTTATTTTTGAAAATTTTGTTTATTTTTTTTTTGTTGCATTTTCAAGAAATTGAGGGCTCCAAAACCTACTTGAAATTCAGATAAGGAGGGAAAATATCAAAATATGAACTACCTATTTCTCATGAAAAAGAACCACTTTGATGAGTTAGAATCGAAAGATGGCAATAGTTTGAAAATCTGTCGATTTTTCAATTTTTTCAAAAATGGAGAGGTGACGACTGACGAAGCTCCATTTAAAATTCCCTTATAGAGAAAATAAAATACGAGAAATTATTTTCTCATGCAATGAAACAACTTGGAGGAGGGGTGGAGACAAGAAACACTCAAAACGAGGAAATAAGGACCATCTCTATGTACCTACTTATTTCATTTTTTTTTTTTTTTGCAACATTTGGAATTCAGAAATTTAATAATTTGCACCTTATTTAGCAAAATGTTTGCCAGTGAATCGATCACTTTTCAATATTTTATTGTTTTTGTTTCAAATAGAAATTTTTAGAAATTTCTCAAAATTCTGAATGTAATTTTTCAATTTGAATAAATTTTATACGTGTAGTTTGGAGCAATTCTTATTTCAGTCAATTTTCAAAATTCAGTCAAATTTTCTGAAATTTCTTACAGATCAATTTTTAAAGCGTTAATGCTGTTTTTTGACTATCGATGACAATAATATATTTTTTATTATTCTAATAAAAAATACAGTTTTTACAAAACAAAAAACTGAAAAGGTTAAGCTTTTGCAAAAAAATTTTTTACAAAAAAATTGTAAGATTAATTTCAAATAAAATTGAAATTTAAAAAAAAATTTCCATTGAGAAAAAAATTAAAATTGAAAAAAATGGAGGAAAGGTTTAGAAACAAAAAAAATAAAAATCAGATAAATATGACGAATTTATGATACGTAAATTAGATGTAAAAAAAAAATAATAATTATCCAATATGAAAACTTTTTTTTGGCATTAAAATCGAGAAAAATCAGTTTTAAATACGAATTCAAAAATTGAAATTTTGATAGATAATTTTCATTAAAATTGTTGGAATAATTTCGAAGAAAAATTTGAAAAAATTCAAGATAATTATTTTAATGAAAAGTCATCTTGAAAATTTTTCCAGTAAAAAAAGTTGAAAAAATGTTTACCGCCTGCTGTGCTGATAAAGTTTGATTTTGAACATTTTAAATTTTTATTGTCCCAAAAAAGATAAAACCGCAGAGCACAAAGAGGACGTTGTGACATGACCATTGTTCGATTTTAAACACTTTAAATTTATTGCCCCAAGATAAGATAAGATATGAATAATAGAAAAGTCCCCTTTTATATTTTTTTATTCAAGTGAAAATTGCAATTATCTCGATAATTACTCATTAGATTCACACACAAATCTCATTGGCCCTCCGCCTTCATGAACTGTAGAGTTCATGAAAATTTGAACCAAATCCATCCCATCATTAATGAGTTAACCTCGATAAACCTATTTCAAAATTTTATATTTCAAGACTGAAACCAATAGTGTGCTTACGCACACTAAAAATAGGCAAGAGTCTCTTGGAAATCACGAATCGATGGAAGCCTTAAGGAAATGGGGGAAAAAATGATGTCCCATTTCAGAGTTTAAAAATTTTGAATTCAGAAAAAATTTAGGAAAGAATTTACAGTAGGTAAATATCTATTTGTAGAAATCTTTCTCCAAAATAATATCGTGCGTTTTCTTGGAATAAAAAATAATGTTCGTTTAAATAGTTTTGTAAGTCAGTGTAAAAAAATCAGTAAATAAATCTTTCAATTTTTCCGGAGAGAAAAACCTTTCAACTTGTTTTTTTTGTACTCACTTGGTAGGAAAAAATCTTAATTTTTTTTTTAAAAAAAATTCTAATTTTTGTCTCTTTTTTTGAATCTTAATTTTTTTGAAATGAGTGAATTTCTAAATTTTTGGGAGTCATTTTTTCTCATTTTTTTGAAGTAATAAAAAATCTGAATAAAACATTTTTTTTTCTTCAATTTCCGGAAGTAAAAAATATTTCAATTTTCTCTGACAACAAATCATAATTTTTTGCAGAAAAAATCTCTTATTTTTATAAAGAAAAATTTTGAGTTTTGATTTTTTTTTGACAAAAAAGTATTCTCATGTTCAACACTACTTGAAAATTTTCAACTAGAGATCCCTTCGGAAAAAATTGAGCTACACCCTGGAAAATTACAAGTTGACTCCCCCCCCCCTAAACTGACGCAACCTATAATGAAGAGGTCCAGTTACACTTATTCCATTTGAAAAATAACTAAATCTTTTTTTAGAGAAATTCGCCATTTTTATTTTTGAAGACTTTCATTTTTTTTCGATTTAAAAAATTTATTGTTATAGGACGACATTTCGTTTATCGATTGACATTACTGATAATTTTTCAACTTGCATGATTTTGGCATTTTTATTTCTATAGGAAAATTGGCGATTGATTTCAATTTTGGGAATCTTTTAAATTTAGAAATATTTCAACGTGTAATAAGTAGGTAATTTATAACTTTGGTTTGTTTGTTTTCTCAAAAAAAAAACAGAGAACCCCTCCCCTCCTCTTCTTATTAATATTATTTGTTTTTTTGAATTCATCAATTAATTTGAAGCGGCATTTTTCGATCGAATATTTTTAAAACTGAGGATGCTTGACTCCAACAAAACTGAAAGAATTTTTGCTCCAAAAACATTGAGGATTTTTCTTTTTCAACAAAATTAAAGATTTTTCGCCCGGAAAAATTGAAGATTTTTTGCTTTCAAATGATTGTGAATTTTTATTTTGCTTCAATAAAATTGAAAGGTTGTAGTTTCCAATTCCAAAATATTAAGAGGTTTTTGTCCCCAACAAACTGACGGTTTTATTTCTAGAAAAATTGAATACTTTTTTTTGTTGCTTCAAAAACATTGAATAAGATTTTTTTCTTCAACAAAATTGAAAAAATTTTTCTCTCAAAAATTGAGAATTTTTTGATTAGAATAAAATGAGAATTTTTTTGACTAGAAAAATTGAAAGAGTTCCTGCTTTGAAAAATTGAGGATTCTTCACTTCAACAAAATTAAAAGATTTTTTGCTCCAAAAACTTTGAGTTTTTTTTTCTTCTTCAAAAGAAATTAAGGATTTTTCTTTTTCAACAAAATTGAAAGATTTTTGCTCCAAAATGGACGATTTTTCGCTTCAAAAATTGAAAAAGTTTTGCTTCAACAAAATTGAGGAGTTTCTTCAATTTAAACCAAATTCGTTCATTTTTTTCTGATTTTCCTTCAAAATATCCCAATGACGTCATTTTTTGGGAACCCGGCCATGACTTCATTCTAGATGATCCAAGGGTCTAAAATTCAAGTCTGGATATATCAACCTCGATATACTATACTTCACATGTTCAAATTTCAGAAAGAGGAATTTTTTTCTCATTTTCACAAATTGTATTATTTTGACTTTGGAAAGTTTGTGCTTTACACAAGATAAATTGAAAAAAAAAATGAAAAATTTTCGATTTTGCTAACATTGAAATAAATTACAAATATCGAGTGGAGACACTCAAATATAGTTCCCAAAGTGGCGTCATTCAGAGATTTTTAAGTAAAATTGGAAAAAATTTAACGAATTTGGTACAAATATTCGATAGTGTGTTTGAGAGTATTATTTTTATAATGACTTAATGAGTTCCAAGGAAAAATATTTTCGACTGAAAAAGTACAGTTTCAAGGACGCTTTACGTAGTGCTGAAGGGGGACGGGGAGGATTCGAGCTCAGAAAATCCAAAATCCCAAAAAAAAGACTCAAAGTTTTTAGAGCAAAAAACCTTTCAATTTTGTTGAAGTGAAGAATCCTCAATTTTTCGAAGCAAAATCTTTTAATTTTCCTAGCCAAAAATTTTTTTCAATTTTTGGAGCAAAAAATACTCAATTTTTGAGAGAAACAAAATCTTTTCTCAGAGGTTCCTTTAGGCAGGTTCACTTCCACATGAATAAGTTTAAAAAAAATTGATTGAAAAATCGCAAAAATAATTTTTTTTACGTGAATAGATATTTTTTGTTGGTCCGTTCTTCGGGGGGGGGGGGGGGGATAAAAAATCGCAGATATATGTCCAAAAATTATATTTTCTACTACCCTACGAGTTTGAGGAAGAAATTGAAAGTTTGGATGGGGGCCAAATTTTCTATATTTAGCCTACCATAGATTTTGGTCATGACGTAATTTCAAGATCGAAGCAATCAACTGTGGAAAATTGAAGATTCCGAAAATTTAGGAGGTCGATTACTAAATCTGTTCTACATACATGTCTGTCTGCCTCATTCTATGAAAGCTCGATGATATTAATTTCAATTATTTCTATAATTTAATGGTTTATATTTTTTTCATGTCTAGCCTAAATTTTATAATATTTTCGTCGTTAATGTGATATCTTTTTTACGTTACTAGGGAGATAAAGTGCTACTTTATATAGCTCTCTCTGATCTTTCGGTAGTATAAAGAAGCCTTTTTCTCCCTCGTAACGTAAAATAATTTATCCAACTAGGAAAATAAATTGATTTTCAACGATTTTTATTTATTTCCCTCGCTTTGCTCGGGCAATAAACCCTCAAAATCGTCGAAAATCACTTTATCTCCCTAGTGGAATAAACTACTATTATTCTCTATCTCACGAGTATAAATTAGTGTTGCACCTTGTTCTTTGATATAACTGATAAGGCTCTGTTTGTTCAGATCACTCGGGTCGTCAGGTCTTACATAGGCCTATTTCTTCAATAGACTTTTGCGATAAAATAATTCTTTCTTGTTATCTTTTAGGTAAACTTTTTCCACAACACTATCACTGAAATAAACTACCTTATAACTAAATACTAAAAATTAAAACGAATATAAAATCTGAAAAAACTTACCAGAGGGTAAAAAAAATGGGTACTGTTTTCGTTCGACGTTACTTTCCAGTACCGTGTTGTTCGTCGGTGCTGTAATCTGAGGCAATGCCAGAGGAGGAGGTGGTGGTGGTGGAGGGATGGATTGAAAAAATTGCGTTGTAGTGTTGATGCAATTGCCATATCCATACTCGTAGTTATTCCAATTATCCGTGATCCTTTCGGGGATCGAATTAAAACTGGGTATAGCCATCGATGCGGCCTGGCTCGTGTAGAAATTATTATCGTAATCGGTCCAATCGTTGCTCAAATTATTACTCACATTTCGATCGGAAAGCGGATTAGTAAAGGCACTTCGAATATATTCGGATCGCGTACTATTCGGCACAGAACTCGCGTCAGGGACGGTGGTAAAAACATCGAATTTGAAATTAGAGTCGCTGAAAACAGCACCTTGGTCCATATCGAGCAACATCTTGTCTACTTTTTGCCTTGTGTACTGTTCTTCGTTCATAGCACAACTGCTTTGGTTTCGATTTTGGTCCGAAGTGTTGCTGTTGTTGGACACGTTAGTTTCGTTAGCATTGTTCTCCATGGCGTCTGTCGAAGGTGGTTGCCAATGCGTACTTCTTGGTATTGTTTTAGGTACCTTTATACCACTGTCCACACTTGGCCAGTTCGGACGGACCAATCGCGAAACGGTTCTATTGTTAAAAGTTTAAGTAAGACGCGAGACGAGAACGGTCGGGGTTATTGTTCAAATGAAAAGCACGGATCGTCGATATGTGTAGTAGCTTACCTATGCACGAGATCGATTGTCTATGCATTTGTATATGAAATTGGCCACTACTGCCACTCCAAGAACCGGAAACCAACATACGTGAAATAGTTTACATTTGTATTCGGTGGCGAAGTGGTGACGATCGTCCTCTGTACTGCTCTCCTGTTACCTCTGACCGTCCCATGTTACTCCTCTTGCTCTTGCTCTTGCTCTTGATCCTGCAAGTTTGTTCAGTGTAGGTATACGTATCGTATAAACCAAAAATTGCCTCGAGATGTGTCGATAAGAATGCGAAGGCGAAGTGCGAAGGTTTACTCGAGCACGTAATCCGGGAATTACGATTTGAATTTTCTTTTTTTTTTCACTTTTCTAACATAGCTTACTTACATAAAAAGGGACAGTTCACGAAAATTCTTTGATGATGAATTCTGAAGTGAGAGGGGAATGGTAGAGATTGGGTGAGAACAATTTAGTGGCCATTTTGTTGGGACTGGTAATTATTTCAGCACAGCGTGTGGTTGGCAAAATTATTGGAAATTTGCGTGGGTCGATGGGAAGAGGGTGGTTCGTCCTATTGCTTGGTAACAAAGCAGTTGAAAATTTAAATTTTGAGAAGGGATGTTGGGAGGAGTGAGATAAAAACGAGATTTTTATAAAATATCTGTACGAGTAAGTAGATCATAAAAATGTCGTATTAAATTGGATTTCTGGATTTTTCATTTTTTTTTAAATTATTCATATTACGAGTAGGTATTTATCAACATTTTTTCATAATGAAATTTATCAAAAAAAAATTAATAACTTCCTTTTCTCTAGAGAACATCGGCTAAAATGTTGAAAAATCATGAAAATTAATCAATTAATCTTCAATTCATTTTTTTTTTCATAAAAAAAAATAATTCTTGAGATTTCAAATTTCAATAATTCAGTTATCATCGTTGAAAAAGTCCATGAAAAATGTTTCAAAATACCTATGTAGGTATAATTCGATTGAAGAAAACAACTAGGTACTTAACTACTTACTATACCTACCCACTTATTCATTAAACTAAAAATTGTCGAGGTTTCGTTACTTATTTGAACTGAAAAAAAATTAGAAATTTTTTTACCAATTTTTATGATAGGCATAATTTAATATCTCTAACTTTATAATTTTTAATTCAATTATTATTAAAATAATTTTAATCACTATTATATACATTTTTTAACAATTTTCAATTATATTTTCTTCAGAAAATTTTTGAGTTAATTTTAACGAATTTCATTCTACATATTTTGAAAACTTTTCTATAAAATTTTAAGTCAGGTGATATTATTGGTATTTTGAAGACTTTTATTGCACCTTTGAAGGCATTTTTGCTGTTTATACATTTTTTGTAAAATTCCAACCTAATTTTTTGATAATTATAGGCTAATTCAGTTTTTTATTAAATTTTATACATTTTAAGCAGAAGCTGAAATCAGAAATACATTAAGGAATCCAGCAAAAAGTGATCCGAAAAATTCGTTAAGAACAAAACGTATGTATCCTAATTTGTCATTTTTTTTTTTTTTTTTTGGAAAAAATCTCTTAACTATTCTCGAGTAAAAATAATTTCTCTAATTTTTGGAGAAAAAAAGATCTGAATTTTTTTCTAGGAATAGGTAAGAAATAATGCGTACCTAAGCTATCTTACTTTTTTTTTTGAAAAAAATTCTCTATTACTTGACGTAAAATGTGAGTTAAAAAAAAACTTCAATTTTCATGAAAAAAATTCCCCAATTTTTTGCCATATTTCTAAAAAGCAGAATTCTTTCAATTTTTGAAGAAATTTTTTTTTTAGTTTTTTTAAGTTTAATGAAAAAAAATGTTTGAATTTATACACTCAGCAGTCGCTCATCTCATTTTTGTCGTGGATAGGTATGGATTTTTTTTAAATTTTTTTTTTTTTTGAACATTTTTAATGACAAAATTATTTTTTCAATCAAATGCGTGATTTATCACTTTAACTTTTTTGGTCTTTGTTGAAAGTTTGGAATTTTTTTGGTTATGTTTCGACAAATTGTGGCTTTGTTGACTTCTTTTGCTGATTTTTTTTTCAGTTGAGATTTTTTTGTGAATTTTTGTCAGAAAAATATTTTAATTTTTATGAGAAAAATTGCTCAATTTTTTGGCTCGAAAAAAAACGAAATTCTTTCAATTTTTGGAGATTTTTTTCTTAGTTTTTTTTACATAAAAAATTTCTGAATTTCTTTCTACAAACTCATCTCATTTTTGTCGTGGATATGGGAAAATCTTTTTTTTTATTTGGAATGAGTTTTTAAATTTTTTTTGTGGAACATTTTTGGGATAAAATTAATTTTAATGTTTTGTATCAAATTCGTTATTCATCACTTTGACTTTTTTGGTCATTGTTGAAAGTTTTGAATTTTTTCATCATGTTTTGCCAAATTGTGACTTTGTTGAATTGTTTTGCTGATTTTTTTCCAGTGGAGAATTTTTGTGAATTTTTGATCAAAAGTTGTAATATGTTGTATTTTTTAATACCTATAGTAGGTGTTGAGAATTTGAATTTTGATTAAAAATTGCAATTTTTTTACTTTTTGACCACTATGGCGATTTCTTTAGAATTTTTCGACAAAATTTTGATTTTTTTGAATGTTTTTGTAAAATTGTGATTTTTCATCATTCTTTTTTACTATTTTGGTCAGTGTTGAAGTTCTTTGACATTGTTTGGTCACTTTTTGCCAATTTTTTGAAATTTTTTTGATAAAAGTGTCTTTTTTAAAATGATTATTTTTTTTGTAAATTTTTGGTCAAAATTACAATTTTTCGCTGTGTTGGTGTCTGTGGTAACTTTTTGAATATTTTTGGACAAAACCTATTATTTTTTGATATTTTTTTTTGTTGTCAAATTCGTGATTTACCACTCTTTAATTTTTTTTGGTCATGTTTTGCTAAAGTGTTACTCGATTGACTTTTTTTTGCTAATTTTTTAATTTTTTTTTTCTAGAGTCAGCGTGAAAAAAATTCTGTAATGAAGTACCTAAGTAAGAAAATCTTCATTTTTTGGATAGAAAAACGCCTACTTCATAAGATTTTTTTTTGAAAAAAGTATTTGAAAATAATTTTTTGCCTCATTAAAATCATCCAATTTTTGGAGGCTAAAAAATTTTTCTTCAAAAAACAATTTTTTGGAGGAAAAAAATTATTTTCGCATTCAACATTTAAAAAGTTCAATTGAACACTCAGAAAAATCGACACCCTAAAAAAATTCCATATTCTTATCTGTGAAATTGGCGCAACCTAATAAAAAGTCCATTAACGCTTAAAAGTGATTGATTCATTAAATAGGATTTTTTTTTCTTTTAAATGAAATCTGGTTACATTTTCTTGAGGCCCCCTTTTTATGAAGAATACTTCTCCTTTTCGGAAAATCAACCTAATTCTATACCTAAGGCCCCAACTGAAAAATTTTTCAAACAAAAGTTGTGGATTGAAATATTTGGAATAGTTTTGGTTATTACGAAAATTTCACTTGAACTCATCTTTCCCCTCTAATTTTGCATAATATTTATGAAAATCACCCTTGAACTTGAATTTCACAGCTTGCACTTTTTTCGATTATGAATATGATGCAGCCAAGAGAAAAAAAAAAGTTAAAATTGTAAATGGTCGATTCGATTGTAATTTGAGCAGAAATTTAAAAAAAGTAATTATTTAATGAGCGTTTTGAATTGTAGCCTTAGATACAGAGGGGGGATTAACGTAAAGGTACAAAAAAAAAACTACCTGAATGTCTTGACAGGTACTCTCGTTTGTAACAATACAAGTGTGACGAGGGAGTAGGGTGGAAGAACACGCTTCTGGTTTTGTTGAAATCGAATAAAATATTATTTTCGAGTGGTTTAGATTCCAACGTTGATCTCGTTTCGTTGAAGTCAATTAGTCAATTCTTTGTTGGGACGAATAAATAGCATAAGAGAATCGTTTTTTCTCCCTCTAAGGATTATCTATCTATACCTAGCATCATTTCAAAAATATGTTTTTTGAAAACGTACCCATCTTGTTCATAATTTAAATATGTAGTCGAACGATTCGACGACCTCGCGTCAAATTCCGCATATTAGCATTTTATACGTATTTTTGGCCACAAATGGGATAATGAAGAGGAGCATAGAGAGGGGTCTATGGTGCATTTCGGGGATTTTGGCGGACGCACGGTAAGTCAAAGAGGCACGCCGATAGCGAGACCGAATTAGGTAACTAAATGGGAAATTGAAAGTTATATCCGAGCCACTAATCTCGCAGGAATTATGCTACTCGAAGAGGACATTTACGTAGTCCGGGTAGGATGGCTTTGGCCTGTGCTGACGAGGAAGTTGCAATGATTCGTGTGTAGAGTAGAGTAGAGTAGAGTAGAGAGACCTAGAACGAGTAGAAATTGTATAATATATGCAAATACGTAGGCTTTCGAGCTCGGTATTCGTTGCAAGAGGATGGATTTTAAGGGTTTGCTGCACAAAATGATGGAAACAGTTGCGTTGGTTGAGTTGCGAGGGCGTATTTACCTCGTCGTGGAACGTAGACTAGCTTATGGCTCTAAATCAAGAGTTGGTGGCATAATCGTGAGCGATTGATTTGCAAAAACGAGAAACGATTTGATGCTGTTGGGTAATTCTCAGAAAATCGGTAAATTTGAGTAACCAACTGATTTCTCAACTCCTGTACTATGCACAACTTTCATTTTTTGGTTATTTGTACATTATAACGTCCTTAATCCACCATGCCCAATTTAATGAATACCACCACCCCCCCCCCCCCCCCTCCCCTTGAGTACAAGTTAGTCTAAACCTCAAAATGTCCTTCGTCGTGGCCTGTAGCCCAACATGTTTTTGAAAACAGATTTCAAAAATTATGGAAATCACCATGTTTTTCTGAAAAAAAAAGTAAGTACACGTCATTAGGAAGTTCAGGGTATAGGCTAGTGTGAATGATGATCACAAAAATTGTTTAGTACAACTACACCTGATCATTGAAAACTGTAGCAAAGATTTATGTCCATCGTCGTGGCTAATTTTTAAAAATTTGTCTCAGCTCGCTGAGTGAATATTTTTTTCTGCTGAATGGCTACACTGATTTGTTACTTTTATAATAATACTATCCGCATTTGAAATTTCGAATGGCAATGCACAGAGCGATTTTTTACGTAATCATCTGTAAAAATTTCAATTTTTACAAAAATAGTGTCCATGTCGTGGCTTATCATTCCTCCGGTATAAAATATCCCATCTTCCTGAAAACTGAGAAAATGTATTCTAATTAGTAAGTATCCTATTATAGCTTATTAATAATTAATAAAATATCAGTATTATAGCTTATAGAATAACTAATTGTCGAATTGTTCATCGTCGTGGATCACGAGTGTTTGTCTTTCGTCGTGGCAATGATGAATTTTTACAGCCACGACGATGGACAATTCGACAATTAGTTATTCTATAAGCTATAATACTGATATTTTATTAATTATTAATAAGCTATAATAAGATACTCACTAATTAGAATAAATTTTCTCAGTTTTCAGGAAGGTGGGACATTTTATACCGGAGGAATGATCAAGCCACGACGATGCGAGCAAAAAAATCAAATTTTCTCAATTTCATGAAAATTTCTGTTTATGACAAATATCGGTTTGAAACATGTCCAAACATGAATTTTAGGCTCTCCAGACACCTCGAGGGACACTTGAGTGTTCCCAAAATGGCGTCACTCAGTTAATTTAAATGAAAATTTTAAAAAATAGAAAAAATCAACGAATTTCATCCAAACTCGGGATGATGGTGTATAACTACGTATTTAGTGATATACTACGACGACAATTTTTTTCGACCCAAAATGACTGTTTTTTGCGCGAAAAATGATGAAAAAATCAGTTTTTTGCATTTTTGAAGGACTTCCACCTATATAAAAAATTCTGAAAAAAATATATGATGTACATCCAGACTAGGTGTATAATATATATTTTTTCCATTATTGCACCTCTGAAAAAACTTGTCGAAATAGCCGTTAGAAAACTTAAAACGCGCATTTCACAATGAAGATAGGTTTGAAATTTTTTTTAAAAATTTCCATGGATGACCCTTGAGTATACCTAACATCTACCCGAGTTTGAAAAAATTTGGTTAAAAACTGTCAAAATCACAAATTATAATCGAAAAATCGCATTTTTCGCTCTAGGAGGGGGTGGGGGTGAGGTAGCGATCTAAAAATTTGGTCACGGGGGTTTTAGACCATAAGGACCAACTTCCACTAGTTGGTTTAAAAATTCGCTCTGGGGGCCAAATCACCCTATTTTACCCGGCTATACCCCTTTTTGAATCGTCCTCCCCCCTCCCTTTTGGGAAATCAATTGACCCCAACACCATAAAAGTACTCGGGGGCATATATATTTTCAATTACCTTAAGAAATTTTTTTTTAAAACCTCCTGAGCGGCACACTCGATCGATAATATCGGAAGATGTAACGTATCGATAAAAAATCGTTTGAAAATCTATAGATGTTCTCACGATATTATAAAGATTTATCGGTACAATTTCATAGGCAAAAAATCTAAAAACTATCGAATTCGATATAATTAAGATTTTATGACGATATTTGTCAACGATACTATCGACAAAGAATATTAAATTTATCGATTCCGATTTTCCACCTATTTTGTGCAGATATTTGAAAACTACATTATCGACAAATAATCTGAAATTTCTCGAATTCGATTTTTCAACGATTTTATGACGATATTTGAAACTATATTATCGACACGTGATATGAAATTCCTCGAATTCGATTTTTCAACGATTTTGTGGCGATATTTGAAACTACATTATCGACAAATAATCTGAAATTTGTCGAACGATTTTTCAACGATTTTGTGACGATATTTGAAATTATTTCCAAATTGGTGAAAATTTTTCTAAGTCCAACACGTCTGGAAGTACTAAACTGCCTATTATAAGCGTTTTATTGCTAATTCCTCAACGATAAGGTATGGCATAGTGGTTAAGGAAGAGGATTACCATGCAGGAGGTAGATGGTTCAAGCCCCACGGGTGGCTGATTTTTCATAATTTTTTTTGACTTTTTCTGAAATGATCCTCTTACCGCAACATGAATAATGTGTTTAGGCATAGTTTAATGTATTAATTATGCTAATTAAGGATTTTTAATTATAGAAAAAAGCTAGTAAAAGACGAAAAATCGGAATAAAAAATCGATAAAAAATCGACAGAATATCGAATTCGATAAAGTGTCGCAAAAGTTCCGCCTAAATCGTGAAATTATCTTTCGATATTATAGATATATTATCGATAAAATATCTTACTATAATCTCGAAATTTTTGCTAACTATAATTCGTCGATAATCTGTCTATATATCGAAAGATAATTTCACGATTTAGGCGGAACTAACGCGACACTTTATCGAATTCGATATTATGTCGATTTTTTAGTTCGATAATTTGTCGATTGTGCTGCTCGGGCTGTCAAATTTCTGATCTTTTACAGTAGTGAAATTTGCCGATTTTCTAAGAATTACCCTGTTAAGGGATAAATTTACATGTAGGAAAACTTCAACGTACGTAAAAGCTACGTAATTAACACCTTTGCATACGTCAACAAGTCCACAGACAAGACGAGAAGGGTAAAGTGAGACATCATCGTCGTCGGAGTTGGTTACAATAAAAATGGGTTTTTGTAGCGAGAACGAGCCAAGCGAAGGGTAAAGAAAGAAAAGAGAATTTTTAATAAGTAAAAATTAAGGGTCGGAGATGGTGTACGGGTTCGACTGTATATATGCAACTGCATCCATCCATCCGCCTTGTGCTTGTGCTGCTGTATCCTAGTTCCATGTTGGCGCGATACGCGATCCGCGCTCCCCTCCCGCTCCGTCGTATCACCCCTATTGCAGCGCACTGAGTGACAGCTGTCACGTTAGGGAGTAGTTTCCCTAAAGATTGGTCGCAGGGTAGTCACCTCTCACCAAACAGCCATTAATCATTCAAGATGGCACCCTTGCCATGACGTCACGATTCGTAAACGCATCTTTATAGTGCGGTATGCAATGCACAATACGAATCGTGTACGTACTATACGTAGACGTACGACGACTTATTCTTATATTATATTATTATTTATATTGTACCCGGCTTGTATGGCGGAGGCAGATTCTTTTATATATTTTCGTTTCGGTTTTTTTGTACGAATTTTAATATGTTGCGTGGGTTGATTTTTCTTCCTTTTGTACGATTTACTCGAAAAGAAACGGTTAAAAAGAGCTTTGCTTGGAGGAGAATTGGATTGTGTGTGTTTTTTTGTGTTTTTTTTTTGTACGACAATGGAAGATAGGTTTAATGGTGATGTTTAATTACGTCCTTTCGTCGGTTTGAATGAGTTGACTTTTTAGTATTAATTTATTTTTTATTTTAAATATAAAAATTCAGTGAACAGATTTTCAATTATTTTTACATCTAAATTTGGTTTAATCCTGATTTTTACTTCTTACTTTATCGTTTACCCTTTCCCCTTCTCTTTCCACCAACCACAGTCTACCATTTTCTCTTCAAAAGGCGAATTAAATTTTTGTTTTGTTTAAATCATTGAATACTTGATCATTTTTTGCGTCATTTTTAAATTTTTTAATATTTTGAGTATTTTATAATTTCAAAATTTTCAATGTTTAAACTGAAATTAAATTAAAATTTTTTAGAATTTACGATAGTTAATAAGGCTATATTTTTAATTTTAAAAATTCTTTAAATTTTATTCCCCTTCGAAGTTTTTTTTGTGTTTTTTAAAAAATATTTTGATGTTGAATTTTTTTTCATTGTTGAATTGAAATTAAAAAAAATTTATAGTTTTGATTTTTGCAGTAATTTCCGAATTCTAAAAATCGAATTTTTGAATTTCTATAGATAACTTATTTGTTGAAATAATAAAAAATTAATTGTTTGAAATATTTTTAAATTTTAGAATTTTTCAGTTTAAAAAATTCTTGATAGTTTCCTCCGGTTCGGGGGGGGGGGGGGTGTAGACGTTTTAAATTATATAAAGGAAACGAATTAATCTTTTAGAATAAAATTTTCGATTTTTTTCCGTGATTGGGGACTATTTTTTTTTTTTTTAATGAAAATAATATTCTATTTTGATTTTTTTTAAGTGATAAAAAAATTTCTAATTTTTTCAAAATAATTTTTAAAAAATCCAATATTTTTGGAATAAAACTTCGAATTTTATTTTCTGGAAATAAAAGCTTATCAAGAAATTATTTTTTTTTTTAAATTTTGCATTTTCATTTTTTATTTATTTAAACTTGACACTTTCAGCAGTTCTAAACTTTTATCAATTTTTAGAATTTTTAAATCTTTTGAATTTTGAACGTTAAAATATTTATGTACCTAAATATGTTATTTGTTTCAATTTGTTTGAATTTTTGATGTTCAAAATATTTTTGTAATTTTGTTGTTTGTTCAATTTTCATATTCTTGATTGTACTCGCATAATTTCAAAATTTAAATTCTTGCAAATTTTGCCCTTGTTTGAAATTTAATAGTTTTTCATATATTTTTTTTCACTCCTTGTTGCAGATATTTTTTCATTTTTTATTTTTCGAATTTACGATTTATGAATTTTTGATTCCAAGTTACAAGTTTTAAATCTTTTAAATTGTATTCGCTATTTTTAAAAATTTTAATGGATGTTTTTTTAAAATTTTTAACGTTGAAAATATTTATTATTCATTTTTTATTTATATTTTGGAATTTTTGTATTTCAACGTTCTTTGTTATTTTTTTTTGATTTTCAAATTTTATTTTTGATTGAAATTTCAAAATTTTTCTCACCAGACTCAGAATTTCCCACTCAGCATTAACTCACGCATATTTACTCAAACGCCTTGATCCTCCAAAATGTCCTTTCTGCCAAACCCCTCGCCTTCATACTTCCCATATTCTAAATTCCTGCGCCTCCTTATTAACTCAAAGAAGTCGATTCCAACTCAACGTTCCCATCCCTGAAATCCTCTCCAACAATTCCATACTCTTCGATAATGTATTTCTTTTCCTCGAAGAAATCAAACTCCTCAACTTAATCTAGAGATTCTAGTGGCTCCGGACGCATATAGCCCGCCTGAGCAGCTAAAAGCGCCGGTATTTTTATTTTGTATTTTTTTTGCTAATAAATAAATCAGTTTTCTAAATTTTGTCTATAAAAATATGGAATTTCACAGTTTAAAAACATACCTAATTTTGAAATATTTTACCTACTGTTTTTTTTTCTATGTTCAAATTTTCAAATTTCAACTTTTTCGAATGATTTTTAGAATTTTAAACTTTGCAAATTTTATCCACTTTTGAAATTTTGCATTATTATTTTGTTTCAAATATTTTGATGCTGCAAAATAATATTTTTAAATGTTTTTCCTTTGATTTTTAAATTTTCTATTTAAATTTCAAAATTTTAAACCTTCTGAATTTTATTCATCTTTAGAATTTTACACGTATATTAAATTTTCGATGTTGAAAATGTTATTCAAGTTTATCAGTTTACAAACTTTTAGAGGTTGGAAAAATTCTTTTATCATTATTCGAAATTTTTCAGGTTTTTAAATTTTAAATTTTCTGATTGCAATTTCCAACATTTTTGATTTTTTAAATATTGTAATTAAGAATTAAAAATTTAAAAAATTCTTTATTGCACTTGAACAATTCTAGTGCTTCAAAACGTGAATGAATTTTTAGAATTCTCCATGTTTGTGAATTTTTAATAATTTATCTAAGTAAGTATTTGTAATTTTTGTCCCTCTCTTAAATTTTTAGTTTTAGAATTTTTTCATTACAGTTATAAAATTTTGAATTGTTCAAGTTTGATTCACCTTAAGCATTTTGCAGTTTTTTTTATATTGCGATTATTTTAAACTTTGCAAATTTTATTCTCGTTTGGAATGTATATTTTTTATTATATTTTTTTGATATTGCATTTTTTTAAATTTCTCTATTTTTGTCGACTCCAGAATTTTTAATCTTTTAATCGCAATTTCAAAATTTTAAATTGTTTGAACTGTATCCATTTTGAAATTTCATTTTTTTTAGAATTTTTGATGTTGACATTATTATTTTTTAATTTCATAATTTTTTTCTATTTTTTAATTTTCAATTTTTTGATTGCAATTCAAAAATTTTAAAATTTTGTCAACATTTATTTTCATTTTCTTTGAAATTTTATGTTGCAGTTTAAAGTTTGTTATTGGTTCCAAAATATTTCATGTAGAGGTAATTTTATTAGTTTTTTCCAATTTTTTGATTGCCTCCCAGAAATTAAATTATTTATCTTGCAGTTGAAATCTCATTTTCATTTTTGTTGTACGTATTCTTCAAAAATTTTTGTGGATTTAGGTTTTGGTCAGTTTTTAGAATTTTTCAGGTTTTTGAATATTTAATAGGTATAGAGAAAATTTTGTAAAATTTTATTAGGTATTTTCCCCATTTTGGAATTTCTCACTTTACTTTTTTCAGTTATTTCGAATCGAATCAATTTTTTGCTCTTTAAAATTTCCAATGACTTATAGCTAGGTACTTAAAACTTTGATGAATTTCAATGAATTTTCATATTTTAAAAATTTTTCAAAGCTGAGATTATTTTAATAATTTTATATCAGTTTTTTGAATTTTTGACATTTTGATGATTTTATAATTCATCTTCAGATTCCAAACTACATAATTTTGCATTGTTTTTCCATGTAGATTTAATTTAAAAAATGTTCCCATTTTTTTTTTGCAAATTTTTCGCTTTTTGTCGAAATTAAATTTTAAAATTGAATTAAGGTTTAAATTTTGAGAGGGGGAGGGGGAGGTAGTGCGAGACCAACCAATAATTCAAAAAAATAATAAGCGAGTGAACAATCGAATTTCGACAGTTGCGCTCTTGTTACATATTATTTATTTTTAATTTGCCCCCGCCCTTTCTTACGATCTCCATATTTATAATGTTGAATTCGAATGACCCGTATTGGTTGAATTTGTAAAAAAGGCCAAGTTTGAAAAATTGAATTATTTATAGAATATTTAAATTTTCAACGTATCGACAGTTTTCCGAGAAAGTTTTCAACGTTTTTGCGTCAACCTCTCCTCCCCCCCTCCAAAAAAAGTTGAAATGAGTACCTACCTGTACCTTTAGTTGTACCTAGTACCTACCTTGGTGATTAAAGATTCTGCCTTAGAAAAATTCAAGACATAGGTTTAAAATATGAATCGTAATGTTTCACTAATTTAGGCTCAGACGAAACTATGCAATGAATTTTTAGCCTAACCCTTTATATTTGAAATTAGTCATACAATCTGTATTTATTAAAATGGAGACACACATTTCAAGCGAAACGTCTCCGTGGCAAGATTGACAATTGACTGGGTATTGATAGCGATACGTATAGGTATAAATTAGAAATTCAAGCCTAAAACTTGTTTACCGTTCGAAATACACGACAGGGGTGCTCAAAAAAGGGTTGGTAATTTGTAAAAGTGGAGGAAATTACCACACGATGGCACCTCTTGTGTAATCTGCCGAGTCTAATTAGGATCGGAATGGGGATGTTTTTTCGAAATACCTTGGCATATGTCGTGCTTTTCCGGTCATCACGTCGTATTACAGTCGAGTACTCGTACTCTCTCAGACTGCGAATGAAATTTACGCACCCCTAAAAAGTAAGAAGAAGAAGAAAAGTAAACCTCCGGCTTGATGACGCGGCTTAAAAACCGGTAGCATCGTTGTCGTGCGAAGCGTTAAAGTGACATCTCGTTAAGGTTATACCTTGTCTGGTATAGAGGCCACCAGCGCTGGTTTACCTTATCGTAACAATAACAACAATAACAATAAGGAAGATGTATCTTTTACACGAAAATATGTATTTTTGTATGTGCTATCGTCTTCGTCTTCGCCTTCGCCTTGCACTGACCACTGACCAGCGACTAGTTTAGTTTATCTTCGTCTTGCCTTGCCCTTGAAAAGGATTTTTTCCCAAAACTTTATCGTCTTGCTGGAAGTTTCGATTTCCAAGAATTTGAATTCATCGACTCGTCAAAGTTGTCGTATATTTTCGCAGAACTGTACTCTCGAGTTGTAAATTATCTATTTTGAAAATATATTCAAATGTAGGTAGATGTCGAAGGTGAAACCTCGAATGAGGATTTTCGTTCTTTGTCTGTATTCTTTTACCTATTGGCTATTTTTCAACTAATCCCCTGCCTAGATGTAGATGGAATTTCTTCGCTTAAGTGGCTCCTTTACGTCTAGGATTTTATACTAGGAAGTACCTTACCTACATACACGTAGAGTCGTAGATAGGTGAACAAATCTATTAAGAGAGTCAGTTTTTCAGGGCATTGAATTCAACTTAGGTACACCTTAATGATGCCTGTAGATAACAAAGAAGGTGTTTTTCGAACAAAAAACACATTCTGACCACGATTTTTGATTTATTATGTAAAAAAAAACAACAACAAAAAAAAACAAAAGAGAGAGACTCAAGTGGTGTAGCATTTGTATTCATCGACGTACTTGAACGTGTATTGTGTGTGGAAAAAAGAAAAAAAATGAAACACAAAAATGTGTAAGTAGGTGAAAAATTAATGACTTTTCCAAATTGACAGATTTATTTGAAAAAGAAGCGTATGCTGCAGTATTGTTTTCTTGTTACTTGGTGACTTTGGGTTCTATATGTGAGTTTGTATTATTATTATTGGATCGTAGCGTTAGGTTATTGCTTAATCGGTTGGAAAATAAATACGAAATACTTACCTATGAGTATTTGTGATTTTTTTTTTCAACGAGTTAAATTAGGAGTGAGGAATACGTACTTGAGGGAAATCGAATTAAGTATATTTTTAGTACTGTGTATAATGTTTTTTTAGGTACTAATACAATGCTGCGAATTAATTTTGAATGACGTATTTTTCAATAGGAGAGAAACAGACTGGGTACGCCATCTTCACGAGGGATATGGAACAGAGATGCGGATTTAATGCTGACAGACAGATCTGAATGCTTTTCAAAATGTATTCGAGCTTAGAATGGACATGGAATGGACGATTCTATTTGCTCAAATTTTTTTCTCAGTTTTAACATGATTTTAATAGCACAGGGAAGGGGTAAGGAATGTCAGGTATAACGACTCTGCTAAAATAACAGTCACTGAAAAATCCAAAAAATTTTCAATTAGTATAGGTACCTAAATCTCGCAATTTTTCATCTTCTCAAAAATTGTTCGATTTTTCACGACTTCTGATTTCTTTGAAGTCTTGAAATTTTTTAATTTCGCTGAATTTTGAAAAGTTGTTCGTGATTTATAAATTTTTCATGTGTTTTGTTTCAATTTTACAATATATTACATAATTTATCTCCATTCTTTTTAAATGTTTGAATAATTTTATTCATGTTTAGTAAATTGTCAAGGACGACTCCCCCTCCCCCAAAAAGATTGAACTTTTTAAAAATTTTCTCAACATTTTTATAACATGAATGTAATTGCTTATTTTTTTAATTTCTCACGTTTTGTATTCAATTTTTCCAAATTTTCAATTTTTGTATATTACCTACATATGTAGATACATTACGCAGGTACTTCATTCCTCCAAATATTTAAATTACGTATTTTGTAGATTTTTAATTTTGTACGCTTTGTTTGCAATTTTTTAAATATTGTAATTTGTTTTCTAATTTTCAGTTTCTTAAAAGTTATTTTTAAATGTGTTTGAATTTCGCAATTTCTTTAAAATTTAATTTCTTTGAAAAAATTGCAAAAAAGGATCCTTTCTCCTTTGTAAGAGGTTATGATGAAAATTTTTTTCAATTATTCCCATTTTTGAAAAAAATTGATTTTGCCATGATTACATGGTGAATTTCAAATTTTCCTTAAATTTAATTTCCTTGAAAAAATTGTTCAAAAAATTTTTTTCCTCATTATTATGGGTCTTTTGTGAGAGGTTCTGAAGAAAAAATTCTAAATTTTTGAATTATTCCCATATTTTTTGGAAAAAAACAATTTTTGCCATTACAGGATGAATTTCGCATTTTCTTTAAAATTGAAATATCTGTGAAAAAATTACTCAAAAATTTATTTTCTCATTAATTCATTATTCGGGTCCATTCTGAGAGGTTTTGATGAAAAAATTTGGAATTTTTCAATTATTCCCATTTTAGAGAAAAATTCATTTTGCCATGATTACATGGTGAATTTCAAATTTTCCCCAAATTCAATTTCTTTGAAAAAATTGCTCAAATAAATTTTTTTCTCATTATTCGGGTCCATTCGGAGAGCTTCTGATGAAAAAATTTCGAATTTTTGAAAAAATTGATTTTGCCATGTAGAAGATCCGGTGGTTTTGCCGGATCTTTTTCCATTGCGAATTTCAAATTTTCCTTAAATAAAATTTCTTTGAAAAAATTGCTCAAATAATTCATTTTCTCATTATTCCGGGTCCTTTGTGAGAGGTGATATGAAAAAATTCTAAATTTTTGAATTATTCCCATTTTTAAAAAAAATCAATTTTTTCCATTACAGGATGAATTTTGCATTTTCTTTAAAATTCAATTTCTTTGAAAAAATTACAAAAAAAAATATATTTTCTCATTATTCGGGTCCTTTATGAGACGTTATGATGAAAAAATTTGGAATTTTTCAATTATTCCAATTTTTGAAAAAAATTGATTTTGCCATGATTACGTAATAATGGTGAATTACAAATTTTCCTTAAATTTAATTTCCTTGAAAAAAGTGCTCAAAAATTTTTTTTCTCAGTATTCGTGTCCGTTCTGAGAGGTTATGATGAAAAAATTTGGAATTTTTCAATTATTCCCATTTTTGAAAAAATTGATTTTGCCATATATGTAAAAAGATCAGGTGGTTTTGCCAGATCTTTTTCCATGGTGAATTTCAAATTTTCCTTAAATACAATTTCTTTGAAAAAATAGCTCAAATATTTTTTTCCTTATTATTCGAGTCCATTCTGAGAGGTTCTGACGAAAAAATTTTGAATTTTTCAATTATTCCCATTTTTGAAAAAAAATTGATTTTGTCATGAGTATTCCACCTGATTTTCAATTTTCATTTTTTTTTTAAATTAATAAGTAGTGAGGTATATAATTTCTAATTGGGACGAAAAAAAATGAAAAATGTTGATTTTTGAAGTAAAAAAATTGTTACTATTTCAATTTCTATAGGTAATTGACAAATTTTCAAATTTTTAGTTTTTAGAAATATTACAATTTTATAGTTTTCCTAAATTTTCCAGTTCTTTATGATTTGTTAAGTTCTTACATTTTTAAACAAAAATTTCCAATTCCTTTTTAATTTTTTCTTGTAATTTTCTGAATTATTATTATAATTAGCTAAATACCTAGTTATACCAATAATAATTATTTTTTCCAGATTTTCTTGCTAATAAAAAATATAATTTCTCAAAGAGATAAAAGGTCTATTCAAAAAATAAAAAATAAAAAATAAAATAAAAATATCCTTAAAAAGGAAATCTCATGAATTTTAAGAAAAATAAATTGGGTATCTGGTAAAAGAAATCCTCCATTATTTAATCTTTTTTAACCATAGGTATATTTAATTGACTAAATTTTAATCTTGCTGCTCAAATCATTGGCTACCTAGTACCTACACGTAGAAATCAATGAATACCTTTGATTGAGTACTGATTTTATTTCGGTGGTTAGATGGCTATTTTTATATCTAGCACCATTTGAGATCAGCTTTCAATCGAGGCGAGTCTGAACGTGTACACTGGAGCTACCTACGAATGGTTTAAGTGCCTATTCATTTATTCTAAATCGAGTTAACTCGTTAGGTACGATAATAATTTTTCATTCTATTTTTATTATTTTCTTCCAATGTATTTCTAAAGATAAACCTACATGTGGTGTACTTGGAATTAGATTGGGATTTTCCTCGAATTCAGTACGAGATACCTTCAACTTTTCCAAGTTTATCAATTTTCTGGAAAGTTATTTTTCAATAATGTTTATACTTCACGTGAACTGACTGTGGTTTCAGATTCTTCGAAAAACGACCTCAGAAACACCATCTGTGTTGCTGGTTGTGCAATGAGCCCTCATTTAATGTATCCGAGATGACCAAGAGAGCAGAGTTGTTCACAAGGGATGCTGTGCTGGTTCATTTTTTCTACGCAAGAGTGCAGCAGACGTTGTCTAAGGGAGTCCAATCAATGATTGTGGATTTTAAATTCAAGTACCTACACTCGAACGACGACGTACGCACTTCTCGTTGAAAGTATTTTTTCCCCAACCATATCCACCTATCCAGACGTACCTATGCTTTTTCAAAAAAGTATAGGTAGTTATATTTTTCAGAGTAAATTATCGATTGGATTTGGAAAAGTAGAATAACGATCGAATGGATCTGAATTATTTACAAAGCAAATTGTATAATTATATCTTTGGAATAAAAGTATACTCAACTCGAATAATATGGATTTTTCGAGCCTACTTTTAACGTGTAGGTAATTTTTGTCATTGGTAGGTTTGAAGGATATTTAAATTGAAATTATTTTTTCGTTGTTCTTATTTAAGTATTAATTGTTTTGGTAAATTTTGATTTGTTTCGTTTAGTTCGTTTATTGATTGGTTCGCAGAAAATGGAATCGATAAGCTGCTGGAGGGAACTTCGCGTTGTGCAATTATTTGTTCGCTTTGAGGGGAAGAATATTTTATTAGGAAACACCTGACGTTGGATATTTTGATTTTGGGGCCATATATATTTTATATGTTTTTAGTAAATCAAAAAGCATCTCAAGAGTATTGCTCATTGAAAGTAGGTAGTTACCTATCAAATAATAATTGAAATATTTAAAAATTTATTTTTATACAATTTTATTACTTAGGTGCACAATTTCAATTCTTGAAAAACTGAGGAGAAAAAAAATCATCCACATCGTCAAGCCCAGGTCGCAGCATCTCTTTCAACGACGTAAAATATTTCACTTTTTTCCTCTCTTCAAGATGTTACGTATTTTTAGAAAAATAATACAATCGACGAAGCAGCACGTAGGAAACCGCAACGATCACGGAAAAAGTTAGCTGAAAAAAGGGGTCTTTTTTTGCGGACGTGTGAAACAAGAAACAAGTTCACAGATTCGTAGGTACTCGTTTGCCATACACAGCTCACATCTCTACGTTTCGTTAGCTGGCTGAAAAACGCTTTTGAATTTCAGTCTCTCGTCGCTGCGAACCATATCGGGTGAAATTTTAATATCGCCTGAATTCTACCAGGTATTCCTCTCGCCTATCTTCGAAGATATTTTTTCACTCTGTCGTGGTAAGTTCGTCTCGACGAAATAATTTATTGCCTCGGAAACGTATTCTCGAGATGAAATCGAATTCTGGGTAAATTTTTAATACGATTTTGCAGATTTGCGGTCGTCGAGGAGAAGGAAACGAGGTTTCGAATTTGAAATGCGATTCGGTACGAGATGGCAGTCCGATCTAGTTCTGCTGTTAATGAATTAGCTATCGCGAAAACGTAAATGAAAACTGTCCGAAAGCCTGGGTAGGTACTTGCAGGTTGGTGTGAGTTTGTGCGAAAAGAGAGGTAAAATAATGCGGTTTATTATGCGTGTTTGAATATTTAATATAAGTATAGGTAACCGTAAGTGTATGTATTTTCGGTGTCGTTAGCTCGACTATCTCTGAATAGATATACTTTTAAGCGTATGCATGAACAGATTATAAAGGTTTATCGTGTACCTGACAAGGTACCATGTACACGAGTATGAGAGCAACGCATATGAAACCTCAAATTAACGTAGAATTCCATCGTCGACGAATATGATCTGCGAGAATGTATTTATTTAGACGACCAAGTAGGTGGGTAGCTGAAGAGGGGGCATTTTAACGAATACGTTGTATGAATATTAAATTCATCCGCGAAGCTTTGAAAGAAAAACCTGTAGGTACATCGTGGTATTATTTTAATTTTTAATTAGAGCGAGGAAAAAAACACATTTTTGGAGGGCAATTCGTGGTTTAAAAAGTTGAATTGTTTGACGACCACAGTGAGTCACTTATCGAAATGAAATTTCATCTCAAAGGCATAATAAGTTCAACGTACTCGTCGAGTAATTAATGTTTTCAGACTTGAGGCCGAACTAGCTCAGATTAAATCAGAAATATTGATTTTTTTTTAAATGAAAATTTTTAAAAATTCGAACTTTTTTTATCAACTCTAAAGCCCCAAATAAAAAATAATTTCGAACAAAAGTGATGTATTTTGATCTGAGAAATAATTTTAATTATTACAAAAATTTTAGTTGGACCACTCCCTCCCCTCCAAATTTGCATTATCCGTATAAAGCTCACGAGGGTGGAGTGAAAAAAAAAACATATCTCGGATTGTGACCATATGCTCGGAGGTGGTTCATTTTGAGATGAGAACCACTTAAAAATGTTTTTTAGCCTCCTACCTCAAAGGGGAGGTAGCTAAGGGTCCTCAAAGTAGGACCACTTCTGGAAAAAAAACGCTATTTTTGCCACTTTTGGGTAGTGCCACCTGCAGTTTGAGTTTCTGCACCTTCCTGGACCATCGAGATTAAAACTTGATATCACTTTTCTCACCTTACCAGGGGGGGGGGGGGGGGTTGAAAAGTTGCAGATCGCTGAAAAATCAAGATTTTCGAATTACAAAAAATTGAAATACCATCTGCTTGGTACCAAAAATGACCTTAAAAACCCCCTTTTGACGCAAAAAAATTATTTCGATAGAAAAAATTGAAAAATTTCATGGCAGGGTTGCTAATTTTCAATTTTTATAAAAAACAAAATTTTCTTTTTTTAAATGGTAAAAATCGATTTTTTAGAAAAATCAAAATTTGGCAACCATGCAATGATTTTTTTTTTTGCATCAATAGGAGCCATATGAGTCCAGTTTTGGTACCAAGTAGATGGCATTTTTTATTTTTTGAAATTCGAAAATTTGGATTTTCAGCGTTCTGCAACTTTTCAACCCCTTATGGTCAAATTCTGAGATTTTTTCACTCCATGCACCTTGTGTACAATTTACATACTACGTATAACGCAATATTGGAGGAGAGGGAGTGGTGTAATCGGAATTTTTCTTATGAATAAAATTATTCTAGAGACCTCAATGTACAATTTTTGTTAAACAAATTTTTCAATTAAGGTCTTAGATACAGAGTTAGAATGATTTTTGGAAATCGAACAGGACCTAATTTCCAAAAAATCTTTCTATTTCTTTACCTAAAGCTCTAATTGAAAAAAATTTCAAATAAAAGTTGTATATTAAAGTCTTTAAAATAATTTTAGTTATTACAAAAACTTTGATTGGACCACTCCCTCTCCTCCAATGTATTATACATATGTGATTTTCATACGTATAACAGAACTTATTCTAACGTGCATCTCCAAAAAATATAAATGCAGTTCCAAAAGCTCAAGCACCTATTAATGTATTCATTTTAAAAAACAAAAAATCAAGAGAAATCACCAAAATTTTTCGAAAAATGGACAGAATCCATTAATATTTTAGTACCTGGTTTGTTTTTTTTTTTGAGGAAAAAATTTTAATAATTTAATTTTTTTTTAATAAATATACAGTAGAACCTCGTTAATTGGAGCGAAAGAAAATCGGATGTCATGAAAATTCGGATAATCGATTTTTCGTTTCTTTTTTGGAAAAATGAAACAAAAAAATTCATTTTGCAAAATTTTTATAGAAACGACTGCACAAACAGAAAGCAATGGAAAAAGTAAACTGTGAAATCACTTCGGATTAATCTAAAACTAATAAAAAAAATAAGTTATAAAAAAATTCTAAATTTTTTGAGACCTTTTTAAAAAAAAAAAAAAAATTGGATAAGTTTCATTTTTATTTTTTTGAAGAGAAGAAGAAATACTTAATTTTTTGGGAATAAAAAAAATTTCTTGCTTCTTATTTTCTTAGAATAAAAAAATGGAATAAGAAAAATCTTAATTATTTTAAATAACATTTTTGATTTTTTTCGTGATTTTGGACTTATGTAAATAAAATTGGGATGTACCTACTTCATTTTGATTTTTTCAAGAAAAAAAACCATTTTTTTATAAATGAAAATTTAAAAAAAATTTTGGAATAAAAATTTCAACATTTTTTATGGAAATGAAGAATTTTTTTGAAGCATCAATAGGTATAAGATCGTTTGGATATCGGATAATCGGAAGAAATCTGTTGTAATTTTTTGCTCGGATAATCGAGAAATCGGATAATCGGAAGTCGGATAGTCAAAGTTCTACTGTATTTTTTAAATTTTTGACAAAAAAATCACCTTTTTAAGGGGAAAAATTAACGAAATTTTGTAAAATAAAAAATATCTATATCAATTTTTTTGGAAGTAAAAGAATAGGTGAAAACATTATCAATTTTATTGAAAACAAGCCCTTCAATTTTAATAAGAAAAGCACTCCTTTTTTCGGAGAAAACATTTGTGTTAGGGGGATAATATATAATATTTTTTTTTGAAATTTTGTGGAATAAAAAAATCAATCTTTATGGAAAAAAAATCCGAAATTTTTTGAAATAAAAATTTATAAATCTCAATTTCATTTTTTTTGTTGAATTAATAAGAGTAAAAGAGGTTAAAAAAATGTTTCAATGGTATTGAAGAAATCTTCAAGTTTTTGGAAGAAACCCCCTTTTTCCTTTTTTGGGATAAAAAATCTCATTATTTTTGAGAAAAATCTTTCGATTCAATTTTTTAGAATTGAATACCTTTTCTCAAAATTTAGGAGAAAAATGTAATTTTTTTTGAAATTTATTGGTATGAAAAAATCTCTTAATTCGTTTAAAGAAGAAAACCTGAATTTTATTGGAACGAAAAACATTCATTATCGGTCTCAATTTCTTTGAAAAAAAAATATCTACATTTTTGGAGAAAAATATCTTAATTTTTTTTAAATAGGTAAATCTCATTTTTTGGAGAACTTTTAATTTATGGGGAAGAAAAGTCTTTCAATTTTTCGTAGAAAAAATTTCAATTTCTTAGAGGGAAAATATCTCACAATTTAAAAAAAAAATAAGTGAAAAGTTTTTCAACTTGAAAAAAATTGCAAGTGGATATCGCACTACCACCTGCCCTCCTCTCCACACATCAATGTGGAGCCGGTCCTGGTCGAAAATTGTAATAAAAATTTGCCAAAATTTCCCAAGTGGGATATGGAACTGGTCTCGGTAATGGAGCCGTGCTTGTGCAGCTGCAAATTACTCGACCCGAGCCTAATTTAAGTTGATTTTTGTAAAATTCTGCCATTAGGTAGGTTAAAGTTTTGCGGAAATTGTGTATTCGAATGATGAAGTGGGCCTGGCTTGTAATACTGGCCAGTGCCAGCCCATCGCATCTCGTGCCGGTGGCCTCGTAAAAAGCAACGTGTATAACGTGCAAATATACCTGGATAAAAGAGTTGTTAGTAAACTTTTCTGATTGGTTACGACTATTAATCATTCCTTTAGAAGCGAGCAGGGTGCACGGAGGTAATTCTTGGTGTTCATCGTAACGTTTTGGCGCAATGTGAGCCGCGTAGAGCGGAGCGGCGCGCCGTGGCCGCGGCGCAGACCCGGAATATTTTACCTAGTCCCGGGACCCGGGAATTCGGGCTACGTTTTGTCATTCGACGATATTCTGTTTTTAAATCCAAATAATAGCCCCAGTACTGTCAAACCCGTTTCGCAATCGATTTTTAATTATTTCCAGCGATAAGTACGCGTACACGTACCGTGTGTATTCCGCAGTGCACGTATCGAGATAAGAAGCTATATCTGGGTATGAATCCGTAGCTGTGTGCTGTGGAGATACGTATCGAGGGTGTCTGTCTATGTACCCGGGCGTTGGTGCGATTTTTTTTTTCGTCCATTGATTTATTATTGATGGGGGTATCACGTTCGAGGGCTGATTTGATGTTTCCTCTTTTTTTTGGGCAGAAATGTGCAGCTATTTGAGACTGGAGAGATGTATTTACCGGAGCTGTGACAGTACCTAGGCATTTGTGATGTTTCCTGCGCAAGTTCGCATGTACTTACCAAATCTACTAGACTAGTTTTTTGATAATTTTGTATCAATTTTTTACTTACTATTATGGTGTTTTTATTCAAATTTTCTCGCACCCATCTCCCTCTGACTTGTTGAATTTTATAAAAGAATTTCTATAAATTTTTATAGCTCTCTAATTTAAAAAATGAATGCTGTCTTCTAGCCAACCCTCCCCTTCCCTTCCTCCTTTAATAAAAATTTTGAAAATTGAATTACGTTGCAAAACGTTTAAAGTTTCATGTTCCTCGAACTCCAAGGTCTCTTTTTGAGAGAAAACGTGTTTAGTGTTTACAGAAGTTTTAAAATTTTTATTGAGCAACTTGTGGATAAAAAATGCCAAAAAAATATTTTTTTGTTGCACTTTTTTAAAAATTGAAAAAATTTTCATTGAAATGGTATAAATTGTACTTAATTAATAAATAGGAACCTACATGATTTTTAACAGGAAATTTTGAGAATTGAAAAAAAAATGAAAGTATGGAAGAGAAATGGTTACCTATTGAATATAAATGAGAAAAATACCTGTCAACGATTTTTTCTAATAAAAATAAGTACCTACGTGAATTCACAAAAAAATGGAGTAAGGAGGGGGATGTCGGATATTTTGGGTAATTCGATATTAGGAAAATTCAAGAAATCTGATGTTCTTTTTCTTTCAAATTTAAAATTTTTTCGAGTTGAAAGTTGTTTTTTTTTTTTTTTTTTTTGCTGAAAATTAACATCCCTCCTCAATTTTTAGTCATTTGTTTCAATTTGATTCTTATTTCAATTTTTGATTTTTACCGATTGAATTCAATTTTGATTTTCCACAATTTCCTTCGATTTTCAATTTTTTATTCACTGAGTTCTTTTCAGTTTTCAATTTTTTGTTTTCGTTTTTTCCAATTTTTCAATTTTTGAATTATTATTTTTTTTTCAATTTTAGTTTTTTTTCCTGATTTGTAGTTTTCTTGTATTTTTTCTATGCTTTCTGATTTTGAATCAAATTTTAATTTTTTTTTAACTTTTAAAATTCACTTTGATTTTAAACTCTTTTTTCAATAAGTAGATATTCAATTTTTAGACATTTTCAACCCTTTAAATTGATTAAGGTACAAATACGTTTTACAATTTTCGGTCAATTTCACATTATATTCATCTTCGCTGAATTGTTTTAAATTTTTATTTTTTCCTATTTCTATTTTTTTTTGCCTTCATACTTCGTTCGATTTTCTGTAGTCATTCAATTAAATTAATTTTTTTAGGGCTCAATTTTCTTCGATTTTCAACAACCTGCCTATTTCAACTTTTTTTATTTAAATTTTCAGCTATTTTAAAATTTATTTTAATTTTTACTTGAATATTTAAAAGTTTTAAATGTATTTTTTTCTGAAGTTCTATATTTTTATTTTCAATTTTTCCAATTTCTTGAACCTGTAGTATTTTGATTTTGAATGTTTTTCAACATGTAGTCAATTTGTTCTCTACTTCTGATTTTTTCACTTGTTCACTGATTTGACTTCTTTTTCGTTTCTCAGTTTCTTACTTTTTTCAATTTTTTTACAGTTTTTAATAATTTTTAATTCATTTTGATCTATTTTTTTCAATATTCTGTAATTTTTTTCACTTTCTAATTTTTGAAATTGTCTACATTTTCTCGATTTTCTCAGCCATTTTCAAATAATTTCAATTGCTACCTACCTACTCGTAGTTACTTGTCTTCATCATTGTTTAAAATATTTAAGTTCATTTTTTCCCAATTTTTCCTAATTTTTTTTGTAATTTTTATTTATTTTGCTTCAATTTTTTTTTAAATCGATTTTTCAATGTTTTTCAATTTTTTGCCATATTAAACTTTGATTTATGCTCAATTATTTAAAATTTTAAAATTCCAATTTTGTTCAATTTTTGGGGTTTTCAAAATAATTTTAGTTTTTACTCCATCATTTATTTCTTTATTTTTTTAAATCATTGATTTTATTTTTTTTTAGTCCTCTGCAAACTTGTTCAGTTTTCTGTAATTTTAATTCACTTTGCTTTGAATTTTTTCCAGCGGTCAATTTTATTCTTTTTTTTTTTACATTTTCTCCCAATTTTTTGTCATTTTCAAATTTGAAATATTTCAATATTTAGGCAATAATTGTTTAAAATTTTTTTAACTCATTTTTCCGATTTGCTGTAATTCTTAATTACATAATTACCTATTTAATTTTGATTATTTTTTTTAAAATTTTTGTTATTTTCACAATTGTTTTTGTTATACTTAGTTAGTTACTCCATAATGTTTACTTTAAAATTTTATTTTAGCATAGTATATGCTTTTACGGAGACCAAAATAGAAAAAAACGACAGGAAAATCCGTCACAAAAATCCGTCACGAAAATCCGACACCAAAATCCGCCCCCCAATTGGGTTAGGTTAGGTTATATTAGGTTAGGTCTGGATGACATAAAAAAAACTTGGAAAATTTTCAATAAATTCGACTTTTTAGACATTATGTCAGACATTTCGAAACTTGTAATTTTTTTTAAATTTTATGACTTTTAGACATTTTTCAGACATTTTGTCTTTTTTTGAAATGTTATTACTTTTAGACATTTTCTAGACATTTTGTTAGACATCTGAAACTTATAATAATTTTTTTTTAGAAAGATGACTTTCTGACATTTTGAAACTTAAAATTTTTTTTAGAAAGATGACTTTTAGACATTTTGAGACTTTCCGACACCAAAATCCGACCCCATTGAGTTAGGTTAGGTTTGGATGACATAAAAAAACTTAGACAAATTTTCAATAAATTCGACTTTTTAGACATTTTTTAGACATTTTGTCAGACATTCTGAAATAATATGACTTTCAGACATTTTGTCAAACATTTTAAAACTTGGAATTTTTTAATAAATTTAATGGCTTTTTGATATTATTTTAGAAATTTTATGACTTTTGGACTTTTTTAATTTTTTAAAGTAATTTTGTGACTTTTTGGACATTTTTTCAGAACTTCTGAAACTTAGAAATTTAAAAAAAAAATTCTTGACTTATTATTTCAAAAATTTTAAAGTTAATATTCGTGATTTTTAGACATGTTGTCACGTGTAGTGAATGTTATTAATTTTTTTTAATTTTTTTTTTTATAAATATTATGACTTTTAGACATTTTGTCAAACTTTTCTATTTTTAGGCTTTTTATCAGACATTCTTAAACTTGAATTTTTTCAATTTTTATTATCAGGGATTCTTAATTTTATTTTTTTATCAATTTTAAATTTCCATGGAAGTTCTTATTTATTTATTATAATTTTTACCTATTAGATTTTTAAATTATACCAAGGAAATTGATTTTTTTTTTAATTTTTAATTTTGATTTTTTTCAAAGCCTATTTTGTGTTAATTTCTATTTTTTTTTTTTTTCAATTTTCTACGTTCTTCAATTTTAAATACTTAGTCGCTCAGAATTTTTTATTTTGTAATTTTTTTACATTTTTTTTTTTTTAAATTTATAGTTCTTTTTTAAAAGTTTATTACATTTTCCCCAATTTTTGGCTATTTTCCAATTTACTCATAAATAGGACTTGATAGTTTAAAAATTTTCATGTTGTTTTTCTTAATTTTTTTCGTTCTTTACCTTAGTCACTTGAAATGAATTTTTTTTCTGATTTTCTACCATTTTCAAATTATTTTTATCAACCAATTTATATTCAAGTTCAATTTCTTAAAATTCTATTTTCTTTCAAATTCTTATTTTTTTTACTCTTTAAAATTTTCTATAATATTTTTGATTTAATTTTGATTTACCATTTTTTCAATGCTAATTTTTTTTAATAACCAACTTTTAATTTTTTAATTTTTTCCAATTTTTGACTATTTTAAACAAATTTTAAAGTAAGCTTAATATGTTTTTTTTTCAATTTTCAATTTTTTTCTGATTTTTGTCTTTTTTATTTTCGCCTATTTTCTATAATTTTTCGCAGTTCAATTTTTTCATATTATTTGGGTTTTCAATTTTATTAAAGTTTTCAGTGATTTTTATTTTATTTTTATTTTGAATTTTAACCAATTTTCTTTATTCATAGGTTTTTAAAATATCTACTAAATTTTTCAATCTTTGATAATTTTTAATTTAAAAAAAAATATTTTTCCCAATTTTATTTTATTTTTTTCATTTTATTCAACTTTTAGTCATTTTTAATTTTTTAGTTTTTTTTTTGAATTATATATTTTTTTAAAGTATTCTTATTTTTTCAAGTGTGTAAACTTTTTCAATTTTTTTTCGATGTTCGAATTATTTTTTCAATTTTTCATGCCTCTTTCAAAATCGTGGTAAAGTTGAAAAGTCGTCAAAAAACAAGTACCTACTCGTACATCGTAAACTGAGAAAAATGGCACGTGTCAAAAGTGTAAAGTGACACGTGTCACAATGCATAAATTTTGACACTAATGTTTGGTATGTTTGAAAAAAAAATGTAGATTTTAACTTTTACAAAAAAAATACTCTATGATTACAAAAAATTTAGCAGATAACTTCATCGTTGCAATTTAACTGTCGAATGGTGGTAATCCGTTACAAAAGTTATTCTCAAAATTTATACTCTAATGTAAAAAATTCTCCTCTTGGAAGGAGTTTTTTCTTCTCCGTTATCAGCCTCGAGTGATGAGTATATATAATATCTTCAGAACAATGTTTGAATTTCAAACATTAGCTTAGAAATGAAGCAAATTTTAATAATAACTTGGACGATATTTTTCTTCCAAGTTTATACAGTTTGATTTTACAATAAAAATAAAAAAATAAGAAAAAAGCTTCGGGCATATTTTCGGTACGAACGATGATGCTTTTTTGTCGATGGTAAAGTTTCCATAGTATTATAGGTAGGTAAGTATTTGTATCGTTTAGCGAGGAAATGAAAAAAAGGACGTAGAATGGGTAATGGGTATAGATTCATAGAATATTGTTTCGATTGGTGTAGGTATTACGTGCCAGGTAATACGAAAAGGGGTGCTTAAATTTATACCAGAATGTGTTCGCTTCGGTTTTGTCGTTTTAATGATGATTTAATGAATTGCTGCGGAATGTGAAATTATTTGCAGTAGGTATGCATAGATATCTACTGGATAGGTTACGTAAGTGGGCAATATTATTCTTTCACACGCCCGCCGTATTTATAAATTCGATATGAAAATAGAGATTTCCGCTCAATACCCACGGTCGTAGCAGAAAGTATAAGTTTAAGAAGAGAAAGCGCAGGAGAAGCGGAGAGAGATAGAGAGAAAACGTCGAATCGACGTGACGAGGCCATCAATAAATTATTTTTCTGCACGAGTTTCAGTTATTCTTTCCAATATCTTTGGGAAAATTCACCGAAGCGTTAATATTTACCTTTTCGAATCTGTTGAATTTAAAAGCTTTATATTTTCACGAACGAATTCTCCCAACTTGCTAAAAATTCATAGCCTGATTCCCGGAAATAATCTTTTGAAAAGGTAAATGGCTACGCCGTTTTAAGTTTCTTTTTTTCACCGATTTTTTTTTTCGATATCCGTATTTTACCCTGTTCCTGTTGGCAAACGTGTACACGCACAGATTATTTTAATTAAAATTTATAAATGTATACTTTTGATCTGTCGAATCGACATCGACGCACTTTATCTGATGCTTCGACCTCGTATGAGCTCGGCCCGTTCGTGTCCTACTTGGTCGATTTGTTTGCACCGAGCCCGGGGCTTTGATCTGGTATGTTTCTGCGTTACGTTGTTGAATTGTAGGTACGTTTGAACGGGTGCGATTTCCATAAGTCGATCTTCACACAGAAGGATTTTACTTTGCTCAAAGGGATAAAATTCATGTGTATTCATTAGAGTCGTCGTTTTGCGGCGACGAGAAAGAGGGAATTTGTTTTCTAAGTAGGTTCTCGTTTCGTTCCTGATGCTTTGTGTAAATTGCGAAAAAGGCAATGTTGGATAGATACTTTTGCTCGTGCTCCTATTTATTTTCGATCTTTGATATTTTGATGAAATAGGTATCGTGCTAGGTATCTAAGAGATATAAGGGTGCAAATTTCGATTAACATATCTTTTTACTTACCTATTATATTTTACAGAAACAGGGAAGAGGAGCAATCATCCTTTTTTTTCATTATGTATCTTTCGAAGCTTTTTTTGCTCCACCCGTTGACTTTTTGAAAAATTGATATAGTGTTTTTGTTGTAAATTATATGTGCTTTAATTTTGTTGACGACTACTTTTTTGTTTAAAGCAACATTTGAAGAGTTGTGAGCAACGAGGCCCAGAAGTTTGAAAATTACTATTGCAAAACTTATAAAGGGCCCCAAATCTTTTTTAAAGAGGCCTCAAAATTTTTTCAAGAAATTATTTTTAAATTAATAAATTCCTGAAAAATTTTCCTTAAAAATTACTTTCTCTTTAAAAATTTTCCTTGAAAAATCTTCTCATAGGAATAAAATTATTTTGGAGAAAAAATGACCTGAAAAATATTCTTGCATAAAATTCTTTCTGAAACCCTTACCACCCCCCCCAAAAAAAAAATTCGAAATCTGTTTGGTTGAAAGACTTTTTCAATGAAAAGTGATATTTTCATAAAAAATATCTTTACACTCAAAAAATTGAGAAATTTTTTTATTTAAAAAAAAAAATTGAGATTTATTTTTCCAAAAAAATAAGAAAATTTATCCTGAAAAAAATTGCAAAAAATTGTACCTACACAATTGTTTTATTCCCCACCAAAAAATCCACAATTTTTTTTCTATTGATCAAAAAAATATTAAAAACATTCTTTAATTCAATTTTTTTTCCCAAAAAAGCCTAGAAAATTTTTATTCCAAAAACTCGAGAAATTTTTATTTTTATTTCCAGAAAAATAAGAAATTTTTGTCTGCAAAAAAATTGACAAACTTTTTCTCTGATAATATTGACAAATTATTTTTGATTTTTTTTTTTTTTTTTAATACTTACTACCTGCAATTTGCATATAAAAAAAATTTCACAAAAAAATTGAAAATTTTTTTATCAAACAAATTATCTCTGCAATAAAATTGAAAAATTATTTTTTCCCAATAAAATTAAAAGACTTTTTATTCAAAAAAAAAAATAAAAATAAAAAATTGAGATTTTTTTCAAATTAAAAAATTTTTCATTCCAAAAAAAAAATGGAAATTTTTTTGAATGGATACTTTTGTTCATTAATTTTCATTTTGGCATATGTATTTGAAATGATAAAATTTGAGGTTCCAATATCAAGAGGCCCCATATTGTAGCTGCAATACTGAAACATGTGTCTGTGGGCGCCTCTGGTTGTTAGTGATTAATAATGAGATGGTCCATTTGGGTACAAGAGTGTTTATTATTTTCGATTTTCGATTTTTTTTTGTCTCATCCTCCAGAGTTGTTCATTTTTACGAGAAAATAATTTCCCATTTTTCATAATTTCTATTTTTGTTTCCTTTTTCCTCAAACTGAATTTTAGATCCACTTGCCTTCATAAAAAAAAAAAAAAAAAAAAAAAAAAACAGTAAAATAAGACTAAAAAAATGGTGTAAATTGCATTTTAGGTTACATGGAAATTTTTTCTTTAAAATGTTCCTTTCGTTGTCCTAATCAACGAAAACAAAAATCCTCAAACCTCACCCTTCGGGAATGACCCCAAATGTAAACCCAAAATGATCCCTCGTCATTTTTTGCTGATAACTCTTTAAATATGCGTTTAAACAGAAAAATGGTTATATTAAAATTAAATTAGATGAAATTTGCAACAAAAAATTTTATGTTCATTTTTTCAAAAAAGTGAACAGGTGGCGCAAAAACGAACGTCGAAATATATACAGGATTAAAAAAATTAAGAATTCTCCCCCTTTTTCGCGAGTAAGATACAATGTCACTATTTACTTGTGGTTCGATCAAAAAACTTGTTAATAATTGAAATGAAAATTCTGGCTAGATTGAAAAAGTTTAATTGCTTTGAGAAATTACAATTCACAAGTAGGTGTTTGTAACTTTTTTTCACAGACAAACTTCTATATCTTTTTTTTTGTAACTATGTAATTAGTACGTAAGATATACCTATAAATTCGCCAATTCGGTGAGAGGCGTAAGCAAAGCAGTTTCCAAGTGGGGGAAAAATTAGAAATTTGCCAACTTTGCCTAATTCTTGTAATTATTGCTTAATTTTGCCAACTTTGAACTCAGAATTGCCAATTTATTCCGAACTTCTGATGATAATTTTAGTAATTTATTGTCAATGTTATTTCTTTACAGTAATTTTCCATCATAATTTACACCAATTGTTTAACCAGCTAGAATTTTTATTCCCCTGAAAATCCCCCAATCGAAGATATTCGCCTTTTATAGGAATCAACGACGACTTTTAGTGGCAGGAAAAAAATTCAGCATCAGCCGAACACCACCAGCATCTGCACAGTGCACACAAAGCTATGTTTTCCGGCACAGCTCCTCGTACCTCGTACACCGAGCTTATTCCCCTATTTACGTAGATACGTTTTACTACGCCACCTTCACCTCTTGCCACTATGAAAACTGAAAAGAGTAAAACGGAAGAAATGCGAGTATAATACCGAACACAACGAGTATTTTAATGGGCATTTTCATTATAATCATTAGGTCTATGATGATGATTCGAATAACAATCGCTTTCTCGCCATAAAATGACACTTGGAACAAGCTGTCATATTAAAATTGGCAACGTTGCCGAAACTTTGTTAGCATCAGCAAGTTTTTCACACCAGTCGAGATTCGGCGCGTGTAATACGTAACTTTAAGGTTATTTAAATTTTTTTCTCCCGCAGAACGCGGCGGCTTTTTGCGGCGCGGTGCGGTGTTCAAAAAGGGTAGTAAAAGTGAAACGACGTATGGGAGGTTTAATTTTGGAAATGGAGTGGAACTTGGATAATTCGTGAAGTTTCGATTAATCCGAAGCTAGATATATTTACGCAGACTTCTGGCCCAGGAAAATAAGGAAATTAAATTGTACTTTGAGTGAGCAAAAATGTGAATATTCAAGTATTCTTTCGGTGTACTGATTAGCCAACAAAAAGTCTCATGAACTTCATCTCTTTGAAGGTTCCTAAAAATGTGGACATAGGGTGGCTTTTACTTTGGATTTTGGAATTTTGTACGTCTCACTTCATCCAAATTAGTTTATTTGCTCAAATTTTTTCCCCCGACTGAATTTTGCGTGGCTCCTGGTCATCCTTTTTTTTTTTTAGAAAATTGAAAAAATAAGTCCATTTTAAAAATCTTGCCTTTTTAGATTCTAACCCCATCGAAGTTGTTCCTTTTCATGAGAATTAATTTCCAATATTTTATTTTTGCCTATGATTTCAAGTGGTACCTTGGGATGCCTTCAATTTTTCAAAAAATGAAAACAAAAAATCGCAAATGGGGACGTAGACGTTTGGTGATCAGAAAATTAAAAGCAATTTCTTGACCAGCAGAAGATCTCTTTCTCAAAATAAAAAAAAAATTAACAAAAATAAGACAGATTTTTTCTACATAAAAATCGAGTTTTTTACCCCAATAAAATTAAGAGTTTTCCCTTCAAAAAATAGTGAAATTTTTTTACTCAGCAAAAACTGTAAAAAATTATTATTACCTACCTATCAAAGAAATTAAGACCAAAAATTTACTTGTTTTTTTTTCTCTCTCTAAAAGTAAACCATTTCTTTCTATAAAAACAGAGCGAGTTTTTTTTTTGCAAAATCCAGAGATGTTTTACTCCTTTAAAAAATTAAGAGATTTCACCTATTTCAAAAAATGAAAAGTAAAACAAAAAATTAAAAAAAAAATTTCTTGAAAAATGAGAATTGTTTGGTACTCGAAAAAATGTGGAGATTTTACTTCCAAAAAATGTAAAGATTCTATTCCCAAAAATTGTACAAAAAATTTAGTTTTTTCCTCCCAAAAATAAGTGTTTTTTTACCTCAAAAAGTCGAAAAAAAATTCAGCATAAAATTCTAAAAATTTTCACTCCAAAACATATGACTTTTTTTATTCCGAAAAAATTAAGTACAAGAAATTCTTATTATCGAAAAAATACAGACCAAAATTATTATTTTTTTTCTCTTATAAGTACTTAGGTTAACGATTTCTTTTCTATGAAAAGCAGAGCTTTTCTTTCTGCATAAAAATCCAAAGATTTTTACTCCTTCAAAAAATTGAAAGATTTCACCTATTTCAAAAAAATAAAAAAAGACAAAAAATAAGGAGGAAGGTAATTTTTTTTTGAAAAAATGAGAAATTTTTTTACTCAAAAAAATGTAGAGATTTTACTTCCAAAAAGTTTAAAGATTCTGTTTTCAAAAATTAGACAAAATAAAATATTTTTTCCTCACAATTTTTTTACAAGGTAAAAATAATTTTAAAATAAAATTCTTAAGATTTTTACTTTAAATCTTATCGAAATACCTATTTTACTCCAAAAAATTTAGATATTTTATCTCCAAAAAAGATTATTCAGCAAAATTGAGATTCATCTCTGCAAAGCAGAGCGATTTTTTTTCTGCATAAAAATTCAATGATTTTTACTCCTTCAAAAAATTAAATGTTCAAAAAATGTAGAGATTTTACTTCCAAAAAATTTAAAGATTTTATTCCAAAAAGTAAGACAAAAAATTCACTTGTTTTTCTTCAAAAAATTATGTTTTGTTTATGTTTACCTATTTAAGGTTAAAAAGTTGAAAAAAAAACTTGGGAAATTTTTCTGCAAGAATTCAAGGAATAAGTATTTGTATTACAACACAAGAGGATTTTTTTTCTTTTATTTTAAATTGAGACAAAAAATTGAAATTTATTTTTCTCTAAAAGTAAGATTTCCTTATAAAAAAGGCGAGAGATTTTTTCTTCGAAAAAAAAATGAAAAATTCATCTCCCAAACAATTGAAAGATTTTCCCTATTTAAAAAAAAATATAAAAATAAAAAATAAGCCAAAAAATGAGAATTTTTCACTTTGAAAAAGTGTACAGAATTTTACTTCCAAAAAATGAAACGATTAAGTTTTTTTTCTCAAAAAAAAAATGTTTTTTTACCTCTAAAAGTTTAAAAAATTCAGAGGAAAATTGTTTACTTCAAGAAAATTAAAAGCTGTTTTTCTTTTATTTTTAATTGAGGCAAAAAATTCAAATTCAATTTTCTTTTGAAAACCCCTTCTAAAAAAATTATGAGATACCCCCCAAAAAAATGAAAAATTCATCCCTTAAAAAATTGTAAGATTTTTTCTTTAAAAAAATGAGATTTTTCAACGACTTTTTTTCCAAAATATAAATTTTTTTATTTAAAAAAAAGGGATGTTCTATCTATATTTATCAAAAAAATTAAGTAGGTATCCAATAGTTTTTTTTTCTCGAAAAAATCAAGAGATTCCTCCTCACAAAAAAATAAAAGATTTTCAATAGATGAGAATTTTTTATATATTTTTTAGGTGTATGAAAAAGCTGCGATATTTTTTATTCTACAACAATTCAGAATGAGAGATTTTTCTCCAAAAATTGATTGATAAATGTAATTTGTGAAAAATTCGAAAATTTTGATTTAGCATTTTCAACATAATTTGAAGTTGGAATTTTCGAGATGTATGCTCCACTCAAAAAATCTTTACACTACGCCTCTAGCATGTCTCTACCATTTTTGTCTACCTCTGTGAGGAATATTGAAAACTGTTTCGAACTGATTCGTCGAACTCAAATGGATCTTGTATAAAAGATCAAGAGCAAGTTAATTAGTGATTTCAAATTCAATACGAGCTGGATAAAATGAATAGTATTAATGTACTCGTTCGTTTATAGAATATGGTAGTCTTATATCGAGGAAATCTCTCGCAATTCATTGTACCTATACATCGTATTGATTATAATACTAAGTATTAATACAGGTAGCTGGGTATTCGTGTGCTGTGAACGTAGCCGACGTCGTCGAGTGGTGTATTTATTATGGAACAAAGATTTAACCGAATTCGAATTCGCTTTCAAGCACAGTGAATTTCAACCGTCCATTATGCCATTTTAATCATCTACATAAATACCTAACTAAGTACCTTCCAATTTCCATCGGTAGGTATTTTCCTGCAGGATACATTTCAAATGAAAATTGCATAATATACCGAATGAACTATTCACCTATCGTCAAGAAGAAAGACTCAATTCCCAATTGTAATTTTAAATTTGGTCTGGAGCATAGCGAGCATACGCCTACGTATAGTCGTATATTCTGACGTACCACACACAAACCATACGTAGATGTTGAATTTTTTTCACAACGTTCTGTCAAGAATGAGCTAAGCGAGCGACTGTAGTAAGAGTAAGATGGAAAAGGAAAATTAACCCACCGCTAGCATATACAACGTATATATCGGTAGGAGGTAGTGCGAAAACAAATAATTTTTCGCGTCTCATGTTGTGACACTGATGAGCGAGGGGTTAAGCAGCGGATTTATTTGGAAGCCAGCCCTATGTTTAATCGATAGCAGGGTTCGCTTTAATTTTACATTTATAATAAGCTATTTCATTTGCGAATATGATTTTAGAAAGCGAAGCAACCTCTTGCTATGCTGCCAATCCAATTCCAAGGTATTTGTGGAACTCGATTCCGCAGCAGAAGATATGATAATCCGCATATTTTTTATTCCACTTTTCGGGCTCTAGCTCGACTCTGCGTAAATTTATGCCACTTTTTTTCTACTCGCGCGAATTTGTATTTACATCATTATTGGTTTGGCTTTTGGCTGGAATAATTTAGTATAGTGAAATATTACCGAGACGGGTATTTCTCAAACTAGATGGCAATTTGTTCAGTTGCGAAAAATCGATTCTCGACTCGAACGTTTACCCAAATGAAATTACAATATCGGGGGTCTTGGCGAAATTTACGTAGGTACTTTTAGCATAGATTCCATTATAATGTACAAACTTATTGCCGAGCAGCGACTCGACAACGAGTGCTAGAGCTAAACCGATTTAAACTTTAAAGCTGAGTGTTTTTGGAGTGATGGGAGGGTAGAAGGGGGCTGCCTAATGTAACATTATACCAGCCCAGTATATACCTAGAGCTCGAGCTAGGCCAATTTATAGGTAAATTTATGCTGGAATTATCATTTTTTTTTTCGTTCATTTTCTTATCGATTTTTCCTCCTTTGTTTTTGAAAGTTGCAAGTTGAGGGATTGAGGTGTAGGAAATGTTACCAGGTTGAGTACCTGCCTATTAATTTGGTTGGTGTTGAGATTATTATTTTATGTGGAAAATTGATCGAAATATACGAGTGTTTTCCTATCAACAGATGATTCTGTTCGTTTGTAAGTGTTCGCATAGAAATATGTACTCGTGTACTATGAAGAGATTGTTTTAATCGTGTGCTGGAATTTGTATGCCAAAAATGAAGCCATATACGAGTTATTTATCGACATTATGAATCGACGTACCTTGGTTGAATTTTAATCATTTCAATAAGGTAAACATTGAGGTAGCAAATTCGTATAATTAACCTAGATTATGTAAAGTAGATTTTCCCGCATGTTAAGCTTTTGCAATTCTCACTCGAATTTAATTATTCAGCGTGCAAAGAGTTGATAAAAATTATAATTGTTGTTTTTTCCCTTTTTTTTAGGATTCTAGATTTTGTTCATTATTTTATTTGGAAAAAATGTTCAAATTGAGAATTTCAGTCCAACTGGTGTAAATTTTGGGCGAAAACATTTTTGTCAAATCACGAAGTTTTTCAATTACATAGGCACTGGTCAGATTGAAATTTTCGTAAATTTTTGATAAAATAATTGAAACGAATTTTTTGGCGAAAGTTTCAGTCCGTAAGTTTTGAATTTTAAATAAAAAATTTTAACAATAAATTGAGAAATTACAATTTTTTACGAAAATTTTTTAATTCGTAGGTAAATAATTTTACAGTTCAGATTTTCCCCCCATAAACCAGAATAGATTGTCAGCTTCTTCTTAAAAAACTTTCTACATTGAGTTTCGAATTTTTACAATTTTTCTTGCAAATATCGAATTGGAAATATTACAAAAATTATTTTTAGAGCTTTCAATGATTACGATTTTCTTTCTGGTGCAAAAATTACGAATTTATTAAAGAAAAATTTTCAATTCGCAAAATTTACATTTTCAGAAGTTTTTCTCAAATCTATAGGTAAGAATTATAAATTTTTCAAAAAAATATTCAGTGTTTTTTTTTTTTTTTTTTTTTTTTTTTTTTTTTTTTAATGCAACCTTTTGGTTTTGAAATTTTTACAAAAAAATTTCTGTTTTATTACAGACCTGAATTTTTATTGTGAACATATTTTTGTAAATTTTGATCATTATTGCAAATAAAATTGATTTCCTAGTTTTGAATTTTTCGTACATTTTTTAAAAATTTTGAAAATGATAGGTACCTAACAATTTTAATTTTTTTGAATTTTTGTGTCAATTTTAAAAAGATTGAATTTTTTTCATCTTTAGGGTCAAGTACACGATTTTTTTCAAAAATTTAAAATTATCAAGTTTTGAATTTTTTGTAAAACTTTTCAAAGTTTATCTTTAATTTGAATTTTTTTTATTCTTTACGAATTAATTTTTTGTTTTTGCAAAAATAGTGTGGTAATTTGTTTGAATTTTTAAAAGAATTAATTTTTTTACTTAGTTTTGAAAACTTCAATTAAAAAAAAATTGTTCAAAAATTTTACAATTTCCAAATTTTGAATTTTTTGCAAAAAATTTGAGGCAAGTAAACAACTGCTAATTTTGAAAAAGTGTCAATTTTTATGTTTTGTTTTTTCCTCAGTTTTTCACACCAAAATTTCCAAAAAAGTTTTTTTGTTCTTTTAATTTTTGTTACAATTTTTGAAGGATTTTTTGCAAGTGGAAAAAAATACGCAATTTGAGAATTATTTATTTTTGAAAGTTTTTTTGAATCGTAAAAGTGTCAGTTTAAAAAAAAACAGTTTGCAATTTCTTACAAAAATTGTTTTAATATTTTGCAAATAATTTTAAAAAAATTTTAGTATCTAAAATTACGATTTTTTTGTTTAAATTTTTACAAATAGAATACCTATTCAATGAAAACTTTTCAATTTATTGAAAATAAATAAATAAATAAATACCTATAACTCCCAAAAATCCATGAAAAGAAATTTCGACAGTGCCTATAGGTAAAAAAAAGAAGAAAAAAACTTTCAAAAAAACAATTTAATTTTTGATTTTAGCTTTTAAAATTGAAAACTTTTGGGAAAATCCGCAATTTAAAAAAAAAATCAAAGTTGAAACAATTAAACATTAAAAAATTTTCTTTAAAAAAAAGACATCAATTTAGAAAAAAAAAGTTGAACCCCTATAAAACTTGCAAAAATTCAAAGAATACGCTTAGAAAAAATTTCAATTTCAAAACTTGAAACAAAAAAAACAAATTTGGAGAAGTTGAAATCTTTACTCCTATACTCCATTAGAAATAAGAGTAAAAAAAACACATCAGCAGATGGACGTGAAGGGAAAGGAAAAGGAGAGAATTCGCCAAGCAAAACAATTCCAAGCAATAGTTGGCTATGTTTATTATTTGATTAATTTTGAATTTCCTTGCACAAAAGGGTGTTGATGATCAGTGTTTTTTTTACTCTTATTTCAAATGGAGTATAGTGCCGAAAAAAATCAAAAAATCCACAGTAAGTCAAGTGTACCTATTATTTTCCTGAAAAAATGTTATCTCTAAAAAACGGTTTGATTTTTGAAAAAAATTTCAGCTTTTGAAACTGAAAATTTTGTAAAAAATTCGCAGGGTTAAGCTTCAATTTTTCTCAAAAATTGCTCTTTTTGGAAGAATTGAGATTGCAAATTTCTGATTTTTTTTTCTCAAATTGAATCATTTTTATGATTTAACGTTTTTTGCAAAATTATGATAGGGTAATTTTTTTACAATATACTTACATTTTTTTTGATCAAAACTTTCCAATTTCTTTTTTCGCAAAAATTATGTTTTTTTTTCAAAAAAGTATCAAATTTGAATTTTTTTCGGAAAATTTTCAATTTATTGGCATTTTGCTGAAAAAAAATCAATTTTTTTGTAAAAAATAATACGGTTGAAATATTGTGTTTCTTTCAATTATTTTAAAGGCTTCAATTTTTTCATTTTTTTCCAAATCGACTGGATTTTTTTCTCAAAGAATGAAGTAGATTGCAAATTTTTAGCATTTCTTTTTAATTTTTCAAAAAATATGTAAATTAATTTTTTGGATAATTTTTACAATTTTTAAGATTATTCTCTACTTTTTTTTCGTGGCAAATTAAGATTAATTTTTTTCAAAAGTTTCGCAATTGTTTGGGGTTAGAAAATTTTTTTTTCTTTTATTTATAAATTATTTATTTTTTATATTATTATTAAAATTATTTTAATTAATAATTTAATTTAATTTAATTTTATAAAAGTTAATACATCAAATTAAATTTATATTTAATTAATTTTTTAAATAAAATTCCCTTAATAATAATTTTAATTAATTTAAATAATAATTTCTATTTTATTTATTTTAATTTAATTTTTTTTTTATTCTTTAAATTCATTAAATCTAAAAAAAAATCTTTATATTCTTGGGGAAAAAAATAATGTGAATATTTTGCAAAAGTTGATAATTTTAAAAGCTTAAATATTTCTCAAAAATTGAAATGATAAAAACTAAAAAGGTAGATATATGTATTAATTTTGTTAGTTTTTTTTTTTTTTTTTTTTTTTTTAAATTTTAAGGGCTTAATTTTTTTAAATTGTTATCCATTAATGAGGACTTGAGGAGTTACTGGATTTTTTGGAGGAAACGAAATAGCAAATTTTTAGATGGAAATTTTCACGTAGGTACCTATAATCTTTTACTTTTCAATTTTTCAGGCTTAGGTAGGTACTTTTTTTTTTTTTTTTTTTTTTTTGAAAACATGGAATTAAGAATTTTTTATTTTTACAATTTGATATTTTTTGAAAAATTTTCAATTATCAAGGTCAAAATTAGAACTCCTTATTTATTTATTTTTTTTAAAATTTCGACTAGGATTTTTTTTGCAAAAATTTTATATTCTCAAGTTTGAATATTATGAAAAAAAATATAATGTATATTTTCGATTTTGAAAGCTTAAGTTTTCTCAAAAAATACCTATTCAAATGTTTCTCGAAAATTCTTCATTTTAATTTATCGTTGAAAAATATGTAGATACTTTCTGTGCACTATTCGCTCATTTATATTGTATTGTAACAATTCTAGTCGTATCATATTTGATACTGATTGTTCTTCAGATAAAATACTGATATCCACCTTATACCTAGTACCTCTGTCCTCTACCTACCTATCCAAATACGTGCCAAGTGTCAATGAAAAACTTCATCGCGAATAAATAACACAATAGTTTTGTATGATGGTGCGGCAATTGATAAGAAAAACAATACAGAAATATGTCAAAATTTCATCACGTCAAAAAGTGTTGTTTTGCTCTATATAGATGAATGAAAAATGAAAAACGTCTTTCAAATCGAGAATTTCAAATAAGAAACTTGTAATGTAGGTACACGAGGTACCTAATTTTTAATTGTATGAATTTATTTGGTAGGTATATTACCTATATTTTTGTTTACGAAAAATTTCCACATATTATATCATAAATATAATTGATAGGTATTTATTTGCAGGTTACATACACGAATTTGGAGACATCTTTATCGATTCCTCTAGAAGACGAGTAAGCATTTATGGAGAAAAAGATAGCAGAGATACGATGTACGAATCTCTTGAAAATAATGATCGAAGATAAATCGAGTAAATAACTCGGATATGATTACAAAACAGATAGGTAGATAGATACTCTATACCATAGGTACCTACCTAAGATAAATGTGAAATTATTACCATACGAATGTTAGGTATTTACAACGAAGGAAGCATTTTATTACGAAACCCATCAAGAGAAAAGACACGATGCCGATGTAGTTACCTGAGACCTGGCAAAAAAGCTGCCATTTATTACGCGGATACCGAAGTAGTAAAAGTTTATAGGCTAAATTGTATTCGCGATGAATACGAATAACACCGGAAGAATGATTTTTTCGACATAATGAAGAAAAAAATCATTGGGAAAATTTTTTCAGACTGGTAATTCGGTCTTCGTGGGACTAATTCGAGCTTCGACGAAGAATAGGAATTTGCTAATATTTTTTCAATTTGTCCGACTTGCTGTAGTTTCGTGAGGGGGGGAGGGGTTGTATGTAATTTTGGCAATTTGTGTCTGTGGCCTTTTGAACGTTAACACGACCTCTTTGTAGGTAAGTTTTGTCGGTTGTCGACGTTGAAAAATTTTTCGCGAGCTTTTATTTAAAGCGAAAATTCGTATTTACTTTCGTTGCTCGCATTTCATCTCACTTTAAACGAGCGTACAATCCCTAGAGCACTCAGTCGCAACTGCTTCTCTCGTTTCATCTTCGTCTGAAGCTTTCTCCTTGTTTTTTCGCCGTGTACGTTTCCGCCGCCGCTGCGGCATTTTCCACCGCGTCTATTTTATTCACTCGCACGTACGGCGAAATGGCGAAACGTTAACCACGTACCGTCTCTTTCTACAATGAAGAGTGAAGGGCGACGAGCCGCACCCAAAGTCCCCGGGAAAGTTTCAGCTATAAGCTCCAGTACGCAGCATCCCTTTTTCTCGTGTGCTAATAATCCGAAGAGTTACCTTCGGTTCTTACTCGCTTCGCATTCCAACTTACAAAATCATTTGTTGTTATCGTGCATTAATGCGAAATTATTTTTACACTTTTTTTCACATTCATTCTATATATGGATGCTGGTTTAATCGTCGTATTATTTTTTCTCGACCGCGTACGTGATTTTTAATCACCCTCGAATCTCGAATTTATCGCCATCCGAAGTATAGCTGATGCTGGTACGATGCGTGCTGTACGCCGAACTTAAAAACCCGGTAAGTATTGCAAATGAGACTTTGCTAGACGATGTGACGCTGTTAGGGTCCGTCACCCTATAACGCTATCGTGCTGTGCGCTTACTCTCATCATTTTTTTTACTATTTTTGTTTCGTATTTTGTATCATCTCCGATGCTGGGGGCTTCTTTCGATCGAAATATGTCGCCGATTTGAGTCCAGAAATAGATATTAAATTTTTAAAGATGTTCGAGTCTTGGTATTATTCCTTCGACGTCGGGCTATTGCGACCTTGGTGTAGATTCAAGGATATGGAACTACGTTGCCGGATGAATTTTATTCAATTTTTTTTCTTCTTCTGCTTGAGTATTGATTTAGCTAGTGTCAATGGGTTCATATGTGACGGTTGACGTTGTTGGCCGCCTGATTGCGGAGGCTGAAATCAAGTCGTCGTGAATATTTTAACTAATGGTATTCGATTTAACGTTTTGGTATTTCTATGTTTAAAGTAAACGGTATCTTCACCTGTAGGTTTTCTTTTTCGAGATATGTAGGTTCGTTCGTGGTCTGGCATCGAGTACCTAGGCTTCTGAACCTGTGCTGAGGTGAAGTAAAGCTCACATATGTAGTCAAATTAGCCACATATTTGAAATTACCTACGATATTGTTCCATGTTTATTGGTTTAACGTTTTCATTTACGAATTTTTCTACTCTAAAAGGTCAAAATTTCGAATTTCGGCTCCGAAGCAGTTTTTACAAGTCCAAAACTAGTCGCCTACATACATAATACTTACTTGATATACCAAAATTAGAGGCGAAGGAGGGGTTTCATCGAAATTTTTATAATAACAAAAATTACTCCCAAGGCTTCAAGCTACAACTTTTGTTTGAACACTTTTTCGATTGGACCCCTCCCTTTCAACCAATTTTGCATACAACATTCCAAAGAAACAATAAAAAATTGAAAATTGTAGGAGGGAGGGGAAAGAAAGGGTCTAATTGAAAAAATTTTCAAACAAAAGTTGTACATTGAGGTCTTCGAAATAATTTTTGTTATAATAAAATTTTCGATTGGACCCTCCCCTCCTCTCCAATTTTGCATAATATGACATGGAATAAAATCCAATGAATGAATCTATGTCATATTATGCAAAATTGGAGAGGAGGGGAGGGTCCAATCGAAAATTTTATTATAACAAAAATTATTTCGAAGACCTCAATGTACAACTTTTGTTTGAAAATTTTTTCAATTAGACCCTTTCTTTCCCCTCCCTCCTACAATTTTCAATTTTTTATTGTTTCTTTGGAATGTTGTATGCAAAATTGGTTGAAAGGGAGGGGTACAATCGAAATAGTTTTAAAACAAAAGTTGTAGCTTGAAGCCTTGGGAGTAATTTTTGTAATTATAAAAATTTCGATAAAACCCCTCCTTCACCTCTAATTTTGGATATCAAGTATTATATATGTAGGCGACTACTTTTGGACTTGTAAAAACTGCTTTGGAGCCGAAAAGGTAACTCAATGCCGCGAGTCGTCTGCATTTTGCTTATTTTTTGCATCAAAACAATTTTTACAGTGTTGCCAAATCTACGTTTTCCAAATTGTAAACAAATTTTTATATTTTATCACAACAATTTCGAATAGAAAGTAGAAATTTGGCAACGTTGCTAAGGAACCGTTAAAGATTTTTTTCAAATTTTTTTACAAAAGGAAACGTGAAAATGAAGGATTGAATTTTAATTTTTAGGTGTTGATGATGACGATGAGGATTGAGGATGAGTTGATCATTCTATCTTGTTGAAGTTGATTTAGTTGGTTGAAGTATCCTTCTTCATCCTTATTTGTTATCAATGATTTAGGGTGTTTATTGTAGAATTTGTAGAATAATTATTAACTAAAAGTCTTCAATGGTCTAATGATTGTGGTTAGGATGAATAACAAAGTCTCCAATCATCCAATGATTTTTTTTTTCCTCATCAAGCACCCATATCGAGTAATTTTGACGAGTTAAGCTAGATAGGATTTCCTTCGCAGCCTCTAAGCCTCGCAAGTCGATGACGATGAGAAACTGAGAAGGTCTTTTACTTTAGATTGATGGAGTTTTGAAAAGCAAATAATCCAAGACCTAAGTGAATAATTGAGACCGTTATAGCCGAAGAAAATAGTAAGTAGGTAATAGCACGACAAAAATAACTCCATCAAGGTAATCGAAAACAAACTATGATGCGGGTTGGTGTTGACGTGTTGTTTACAAAAACACGAATTATTAGATTCTCTGTATCTTTCTGAGGAGATGTCCTGTAAAATTTTGTATTTTATTCCTGTTCGAAATGAAATCCTCATTTTTACCTATTCCAATCAAAATTCCTTTCGACTTAGCTACTGGAGTTCGTAGAGTAGCTCTCTAGATATACCTACCTAGTTTCTCTGTAGTCTGTACAGAAGCCATAGTGATGATAATTCGACGTAGAGAGATACCTATAACCTAAAAGTAACCTAACGGTGACAATATCGTAGGTACCTATTTATACGAAACACCAGCATCAGCACCGTAGCTACTGTTACCAAAAACCACAATTTTATCTTTCGACATCGCGTATGCGGTAGATAGAACAGAGAAAAGAGGAGAGCGAGCGAATAGTTGGCTAACAACGAAGTGCAAAATCAATAGTAATACCACGAATGTTATACACAGTTGAAACGTTTACACCCCGCCAGCTTTGAAACCCTTCTGTGTGACTACCGACCTCTATTTTCTGTACAATTCCGGGATAGTTTTCGCATCGGTGGGAAGAGTGCTATATTCTCGCAAGTCTTTTGACCCGAGCTTGTCTACTGCAAGATTCTCCTCTCTCCAGTTTTACCTTGGAAGATGTGAACGTACACGGGGACCGTGATTGCCACCTACTACTATGCCGAGTACCTACCTACCGAATGCTAACTGTGCGAAATTATCTCGCGGTGCAGTTTGAAGGGTGCAACAATTGATTATTTTTTGCGGTCTGGGTAAATGTATGGAAGCTGTAGATGGAGGTGCTAAGGGATGAGGTGGGAATTGGAATTGGATTTTTCAATTGTTTCGCGGGTGTGGTGCTGGGAAAAAAATAGTAAATTATGTCACTATCGGAAGTCGTGTACTTTGGAAAGGGAATATAAAGTGGATTTTTTGTACAGTTTGTTTAGCCTTTTGAGTAGAGATTTTAATTTTTTTTTTTTTTTATTTTAACGTAGGGCGTTCAGTAAATATTTCGAATGGATGTGTACTGTGTAGGTATAATGGATTTTTTTTGTCGAATGGGGTATGATGAGGAAGTTGATGCGCGAGCCGAATTTTAATTTCTGGATTAATTATAAATTTAAATGAACTAGTCCAATCGAGATCAACGTGGTAGTTTCAATTCGCAGCGAATTTCACGACTATTTTTAATTTTTACTCCTGTTTTGTTCTAGGTATGCAACTTTATCAACGTTTCCGTTAATTTAACATCTCACTCGTAAACTACCCTGTAGATCCGGGCTTTTGTAGCTTATTCTGGTCAGAAGCTCGTCTTTACAGGTACTTACGGCTGAGAAAAAAAATACTTCTTTGAAACGATGAAATTGTTCGGCGATGAGCGAATTATTCATGATTACCTACTTGTGATGCGGTCAACTTAAGTTCAAGAACTGTTACTTTCTTGAACTGAATAAATAGAATTTATTAAATTGTATAAAAATAAGTAAATGCAACAAAATAAAATGTTTCTGTTTCATGAAAATGATGAAACTAACAAAATACCTACATAGATTCTCTAAGTACCTATCGTATTTATGCTTGTATTTGTACAAAGTATTGACATGAATTAAATAAAATATCACACGTACTTACCTATTTTGTTTATTTATTTTGGTTGAATACCTATTGAGATTCTTAAATTTTTCTTCTGTTCATTTCGCTTCTATGTTAGTTGACTTTTTTCAGCTGAATAGGAATAGGAAAAATTTTGAAACAATAACTATAATGTCGAAGTCGGATGATTGAAATCAAATTAATATTCCGTCACTTTTTCGCTTTGTAGTTTCAACATATGATTATTCATAATTCATAATATTGGGACGTAATTTTGAAAAAATCAACTGAAATTTCATTTTTTTATACCTACTTTTTGGCGAGTTCATTCCCATTTCCAAAAAATCTCTTCATCTAAGACTTCAATTGAAAAATATTTCAAATAAAAGTTGTAGATTGAGACCCTTGGAATAATTTTGGTAATTACGAAAATTTCGATTAGACCCCTCCCACCCCGTCAATTTTGCTGTATAACAAAATAGTAATAGTAAAGGCAGGCAATATAAATCATCCGATAATCATCGTAAAATTGGAGAGGAGGGTGGGGTCCGATCGAAATTTTTGTTATGACCAAAATTATTCCGAGGATCTCAATCTACAACTGTTGTTTGCAAAATTTTTCAATTCCGGCCTTAGGTATAAAGATATTGAGAAATTTTGAAAATGAATAGTTCCTCAGAATAAAAATTTAAGAAATGAGGGGTCATTTGTAAAAAAAAAAAAACCACCATAGTAAAAATTTTTGATTTTTTTAAATTTCATTTTCTGAAATTCAATTTCACAAGAAAAATGACGGTGATATTCATTTGTCAAAAAAATAAGTCCTTCATCACTTTTTGAGGTGGTCCCAAAAAGAGTACCTTTGTAAAAACAACCATAGTCAGAATAGGGTTCTTTTTAAAACATAGACCCAAAACCGAATTTTAAATTTTGTTTTGATTTTCGGTTTTTGGTGGTAAAATATGATTTTAGAGCGTATCCGGTATCGGCGATCTTCGACCTCATCCCCGGGGGCTGGTGCCTCGAAATACCTAATTTTAACCTTAAAATTTCCGGCTTTTTGAGTTTTCCATCGATTTTTATCAAACTTGGTATGTAGGTACAAGTACTCAAGGGCGTTGTTGGGAAATTTTTTCAGATTTTTCCTACCGCTGAAATGACCTTGAAAATGACTTTGAAAATGTCAAATCGTCCTGGGGAGCTCATTTCGGGAGCAAACAAACTGGAATTTTCCCCCCTTGTTTTACAAACAATTTTACAATACTCGGAATTTTTTCAGATTTTTGTCGGAGTGGGGGGATTCATATCTAAAAATCCCCCAAAAAAAACAATAAAATGACAGATACAATTGGTTTTTTGAATTTTTAGATATGAATCTCCCCCCACCCCGGAAAAAATCTGGAAAAAAATTTTGAGTAGTGTAAAATAGTTTGGAAAACAAGGAAAAAAGTTTCCAGCTTGTTAGCTCCCAAACTGTGCCTCCCAGGATGATTTGACATTTTCAAAGAGTCATTTTCAAGGTCATTTCAACGGTCGGAAAAATCTGAAAAAATTTCCCAACATTGCCCTGGGGCATTTGTACTTACATACCAAGTTTAGTGAAAATCGATGAAAAACTCGCGAATCTTGCATTTTTAATGTTAAAATCATGTATTTCGAGGCACCAGCCCCCGGGGGTAAGGTCGAAGATCGCCGATACGCTCTAAAATCATCTTTTACCACCACAAATTGAAAATAAAAAAAAAAATTGTTTCTACAACAAAACCCTGACATATTACTTTTTCTGAGACAATTTTTTTTTGTTAAAAACAACTATAAGTAGTCAAGTTGTTGATTATTTTGATCTCAATTTATTGGATTAAGAGGGGGTATAAAAATGAGATGAATGTTGAATCCTCAGTTAGTAGATATTTTGAGAATGTTCATAAGTAATTTAGGTAGGTACTCAAATTTTAGTTCCTCAAAACTAGACTTGTTGAGTATGTTTTTTTTATCTCCTATGAAGTTTGATTCATTGACTATGGTTGTTCTTACAAAGGACCCCTCAATTGAAAAATGTTTCAAGTAAAAGTTGTAGATTGAGACCTTTGGAATCATTTTGGTAATTACAAAAATTTCGATTAGACCCCTCCTACCCCGTCAATTTTGCTGTATAACAATAACAAGTTTAGTAAAGGTAAAGGCAGGCAATAGAAATCATCCGATAATCATCGTAAAATTGGAGAGGAGGGTGGGGTCCGATCGAAATTTTTGTAATGACCAAAATTATTCCGAGGATCTCAATCTACAACTTTTGTTTGAAAAATTTTTCAATTCCGGCCTTAGGTAAAAAGATAAGAAATTTTGAAAATAAATAAATCCTTAGTTCCTCAGAATAAAAATTAAACTTTAAGAAATGAAAACATTGAAAACCCAGTTTACCATTCCACTAAAAACGAAAAGAAGAAAGAGCTAAGAAGACAAAATAAAAAAAAAATCACCCTACCTTTTTTGAAAAAAAAAAAAAAAAAAAATCATGAAGTAAAAACTAAAAGGTAGTGTTTTGGTTTTCGTTACGTAACGTTACTTCACTTATCGTTCATCTGACATCTATCCAGTTTTGAGAAACGATTTCATTTCTCTTTGGATTTTCACCAAAATGATAATCAAAAAATTTTCGTTATTTTGATTTTTGCATTTTCATAAATCTGAGAATTTTTTCATTCACGTTGCTTTTTTATATTAAATTCTTTTCTGGAAAAATTGATTAAATACTTAACTATGCCTTGAAATTACTCACGTCTGGTATTCCTAAATCACTGTGATATGTTCATTTTAGTAAGCTGATAATTAACTGTAGTATACGATGCTTTGTTCAACATTCAAATTGATTGTGATACTTTTATCACTTTATCCGTTCGTTATTTATGGTATTGCACCTCAAGTCAACTGTAAGTTCATTGTGCATCTTTCATCTTCATCAATTAGCATAACTTATTAACCCTGTGATAATTTTTACTCATTTTAGCCAAGGTACTCGTACCAGAGAAACCGGTATGGGTTGCAGATGGATCACCCAAACAACCTTTGATAGTCTGTTACAAACCGGTGCCCAAACAAGTCAGCAGTATTTGGCAAACAGTTTCGGTGGGTTTAATACATAGCTTTTATAGTATTTAAAAATCTAACGGCGTATAGATAATTAGATACTCATATGAGAATGTATTTTTCAGATATCCATCACTTTGAACGATGATAACTATGAAAAATTCGAAGGCAAGGATGAAAAAGAAGTTATGGAAAATTTTAAATCGCACCAAGCGTCCTGGTCTCCCAGTATTTTACCGTTTTGGAAACGAAGAGATATTCAAATTGATCCATTTAGTCCGGCATGCGTTGGCATTATCACTACTAAACCTTACGATATAGTTCTGCACGTTAGAAGTATACAATTTTCGTATTGATGACGATTCGAAATTTTTAATGGAGTTTTTAATCTATTACCGGTGTTTTATTTTCTAGCTGTTGACAACTGGCTGTTTTTCAAGTTTCTGATCGGTCTGATGTTATTCTTGAATGCGAAATCATTATCCGATAATCAATTATTTTATTACATTTGTGGCATTTCTTCTGGGGTACTTGGTTCCCTACTGATATTAGTATACTTATTTAGTCGTTTACTTCCAAGTGTAAGTATCTGTGAATTTACTGTCCTGTCGTATAATATTATTCATTGCTTGATACGTTTTTTTCTCATCTATAGAGACCAATGATGTATGGAATGGCCATCGGTGGATGGGCCTTATCGGCGTATTTCATTCAATATTTATTTGAAAATTTTAAAACAGTACTGATCGACTACTACCAATATATTTTCGGCTATGTTGCCATAAGCGGATTAATTAGCTTCGCCATCTGCTATAGATTTGGCCCACTTACCAATCCACGTACTAAGAAACTTATACAATGGACTTTGCAGGTAATTATCATCGTTTCTTATTTCGATCGTATGACTCCACTTCATTTCGGTCGATATTTTTCTAAAATAATTTCATTTTACAGGGAACTGGCTTGTTTCTAATATTCCACAGCAGTTATATTTTCGAGTTAACGTACCCAATGGTTCTCATCCTGGTGATTTCGCGATTCACGCCATTTTCATATTTCTACTCAGCGGCGAAATTTTTGTTAGTAATTCTTAGTGCAGTGTTTTTAACGTATAAATTTACCAGTAGCGAAAATCGTAGTTAATTTAATTTCGTAGATAAGATTGCTTTATTATTTTATTTATTTTGGCGTTTTTACATTCAGTTTTTTATTACGTAACAGTATTGTGATTTTTGTGATAGTAGTTTGATTGTAGCTAGTCAAAATAAGAAATCGTGTTCGCCAAATGCGTAATTTATTTTCTCATTTTCTTAATTTCAGAAAAAGTAAATTGTTTCGACCTCGAGTGAAATTATTAACGAAAAAAGAATACGCAGAGGAAGGCCGAAAAGAGACCAAAAAAGCCCTAGAAGAGTTACGAGGCTATTGCTCTAGTCCAGATTGCAACCAGTGGAAAACTGTTTTGAAATTGAAGAATCCTGTGAGGTACGAGATAAAAATAGTCCGATAAACTCGATAATTTCTAAAAAAAATATCTATTTCTTGCAGATTCGCCGAATTCGTCGAAGGTTCGTTTCATGTTTCCGATGACGAATTAGAAGAATACGATAGTCTAAGTATTAAACCGAACGGTACCATTATCACCGACGACTCGGATTCAGTTACAGAATATACGGAAGAAGACTGAAAATTAAAACATTGTTAGTATATTTATAAAAAGATCTCGTTATTTAGTTCATACTGTTTCGTATGTTTTCAAATCTACTTACTTACATTTTCGTGTCTTTTTTTTTACAAATTATTTCATAAGTTTTTAATTTTTCAAATTCGAGTGAATTTCGAGCCGATGAACAATCGACGATGATATTTGTGTTGAAAACTTTCATATTTTTAATTTAACCGTACTTAATTGGAATTTTTTATTGTGATTTTATGTTACAGTTGTAATAAACTCGTCTCGTGTTGATTTTTTCAAAAAAAATTCACTTTATAAGCAATAATAAAAGTTTTAATGTTAAAATCAACTACAGTTTAGAAAAAAAGAAATTGTTACAGTAAAAATAAAAAGGTTTAAAATCACAATATAAGTGAAAAATTTAAAATGCAAAAAAACTTAGGTAAAATAAATTATGAACGTGAGTTTTAAAAACGATGATTCAATTAGCGCAATCTTGAAATTTTCTTGCTCTTGTCAACGATCTGCGGTGGAGGAGGAGGTTTAGTGGCCGTATGACGGCTGTACAAACTAAATTAAACATGATTCCAATGTTAGTTTCATTATAATCACAAATAGAATAGACCATTTTTAGATTAATTATTACTTACTATCTGTACGTTTCACTTCTGATGTAATCGATAACGTGGGAAATTCCAATTTGTAATTGATCCGCGATCGGTGGTACCCATGGGTTGAAATCCATTCTAAGAATAGATTTCGAACTAAGGAAATCTAAATTACCTGTAGAATGAATTTTCGTTTAATTAAACTTTTTTAGAGGGTACTGTAGAATAATTTGTAGCAGGTTATTACCAATTTCCGGTGGTAGAACTGTTAACCTATTAGCTTGAATGTGAAGTTCTCGAAGTCTTTGCAAATCACCAATTTCTTTCGGAAGTTCGATCAAATCGTTCTCTCTCAGCACCAACTAGAATTCGAAAAATTCAAAGTAATTAGTTCGATTAATCAAAAATATTCAAAAACTTTTTCAAAAAATTATCAATTTATTTCAAGATATTTTCATTTTCCCATTCAAACGATCGGCTATTTTTACGGAGAGCCCTAGCTGTTTCATTTGCTCACCTTGAATTTTTTACCAAGTCCAGTGCTACATAAATACTTTATATTCAAAATTGAAAGGGAGGGAGGGTCCAATCGAAATTTTTGTAATAAATAAAAGTATTTGTAAAACTTCAAGCTACAACTTTTATTTGAAAACTTTTTTTAATTGGGCCCCTTACCTCCCCACTGTTTTTAATAATGTATTTTGAATATAAATGTGAATAAGTTATATTACTCACAGGGCTTATTCTAACGTGCAGCTCCAACAATTTTGAGCAGCTCCAAAAAAATATACGTACAGTTCCAAAAGTTCAAGTAGTACTTGGATAAATTATGTTAAGAAACAAAAATCTTGATAAATTGTCAAAAATTTTTGGAGAATGGTCAAATTATACTAAAAAAGTAACAAAATTTACGAAAAATTCATCAATATCTATCAGTTATGTTGTTGTTGTTTTTTTTTGGGAGGGAGAGAAAAAAACTTTCGATTTAATTTCTTTAGAGCAGTGGTTCTCAATCCCCAATTTTTTATGAGGAAGCTTTTTTTTTTTTAACGAAATAAATTCTCTCAGAAAGCAAGAAGTTGAAAAAAAATCCCAAAAATTTAAAGATTTCTTATTCCAAAAATTTGAAAAAATTTCCTTTCGAGAAAATTGAAATACCTAATCTTACCTATTCAAAAAAAAAAAAAAAAAAAAAGAGAAAGAAAGATTTTTTGTTTAGGTAAAGAAAAAAAAATGAATTTAATCAAAAACTGAAAAAAGATTCCTGTCCAAGCGAAGCAAGGGCAAAATTTTTCAAAAAATCTTGACTTTACAACAAAAAAATTCTGAAATTTCGTAAAATAAAAAATCTTAATTTTTTTGAAGTAAAAAAAGGAATGAAAAAATTGATAGTTTTCAAGTTTTTGAAAGAAAATCTCTTTTTACAATTCTCAAAAAAAATTTGGTTTGGACACTTTTTTTTTTTGAAATTTTGTGGGATGAAAAATGTCTCAATCAAAAAATCTGAATTTTTTGGAATAAAAATATCAATCTCAATTTTTTGAAGTAATAAGAAAAAAAATTAAAATGTGAAAAACGCCAAAATTTTATTGAAAAAAATAAATCTTTCATGTTTTTGAAAGAAACCTCCTTTTACCTTTTTTGGGGTAATATATTAAAGTTTGTGCAACTTGTGTAACTTTGTGTAGCTTGTGTAGGGTCGCCCGAACAAAGCTAATTATTATCTCAATGTTTTTGAAAAAAATCTTTCAATTGAACGTTTTTAGTAAAAATATTTCTTAAAATTTTTGAGAAAAATCCAAACACTTTTTTAAAAATGAACCTACCTATTATAGAATAAAAAAAATCTCCCAATTCCTTCAAAAAAGAAAAATCTGAATTTTCTTGGAATAAAAAACTCAATTTTTTTGAAGAAAAACATCCTAATTCTTTGAGAAATATTTTCTATTTTTTTATAAGAAATCTACGTAGATTTATTGGGAGAAAAATATTTCAATTTAATGGAAAAAAATTAATTTCTTACGAGGAAAATATCTCAATTTTTTGAAAAACTACGCGAAAAAGTTCTCAATTTAAAAAAAAATCGCAAGGTCTTTGATAATGAAGCTGCGCTTGTGCAGCTTCAAATTTTCCTTACAATAGGCACTGATTACTCAAAATTGGTGGGTTAGGAGGGGTCCGATTGAAATTTTTGTTATAACCAAAATTATTCCTAGTACTTCAAGCTACAACTTTTGTTTGAAATTTTTTTCAATTGGGCCCCTTACCTACCCCCTGTTTTTAGTAATGTATTTGAATGAGTTGGATTATCCAAAATTGGAGGGGAGGGAGGGGTCAAATCAAAATTTTTGTCAAGGCAAAATTTTTCCTAAAATTTTGAGTTACAACTTTGTTGCACAAATTTTTCAATTGGACCCTTTCCCCTTCCCCCTTGGGATTGTTATGCAAAATAAGCGGAGAGAGAGGGGCTCAATTGAAAAAGTTTTCAAACAAAAGTTGTTGCTTGAAGTTCCACTACTACTTTTGGTTATGACAAAAATTTCGATTTGACCCCTCCCTCCCCTCCAATTTTGGACAATCCGACTCATTCAAATACATTATTAGAAACATGGGGGAGGTAATGGGCCCAATTACAAAAAGTTTCAAATAAAAGTTATAGCTTGAAGTTTTACAAATACTTTTACTTATCACAAAAATTTCGATTGGACCCCTCCCTCCATTTCAATTTTGAATATAAAGTATTTATGTAGCACTGGACTTGGTAAACAATTCAAGGTGAGCAAATGAGGGCTCTCCGTAAAAATAGCCGATCGTCATTCCACGAATTCCAACCCTTTTTTCTGTAAACGTTTCCTCATTGGTGGTCTTATCATGACGTCACAATTAATCAACCAATCACAAAAAACCTCCGTTAATTTTCAAATATTTTTCGACAAAGCTTGACAAATTCAAAATTTTTTTGAAAAAAAAAATAAACATAAACTTTGACAAACTTTGATCATTGAGATGTGAATTTTATAAAAATCACTTACGATTTGTAAATTTTTCAGTTGTCCGATTTCCGGTGGGATGGTTTCGAAGTCATTATCACCCAAGTATAAAGCTCGTAATGTTTCTGCAAACACATTCCAAACAAGAGATTATCACCATTTCCAGAATTCACGAATCGAAATATGACAATACCAACGAAGGTAAAAGTAATTTTTACTAATTAAATTCAAATTACCCAACATGAAGAAGTTTCCTGGAAGACTGCTCTCATTCAAGTTATTATATGTTAGGTCCAACACTTCTAATACTGGCAAAGCACCGAATCCGCGAGGAAGAGCATCGAGTTTGTTCATTCTGTTGAATAAAAAAGTACACGTACATAAGTACACAGAACTTATTATGCCTATGTCTAATTTACTGCATCTTTATTCTTTACGAACCCTAAATTAAGTATTTTCAATTTTGGCAGTGACGATATGGAAATTGGTAACTCTTCGATGGCATTATTGAACAAATTCAATATCTCCAAGTTGACTAAATTAGCCAACCCTGGCGGAATACTTTTCAATTTATTATGACTCAGCGTGATACGTGTAATATGGAGCATATTCACTGGAATCAGAACATCATCGCGTGAAATTATGAGATTACTTCCAACGTCAGTTGATTAAACATCATAGTGGTTAAATTTTTATTTTTAATCTGTTCGATATTTCGAACAGAATGCTTATTTTTTGATAACCACTGCTTATCAGTAGTAGGTGTTCCCTAACAAGTTACCAAAAATGGCAATTACATTTATAAATACTTTACGAAATACGTCAGCGAGAAGGTACTTACATATGCCAGGGATTTCTTCAAATGATGAGACATTTTTATCGACCAAATCCAATTCGGGATTTTGGATTTGTTTCGCATCTTCGATGACTTTTTTCGCCTTCGACATTTTACCATTTGGTGTTGTTGGTAAACAAGTAACTGGCGATTGTTCTACTTCCATCTTGCGCGCGCACCTTTTTCCTCTGTAGGCTAAAAATTACCGCTACTCTCTTTCAAGTTCGAGTTCCGAGCACCGAATACATGTACGCGTACATGTTCTCCGACCGAATTGATCTCTGATACTGAGCAAATATTTTAAATTCGAAGTCTTACATGCGGACAGGATATGAGCTGCATTACCGTATATGGAAGATGTAAAAATATTTATATTCAGTTTCGCCAAAAATTCTCGCCAAATTGGTACCAATTTCTCAGAATATGTATGGGTTCTTGATAGAATTATCAATTTAATCGAAAATTACCTACCTAATTAAATTAAGTAGGTATTTTACACCCCCAAGGTTAATTATTTTTAGAGTTCAATGACAATATTACGCCTACGGTTTATGGCTTGTGCTTGTCAACATCGTCTATATCTAATCGTGTCTTGAAGATTTGATAGTTTGGCAATATTTTCACTTTTCAATTTCATGCTGTTCAGAGAAAAAGGGAAAAATCACTCTCAGACATAGAAAGCAACAACTTTGAAGTAGCTGGGATGCTCGAGCTGCACCCAACATTTCAAAAATGTGAGATGAGCCTCGCCATAGTTGAAAAACTCTGAAAATTCAATGTACACTTGAAGTTGAAATTTTCGGTTTTTGTGACAATCTTTCGATTTTTTTTTGAAGAAAAAAATTCAATTCATTTGAAGAAAAAATTCGAAACTAAATAATATCTTTCAGTTTTTTGGAAGATGTTTTTTTTTTTTTTTTTTTTTTTTTGTAAAAAAACTCAATTTTTTGGAGAAGAAATTTCTCAAATTTTTTGAAGCAAAAATATTTCTTGAATTTTTGATTTTCTAAAAAATCTCTGATTTATTTTGAATTGGAAAATTTTTTCAATTTTGTTGGAATAAATTTTTTTTTAACTTTTTTGGTGTAAAAATACTTTTCATTTTTTTTCTTAATTTCTGGAGAAACATGTGGAATAATTTTTTTTTACAATATTATTTGTAAATCAAAATAAAAAAATCTTTTTACTTTTTTTTTTTTTTTTTTTTTTTTTTTTTTTAAGAAAATGCAGGGGAAAATTTGGGATTTCATAAAATAGGAGATTTTCTCAATTTTTTTGAAATAAAATAAAGTAGGCCTGGATAAACGTATTTTGGTGATTTTTTTGAAATGAAATTTTTTTCTTTTTTTGAAGTGGATTTTTTTTTACAAGTTTTTGGGAGTTGAAGATTTCTCAGTTGAAGAAAAAAAAAACTTTCTGCTTTTTGACCTAAATATTTTTTCAGTGAAAAAATTTCCTAAATTTTTTAATGTAGATGAAGTATTTCTTGAATCTTTGAAAAAAATCTCCATTTTTTGAATTAAATTATTTTTCAATTTTGTTAGAATAAAAATAATATTTTTCAATTTTTTTTTTCAGAGTACCTACATCTACCTGCAGTCCTGCACGTATACCTAAAAACATTTTTTTTCAATTTTTCTGAAGTACTAGGAAATATGTTTGATTTTTTTAGAAAAAGGAATTTTCTAGGCTTTATTTTGGAGTAAAATTTTTTCATTTTTCCAAATCTCAGTTTTTTCGCTGATAAAAACCTTATAACTTTTTCATAGATTTATTTTTTCAAATTTTCCTAAATAAAAATATTTCTTGAAATTTTGCAGAAAAAAATACATTTTTAGCGCGGGGGGGGGGCCTCTTGATTTATTTTGAAGTAAAAATTGTTTTCAAATTTTTGGAAAAAAAATTGTTGTGAAATAATTTTTATTCAATTCGTGAGCCAGGGAAGAGAAATTTCTCAATTTTTTGGACAAAAATTTCTTTTCTAATGTAGGTAAAAATATTTCTTGAATTTTTTTTTGGAAAAATCTTGCGATTTTTTAAAATGTAAGGTTTTCTCTTATTTTTATTATTTTTTTTTTGAATTTTTTGAGAGAATCTTCATTTTTTTGGAAAAAGATCTTTCTGCTTTTTTGCAGATGAACCCTTTTTAATTTTTTCGCAGAAAAATTTTAGAATTTTGAAATGTATGAAAAAGTGTTTGTTAAAATTTTGGAAATGAATCTCAATTTGAAAAATTCCAAAGTTTTATAAATTTTTTTTTGAATTTTTAGATAAAAAAACTTTTTAAAAAAAATACCTACCTCAATTTTTGGTGTAATTTTTTTTTTTTTGGCAGATAGAACTACTTTTCAATTTTTTTGCAGAAAAAAAATCTGAGAATTTTTCAAAAATGAAAAATGTTAACAATTTTTTGTAGAATACGATCATTCAATTTCTGTGGGATAAATTTCTTTCGATTTTTTTGGAGTAAGAGTAATAAAATATTTCTTTAGAAACGAAAATCTGTGTTGTTTTTTTTTTTTTTTTTTTTGTAAGAATTTAGAAAGAAATTATGAACTTGATTCAATTTTTTTGAGAAAAAATGTAGGTATACTTAATAAATAATAACTATTTATCCATTTTGTTGGAGAAAAATCTTAATTTTTTGTTTCAATTTCTTTGGGGAGAAAATCTTTTTTTGGAAGAAAAAGAAGAAAAAATTTTCAAATTTTTTGAGAAAATATTTTTTTTTTTGAAGTACCTATCTAGCATTAAAAAAAAATTGGAGTTCGACTTTTCAATAATTATTTAGAATAAAAAATTTTAAATTTTTTCGGTGCAAATGATTTCTAAATAATTTTTAAATACGTACATAGAAAAATCTTTGAATTTTTTAGGAATGTATCAGGAAAAAATTTTCAAGTGTTTTTCGAAGCTAAAATTTTCTCAATTTTTCAAAGTAAATTTTTTAATGAATCAGAATTGAAAGGTTTTTCAACTTACTTACCTAGTTGAAATTAAAAAATTAAAAAATCGAATTTTTTTTAGAATTGAAAATTGCTTCAATGTTTTTGCGGTGTCCATCATAGTATCTTATAAATCGTTCTCATCTCACATTCAATATTAAGAAATTTTCAACCCGCCACTCCTTTCAAAAAAATCTTGCTACACCCTATGAAATGTCACATTGTAGGTCTCGCTCTCGAAAGAGAATAAATAACCAAAATGAAAACCAAATATTTGAATCTATTTGAAATAAATAAAACTTCGACTAAACTAATATACTGAGACCTTAACACATATTTCTAACAATTTGGTAATATTACGTATTATAATATTTACACAACATAAATACTGTACATATAACACTAAGTAATTGCGAGAGGGAGAAATAATAATTTTCATCTGTACAGAACAGAAACGTTGGGGTTAAACGTAAAAAAGTATTAATTTTGATTCAAAAAAAGAAGTTAATTTTTCATTTCAGTGTTTTCGCTTCAGGTACGACAGAAAAATAAATTATGAATGAAAATAAACGACATACTTAATGAAATGTACAATGGAATGAAAGTTACCAAGCGAAAAATTAAATGATTTTTCCATGACTAGTGAACAAAAAAATTAAAAATAATGCGTTTTTAAATTTTTTTTTCATTTCACACGCAATCTTGCTGAAATATGTATAAGAGAGAAAAAAACAAAGAAAATAAAAACGAGTATGTACTCAAAATTAAAAAAAAAAAGAAAAGAAAAAACTTATAAAAGTTACTTTCAATACAATGGTATTTGTTTAAACATTACAACGGGGTAACGATTGTTTAACTACATTAATCACACACTTTTCAATTTTTTAAAATTTTTTTTTTACATTTAAAATCAAATGGAATGAATTTACGTTATAAATTATTGCTTGGGTAGTATTGTCCAAAAAAAAAGTATTGCTTTCTCTTTCAAAACAAATAATGGCAATAGAACGCTTTCACTCGAAAAAATTAATTAAATCCTCTGAAAAAAAAGCATCATTGGAGATCAAGCAACGCTAGAAGAGTTTTGACAAAACATTTGAGGTGTTTGTAACACCCTCGACAGATATTCGACGTTAGATATGTCTACGTGTGGAATTAAACTAAACGTGGCTAAAATATACACTACCACATAACTAAAGACCTTTTTTCAAAATCAAAAAACCTTAACCACAATCTAAAACACATAAAAAACACCAGTACAACTCGCGAGAAAAAAATTATCACAATAAAACACGACCAAAATGCACGCTTAGTTCAAGCTTTCGTGTAAAACAATAAATACGGCGTAAGCGCCGAATTCGTACTCGACTTCTGTGCAAGCATTTCTTTCAAATCTTCCGTCGTAATAGTCCTGATGGAATCGTCGTCGCATTCTAACCAAACCGCATTATCTTGATCGGTGGGAATAGCTCGTAACTTAATCGAGCAGCATTCGGCTCCTTTACAAGTCGGCTTGACGCGTTCTTTTCGGAAATCTGGATCTTTGGGACTTCCCGACGAGTTGCTACCGTTGGAAAACGACTTGGAAGATAATTTTTTAAAATATTTCATAATCGTGCTGGATTTTTCGTGCATCGAATTCGAGTTGGCGGCTGTGGTATTTTGAGACACCGAATTAATACTGTAACCTCGAGATAAACTCGACGTTTTTGGTTTGTCTTTGATACAATAAATGTAATCATGAGGGTTGTCGAAGGTCCGGACGTAAGCTACGTAATGTCCAGAAGCCAGCGCTGCGCCCAAATGCATGATGACTGCGTACAAATTGTACTTATGAGGTGGTTCTTCTTGTCCGAGCTCGGCTTCTTGGCATTTCTCGCAGAAGCAAGACAGCGTGAATGGCGTCGGCATGTAGTCGTTTACTTTGGAGACTGATGACCTGTAATGAAAATGACCAAACATTGTAGAACCACTAATTGAGAAAAAATGCTCTAGAAGTTGTCATTAGTCCTTATTATAGATAGGTACTTTAATGTTTTTCACAAGATTAGGGCAGGTAACTCAGTAGTTTTCTAGGGAATAGCTTGATTTTTTCCCAATAGAGTGACAATTTGAAAATTTTCCAATGTTGAACTTGAGAATTCATTTTTTTACCGAAAAATTAATATTTTTTACTTTCATTTTTTTTTTAAATTTCTTTTCGAATAAATTACCTAACTGTTCAGTTCAATTTTGCAAAAGCCCAGCAGGTGGTATAATTTGAGTAGGCACGTATGATTTATTACCCCTGTGGCGCGTTATCAGATTTATAAATTTGGTTGTAAAATTTTATAGCCCTTATCTAATCTACAATTTTATTGCCCTGGTACCCTGTTACCCTCTTTATCTACGCGCCACCGTTATCGGGGTTGTAAATATTTCTACCCCCAGCTGGGGTTCTAATCTTATCTCGGGAGTGGGGAATTTTCCACTCTGCCTATTTTGTCCACTTCGTGGAGTCTTGACAAAATTTGAGTCATTCGTTTTCTGTTCACCTTCGAAGAAGGTTATACCTACTATACAGTCCACTTATATACTGAACAGTCTGCAACTTGGAAATTATTTTATTCTGATTTTAATGGCAAAATTGAACTGAACACTAACTTTTTTTTATTGCAAAAAATTTCATTTTTTTTCAAGTCTATCTATTTCGAAAAAATTCAAAGATTTTATTTGATTCTAAAAAATCAAGAATTTTTTTCTTAATTAAAATAATTAAAAATTTAGAGATTTTTTTTCCTACAAAAATTTTTGAAATAATTTTACTCATAAAAAATTTAAAAAATAATTCTCACCAGCTTTACTCCCAAAAAAGACATTTTTTCCTTAAAAAAAAAGAAGAAATTTTTATACAAAAAGAAATGAGAATTTAATTTCTTTCAGAAAAAAAAATGAAAAATGAAACACTGTAGTTCAACAAAACTTTAAAAAGTATTTTATTATAAAAAAAAAAAAGTTAAAAACTATCTATTTCAAAAAAATTGAGAAATTAAATGACAGAAAAATTTCCCCTTAAAAAGTAGGTATTTCCAATATATACCCCAAAAAAAAAAAAAATCATTTTACGTTGACCTCAAAAAATCGATTTTTTTAAAATTCCAGTTTTTCATTTTTAGGTATTATTATTTTTTTTTTGAATTTATTTATTTAAAAAAAATGTAAATCATTTTTATTCCAAAAAAATCAATAAAATTTTATCCCACAATAATTTTTGAATATTTTTATTCGCCAAAAATTTTTTATTTCAAAACTATTCAATGATTTTTCTATTCCAATATTAGAGCCAAGGAACTTTTTTTATTCAAAAATACCTAATTGAGAAATTCCACTTTCAAAAAATAAGTTTTTTATATCTCAAAAAAGAAGTGAAAAGGTTTTTATTTTCCAAAGAATTGAAAACTAAAATATTTTTTTACGTCGACTCCAAAAAAATTTACTTTTTACCCCAAAAAATTGAAAATTATTTCTACTCAAAAACACAGTTTTTTCATCTTGAAAAAAAGTAAAAATTTTGTTTACAACAAAATTGAAAAAATTTTCTCACAAAAAATAAAAATACATAAATCATTTCGAAAAAATTTGAGAAACTTGAGAATAATATTCCAAAAATATGCAATGATTTTTTTTACTCTACTGAAGTTGAGGGATCGTTTTTTACTCCAAAAATATTGAGAATTTTTTTCTTCGAATGAACCCAATCATACACATTTCTAAAAATTGAGAAAATATGGTTTAACAAAATACCCTTGATGACAGAAATTTTTTTATTCTAAAAACTTGAAAAATTCCATCTCGAACAATTAAAAATTATTTTTATCCTAAAAAATATGAAAATTTTGTTTCGATTGAAAAACTGTATCATTCAAAAATTTTAAAAAATTATATCACAAAATTTTTGTTCCAAAAAAGTGAGAAAATTTTTCATTCCAAAAATATTGAATGATTTTTTATTACAAAAAAATTGAAAGGCGTTTTTTATTCCAAAAAGATGGAGAAATTGTTTCTCCACAAAAAAGGATGACTTTCAAAAAATATAAAAATTTGATTTCCCAAATTCCAAAAAAAAAAAAAAAAAAAATACTATCACTAAAAAGTGAAAAATTATTTTGAGAAAAAATAAAAAATTTGAGAAATACTCTTTTCAAAAAAAAAATCAAAACTAAAAAAATTGTATCACAAAATTTTTGTTCCAAAAAAGTGAGAAAATTTTTCATTCCAAAAATATCCAATAATTTTTTTATTACAAAAAAGTTGAATAGTGTTTTTTATTCCGAAAAGGTAGAGAAATTGTTTCTGCACAAAAAATGAATGACTTTCAAAAACCAAATTAAAAAAAAAAAAAATACTATCACTAAAAAATGAAAAATTATTTCGAGAAAAAATAGAAAATTGAGAAATTCCCTTTTCAAAAACAAAAAAACGAAAACAGAAAACTAAAAAATACAAATTTTTTTCTCTCCAAAAAAATGAAAGATGTTTATTTTCCAAAAAAAAATTGAAAATTGAAAGTTTTCGTTTTACATCAGTTAATTCGAAAGAATTTTTTCTACAAAAAAAAAAAATACTGAGATTTCAATAGTTGTTTTGCATGAATTTTCGCATTTTCAATGTTCCCAGTGTTTAGCTCATTTCACGTTGGAAAATTTGAACGTACGCGAGCTTCCAAGTTACTGCTGAGTTACCGGCCGTGCAAATTAGGTAGAATAATTACCCAAATCCGGAAGAAAACCGTTTCAAATGCAACGTCAAAAGTCTGGGTAACCTTTCATATCTCACACAACGTTTGGCTTCGTTGTATCGTGCACATTTTTCGCACAAATACTTATTACAACCGATAAGATATTCTTCGGTGACGATGACCGATTGGTACAAACGATTCATGGATTCTTCATCGTCTAAAAAAATCATAGTCGAGAATTATTTTCAAATAATTATTACGTCGATGATTTCAAATTTATTCTCATCTTACCGCAATCCGATTCCGATTTAATTGGTACACAAATATCACAAAAAGTCTCTTTCCGTTCGGTAACCGTTTCGCATTCCAGACACTTAGTTCGAAGTAGGGAAACGCCTTGAAAATCCTCAAAAATAGTATCTTGGTTTGAACCATCGTAACGTTCTTCCATGTAGACAGAATCCTGATCATCTTTAGCGACATCGTCGTTGATCATATATTTGCGCATATCACTATCTGCACAAAAAATGGGAAATATCACGTAAAAGACGAAACAACAAGATCTGCATTAAAATTAAAAAAAAAACATACCGGAATAATTTTCCCTCAAGCAATTCGATCCTTTATCGTAATTCATGACTCGACTGAACTTCAGCGATTTCCGTACGTAAGATTTTAATCCGGAGCCTGCTGACGAAGAGGGACACTGCAAGGGTTGTCTTTCTAATATAGAATTTTGGTGATAAATCATCTCGCAAGCTTCTCGAATTGTATCCAAAAGGCAGACGAGTAATTCGTGGGCGTCGTGTTGATGATTCCCTACAAAAATTGGATTCACATCCCTGCAAAAAATACACGACTCGGTGTTACTTCGATTAAAACGTAATTTTACACCGGATCAGTCGTTATGTTTACCTCAACGCCTGTAGAAATTGGTGAGGTTGAAGCGGATCCATACGATCTTTGTATTCGTTTTCCCACAGTAAGCGGTATACTTTATGTAGTCCCTGAATTAAAGCGTGGGTTTTGATCTCTGAATCGCTCGAGGTATTCGAAAATGCTTCTTTATTGCCCCAGGAACTCGATTTTCCCGGATTTCTGCCCAGCGAGCAAGCTCTATCATTCTAAAAGTTTAAAAACCAAACGGTGAGTTGGTTTATTACGCGTAGATAGGAGTTTGATTGGAATAATTCATACCTTTGACGCAGTTAGTTGTTTGCTAAACGAAGCGGAATCCGTAGACAAGTGATGTAGCTTATGCAAAAAAGACGGTGCGAAACGTAGCGTATAAAGCACGCTATTTAAGAAACAAGTATTTCCAAGGTTTACCAAGGGGGCGATAGGGACTGAATCCCCGTAACCATTTTCTTCAGGCAATCTTTGATTATGCGCCTGATGAAAGTCATTCGACCCATATCCGTTAACCATAGTACTTCCTGTAAATTGGACTCGATTAGTTTCTATACGCGCAGCCCTTCAAACAAACATTTCGCTAATTACCCGGTCCTACTGGCATTTGATAGTCGTCTATAAAACTGCTACTAGTGCTACTATCTGCATTACTTAGCCAGGCTTCAACAGTTCTTCGATTGTTTTCTTCTTTGTAACGTGATGAACATACACGAACTTTTTTCGTAGGAGGTTGATTTGTTTCTTCATCAGTATCTCTCATCTGTAGAACAGTCATTTTTACCTAAGCAACTGTGAACAGACAAAATCAATCGTGTTAGATCGTTCACGATACGTTTAAGATATATTATCATAGGTGTAGCATTCTACTTTGCAAGTTATCAATACACAACAACAGATGAGAATACTTTGTAAAAGGTAAACAGCACTTACAATATAATTCATACACACTTTCAAGCTGTGCGATTGTATGGAAACAAGATTACGCATTTTCCAATTTGTTAAGTCTTTAGAGGATACTTCGAATCAAAATTCAACAAAATTGCATTTTAAGGAATTTAGGAATAAGCCGACTTCGAAAGCGATAGCACTAATTCGAAAAAGGAAAAAAAGATTATACGATTTATCGTCAAATGCATGCAAAACTAATGTAGTAGTTAGATAGCTTACATAAAGTTATTTTTCGAATTCATGGAATGGAATTAAAATTTATTATCAATTATTAAATTCATTCACGTCGATAATATTTTGCAACTTACGAAATCATTAAAAAAAATTTCGTATCCACCCGATCATCGCTGAAATTTCCTGGATAGTTCCAGACTGGGAAATTCAGAATCGATACCTAGTACGACAGGTCAATACGACATTGAGTCGAAAAATCCGAAAAATATCGTTTTAGGACTTTTAGGGCCGAATTCATAGACGTTACTCAAGTACTAAGTAATATTTTGCCAAGTGTACTAGCTTAAGGACCGAATTCATAGTTCTCTCCTTCTCTCTTTGAGTACCAAGTAACACTTGGATAAGTTAGTGCCAGGGAAGAAAACCAATTGAGACCCAATTGGTTATGGTGATGGTGGTTTTGAGAAAATTTTGAAATTACTGGTGGTTCCAATTGGTTCTTTTCCCTGGTTTTCACTTTTCAGCAGTGTTGTGAAAGTTCCCGGGAACGAAGTGTTGTTCCCGGGAATTCCCGGGAATTCTCAAAATTTTCCCACTGAAATTTGATTTTTTCTTCTTAAACGTTTATTTCGTTTTATTACTCATTTTTAAATTGAATTTGAAAGTTGGAAACTACAAAAACAAAAATACTACTAAATAAAAACGGATTAGATACGAATATTGTGTATATTTTTGAAAAATATTTTAAAAAAATCACGTGGTAATAACCTGAAGAATTACCTTGAAATTACCATCTAAAAAAATAAAATATGGGATATCGATATCCCTGAATAATTTTATTAATTTCAATTATTTCTAGGGTATCAATACCAATTTTCATTCAAATTGACATTTCTAAACATCATTACATCACTTAAATCTCGTTTTTGCTTCAAAAAAATAATTTATTTGAAAACGGGAATTCCCGGTTTTGATGAAGGTGGGAACGTTCCCGGGAATTCCCGGGAACAATTCCCATTCCCGCAAAATGGGAATTCCCGTTTCACAACACTGCTTTTCAGTGAATTGGTTCCATATGGTTCCATTTGGTTTTAAAAAATTTTCCAAAGGTTTTGGTGCTAAAGTGGTTCCATTTAATTTTTTTTTTTGATTGGTTCTGGTTATAGTTATTGTTATCCATCTCGGCTTCTCATTGTCATTTCTCAATGTGGTACGTGTTACGTGTTTGAGCTAGTAGTTAATTATTTCATAGTTTGAGTTAGTTCTCCAGAAATTCCAGAGATGTTCACAGTTTCGAACTTGTTAAAACGTTGAAAGTAAATGATTCAATTTCGCTTAATTATTACTAATCTTTTTTAACGTTCGAGTTTTTCGCGATAATGGATTCCATGTCGCCTAAATCACCCGAGCAATCGGAAAAGAATAAAAAATACGATCGTCAACTCAGGTACGTTTACATTTTTTATCATTAATTTTCGTATATCGTGGCAAAATCGTGAAATATTAAATACCGGCATTTTCATTTTTTATTTAGATTATGGGGCGATCACGGCCAACAAGCTTTAGAAAACGCCCACATTTGTGTCCTAAACGCTACTTCGCTCGGTACTGAAATTCTAAAGTCGTTAGTTCTACCCGGTATCGGCTCATTTACGATCATCGACGGTGGCAAAGTTCAGGAGGAAGATGTCGGCGCGAAGTGAGTTCTATTTAAAGAATACGTAACTGTAACGGTAGTAGTACAATTTTATCTAATACGCTCGTAATGTTTTAACAGTTTTTTTCTCGACATGGAAAGCATCGGTAAATCGAGAGCCGAAGTCGCCGCTCAATTTTTGCTCGAATTAAATCCGGACGTACATGGTGACGTAATCGACGAAAGTTTACATCAGATATTGAACAACAATCCGTCGTTCTTCAATAATTTCTCGGTCGTTGTCGGGACCTGTTTGTCCGAGCACGAGATCGGTTTATTATCTTCGAAATTATGGGATTTGAATATTCCGTTGATCATCTGTCGAAGTTACGGTTTCACCGGTATGGTCAGATTGCAAGTTAAAGAGCATACGGTTATCGAATCCCATCCAGATAACCAGAATCCCGATTTACGTATTATTCAACCGTTTCCTGCTTTGAAAGAACATCTCGACTCGTACGATTTGGACTCGATGGAGCTCAAAGATCACGCTCACGTTCCCTATGTAGTAATTTTGTATAAATGTATACAAGCGTATTACCAAATTAATGGCAAGTACCCGCATAATTACAAGGAAAAGGAGTCTTTCAAGGAGTTGATTAGAAAAAGTACGTTTTTAAATTTTTTTTATCTAATCCTGTTCTACCTCGTTATAATTAATTGCGTTTTTTTCGTGATAGAAATGAAACTCGACGATAATGGAATACCTCACCACGAAGAGAATTTCGAAGAAGCGTTGCGAGCTGTTAATTTCGCCATCACTTCCGCTCCCATTCCCGCCGAAATCAAAAATATTTTGAACGACGATAAATGCGTTAATTTAACTGTCAATGTAATGATTATTCGTGTACATGGTTTGACCTTTATTGTGTATGTTCATAGTTGATAGTTTTATTTTCGTCTACAGAGTAAACCGTTTTGGATTATGGCGCGTGCGTTGAAGGATTTTTTGGAGAAAGAGAAATGTTTGCCGGTTCGTGGAATTTTACCTGATATGACCGCCGAAACAAAGAGCTACGTTAATTTACAACGAATGTGAGTATAGTATTTTACATCACGTAGACGTACATATTGTGTGCATGTGTTATTGTGTACTTAGCATTTAACAGATGCCATATTTAACGTGTTATATTTCGATTCACAGATACAGGGAGAAAGCTTCGAAAGATGCAGATTCGGTGTACAAACGTGCTCAGCAGTTACTACGTCAGTTGAACCAGTCTCCGGATTCGATTTCAGAACAAGACGTGAAATTATTCTGCAAGCACGCCTCAGATCTACGAATTCTACGTACATCTTTTATCGATTCAGAGTACAAAGATCGTGTCTACAATTCGGCCTATATTGGTAAGTTTCCTGCTTTTTCTTTTCTTTTTACAATAACCAATGCATTTTGTTTTACCCTCCAAAAAAAAACTATACGAATTTATTTTGTCTCATGTTCTCATCTAATTTGTATTTTGTTCTTTTGTTTTACCTCTTAAAAAAATTGTACGAATTTCTTTTATTTTGTATTCTAATTTTGTACTTTTTTCATTTGTTTAGCCTCGCAACTCGAAGACCCCGACAGTATGATGGACTTTTACGTGATTCTGCGAAGTATCGAAAGATTCTACACCGAATTCAAGGAATATCCTGGTGAATTGGACGATCACGTAGAGCCAGATATTGTAAAGCTAAAGGTAAGAACATGAAAACGAGCCTTTTGACTGTTAATCGCATTTACCCTTATCGTTGGTTTTTCCAACCATTCTATAACAATGTGATTTCTATTTTTAGACTTGCTTATCGAAACTGTTAGCCGAAATAGGCTGTGGTGGTGCGATAAAAGACGACGTTATCCATGAATTTTGTCGATACGGCGGAGCAGAATTGCACACGGTTTCGGCGTTTTTAGGTATGTGGGTAAAACCCCCCATTGTTAAATTATCTCGAGTTATTTTCGTTACAATACTAACATGTTTCTCGTTTTATCTTGCAGGAGGTTGCGTCGCGCACGAGATTATTAAATTGGTAACCAGTCAGTACGTACCATTTAACAATATTTTAATTTACAATGCCGTGACATCCAATGTGGTAACGTTCACGATGTAACATGTTTCCATGTTTCTTTTCTTTTCTATTTTTAATATTTTGTTCATTATTGTTCGTTAAAGCAACAACGAACATACCAGTATTTTATCTTTATACCGGGTTCTCAAGAATACCCTGACCACCTACGTCATCGATATACGCATTGAGCCAATCAGGTAACTAGAAATGATTATCTCATTGCTCCGATTGGTTGGTCGGCTTCTTTGTGGTCAGGGTATTCTTGGGAACCCGGTAAGAGGGTTCGTTATCTTATAAGTTTAGTCTAAAGTTAACACGTTCATGTCCCATCGAGCAACTATGCATACAACGTGCATAACTTATTTATCTGTCTTTATTTTGTAATCGCCTTTTACCACGTCCCAAGGTGTGATTACTATTCCCAAATGTGGTGCCCAATTTATGTATGTACATTTTTAACACGAATCGACTCGGACGGGTTTTTACATTCGTTTATTTAACGCAGGTACACGTTTATGCGTTATGACTTGAAAAATTAACGAGTTTTTGTGACTTGACTTTAGTGTCAACAATATGCGTTCGTTAAAATATTATATCGGGGTAACAGATGTTCATTTTAAGGCAGGTATATATAGGCGGAAATACACCTGTATGTGTGCTTTGTCCTATGTAGATGTACAGAGTTGACTTAAATAGTTGGTTTTCCCCAAGCCATATTGTAGGCAGATAAATGTGACAAATGACGACCTTTTTTTTTTTTTTTTTTTTTGTATTGAAAATTTTCAACTTGTGTTTTATCGCGTTTAATTATCGGTTCGGTTTCATGGGGAGGTCAATTTTTTCCAAAATCGTAATTTTTGTTTCAAATCTCGTTTCGATAATAAAAATGGGAAATAATTTTTTGAATTTTAATTTTGCACCTAGTCTCGAGTTTTGAATTTTGAATAAAATTTCGGAGGTTGAAAAAATAATTTCCACGTTTTAGAATTTGTTGATTTAATTTTTTTTTTTCACGAAATGTTCAGTACTTTGAAAAGTTGTAATTTTTGGGAAATGCTGAAATGACGTACCCATCTCCTCTCTCTCATCTCAATGTGACGAATGACTTATGCTTTTTTTGTATAGAAAATTTTCACCTCGTGTTTTACGTATCGCGTTTAGTTTCGATTCAATTTCATGGGGGAGGTGAATTGTTTCCAAAATCGTAGATTTTGTTTCGAATCTTGTTTCAATAATTGGGAAATAATTTTGGAATTTTAATTTTGTCTTGGAGTTTTGAATTTTGAATAAAATTTCGGAGGTTGAAAAAATAATTTCGACGTTTTAGATTTTATTGATCTAAAATTTTACTCTTTTCCCCCGAAATGTTCAGTACTTTGAAAAGTTGTAATTTTTGGGAAATGCTGAAAGGACGTACCCATCTCCACTCTCATTATCTAAAATTCATGTACCTGACTTGAATTTTTTGATTTTTTTGTTGGAATTTTTAAACCTTGTTATCTCGTGTTTAACGAAATTGCACGTTTTGGCAAATACTGAAGGAACCCCTCCCCCTTCCCCATCGTCTAAAATTCATTCAACTGGGAATTTTTTGATTTTTTTTGGTTGAAATTTTTAATTTAAATCCCATTTTTTGTGGAAGGTGAATTTTTTCCAGAATCGTTTATTTGAAATTTTAATCAACGTTGAATTTTCAAAACTTTTTTGAAGTTTGAAAAATGATTTCAACATTTTGAAATTTATTAATCGAAAATTGTATTCGCTCTTTGAAATATTCAATACGTTTGAAAATTGTAATAAGAACCCTCCCCCTCCCATACCATTTACAATTCATTTAGACCTACCATTTTTCTCCCATTATTGTTTCGTTTTGATTTTTTTTTGAAAATAGATCCTGTTTCATCTTGTTTATTTTGTGGGCTAATTTTTTGATGAGGATCGTATATTTTGATTTGAATCGAAATTTAATTTTGAAACATTGAGAATAATTAATCAAGGTGCAATTTTTGAATTTTGTATACTTCAAAAAATAATTTCGATATTTTGAAATAATTTATTGATCGAAAACTGTACTTGGCCGTTCGTTGAAATATCGAATATTTTTGGAAACTATAATATTTTGGGAAGAGCTGAAGTACCCCCCCCCCTTATTTATGTAGATTTGGAAATTTTTTCATTTTGATTTTTAAAATCCTGTTTTTTTGAATAATTAGGTATGGATTATATTTTGTGGGAAAGCCAATTTTATTTTAATCTCTATTCACTTGATCGTTCTTTTAAATATCAAATATCTGGGAAAATTGAAACTTTTGGAAAACACTGAAAAGATGTACCCTCTCCACCACATGATTCATTGATGTAGATTTTAAAAAAATAATCTCAAAATCTCAATATTTTTTCGTTTTGATTTTTTTGGAATTTATAAATCTTGGTTTTTTGTATAATTATGGGTGAATTTCGTGAAGAGATGATTTTTTTCTAATACCTGTCTTTATGTTTTAATTCAAATCGCTATTCAGTTTTGAAAATCAGAATAAATATCCAGGTCGAATTTTTGAATTTTTTCGTAGTTGAAAAAAATAATTTCGTACTTAGTTTTGAAATTTATTGAACGAGTTGAGTACTTTGGAAAATCGTAATGTTTGGGAAGAACTGAAGGATTTCACACACCCCCCCCCCCCCCCCCGGTGCCACGCCTCAACCCACAATTAATTTGGATTTGGGAATTTTTTCAGAAATATAATCTTTTCGCTTCGACTTTTTTCCAAATTTTTAGATCCTATTTTTCATTTTTAATAGGGTTAAATTTCGTGAGGAGGTGAATTTTTTTCACTCGTTTATAAAATTTGATTCGAGTCACGATTCGATTTTTGAAGTTTGAAAATGAAATTAAAATATTGTAATCAGCGTAGAATTTTTAAAACTTCTGAAGTTGAAATAATACATAATTTCAGCATTTTGAAATTTATTGATCAGAAAGCTTACTCCTTCTAGAGTAATATGGAATAGTTCGGAAAGTTCGAACGTTTTAATTTTTGGATAGAACTGAAGAAATGTAATCCCCCTTCCCCCACAATCACTAGTTCATTTGGGTATGGGATTTTTTCACTATTTCATTCGTTTTGATTTTTTTTTTTTTTGAAATTGAAAATTACGAAATCGTAATTGTAATTAAATTGATTATTGATGAAATTTTGAAAATTGAATAATCCAAAAAATTAGCTGGGAAATGGTTTAAAAAATAACGAGTATTTTTGTCAACATTTTGAAATTTATTGATGGGGAATTCAAAACATTGATACCCAGATAAAAAATGAGAATTATTTTGAAAATTCTGAAAGTTTTATTTTTGAGAAGAACTGAAAGTAAATAATTCCCCCTCTACCACCATGTTTAATTCATTTTTATATCTGTTTGGTATTGAGAATCGAATAATGTCCCCCCTCCCTTCCCCCTCAATCAAAGAGTGAAACAATTGGGAATTTTCGAACTATTTTTTCGCATTACTTTTTTTTGTTGTTGAAAATTGTAAGTTATGGGATTGTAATCAGAATTGAGTAGGTTGATGAATTTTTTTAGACAAATTCAAGCAAATTAATGACTACGAACTGATGTTTAATTTATCAAGGTGAACTTTGTTCGGCCATTTTTATCTCTTAATAAATTACTTCTAGAAGAAACTATTCGATGAACGTATGCCCATTCGTTCTCATTTCCGCTCCATGTTTGTACTCGTTGCTAGTAATACGAGTATATTTCGTTTGATAATTTTCAATCATTAGTCAGTATCAGTACATATGTGCCTTGATAGTCGATAGGGCTATTGAAAAGGTACACCTATTACCTACATATAAATGCAGGTAGAAAATAAAATACCAAGAGTTGTACACGATGTTAATTGTTAAAGGTATAAAATATGTACACAACAGAATGGTTTTACAACGTTTTTAGAAAGGTATTTAAATTCGAATAAAAAGAAAATGAAATAGAAAAATACAGTCGTAAAATACACGATAATTATACAACGAGATTATTAATGGCGGATTTCCTATTCAATCATTCGAGGGAAGGCTCGCTCAGTTTGATAATTTTTTAATAACGCGAATTTGCAATTTAAAAAAGAGGGAAAAAGTACTACGTATTTTTCATCGTAGACATTTCAATTTGAAAAAATAATTAGTCGGGTACGATGAAAAATTAATTAAATTTTCGAAATCGAGCCAACGTGCCTCTCCCTCTGGTGAAAAATCCGCCACCGAACATTTTTTTCACTACGTCTAATGGTACGAATAATAAATTTAAAGAAACTCGTAAAGTAACGATCTTTTCGAGCACTTGTAGAATTTTTTTTTCTCACGTCTCTTTCAAGCTATCCAAGCCACTCGACCAATTCTATCGGTAGACATAGAAGTACCGACGCCAATAATACTAATGCCCGGTGTCTGTTCCGGGCATACCCCCGGTCAGTCCGGATCGTAAATGCAATCGATGCGTAAAACCAGAATCGCAGCGAAAAGGGTAATTAGCGTGAGCGACATTAGTACCACAGCCAAAATGGTCAAATCTTCCGACGTGAACAGAGCTTTGAACGAGTTTCGCAGTAAAATGCAATGCAAAATGCAAGCCGAGCTCCACAATAGAGTCAGCGAGAAAGCGGATGTGATCGTTGGTCCTAGAAATCTCAAGTGAGACCAAGGTGGGTCGCAGCTGGGCTGTGCGTAGCCTCCGAATCCTCTGCTGGTGTGAATACTTCCGGCTGTAAAAAAAAAAAATGAAATTATTTCAGAGGGTATTAGTATAATTTGGCGTAGGATTTAGATTTGAAATTTTTTTATTGAATGGAAATTGAAAATTTTGGGCTGAAAGTAAGTGGTCTTGTTTTTTTTTTTCGGTAGTTGAGGTAGCTTTGGAATTGGTTTATATTTTTTTCTAGTCGTAGTGTTTGTAGCAGTTTGAAATTTTACGACGATATATTTTTCCTAGAATTTCGCCTTTTTTTGACGTTGTCGAATTTTTATAATCACCTGCTGCTGTCACGGTCAATAATCCGGCCGGCATTCCGATACCTAAATTCATGCTGCTTTTTTCTTCGATAAATGCCACCGTACCCATAACTATGCCAGATATTCCGCAAACGATCTGCAATAATAAAATGAACGAATGAGAGAGTACGAGCGAAAAAAAAACCATTCAATTTTATTCCCATCATTTTTTTTTTTTTTTTTTTTTTTTGAAATATTTAATGAATGGGTTTTTAGTATACGAAGTTGAGGAAGGAATGAAAAGCTCGAGCTTCGTCGAAAGCTTGTTTTTCTTTTCTCGCTTTTTTTAATTCGTTCGTATAAAACGTTCGCGAACCCCTGAGAAGATTGATCGGTAAAGTTTTTCATTTGTACGAATAAGTATCTGTTGAAAACCATTTTTTGTTAGGCGTTAAATTGAATCTCGACGGATGATAAAAAGTACCGAACGATTGGCTGTCCCCTTGCTTTGCCCTGTACCCTCGTCGAGTTCTCGAGAATATTATATTTTTCAAGTGTCATATTTTGCTATACACGGTGTCCTCATTCGGAGTAATCTGGCTTGAGATTTAGGTATAATCAACTGCCAGGAACATTTTTAATTGAAAAAAAAATATGTTGAGGTGGTGTCTTTCGATTTTGAAGGGGCAATGGTTCATAAAAATTTCAAAATGCTGTCGAGACAATAAATGAAGCTGGTGTGATTTTTAGAAAGGAACAAAAAAGTTATACAAAAAATTTGCCTATTTTTGTAAATTAAGGGGCTACAAATTTTTAAAAATTGGTATTTTTGAAATTAAAATAAAAAAAATTTTTGCATGACGTCTTTTGCTCCTCTCAAAAAGTTACTCCTGTTTCATTTAGTGTCCGGATGGAATTTTGTAATTTTCATGTCTCATCAGTGCCCCGTGTTAAATTGAGATAGGCAACCGAACGTGCCTAGGCAATATTTTTTACTCGAATTTCGTATGGCTATAATTCCTTCAATTTTAGAGAAAGGCAACCGAACGTGCCTAGAACTTTTTTTATTTTTTCGAAGTGCTATTCGCTGCCTAAGTCGATTTTTTTTGAAACCAATGTTGCCAACTAATCTTTGCTTGGCAAAAAATTTCAATTTTCAAATTTTTTTAGTTCCTTCATTTTCAAATTTAGTCAACATGAGTACATGAATTTTTTATTAGTGGTACTCAGTTGTATCCAAAAATGTCAAGTCTGGTTATTCATTACCAGGACACCCTGTAGATATTTCTTTCTATTGATTCTATTCGTATTTAGGCGACTTTGATTTATTTTCCAATGCTTTGTAGTGTTTTTTTTTTTTTTTTTTTTTTGTAGTAGTAGTAGTAGTAGTAGTTTGAATTGACTATGATTTGATTAGTCTTAGAAAATACGTACTTGTAATACGCGTAGTCTCAAGACGACCGCAAATGGGTAGATTTTTTCGCATAATACTGTATTCTCGTTCGAGCTGAAATCTACCGATTGTGGCGTACAGGATCCTTTACGACGATCGATACGGTTCTGAAAACAGAAATGGGAAAAAATTGATTGAAATTGGCACATATATATTCTTTTTCTTTTACATGAAACATTTTTCAATTTTTTTGAATGAAAAAATCCTTATTTTTTTTAAATAAAGAAATTTTTTTTTTTTTTTTTTTTTTTTTTTTTTTTTGAAATGAAAACATATTTTTATTCTTTTACATGAAAAATTTCTCATTTTTTTTGAATGAAAACATTCTTTGAGGGTGAGGGTGGGAGAGTTGCTTGCCTTATTTGAGAATTATGGTCGAGATAGGATTTGAAATAATTCAACGAGTTCGATGATTGATCGAGTTATACATATGTATTTATTTTGAAATGATACAATCTTGAAAATAATAAAATCGAACGGAGTAATAAATTATAACGTCCGTATGTACGGTTTGATAATAATATACATGCAATTTGTGTGATTCGTAAAAATACGTCGAAGGTACATATCATTTCCAACATATTCGTATGGTTAGTACCTGAAAAAGATTTGTTCGAATTATTCGAATTGAATATATTTGGAAATATGTAATTATTGAAAAATGAAAGCTTATCACGATTGTAGTGTAGATCAATCACTCTCGTACAATCTCGTGCATGTTCTCTGACTCACCTACGAATCTTGTTTCCGCAACCTAGTTGTCTTGAAGAGTCTGATAAGTTGCATAATTAATGCGTTTAAGGGGCCAGTTATGTTGAATGAAATCTAATGTAGGTGGTTGAAGTCGAATAATGTATCGAGGTCATGCAAGGCCATGATGTCGGTTTGCCCTGTTTATTTTTTAACCGTGAATTTTACAAAATCTGAATTTCCTTATCTCATAAGCTTTTGGCACAACTCAACAAAAGAAGACTCTCGTGGTGAGTCACTAATTCCATAGGTGTGCTGACTCGACACCTTATTCAAAAGGATAAACAGAAAAGGAAGAAAAGTAATTTTTTATTCGTTAATTCGTTGAATTTCAATCATTTCATTTTTTTGAATTTTGAATTTTTTCGATTTCATAAATTCCCCATTTTTTTTGGAGATTTCATTTAGTTTCTCAATTCTTTCAAGTTATTGAAATTTTCAAATTAAATTATTTTTTAAATTTCAAATAAGTGTTCTCCTATTTTCAATTTTATTTGATTTTTTCTTGAAATTTGATTTCTTCGTTACTTTTAAAAAATTTTAATCTTTTGATTTTTTTTTTTTTTTTTTTTTTCAATGAATTTCCACGCTTTGAAATCTTATTTCGATTTCTATTTTATTTGAAATTTAATTTAAATTATTTTCACATTTTGAATTTTTTCCAGTTTTCTGAATTTTTGATTTTAAATTTCATTAAAAAAATTCATCTTCTGTTTTTTTTCTTTTTTAATCATCAAACTTTTCAAGTTTTTGAGTTATAATTTTTTTTGAATTTCAATTGATAGTTCCCTTATTTGAATGTTATTTGAATTTTTTCAAATTCCAATTATTCTTCAATTTTATTTTGGTTTCTTTTTTCTTTAATTTCAAATACTATCATTTTGGATTTCCCCCAATTCTCTAAAAAAAATGTCGATTTTTTAATTTGATAAAAGTTGAACATTTTTTTCAATAGGTATGTTTATTTAATATCGCTAAACCTCGAGGTTATTTAAATCATTAGATTTTTCAAATGAATAATTTTTTTAAATTTCAATTATTTTCCTATTTTTAATTTTATTCGAGTTTTTTAAATTTCAAACTAAGTTTTTTTCTAGACATTTGATTTTTTTCTCGTCCTTTTTTCAAATTTTTAACTCTTCGACTTTTTTATATTTTATAAAGTTTATATATTTTTTCAATTTTATTTTGGTGTTTAATTTTTTAAATTACAATTAATGTTCCTTTTAAAATTTTTTTTTCAAATTTTCTAAATTGCCTTACTTTTTAATTTTATGAATTTGTCATTTGTATCAACTTTATTTTATTTCCTTTTCTACAGATTAACCTACCTAAATATTTCATTTCATTTTTTTAATAAAAAATAATATGTAGTTCTTTTCTCGCCAGTTTTTAAAATTTCAATTAGGTATATTCCGAATTTTTGAAGTTTTTTACTTTTTTTATATTCGAGTATGTTTCTCATTTTTTATGCATATGATAAGACATCGTTCTTGAGGCAGGGGCCACATATAGGGTGGCAGTTTTTTCCAAGTTCAAACTAACTTTTCTTCAATTTTTAAAAATTTTGATTCTCCAATTTTTTTCAATTTCATTTTAGTTCTTATTTTTTGAAATTTTCAATTTGAAAGTTTCCTTTGTTAATGGTCTTCGATGCTCATTTTGAGCGGAGACGTTGAACTGTAAGCGAAGAGATTTTTTTTGTTTTTCGTTGTGTTGAGCTGATATAATTTTCACTTCGTTGAGTTTCTGGAGGGGGAGGCGGTTAAAAAGGTGGCAAATCTGTTGTTCGAGAATTAGATATCGAGTCGATGTAGGTATTAGGTAGATTTAGACACTAGATAGGTAGGTAGGTAAAAACTAAATTATCCAATGAAATCGTACTACTCGCAGTTGTATAAAGAAACTGCGTACGTAGCTGTTGCGGGACAAATGAAAAAAAAAGTAGGAAAGTCGAACACCTTGCCCTTGTACCGCTGCCCTCCTCCCACCCCAGGGTACTTGAGTTATTCTTTTAGCTGCGGTAATAGACTCCTTTGTGATTATCACATCAAACACGAAAATTTCTCGTCGACCGGCTACCAATCAACGTTAAAGTAACTTGATGTTTAAAGGGATTAAAGTGAGAGAGCAAGGGCTGAGGAAAGGAGAAAAAGGTAGCAGCGAGTAGGCCCTGCTGAGGTCGCGGATATCCGAATTTCGCTCGTAAGCTCGATGCTCTTGTTTATCGTTTGAATTACAATATTTTCTTCTGGGTAGGCAGATGTTTTCACCTTTTGTGTCGTTTAGTCCCTTCCCATCGTTTTAGGCCGAACTTGGCCCATTAGAATTCTGAAATCTTCGAAAAATATTTTAAAATTCTAGAAATGTTGTCCAATGAAATTAAAGTCGTTGAAAATGGTATAACACGTTTTCAAATATTTTGAAATTCTCTGAAATTGTTTTAAAAAATATTCCAATATCGTTTTGTATCTTGTAAAAATCCTCTGTGAACCAACATTTTGCATTAATTTTTTATTTATTTTAGTTCTAATTTTTTTTTCAATTGTTTTTCAGTTTTAAGGTTTATATCAGTTTCTTTAATTTTTTGATTTTTTTTCCCACTTTTATTTAATTTTTAATTTTTTCCTAATTGACAAATTTTTCACATTTCAAATCAAAAATTTAAAATTTGAAATTTTTATTTTACCTACCTAGTTTTTAATTTTTTTTGATTTCAAACATTTTCCAATTTTGATTTTTTTTTCAATTATAAATTTCACATTTAAACCTTTCGATGTAGTCGGTGAAACTTTCAACTGATCCGTCAAAATTGGCAAACTGGATGGACAACGGATTCTCCCTCGCAGATTTCGTATTGACACTTTTCGCTAAAGATGCGATATTCGTCGACTGATCTTTTTTTCAACTTCATTACAGTTCCATTTCTCTTAATCGTCATTATTTATAATTGATGAATTTCAAGTCTTCTCCCAGCGATTTGAAAGCCTCTCTAAATTCGTCGAAGCCTTCCATTACACAATATTACGTGCGAGTTGTACTTCACACTTGGATAATGAAACCAATTATTAAAAATCTTAAGAAATGGCCTAAAAAATCTCCTGTAAGTAGTTTTGGAAAAATTCTCTGAAATCTGGAGAAATTCTCACTCGTGCCACATCATTATGTTTATGTACTAAAATCGATGCTCGTGGAAAATTGGCAAATTTCTCCTTGTCTCGTCATACCTGTTGCTTTTTTTTTTCGTATTCCTCGACGTTCGCAACAGTTACGAGATAAATTTTATTTTGATCGTATTTGGCAGAAAATTTAGTCCTTTTTTATATCGCCCAATTAGAGAGATAACGATTTTCGTGAATTTTTCCTCTCCTTTTTATTTTCGTTTCGTTTTTTGAAGGTCTCTAGATACGTTCTTACGCGTTTTATGCGGACTACTGATCGTTGTTTCGAATTTTTATATGCAATTTGTATACTCGTAATGGTTCCTTTTTCGTGTCTCCTTTTTTTTTTCTTCATGGGATTATGCACAATTGGGAATACAGCACGAGTACGATTTTATTTCTATTCTTTTTCATATATTTCTATATAACTATGTGTTCGAAATAATAGGTAACGAAATGTTCTCCCGTCTGGGTAATTTTTTTTATCGAGTGAGAGAGAAAGACCAGTTATGTTTTTACAATTTTTTTTTTTCATCTGCTCCGTAGTCGTATCTCTCTGTTCGGTTGGACCCTGCATTTTTACTCGTATATCGAAAAAAAAAGAGGTAAAATTGTACGTAGATGTATACAGAACACCTATTGCCTACCTACGAGTACACAGATATTTAGAAGGGCTCTGCTGTGTTCTGTGGTACTCGTAGTATATGAATTATTAGTATACGCGGCGTGTGTAATGGCGTATGTAGTAGTTTAAAATCTAATTTAACGAGCGCAAAAATTTCACCCCACGGAGTAGTCGTTCGTAGTATAAAGCAGCTTAAATTGAACGAGAGAAGCCCGTCGAAAGGGGCGGGGTGGAAGGGGGGTGCGGGAAGAACACTGTTAGTAAATTTGATTTGTTGTACTACTGCGAAGGATGAAAGAGACGGTTGGCTATGCTGGCTCGTGGCTTTTAAAATTTGTTAATTCGTCGGTATTGTTACGTATAGGTTGCATTATTAAAACATCCCTTATTACCTGCCCACTGCCCGCCACCCACGCAGACGTTGCCCGGTGCCTTTTTATAGGGGTCGTCTTTTCCGTTTCACTGGCCATTATCTCCGGGTCCGGGTCGTTTGTAAAGCACGTTATCTCTGTGTACGTTTACCTATCTCCGGATACGAAGGCGGCCAGGTTTTTGTACCTGTAGTTTTAAAATGATATCTGGGATGGTGATGGGGGTTTTAATTGGGGTTGAGGGGGGGGGGGGGATTTGAATGAAAAAATTAACACGGTTGTGTGAAAACTTACGTGGCTTTGTAAGCGGTTGGTAGGTGCTCGATGGTGTTGTATCTATAGTGATACGATAATAGATACTTTTGTACGTGCGTAGGGGGGAGGGGGGGTTGATGTTACTGTGTTCTTTTAAAAGGTTCCCTGATGTTGTGTTTTGTGGGCATAGATATACTCAGGGGAGATTGGTATCATTAGGTACGAGATGTTTTTGTACCTATTTTAGTGCTTCAATTTAGTACGGACAGAATTTTCATCATTACTAGTCGACGAGCTGTCGGAGCAAAAAAAAAACAGAAGTCGACAAATTTGAGTCTTTATTGAGATACTTATTACCCAAACTAAGAAACCTATCAATGTAATATTTCTGGGGTTTAACGAGAGTAATTGCTGGAAATGACCCCCCCCCCCCCCCCCCCGGGACATGTGAAGTATCTGATTGAAAATTACTACACATAATTACATTAGAAAACTTGATGCTTGAATTTGGGTTCTGGTTTCAATAGAACTGAAAGCAATTGCTCATTGCTCAGTGATTGCTTCCTTAAATGTGAACATGTTCTAAGATTTACACAATTTCCAGCTTGACTGTCTGGAGTTGTGCAAAACTGCAAAAGACTGAACCCTAAAAAGTTGAGAATTATTCGAATCAATCAATGCTAAAAATTATAAACCTAAAACCATCTCGAACACTTACATAGTCACTTTGCCTGATCACTCTTTGACTCGTATGGTATAAGAAAGTACATTTTTACAAAACAGCAACACCAATGTTCACATAAAATCAAAGAACAATCGTCGAAAAAAATTAAAATTTACCTACATAATTTGCAGCTTGACTGTCTGGAGTTGTGCAAAACTGCAAAAGCTGCCACCATCCGTCGAATTGTTATATAATTCCAGCTCGCAAGCGGCCCCTACACAGCATTGTTAGGGCAGAACGCAAAAAAGCGTTGCCAATCGTGGGGGTTTATCCGCACATGTGAGGATTTTTGGCTATCTCGGAATATAGTGGTGATTTCGGTGTAGATGGAGTTGGACATTCACTTCCGGAGCACCATGTATGGCTGTTTTTTTGAAAAATTAAAATATTTCTTCTTACAAAAAATAGGCAATTGAAAGATTTATACAAAATAAGAATTTTTATCAATTTTTTTTTTTTTTTTTTGAAAGAAAAAAATCTGTAATTTTCATCGGTTTTGATTAATTTTTACGTTTTTTTTTAATATGCAGTGAACAATTTGAAGCTTCCTGTTCAACCTCTGACCACCACGAATCAATGCTGAAGTACTCGACGTTTTGATGTTAATTTAATTTTGAAGAACATCGAGACTTGTTGATCATTATGGCCATAAATCTAACGCCGCACATCGCGATTTCAACCCTAGGATTACTTTTATTTTTCACCAGTTCTGGTTATTGTATTCGTTGTTGGGATTGCAATTCTAATACCGATCCAAAATGTGCCGATCCATTTGATAACAGCACCGTTCATATGAAAGATTGCGAATACTCTACTCCACTAGCTCAATACCCTAATGTTAAGTCAACTATGTGCCGGAAGATACGACAAAAGGTAAATGGAAAATGGAGATATTTTCGAGACTGCGCGTATTTAGGAGAGCCTGGTATCGGCGGAGATGAACGTTACTGTTTGATGAGAACTGGTACCCATAATATCTTCGTAGAAATTTGTACTTGTGCGAGTAGGCATGGGTGTAAATAATTAAGATTTTTTTTTTATCTAAAAAAATTCAGAATGAGAGATTTTTTCGCAAAAAATTAATCGAGAAATGTAAGATGCGAAGATTTTTCAGAGGTGGCAGAAAAAGTTAAATGAAGTCAACCACAGACAATTCCCAAGATTGAGTTGGAAAAAAAATATCTCAAGAAAATTCAATTTTTTTTTCTTCGAATAAATTGAAAAAAAAATTCTAAATAAAGAGACAATAAATTGAGGACTTTCCCCCCCAAAAAAATTTGAAAAAAATGATTCCAAAAAAATTCAGAATTTTTTTATTTGAATAAATTTTTAAAAAATCTAAAAAAGGCAATAAATTGAGGACCCCAAAAAAAATTTGAAAAAAAGTTATATCAAGAAAATCAGATTTTTATTCTTCAAAGAAGTTTTTAAAAACTTTCTGAGTAAAGAATTTTTTTCTTTGAATAAATTGAAGAAAAAAATCTGAAAGAGGCAATAAATTGAAGACCCCCCCAAAAAAAAAAAAAAAAAATTGAAAAAAAAATAATAAATCGAGAAAAACAGATTTTTTTTCTTTGAATAAGTTTTTAAAAAAATTCTGAATAATTAAAGAATTTTTTTCTTAGAATATATTAAAAAAATATCTAAAAGGGGCAATAAATTGAGGACTTTCCCCAAAAAAAATTTGAATAAAAATTATTATGAAGAAAATCAGATTATTTTCTTCGAATAAGTTTTTAAAAAATTTTTAAATAAAGAGGCAATAAATTAAGAACTTTTCCCCTCTAAAATTGCCATTTTCCCTCTATAAATCCCCCCATTTTTTCCTTCAATAAGTTGAAGATTTTTTGTAGTTATTTTCATTTGAAAATAGTGAGAATTTTTTCACGTCGACTTAGGTACAAAGAAAAATAAGTGCTTCGACTCTTTTTGCACACCATGTTTAGTATCCAGCAAATCCCGAATTCCCCAATGGCATACAATTTGAAAATCAAAGCTAATAACAACGCAACTGAAAGCAAAAGCAAAAAAAGAATGACCTAAATTTTGTCTCAGCTCCAACCCAAATAATATATAAATACGAGCAAATAAATAAAACGTTGTCCTTTTTCCCTCCTCCTCCCCACCTCTATTCGATAGAATTAAGAAACGTAAAAGAAACGAGACTAAAAGTCGCATGGAATAAGCCTTCGAAAAAACCACCCTCTCCCCGACCCCGGTGGCAATTTTTCACCCTGTTTGAGCGAGCCAGCCACCGCGACGACCCCGACCACGTTGTTTTAATGTACAAAAAAGAATTAATTGAAGTATAAATTTTGTCATCGTACGGGTAGTTGGTTTCGTGCCCCTGTCCCCGCCGACCTCTCCATCCAGTTTTATTTTTCTTTTTAATTTTACGCGCGCTCGTGTGTATTTGCCATTCGAATTTAACCGATGGCGCTGGAATAGAGCGGTTTTCTTCGGTTGGCATGCGAGAAAATGAGAGTGAAGGGGTTGTCACTTGTTCGGAATTGGCATGACGCTTTTAGCAGATTTTTTTTCTTGTCGTGTATTTATCGGATAAATTATAGAATTGAAATCGTCGAGTAATGAAGTAAATAAGAAATACGCGGAGGGAATAAAAATTCGCTTCGATTTTGAATTCGAGAGTAGAGTTGCGATATTTTATTTGCTTTTTTGTTTTAACCAAAGTTAACTCGTGTAATCGTGCGATTCAACTTTTGAGATAGATAACTAATTCAAATTGTCTACGTCGTAATAAAAAAAAACAACTAGACTTTTTTTTCTAAAAAAATATAAAATCTTCTACCCTTGGGTACCTTGGGTTTAAAATAAGGTATACCTTATTAGTTATTAATTACACTATTTCAAATAAGGTATGAACAAACTCTCTTGAAATCTGATTCATCAATAGTTCATTTAAAAAAAAGTAAATATAATATAGAAATTTATTAAAAATTAATATAAACGAAGAAATTCATTGCACAAAAAAAAAATATTTTCACTCATCGATCACTATTAATCGGCCACCAATTACCACCTCATATCATGGTTGTTTACATTCGATGGTGAAAAATACATCAAAAATAAACGAGACGAATGAAATCACAACTCGAGAAATTATCATCGTAGTGTGGTGTAGTAATTTTTTGTAATTTGAAAAACAGGAAAATTCTCCAAGTCGAATATCTTCTTATTTTTCTTTCGGACTTTTCGTTATGTCAAAATCATCGTCGTTTAGTCAAGAAGCGATTTTCGAGAATATAATTAGTAAGTTGGGTAATTTTAGTTTGACGAGAATTCGATAGCCGTATTTTGAGTATATCTGCTTCGGAATCACATGTATTCTGTGCTGCTGACTCCAGACACATCTGCTCCGTAAATCGGGGAACATTGGGTAATATTTTGCCAATATTTATCCTCCAAATCTTCCAAATCCATATAACTTGGAGTAGAGTAGGGCTCACTGTTAGCCTGAGTTTCTGAAACTAAACTTTTTCGTTTACCACTGCTTTCTTCATTAATTTTTTTTTTTTTGTAAGAGCAAGAATTTTGGGTGTTTTTTTTTGGATGTTCTTTAGCTACATGTTTCTCGAGATTTCTTCCTTGGGTAATTGGGTACCCCACAATGTAAAAAAAAGTGGTTTCAAGATGAAAGACGAACTATCTTCAATTTGTATAATATTGCTCTTTCATTTTTTCTGTCAAAATTATTAATCGATCAATTTGAAAATAGGAATTTTGGTTTTCGGTGTCTAAAGATGAATTCAGGTTCAGAAATCGAATTGAGCCACCTTGAAAACCTACATTAATATCAGAATTGTAAATGTCAAACTTTGGACCTCCTTTCAGATACCCATTTTGGGTCGAAGGTAAATTCGAGTTGAAAAATGGTATTCGGCGACATCGAAACCCTGCATCTCGATATCCATATTGCAAATTTCAAAATTTGGCACCTCACTCAAATTTGGGCCTCTCAAAATCGAAATCTTCCCTCTGGTATACTCTTTGCAATTGAACCAGGTTGATACGATCTTACTCGTTGAAAGTACATAAATTTGAAATTTTTTTTATAAAGAATCGCTTTCCAAGTAGTAAAATATCATCTCGACGGTATTTGACCCGAACGATCCCGCAGATAGGTCGTCACTGAAAATGCTTATTCTTGGTATTAGTCGACGACGTCTTATCTACCCTCTGAGGATTTAAACGTTGTTAGGGTAATTATTACACCTCGCGGATTTTTCGCCACAATACTGGTCATTTTCGTTTCAAAAGCCCTTCTGCAGGGTGTTTTTCTTTCTCTGTATTCATTCCTTTAGTGTTCTGCTTCGATGATCAGAAAACTTGTTTGAAGCTATGCGAATGATCTCGTGTCGGGTTCAGATACTCGTGAAATTTGCATAAGACGAAAATATGGAAATGTCTGTGGTTCGCGAAGGTAACTAAATTCTGCAGGTTGGTGTTGAATCAGATGTGTGCTAAATTTTCTCATGTTCTATGAAAAGGAGTTTTTTTTGGGCTGATGCAAATATAGTTATTTACGACTGCTGTTCTACTTTTCCCCAATTTTAATACAAATCTCGACACAACTCTGGAGACACTTTATATACTCGTAAAATGATTAAAAATTTTAAAAATTCATCCATTCCAAACTTGGAAAAAAGTCGACTGCAGACTTCATTATGATTTTTTTTTCAAACTACCGATCAATTAAAAAAATCTCATTCAAATAGCAAACTCTCCATACTAAAGCACTTCGCAAACATGTCACAGTACAAAGACCCCGAAAATGGCTTCGCCCCTTGGAACGACATCGCGACTCTAATGCAGACACACCTACCTATAAAAATTTCTATGCAAATGGATCTCATTCTCCATTTCGCCAAAGCAGCGTTTCGCACGTTTACCGGAACGTTGCACCAATTTCGTCTTCTCTTTCGATGGTAAATTTACATTTTTACTTTCCGTTTCGCGTTGTTTTTTTTCCCTTCGGTTCGCCCCCACGCCGGAATCGTTATGGTTTCTTAGGTTATATTATTATTATGTGTCGGATTTGCGAGCGAATTTTTTTTCCTAGTTCAACGAGACAGTGAATTTCTTTCGCAACATTGGGTTGGCGAAATCCAAGTCTTTGTCGTTTTTTATAAGGTGTTTGAGCGTTGTGTAGGTGTCGTGTATTATCAAAACCACCTAGACACTACAAGCCATGAAGTTAAATTTGGCAACCTTGCCGAAGACGGCCGACTTGAGCAATTGAAAATACGTTTTCTGGACAAACGAAGTGTTTTTCGAAAAAATTGATGGGAACCAAAATTATAGAGGGAAAAATTAACTTTCGTTTAGTGTATTTGGAATTTTGATTCGACTAATATTTCTCGAGTTACGGTTAAAAAACTGATTTGAAGATGGGCCGTCTACCAGATTTTCCCTATTTTCCCGGTCAAAGAAGCGATTTTCGTAAAAATTGATAAGAACAAAAATTGTAGAGCAAAAAATATCTTTTCATCCTAAATCATTGAAGTTTTGATTCGACGAAAATACCTCGATTCATTAGCAAAAACTGTTTTCTCAGATATGCAAATTTTCATATTTTCCTATTTCGCGGATAAACAAAGCGTTTTTCATGAAAATTGATAAGAACTAAAATTGTAGAGCAGAAAAAATCCTTCAGTTTTAGTGCTTTTAAAATTTTTGATTCGACCAATTTTTTGAGTTATCGTCAAAAAACTATTTATTTTTTCATTTTCGAGGTCAACGACCCCTTTTTTGTGAAAATTGATAAAAACCACAATTGTAGATCAAAAAATTTACTTTTGTTTGGTGTAGTCGAAATTTCGATTTGACGAATATTTCTCGAGTTATCGTCGAAAAACTGATTTTGAAAGTTGGCCGTCTACCAAATTTTCCCATTTTCCCGGTCAACGAAGCGATTTTCGTGAAGATTGATACGAACCAAAATTGTAGAGCGAAAAAAATCCTTTCACCCTAAAATTATTGAAATTTCGATTTGACGAAAATACCTCGATTTCTTAGCGTAAAATGTTTTCTTGGATATGCAAATTTTCACATATTCTCATTTTCAGAGCGAACGAAGCATTTTTCGTGAAAGTTGATCTGAACCAAAATTGTAGAGCAGAAAATTTTCTTTCGTTAGTGTGTTGTCAGAATTTCGATTCGATGAATATTTCCCGAGTTATCGTCAAAAAACGGATGTGAAAGTCGGCCGTCTACTACTCGAAAATGCGACGTTGCCTTTCTACGTTCATGGCTTGTATCTCTAGGTGGTTTTGGTTTTATACGTAAAAATAATACAGCCATTAGTCATAAATTATACAATACACATTTATCTACATCTCCGGCTGCCTAAACAGTAAAACAATAAAAAGAATAAATCAAAATACGTCAAATATAAACCAATTTTGAGTTCAAAAACGAGAATTGAAATATGAAGGACCGAGATCGAGTTTTTCTAAAAAATTTTTGTCCAAAACTGTAATCACTTTGGGATTAATTGACCTCCCGTCAACAAATGTATGCTGCTTAAGGAAATACGTCTTCACTTCTAACTCAATTGTAATAACTACCGTCGGAGGTATAACCCTATCTTCCGTGGATGTGCCGGGAAGGACCCAAACGAGCAATTGACCATCCTTCTCGTACACGTCTAGTATGATTGCCGGATGAGGCCGTTGGAAGGCCACTCCCAACAACGGGTGGGCGAAAAAATGTAGAACAGAAAATTTCCTTTCGTTAGTGTGTTGTCAGAATTTCGATTCGATGAATATTTCCCGAGTTATCGTCAAAAAACGGATTGGAAAGTCGGCCGTCTACTACTCGAAAATGCGACGTTGCCTTTCTACGTTCATGGCTTGTATCTCTAGGTGGTTTTGGTATTATGCATAATGCGGTGAGAATGACTGATTCAGCATGGAAAAAAGGCAAGTTTTTCGACGTTAGGTCTCAATTTCTGATTTTTTTTTTTCTGTAGAAAGGTGATCAATTAAATTGAGAAAAAATGGTGCGAATATTTTTCCAGTGTGTGTCCTGCGAATCTTGTAAGTTTCGCAAAATTCCTGTTTTTTGGGCTCAAATTCGATTTAATTTTTGAAAAGTCCTAAAGTTGTAATTTTAGGGGTGGAAGTTAGGTTTTCTATTTTTTTTTTTTTTTTCAAAAATCTTTGTTGAAATGGCCATTTTAAATTTTCATTTTTTTTCTTCGATTTTCAATAATTTTTAGTGGAATTTTTATTAGCATAGTGCATTATGCTTTCAAGATACCAAAAATGTCGAAATTTATCTAAAACTGCTTAACGTTGAATGTGCAAAACACCAAGAGCTACGTAATACGGCTGCAAACTCCATTTCTTAAATTTTTTTCTTACATATTTTTCTAATTCAATATTTCAAAAATTTTCAAATTTATGTACCTAGGTACTTACTTATTGAAAAAAAAATTCAATTTTCCTCAAATAATTTTTTTTTTTTTTTGATTTTCATTTCTTAGTGTGTAACAATTTTTCTCATTTTTTTTAAAAGATCATTTTGATTTTTTTTTTCAATTATTGAAAATACAATTTCAATTTTCTCAAATTGTTTTTACCTACTCAAATTTTAGCTTTTTTGATTTTTAAAATTTTAAATATTCGAAAAGTTTTCAAGTAATTAGTGTTTTCATTTTTCACTATTTTCTACATGTTTTGAATTCGATTTCAAATTTTTTTTTTAATTATTTTTTTTCATTTCAATTTTTTGCAGTTTTTAGAAATTTTTATTCTTTCAATTTCTGGTATATGAATTGCCCACTCTCTCCTTCCTCCTCCCCCTCCCTCCTCCACCTCCACCTCCTCCATTCACCCTTCGCCCTCTCCTCATCCATCTCGAACCATCCACCTGACTGGTTATCTGCTTGCAGGGAAACTATTGCGAAAATGCAACAGCGAATGCTACGCTCAAAATATCAAATTTATCGTTCGCCAAATCAAAGAAAAACACCTGGGCGCCAAATTCGTGCTGGACGCGATCAAAAACACGTTTCACGATCGCAATCACCACGTGGGTCGATTCTCGTGCGTCATTTTGAGCACCTGCGTGGAAAACTGCGGCTTAGACATGAACGACTCGCGTACCAGGAACGAATATCTGAAGCAGATTAAAGGCGAAATACTGAAATGTCCGCATCCCGATATAAGAATCCAGGCTTTGATTACGCTGCAAAAATGGGAGCATTGTTACGGCCAATATAGCATTTTCGAAAAAGGCGAACGGTACTGTTTCGACGACGCCGAAGGAGTCGGTTCCGAGGGTGGTTCGAAGAAACGTCGCGAACGTAAGAAGAACAAGGCTCGCAATGGGAGTATTCGAAGGCCTAAGACGCCTTACCAGTTGTATATGAAAATTAAAACGCAAATGTTGTACGGTGCTAAGAAAGGTCTTCATATGAAAAGAAAAGATATGGCTTCGAGTTCGTCCAGATGAATGCATTGTGATTAAAATAATAACAGAGTGAGTGAAATGGAGAGAGGTAGTTTTACGAGTATAATTTACGTTACGTACTTAGATCTCGCGGTAGTTAATTTTAAAAAAAAAATTTCTCTCTTTCGGTTATCTCGTGGTCTTTGGTAGATTCTTACTTTTCGTTTTTTCTTTTTCTGTATAGTGGTCTTTCGTTGTTTTTTATAATACGTCTCCGTTTTATTTTTTTAATTATTAATTTTTTATCGCGCTTTTTGTTGGTAGTTTTTTATTTTATTTCGGTCGGATTGCTCGAGCGGCGCTTCGCCGTCGACCGAGTATTGCGTAATTAACGTAGACGAGCAAAAAAAATTCAAGTCGTGAAAATTTATAGCTCTTATTAAAGTTTTAATTCCGAACGAGGAGATGTTCGCGTCATTTCTTTTCATTCGAATTATTTCTAAACGAGGCTCGAATAATCTTGGCTAATTATCGCGCCAGTCGAATTTTTTTCCCTCGATTCGAGGGTCATTTTTAAACTACCGTTTCCGTTCTTTCCTATCTTTTCTTTTTTTTTTCGACGAATTTTTCTTACATCTCACGAGCGAAGGAAGAGTGTAGTAGGATTTTGTAGTAATGCTGCTTAGTTCGAGGTTGCGAAGATTTTGAATTTCTCTCACATTTGCAGACGATTCGCAATGTCTTAGTTTGCCTTCGCAAACGGAAGAAATGGACCAATCAACGTAAAGAATTTTTTTTTAGTTCTAGGAGTCATGTCACTTCGATCATTTGGGGTGTATTACATACATATACTTACAAAATATATTTCGTGGAATTATTTTTTAACCCAATTGAAACTTCAATCTAATTTTTTGTTGTCCTGATAAATCAGATCGGTTTTTCGACAGGCCGTTAATAAATTTGCGCATTTCATCAATTTGCCCGTTAAATCGAATAATACATTCCTCGTAGTTTTTAGTGCTTTTACAAAAAACTTGTGCATACAGTTCATAATGTTTTTTAGCTTGTAAAAAAAAAGATCAAAAAATGCCCTCAATTTCAGAATTTCTTCTGCAATATTTTTCTTTATCAATTTGTTATAAAATTCCTTAATACAAGAGTACGGTTATAAATTTTATTAAATAGATTTATGAAAAAAAATTGATTTATAAAATTTAAATTATTTATATAAAAATTATTTGAAATATAAAAGTTAATTAAATTATAAATAAAATAAATTATTAAAAAATTAAAATTTATTCTTAAAATAAATCAATGTGGTGCCTAGCCTACACACGACTGGTAAAAAAAAAACACGAATTAAAAATACCTACGTAATTTAATTTAATCCAATTTTTTACTCTCCCCATCAATTTCAACTCAGGTATTCGGCGAAGAGGGCACGAAATCCCATCGCCAATCTATGTATATTATAACTACGCCAGTCACAGATAAAGTATTACCTGCTCGACGAGACGTCTACGAAACAACATTCTGCGGTCTTATCGTTTCAGACGGTATCACCCCGTCCCCGGTACCTCACCCTATGCCCTGCATTCTCACCCAAGCATCCCTTCGTTTGATTAATTTTCATCGTGGAAATTTCCCCACCAGCCCTGTCCCGTCTGCCTAACGCAGGCCATAGTCGGGTAGCCTTTCGTGGTCTCTGCGTCGTAGAAAATACGTATTTTATACCTGTCTCACCCCCTACCAACCCCCTACCAACCCCCTTATCCCATGGTTGGTGTTCGTTTGGTTACTTAAATAACGACGCGCAGGCGGTAATTCGTTAAAAGCACTCTGGGCCAGCGTAAACAAATCAAAAACCACGATGTTGTTGGTAGAAGACGAAGCCGAAGTTTGATGAGTATTGGGGAGGGGGGAGGGGGTCAATAAGGGATGGATGGCTGGTTACAGCTCAAAAATGGCACTGTACTTTACTAAAGATAGACGAAGAAGATATTGGGAAAGTCAGTGAGAGCCTCTGGAAGTCTGGAATGATGTATACGTTTGTGAAGAGAGGGGAGGGGAGTTACCGAGTATGGAATAATTTTCCGGGCAGATAGGAGATATTGCAGATGTGATGGACATCATTTCATAATTTCGTCATTAGGTATCCAAAAAAACCCAAAGATGCCCAATTTTCGTTTTTCTCCCACTTTTTATGAAAAACAAAATCAACCTCATGAAGGGTAATTTTCCCTTTATATCCAAAAAAAAACCTAAAGATGCCCAATTTCCCATTTTTTCACTTTTTATAAAAAAAGAAAAATTGACTTCAAAAAAAAAAAACATTGTCATAAAATTAAAAAACAAAAATTCTCATAAAAGGTAATTCTCCCTTCATATCCAAAAAAACCTAAAGATGACCAATTTTCCATTTTTTCACTTTTTATGAAAAAAAAAAAAAAAAAAAAGGTTAACTGCGAAAAAAAAACATTGCCATAAAATTAAAAAACAAAAATTCTTTAATCATATATTTTTATTAAAAAATGTATTAAAATTAATATTACGTTTTAAATGAATAATTATTAAAATAAAAATTATTGAAGTTATATTTCTATGAAATATTCGTATTATTCATCCAAAATTAATATTATAATAAATAAAGAATGATCTTAAGAAGGTAATTCTCCCTTCAAAATCCTGACTCATTCAGGATTGGCTCATGTGTGAAATGAAAATTATGAGGAAGAATGTTGTACTAAAATAACTGTCCATGCTGAAATTGAATATTTTTGGAAGCAAAGAAATTACAGGCGATATGGAATCAAATTTATGAGTAATTTGGAATTGATCGATGAAAAGTTCGCAAAATGGCTATGGGAAAAAAGGTCACGTGTGCACGTTTTGTCTATTTTGTAATTTTTGAAGGTGAAAAAGGTCGCTTTTGTAGATTATAAATCTGCACATTTGAATTATAATAACAATTGTTTTTCCCCTTAATAATGAAAAAAGTGGAAGTTTATTTATGTTATGATGTTCTTGTAAATTTTTTTGCTGAATTTTGGCAGTAACTAGGTAGTTTTCTCTGCCTCTTCTTCTTCTTCTTCTTTTTTTTTTTTTTTTGAAACTCGAGTCAATCATTTTTTCTCCATCCAAAAATTTTATTGTTTTCTCTGCCAACTTAAAAAATAATAATAATGAAAAAAAAAAGGTACCTATGAAAAGAGGTAAAAAATTTTATAAATGATAATTTTTGAAATGAATGAAAAAAAAAGTATGAAAAAAGATGAAAAAAATTATACAATATGTATAAAGCAGTAAGAAATTGGCGAAGATGATTTGCATCTTACTTCTGATTAAGTACTAAGTATTAATAAATTAATACTACTAGTTATGAATGTAAAAGCATCATAAGCTTTGAAATACTCACGTAGGTTGATTTATTTTTCGTGAGGTTTTTTTTTTTTTTTTTTTTTTTTTTTTATCATCATCAAAATAAATTTGGAAGTTGATCGAAAGCTAAAAAAGCAGCTTAATGAGAATACCTACCATGAAAGAAGAAAAAAATATTGATGTTTCAAGTTGGCAGAGAAATGACTGAAATTTTAATAAAAAGTTGAAATAAAATGAAAAAAATTGTAAAAATGAAAATTCGAAGAAAAAAAAGAAGTAGGTATTAAAAATTGAAAAAAATTGAAATTCAAATCGAAAATTGATAAAAATTGTGGGGAAAACAATTGAAACAAAAAATGACACCAAGAGCTGAAAGAATTGAAATAGAATTAAAAATAACAACAAAAAAAATTGAAAATCAATTGGAGAAAAACAATTGAGACAAAAAATAATTCAAGAAAATGAAAAAAATAGACAATCGAAAAAATAAGACCAAGAGCTGAAAAAATTGAAGTAGAATTGAAAATTACAAAAAAAAAAAAAAAAAAAAAAAAATGATTCAAGGAAATGAAAAAAGTAGACAATCGAAAAAATAAGACCAAGAGCTGAAAAAATTGAAGTAGAATTAAAAATTGAAAAAAATAAATTGAAAATAACATTTTTTTTTTTGAAATGACTGAAAATTGAAATATCTATCATCACTTATCACAAGACGTAAGTACACCAGTCCTTTTACCGAGCCATAATGCGAATTTTTTTCCCTTCAATACTGATTAATTTTTCATTATGTGAAGTTTTTGTAAAAAATAAAACCAACTTTTTCGAAGAAATTTGCTAGGGTGAGCTTTGAATTTTGAGAATATCTACCAAGTGTGCGAAATTTGTCGTAGATGTTTTTCTCGACTCGCCTTGAAAATTGAAAAAAATTACCAATTACAATCAGCGAAAGCTTGCTGCTTTGATTCGTTTTGGATTTCGAAGAGATCCATAACCAAAAGTGTATAAGGATTCACTTGATGGGGAAATTTGAAAACTTTGGGCCCCCTTTAATTTCAATATATCCACGAGTAAGTATGAATGTAGTTCCCCTGTATGGCACGTACAATATAAAGGCGTTAATAAAAATACCCCCTCCTGCCATCTCACCACCCCCAATCATTCCAAACTCACGTCATGTCGGCCTGCTAACGTTTATGGTATGGAATGAGGATGATGACGAATACCAAAGGATACTACTGGCAGTACATAAAGGCATTAAAAGTTATTATCTCGTGGATGTAGTGGTCGTCGGGCCGAGAAATTGGATCAAAGTCTCGCGAGTGTAATATCGCAAAAACGATGATGACGAAAGACTAAACGACACCGACGCGACGTGAACTTCACCGAACAGAACACCCCCCCCCCCCACAGTCCCCCACCTTCCCTATTGGTAGCAGTTACCCGTAAATACTCCTTTATACGAATTTTTTCGGTGGCAAATTGTCCCTCCCCCTCTCTCTCACTTTGATGGGTATAGGGAGCTGAAGACGAAGCACGTCTGTTACACGAGCTTTCCACTTTCGTCTTCGTCGCGAGCGAGGCAATAGAAGAAATTAATTTTGCACGATGCCTATTCGGCTTCTTATGGTTTAACGCGTTCTTCCAGAGCGACGAAGGGGCCTGGGGGGAGGGTGTGCTTAGCTCGAACGTACGTTTGAACTTTGCGAGCTTTTTTCCAATTACCTTGGCAATGGCGATGATATTTGGTGCCCTGTGCGACGTTGTATCCGAACGTGTAGCTTCGTGTTTTTACGTTAGATGACACCGGAGGAAAAGACAGAAGGGGGGGGGGTGGCAGGGCAATAGGGTGAGTTACTGGAGCGTCGTTAAAGTGTGTACCTCGAATGTTGTACGAGCTGCTGTAATGTCTTTGCGAGGGTCTTTTTTCCACGTCGTTAATGGTAATTAACCGTTTAAACGTGTTCGTGAAGTTCTTATGCAGTGTGGCAATGATTATTCGTTTCTTTACCTCTATTTTTTTTTTGTTCGCGAGGAAAAAGCCACGTTTGGGTAGAAATTTGAGTTGAAATCTGGCGTAGTTTTTAGTTTGTTCGATGTCGATGTGAGCTGTGTGGAGTTGAGGAAAATGTCCCAAAAAAGTCTCCCTCAAAAAAAAAAAGAATAAAAAAAGGTTTCGAGTGTATCGAAAAATACGAAATTTTAAATATAAAAATAAGTATGCAAAAAAAAAATTGTAAAATTTTCAATATGGTATCATTTTTTTGGAATTTTTTCAAGTGAAACTCGATTATTGTGAAAATTATCAAAATTGCCCATAAATAATTCAAAATTTACTAAAATGTTCCTAAAATTGCAAAAAAAAATTGAAATGTTTTCTAGATTCTCGTTTCTGATTAAATAATTTTTTATCACTTATATTTCTTGGTGAGACAAATCATTCCATTACCTACCTCCACTTCCCGAATTTGAAAAATTTTGAAATTTCTTCGAGACAGTAGCACACGCAACAGATGTGACCTTGTACAGAGAAACATAAAAAATAATACGAAAAATTTGCCTATCATCGAAAATGAAGGCGCTATAAAGCTGAGAATTTTTTTGTTGAAAAAGTGGTACTTATCGAAATTTACAGCTCTGTAGCCGCCTTTATTTTCGCAAAAATAGGCGAATCAACGATTACATTATTTTTTTAAATATCGTGTTAATCTGTTGGGCCATTCTGTGGATTTATGTAATATAGCAACTTTTCAACAATTCCAACCCAAAAAGGATACTACAACCGCACTGTCGACTCGGTCGGTCGGTCCACTGAAATAAAAAAACAAACACACCGATAACCCAGAGAACACCCAGTCTAGTGTAATTTCCATCCGAAGGGGCCCTTTTTGCGCTCTTAAAACTTTATTCATTTCCGCTTTAATGGTCGACAAAGTTGTGTATAGAATTATTGTTACGATGTCTGCGGCGAAATTCGACTCGATAATTTGATAGCCGCCGAAACGCGAGCTAAAAAAACACACGATATATTGTACATTTTGCACTGTACTCGATGTACATTTATATGCGAAGTTTTTGCCGCTTTGCTGAGTTTTATTTCGTACGTAACTTTTTTTCAAAACCAATGTTAGCGAAAGGTGGTGTCTGCTAGGAGAAGTTTCCTTTTCGTTTCTTTTTCATTTTTTGTCGAGCGACAATACCTTTTGTATACCTATCCGTCAATTTACGAGTACGAGTCTTTTGAAAAAGAAATAAAGAGATTTTTGATCTTGTTTCGGTACAAAAGCCAGAATGCTTCTGGGAGGAGCTGAGATTTTTGGTAGACACGTTTCTTTCGTGATTCTAAACGAGTTTTGTAATATGGAGAAGAGTTGAATTTTGCCTAATTTCGACGTAAAATGCAAAAAATTTAATGGAGAGTCATTTCAAAACGATAATTTGACAAATGGGGGGGGGGGAAGAAGGGCCGAGGGGTCAAATCGAAATTTTTATAATAACCAAAATTATTCCTGGAATCTAAATGTACAACTTTTGTTTGAAAATTTTTTCAATCGGGACTTTAGGTTCAGAGATTGACGAAGTTTGATGAGTATTTGAGGGGGGGGGGGGGTCAGTAAGGGATAGAGGGCCGGGATGATCATGACCCTATGATAATATCAAAGAATTACTTATTTCTAATATTATGGAAGTTTCTTACCTCAACATTAAAAAAAATATATATATAATGTAGGATGCTATTTTGTAATCTTGTTTCATAGGTGAAGTGCGATAGAACGTATGAGTAAATTTTTTCTGCGTGAGTTGTTACGACTATATAAGTAAGCCCAGTGCCTCATAATAACATTGGATAAAATTACATAGGTAGTCAAAATTTGATTACTTCGTTCTTTTCACATGTGTTTATTAAACACCACATGGATACTTCGCTCCGTAGATCGAAATTTATGCCTAACAACAAATATTGGTCAACATGCCGTTCTTCCGGTTTTATGTTTTTGTAGTAATGTTCGTCGAAGATGTCTCTACGTGTGAAAACATCACAATAATTACGCTCTATAATATCAGTTAGTGCTGTTTCGGCCGAAATATTAAATTTTAATTCGATTATTACTGCACAATTCTCTCTTATTAATAACAATTCTACTCGGTTTTGGTTTTTGCCTACTTTCTTTTTCATACAGGTTATCTCCGAACAGCAACTAAAATTGGAGTGAAGTAGAATCACAAAAAGAATGTGGTGGTACGTCGCCTCATTCTTCTACTCACCCTTAAGTACGATCAATTGAAAAACAGTACTCAAGGATTCGAAAATTTTTTTCAAATTCGTTTCAATGTTAACCCGATCATAAAAATCTATATCGCTCAAAAAATCAGCACACGTTTTACATAATTTCAGATCTATATTGTAACGATATCCGCAGTGCTTTTTAAGTAGCTCTTTAAATTCGCTCCGGATTTCATTATTCGGGATTTCGACATTAACTGTGTCACGTAATATTTTATTTACGTTTCACTCGAAAACGCGAAAATTCAAAGTTGCTTAATTTCAACTAACGCGACAATATTAAACCCGATTTTTATCTGGAAAATTGGAAAACCATTAGTAAATTTATGAAACGAAAACGACGAGAGTTCACAAATTACACTTTATTAGCAGATTGAAAATTATTTTGAAAATTAACAATAGGTGGTCATTATGACCAGATAGGTAGAGATTATTCTTCGTGAGACTATCCGCCACGTAGGGATACAAATAGACTAATTTTACGTCATCGAAATACGATCGATGTACGCAGCTCGAAAGGACGAAGGATTGACAGGAGAAAAGGGATGAAAGCGGAAGTAAAGGAGGAGACGTGATTTAATTGGTGGAGAAAGCCGAGAATGGACAAAAAGGATGGGAAAGGAAACTGGACCTGAAGGGAAGGGAAAAAAGGTCGAGCTGCGTACATCGAGCAGCCGATCGAGACAAATTACCAAAAAATACAGAAAAATTAAATACAATTCCTATAGGCCTCAGATATACCGTTACAACTGTTCCATCTGTACCTTTTGTAGCAGCCAAATACCCATGTTCTAACAGCAGATTAAAATACAAGTCTGGATTCGAAAATTGTACTTTTGGGTCCAATAGCATTTTTTTCAAGTAAAGTACATCGTGAACGCTGATCGTCTCAAAGTCAAAAATTTCCAGGAAGTTATCAACTGGATTTAGTAGCTTTTGTATGCACTTTTGAACCTTAGGAACTTGTAGGGGTCTGGTGATATCGCCTATAGTTGCCGAATGCTTCCAATAGTTCCGCACTTCTCGCTTCTTCAAAAATGACAACACCGACCATATCGAAAAAAAATGTTTTCCATCGTAATTGTACCCATTGTAATGAGATTTTACAAGTTTTACGATATCTTCTGTCAAGTTAAAACGAATCGCCAAATCGTCGACTTCATGTTCTGTCAATCCATAGTAGTCGCAAAAGAGTCTATTTTGAAGGAACCGGTACTTTAGGATATTGTTTGGTTTGCTAAGACCGGTCGTACAAACGTAGCTTATTCCCGTTAAAAAACCAGATCGAACGTAACGTTCATTCGATTTCAATAACAAATCGAGAATCATTAGAAATTCGTTTATCACCGAAGTAATTACTTTATTGCTAGCGCAAAGCATTGCGGAGAAACACATCGCGTCGTATTCGTCAATTATGACGAAACAACGACGCTGGTAGTGGTTGAAGAGGTATTTGGATAGACATTGCAAGCTAGGCTCAACATCGCGTGGGTTTAAATTTTATCACTTTTTTAGTTCTATTTTTCTATCGGACTTCGAAGCTATGTACGCGTATATAGATAAGTTTTAATATGTTGCATAATATAAAGTATTCGTATGTCGAAAAAAAGAAACGATAATAAACCGTATTTCGGTAACCGATTAATCGTTAACTTTCGAATGAACCAGGATTGCTGGACAGACCTCTTATATTTTTTTTTTAAATCTCAAATTTTTAGGTTAATTCGACGTTAGCTTTATTGACTTCTCTTGATGAAAAATTACGAAGATTGATTTGAAATGTGCTTTAGTAGAAATTTCGACTTGAAATATTGCTTTTTTCCAAACTTTTTTGTCGATCTTTTCCACTCGTGTCGTTTTTGATTCATAATGGATATTCTTTATCGCATACGCTTGGAAACATTATTTTTAGTACTCCTTTTAATAATTCCTGACTTTGTTTTTCACCTGAAAATCAATATGAATTTATAATTATTTATCAAAAAAAAAAATACTTACAATTTCTTTTCCTCCAACCTCTACATTTTTTCTGGCGGATTGCATGTAGGTGTTATATCGATGTCTGGTTTGGCATCGCTCTCCAATTGCATAATAGCCAAGTCATGAATTGGCACAGTCTTACGACCATCACAGTCAGGGTGCAAGTTCGGTTTTATGATCCTGATTGTTTTTTTTTTCTATCATTGAATTTACTCGGTTTATCGTCACATCTTCGGGACGACTTATAATACTACTTCTGAGCAGATTCCCCTTTATTTCGAAGGAGCCGTATTCGTAGCCCAGTTCCTTCAAAACCTTCTGGATGAAATAAAGGCTGGTCGCAGCCGGTGCATAAACCGACGTGAACTGAAGCCAACATCGAAGTAGTTATTGCTTCTTCAACTTGCCTAGGCATAGGCTTTACTAAATCTTTATTCTTCTGTTGCAAGGAGCCATCGTCAAGTTTAATTTTACGTAAATAATTAAAACACAACGTCCTTCTATGTAAACCGTAATATTGTGACTGCGAGGTGAATATACACAGACCATACAGACGAAATCGGCATTTAATCATGTCTATGCTTGAACTTTTTGTGAGATTATACAAATGTGAATAGAAGCAATGACTGTGTAGAGGTAGAAGTCCGCTTCACAGACGTTTTTTTTTACGAAACCGTATGTGAGTTTCTACACCATCGTCCATCTGAAAATCAATTATCATTTTCACGTCAAATTAACTCTCTCAAAAAATGCCAACGTTCGCTTTAAAAAAAGTAGTAGTTGAATTCTCTTCTTCCAGGTATCATACATAATTCTCCCCTTTGAAAATTAGAGGCGCTGGAATTTGCGAGTTCGACATGTCGGCGGAATTGATAACGTTTCAACAGATTTATAATGCGTTGGTCAATCGTTTGTCTCCAAGCAAGTACGGACAAGATTTCGCCACCTTTCAGAAAATACGTAGGATTTTCTTTTGATCAAATCTAAGAATAATTCCTTTTCTTCTTCATACACAAAGTCAAATAATATATAGTCCTCGTCGCATTCCAATGCAGTTTTTGTTGCATTGATTAAAAGTTTAAAGTTTCTGTATACATAATTTTCATCTGCTGAGTTTAACTGTATCCTCGCCGTGTGGGAGAAATAGTGCCTATTATTTTGTAACCAATGGAATAGTTCGGCAGACTCGTCTTGCTTACGCATTTTTTTTTTTTTTTTTTTTTGAAGGAATTCAATAGAAATTAAATTTACGACTCCTTCTCTAATTTCTTCTAGTTAATTTCATTTTATTACATAGGGTAATTTGTCGTCGCTGGTAAATTGAAAAGTTTGAGAGAAAAAATCTTGCGACCTCCGATATTTCTTGTTTAGGTATGGCTGTATAATAATTATATTATGTGATTGTGAAATGATTTTAAATAGAAATTCACATTGGCAAAAATGGAATTGTTCATTAGATAAAATAACATCATACAAAGATGTTGGAAGTGAGATGTATTTATCTACTTACGTATAGTAAAAAATAATAGGTATTGAGAATTGAGACTTTTTTTTTTCTAACAGCGATCCCCAATCAGTCCAGCACAGAACCACCTAAACGAGTAGGGAACTATAGTTTACTATACATATACCATACCTACATGTCAAAGCCTGAGTGAATTTTCGAATGGCATGTACAATCATACATATACCTAAAATACGATCAAAAGCTGGAATATATTTTATTTTTTTTATTTTTTTTATTAAGAAAATACACGAACGTGAAATTAAAATTATTCAATACATTTCAAATACAGGGTATATCTTGTAAATTTAAAAAATCCAAATAGGATTTTTTAAATAATTGTTTCTTAATACGGCAATCCAGATGATATTTGTAATATTTCAATGTTGAGTTGTTATTCCTGAATTTTTTTTTAATTCAATTTTTTGAAAATTATTGGATGCTCTCATCGTTGAGTTAGGATTTTTTTTTTTGAAAAAAAATAAAAATAAAAATAACTCTTTAAACCATGATTGACTTTCTCTCACCTTAAATTTAAATCATCCTTCGAATAATCACTTTATCGAGTATAAAATACAGCATCAGTGTAAAATTTTCCCCACTTGAGCATGAAAAAATAACGCCCCTCGCCACTGCACACGTCTACGGTTCATCTCATCGGAGAAAAATTGTACCTAGTAAATAAAATTGAAAAAAAGAAGATATCGTCGGGAAGATAGGATGCTGTGCGGCTGCACTAGCACGTCTCGTCGCATCGTGTCGTAACAAGGGGTAAAAATCTCGCATGCCTTTCGTAATCTCATAACTTTTCTATTGACGTAGAAAATAGCTCGGCGTTGATTAAATTTTCTAGACTGCTTGGGAAAATCGTCGCGAATGGAAAAAACACCCGAGAGAGGAGGGGAAAATTCATCTTTAAGGTCTTTTTTCTCTTTAAATTTCCAACCAGTCGACTATCTACGATGTAAGCTTTAACCTGCGAGTGTGTTCTTTTTTATTTTAGGCTGCATTCGTCGTATATGTAGATGGTGGGTGAGTGTGGGTGTGTGTACTCTTTCAGATATTTATTGGCTTGAAGATTCCGGGACATTTTTCGATAAATGTCGAATAAATTTCAATCAGTTTATGCGTCTTCGGATTAAACCGTTGGTGGGTAATTTGAAAATGGCCAGATTTCTCGTATGGATTATCTATGATTATTTTACAAGATTGGCCTTTTTTTTGGGGGCTAATTCTTCGTCGGTTGGAAGGAGAGTTTTTTTTTTGAAATTGTTCGATTGTGTAGTTCAAAAGCTGGAGTGCTTTCTTCCATTTTGATTTTTTTTTTTTTAGTGAAAGCTCTTTTCAATAATTTACGAATACTTGACGAAAAATAATTATCAACGAATAGATTGCACCTCGTTATTCTTCACTTTTGTTATGGTTGGCTGGTGATGAAAATAATTTCCTTTGTACCTTTATACGGAGTGAGTTTCTCGTTTGTAATTACTCTACGAATTGTTGGATCTATTTTAGTTTGGTCAGAATAAAAAAATGACGATGTTCGTCTCTTTTTTTTCGATCTTTTCTCCTTTTCGATTTTTATTTTCTTTTTCATCTTTCTTATTTCAATATTCAAGGTTACCTACTGAATCATCAGTTTTTAAGCTAATCGCGAGGATTTGTAGATGTAATAAAACGATTAATTTCGTATAAATATTTCATAGTTTTTAACTAATTTAAACTGAATGTAGCTTTAAAATGCGTTTCCAAAACATTTGGTATTCGCATCCTCGTAAATACGGCCAAGGATCATGATCTTGCCGAATTTTACGATAATTTTTATTAGAAAAATATGAAAATTCGTTCTTTAACGAGCATTTTTTCGATTATTCAAAACCACCTTACCCACTTACAAAACCTAGGTAAAAAATTTCATGTTGAAAGTCTTTCTAATCTCAATTTTTGTCATCCAAAGTGCAGACAGATATTTTCGAAAATTAATTACGATTAGGTACCCAGACATTATTCAAGATCTTCAACACTTTTCGACAAATATCTATCTCTAGATTACACACACTTCATAATGAGAAATATAGCACTGAAATATAGATTAAAACTAAAGTATAAAAACCGAAAAATTAATAAAATGATTGCATTCTTCGAATTATTAAATTGGTAATGAGAAAAAATAAACAGCAAGTTCGAAAAAAACTAAATATAAAAACAAATCATTACGGCCGGTTCGGCCATACGTAAGGGGGCCGCGTGCCCATTCGCGATCATTGGTCTGGGTGCTGGGGCTTGCGGATTGAGAGGAGCGTTCCCCAACAGCCTTCTCAACTCGGGGTTTTCATTTTGAGGGCCTTGTATTTCCCCGTTCGCTTGTTCTGGATTCATAATCTGTAGCAATGAAAGTAAAGTAGTAGTAAACCCGGCACTTTGGGCCCTTTGACCTCTGGCGGGGTCAACCTAACCTAAAGTGCCGGGTGGTAGGTAGGTAAACCTAACCTAACCTAAGGTGGGTAGGTGGGTTGGTAGGTAACCTAACCTAGGTAGGTAGGTGTTAATCTAACCTAGGTAGGTACCTACCTACCCAACCTACCTACTTACCTACCTACTTTTTTTTTTGTTGGTTATATTTGTAATATTGGTAGTGAGCGTAACCTTGATTTTTTTCAAAAAAGAATAAAAAAATATAAATATAAAAATCTTATGTAAAAAAATTATTATTTTTTAAAAATCAATTTTTTTTAAAATTAACAATCGTGCAAAAATCTAAAACTAGGAAACGTAAAAATTAACGCGAAATTTGATCCATTTTCTTATTGAGTAAATGGCTCAGCACGAAGTTTAACGAAGTTCAATTTTTTTTCAATTGATTTTTGCGGACTGCAATTGAATCATCCCTGAAACAAAAAAAAAAAAAAAAAAATTAAAAATCAAGTATAAATACCTAGATAAACGGGTAAAATGAATTTTAAATACTTACGCGTTTTCGATCCCGCTGGGCTCTAGGGAGGAGGCGCTCGAGGCGCCCCACTCCCCACTGCTATCCTCCTGCATCGATGGTAACACGTACCTGAAAAAAGAAAAGAAAATTGCTGCACGATCATTGGTTGCTGCGCGATCATTGGTTGGTTCCCCAACATTGCTCTTAGTTGAGGGTTTTCGTTTACCGGGCCCTGGATGGCCCCGTTTTGATTTTGACCAGGATTGGCAGGATTCATAATCTGTAACAATGAAAGTAAGTAGGTATATATTGTAAATGTTGGGGAAAACATTTTTTCATTTTTGATACTTCATAATAAGTACCTATTTGGAAGAAATTGAAAATAGAAAAATGGACAATTGAAAAAAGTTGACCTTGAATGAAATTTTACTGATTTTTAAAAAATACGTTTGAAATAAAAATATACTCGTAATGTCGTAAATTTGAAATTTTAGTACGGACAATTAGTTTTTACAAAAAATTTGTTCAACCACCCCCTCCCTCCTAAATGGACAAAAAGTTTGTCACGGAATAATTTTGGTTATTACAAAAATTTCCCCTCCCAAATCAAATCACACGAATCATCACCGCTTCTAACGGCCTGATTCATCTTCTTCCGACCTTTTCCTGTCCATAATGCTGAACTCAGACTTTATTGGGAGCAAAATATTCGACTTCGATTTTCCTATGCATTTTCAGACTTGTACAAGGTACACAAAAAACACACCTTCAATAAAACTCGTCCAGATCCCAAACTAACAAACCAAAACTGCTCAAATTTTGTACACACGCTCCTCAAGGATGTATCAATACAGTGTGTGTGTTTTTTAAATTGTGAACACTTGAGAAATTCATTATACGGCTCTAGTTGAGAAACCAACGCATGTTTTAAGACATGGAAAAGAAAATTTTGTTAAAAAACTGCCAAAAGTATCCTTATTAATTTGACAAAGATTAAATCCACTTTCATGCAAACAAATTCAATCAAATTAGACACTAGTCGTAGTACGTACTTGTAGGTGTACCTCAAACCTTGCATAAAACTTCAGTAGGATCAAAATACAAGAATTCCACAAAAATACTTATCTACATGTGTAGGTGCCACTTAAACTAAAAAAAAAAAAACTACACTACCAAATGTACACACAACACGCACGCTGCTCAACGTAAATTGCATAAAATTAAAACTTTTTACTTACATAATAATTGGATTATTCTTCGTGCACTAGAAGAAAAAAACTAAATCAAAACACAAATAACTTCTTGAACTGTAAACCTCACGACAATGATGGTTTGCGAAATATCAGTGGACTGTTCAAATCATGCTTACGAAGTCGAGTTACAGTTGATTTCGTAGTTTTTAGAAAGATACGGATTGAACGAGTTTCAATTCAATCTCATACACGATTAATTCATTTGTTGAATCGTTGGAAAGGATTTGAGTAGCACGTACCTATTTCAATTGTATTTTTATTTTAGGTGGGGAAGATAGTAAAGGGCCGATTTATTTTTTCCTTATATATTTTTAATCGTAGAACTCTCAAACATTACGGAAAAATACCAGTGTAAAAATGAAAGACAGAAATCAACGATCAACAACAACGTGTATATTCTTCAACGAACAGTTGCCTACAACAGGCTATAAAATATTCAAAACGTATGATTACAAAAGTTCAATAATTTACTTCCTTATATGGTAATAATTCAGAGACCGGAAAAGAGAAATATTTCAACGAATAATTAAAAATAACGTGATCAAGGTACTTTCATTACAAGCACATCTCTATTGGTTATTGAAACTAGAGACTTTCTCTTTTTCGCAACGCTACAACTTGAACAGTTCTTAACGTACAGATATATATCATTACCTAATCCTGCCCAATTATAGCTTCTACGAATTAAAAGGATCATTTTTGTTATTCCAGGATGACCGTAATAGTTGTTAAATGATATATAAATACATTGGCTCTAATGTATTGGATACTCAATTCCCTTAGATTCTTGCTTTGGTATGTACCATTTATATCGTCAATGCCTAACTTGACCCAATATTTCTTACTGGCGTTTGTTCTATTGCCGGAAGCCGGCGGTTACTCTCCAATGGGGCTATTTCCCAAATACATACTTCTTCATGTAATGTTTTAAAAAATTCCAAGGCTGTCTTCAAAAAGTAGGAAAACAATTTGAAAGTTCGTTTCTTACATTTTATATAGAATAAAAATAGGAAAAAAATATACTTATAAACTCATTAATTTCAATAATAATCAATATTATTTTTTCATCAAGAATTTTAATATTATTTACTTACATAATTTTAAATTCAAATAATTTAAAAATTAAATTAAATTTAAATTTTTTTAAAATAACTATTTTATTAATCAATTTTAATATAATTATTTTTTTAAATAAAATTTTTAAATTATATTCCAAATAATTGAAGTCTCTACGCTAAAAAGAGATGAACATAAGGTCAGAAAATATATCTCATAGCAAGATTCGAGAGTGTCGCAGAAGGGATGTATATGTATTTTTAGATTCACTATCGTTGAGAAAAAATATCTAAGATTCGGTGCTTAACTACCCTTGACGAATCTGAAAAAAAAAAAAAAAAAAAAATGGAACCAAAATACACACAGCAGGAAATGCCAAATCGTAGTGGTCTGCTGTGTCATACATTTACGTCCCTGTCTGCGGCAGTAACTTGCTATATATTTTAATCTGGCGAACAACGATATAAGTGCCACTGTGTTGGACTGGTGTATGAGAGCGGGCGAGGGTGGGTGTGCGGGTGTACGGCCTATGTACCGTGTGGTACGTTACACTAAATGTACTCGAGGCTAGAGAAATGACAGATTTTATGGTTCGTTTCGAGTTCGACGATAATGACAGACGAGTTTATGGCAACGATAAAAGAGGACTGTGGTCATTAAATTGGCCGAGGAAAAAAACGACGCGGGAGATTTTTTTCGTTTATGGTCGAATCCGGGCGAATTTTTAATTGGCAGGGCGAGGTGGGGTGGTGTAGATGCTGTGTGCACTTGTGCAGGGTAGAGTGCCACTTATCATATAAGGCAAAAAAAAAATTATGTTTTTTTTTTTGTAACTGCCCCTAAATTTGTTCCTTTCGTTATGAAAATCAGACATATAAAATTTTAGGTCGATCGGATAATATTTACTGGTGGCCCAAGAAGCCTAAAGTTTGAAATCATGAGTGACGCTCATACTCGCACGATGAGCGAGTTCTTTGCCGCGCGGCGTAACGAGGAATGTTCGTACGTTCGGGAAATTATTTGGGGACCTGAAATTATGCATAAATATAATCCAGGTAAACGTCTTTGAAAAATTTATTTGCAAAAAAATGACAAAACAAATCATGGTTTTTATTTTTTCAAAGTTTCGAGTTTCGAGTTGGGATACTGTTTTCTATAAACCTGATTTCCCTGAAACAAAAACAAATAAATATCCATTATTAAATAAGTAGAATTTCAGATGCATGAAATGTTAAATTTATGATTCAAAACTATGATTTGAATACTTGTGCAATGAATTTTTGTTGATCGGCATTTTTTGTAACACGATCTTTGCACTCTTGCATTAATTTTACACCTCGCTCGGCCGCATCGTTTGTAACATGAAAATTTTTCACCAGATTTTCAATTTTGAGGTAATCTTCAGAGGTTTGCCAGTTTTTCGGATGTAAAGACAAAAACTCCGTGGAAATTGAAAATCGTTGTCAGTTTGTTCATTCGTTTCTGTATTAATCTGTGGGAAAACAGGGAAGGCCAATGTAAGATTTCCCAGTGAACTTCCTGAAAAAGTCATACAGGTGCAATGATTTCTGTTCATTCGTTTCTGTATTAATCTGTGGGAAAACAGGGAAGGCCAATGTAAGATTTCCCAGTGAACTTCCTGAAAAAGTCATACAGGTGCAATGATTTCTGTTCATTCGTTTCTGTATTAATCTGTGGGAAAACAGGGAAGGCCAATGTAAGATTTCCCAGTGAACTTCCTGAAAAAGTCATACAGGTGCAATGATTTCTGTTCATTAGTTTCTGTATTAATCTGTGGGAAAACAGGGAAGGCCAATGTAAGATTTCCCAGTGAACTTCCTGAAAAAGTCATACAGGTGCAATGATTTCTGTTCATTCGTTTCTGTATTAATCTGTGGGAAAACAGGGAAGGCCAATGTAAGATTTCCCAGTGAACTTCCTGAAAAAGTCATACAGGTGCATTGATTTCGCATTCACTAGATCTATGAGAATACTGCTATCGTCGCGTGATAAGAAAGTTTTTAGTTGGGTTTCTTTTAACTGTAATTTTTTCTCGTTCTGAAATTCTTCGTCGTCGTTTTCGTCGCCGTATTGCAATAGTTTTGTAGAAATTTCCATCTTCGTTTCTTCGCTGACATCGTTGTCGAATAACGAAAATAAAACTGTCTCGCTGTTTAAAATAGTAGAGGTGATTTAAAAATTTTTTAACAACAAGATTTGAAATTTCTTCTCGCTTTGTTTTCGGTACGTATTTGTTTTCTTTTTTCAACTGATGCCAGCTTTCGATCGACACCTATCATGCATCCTACTCGACCCTTTTCACGTTGAGTCAACAAAAATTCTCTATCTTCTTTAATTTTCATACTTTCAGGTGCATTAGCATTTGCGACATCGAATAGGTCTTCCAATGAGCTTTCAAATTCACTCCGACGATTATTTTCTAAGTCTGAATCTCGGTTTTTTCTTTTTAGCAGTCCTTTTCATTGTAGGTAGAGTTTTTTAATTTTTAGGCGTATTTTATCAATCTGTTGGGTAGATCTTTAGAAATGAATCTTTTTTCCAAATCACGAATCAGGGTAGGATATTGAGATTACATTGAAAGTTTTTCAAAAAAAAAAGAAGGAAAAGTCGAATATTATTATTATTATTTTTTTTTTTTGGGGAGTTTCAGTGATTTTTTTGCATCTGTGCCCTCTGAAAAATGTATACAGATATTTTGTAAAATTTTCAAAGATCGAACTTTAAATTATGTGTTTTAGGCAGAATTTTTCAAATTTATTCGTGAATTCATGATTTGTGAAAAATTGAATCCAAACCCTCGTAAACATAAAAAACGACAAACCAATTCGAACCACGAACGCGGAGTGGCTAAATTCTATCCAAGGGGGGGGGGGGGTGGTTATCTTATACCAAAAAAAATTGTCAGCAGTATGCCAGTAGATTTAGTTGATAATTCAACCACTTGACGCGCTGATCACGAAAAATTTCAAAATTACAGTTGGTTTTCAAAATAATACGTAACTAAAATTACTCAATTTTTTTCTATAGAGTAGAAAATAAAAATACAGTGATAATAAATAGGTGAAAAAGAAGATTTAAAAAAAAAAAAAACTTTAATTTTCTATTGTTCCATTTTATTTCATATTTCAAATCAATCAAATCAATTTATTTCCTATTTTTCCATTTCATTTCATTTTGAATCAATTTTCAATTTTCATTAGACAATGTTAAAGGGAATAAGACGAGAATGCACTGAGTCGAGTTTAAAAGAATTTATTCACAATTACAAATGATTAAGAGCTAGTGAAGAACTGCTTAAACTACTGTTTAACATTGATTTATATAGTTTGAAAAAGGTCTAAAAATAATATGACATAATGTTTTCAAAATAGGATGACTTAATAGTTAAAAATTAAATGACATAATGTTTTCAAAATAGGATGACTTAATGGTTAAAAATAGAATGACATAATCGGATGGAAGGTATAAATTGATAGGAAAATATGGCTGTGATTATTAGGAGAGTAGAAAGTATAAGTAGGTATATCGTATACGGAAAATATAACTATTGTTATTAGGAAGGTAGAAATCATTAGGTAGTTAACATTAATCATTAGGTAGGTCGTATATTAACAATAAGTGTTTAATTTTTTTCTTCATTACGTAAGTACCATACAACCTCACCTCCTTGTACATTTCTAAAAGTAAAGTCCAAAAAACTGGTGGTCAAATTGATTAAACCAACGCGACGTACGAAAACTAAAAAACACATAAGTGAGGTAAAAAGAACAAAATCAACGTACGTACACGCCACATGAGGAATAATCGGGCTAAGCTGACCATGACAGTTCTCGGCCAAAATATTCGCAATTACGTATACATACGTGTAGGGTTGTCCGTAATAATATCGAAAACCGCATAATAGATCCACCATAACGTATACAGAATATGTAAAAGAAACAACAATGTACACAGTTGAAGCTCGATTCGACCTTTATGATGCTCAGTGGCAGCAGTATAATTATTCTAATTTAAATACACGTTTTATTAAACGAGCCTAATAAAGTGTCACGTCCGAGAGCGAGAAGAGCAGAAAAAAATGGCCTAATAAAAGTCACACTGGTGAGCGGGTGGGCGGAGGATGATTCGACGATGCTGTAACGTAGGAAAACTCGCCAAGGGAGAATTGAAATTAAACGCTTACGCCTTATTTCAACTCCATTGTCCACAATATTGCAAAAGTCTTCGTTTTCCTTTGTTACACAGATACTCTTTGAGCTTATTTCTTGCCCTTCGAGTGGTGTTGAATTTCCTATGTCATAGGTTCGTGGTGTGTCTGTATGAAACTTGTTGCCATCGCTTGAAATACTTCCTTCTTGTGGTATACTTTTCATTGAAACAGTTTCTGACTTATTCTTTGTTGATGCTTCAGTGCGCCGGAATCCTAGGAATTTCGTTCGATCCCATAAACACATGAGCCTACTCCTGAAGGTGAACTCACTGCTTCTTCTGTGAGTGAGGAATTCATCCGAGTGATTCCTCTCAATACAGCTTTCATTCAAGTCACGGCTCCTTCTACTGGATATTTCAACTCCGTTGTCCACAATATTGCAAAGTCTTCGTTTTCCTTTGTTACACAGATACTCTTTGAGCTAATTTCTTGCCCTTCGAGTGGTGTTGAATTTCCTATGTCATAGGTTCGCGGTGTGTCTGTATGAAACTTGTTGCCATCGCTTGAAATATTTCCTTCTTGTGGTATACTTTTCATTGAAACAGTTTCTGACTTATTCTTTGTTGATGCTTCAGTGCGCCGGAATCCTAGGAATTTCGTTCGATCCCATAAACACATGAGCCTACTCCTGAAGGTGAACTCACTGCTTCTTCTGTGAGTGAGGAATTCATCCGAGTGATTCCTCTCAATACAGCTTTCATTCGGTTTTGATATTTAAAATTTTTATTATTATATTTTTCGTATAGGAAAATAGGTTTTTTTAAAATTAAAATTTATTATAATTATAATTAAGTCACGGCTCCTTCTACTGGATATTTGAACTCCGTTGTCCACAATATTGCAAAGTCTTCGTTTTCCTTTGTTACACAGATACTCTTTGAGCTTATTTCTTGCCCTTCGAGTGGTGTTGAATTTCCTATGTCATAGGTTCGCGGTGTGTCTGTATGAAACTTGTTGCCATCGCTTGAAATATTTCCTTCTTGTGGTATACTTTTCATTGAAACAGTTTCTGACTTATTCTTTGTTGATGCTTCAGTGCGCCGGAATCCTAGGAATTTCGTTCGTTCCCATAAACACATGAGCCTACTCCTGAAGGTGAACTCACTGCTTCTTCTGTGAGTGAGGAATTCATCCCCGTGATTCCTCTCAATACAGCTTTCATTCAAGTCACGGCTCCTTCTACTGGATATTTCAACTCCGTTGTCCACAATATTGCAAAAGTCTTCGTTTGTATTTGTTACACAGATATTCTTTGAGCCTATTTCATGACCTTTGGGTGGTGTTGAATTTGGTATGTCATAGGTTAGTGGTGTGAATCATGAATCAAAATCAAGTAGAAATTTTGACCAAAATCGAATTAAATATTCGCATTTACCACACACAGTACGATTTGACTATGAATTCGAATAACGCCGGACTCACGTATTTTCTTTTGGCTCAAGCATCCACGCACTATTTACTTGAAGAATGTCTTCACCTGCACGGTGATTTCCTCCAGCTCTAACAGTGCATTTCGTGAATCACAGCAAATAAAAAAAGTATTTAGCAAAATTCAGAATTTAAAAAAAAATACAGGCCTAAATACAAATTAGAAAAAATGAAATTTTTGAGGAATCAAAAGTTAAAAATAGTCGAGTGATTAAGATAGAATGCACTCAATATTTAAAAAAAAAAAAGTAAATGTTGAAAACATTCTCAATTGCAAAATGAAATCGAATTAAATACTAAAATCACTGCTTAGTCATCATTTTCCTGACTTACAAATCCCACCACTATCCCATGTTGGGGAAATGCAGATTCATAAGGTGGAACAGAGGATGCATTCCAGTAGAGAACTTTTACAAGTCGCCCTACTCAGACGCTCCTCCGGGTAGGGCTCTCGTCCCAGCCTAAAAAAAAAAAAGGAAAATATGATAATATCGAATTAGCTGATGAGCGAAATTTTATTGTATCTCCTCAGCTCAGCATATTCTCATCTAGATTCGCATTCATTCCCATAATGAAGCAGCTACATAATTAGCTAAATCGCACCATAAATTGATTTTATTATCCCTTAAAGCTCGATTCGGTAGGCTTCGACAGAGCTATAGTTAGTTATTTTTAATCAAGAAATTGGCGTCTAAGGATACTTTCCACAGATGTGTATACATATACGATTATAATATAGATAGGCATCTTCCTCCTACCCCTCGAGACTTTCTAATGATTAACGAAGAACGAAGAACAGTACAAAGTAAAGTACGAGTAGTAGAGGTGGATTTTTGGCTAGAAACAGGAGTGAAATTCTACCGGATATTGGTATCCGCGTTTTGCTCCGATGAGTGGAGAAGTAAGATGCGGTGCTGGCGTATTTTCAAACTGCACACTAGGCCACGGTTTCGCGTGTGTATGGAATGGGCGACGTGAAATTGGATGTAACTTTGGCGAGATTTGGGTGCGTGATGTTATTGGGTCATAAATAACACGTCATCGGAGGCTGCACTGCCGGCAAATGCTATCGCCCAGATTCAAAGTTGTACGGAAATGGTGAGGTATGCTTAGGGAAGTTTTCATGTACAGAAGAAATACCTACATAGGGGAGGTGAGCTGATGTCGACGGATACGTGTAACTCTTTAGGGCCGAGGGATTTGCGAACTTGGGAGTTGTTGTTTTTCGTGTTTCGAATGAAGAGTAGGTAGGAAAAAAAAATCATTGAAATTATTTCGGGAGAAAATCAGCTCCGTTATTGGAACGGATTTCCTATCTATTGTAGGGCCAGAAGTTCGTCATTTTTTTAATCCTTTCATCATATTTTTCAACCTACTGTTATTTTTTCGCCTTTTTGAATTAAAAAATCTAGCGAATGCTATTTTATTTACCACTTGAAACTTCACAGATTAAGAGAGAGGTGATTCTCGAAGCATAATTTTTTTTCTTGGTGTCCCAACGTCAAAACCAAACGGGTGGAGCGAATTTATTTCGAAAAATAGGATACGCAAAAAACTTCGGGTATTCCCGCATGTATTAGTAATGCTCTTGCTTTCTCAGTCAGAGTTCGATTTATACGCTCTGCAATGCCGTTCTGTTCGGGAGAATAAGGAATAGTCGTGAAAAGCTTGATCCGGTTGGTTTGGAGATCACAATCTGTATCAAGAATTTTCCTTTATTCAATCGCATTTGCATTGTCTGCTATTCCCAATTTTAAATATGAAACCATGTCTTAAGAAATACTCACAAACCTACAAGAGAACATATCTTTACTCACATGAGATTTCACAACCACCAATTCATTCAATAAGTAGAAGTACTCGTATTCGAAATAAACGAATTCACATTTTTACTCAAAATTAAGAGAAAATAAAACATTACAAAACTTGGTAATAAGAGGATAATCCATTTTTTAAATTAAAAATTAAAAAATGGAAAAAATATTAATGATGGACTAAACACTTGCGACATAAATTGCAGTAAAATGCTAACGTAGACCTATCTGGATGAATTACTCCAATAATCCATTGCAGATTTGAAACATATTTTCTATCTGGTTTGAATTATTACTCGATCCAGCTTTAAACTAATCGGGTACAAATTAGTAATTAAAACATTGTGTCGTTTTTGATGCACTATGGATATTCTTTATCGCATACGCTTGGAAACATTATTTTTTGCATTACTCCTTTTAATAATTCCTAACTTGGTTTTTCACCTGAAATTCCATGTCCTGATGACATGATACCTATAATTTCCCATGTCATTCTTTTTCTTTCTCTTTCGTGGTTGTATATTTGCAACGCACCCCCCTCTCCCGGGAATCCCCTGCGCAGGTGTCGACACCATTCTCTAATTGTTATGATATTTTTATCATGATAAATAGGATTTTGTTGTACATCAACCGAAAAATACTTCTGTATGCCTGCTAGTCGGACCGCTTTGGCCAATGCGGTCGTATAATCAAAGGTTTTTAGTGTCGATTCGAAGGGAAAACCCGACAGGCCAATTTTTTGGTTTGAATTATTACTCGATCCAGCTTTAAAATAATCGAGTAAAAATTAGTCGTTAAAACATCGTGTCGTTTTTGATTCATAATGGATATTCTTTATCGCATACGCTTGGAAACATTATTTTTAGTACTCCTTTTAATAATTCCTGACTTTGTTTTTCACCTGAAAATCAATATGAATTTATAATTATTTATCAAAAAAAAAAAAAAAAAATACTTACGATTTCTTTTCCTCCAACCTCTACATTTTTTCTGGCGGATTGCATATAGGTGTTATATCGATGTCTGGTTTGGCATCGCTCTCCAATTGCATAATAGCCAAGTCATGAATTGGCACAGTCTTATGACCATCACAGTCAGGGTGCAAGTTCGGTTTTATGATCCTGATTGTTGTTTTTTTCTATCATTGAATCTTACTCGGTTTATCGTCACCACATCTTCGGGACGACTTATAATATTACTTCTGAGCAGATTCGTAGCCCAGTTCCTTCAAAACCTTCTGGATGAAATAAAGGCTAGTCGCAGCCAGTGCATAAACCGACGTGAACTGAAGCCAACGGCTTTACTAAATCCTTTATCCTTTTGTTGCAAGGAGCCATTATTGGTCAAGTTTAATTTTACGTAAATAATTAAAACACAACGTCCTTCTATGTAAACCGTAATATTGTGACTGCGAGGTGAATACACAGACCATACAGACGAAATCGGCATTTAATCATGTCTATGCTTGAACTTTTTGTGAGATTATACAAATGTGAATAGAAGCAATGACTGTGTAGAGGTAGAAGTCCGCTTCACAGACATTTTTTTTTACGAAACCGTATGTGAGTTTCTACACCATCGTCCATCTGAAAATCAATTATCATTTTCACGTCAAATTAACTCTCTCAAAAAATGCCAACGTTCGCTTTAAAAAAAGTATCCCGAAATATATTTTTTTTGATTTTTAGAAAAAATTATTCTATATAAATGTAAGAAAACATTCTCTGCAGGCGAGAGTTTTGTTTTTCAAATTTTTTCTATCCTCTTCATCGAGGTTACAGCTATTTCCAGTATTTTATAAATAACTCCAGAACATCATTTGTTACGTGTACATTCTTACAACTAAGTATACGAGTATATTACATGTACCTATAACTTCCTACCTTTACAAAGTACATAAGGTACCATTGTAATCTGCAAACTATCATCTCGTACATTTAACTACCAATGGCAAGGACAACGTTAAAAAGTTAATTTCAGCTCGGTCGTAAATTATACTCGTAGTCACGACCGCGTCGAGCTATTATAATTTGACAAAATTACACCTGCTTGTCGGCGTCGTACTGCTCCAGCGACACCGACATTATTGTTTTTGTTGGAATTTTTCCAACAGCAGAGTATACCCACGGTAGGAAGGAAGGAAAAAACCACCATGGTCGATTACACCGCTAAACGCGAGCCACTATTTCCCTCGAGAGTCGACTTTAAGTGGAAAATGGCGCGAAATATGACGATTAATCTTGCGCCAGGAGGAGGGCTTATGTAAATTGGATCGTGTTTACAAGCAGCGGCGTGGCAAAGACAACGATATACTGTGTGGTTAGCCAATATTGGGAAGGAAGTGAGGTGGAGAGAGGAGGTTCAGGTGACTTTGTGATGATGCTTTTTTTTTTTTTTTTTTTTTTTTTGAAGGAATTCAATAGAAAAAATTTACGACTCCTTCTCTAATTTCTTCTAGTTAATTTCATTTTATTACGTAGGGTAATTTGTCGTCGCTGGTAAATTGAAAAGTTTGAGAGAAAAAATCTTGCGATTTTTTAACCATTTTCTGGCTCTTAATTGCTAAAACTAATCTCGGAAATTATATCATACCTTATGTCCACTCATTCGAACCCAAAGGTGATGGAGGAATCCACTCTGAAATAGGCGATTGTCTCGACCAGCTGAATATCTATCTTGGTATATTTTCTATTCCCACGAAGGGAAACATTGACGTAATTTTGAAGGCCCCTAGAGGGCCAACCAAGACATAAACTCTGTTATCACCATCGACTGAAGTCTGAGTGGCCAAAAGCCTTCAGATTTCTTCGTTTGCCATTCGTAAAGAAAATGTGGTTGCTGAAATTGCTGGTTTTGTAGGTAAATAAATTTCGTATAAAATGGCGTTATGGAATTATCATATTTTTTATTGGGTATGTCGAGTAAGCGTATTTATTTTTTTATGTACGAACGTAAGGTTTGCTTATTTGGGATATATCGCGAACTCCTGGCATTCAATGGCCAGTTACTCACACTTATAAATGTTTTCGGTATATTTTCCAATGTAACCTCTCTCGTATATTTAATAAGAGTAGATCATACTTGACTCAAGATGGACGAATTTTTTTCTTCACACCGCGTGTGTGAAGTAAGTAATTTTTTGTTTTTTTTTGTTTTTTACAAATCAGAACAAACTTACACTCACACTCATATATTCAGAGAACTTTATGTGTAGTAGAGTAGTAAAGAAAGAACTGAAAAATTGGTGATTTTTAAGAGACAAATTTCTACATACACAATACTGGATCTCTTTTTACTGTTCCTGTTCATAGTGTTCTTAATTTGATGTAAATAAAATTAAAATTTATTATTTATGCAAGTCGAATGGACGAATTTTTTTCTTCACACCGCGTGTGTGAAGTAAGTAATTTTTTGTTTTTTGTTCTTTTTTACAAATCAGAACAAACTTACACTCACACTCATATATTCAGAGAACTTTGTGTGTAGTAGAGTAGTAAAGAATGAACTGAAAAATTGGTGATTTTTAAGAGACAAATTTCTACATACATAATACTGGATCTCTTTTTACTGTTCCTGTTCATAGTGTTCTTAATTTGATGTAAATAAAATTAAAATTTATTATTTATGCAAGTCGAATTATAAAAACGAATTATTTGACACGTTGCCTAAAATTTATCAACTTTTTAGCATCATAATTCATCTTCTATGGATTAGAGATGAATTTATTTATCTAGTTTAAGTATCGATCGATTCGAAATATTTATTTATTTATTATTTAAGCTGCACATAATAATCATAAGGTTTAAGAAATTCTCCTTATTGGGTGTTTGCAGTAAGTAATCTTTTATTTTTTTTACCAGCACATGATTCGGTACCTCGCGGTACCATTGAATTCACAAACATGTGTCTGGTAAATCGCGTTGTAGGTAAATGACACAAAATTTTGTTAGGATGCTTACTGGAAATTAACGCACCGGGTGCGTCCAGTAAGTAAGTTTTTTTTTTCTTTCATTGTGTTTATTTCTTAATGAACTCACCTACTCCTGGTTATTCTCTCGTTGGCTTTTCGGGCCGTTCTCATGGCCCTCAACACACACAAACAATGCCAAAGAGGAATACACCAGACAGGTTTCAGTTTATGATATTCGAAGGTATAAAAAATACCACCCTAGTATATTTTTTTATTGGGTCTGAGGGGTAAGTTTTTCTTTCCTCTTCAATCGCTTTGGCCTTTTAATGTAAAAGGTTATGCCATGCATATTGGGTGTGTGAGGTAAGTTTTTTTTTTTCAGTTTACTTAATTTTACGCTGCTCTCGAAGCAGCGTTTTTACCTCCACACTGCAAGTAAACTTTGAAAATTTTTTATCAAAAACATAATACCTCTTTTGGATTTTTTCCGTTTTTTTCTTCTAAATTTCATTTTTTATTTCACATTAGATTATTGCCACGAGAATAAAAATTATTTTTTTAGTTCGCACAAGTACTTTTTAATTTTTTGCCTATTTTTTTTTCATTTTTTGTAACGTAATTTCTTATTTTAAGACCTATGTTTTGCCCTTTTTGATATTATATTTGTGTAGTAAGTAAGCTTATTTATTTTATATACCTAACCTTCTGTAAGGGGCACACGTTTTTTTTTGATATTTACTTATGTATATAATGCCTCTTATCTCCACAAAATCACTTTTAAAAAAGCTAACAAAAAACTTAGCTTATCGAAAAAAATTTTCACAGAGTGTGTTAGGTAAGTTTTTTTTAATTTATTTAGTTTGAAATTCGAGCTGCCGTTAGGCAGCTGTCATTCACAAATTTGGCTTTTATACCAAAAAAGATCACCGTAAGTGATCGTCTTTTAGAATAAATGAGCATTTGCAGATTATTTTAGTACTTTGACTTACCCACTTGAATTAAGGTTTTTATTTTTTAAGGAGAATTTTTGATTTTTTTGTTTTGTGTAAATAATTATTTATCGTATAAAAATTTATCGGGTATGATTGGTAAGTTTTCTTTTTTTATAATTATGATTTTTATGTCACAACAAAAATTTTTTGCATGGCATATGATCATATTCTCTGATATATTGAGTGTGTTAGGTAAGGCATTATTTTTGTTTTCTTTTTTTTCCCAAATTACAATTTGTAATCCATCTACATAGAGACTGTCTATCTTATCAATGAACCTATAAAATTTATTAGAGTAAGTGAATGTAAATTATCCAATATTGGGTGTTTGGGGTAAGACATTATTTTTGTTTTTACTGTTTGAAAATTACTTTTGAAAGTATTATTTCACATTCCAACTTCTAAGCTGTGGACGTAATCGCCCACTCCACGAGTAGGTAATTTAAATGGCATATATTGAGTGTGTTAGGTAAGACATTATTTCTGTTGTTTTTTCTTAAATATTAATCACGTTATGGAAAAGATCTAAGTAGGTAATCGTTTACAATTTATTGAGTATGTTAGGTAAGACATTACCTTTGTTTTTTTCGATTCATTTACCCAATCACAATACACACTATTGCTGGGCACATGTTCAATTTTTTTTCTAAATTTAAGATAGTAAGTAATTGAAATCTAGTTATCAAAACCCATACAAGGTGGTCAATATTATTACGTTTTTCTATCTCAAAAAGAACGTCGAACGATTTTTTTGTACAGAATGTGTTAGGTAAGATGAATTTTTATTTTTTGGGATATTATCCTTTGTCTGTCTCCTACACAATATTATTAATCATTTAGCCACTTAATCCCCTCAAGTGCGACCTAGCACTTGTTTCGAGTACGTTTGGTAAGTTGTTATTTAAAGTTTTTGCAATTGATTACTTTAGAAATCCGATGGTTGAAACCGGAAATGGGAAAATTTTCGAGGTGCAAATTACGAATTTTCTTTCTGGTGCTGTATAATTGACAGTACATATGCGACTGTTTGCCTTTGGGAACGTTGAAAAAAATGGTCTAGAAAAGTTTACTGGGGGGGTGGGGGGGGGGACTGAAATGTTAATGGCGTTAGGAACGTAAAATTTAGTAGTTTTTGACCTTTTTTGGGGGGGGGGGGATTTATTTCGAGTATATTAATTTTAATGAAACGGATTTTCTTGTTTTTATTTTCTTAAAAATTTATTTCAATCGAAGTAAGGAAAATATTTTAGTTTTATGCAAGTGTCGTGTTATACATTCTCACCCCACCCCACCCCCACCGTCAAGATAAAAATGTACCATTTATTGGATATGTAAAGCAAGTATTTGGATCAATTTAATAATTAGGTAATAAGTTTCGATCTTGTTCGAATTAATTGCATCATTTTTCTCATGTGACTTTGAAACAACCCCCTCTCTGAGCAACTTTTTTTGAAATCGTCTTGTTGCCTATCGGCGGCGCAAATGCAACTTGCACCGAATACGTTAGGTAAGTTGATATTTAAAGTTTTTGCAATTGATTTAACTTTCGACTCGAACTGGTTTATTGATTGCATAAATGATTACCTAAAAAAAAGGAGGTTATTTCAATTTTTTTAGAGGGATTTTATTTTAATTTTTGAGTATTTTTATTCATTTTTGTGTAATGTGTGGTTATACTCCCCCCCCCCCCAGCCCTTGACCGCTCATTAAAAAAAGTTGGGTTTATTGAGTATGTTAAGCAAGTAGATATTTGGATCAATTTAATAATTAAATGGTCGTTTGTTCGATATTAATTTGAATTGAAAATTAATCTCAAAACCGTTATATCCAACCTCCGCGTATACACAAATGCGCGGAGGAGATTGTGGCTTGGACACCCCACCTAAGGGTGGGGATATTCATTTTATATTGGTTATGTGATGTAAGTAGTTTTTTCTTAATTTCGCCTTTTGACTTTAGGGTAGGTCGCCCTAATCTAAGGAGTTATTTACGGATTACTCGGAATCACGGCCTATAATTTTGAGGGACTCTCGACTTTTCAGGTGTAAGTATGTGTATCGCGCAAGTATTCGAATTTGGGCGAATATTGAGTGTGTTGGGTAAGTTTTGTTTCGAAGTTTATGTGTTTTTGACTCATCCGAAGTAGCGCAGGAGTAAGGGCAGGGGGTCGTTGTACGCTTAGCTATGTCGAGATATACTCGACGTTGTGTTTTGTATCTATTGCGTGTGTCTTGTAAGTCTTTTTGAATTGCGAATGTCCTTTTTAGCGTTCTTTTCATCTTACACATGTGTGGTTAAGTTTTTGTACACAGATTTTTTTTTAATTTTTCGTCGAGGAATACTCTAGTCTTATTTCAAGGTTTATTTTTGATGCGCTGGACGCCTTATATAATTTACGTAGAATTTTTTTCTTTATTTTTATTTTTTTGTTGATTTTTTTTGGGGGTTGATCCTTTTTTTTTTTTTTTTTTTTTTGTCAAGTAGTATGATTTTTTAAAATTTTGTTACGTTTATTCTTTCCGGTCGATTCCGCATTATTTTTTTGTTGATTTATTCATAAGGTCAATTTCAAGTTGTAGGTATTTACAATTCGTCCATCTTGTCAAGTTTGATTATGAAATGAAGGGAAATTTTGGGTTTCGAAGCGTAAAACTTTTGAAAAATTACCCAAAGAAAAATAAAGGGGAAAGTACGTACATACAACTTTGCAAGATAATCATGCTTGTTAGATGAAAAGCGTTTGCGGTGAAGTATTTCAATTTAAATGTGATATTTGAATCAAAAACAGGTATACAAATAACGCCATTTTGTAATTGACTTTGGCCAAATCTCTCTCTCGACAAGGTTGCTTTTTCTCAAGTATGATAACTGTCGAAAAGAGTGGATTCCTTCATCTTGTACTCACTGCGCTATTGTGTGCGAATATTTGATATTGAGTGTGAGTAAGTTATTAATTTATCTATCTCGGGTTCATAAATAAATCTGATAGAATCTTACCAGCGAGACATTACTCGATTCAATACCTCACTAAAGCGAATAAAAATATTGAATATATTTTGCGAGATCAGTTTTCATCGTCGAGATGGTTTTTGCAAACCATTTCATTCGGTGTTAAAGTTCTGTATTTTGTATACCTGATAAAAATTTGAAATTATGTTTTGAATGGCAAAGTTGGCGAAGGTTTACTCTGCGAAATATGAACAATTTTAATATAATAATTTTGTAATGCTTTACGACTGTAGAGAGAATCATTATTCGTGTGGTGGAAGAAAACGAAAACTTACTTACTCCACACACCCAATATAAAAATTTCAATGGGCGAGTTCAATGAAATTGGGATTTTTTAGTATGCCATAATTGAGGAAGGTTCTACGGAAGTCGATCAATTTTAGTATAGGTAACTACAAATGTATTTTATAATTTTTCACCAGTGTGGAAAATCATCATTTGTACGGTGAAATAAAATGAAAACTTACTTACTCCACACACCCAATATAAAAATTTCAATGGGCGAGTTCAATGAAATTGGGATTTTTTAGTATGCCATAATTGAGGAAGGTTCTGCGGAAGTCGATCAATTTTAGTATAGGTAACTACAAATGTATTTTATAATTTTTCACCAGTGTGGAAAATCATCATTTGTACGGTGAAATAAAATGAAAACTTACTTGCTCCACACACCCAATATAAAAAGATTTCAATGCAAAGGAACGAGGATCGAGGATTGATTTGTTCTTCGAAATTTATTAATTTTTGAAATGTTTTTGCCCATTTTGTTGCGGTGTGAAAATAAAATATTACCTACTTAACACACTCTGTGCAAATAATTGTATGCTCTCTGTGAAAAAACATTTTATATCCAAACTGCATCAAAATTTACTAAAGTTTAGCTGATGCGAAGAACGTTAGTTACCACGTGATAAATTTGCTACTGGGTGCAGTTTACTTTTGTAGAATAATTCTAGTTATCTGGAATGAACCACGGAGTCATAATTAATTTTATGATGAGCTGAAAGGAGAAGATTACTTACTTGACACACTCGGTGTGGATAATTTGAAATACTTAATTCAAGGAAAAGTTTATTGGATTGATGATGTGTTGATAAATTCTACGTTTTCGGTTTAAAACTATGCGTCTTTGTACGACGCATGAAATTAGTACAAGATCATATTTTGCAAATCCCTTCCTCTATTGTACAGGGTAACCCATTAAACTCAATAAAAATCATATAAATTCAGAAAAAAATTTAAAATCGTGAAATTTTTCATTTTTTAATTTAATAAAGAGCGATTTTCTGTCCGGACTGGGGGTCTTACGAAAAAAATGCTAAGAATCAAAATTGTAGAGAATTAAATTTCCTTTCTGCATAAAGCTATTAGTTTTTCTCTAAGAGGCTTAGTTTTTGTGATTTTTGCAGTTGAAATTAAAAATTTGATTCGAATTTTTCAAAGTTTCGAGCTTCTACCGCAAAACTAAGCCTGTTAGAAAAAAAAACTGATAGCTTTCTGCAGAAAGGAAATTTAATTCTCTACAATTTTGATTCTTCGCATTTTTTTCGTTAGACCCTTAGTTCGGCCAGAAAATTGCTCTTTATTAAATTGAAAAATATAAAAAATTTCATGATTTTTTTTTTTTTTTTTTTTTTGATTGATATGATTTTATTGAGTTTATTGAGTACCCTGTTTAATAGTGGCGAGCATTTGCAAATTATGACCTTTTCTAAAAAAAACTGTCAAGGTTCTACTTTTTAGTGGTTTTTGTTTCATTTACCTAAATCAGTCAATGGACACCTTGCCCTGATTTTTTTTACTACTTCACATCATATAGAGAATAATTATAAGATGAATGCAAAAAATCCGAAATTTTTTGAGGCCATAGGAGCCGAGAATTTTTTTTCAACGTTTGATTTTTTTGAAATTTCACGCGACGATTGAAAAAGGGACGGAGCTTAAAATCGTTGATTTTTATGCCTAACGATGACATTTATCGCGTGGCGTTTATACGTAAAAAATAAACTCCAAAAGAAAGGTCATTGCTCTCAAAAATTGTATGAAAAAATAAAATGATAATCGTAATCGAAGACCAATATTGCAACGTTAAAAGACGCTGCATGTTATCGAATGACGTCAAACTACAGGGTTCGCATCAAGGTAGCGTTTTCATTGACGACAAAATGTAAAAATTAATTTTGGGCGTTCTAATGAACCGATTTTCATTATTTTTTTTACCAGTGGCCATCTTTCAACATAAACTTTCGGTTTGTAATGAAATAAAGATAAAAAAAATTTAGAGCAAGGTGTCCATTCGTTTTCGATTTACGAATTTTTAAAATGTGAACAGTTCCTCTGGCGGACCCTGTAGTTGTAGTAGGGCATAATTATAGAGCCTATCTAGTGCTTTATGGTAACTAATCATCATCTGTTGTTGCGTTTCGAAAATGAAAATCTACATGAAACAAAATAAACGTGGCATTTTTATCCATGCTCTAAACGTACTCTCTCGTACATTCTATAAAAGTGTAAATTGGCCGAGATAATTGCTCAAGTCGCCTTGGCCAAATATGTCCAAGTTAACACCAACATCGCGGCTTACGTTCCATCTGCGAATCTGGTGCGGTTATTTTGTTGTCCTTGCGACTAAAACACGTATATATAAATATTACCAGAGTATTTTGGTGGTTTTTTCACTTTGGCCCTGTCGACGTTGATTTATAGTCGAGAAAATACTACTACATGAGTTGCCTCTGAGAAATTTAAAACTCGATTTTTTTTTCTGGCTGTATGAGAAGGAGACGTGTTGGGGGTTGGTTGTGGTATTTTTTCCCCTTCGAGATTAGATTAATGATGGGCGGATGTGGATGCTGCGAAGGGGGGGGGGAGTGTTAATTTTATTGAAGGTGTGGCATCCTGTAGGAGACATTCTTCGCCGTTAAGTCTCTATGTACATGGCGTTGTTCCTGTGTACGTGGGAAATTGCTTGGAAATGAAAATTTTCAATGTTATAAAAAGTTGATACTGAAAAATTTAATTTTTTATTTCCACTAATGGCTTTGGCGATAAAAATGCTAGAGAAGCTCTAGCTATCTTCGAAGCTCTTACTGCTCGTCTGAGTAGTGTCAAAATGAATCTCAGAGACTGGGTTTCTAATGATCCTTCTGTTACAAATGCAATTCCAATTTCGCAGGTCCGACTAACATCAATGTTGAGTTGGGTGAACCAATTAAAACTCCGAATCTCTCTAAAACCGGTGAAGAATTAATGAAAGATTGGGAAACCATTTCACGAGTTCTTGATGGTTATTGGGACGCCTTCCGTGTGAAAGTTTGTTTGAAAGGTCTCATTTGCGAAATTTCAATGTGAGTATCGCAATTTATCTCACACCTAGCCAGATACGGCCCAAATGACCTCAAAAAGTAGTTCTCAATTGTTCCCGTTTCCAAGAAACCGATATTAGGTCTCAAATTTCTCTAGAAGTTACTGCCATCTTGTCAAATGATGAAGGTAAAAACAAAGGCAAGAAACCTCTAACCAATCTAGACCTGTTCAAAGATCAAAACAATCTCCTTCGTTGCCAAGGTCGCCTCGGCTATTCACAATTTCCTTGGGAAACAAAGCATCATTTTGTACCAAAACCAATGATTTCGAAAGAGATGCAATACTTAAACTTTCACTAGCTACATCTTTTTTATTTTTCTGCTGTACTCGTACTTTTCTAGCTTCCCAAAATAAATAATGTTGTTGGAACGATTTCCAGGCATCCTCAGTTGTATCAGTGTTGTTTATGGCTACCAACGCATCAAACAAGTCACTGTTCCTTGGTTTTGCACTTTGTAATCGTAGCATAAATTGGTTTTGACTTACGATGACACCAGGTTTGGGATTGAGGTGATTTTTCAACGTTTTTACGATGTCGAAACTCTTTTCCACAGGATCATCGGGTGTAGTAAGATTTGTAAGAAGTTGGAACATCTTTGTAGATAGTTTATTCACGAATACCTTAATTTCGCCTTGGCAAATTTGATTTCATTCTACATACTACAGGGGAGGATTTGCTTAAATTTGAAATAATATGAAATAATTAAATTGGATACACTGGAACCTTTTTTAAATTCGAACACATGCTCGCACTTCGAACAAATCGCCTGCGGTAATATCACACCTGTCGACGTAATTTTTACTTGATGAAAGTATTCATGCATCGGAACACGGTTACTTTTTAGTAACTTGGTTACTTTTTTAAAGGCAAGGTTACTTTAGTTACTTTTGGGCTCATTTTGGTTACTATGGTTACTTTTGGACTCATTTTGGTTACTATTTCGTCAAAAATCTGACGAACAGCTGCCATTAAAATTTAAAATTTCTTTAAAAACGTTTTGAAAGTTTTTTTCAGAGATTTTGCTTCCAAAAAATTTGAAATATTTTATTTAAAAATGAATTAAGTAAGGTCAGTTGGGGTAACTGGGCCACCGGGGTATCTGGGCCATTCTCTTCCTAATCCCCTCCAAAATCGTCTTGACGTAAATGGTTGGTTGCATGGTAACACTGACATCGTAAGCCCACCATAACAATTATCATTCGGTTCCTAGCTCCCCTTGAGGAGGCCTCAGTAATTTGAGTAACATGACATGGCCCAGTTACCCCCAACAACTGTGGCCCAGTTACCCCAAAACTCAGATTTGAGTGGGGGTAAGTGAATTACACATCTTGAATCTTCCTTAATAAAAAAAAAATTTATTGGTGGCCCAGTTACCCCATTTTTCGGGGTAACTGGGCCACCATTCTTTGTGTAGAGTGAGATGTTCCTCAGCTCAGGTATGTGCTTCACCCTCAAAATCAAAAAAGTGAGCGTACCTCTATGACACCCCTCTATACGTCCCATTTGAAGATTTAAGGTTATTCTTCACTAATGAGGCATTTTTTAACAACGATTTTTTAGAGTTGTAAAAACGTGGCCCAGTTACCCCAACTGACCTTAATTGAACAATTTATTGAATCTTCTTTTAAAATTGAGATTTTTTCTGCTCGAACTTCAGGAATATTTATTTTGTACTTATGTATTGAAATTCAAGGTAGAAAAATGTTTGCTCCTAAAAAAATTGAAAGTTCTTTTATAGGCATTTTTCAAGTCAGTATGAAAAATTGTGTTTTTTTTTTCTTGAAGAATTAAGATTTATTCTAGTCTAAAAATGAGCCACATTTCTTGAAAAAAAAAAAAATGTAAGTAGATAAGCCGTATTTTTTTGAAAAAATTGAGAAATTCTTTTCTCGACAAATAAACGATTTTTTCTCAAAATTTCTTTTCAAAAAAAGTAGAGGCCGTCGAAGAATAAAACCGATTTCTCCTCATTAAAAACTTTTTTTTTAAATGAGAATACCTAGTAATTTTTTCAATTGAAAAAAAATGTGTTCGAAGTATTTGAAAATTATGTTTGAAAAATAGAGAATACCTCAAAAATGAAACATAAAATCGTTTCAACTCGTGAACTTAAAATGCTTCAAAAATTTGATATTTCTCAAATGAGCAAAACTTTCCTTTTAAAAATTTTGAAAAGTTGTGAATTTCACATGTTGAAAAATTGGTTTTTTTTGTGGAGAATGAAGACTTTTCAAAAATTAAATTTTTTTTGTATCCACTCATTTTGCAATAAGCCAATCAAAAACTTGATTTTTTTAGACTTTAAATTCTTAGGCATTACAATTTTTATAAATTGGAAATTTTTTATTTGAATAAAAATGAATCTTAGGAACGGCTATTTTTTAAAAATTAAATATAAATTGTTTAAAAATCAAAAAATTGAGAATTTTAAGTTTAATTTTTTGAAATCAAGAACTTTTTAGAAATTACAAATTGTTAATAAATTTAAATTTATAGAAATTAAAAATTGTTTGAAAAATAAAAAAAAAATGAAATAAAAAAATAAAAAAAAGGACAGTATTGTTTGTAATTTAAAATTTTTCTAAAATTCACGTTTTTTGAAATCAACAATTATTTGAAAACTGAAAACTATTTCAAAACAAATAAGAGTTCAAAAACTTAAAAAAGTTGATATCAAGTATTTTCAAGAAAAAAAATGTTTTTTTTTGAATTTTCAATATTGAGTTCAAAAAAAATTAAGATTTGATAGGAACTCAAAAATTATTTATTGTGAGCTTCTCAAGAATTGAAATTTCCTATGATATAAAAATTGAGCACCTATTAAGCCAACTATTCTATTAAAATTCGTCATAATTATAGAAAAAGAAAAAATGCATGAATTATTATTTTTGAATTGAAAATTTTGATTTTTTCAAAATTTTTACCATTGATTTCAAGAGTTGTGAAACGTCAAATTTAGCGACAATATGAGAAGAGGGGAGGGGAGGGGGTTATGAGTTATTATATTCAAGTGGAAATGGAAAATTTTTGGTTACTTTTTCCATAATTTTGGTTATTTTTCTTGAAAATTCAGGTTACTAAAGTTACTTTTATTTTTTCAAATTTCGCTCCGATGCATGAAGTATTTCCAAACGTCAAATTTTTTTATGGGATCTTCCAACACCACCTAGATTAATAAGGCCTCGGCGCAGACATGAAATTCTGAGCCGGCAACGCAGCCCGTAGGCTGATGATTTACATTGGTCTTATGGGAAATAGCGCGTTTTTTTCGTTTTTCTTTAATAATTCAAAAACTTCCGCGGTTGCGTGGGTTTTTGAAACTTGTGGATAAATTTACTTTTCATCAGCTATCTCCTCATATTTTTTTCAAATTTTTAGCTCCAACCAATAAAAAGTTATGAAAGCTCAAAGCTTAAAAAAATCGCGAAAATCATGTTACTCAATGTTTGAATTAAAATTACTCAAACCTTTGAGTGAGCACATAGGTGTTTGAGATATGTAAAAAAATCTACTTTTCACGCTCTACAATCTCGTTTTTTCCCCCAAAGCTCTAGCACCAACGAGTCAAAAGTTGCAAAAGCTCAAAGTTGAGCTTTTAGAACTTTTGACTCGTTGGTGCTAGAGCTTTGGGGGAAAAAACGAGATTGTAGAGCGTGAAAAGTAGATTTTTTTACATATCTCAAACACCTATGTGCTCACTCAAAGGTTTGAGTAATTTTAATTCAAACATTGAGTAACATGATTTTCGCGATTTTTTTAAGCTTTGAGCTTTCATAACTTTTTATTGGTTGGAGCTAAAAATTTGAAAAAAATATGATGAGATAGCTGATAAAATGCAGATTTATCTAAAACTTTCAAAAACCCATGTACCCACGGAAGTTTTTGAGTTATTAAAGAAAAACGAAAAAAATCGCGCCATTTCCCATAAGACTAATGTAAACCACCAGCCTACGGTAGTGACGTCAAAATTCCTGCGCCCAGGCCTTTTTCATCTAGGTGGTGTTGGATCTTCGCTTAGTCGAGTGAACTCCCCACTCGCGAGTTTGGAACGGATTTCTTGAATAGACATAATCACAAATCACCAACTAGGAAAATAAACCATACCAAATGAAAAAATAACCTCACGAAATACTAATATTTAGTACGAACGACGAAAATTCAGCTTATAACGAGCGAGTATGATGTCCGAGTAAAACTCCAAAGGGACACGCTAAGTATTAAACTTGCTAAATCTAACTGAATCATTTTGGACCATGTTTTATAGTTGTTAACGTGTCCTTTCCACTTTTCTTCATCTCTGAAATTACGAATAGTGAACACTGGTAGAAGGTTTAGTAATGGTCATTTATGGTAATGGTAGAAAGAAGATGATTTGTCCGCCGAATAAACTATTTTGCGAATTGACATATCCCGATGAATTACTCCGACAAGTCGGCATGGAACATGCTAATTTTTGGATCGATATTATCGCACTGACTTGAATTTTTAGAGTCTGCATAAAAAAGTTAGTTAATTTTTTTTGAAAAAAAAATTGATAATTTCCGAGAAAATAATTTCTATATTTTTTTGAATGTAAGATCGTACATCATTTTTTAAAAAAACTTGAAATCTAACTTAAAACTAAGTCCTGGTACCACTATGTGACCCTTGCTAGACTCTGATCTCACTACTAGCTATCTCCTGCTGTGTTCGGATACTTGAAGGGACAGCATAGTGATATATCTCTCCTGCTGACACATTTGAAAATTGTTGGAATTGAATTTACGTAGCAAATGTCGCATTCAACTTTACCTCCTCCCCCACCCACAACACGATTACCCAAGCAGTCCTGAGTAGGTATAGTCGATCAATCCTAAATCTGTATCCATTGCCAGAATTGTTTGATTAGGTGCAGTGCTGAGTGTGCTTGCGTTTCTACTTTGGGAAAGCTGCATCCCAACTTGAGATTCCTATAAAATCCACTATCTCGAGAATTAATTAAGAGAGAAAGGATAAGAATGCAAAAATAATTTTACAAGAGTAATAAAAATTCCAATTTTTTTCCTATTTTTAGAAAATTCAATTTTTTTACCTTTAGGTAATTTCGATCCAATCAACATTGAACTTTGGCTTTATTTTGATTACCCTACCAACACGACCACGTAATCCCATTGTGCCTTCCCCCCTTCACAACTTTACCAACCCAACAATCTCGTCAACGACGTCTAAATTGACAAGCCTCAGACACCGTCAAAGAAGTCACAGTCTGTGAAAACACACGTCACACGAACGAACCTCGACAAGTTTACACCCCTCTCTCCGCCTCCTTTTCTCCAACATTATTCACGAAGTTCAGCGTATGCAATTGTATTAACATCTAGTCGCGCCGAGCCGGGCGCAACACCCGTCGTCAACGGAGCCAACAGTAATCTGCGCCCTCGGTTAGGTACGTACAGTTCGCAGCAGCACACACTCAACATTTTTCACCGCACAAAGCGGCCAACTTCATCCCCCCCCCCCAACAGTCATTTCCCTCTCTTCATCATTTCGCCGTTTCACACCCTCTGTGCTGTGAAAATACGAGCACTTAATTTTAACACATTTCACAAACATAATACGAGTACACTGTATACAATTTTGCGAAACATTTTCTCGCCCGAGCCTACAAACAATAACAACAAGACGTTTTTGGTAAAAACAATAAACTTATCGCGTCACTTTTCAAAGTACATTATTATTGTTTGTGTATAGTGTTAAGAGTGTGCCTACGAGATGCAATACACGGTATAATACGTGTATATATTGCTTTGTTTGCTCCCTTTCTTTCGTCGTTTTTCGCGAGTCCCTTTGCAAACGAATGGAGAAGTGGCGAAGAGGGGGAAAGGGGGTAACGTGATTAAAATTCGTAACTCGTTATTCGGTAAATATTTGAAAATACGTCGACATGGCGACGTGTAAGATAGGAGGAGAGGGGATATGGAAAATGTACGGAGGAAAAAAGACAAACCTATCTCTTCTGTCCATCTCGCGTACAAATTTTTTTCCCTCGCTTTGATCGTTAATGTGTTTCTGTAATATACAGGGTGTCCGGCGAGTGATGAAATATTTAATAGTTCTTTTAAAATGGGTACGCTTGAAATGTTGGATTTTTTTTATGGCATTCAAATTTTTCTGCTACCACACTCTGACAGAGCTACACTTACAGTTGAACTACCTTTGAAGTAACTAAGGAATTTTTGAGTTACATGTATAATGACGTGGTCAATCTCCTTTTTAGAAATTCCATTACATTGAAGTTGCTCAAGTCTTCATGTAAATATTCGACAACAGTACTGTTGACCTAAAACCATTAGGGGAAATAGACTGATGTAACATTAAAAGCATTATAATTTCAAAGTGAATATCTTTAAAATTGAAAAATATTCTTAATGGAAAATTCCAACAAATTATCAAATTTAGAAACAAACTATTTTATAGGTACTTTTATGAAATAGGTATATATGAAGTTGATAAAATATCATTTTCATAGTCGTGATGTTCATATCATGGACATCAGTTTCATTCACTGGAAGGTTTGATGTTGACGCATTTGGTGATCAATTAGAAACGCCACAGTCATATTTAACCTTGGAAATTGTCAATGCAAATTCTCAATTATTACTCCTCTCTCCTTACTAAACAAGTTTATTACCAATTCACTTTCTTATTACCTCATCATTTTTGGGGCTTGATGTAAGTTTTTTGAACCAAGTCGTTGCGTAGCATGAAGGACATGTAATTAACGCATAATAATAATTATGTTTCATACCTTCAAAAGTAGTGCGGACGATGCAGTGGAAGGAGTCGAGGTCAACATTCGGATAATTTTGTTTTGACATAAACAATTGGGTCTCTGACATAAAAATAACGGCTGAAACCAACTAATTATATTCTGGGGGTGATCGGAAATTGTCAATGCAAATTTTCAATTATTTCTCCTCTCTCCTTACTAAACAATTTCATTGCCAATTCACCTACTTGATCAAACTTTGTAAAGTTACATCACACTATTCATACTGCTATGATGTTTGATCAAATTTGAGCGAACTAGTTGACGAAGTCTGATGAAGTTAAGCTACACACAGCTACCTAAACACTGCGATGCTCGTTGCTTTCGTCCTTAATTTTGTATCAGTCCACTAAACGTGATATTTTCGTTGATTTATTTTTGTAGGATGGATTTCTCTGAAGTGTGTTGCAATATACGATCGTGCTTAAATTCGTCGAAAAGCCAGCTATCGTTGACTCAATTAAACCGCGATTATAATGAAGTCTTGGGTGAAAATATCCCCTATCGAAAAATGGGATATCCGTCGCTAGAAGCTTTAATTCGAGCCGTACCGAATATTAGAATATCGAGCATCAGAGGCGAATTATTCATCGATGTGAAACCGGACGAAAAAACAGCACACATTGCCAGCTTAGTTCGCGAACAACGAGCGGGCAAGAAGAAAAAAAAGAAATCTAGTCTAGGTGGTTTTTATCGCGGCAGTGTTGCGCCGCCTCGTCGACCGGTATCGATGCCTTCGGCGCCAAGACGTTCTGCTTCACCTTCATCGTACCAGTCGGATTATAAACGTAATGTACCATCTGATTACAACTCCAGTCGCAGAAGAGATTCGCCACCGGAGCAGTCATATCAAAGCCAAAGAAAACCGAACCCTCTGCGTCAATCAGATAGTCAGTATTCGCGCCGAAGAGATTCTTCACCACCACCGCCTGCATCGGGCAATTATTATTCCATCCCCACCGCGTCAGTCATCGTATTCGAATCATAGGAATTCCGATACTATCGAGATTTCATCCGATGAAGATAGTCGGATCGAAAATATCACCAGGAAATATCGTTCGCATCCTTCCCAATACGATTTTTCAGACCCGAACGCGTTCGACGACGATGATTGTTCCGATTTCGACGACTGCGACGAAATCAATAATAAAATGGAAGAGCTGAAAGTAACTTTAGGAAAACAAAGACAGGTATCGATTAACAAACCGAATTATCGCTCGTACCCTTCGAACAATTCCAACGACGACGATTACGGATATTCTTCCATGAAAATGACTTCGAAAAATGGAACCGAAAGAGTTGACTCCAGAAGGCCATATTATCGACCACGACGACGACGATGACGACTACGATTACACGAGTTCTTCGACAACGACGACCACCACAACCGACGAACGGATACGCGAGCACGAGATCAACGCAAGAGAACATTCGTCGACCTTTCGGCCGCGCCAATCTGCTACCCGGTGCCTATAAAGTGGAGGAAGTCCCAAGAGGTGTTTCCAGAGGTCGAGGGTATCGTCCGGATGAACTATGCCGTAGATCGACGACTCCTACGGTTGTGCCTGAAGGAGATATTAAAGTAACTGTGCCTAATGGCAGTGGTCGAGCTCGAGTTGTAGCTTTTTTATTATGTTAGGATGGTAAAAAACCCAACCTTATTATCTTCCAAGCGTTGAGTAATTTATTATTTTATATTTTTTATAAATTTATCATTATTAGTCATGATGATATGTCGAAGTATAAACTGTAATTTATTCGTGTTGAAGTTTTGAGCTTATGTACGAATGTGATCTTTATATTACGTTCTGTTATTATCCCGTGAAAGTTTAGGCTTCCCTTGTTTTTATTTTTACTCGACTCGACGAGGTATTGTTGTGTGCGACCAAGTCTGTGATAAGATCCTCGAATCGACCAACCACTTTATTTTATACTATTTTTTTCCCTTAATTTAATAATAAGTAATAATAATTCTTCGTAATTACGTCTTTTAGATTGCGACGTTTTTTAAACGTATGTATCAAATTGAAAAAGTTTTTCCGTACTGTTATGAAATTTGATCAAAATGTATTCATCCATCTACACGTGGTGGGTAGATAGGAAAAGTAATTAAAACTTACTGATCATTATACAGATTGGAATATATATTTTTCGTTACGATTTGAAGGACAACGAAGTTGAATATTACCTCATCATTTTTGGGGCTTGGTGTAAGTTTTTTTGGATCAAGTCTTTGCATAGCATGAAGGACATGTAATCATATTCTGGGGGTGATCAATCAATCAATTATTAAGGGGGGGGGGGGCTTGTTTTGGAACATTTTTTGTTAAATGCATAGCGTTGATTAGCGGAATTTTCTAAGACCTTTGCATGACGTCATTTTGATTTTTCACCTATGAAGTTTTGAAGAAAAATTGGAAACTAATTTCAAATTGTTTCTTTTTACAAAAAAAATTAATTTTTGATTTTTGAAAAATAAAATGCATAGAGTTCTCAAAAAAAGAAAATTATTTTCATATTGCATTTTAATTGTGTCATTTTGTAGAAAATGTTGGTAGATTTTTTGGAAAATTACAAATTTCAAGGTCAAAATTGGAGAAAAACGCGATTTTTACTTCAGGTACCGTTTGTAGGAAAACTATGCAACCCACAAAACTTTTTCTTAGAATCTTTTTTATTCAGTAGAGTCTTGTCTATAATTTAACGAGAGGATTTTGCAAAATTTTAATTTGTCAACTATTTCTTTCGAGTCGACTGGAATACTTCCGAGGAAAAACTATGAGAGGGTTTCATAAAATAGGAGAGAAAGTACGAGTTTTGCAAAATCCTCTCGTTAAATTATAGACAAGACTCTACTGAATAAAAAAGATTCTGAGAAAAAGTTTTGTGGGTTGCATAGTTTTCCTAGAAACGGGACCTAAAGTAAAAATCGCGTTTTTCTCCAATTTTGATTTTGAAATTTGTAATTTTCCAAAAAATCTACCAACATTTTCTACAAAATGACACAATCAAAATGCAATATGAAAATAATTTCCTTTTTTTGAGAACTCTATGCATTTTATTTTTCAAAAATTAAAAATTAATTTTTTTTGTAAAAAGAAACAATTTGAAAGTAGTTTCCAATTTTTCTTCAAAACTTCATAGGTGAAAAATCAAAATGACGTCATGCAAAGGTCTTAGAAAATTCCGCTAATCAACGCTATGCATTCAACAAAAAATGTTCCAAAACAAGCCCCCCCCCCCCCTTAATTGAAAATAAAATAAAAATTATTAAAATGAAATTATAAAAAAAAAATTTAATAAAAATTAAATTAAATCAATTTTTTGATTTAAATAAGGATAATTTAATTATATGATTTACTTTATCGAAGTAATCCTTAATCACTTCAGAAATGTTTACAAACATTTCCAGCACAAGAATAATTTTTTGGGATTTTTTTTTTATGGTCTGCAGCTTTTTTGTCTTTTTTAGTGTGTAAGTCAGTGGATTTTGGGGTCGATTGAAAGGAATTTTCTTTTTTTGATTTTTCAGATGAGTGTGTTGTGGATCTAGGAGTTGATTGAGGGGAATGTTTTTCTTTTGGTGAATCAGATGATGAGTGTATTCTATTTCCACGTTTATGTTTTCTTGTGCATGATCAACATTATATTTTGACATGGACACAGGTTCATTTGGTTCTTCGATTCTTTGAGTAACTTAGCCCATGCATCCAATGGCGAGTTCACTTTTCCATCAAACTTCTTCAACTCTATATTATGTAGTATGTAATTCGATAGTTTCCACTGGATGCTGGAGATGCGATGACTTCTCTTTCAGCACAAATGTGTGGTGATAATTTTTGAAGCTCCGTGTTGTTACGAGTACAAGTTAATTTTCATAGATGCGACTTTTAAAAGTACCATTTTTTCGCGTCGCTAAATTTATAGTCGAGCTCGTCGTATAGAAGTACGTCGGTCGTTCGGTCCCAGAAATATGAAATACTTTTTTCTCATTTCTTTTTTCTTCTCTCATCCGCCTTCAAATTACATTCTATTCGATTATACTGCGACCAGGCGTATGGAACGATACCGAGAGAGACGAGAGGGAGAGGCGAAGAAAGAGACGATATTTACGACTTGCAACTGCGTAATGAACGATATTTTCTTTCGATATCAGCTTTTTAACACGATCTCCCGCAATCCTACATGCTCCCTTCGGCCTCCCCCCCCCCCCCCATCGAATGGTATTTTCCAATGTACGTAAACCTATTTCCCCGGAGTCACATAAGTATAGTGTGCTCGGCCAAGCCGATGTGTGTACTTTCTGTACCCTTATGTGTATTGTGTATATGCGAAATAGTAGGTTAGGTAGCAGCAGGCGGTGACGAGGCTGGAAAAAATGGTCGTAGGGGCTCGGAATACGAGCTCGATACGCGGAAGAGGGTTAATATTTATATATTATATAGAGAAAACAATGTTTTCTTAGCCCGTTTATTAGGTTAGCTTGCTCGTTATCGCGACGTGTATTTAGATAGCCGAATGTTTGAGCATTTTATGTGCCTGAAAATGGCGACATTAAAGTCCAGCAGGGAGCAGGGGGGAGGGGAGGCAAGGCTTGGTACAGTGTTGCGCCCGTCGAATTGTTTCGAAGTTTCTGGAAATCTGGAGACTGGGCTGGAGGTGAAGTTAAATTTTTTTATGGGAATTTAAAAGAAAAAATTGAGATTTATTTTCGAATAAAATTTTTGAAATTTTTATTCGATATCATTTTGTTTTGATCTCGAGAAAAATCATTTTGAGAAAATTTGAAGAAAAAAAAAAGGTTTTTAGACAAATCTAATTCTAAACGAAGCAAACTTACTCTATATCTACCTTCATGAAAGAATTTTTAATCACTCTCGAGAATTCTATTTCAAATCCAAAAATTCTATTTAAAATCCAAAAAGAATTCCCACCTGCAAAATACGTCTCTCTCCCACTCTCTTCTCATATTTCCCAAAACTCATCAACTCAGACCGCGAAAACACTTTGAAGAAGAAATCTTAACCTCGAATCTCTCCGTTAAGCACCATTTATCTCGCCTTTCATCCTCTTTTCTTTTTTTCCCGAAGCCGGTATCGCCTTCGCGATATTCATCTCTTAAAATATTTAATCTCATATAAAACCATAATCGTCTCTATTTACAAAGTGATTTCGTTAAAGCTGTCGACCAGTTATACAGACAGAAAAAAGGACAGCGAGAGGCACGAGAAAGAAAAAAAAAACAGGCATATCTAAACGTTAAGAAAACTCGATTTGATAAATGTGACAACTGCTCGTGTACGGGTGGTGGGGAAGGGAGGGGTGGTATGCTTAAACGTTTTTTCTTCTCTAGCTTTTTTTTTAGGAATTACAATCCGGCCCATAAATTCATCTTTTATTCAGGCTGACTAAGCGGAACAACTCGCTCTCTTGTCTCTTTTTCGTACATAGGGAGGTCGACACTGTCATTGGTGTGAGTGAAGAAAAAAAAAACGCTGCTGAAAAGAAAACTATCTGGAGGCGTTTTAAAAGCGCGTCATTATTTTTTCAAACGTATATAAGGGAAAAACCAGGTAAATGGGAAGGGGGAAAGGAGTTGGTACAACTACTTCAGCATCTATTACGACGAGGATCCAACGTTGTAGGATAATTATTTTGAATTTCATTAACAAATTTTCAATCCGTCAATTTCGTGAAAATTCTTTGAGGTTTTTTTTTGATTAATTTTTGTCGTGTAAGTACCTAAAAAAAAAAAATGAAAAAACATTTGAGACATTCTTATAATAGTGAATTGAGTTATTTTCTCTTCAAACATTTGAAAAATTAATCTTTTACTGAAAAATTGAGAATTTTCTTTTCCAAAAAATTTAGATTTTTCAATTCCTAACCTTATAGGGATTAGAAAATCATTGTCAAATTTTTTTGAGATTTTTTTTCAAAATAAATTTTTTTTGCACCTATTCCAAAATTAATGTAATAAGCAGAAGTCAGAAAGAGAATGTTAGCACAAAAAAGTTACGTACTTGTTAAAATTTGTTTGTTTCGTATTCGAGAAAAATAAAATAAAATACAGCTCACGAAAATAGTTAGGAATCAATAGTAGGCTCATAGGCTGCACTCCCTACTTTTTAGGGTTTTTTTTTCTCTCAAGTTCTAGCTCCTACCAACAAAAACTTATAGGTGTGCCAAAAAATTAGTCATTCATAGTGTTGGCAACGAGCATAATATTCTCATCCGCAAATGCGCGCATATTCGCGCATATTCTCAAGTCAAAATCTGGAAAATGCGAAAATTTTCTCAAAAATTTGGAAAATGATGTTGTATCTCAAAATACTCGTCTCAGAACACTGATCTTGTAATAGCTGAACAGCGATGAAAACAAAAACTTGTGAAAAGTATGTTTGATCGAAACCTTTGATCAAACATACTTTTCACAAGTTTTTGTTTTCATCGCTGTTCGTTCAGCTACGTACTACAAGATCATCAAGTCGTGTTACTAACCCAGCAATGAATTTTTTATCTCACGTTTACGACTCGACGAGTCGTTTCTTCGGATAAATTCCATTTTTTTTGTATACGTACTTCTGCACCGTGCCAGGCCATCTCATGTGATAACATTACAGCCTACTCGTGCCCCTATCTCGAATAGTAAACCACAATTTATACGAAATCGTTAATTTAAGTAAATTTAAAAAATACCTATTTGAATTTAATTAATTTTCAAAGGCTATACCATTTGCTCCCTGCAAAATTCTACCCTTACTAAAAAGGAGAAAAATTTTTGGTATTTGGGAATTGTTTTCAACCAGCGACCAGAATCACGCAGATACCCACCTACTTTTTTTTTATTGAAAAAATCAAGATGTTTTAATGTATTGATTGAAATCAAGTTAGGAGAAAATAAAAAATTGGGATTCAACTTTAATTAAAAGGAACAACTTTTGGTAGGTTACCCGAAAAAGCAAGAGTTTGAATTTCTTAAAAATTGTGACATTTTTTCAAATTTATTGAAAATAAATTTTTTTTACAACTTCAGCCAGAGGAGGATTTTACATGGGAACTTAGGGTAGCTTCTTTCATTGAATAAAATGCAATTTTGCAAAAACTCTCATTTTTTGAAATTTACTCGTCATTAAATCTTGTAGAAAGCGCATTGGGATATCCGGTCGCTTGTAACATGATATTACACTCTGGAAACAAAGGTGGGTAAATACTAAGTAGAATGATATGTGCAGAGTGTGTGCTTCTTTCACATTTCCTTTCATATTTTTTCCCAAAATTTTTACTTAGTTACTATTCGTGCAGAGTGTCTAACATCTCAAAATCAAAAAAGAACTTTGCATGATCTTCAACATGAGTTTTTCAAAAAAAAAAAAATATTCCAAATTTTAAAATCCATTTATAAATTTTTAAAATCGTGATAATTCATTGAAGTTGAAAAAACCATACAATCGAAGTTTGGGAAATAAGCAAGCATTACGAATTTTCACCCAATTTAATTCCTAATTATCAAGTTTCGAATTTTTCATCAAATTTTTAAAAATTCACCAAACTATGATAAATTGATAATTAACCTACCAATTTTTAGGAACAATTTTATTTTCATTGATAGTTTTATATTTTTACATAAGTAAGTAGGTAATTCGATCAGTTCTATTTTTCAAAATTCAAAAATTTATAATTTAAAAACTGACCAAAATTCAAAATTTTTTAAAATGTTCTATTTTCATTTTTAAATGTAGAACTTCTACGCAATTTATGAATTTATTTTTTCTAAAATTCAAAAAATCATTATTATACTTAATGTAGGTATATAGGTATACTCGTAAATATTTGAAAAACTGGCTCAAATTCAAGATAAAAAAATTGGTAAAGTTTGAAACCAACTACTACGTAGTATACGTATACCCAATTACGAGAACCTACTAAATTTTCAAAATTGAACAAACTTTAAAATTATAGGCAATTCCTTTTCAAAAATTTATGGAAATTTAAAAATTACCAACATTCTCAATAATTTTGAAAAGACCCAACATTAAAAATACGTTAAAATTATAAAATTTTGAAAATAAACTAAATTTTTCAATTCAATAAATTTTTAGAAATTATCCAATTTCAAACTTCATTAAAATTTGAAAAATTACCAGCAAAATTTTCAATTTTTCAGATTGCAAAATGTTATCTAGATCTATCTCGAAAATTGAAGGGCAGAGGAATTGAAAATTGAGAGGAAAAATTTCTGTTCAATTTAAGGATTTTTTTTTTTTTGTTCATTCATTACCATAATTCCAATTTTTATTGAATTTAATTTTTAAAGGGTTAAAAACAGACCCAACAACGAAATTTATTAAAATTTAAAAATTAAAACTTAATTTTTAGGATATTATGAATTTCCAAAAGCCAGCATACTTAAAAAATTATTCCAATTTTCACAATATTTTGAAATTTTCAAATCATTGATAATATTTTAATTTTCATCAGTATTTAAAAAAAAATTCAGGATTGATTGAATTTTTTTAGTTGGAAAAATATCTAGATTTTTCATAAACTTAGAAATTTTATCGAATTGTTAAACTTCAGCAAAATTTAAAATCACCAAATTTTGAAAACTTTCTACACTTTGAAATAAAATTTCAAAAATTTACTGAATTCACTTTTTCAAAAAGTAAAAATGGGCTACCATTGAAGATTCTTCAAAATTAGTAACCTATTTGGCGTTTAAAATTTTTTCCATTCTTTGATTTTTGCTTATAAATGACCATATTATTTAAAATTTGCATGAAGAAGACGAAAAACATTCAACATGAAAGCAGGACATTTCAAGACTTTTATGATAATGTAGTAATATTTCAAGAGTTAACATATGTATTTGTAAGTCGAGTACGTTACTCAAACGACGACGAGATAATAAAATTTACTCGTTTACCATATGGTTGCGATTGTGACTTTTGTGACATTGCTGGAAAAGGGGGTCTAGTAAAATAAAAATAAAATAAAAATAAATTTTCCAGCTTGGAAGGAAGAGGAACGAGAATCAGCGATTAACCTATCTCTATACCTAGGATGATAAATAAATGGGATTTTAGAATAACGTGTTAGGCGGGATAAACTAGCTCAAGGAATAGGGGAAAAATAAGTAGGTACGTTTGGGAATGTTGACAAGGATAGAAATAGCAATGCCACGCAGATAAAAAATACCCTACACCTACACACGTAAATAAATAATTAATTTAGAACCAAAAGTAAAAAACGAGTAATTTTGATATCCGAAGAGAAAAAATAAATAGAAAAGAAAAAAAAACACGTATCAGGTAGGTATCGACCTACCTGACATATCTACTATCTAAATCATAACGATTAAATCTAAGAATTCCTAAATCTAAGTAACCAAGATGGCAACTTTCAAAACTCAAAAAAAAAGAAAAGAAAAAGAGATCTGAATAGATCATATCGAAATTAAAATTAGATTAATTTTTTGAACCTGATCAGATGATCAATTTTGGCTAGAAAAATAACGTGTGACTCCATGATGGAGTATTTCAAAGATTAAAACTACATTCTAAATTAAGGGGATTATTGGGGGGGACGACACAACTAGACTTACCTAGCCATGTGCGATTTAAATTACTCCATCATCTTGAACGATGAATATCACAAATCACGAACTCGAAACAATACTCAAATTACTCAAAAATCAACTCAAGAATATTTCAATTGAACTATATTCATTTTACATACAAACCGTTCGGCGTACGAAGATACAATACAATTGGTAGACAGAATTATGATAATTTCAAACATCAACCGTACGTATTCGATTAGTCCCTACCACCCCAAAAATATCAGATAATAAGCTATGATGTAGATTACGGATGAGAAACTGATGTACTTTCTATATCACACTTTGAAGTTGTTCCTGGGCTACGTGTAGGCAAAAAAAACAACAACAACAACGAAACCTTTACAGTAAAGCTTTGATAGTCAGGGCGTCATAAAACGTGCATGTTATATGGTTCCTCTTTTCGGCCACATCACTGGCTAGAGTCAGAGAGCTACAACAGATAGAATTGTCGAAATTTCACGCCAACTTGATACGTTCTCTATCGAAAATTTTATACGAGTATAAAATAAAATGTTATTATCTAATTTGTCAAGAAGCCATTCTTCGCAAGACAAGCGAGGCAATCTCCTCTTGTCATTTTTTCCTCTCAGATTATGTCAACTTTATATTATGCCAACGAGATGAAAAATATCACCACGTGTGTTTCCATAACTCGATGCAAATGTGACTGGATGAGTGATGGGGGAGGAATATGGGGGGGGCAATCCTTTGGTGCTCGTCTCACGTGTCAGTCACATTGTATCTCGGCATCTATCTACTCGTAATATATTATATTATACATAATGTGGTATGAATATAAATCAAAATATTTCGTATTCTTGGTACATACGCGTGTGTTATGCGACGTACGTATTCTCGCTCAGTCTGTGTACAGTGATGAGCTCCTTCTGCGAGGATGGGGATTTTATTCTGTGGGTATGAGTTGAGCTAATTCAATCAACCTAAATGTGAAATGCGCAGAGTTCTAGAGGGGATATGTTTTGAGTGGTTTATCAGTGAGAAGAGGTTTTTGGTCGATCTGAAGGTAGACTTGGCTCGTGTTTGCAGTGATCTACGATATGGGAGTTGATTTTAGATTGATCATTATTGTTGTGTCTTGATTATGCATCACGACTCGAGCTACGAGTATGTTTTACTATTCGCTGATTACTCGTGCTGAAACATAGTAGGTACTTAAGGACCTAGCCTGGAACTTTACAATCCAGTAACCAATCTTGCATTCAACGTAATAGACCTTACAACTACACTTCTGACGTCTTCTCGTCTTGTTGATCACGTTCTTCCAGATTGGGTAATTTACCCGTGGTGTAATTTGGAAACTAATAATTGGAGGGGAGGGGAGGGGAGGGGAGGGTCTAATCGAAAATTTTACAATAACAAAAATTATTTCTAGGACCTCAATCTACAACTTATGTTTGAAAAATTTTTCAATCGGACCCTTCCTCTAATTTTGGAAAAAAATATTTACCTGATGTTAGATGAAATTGGAGGTGATTGAGGAATCCAATTGAAAAAATTTTCAAACGAAAGTTATAGATTGAGGTCTTGGATATATTTTTTGTCATTATAAAATTTTCACTTAAACCCCCGCCAACACCCAATTTTTAATTTGAAAGGCACCGAAATGAAAAATTTCATTTTTTTCATTGCAAATTTTGACTGCAAAAATCTCAAAAAAACTAATGCTCCTAGAACAAATAACCACTTGATACAGAAAAAGAATTTCACGTTCTACAATAATTTTAATTCCGAACATTTTTTTAGTAGGACCCCTCATTTGGGTAAAAATTCTTATTCAAATTTGAAACAATAAACACCACAAGTCGAAGCGGTCGAAAAAAAAATTTCGGATCAATTTTTATTCAATTCTACGAAATATGGGCAATTTATTTCAATTCTAGAAGTTTTAGCAAATTATTCATTCTTTTTAAACCCTCCCGTGGGGCACACACGCTGAAAATACGGCAATGATACTTTAAAAATACCACTATAATACGCCACGTATTATTGCATGTTAATTTCGCTTTTTTACACTGAATTTAAGTCAGTCATTACGTCAATGTAACTTCAAAGATACGTCATCGTAAATCTATGGTATTAATGCTGTACAAACCAACTAAATATTGACTTGACTACTACAATATTACGCATGTATGAATTGCATGAATACCACAGTTAAACTTGACGTATATTCGACGTTTTATTGACGTATTGATGGACACGAATTCAACGTGAAAAAGCGAAATTTACATGCAATAATACGCCGCGTAAAACTGACGTATTTTTGATGTGAATAAGATGTTTCACAGACGTATTTACTACAACATTACGCCAGTATGTACTACATAAATACCACAATTATAAGTTGACGTAGATTTGACGTTTTGTTGACGTATTGATGGACTTAATTCAACGTGAAAAAGCGAAATTTACATGCTATGATACGCCGCGTAAAACTGACGTTTCTTTAAAATTGTATACTTGAAATGACCAAATGTTTTTTACAATTTTTGAAATCATAAATTGTTTTTGACTATTTTTGAAATAAAAAAAATATTATAGTTGTTTTTAAATTTTTTTGTTGTAATTTTTCAAATAAAAGTAATTTCTTAAAACCAAGTTTAGGGACACAAAATTCTGATTTTGACAAATTTGAGCAAAATAGTAATTCTTGAATCAATGTTTTATTTTCTAAAAATTTGAAAAAGAATTGAAAAGGTTTTTTTGAAAATTTTTGGACAGTTTTCAAAATGATGGTTTGAGGTAAAAAATTTTGTTTTTGACAATTTTTAGAAATTTTTGAAATAAAAATTGTTTTTGTCAATTTTGGAGAATAAAATTGTAATTTTGACAAATTTTGATCAGAGTAATAAATTTTTATGATCGTTTTATTTTGAAAAATTTTTAAAAATAAAAAATTGGTACGACGATTTTTAAAAATAAATTGTTTGTGACAATTTTAAAGGAAAAATTTTTGATTTTGATAAATTTTGAGCAAAGCGATATTTTTTGTGACATTGCTGGGAAAAGGGGGTCTAGTAAAATAAAAATAAAATACAAATAAAATTTCCAGCTTGGAAGGAAGAGGAACGAGAATCAGCGATTAACCTATCTCTATACCTAGGATGATTGATAAATGGGATTTTAGGATAACGTGTTAGGTGGGATAAACTAGCTCAAGGAATAGGGAAAAAATTGTTGGATAAAATAACGAGAAAACGAGTAAAAACCAATTGAATATTTATTGGGCACATTCAATTGGCAGCGATTTCACTAGCTGGATCTGATATTGACGGATGGGTACTCTATCGTTTCGACTAGTCAGTTCATTAATGATACCACGAAACTTCAATACATAACTGCGAATACACTCGCTTGGATTATACCGCATAGCAGCCAATTCTGCGCGTAATTCAACCATTCTTTGATCTGTAGAACGACGATAATTAGCTTCTAATGCAGTCCACATACTTTTGGCGTGAAGATGACGACAGACGATATTTAGCATTGAATTGTGAAGATTGGAAACGATTAAATGCATGCATTTTGCATCACGTGCAATCCATTCATCAGTTTGAAGCTGAACAACTGGAATCGGCTGTAGTATTAAATCATGTACATCTTCCTTTTTCAGCAACAATTTGACACGAAAACACCACGATTCATAGTCAGTGCCATTAAAATGCTCGATATTATTTGTAGTACCACGTTCTGTATGCGCCATTACAAAAGATGCACGTTCTGACTAAAGGTACACTATTTAAAAAACGTTTAAAACACACGATAAAATGCCCAAAACTTTAAATACAACATTATAAAACGATTCAAACCTTTTGAAATATAAAACGTTAAAACTTTCAATAAAATTCATAGGTACTGGGCCACCATAACCTTTGTTGGATAAAATAACGAGAAAACGAGTAAAAACCAATTGAATATTTATTGGGCACACAGCCACATACGAAGTAATGTACAAAGTACAAAATTAAAGTACAATTATTTATGTATTCTAAAAATAGATCTAACGAAAGTTTATTACCTTATAAGGTCCTAAAACAAATTACAATGTCCTCGCGAAAACTCAAATATTCGACGAGGTTTGAAAACTTAATCATAAATGTAATTACCGGTAAATTACGTAAATATTTTCACAAAAATAAGTAGGTACGTTTTGGGAATGTTGACAAGGATAGAAAAAGCAATGCCACGCAGATAAAAAATACCCTACACCTACACACGTAAATCAAATATTTTAATTTAGATCCAAAAGTAAAAAAAAAAACGAGTAATTTTGATATCCGAAGAGAAAAAATAAATAGAAAAGAAAAAACACGTATCAGGTAGGTATCGACCTACCTGACATATCTATTATCAAAATCATAACGATTAAATCAAAAATTTCTAAATCAAAGTAACCAAGATGGCAAATTTCAAAAAACTCGAAAAGAAAAAGAAAAAGAGATCCGAATAGATCATATCGAAATTAAAATTTTTTGAACCTGATCAGATGATCAATTTTGGCTAGAAAAAAAAAACGAACGTGTGACTCCATGATGGAGTATTTCGAAGATTAAAAACTACATTCTAAAACTAGTGGGGAATTTTGGGGGGACGAAAAAAAAAGAAAAAATCGAAGCACTACCACTCACCTAGCCCATGGCTAAACTACCCTAGCCAAGCATTGGCAACAAAACTCAAAATTCACGAAAAAATAATATTTTAAAAATCATATAAAAACACCAACTCATGTAAAACGTCTATTTTTACATTACATTATTTCTTCAGAAACGAACATAACGAGTCGTACGAGCTAGAATATATAAACCGAAGAAACGAATTAAAACTACAATTAGGTATCTCTCGTATTACAAAACCCCACCTATCGGATGATTTTAAAAGTTCGTTACGAATAGGGCCTAGTTTTCAATATCACATTTTTAATTTAATATTTTATGTTTAAAAATTAAAAAAAAAAAAATCATCTTGAAAATAATTCTTGAAGTAGTTTTTGAGACTTTTTTGACAATTTTCAGAATTTGAGGCAATAAATTTTGTTTTTGCATTTTTGGAATTATTATTTTTTTATACGTAGCATATTGTATCAAACATAAATACCAACTTACGAGTACAAAAGAATGATGTAAGACGAGAAATTCATGATTAGCAATGAAGCAATGGAAGAACAGCAAAATAGCTTATTTTCTTTGGGAATGGTATTCTGAAGAATTTCAATTCAATATCGTCGAAATTATATTTACGAACAGTTTCTTCTAATATTCCAACCAGGAAAATGTTGAATCGAGAAGAGGGCGTTGGATGTAGGTGCAAATCTTGTTTTATAGAAAATTTCCGGGCCTCAAATACACTTGCATTTTCTTCGTCTATTTTATCGATACGGACGATGTCTCCATTTTTTAATAGAGCAATACAATTCGCTACATCGGATTGCAGGGAATAACTTTCAACAAAATAATCATTGGACAAACTGTCAGCTTTCTCCGCAGCTTTGAGTCTTTCGTCATATCTTTTGACAGCTTGCTGCAGTGGTCTATACCCATGTGTTACGGAACGCTTCAATGTATACAAAAAAGATTCAAATACAAAGCAACTAAAGTCATCCAGGCAGCCATGCCTTTTAACGTCATCAGCCAAATGACTCAGGGCGTTGACGTTGTGACTAATTAGGTCTTTCCCGTAAATTTTGGCGAAGTCTTCAACGAAAATTTCGACTTGTTTTTAAACAAATTTCAAATCATCTGCAGAAGACGATCGGTCGCTAAATATTCTCATTGATAAGTGTAATTTCAAAAAATGCTCGTATTTTTTTGACCAATGTTGATAAAAACTACAGGACTTACATACAAGAGAATTTGGCGAAATTCTGTTCCTTTCCAGTTGGTTAAATCATCTAAGCCTCTACAACGTCTTTGAAATTCCGATGGTACATATTTTTCGGTGGCTTTCAAATTACTGGTTATTTCATCGACGTTCTTAATTTTTACCTCAGAATTTCTATTCTTGAATAGTTTTGACTTGTTTACTTTAATACCTTCCATCCAAATTTTCAAAAGTTTTTTCATTACACCAAGGCAAACTAAATGAAGATAATCAAACGGGAAGTCGTTGTTAACATCGAACGTAGGATCTATGCTAGGTAATTCTGAATTTCCCTCATAACTGTTTTTGGAGCGTAAAACGATTTTGGATTGCAGGTCCATTATAATGAGGTGTTTCCTTGAATTATTCCTAGAAAAAGAGTAAAGTGTATACTTGTTTTTATTTTTATTTTCCCCATTTTCCCTTTTTTTCAAATTCACCTTCTGTCATCTGCGCTGTACTGTTTGATCTTTTTTTATTATAAAAATTAACAAATCATTATATATAAAGTCGTCTTAAAAATACGCTTTCATCTTTTAAATTTCCTCCGACTCGATGTACTCGAATATTTATTTCTCCTAAGAAATGCTTTAGCCCTCTTCAGCATTTTTGAAAAGTGAACATGAGGTCAAGCAGTGGAAATGAAAAGAGAACCCACTAGCTTACAAATTGTCATCCCTCTTTAGCTCGTATAAAATGCCAGTAAACGAAGAGGGCTGTAGTGTTTTCCAAAATATTATATGCGGGTAAACCAACATCTAGAAGCTTAATATAGCGATATTTGACCGCGTAAAAAAAATTTTTTTTTCAACTTTCGGCTGTGTCGTGAGAAAAAAAAATCCTTTTAAGAAATGACCTCGGCCTACATGGTGGTACAAAGTACCTAATTGAATAGCAAGGCGTTACCCGCCATCGTAAGATACCATAAAAAGTACCATACTCGTTGCCTTGGTGGTTGAGGGGGTGGAGCGCGGTAAGGCTCGTCACTAATCCTTTGCAGCACAATTTTAGAGTTACTTTGGGCGAACGATACTTTTCACATGCAAATTACTCGTATTTTATTCTCGCTTTGAAATTTTAGATGATAATTCCCAGTGTACCTACTCACGAATTTTCATTCCTTTCTCCACCCGATGGTGTAGTTTGAGCCACCTTGATGGTAATATGATTGAGAATTGTACTAGAGTTATAGGCGGGGAAGAAAAAGGGGACAGTTTGTTGTAAGAAAATGGTCTTTTTGTGTAGCTCTTAAAAACGAAATGGGCGTACAAGATGGTTATGTTTTGACCTAGTGATGTAATGGAATTTTATAACGCTGGTAATTTTTCGTCAACGAAAAATTTCCTTCAGAGGGGATGTTTTTTTAAAGGTGGGAATTTTTTTTACGTCGTGGCGTTATCGTTGCTTGATTTCGAGGGGCTAAAAATCAAAAATGTTACGTTTGGTGTAGAGTGAAAGAAAAAAAAAATGATATTTGAATGGTGTAATTTTAAAAGGCGCCAAGTGCCAAAAACTTGTTATCGAGATAATCGCGTTTAAATGTTTGCATAGCTTGGAGATTTATAGGAGAGGTTGAAATGGTGAAAAGTAAGACTCTAACATTATAGTAAATTCAATTTCCAAAAAAAAGGTCCTTTTCACTTCTTGCATACCTCCAATATTTCAGGAACTATGCGAGAAAGATAAAACATTTTTGTCAATTTTTGAAAATTTATCGATTTTTTGAAATTAAAGGAAATAATGTGTACTTAGCTTTGAATGAATAAAAAAATAGACCTATCATGTAGAAAAATGAATTTCCTTTCAAAAAGGTTCTCTTTACTTTTTGCCTATCTTCAATATTTTAGGCACTAAACAAGAATAAACACTATTATATTTAAATTTAATGCTCAATGCGTTTTTTTTGAAAAACCTAAAAATGATTCAGAAATGCTGATATTGGTTTGATTTTTTCTCAAAACGATGATCCATCATTTTGAGCAAAAATCAAACCAATATCAGCATTTCTGAATCATTTTTAGGGTTTTCAAAAAAAAAAACGCATTGACCTACCTAATTCCTAATTTGAATTTTCAATACAATTTTTAAAGCTCTCTAAATTTCAAAGATAAACTGGATTTTGAAAATTTTCAACATTCCCTTTTTTTTAAAGAAATGCTGCTCCCAATTTTCAAAATTGTAAAAACATATAAAACATTAAAAATGGGTACAATCTTGAAATATGTATTTGAAAAGAACGAATTTGAAAGATTTTAAAAATTTCAAATGTTTTCTGAATTCAAGAAATGTTGAATTGTTGAGAAATTGGGATCTCAATTTACAGTCGCCTTTTTGGGGAGTGATTTTCTAAACCTTTTGTAAATTTGCGCCACCCGTTCACTTTTTTTATAGAAATTAATAGGTAACCTAGTCCTCAAGTAACAAAAAGTGATGAAAAAAATGTCTTACCATCTAAAAAAAAAAAAAAGTGTACATCTGAAATAAATTTCTCATCACTAATTGATTTTATGACTTACCTATGCAAACGTGTAATCGACTCAATTAGAGTTGTTGATTGAATGTGAAAAATACAGTATAGAAATTATTGTATAAAAGTTATTTTTCTCACTCGTCAAAATAAAAGCTGTCATTTTGGAAAAATAACAAAAAAAAAAAATTATTCGAGTAAGTAATGAATAAAAAATTGATCAAGAAAATAATCCTTCAAATCTTTTTTTTTAAATTTTCTTTTTAGAAAAAATTCCGCGAATAAAATAAAACTAGGACTTGATAAGAAAATTACCCTGAAGAAATCGTCTGTAGAAAAAATTGCGTAATAAAAATGTTCAAAAAGGTTCAGAAAATATCAAATATTTCGTGGGGAGAAATCATTTTGAAGAAAAAGTTTTCAAAATTTGGTGTTTTACTTTTTTCATAGAATTACTAGACAATTTTTTTTTTTCAATTCTAAAACTAAAATGAGTTATGAACTGTTCGCTTATCACAACGCAGGGTTCGTTCTTTTGCTCTTATAGCATTGAGAGCAAAATATTCAAGATCTTAGATCTCATTTTCCTACGAGCTTATCGCTCTTTCAGTTCAATTCGAAGCTCCTTCGCTTCTCATTTTGATCCTAAAGGTTGCATATTTTGTGAAAAATTTCACTCCTTTCCGATTAAATTATTTTTCAAAAATTTTTAAATAATGAAATTTTTGAAATTACCTACAGATGAGTTTATTTACCTCGATTGAACTGAGATTTTATTTGACATCGGAGTGAAATCACCTCCGAGCTTTGTGTTTACTTTTTTTTTCAACATCAAAAAGTCCAAAACGTCACCAAAACTGAGAAAAAAGACGAGTGAATTCCACCGCACGTTTTAAACGAGAAACCCCCATACACTTTCCTGGCCACCCTCCCTCCCCCCACTTCCATCTTTGCGCATCTTTTATATAAGCTTTGGAAACTTAATACCTAATTTGAAACACGAAACACGGTTCTAGTGTCTTTTCCTCTTTCCAGTTCCATTTCCATCGCCATATCTCTCCAAGGACTAGGTACGAGCATACGTAAGAATGGAGTACGAGAGAGCGAGATACGTAGTACTTTGCACATTTATATTCTCCTTTTGCGAACCATGGTATCGCGTCGCGTCTCGACCATAATATTTCACCGATGTTCACGCCGGCGAGAGAAAAACCCTAAGATGGAGAACTTTCTCTTTAATGAATTTATTTTTCGAGTCTTCAGTCCTGTCCCTCGCTCCCCCTTCTTCGTTATACGCTAATGAAACAATCCTCTAAGATACGATTATGTAACTTTTCTTCTGCTTAGCTTCTTCTTCTGGTATCGTGTGCTCGAGTCGTGATTAACGCGACGAGTAATTTTAAACGGACTCAAATCTTCAGGCTGGAAATCCAATCCTTCGTGAAATTATCATCTGGCTGGATTTTGTGCTCGTTTATTCGCGAATAGTGCAGATTTTGTACGTATAATGGGAAGAATTTTGTATTTAGCCTTTCATTATACTATCTTTTTGGTACAAAATGAACTGGCAAAGTTGTTGATTAAAATCTGTCGTATGTACGATGTATTGAAACGGTTCGCATACGAAGAAGGGAAGGGAAGAGGGCAAATTCGTTCCTCTATACGAAGGTGTTTTCATTGTAAAATCATTTGCTCGAAAAGATACCCTCAGCACGTCGACGCGATATTAAAAATAAATTCGCGTAAATTTGCATCAAAAAGCTTTCGCTCGTTTTTACCTAGAGTTACCTACGAACGTATATAAAAGCCACAAAACGTAGGTAATTCAAACCATATGTAGAGGATTTGATGACTACGCAGAGTGGAGCAGAAGTGCGAGGAGAAACCTCCATGGAGTAGAATGTGTGAAATGTGAACGCGATGGCGCGTAATTCACTTTGGAGGATAAATTTCAACGAAACGGATTAAGTTTTTTGCGAGAAAGGTTTTTTTTTCTATCTCGTTGCTTGCTCTTTTGACGTTCTCGAGGTGGGTAATTTTTCCTCGTTTGTTTTATTCGAAGGAGGGCGAAAGGGGGAGCTTAATTGGGTGATTAGATATTTATACGATTGCGAGGTGTTGAATAATCCAATGAGAGGAATTTACCAGTCGAGTGAAACGCAGTCGGTCGCGAATGATTCGTGAATGTGAAGGAGTCAATTTTGTTGGCTCGATTCTATTGCATATTTTTGGAGTAAAATTTTGTCTAAAATTTTCCTACCAAAATTCTAGTGTAGTTTTCAAATTAGGAATTGCATGATGCATTTTGAGAGAAATTAATGCTAAATTGAAATTAAAGTTTAAATTTGATTGAAAAAGTGAAAAGAAAAAATAAGAAAAAAATAAGACTTGATTGATTTAAAAATAAAAATATAAAATTGAATAGAATTAATGATTCAATTTTCAAATGAAGAATAAAAAACTGCATTTTAATGGAAAAAACAATTCTACTTCTGAAATCGACTTGATTGGTCGAGTGGCTTGGATGCTTGGATATTTTCAACTCATGATTAGGGTACGATTCTATCTTTCGTTTTGAATAATTCAAACATTTTTTGAACTAATCTCATTATCCGAATGCTCATATCTTTAGATTTGGTCAGACTGATGAATTTTGTCTACTATTGGCTTAATATTCTACCTTATTGGGTTACTTTTCAAAGAAAATGTACAATTATTTGGAAAAAAAAGTGCCTGTCATATCATTATTATTATTGAAATTAAGAAAAATAGTAATCACACCCACCCCCGAATATCCTTGAAATATCATTATTCTTTTTAATGAATTTTAGGAAAATAGTAATCACACCCGCCCTTAAAAAGTCCCTAAACTTGATATCTTCCTTCAGTACCTACCTACCTACCCTATTTACCCTGTCCATGACCCTACATATATTAAGAAAATGTACCTTATTAATATTTATGATTAATTACCTTACCTATGTTTTTTTTTTCAATTTGAAATTTGTAATTTTGTTCCATTTTTTTATTTTTATTTTTTAGAAAATTATTGAGTGATTTTTTGCATCAGATATCTATTTTTTAAAGTTGTAATTATTTATAACGTTGTTTTGCATATTTTTGAATTTTTTTTATAAAATTATTAAGCAAATTTTTTCTACTATCTTTTGTTCTTATTTATTTGTTCGTTCATTCTTTCATTCATTAATTCATTAACTAATTAATTCACTAATTTATTTATTATTCAATTTATTCTTTCATTAATTCATTAATTTCCTTACTAACTCACTCATTCACTCTTTTATTTTATTTTATTTTTTATTATTTAATTCACTCATTTACTATCTCTTTTCACTAACTCATTAATCCCATCACTTATTCACATTTATTTTATTTCATTTTTTTAATTAATTTTTTTATTCATTTTCATTAATCCATTTTTTTTCTCCCATCCATTCGTATAACAAGGTACATTTTTAATTCAGGTACTAAAAGGTGGGTAACCCGACCATGGAAACTTGGTAAGTTTAATGGCCTGGAATTTATACAGAAAAGACAAAAGGGGGGATGGTTCTTCTCTCCACTTCCATTATGAAATCACAAATGGCGAAATAGAGGTGGTGGTGAAGTAGTTTGATTTGAACTCGAAATTTTGATATTTACGTACATTGAATAATCATTTTCTGGAATTGATTACTGTTGCCAGGCCATATCTACGTTGATACATTTCGATTGTATTGAATCCGAAAACGTGTTGTCTGTCTTCTGAAAATGTATTGTTGCAGTTTCATCAGTGTGGTAAATTCCATTTTGTACCTTATTAAGTAGTTTGTTTTGTGTAGATCTTGATTTGTGCGAATAATTTTAATTTATGCAGTTGCGTACTATTCATGCTGCTCTAAAAATTAGGGTGAATTCAAAAAAAAAAAAAAAAAAAAAAAGAAAGAAGATAAACGTGAGATATTTGGTTGAGGAATCATTGTGGTTCAGAAATGAAATTTTGTTGAATTTTTAAAATTGTATTTAGTGCTGAGTTTTTTTTTTTTTTTTTTTTTTTGTATAAATTTTGTCTTCCTAAGTTTATTTAAAAACTAGTACTTACGTAATTTTTTTTTTTAATTTTTTGGTAATCCGCTTTTTTCACTTTAGTTCAAAATTGTGTTTTTTAAATGTCTCAAATTTCAAGTCATCAAATTATTAGTTTAAAATGCCCTAAAAAGTGTTTATTATATTCAAAATTCAGTTTTTGAAAATTTTGTTGAAATCCATTTTTTTTAAAATTCATTTGTAATGTCTATAAAATCGGGCTTTTCCAAATTTCATTCAAAATTGATTTTTTCCCAATTTTTTTGAATAACAATTTTGTAATTTTCTCAACAAAATTAATGCATAAAAATCATATTTTTAAAATTTAATTGAAAATTCAATTTTTCAAAATTTGGTCCTAAAAAATATGAAGATTTAAATTTTACACTGAATCAACTCAGTGAAAATTTTTCTTGAAATTTAATTTTTCCATTTTTTTGAATTCAAATTTTCTGAATTAAAAAAGAATTGAAACCAAACAATTTTTTAACTTTTTTTTTTTTAACTACATTTTTTCAGAGTTTTTTTCGAAATTGACTTTATCAAATTCAATTTTTTCACTCTTTGTTTTGTCGAATAGCAATTTTTTTTAAACCAGAAAGATTTTTATGAATCGAACGTTTATAGCCATTTCCATGGTATAAAATGTGTATTTCATTTTTTTTTTCAATTCTTTCAATTATTATTATTATTATTTTTTTTGAAATTTTGTAAGATGACTGAATTTTTAAAATTTCATTAAAAGTTGAATTTTTCAAAATTGCTCTCGAAAAATTTATGTTTTCAATAGGTACTTTTAAAAAAACTTGGTAAATTTTTCAAAGTTTTGTTTAATAATTATCTTCAAAACATAATTTTTACAAAATATTGAGGTTCAAATCAATTTTTCACTTTTTCTTTCAAGCGTGAATTATTTAAAATTTTGTTTAGAATCAAACTTTTATGAAATAGGTATGTTGAAATTTTATACAATTTATGCTTTTTACCAAGTGTTCTTGTTTTGATTTTTTCAAAATTTTTATTTAAAATGAAAAATGTCAGTTTCCTCAATTTTTTTTTTTTTTTTAAAGTTTTGAAATAAATTGTTACTTAAAAAAAAAAAATGGATAACAACAAAAAAATGACTATGACTATTTTAAATTATTAACAATTTTATTAAAAATTTATTTTCTTTTGATTTTCTTTCAAATACAAAAAAAAACGTTTTGAATGATAGTGTAAAAATTATGTGAAATCACCAGGAAATATATTTTCAACACCCCTCCCCCATCCAAAGCAATAATTTTATTTTGTTGAAGACCCTAAAGTTGACATTCTGATTATAGTTAGCAGCCCTAAAACTCATGAAAAAATATTAAGTATCACAAAAAAAAGTCGCAAAAAGTCGCGAATTTCAGTTTTCAAAATTTATTAGACTCCTTGGAAATTGAGTTTTTCAAATTCAATTTTTTCACTCTTTGTTTTGTCGAATAGCAATTTTTTTGCATCAGAAAAATTTTTATAGACATTTCCATGGTATAAAATGTGTATTTCATTTTTTTTTTCAATTCTTTTATTTTTTTTTAAAGACTGAATTTTTAAAATTTTATTAAAAGTTGGATTTTTCAAAATTATTTCTCTCGAAAAATTTATGTTTTCAATACTTTTAAAAAAACATTTGGTACATTTTTCAAAGTGTTTTTTTTTATAATTTTCTTCAAAACATAATTTTTACAAAATATTGAGATTCAAATAAATTTTGTTTAAAATCAAACTTTTATGAAATATGTTGAAATTTTATACAATTTACTATGCTTTTTACCAATTGTTTTTGTTTTGATTTTTTCAAAATTTTCCGATTAGTAATGTTTAAATTTTCATTTAAAATCAAAAATGTCATTTTCCTCAAATTGATTTTCTTTTTTTTTAAAAAGTCTTGAAATAGGTAACTTTTTCAGTTGAAAAAAAAAAATGGAAAACAACAAGCAAATTGTCTTTTATGACTAAAATTTAAATTATTAAAAATTTTATTAAAAATTGAATTTCTTTTGATTTTCTTTCGAATTGAATTTTTCCAACTTGGTCAAAAATTAACAATTTTTTTTCAAACGCGAATTTTCCTAAGTTTTGGTTGAAAATTGGATTTTTCAAAATACATTCAAAATCGAGCTCACAATAATAATTATTATGATTTTTTAAAACCAATAATTTTTGTTATTTTTCAAAATTTAATTTTGAATTCATTTTTTTTATGCCTGAAATTTGAATTTTTCTACATGTAACTCAAAATTGTGGGTTTGGCTGATTTTTTACTTTTTTTTTTTTGGTCTATAGATTTTTCTAAATTGAAGTTCTGAAATGTAATTTGTTTACAATTTTTTCTTCAAACGTAAATTTTTGCAAAAAATGTAATATTAGAATACCCCCTCCTTCCACCAAAAAATTCTGTTCAAGAGGAAATGAATTTGATATGGAAGACGCAGTTCCAAAATAGGTTCTATTTGTATGAACAACAAATCTCCCGACCCTGTTTCTTTTTATTTTCCCCTTCGTTTTTGTTCTGCTTAGTACAAATTTATCATCTCCGATGATGATACTTCGCCGGAATTACACGCATACTAAAACAAAAACTCTGATTCCTGGTTATAAAATTTTATTCTGTAAAAATTGATTCGCTCATAAAACAGAAAAGCCTTCATCGAGTAAAATTTACGATAGGAAAATTGCGTTTTAAAAAGTGAACATTCGTGCATCGAATATTTTATCTGTGCGAAGTGAAACAATATGTAAATAAACTTCTGGTACGTTTTGGCGCAAGAAATATCCATATTTTAAAATATACTTACTTATATTTTGGAATTTAAATATTTTATAACGTCGTAAAATAACATGAAAGAAAATATTCGCTCTTAAATAATATCTCCAGCACCGGTTCCTCGCGGCGTCTTGCCCCGCAGGCGACTCGGCTTTTGAGCGTGGGTACAAAGCCTGTTAAATAAATCAAACGTCAAATCGATGTTTCCAAGATTTGATTTTCTTTTCTTGTTGCGAAAAATAAAGGTACCTACGGCGGAGAATCTTAAAAGTTTAGTATAAGGTTGATGAAGTGAATTCAAATTACCGAATTGCTTACAATATAACGCCGCATTTCCTCGGTAATAAATTCAAATGTCGGGAATATTGCCAAAAAAAAAGAATCTAATGTATTTTTTAACAGGATTTATGCGTTTATCATTGTTCGCGTATAGTTTTGGGAAACAATGCGAAAAAAATTTGTATCGCGACGTTGCGTTGCTCGGCTGGATATACTTCGGGGAGCCTTTAAACAAAAATAGTTCAAGTTTAAGTCAACTTTCCTTACGCAGAGGCAATAAAACTGGCGGACTTGCTCATAAGTGCAAACATTTTAGGCTAAATTTGGATTTATGAGAGTAGTAGAATATCCGTTTAATAAATAACGTATTTGTTGCGAGTATTTAAGTAAAGTATAAGTGTAATAATGAGACGAGCCCGGTGAACATTTAACGAACAGAACGTCTTCTCTATTTTAAATTTTAATTGCCATCGTTTACGTAATTCTGCTTTTCTCTGCTGTATAGAAAAATTTATATCGAGTTTTTATTCGAGTATACTTCCTATACGGGTAGAGAAAAGTTTGACTTTGTATTAATTTTTCAAAGTTAACTATAATGTTAATTTAGCCCTCGATGAAAGTTATTCGTCGCTCGCTATCGTTAGTTAGTCTTCCAGCATCGTTTGAATTTATTCGCCAATTTCTTATACGTTTCTTACATGCTATTAAAAATTTTACTTTGAACGAAATTTTCGCCAAGGAATAAAATTTTCATAATTTGTTTAAGGGTGAACGAGACGACCATTTCGCCGGTGGGTTATTTTTAGGTTTCGAGAGTCTGAATTCGAGTTGCGAAAGTTGTATGGAATTTTTCGATTCAAGTTAAATTGGCAAAGTTATTGAAAATGGTTGAAATAACCTTTAATTATTACTTTTTTGTTTGGAAAAAATTTCAAAATCATAATTGGCATATCATTTTACGTTGGAGTGAGCTCGAATGACGCATCAGTGTTGGTCAAAATGTGTCGAAATTCTACACTGAATGTTGAAGTGACCTACTAATCATCAGAGGGCTAATAATAGTACAGGGTGTCGGTCAAAAAAATCACTAGGTCAAGAAAAGTCATGAATTTTACTCTTTGAAGTCACGAATTTTCGATAATATTACCAGGAAAAAATTACAAATTCGCTTAAAAATAATTTTTTTCAAATTGTTGCATCTTCTCAAAAAAAAAAAGCATAAAAATATTATGATTTCTCTGAAGAAGAAAATCAATTTTCTTGAAATCTTTTAATTTTTGAGGGGAAGAAAAATCTCTCTTTTTTTGAAAAAAAAACACCCATTTCTTACAGAATATAAAAAAAGAATTTTTTTAGTATGAAAAACAAAAATTAAAAATTGTTTTGGAAAAAAACATTTTTACGCCACTAGCTTTAGGTACCCACTTGCTGTACAAAGCGTTACACAATTCTCATTTTTTTAAAGTAATATAATATTTTTCAAACTTTTGCAAAAAAATTCTCATTTAAAAAAAAAATCAAAAATCTGAATTTTATCGTTTTGGAATGGAATTTTTTTGAAATAAAAATACTTTTCGAACTTTATTAGAGTATAAAATCTCAATTCTTTGATTTTTTTCAATTTTCTGAAAAATAAGAATATTTTTTTTTTTTTTGAGAGGAAGGTCTCAGTTTTTTGGAGAAAAAATCTCATTTTTTGGGATAGTATAATTATGGAAAAAATTATAAAAACGGATATTTTTGGTTCAAAAATTTTTAAAAATTGTTTTGGAAAAAAAATTACGTACTCATTTTTTTTCGAAATAGAGAAATCTCAAATCTTCTGGAGTAAAAATTTTTTCAGAGAAAAAAAAAATCAGTATTTTTTGGGGGAAAATCCATTTTTGTTTTATGAGACAAAATGTTTAAAAATTTTATTATACTGAAGATATTTTTTTTAATTTCTGTGGAAATGTTTCTTAATTTTTTATTTGTGAAGAAAAAAATTCGTTTCATTTTCGAAAAAAAACTGGGAATTTTTTTCGAATAGGTAATAATCAGGGTTCGGACATTCTTTCTCGAAAAAACGGGAAATATGCGCATAAAAATTCCCTTAAAAAACACGAAATATGCGCGAAAAACCTAATTATATTCTCGAACGATATGGGTGTCAATTTAAAGAGGAAAACGCCAGCTACATGATTTTGATTCATAATTGGACGTATTTAGAACACATATTGAGAAATTACACAAAAAAGAACGAAAAATGAATTTTATTTTTACTCAAAAGCAAAAAACGTTCTAATCCTAATTCTAATTTGGTAATTCTACTGATTCTAATTAAATCAGAGAAAATAACGAAATTGTATTTTATCAAAATAAGTAGGTAAGTTTGAAAATTAAATTGACTCGCCAAGCCGGCATATGCAAAAAAGTACCACCAGTGTTGCACATTCGGGTGAAAAAAAAATAGCGGTATCAGTTTTGCTAAATTTTTAGGTGAGAAATTGCAAATTTGTCAAAATATGCTCGAAAAAACTCGAAAATCGTGAAATATTCTCGAAAAACCTAAAATATTCCCTAAAAATACCCAAAATATGCGTTTATATGCGCTGAAAGGTGAAATATGCTCAAACATGCAAAAACAAGTTGGGTCAATTTTACTTAGAATTTTCTGAAACGTAAAGATAACTTGAAAATTCTCGATCTAGTATTAAACAAAAAAACATGCTCGAGCATGAAAATCCGAACCCTGGTAATAATTTTAAAAATTCTTTTAAAATAAAAAATCTCAATTTTTGGGGATAATTTTTTTCTCTTTGATATAGTAAAATAAATATATAAAATGTTTTCTAAACTTTGAGATGAAAAAAAAATCAGAAAAAAATGTTTTTTGGTTGAAAAATTTGTTGAAAATTTTTTAAGAAAAAAGCAATAGGTATGTGTGTTAAAACGAGTCTTGTGTGTGTTGCATAAAGTATCATAATGTTGAGGTGGCAATGGTGGCATGAAAAAGGCATGAATTTTACTCTTTGAAGTCATGAATTTTTGATAAAATTACCCGTGCAAAATTACAAATTCGCTTAGGTATAAGTTTTTTCAAAATATTGTAATTTCTCTGAAGAAAAAAATTAATTTTCTTGAAAAAAAATTTCAAGCGGGAGGGGAATCTATTTTTTTGGAAAAAAATTCCTCATTTCTTAGAATAAAAGAAAAAAGAATTTGTGGTATGAAAAAAAAATTGTGAAAAATGAAAGAAAAATGAATTTTTTGATACAAAAAATTTAAAAAATTGTTTTGGAATAAAAAACATTTCCACGCCACTAGCCTCAGGTAGTTGTTGTACAAGACATTAAAAAAAAAATCTCAATTTTTTTGAAGTAAAAATATTTTTTAAACTTTGGCGAAAAAATTCTCATTAAGTAGGTATTCTTTACCTGAATTTTATCGTTTTGGAATTGAATTTGTTTTGAAATAAAAATACTTACTTTTTAAACTCTAGAGTAAAAAAATCTCAATTTTTTGGATTTTTTTTTTCAATTTTCTGACAAATAATAATTATATCTATTATTTATTTTTTTGGGAATAGAGTCCCTGTTTTTTGGAGAAAAATTCTCATTTTTGGAATAAAAAAAAATTGATACGAATTTTTTGGTTTTATAAAAATTGTTTTGGAATTTTAAAAAAGTACTTAATTTTTTTTGAAATAGAGAAATCTCAATTCTTCTGGACCTGGAGTATAAATTTTTCGGAGGAAAAAATTTCAGGATTTTTTGGAATAAAAGTATTTAAAATCTTTATTTTATTTATTATTATTTTTTTGTAGAAAAAATGTCATAAAATTTTCTTACCTATGTGAAGATACTTTTTGAAATTTCTGTAGATAAGTTTCTTAATTTTTTCTTTGTAAAGAAAAAAATTTATTCGTTTCATTTTCGAAAAAAAAACTCTGATAGGTACCTAATTATAAAAATTCTTCTGAAATAAAAAAAATCTCAATTTTTTGGAGATCAAATTTTTTTTCTTTGATAAAATAAATAAAAATAAAATATTTTTAAACTTTGGAGCGAAAAAAAAAAACATGGAAAAAATATTTTTCCGTAGGTAGAAAAAGTTGTTAAAATTTTTTAAGGAGAATTTTTCGCGTGAAAATTGTTTGTTTCTTTCCAGGAAAAAAATCATTCTCGCATTACATCATGAAAACAATTTCAAATATCCACCTTTCAGGGAAGAAATGGAATTATTACACCCTCGAAAATTCTAAGTATTCATTAAACTTTTTATTGTTGAAATTTTAATTTTTTTGTTTACAAAAAATGGGAATCTTGGAGGGCATAGGCATACCTTAGGGGTTCAAGGGGAATTCTCCCCCTCCCTCAATAATTTTTTAAATAAATAAGTATTTACTACAAAATATTGGGGAAAGGGAATTTTTTGCCGGAAGGGAAAACCCTGGAAATGTAGAAATATAATTGTTCATGAAAAAGTTATGAATTTTCAACAAAAAAAAAAGTTAGACACCCTGGAATAAACGAGTCAAAGTGTCACATTATAGCGTGATGAGACATACTGCGAAATAGGTTGCCTAGTTCTGCCCACGAAGGAATCAGAATACACCTGAATCACCCTGTATAATGCATACTATTGATGAACTAAAAAAATTTTGAATAAAAAAAAACACCAATCAGAGTAACGTAGTAGTTCATCCAATTTTCAAAAAATATAAGGAAATAACCGTGTAATGTTTCGACTCGACGGTAACTTCGTTACAGTTTCAAAAGTCATTAGTAAATTTCGCTCATCAGTGACTTTTCAAGTACCTTCTAAGTACTTTTAGCAACTTTTTACGTACGTAACTTGGCTGTAATATTCATTTTAATAAAAACCGTGTCATCGGTTCATTAATAAGGAATGGAAAAATCCGCAAGTAGAAAACTTGAAAAATAAAACCAATCGAGAATCAGCGTTATTACCGAATAGATTCTACTCTTTCAAAAAAAACTTTCTCAGCTGAGATTTTTTCACGCTTTTGTTCGCAAAGGCCGTATACATTTTCGTGAAATAAAAAAAAAAGAAATCGGGTTTATTGATGAGGAACTTCTATATAAAATAGACGGAGGATCACTAGACAATCTGGTAATCAATATTTCACATTTGGGAGAAACTTTCAGCGATGACGTTTGATTGGTTGTAGAAAAGTATTTCTTTTAGGATAAGTAAAAATAAAAAAAGGCCCGAATAGTCAATTCTATATAATATATAAGTATTTTCCAAAGGGTTTTTTCCCCTGCCGACGTCGCAATATCATTTCACGAAGAGAAAAAATACACGAAACTGTCTACGCTAGAATAATTTAACCTTCGTAATGGAGTCTGCGACAGAATGAACATTTTTTTGATATTTTTAACAAAAGGTTAAAAAAGTTGACTCTTTATTGGCCTATTTGGTATGTGTATGGCTGTATGCTAACGTGTTACGAAATACGACGAAGAAAGAGCCAAAGCCAAGAGACGAAGATGCTTTTTAAGTAATTGGATAATTTTTTCGCCAGAAAAAGGTATCAATTATTTTTTCACAAGTAACACGTTCGCCAACACGTGACTAAAATCACACGTTGCCCTGGTGTGGAATTTTTTACATTGTAAGAAGCCCGTCGCACGTGTTACTTATGGGAGCTTTTCAAAATTCACAATATGCTTTGGCTTGTACGATTGTAAATCAATTTTTTTTCGAAATAGGGGATTAGTATTCGCGAATGGTACCATACGGTTTCGTATCCCTTATCCCCGGCTCATGTTCGTATCTTTATCTAGGGTATCGTATCCGTATGTGATATAATTTATGAGCTATTCAGCTCGCTCGTATCAACCGAGCAGGCAGGGTGTGCTATTGTGTGAGTATTCGTGCGATTGATATTATTAATCGATGTGGTATTCGAGTTGGCTTTGTATGCTCAATCCTATGAATCAGTGTTTTCGCCTGGTGTGAAAATTTTTCAAAGCGACATTATGATTGAATTGTATGATATTTTTATAATAACGTTTTGCCTTTTGCAAGGGTTGCACTGTGGTACGAGTGACATTTTTATTTTTTTTCGTTTGTGACATTGACGAGTCATTTTGTGAGGCGGCGATTTTATTTTGGTTAGTTTGAGATTCATCGCGAAAGTGTTCGTTGAATTATTATAGATCAAGTTTCTCAAGTTTAAATGAAAATATGTCAATTGTGTCAGTGATGATTGGAGGTTTGTACGAAAATGTCGAAATCAGCTGGTAAATGATGAGTGGTAAGTGTTATTCAAGGATGAAGTTGCATTGCTTGTTGATTTATTATAAAATAGTTGGTTTTTCTTTTTTTTTTTACTTTTTTTTTTATCGAGATGAATAATCTAATCGACAAAGCCAAAACCACCTAGAGATACAAGCCATGAACGTAGAAAGGCAACGTCGCATTTTCGAGTAGTAGACGGCCGACTTTCCAATCCGTTTATTGACGATAACTCGGGAAATATTCATCGAATCGAAATTCTGACGACACACCAACGAAAGGAAATTTTCTGCTCTACAATTTTGGTTCAGATTAATTTTCACGAAAAATGCTTCGTTCGCTCTGAAAATGAGAATATGTGAAAATTTGCATATCCAAGAAAACATTTTACGCTGAGAAATCGAGGTATTTTCGTCAAATCGAAATTTCAATAATTTTAGGGTGAAAGGATTTTTTTCGCTCTACAATTTTGGTTCGTATCAATTTTCACGAAAATCGCTTCGTTGACCGGGAAAATGGGAAAATTTGGTAGACGGCCAACTTTCAAAATCAGTTTTTCGACGATAACTCGAGACTACACCAAACAAAAGTAAATTTTTTGATCTACAATTGTGGTTTTTATAAATTTTCACAAAAAAGGGGTCGTTGACCTCGAAAATGAAAAAATAAATAGTTTTTTGACGATAACTCAAAAAATTGGTCGAATCAAAAATTTTAAAAGCACTAAAACTGAAGGATTTTTTCTGCTCTACAATTATAGTTCTTATCAATTTTCATGAAAAACGCTTTGTTTATCCGCGAAATAGGAAAATATGAAAATTTGCATATCTGAGAAAACAGTTTTTGCTAATGAATCGAGGTATTTTCGTCGAATCAAAACTTCAATGATTTTAGGATGAAAGGATATTTTTTGCTCTACAATTTTTATTCTTATCAATTTTTACGAAAATCGCTTCTTTGCCCGGGAAAATAGGGAAAATCTCTGGTAGACGGCCCATCTTCAAATCAGTTTTTTGACCGTAACTCGAGAAATATTAGTCGAATCAAAATTCCGAATACACTAAACGAAAGTTAATTTTTACCTCTACAATTTTGGTTCCCATCAATTTTTTCGAAAAACACTTCGTTTGCCCAGAAAACGTATTTTCAATTGCTCAAGTCGGCCGTCTTCGGCAAGGTTGCCAAATTTAACTTCATGGCTTGTAGTGTCTAGGTGGTTTTGACAAAGCTGAATAATCGTAAATGATTGATAGTTGATTGTTTTTGACGGTAGATTTTTTTATAAACTCGAAAATTGATTATTATGTTGAGTGAGGTTTTTGTAAAAGGAGATTTAACAGAATGTTTACAGGTCATGAAAAAGGTTATGAATTTTTCAAAAAATTACTAGGTCATGAAAAGTCATGAATTTTTGATAATATTACCCGGGAAAAATTACAAATTCGCTTAAAAGTAAAATGTTTTCAATCTGTTCCATCTTCTCAAAAAAAAAAAAAAAAAAATTACGCATAAAATATTGTGACTTCTCTGAAGAAGAAAATTAATTTTCTTGAAGATTTTTTTTTCAAGGGGATGTAAATCTCTATTTTTTTGGAATGAAAAAAAAATGATTTTTTTGGTACCAATAAAAAATTTTGAAAATTGTTTTGGAATAAAAAACATTTTTACGCCACTAGCCTTAGGTAGTTGCTGTACAAGACGTTAAAAAATTCTCAATTTTATTGAAATAAAAATATTTTTCAAATTTTTACGATCTTTTTTTTTTTAAATACCTATCAAAAATCTGAATTTTATTGTTTTGGAATTGAATTGTTTTGAAGTAAAAATAATTTTCGAACCCTAGAGATATAAAATCTCATTTTTTTATATATTTTTTTTCAATTTTCTAAAAAATAAAATATTCTTATTTTTCGGGAAGGAGGGTCTCTGCTTTTTGGAGAAGAAATTCTCACTTTTTGGAATAAAAAAAATTGAAAACTAATTTTTTATTCTAAAAATTTTTTTAAATTGTTTGGAATAAAAAAATATTTATTTAACTTAAATATTATATTAATTAAAAAGAAGAAAAATATTAAATTAATAAATAAAAAATTTAAATTTTCATAAGGATATTCAATTATTTTTGATCCAAGTGAAGAAATATAAATAATTAATAGAAATCTTAAATATTCTGTAGTAGATATTTTTTCGAAGGGAGATATTTCAGGATTTTTGGAACAAAAAATATCCGATTCAATTTTTTTATTCTTTGCTACGTAGTAAAGTGAATAGTAAATAAAATATTTTTTAAACTTAGAGACCAAAAAAAACAACAAAAAAGGGTTCTTTGTTGAAAAAGTTGTTGAAAATTTTTTAGGAGTATTTTTTGCGTGAAAATTTTTCGTTTCATTTCCAGGAAAAAAATCATTCCCACATTACAACATGAAAACAATTTCATGAATCCACCTTTTAGGGAATAAATCGAATTACACCCTTGAAAATTTCAAGTATTCGTTTAACTTTAAAAAAAAAATTGTATAGATTTTTTTGGTCACAAAAAAGTGATCTTGAAGGGCATACGAGTATGGTTCAAAGGGCATTTGCCCCCTCCCTCAATAATTTTTTAAATAGCTATTTACCACAAGATATAGGGGGAAAATGTGGAAATTTGTTGCCCCTCCCCATATTCATTTCAAGTTACATTTATGCTGTAAGGCCCCTCCCTGAAAACGTTGAAATATCGTTAATGAAATTGTCATGAATTTTAAAAAAAAAAAAAATTAATGTGGACACCCTATTTAAATCTAACGAAATTTAAATTGTCGATCCCACAATCGATTTTTAATAGTCAATTCAAGATCGATTTCACGTATAGTTGATTAAAAAATATATTTCGATTGTTTATATCAGAATTTATTTCATCAATAATTGATTTTTTATTCAATGAAAAGTCGACTTCATCAATCAATTTCTAGAGCTAGATACTTGCTTGATATATTTCAAAATTGATTTAATACCTATTGTAGATTTTCAAAAATTATTTTTCACTACATCGTCGATTTCAAAGATTTGTCAAACGATAATTTTTGCTGTCGATTTTAAATTCGATTTTTAAATTTGTATTTTAAAATTGATGACGTACCTTCGATTTGCGATTTGGATTTTAAGGGTAATTTTAAGCATTGATTTTTCACATTCTTTTTAAAAAATTCAAGTCAATTTTCAGCTCAATTTATCACAATCGATATAATTTATCTTTCATCGAAGAGTTCGAAATGTGAGTTTTATTCTTGTTTAATGTTTGCATTGTGTTATGATTGATTTTAAAATTTTTTGAATTTCATTTAGCATATCAATCAATTTTCATAGTTGATTTAAAAATTGGGTCAATGTCGAAGTCATAATCTCCGTTTTCCTTTTTGAAGAAGTTACCTAACAAAAGTTTCCAGAATTCAATAGCTAACATTTTTTTAAGTTTAGTAAATTTTAAAAGTCTTTGAAATGGATTTTTTTTTCAAATTTGAAGATTTTTCAAATTTTAATAAATTTTATAAATAAACAGTTTTTTTATTTAGGCATAATATGCCAAAATTCACTATTTTTTTCCCTAAATTCATTTGTGATAATTTTATTTCAACTTATATTCAAAATCTGATAGAAATTCAAAAAAAGATGATTCAAATTTTAAAAAATTTTAAAAATTGGACTAATTTTAAAATTTTGTTTGTAAGTATATTATTTTTAATTCAAGAACCGCTAATTTTATCTTTAAATTTTTTTCAAAATTTAGGCCTATTAGATCGATTTTTTAAAAACTATTTTAAAAAGAATTAATTTTTAAGCCAAGTTCTTGGAATTTTAGTAAATTTTTACGACTCAACATAATACATTTTTAAAACTTGATAAAAATTCAAAATTTGAGAAATTTTCCAAATCCAAAAGTTGAAAATTTCAACTTTTGGAAATTTTCTCAATTAGGCATAAAGAGTGCAGTAAATCTTCAAAATTTGATGGGATTTTGAAAATTGGTGGTTATGAAATTTTAATAGGATCAAGTTTTATAATTTTTCACAATTTTTAATTTTTTTTTAAATTTCAGGTTAGGTATAGGCAATAAAGGTACTATTTAAATTTCAATAATTTTTTGAACTGGATCAATTTTCAAATTTTGTAATATTAAAAATTTGTTTAAAATTCAAGACTTTGTTGAATTTTATTTTTATTTTTGAAATTATCAGATTAATTTTTTAAAAATCAATTTTAACGAAAATTTAGTAATTTTATTAAATTTTTAAGATTTTACAATTTTACAACTTTTTCAAAAATTTAGTATAGTTTTAAAATGTGAGAACTTTTCAAACTTCAAAGCTTGAAAATTTCCATGGTTTACATCCCACGATTCAAAAGCGATACACATAAATCGAGTAAGTAAGTTTAATAAGTAAGTAAATTTTTTGAAATTTGAAAGTTTTTAAAATTTTGGTGACAATTCGAAAGTTTTTAAATTAGGTAAACTTTTGAAATTTGGTCAAGTTTTATAGTTTTTCACAATTTCTGAAATATAAAAAAAAAATCAAGATCAGGCGATTTTTTTAAATTTTAATACAATTTTTGAATTGGATAAATTTTTTCAATTTGTCCAATTTCTAAAAATTTTATACTTGAAGAGAATTACAATTTTTTATAAATAATTTTTTTACAAATTCATTCTTTTTTCTCAAATTTTAAATTTAATAAATCTTTAAAATTTGGAAAGTACACGCACGCATATAGGTAAATTTTCCAAATTTGATGAAATTTTGAATTTTAGCATTTTATTAATTTCGAAAAAGTGTCAAACTACTCGTACATCTACTATTTTCAAAGTACAACACATTTTTATACGATCTTCAAAATTAAATAATTCTTCGAAATTTAAAAAAAAAATAGGTACCTAAATAATCCGAAAAGAATCTCTTATTAATTTTATTGGAATAAAAATTTTTCTCACGTTATGTTGAAAAAAAAAATAACTGTTTTTTTTTTTTGAAAAGTCTCGTAGTTTTTCAAAGAAATAATATCAATAAGTTTTTGAAAATCGTACAATTTTCAAAATTCAGCTAAATTTTATGGTTAGCACTTTTTTTTTGCGTTTTCGAAGATCTATCCATCTCCAAAATTGTGGGAAAATTCAAAAGTAGTGTTGCCAATCAATTTTGCTACCAAAACTCAATTTTCAAAGCTCCATAGTGCCATTTGTAAATTACGTTTTTTCTTAATGATACTCGATTACGTCCCTAACTCCAAATCTCAGTTTCGGATCTTCATTTCCGGAACACCCTGTATATTGCACGTTATTTCTCTGGATATGCATGACGTTTTATCTTGTAAATGTTTATATTGTTTTTGTGTTGTGTCCAGAAACGCTACACAGCCTTATATTTCATGCACATACAACAATACACTGCTCGCGTTTCCTCTCCATGTGCTGTTATTTTTGATTGCCTTAAAATGAAGTACTCGCGATGATAGCGCCAGGATAAACGTTGTTAGATAAATTGGTTGGTATATTTCTCTTACCATGTACACACACCAGTCGTAAATCCACAATATTATTGAAAAATTCGCAGAAGAAAATTTCGCCATAGTCGGTGTACCTACCTAATACCTATACGAGAATAGATATTCTTCTACAGATCTCCCTCGCCCTCGCCCAGTCTATGTTCAAAGGTGATATTTTTCTCGTCGTCGATTCTGCAATAGCGTCCTCGTGCGATATTAGTTTTTTCGACTGGCATTAAAGGATAAAATTTTATTTCAGAGTGGTTATTTTTTTCGATAGGTAGTTATGAATTGAAGTGCTAGAGCTAGGTATTCGGTCGCTGAGTTCATAAAGTATCCTTTAATGGTTATCTAGCTTTTTGTATACCGGGCTTGTGCAGTATACGTACACACGCGACAACTCGAATAGAAATTTATTCCATTACAATTACGAATCACCTTATACTATTCGTATTTTGTTATATTATATGGTGCCCATTGGTGTCGAAAAATATAACCGTGTTGCTCGTTGCTGGCGAACGACGAATTGTGATTTATTGAAATGGAAATACTGCCCACGATTTTTTTCTTCAATAACGTGAGAAAAATTTTTATTCTGATAAAATTAAGAGATTTTTTTCGAAATAATTTTTTTTTTAATTTTTAAGAATTATTTAATTCTAAAAGGATTGTAAAAATTTGTGGGACTTTGAAAATAGTACATCCAGTTTGAAACTTTTTCGAAATTAAAAAATTGTTAAAATTCAAAATTTCATCAAATTTTGAAAATTTACCCATGTACCGTAACATGGGGTTAATTTTGGCCGTAGGGGATAATTTTGGCCCACTTGCGAAAAAAAGATATTTGTCTGTCCAGCCACAACTGTATGAAGTGGAGGAAGTTTGTAATGAGTGTCAACGATAGAGGGGCCTTCATACTTCATTTCTATGCGATTTTCAAAATTTTTGTGCCGCAAGTTTGGTAAACCTGATTTTTTGTTAATTAGTACGTTGTTTCTGTGGTTTTTTTACCTCCAAAACTTTTGTTTAGACGAAGTATAACAAATGATCCAAACAATTTTTTTCTTATGGAAACAGATCGAAAATTTTATGTAGATTCAGAATCTCGTATAAAAAAATCGATTTTGTGAAGTGGTTGTGAATAAATTGAAATTACTGGTCAGAGGACCGTTTTCGTCGTTTTTGGGATTACTTTGGCCCACGCATAAATATTATGAAAAAGCGAGAAAAAAAATTTTTCTATGAAAATCCAATCAAAAATTTAACGTAGAGTCAGAATCCATCATGAAAATACCGGTTTGGTGAAGGGTTTGTAAGATAAATTGAAGTTACCCGTCAGAGGACCGTTTTTCGTCGTTTTTGGAGTTATTTTGGCCCAAGTCAGAAAATCTCTAAAATACCGATGTTTGATTATTTGGTTTGAAGTGAAAAAAATCTGTTTTGAAGTTTCATGTCTTTGGTGAAGTATTTTTATGCCTAGAAATCGATTTATTGTGAGGAAAAAAAAGTGGGCCAAAGTAACCCCAAGGCCGGGTAACTTTGGCCCATGACTTTGACTAACCACGGAAGAGGGAGGGGGTTTGACGAAAAATTTGAAAAAATTTACAGAGCTTTCTACAAGTGTCCGACACTATTTGGAGTGAAAACCGAACCCCTTACTTCGATTTTGAAAGAAGCAGAATGAATTTTCAAAAAAAAGTCTCAAAAAGTGGGCCAAAGTAACCCCATGTTACGGTATATTGTATGTACTTTCCAAATTTTAAAGATTTATTAAATTTGAAATTCGAGAAAAAAATGAAATTGTAAAAAATTCTTTTATAAAAAAATTTCAATTCTCTTTATAAAATTTTTAGAAATTGGCCAAATTGAAAAAATTGATTCAATTCAAAAATTTTATTAAAATTTGAAAAATCGCCTAATCTTGATTTTTTTTAATTTCAGAAATTGTGAAAAATTATTAAACATGATCCAAATTTCAAAAGTCCACTTAATTTAAAAACTTTCAAATTTTAAAAAATTTACTTACTTACTTACTTACTCGATTTATGAGTTTAACTTTTGCGTCATCGTGGTTGAACCATGAATATAGAAATTTTCTAGCTTTGGAAGTTTAAAAATTTCTCAAATTTTAAAGCTTTACTTACTAAATTTTTGAAAGAGTTGCAAAATTGTAAAATCCTAAAAATTTAATAAAATTACAAAACTTTCGTTAAAATTGATTTTTAAAAAATTAATCTGATAATTTCAAAAATACAAGAATAATTATAAAATTCAGCAAGTTTTGAATTTGAATTTTTTTTTTAATAGGTACTTATTACAACATTTGAAAATTGATCCCGTTCAAAAAATTATTGAAATTTAAATAGCATGTCGCTACACTTAACCTGCAATTTTTAAAAAAATTAATAAATTGTGAAAAATTATAAAACTCGATCCTATTAAAATTTCATAACCACCAATTTTCAAAATCCCATCAAATTTTGAAGACGTACTGGTGGTGCATTCACTAAACTTAGAAAATTGCTGAATTTTAAAACTTTTGGATTTGGAAAATTTCTCAAGTTTTGAATTTTTATAAAGTTTTAAAAATGTATCTAAATATTTGAAAAAATTGCAAACTTGTTAAGTCGTAAAAATTTACTAAAATTCCAAAAAATTGAAGAATTGTCGAATTTCAATTAAATATCTAATATATTATGTATTCACCTCCAATATTCTTGAATTTTGGATTCTTGTAAATTTTTAAAAATTTTTCCTAAATGTTCAAATCTGGGATTTTATTTTTTTTTAATTTCCAAAAATTATCACATTTCAAAGTTTTATTAATTTCAATAATTTTCAAAATTTCGGAAAATTTCCAAATTTTGAAGATTTATCAATTTTTCCTGCAAATTTAGGATTTTCACCACATTATGAATATTTACTAAAATCTAAAAAGGTTGTCAAAATTTATGAAAACATGGAATTTATTCTTTTAAAAAACTTACAAAATTCAGCTTGAGATCAAAAATGAACGAAATTTCGAAAATTACCAAATTTCTAAAATTCATCAGATTTTGAGAATTCTTAAATAATTTTGAATTCTTACCACATTTTCAAAGTTTTCTAAACAAATGTTTTTCAATTCCACTAAAATGAAATAAAAAATTGCTAAAATTTTAAAATCGTAAACCATGAAATTATAGAAATTCTAAGAACTAAATTTTATAAGTTTAGTTGAACATTAGAAATTGACCAATTTAAAAATTGGGATAATTTTTCCCAATTTTTGGATGAAATTTTAATAATTCAACAGATTTCGATTTTTTTCCAATTCAAAAAACTTTCCTAATTTTGAAGATTCGATAACTTGAAGATTTTTCCAACTTATAAGATATTAAATTTTCAAAAAATTTGCAAATTTTTAAAATTGTAAGAATTTACGAAAACTTGAAAATTCTCCTTTTGATACCTACTTAATTAATTTTAGAATGTCAAGCTGAATTTCAAAAATCGACGAAATTGAAATAAATTATTCAATGTAAAAAATTTATTGAAATTTAAGGGTGACTGAATTTAAATTTCTTCAAATTTTGAGTTCTTAAAAAATTATAAAACTTTATCAAATTATGGAAAATACAAAAAATTTTGAAAACTGAATAAATTTTAAAAACTTGCCCTTTAAATTTTTTTTTTAAATGTCATAAATTACTTAATTATGATGCTAACTATAAAAATCAGATGTTCAGCTTTTTAATTTTTTCCCAAGAAGTTTATGAACTACTTTTTCCTTAAAATTGAAATGGGAACTCGTTGTGCTAAAAATTCATGGTTAATCTCGGTCTTATCTAAATCTCATAAAATTTATTTTCGAAACACCCTATATACTCGTACTCGAATTCGCAGCTAGAAAAATATTACAAACTATGAACTAGTAATAGCGAATATAGCCGGATGAAAAACAAGCCAAAATCATCAAAGCAGACGTACTTATTACAAACACCATACGATAAAACAATAAATACACACGATTTGCACTCCTCCTCAATGCACCCCGCCCGCGCCCCCAGCCAGGGTATCGTATTCAACCGCAACATGGCTGTGGCAATTTTAAAAAGCTTTCCGATATCAGATAACTTCGGACCTTTTAAAAACAAAAAACAAGAGCACGCTGCGAATTATCGAGAGAGGAGCTCTTTCTTCTCTCGATGCTTTTTCCTTCTCTCATCCTGCGTATTTTTTTGAACGCATTAGCGATGCCATTTTCAAGCGTTTGTATGTGTACTTCTCGCTCGTCGACGTAGTTGCCTCGCGGATTTAAGTACACTGAAAAAAAAACGAATTTTCAAAAACCGTAATGAGTCTGGGTAAAACACAGTAAAATTAAGATACGTCGCCAATTTTAGAATCATTCCGGTGAAAAACAGAAAAGATTCAGTTCTATTCCAGAATGATTACGAAGTCTCCGTAATCATTTTGGAATAGAACTGAATCTTTCCTGTTTTTCACCGGAATGATTCTAAAATTGGCAACGTATCCTAATTTTACTGTGTTTTACCCAGAATCATTACAATCCATTTTTTTCAGTGTACGACGTGCGAGAGTATGAAACGATCTGTGAGATTTTTGCACACACGCACTGGCACATTAACAACACGTGCGTCGTTTAAAATAGTTACCAGAGTTTTTTTTCTCTCTGCTTACACAACTTTGTACGGTAGAATGTTGACGTTGGAACGTTATGAAAATCTGATTTATAACGTTAAACGTTCCAACATTCTGGGTACGTTTTGCAAACGCGTTTTTAGGGTACGTACGAGATGAAAAACATGTAAAATACTAGAGTCGTTTTCTCTTCTGCGAGACGTGCTAATTTTCAGCCTTTTAAAATGGCTGCAGAGACTGGGACTTGGTAAAGGCAAAAGGCTGCGGAGTAAAAGAATTGTTAAAACGTTTTTCGACATTAATTTGTTAGAGAAGAATATTCGACTGGAGAAATTTATTAGAATACCAACCCCGGGCTACGTTCTCTAGTACGAATTTTAGCGAATACCGTCGACGAGAGAGTTAATTTATCAAGATCAATTCTTCGCATCCATTAACCCGCAACGAGCTTTTAATCAGAGTAAAGATATGGCCGTTTTATTTCTCATTAATTATTACGCCCGAGTTCGGCGTACGAGCGTAGTTTTCGCGAGCATTTTCACCGAACCGAAGGCGTGTTCCTGTCGAAGGCGAGTAAATTATCCTACCGGTGGCCAGACTGTGAGGCTCGTGCTTGGGCCTATTTTTAATATACTTACATCGTTTCGCAGACAAGCCTGGTCGAAAATAGTGTACTTATTAAATAAACGAAGAGGGTAGGTTTACAGATAGTACGTCTTTATCACGCGATGTCTCCGTAGCTATACCTTTTAATCGAATTCCATTCCGATATCTCTTCTTTTTTTGCTCCACCAACGAATTTTAATTTATGGAGTCTTCTACAGGTCTGCTTTGCAATATATTTTGTAGGAATTTTCCGCTACCAATTCGAAGGAGCAAATTTACGAGCGAGTTTATTTTCTTGTACGTTGTCAAAATCAATACAATGACCGATTTAAAATCTGAAATATATCGATTTGGTTGTCAAGTCTTGTGGTTTTCATTTTGAACTTGGTGGTGGTTCGGTTAGATTGCATTTTATTTGATTGGTGAGGGCAAATTCGACTCGTTAAATTATAAGAATATTATTTTACAAATGATTTAAACTCGATTTTTAGAATCGATTATTATTCATTTTACCTATCATGATTTCAAGTATATGAAATCAATTTTTGAAATAGACATTGAAAATTCGAGCTGCATGGATTTTGGTGTAGGTTTTTGAGATCATCAAGAAATTCAAAAAACTAGAATTTTTAAAAAATTAGAAAAACTAGAATTTTGAAGGGAAAAAAAATGAAAAAATAGAATTATTGAAAAAAATAAAAAACAAGAATTTTCTAAAAGAATGAAAAAACTAGAATTTTGAAAAAAAAATGAAGAACTAGAATTTTAAAAAATCCAAAAAAACTAAAATTTTGAAATAACAAAAAAAAATTTAAAAATTAGGGGAAAATCTAAAAAAAATTGAAAAACCTGGAATTAAAAAAAATAAAAAACTAGAATTTTGAAGAAACTAAAAATTAGGATTTTAAAAAAATTCAAAAAAACTACAATTTTGAAAAAATTTAAAAAACTAGAACTTTGGAAAGAAGTTTGAAAAACTTTGAATTCGAAAAAAACTAGAATTAAAAAAAAATGAAAAACTAGAATTTTGAAAAATTTTAAAAAACTAGGATTTTGAAAAAATCCAAAACAAATAAAAATTTTGAAAAAATTGAAAAAATTAGAATAATTTTTAAAAATTTTGAAAAACTAGAAATTTAAAAACATTTAAAAAACTAGAATTTTGAAAAAATAAAAAAATTAAATTTTGAAAAAATTTGAAGAACTAGAATTTTTGACAAAAATTGAAAAACTAGACTCTTTGACAAAAGTTTTATCTTTAGATAAAAAGTGAAATTTTTTCAATTTTACAAGATTTTCGTATATTGACAATATTTGTAAATTTTTTGATTTTGGACAATATATAAATTACTTATAATTATTTTCTTGAGAAAAATTGGAATTATAATAACCAAAATTTTTTCAAATAGGTAATTAGGATTTTGACGCATTCAAGTTTAAGTAAGAATTTTTTGAACAAAATTGAAATTTTTATTCGATGTAGGAAAGTTGATTTTCGAAATCAATATTGGAAATTTGAATAATAGATCATTTTTTTTTCTTTTTTGAAACTGTATAAATTTTAATGCAAGCTTTTGTGGGCTTATCAAAAATTCTCACTGATCAGAGTTTTGGCCTTTTTCTTTGCTCAAAGAGTAACACAAATTTTATGACGGTCAGAACTTGTCATAGAAATAGGTTTAGATTGAAAATTTTTCAACAGAAATTATCAGAACTCGTCACGAAAATGGGTGTTTCAAAGAAAGTAGGTACATTTTTAAAAAATTTTAAAAACAAAAAGTGTTGGATTTTGGACAAAATAGGAATTTTTGCATAATTTTCGAAAAAAATATCAGAATTTTTTTGACATTGATAATTTTTATAAAACTCTCGACAAAAATCAGAATTTTTTGAAAAATTCAGAATCCTTAGCGAAGTCAGAACTTTTACTTACTTCAAAAAGCTTTCTGCATCATTTGCAAAGATACAGACAATATAATATTTTTTTAATAAAAAAAAAATTAAGCTCGACGAAGATAAAGACCGACGACGCGTGCAGTATCACAATCATCATCATCGTCTTATTTAAATACATCCAGGATGAACCCGAAATATATTCTTCGAGCGAAGACTTCCTCAAAAATCTAATTGACAAAAATGATATTTTATGACAAAACTTCTATCTTGATCATATAAAAGGAAAAAAAAAAATTTTAAATACAGAAGTTTTGAGACGTTGACCATTATTGTAAAAATTTTGACACGACTGGAAAAATTATTTTTGGATGAAATTCGAATTCCAATAAAAATCGTGATTTATGGCTAAACGTTGAACTTTGACAAAAATTAGAATTCTTGCTGAGTTTTTGTGAAGAAAATCAAAATGTTTTGATAATGACAATTTTTATAACAATGAGTCAAAATTTATTACTCGATTCAGAATTTTTCGCGGAATAAAAAAATTGAAAATTTGAAAAAAGTCAAATCATTTTGTATAAGTCAGTATTTTTATCAAGAGTCAACAATTTCAACATTTTTTTACTGAAATGAAAATCTTCGTCATGATCAAAATTTTTTATAGAAATCAGAAAAAAAAGTATGATATAGGTAATAGGTAAGGATGACGAAACTTCGAACACTGACAAAAATTAAAATTTTGTCAAGTTTTTGTGAAAAAAAATTGAAAATTTTCGTTGATTTTTGTCCAATTTATGAGAATATTTTAAGATTTTGGGAGAAATTGGTAAGCCAAAAAAAAAAAAAAAAAAAAAATAGAATTTTACATTACCTATGAATGAAATTAAAAATTTACAAAAAAGTGGAATTTTGTAGTTTTTTATTTTTTAGGAGGAAAAAAATCTAAGTATATTTTTGACATTGACATATTGACAATGTTTGTGAAAAAATATTGATTTAGGAAAAACTAAAATTTTTACAACAATCACGAAATTTTTTTTTGAAAACTCAGCGTTTCGAGGAAAAGTCAATTTCTTGGCAAAAATTCTCCTTGATTAGGAATAAGTATAATTTCTCAAAAAACAAAACATTACTTACTCGTACATAAATTTTTACTGAGTTTTGATCTGTCGGCCCTTACGTCTTTGGTAAACTTTGTGGATTATAATTATGGTGTAAGTAATTCACATTTCCGAACGTAGTTGCAAAATTATTGATAAGAATCTAATTTAGTATGGTCAAATTGACTCCTTACGCGCACCTTCGCACCATGTAAGTTACGTTACTTGCATGTTGCAGTTTTTTTTTCGAACAAAATTTCATGAAAGAAATTCTCAAAACACCTAAACTCAATTATTAATTTTTTTTTAAAAATGTTTTCCAAAAATTTTGTTGAAATTTATTTTAAGAAGCCCTTGATAAGAACTAAAATTACTTATCTCATTAAAAAAAAAATCTTTAAAAATATGTTCAAAAAGTTACATTTTTTTTAAAGAGTTCAGATTTTTCTTCGGATTTTTTTAAAAAATTTACCTTTGAAATCTAGGGGTATTTAAAATTTTTACCCCGTTATGAAAGAGGACTTTGAAAGAAAAATGAAATTTTCTACAAAAATTTAATTCATTGGCAAAATATGGCAAAAGTTAAAACATTTGCTAAAATTGGAATTATACGAATAACACTTTGAATATTAATAAAAATTGGAATTTTTACAGAGTTTTTATGAAAAAGTGAAATTTTCACCACGGTCATAATTTTTTATTTTTTATTTTTTTTTGGCAACATTTATAATTTTTGACCAAAATTGAATTACATTTAACTTTTAAGAAAATTTTTAAAAAATTTCTCATTAAAATTGTTTGTTTTAGAAGAAAATCTTGGAAAAATCAATTCGGAAAGTATTGAATTTTTTTTTGAAAAAAATTCTCACACAACTCTCCAGAATCTTACACTTTTTGAATAAATTTTTCTTTGAGATTTTGAAAAAAATTCTCAAACATCTTGATGAGAGATTTCTCCATTGAAAATTCTCCCTTGAAATCATGAAAAAAAATTTCATATACCTACTCTTGAATTTTTTTTTTTGAAAGATTCCATAAAAAAATTTTCCACAAAAACTTCCTGGTGAGAATTGAAATTTTCTCATTACAAAAATTCTCTGGCAGAAAATCTCAAAGAAGAATAAAATTACCTAATTTTTGAAAAAATTTCAAAAACACTTTTGAAAAATTTTCCCTTTGAGTTTTTTGTTACGAAATGATATTTAGTTAAATGAAAAATTTGTTAAAATGATTTTCTGTTTAAATCATTCATTTCTTTCAAATTTTCTTTTAAAAATTTCTCTCTTTTGAATTTTTGAAAAATTTTCAATCATGAAAATCTTCTTTCGAATTTTTCTGTTATTTCTTCGAAACATTTTGTTTGAAAAATATTTCAATAAAAATTGTAAGTATGCAATTTTCTCGTAAAACTTCCATTCGTAAAAAAAAATTTCCTGCATAAAATTTTTTCAAAAAATTTCAAAAAATAATTTAAAATTTTTTTTAAAAAAAATTAAAATTAAAAAAAAAATGAAATTTTAGTTGAAAACATGTTTTTTTAAATTTTATTTTTGCAAAAATTCTTGGAATTTCAAGTTCAGTTTCTAGCAATCTCTATTTTTCTCCAGAAAAATGATTGAAAAATTGTCTTATTGCTATCAGAAAAAAATAAGGGTTAATTTTTTTTCTGCACAACGAATGATTGGTTGTTATATCTGCACGAAATTACTTCACTTAAAGGGGTCAGCACTGCTGTCATTTGTGCACTTCGTAACAGAGCTATGAAAATAATCTCTCCACTTAATACATCGTACCATATATTTCCCAAAATTAAAAATCATATTACAAAAATGGGAGGGAAAATCACACATCGTCGTAGTTATTTATTACAGCCAGCTCACATAAAAATGATTCATCGATCACGTACACGAAAAATGATAAATGAAACCGCATTATCGTCGTAAAACACATAATCGTAACTCGCCAACAATATAAAACCACCCTTGAAATCGCGTATGGGTTTTCAACCCGCTGACCCCCTCAAACCACTGCTCTGGCTTGAAAATCTCTCGATAAAATGAATATTCGTTGAAATCTCCATCAATTGGTAATAAAATACAGTTCACGTTCGCGATGAATACGACGGTACACTTTGACGTCGCGCTTTACGTCGTAAATGTGAAATTGAATTTACATTATCATGTTGATAATATGAATTGGAACCCATGCAGAAGTTATAGTTACGTAGATCTCGCGGGCTGAATGTACAATCAATATACTTACTTATATCAGAGTACATAACGGACTCTTTAATTGGCTACAGGATATTTATTACTGGTGTATATAGAGTAAAGTTTGAGCTTGAAGTATGACCTGAAAAGTATCCTTTTCGAAATACTACGTAAAGTACATTAGAGAGAGAGTAAAGTTTTAACGAATGTAACGACGCGACGCGACGACGTCGAAATTATAAATCAACTAACTCGTATAATACATCCTTATAAGATATTTTACGAGCTTTCGATACATTAGTATTTTAACGTAACTTAGTACGTAATAAGTATACGAGGGAACGCGTATGCTCGTATCGTAACAGCACTATATACGATATTATATCTCGTAAAAATTTTCTTCACCAGTTCTAATTAAGTTGATATGAAAGGGTTATAGCCGGGTAAGATAGGTGAATCAGCCCAGCATGCGCCATGCGGATTTTGAAACCAACTAGTAGTTGGTCCTTATGGTCTAGAACCCCCGTGACCAAATTTTTAGGTCGCTACCTCACCTCCACCCAGTCCTAGATCAAAAAATGTAATTTTTCGATTATAATTTTTGATTTTGACAGTTTTCAACTAATTTTTTTCAAACTTGGGTAGATGCTAGGTATCATCAAGGGTCATTCATGGAAATTTAAAAAAAAAAAAAATCGAACGTATCTTCATCGTGAAATGAGCGTTGCAAGTTTATTAACGGCCATTTTTGACTATTTCCTTCAGGGGTACAAAAATGGAAAAAATATATGTTGTGAACCTAGTTTAGATGTACATTGTACAACATATATTTTTTCAGAATTTTTTAATATGGTGAAAGGCCCTCAAAAATGCAAAAAACCAAATTTTATTACCATTTTTCGCGCTTAAAACGGTCATTTTTGGTCTAAATTTTTCCCCCTTGTAATATACCACGAAATACACCTAAATACAGCAACAACCCGAATTTGGATGAAATTCGTTTGATTTTTCTATTTTTTCTAATTTTCATTTAAATTGACAGGGTGTCTCTGTCTATACAGGCCATGAAAATGGTGAAAGTCATGAAAAAGTATAAAATTTGAAAATGGGCCACGAAAGTCATGAAAAAGTCATGAATTTTTCAAAAGAACTTCTAGGTCATGAAAAGTCATGAATTTTTGATAATATTACCCGGACAAAATTACGAATTTGCTAAAAGTGAATTTTTTTCAAACTGTTGCATCTTCTCAAAATACAAAAAAAAAACATAAAATATCGTGATTTTTCTGAAGAAGAAAATTAATTTTCTTGGAGAATTTTTTTTTTCGAAGGGATGGAAATCTCTATTTTTTGGGGGAAAATATATCCCCATTTCTTGGAATGAAAAAAAAGGCTTCTGTGGAATAAAAAAAAAAATGAATTTTTTGGTACAAAAAAATTTTAAAAATTGTTTTGGAATAAAAAACATTTTCATGCCAATAGCCTTAGGTAAGTAGTTAGTTGCTGTACAAAGCGTTAAAAAAATTCTCGTAAAAATATTTTTCAAACTTTCACGAAAAAATTCGTATATAAAAAAAAATCAAAAACCTGAATTTTATCGTTTTGGAATTGAATTGTTTTGAAGTAAAAATATTTTTCGAACTCTAGAGCATAAAATCTCATTTTTTTTGGATTTTTTTTCAATTTTCTAAAAAATAAAATTCATAATTATTTTTATTTTTTGGGAGGAGGGTCTCCGTTTTTTGGAGATAAAATTCTCATTCTTTGGAATAAAAAAAATTAAAAACGATTCTTTGGGTTCAAAAATTTTTAAAAATTGTTTTGGAATAAAAAAAAATATAAAAATTTCAAATATTCTGGAGTAAGTAAGTATACATTTTTCGAAGGAAGAAATTTCAGGATTTTTAAAAAAAATTTTATGTGAAGATATTATTTTTGTGGAAAAGTTTTTTAATTTTCTCTTTGTAAAGACAAAAAAATCGTTTCATTTTTGAAAAAAACTGAGATTTTTTGAAGAATACCTAATTTTTAAAATTATTCTGAAATAAAGAAATCTCAATTTTTTGTAAACTGTGAGACAAAAAAAAAATTAAAAGAAAGGGGGTTTCTGTTGAAAAAGGTGTTAAAAATTTAGTAGGAGTATTTTGTGCGTGAAAATTTTTCGTTTCATTTCCAAGAAAAAAATCATTCCCACATTACAACATGAAAATTTTTTTAAGAATCCACCTTTTAGGAAAAAAATCGAATTACACCCTTGAAAATTCCATGTTGGCATTTATTCAAATTTTTTAAAAACATTGTATAGATTTTTTCGGTTACAAAAAAACGGGGTCCTGGAGGGCATAGGCATAACTTGAAAAGTCATGAAAAAGTTATGGAAAAGTCATGAATTTCCCAAAAAAAAAGATATTGATGTAGACACCTTGATTGACCAAGTGACACCATTTTGGGAACCCCCCTGTCACACGAGTTATCTGGAGAGCTTAAAATTCTTGTTTGGACATGTTTCAAGCCGATATTTTTCATATATTGCAAATTTTAGTGAAATCGAGAAAATTTGATTTTTTTTGCCCACATTCATAAACTTAGGTACACATTTTTGACTTCGAAAAATTGTTCTCACAATCTCACATACCTAACGTTGAAAAAAATGAAATTTTCTCAATTTCGCGAAAATTTCTGTATATCACAATAAATATTGATTTGAAACATGTCTAAACATGAATTCTAGGCCCTCCAGACACCTCGTGGGGCTCTTGAGGATTCCCAAAGTGGTGTCACTCGGTCAATTTAAATGAAAATTGGAGAAAATAGAAAAAATCAACGAATTTCATCCAAATTTGGGTTGATGGTGTATATTTCGGTGTATTTTGTGGTACATTAAAAGGGGGAAAAAATTAGACCAAAAAGGGCCGTTTTAAGCGAAAAAAATGGTAACAAAATTCGGTTTTTTGCACTTTTGAGGGCCTTCCACCATTTTAAAAAATTCCAAAAAATATATATGCTGTACATCCAGACTAGGTGAACAACATAATATATTTTTTTCATTTTCGTACCTATGAAGAAACTTATCGAAATGGCCGTTGGAAAACTTGAAACGCGTATTTCACGATGAAGATACGTTTGAAAATTTTTGAAAAAATTCCCATGAATGACCCTTGATGATACCTAGCATCTACTCGAGTTTGAAAAAATTCGGTTGAAAACTGTCGAAATCAAAAATTATAATCGCCCTAGGAGGGGGGGCGGAAGTGCGGTAGCGACCTAAAAATACCAATCTTACCCGGCTATACCCTTTCATACGTCGTCGAAATGGAATTATTGAAAGCTAAGACCGAGGGAAGGGATTGGGTTTTTTTTTACATTTAATTAAATTTAATTTGGCCCAAGCTAACGGATAATAATCTACGGCAAAGCGTATGATTTATGAACCACTCACGTCTCCGTTCATTATTTTTTCGGACGAGAAAGTCAATCCGATGATTAAATCGAGGTGCGAAAAAATCCACCACTATCCACGCAATTTTCCAATTACACGATCACTCTCACAGAAAAACCACGAATACAAATGTATCAGAGGTACTGGTACGAAGCGACGTATATTTTTACGTACGAAATACGATCGGTGAGAGAAAAAAGGATGCCTTTTCGCGGCCACTTCAACGCTGTGGTACGATTAAAAAACGACTAAGTTAGTGTGAGGAAAAGCCAAACGTACCTAGAATGGAAGCGAACGCGCAACTCCATCGTTTAGTGCTTTTCTGCGATGACGAGGCGACGTTCCGAAGGGAATGGAAAAAATGGTCAATGCGTTTTTATACATTTTTATTGGAGGTGTTAGGTACTCGATAACGTGCTGTAGCCGGTAATAAAAATCAAAAATGATGTATTTGACGGGTACTTTAACGTATCGTATAAAGGTGAGCTTACGATGTGTTTTCAGCTGCGAGGAATTCGATTTTCAATATAGGAATGAGAGGAAGAGGAAGTGGAATAAATTCGAAAGGAATCGTAGAATCATTAGAACTTTAATGTATCAATACGAAAACAAGAATGAATTTGGAAAAGACTTATCATCAGAAAGTAAACAAGAAATTAGAGAAATAGGAAAATGATAGTCAAGTATATCTAGTTTGAAATTCGAATGAATATATGACGTCATGTCATAGAGGATCTTTCTAAAGGATCTTTTTTTTACCACGCTTTTATATACTTGGTATGTATGTATGTATGTCTTATGGAACCAAGAGTATGTTTTCGTCCAATCCTCTCTCATTTTAAATTTTACAAGAATTGAAATACCGAAGTGCTCACATTAGGGGTTTTCGAGGTCGCTGAATTCGATTTTCGAACTTAAATTTACCCCCGACCCCAAATTGAGCCCCCATGAGGGGGTTCAATTTTGAAAATTTTGAAATTCACAACATGAGTATCAAAATGTAGGTTTTTGAGGTCGCTGAATTCGATTTTCGAACTTAAATTTACCCCGACCCGAAATTGGGCCCCTATGAGGGGGTTCAATTTTGAAAATTTCGAAATTCACAACATGGGTATCAAAATGTAGGTTTTCGAGGTCGCTGAATTCAATTTTCGAACTTAAATTTACCCCGACCCAAAATTGGGCCCCTATAAGGGGGTTCAATTTTGAAAATTTCTAAATTCACAACATGGGTATCAAAATGTAGGGTTTCGAGGTCGCTGAATTCGATTTTCGACCTTAAATTTTCCCCCGATCACAAATTGAGCCCCCGTGAGGGGGTTCAATTTTGAAAATTTCGAAATTCACAACATGGGTATCAAAATGTAGGTTTTCGAGGTCGCTGAACTCGATTTTCGAACTTGAATTTACCTTTAACCCCAAATTGGGCCCCTATGAGGGCGTTCAATTTTGAAAATTTCGAAATTCACATCATTGGTATCAAAATGTAGGTTTTCGAGGTCCCTGAATTCGATTTTTGAACTGAAATTTACCCCGACCTCAAATTGAGCCTCTATGAGGGGTTCAATTTTGAAAATTTTATAAATTCACAACATTGGTATCAAAATGTAGGTTTTCGAGGTCGCTCAATTCGATTTTCGGACTTGAATTTACCCTTGACCCCAAATTGAGCCTCTATGAGGGCGTTCAATTTTGAAAATTTTTAAATTCAAAACATTGGTATCAAAATGTAGGTTTTCGAGTTCGATGAATTCGATTTTCGGACTTGAATTTACCCTTGACCCCAAATTGAGCCCCTATGAGGGGGTTCAATTTTGAAATAATAAGAAAAGAGAGGTGTTCTAAATACTTCCATACTTACAACTTACAAGTGATACATTGTTACAAAGTACACTAACTATAAATGAAATTAAAATATTTTCAACGACAAAAAGAGTTAAATAAAAATGTAAAAAAATTTTAAAAAACCACGTTTTTATTTAAAGTTGGTCACTTTGTAAAATGTTATTCATAGGGAAAGAGTAATGCCTTAAAAAACAAAAAATAAAATTTACTTGAATACAAAAATGTGTCATGAAAATTTTTTTTTCAAAAATTTTAATGATGAAAAGCGTGGTGGGGTGTGCGAGGAGCAAACGAATACCTTTTCGATTAACGCCCCACCACGATTTTCATTATTAAAATTTTTGAAAAAAAAATTTTCATGACACATTTTTGTATTCAAGTAAATTTTATTTTTGTTCCAGATGCACTGCCTGAACATAAACGTGTCCTTATCTAATAACTTGAATTCTTTGACAACCGTCGTAGGCTCTATTTCGTCCCTTTTGGTACTGATTGGAGCAATCAGTATGAGTTTTTGGTTATCCGGCGCGTTTCTTATTTCCAACACAGCACACGGGTGGAAGTTACGAAACGCGACTCCGGTTATCCTAGTGCAGATAATATCGGCCTAGTATATATGACGTAGGCTTAACGTAGACGCCTTTCTCGATGCAAGATTTTTTCTACGTTTTCGCACCAAACTGGCTAGTTTCCGTTTAGCCTTGGGGGGATAAAAGGGCCGATGCCTCTTCACCAAAGATAAGCTCGGCATTAAAATTAATAAATTCATATTAAATTTATTAATTATATCAAAATTAAATAAAATAATTATATAAAAAATAATAAAAATCAATAAAATAAATATTCAATTAAAAAAATCTATTATAAAGAAATTCATTTAAATTAAATTTAAAAAAAATGTTTTTAAAAAAAAAATGATTATTAAAAATATTTTCATTGCCCTATTTCTCCTTTTCATTGCGCTCTTTCTCGACTTCTTTTCGGAGTTTTTCAACTTGATCTTCAAGTTCTTTCACATTCATATTACTACTACTATCAGTAGAGAAGAAAACCTTCTGTGTAATGTAATGTAGGCGCACTGAGCAGAAAGCTGCCAGGAAACATCGATTTTTGTAATTTTCCTTTCAAATTTATACTTTGTGTTCTGCGTGTCAAACTACCCCGATTTAGACCCTTTCAGCGATCATTTTGCCCAAAATTGAAAAAGTTCACATTTTTACCAAAAATCCTATTTTGACTAAGTGAAAAAAGTATTGGTAAAAAAGTCAATTTTTCAATTTTGAGCAAAATAATCGCTGAAAGGGTCTAAATTGGGTTAGTTTGACCTGTAGAACACGAATCTGCGGTTAATTTTTTCATCCGATCATTTCGTGTGATTACGGAATTTTAATCACGTAAAATTAATGAAAAAAACCTAAATTTCACGAAAAATGAATAAATTGAGGTGAAATTCGGGCAAAAGGTGTATAAAGGAGTATCTAGAGATGTTCCTCGGGGAAAAAATTTTTTGATGAAAAATGACCGTTCAGTGGGGGGAAAAAGCACGATTAATTGGCTTTTTGAATATTTTCAGGAAGTTGAACCAACGATAAAAATTTGAAAAAATTCTGGGTAGTGTAGGAGGGTGTGAAAAACTAGAAAAAAAATTTCTGCCGTGAGCACTCAGAAACTGTACCCTACAGGGTGATTCAAAGTGTTAAAAGTCGTTTTCAAGGTCGTTAGAGGAGTCGAAAAAATCTGAAAAAATTTCACAACATTCCCCTTGTGTACCTCTACCTACATGCCAAGTTTGGTGAAAATCGGTTCAAAACTCGCGGAGATGAAATTTTTAAGCTAAAAATCGCATTTTCGAGGCCCCAGCCCCCGGGGGTGAGGTAAGTGATCGCTGATTCGCTCTAAAATCATATTTTACGATACAAAATCGGAATCTGTGAAAAAAATTCAAAGTGCGACCGGGGGCCGATTGACCCCCTTATCCCACCAGAGCCTTAGCTCATTTTTCATGAATCGGTATATTTTCGAAGTCGAACCATTCGTCAAATCAAATCACACGAATCATCACCGCTTCTAACGGCCTGATTCATCTTCTTCCGACCTTTTCCTGTCCATAATGCTGAACTCAGACTTTATTGGGAGCAAAATCTTCGACTTCGATTTTCCTATGCATTTTCAGACTTGTACAAGGTATACAAAAAACACACCTTCAATAAAACTCGTCCAGATCCCAAACTAACAAACCAAAACTGCTCAAATTTTGTACACACGCTCCTCAAGGATGTATCAATACAGTGTGTGTGTTTTTTAAATTGTGAACACTTGAGAAATTCATTATACGGCTCTAGTTGAGAAACCAACGCATGTTTTAAGACATGGAAAAGAAAATTTTGTTAAAAAACTGCCAAAAGTATCCTTATTAATTTGACAAAGATTAAATCCACTTTCATGCAAACAAATTCAATCAAATTAGACACTAGTCGTAGTACGTACTTGTAGGTGTACCTCAAACCTTGCATAAAACTTCAGTAGGATCAAAATACAAGAATTCCACAAAAATACTTATCTACATGTGTAGGTGCCACTTAAATTAAAAAAACCAAAACTACACTACCAAATGTACACACAACACACACGCTCCTCAACGTAAATTGCATAAAATTAAAACTTTTTACTTACATAATAATTGGATTATTCTTCGTGCACTAGAAGAAAAAAACTAAATCAAAACACAAATAACTTCTTGAACTGTAAACCTCACGACAATGATGGTTTGCGAAGTATCAGTGGACTGTTCAAATCATGCTTACGAAGTCGAGTTACAGTCGATTTCGTAGTTTTTGGAAAGATAAGGATTGAACGAGTTTCAATTCAATCTCATACACGATTAATTCATTTGTTGAATCGTTGGAAAGGATTTGAGTAGCACCTACCTATTTCAATTGTATTTTTATTTTAGGTGGGTATTCGTCTAAAAGTATTTATGATCATTAATTATAATATTTAGGTGATTGAAATTAATTTTCAAAAAAGTCTGCCTGTACGTTGGATGAAAAAAATTGAGGTTGGAAAGATTTTCAACATGGAATTCCTTACCTAGGTTTTGTAAGTAGGTAAGGTGGTTTTGCATAATGGGAAAGAATGCTCGTTTTTGAATGAATTTAAATGTTTGTTAATAAAAATAACCGCAAAATTCGAAATCTGGACATTTTTTCAATTGGATTTTCCCCCTAAAAATTTTGTAAAATATTTTTCCCTAAAAAAAATGGAAAAATTTTCACTTGAAGAAATGAAAACTTTTTTCTTCAAAAAACAAGAGATTTGTTTTACCAAAAAATATTCAAAACCTTTTATTTTATTCTCTTCAAAAAAATTGAGACAAAAAGTTATGGTTTCTTTCTTTAGGGACAAACCAATTTTGAGACAATTTTTTTGACTTGATTGCAAAATCAACCAAGTGATTGTGTCTAATTTCGTAAATCGAAAAGTTGATTTTTTGGGGTCAGCTCTTGATGGATTTTTTCAAAATATCACTCGAATGTCTTCTTTTGTCACATATTTATTAAATAATACGAATTTTTCTAATGTGGACAAGAAATTTTATATTGGTAAATAAATATGATAATTTGAAACTAAATAATGCATAAATTATCAAGATTATAAAATCTTACATTTTTATCAAATATCTACCTGTTACTTGAACTTTGGAAAGTTTGCGAAAACAGACCCTAAGGTATAATATGATCCATTATCGCTAGCAGTTCTTAGGGTTCAAGAATCAAAACAAATTCTCCTAACCAAAATTAATAGTACCTTATACCTTATTCAATTTTCTTCCAGCTAAATTTTTTAGTTTTTCGAAATTGTCCTGTAGTCGTGCTGACTTTACCCTAATCGTCGAAAAGTCAAATAATATCCATATCAGTTGGCTCAGTTGCGTTTCTTCAATGTGCCCATCCCTACAGCTCCTTCAGTACTATTTGAACACCAAACATTATCCTCAGTTGGAGTGAAGTGATCGCAAAGGCAGGAATGACTCAAGAAGTACTTTGATGATCGCACTTCCGGTTTCAATAAACAAAAACCAGAACAAGACGATTTATCACAGGGGTTCTAAAAAAAAGAATAAATGAAAACGATCAATGATTTATCTTCATAATTTTTTTTTTTGCAAATTTGGAATGAATTTTCAGTTTAAAAAAAAGAATAGAAAAAAGTCAATATGATATGTGACCCTGACTCAAGAAAGGATGCTTATGATATGACTAAAATCATGTTTTTCAGAAACAATCAATTTAAGTTTTAAAAAGTGTTTAGCTCTGGTTCAGTGCAAGATATCGTTTTGAATTTTCGAACAATCAATGTTACCATCAAGTGGAATAAAAATAGTACTTTTGAGATTTTTCACCTCCATATCAGTGGTGCCGCAGTGAGGAGCAAAAAAATGAAATTGCTAGGAAACATTTTTCAACTCGGTGATATAGGGTATTTTGACTCACTGAATTCGAAAATCACATTTAAAATACCGTAGCTCAATTGATTCCTTTCCTTTGACGGATAAAAGCCACGAAAACTTGAAAAAAAGTTCAAAAAACAGAAAGTGGTATCTTTAACTGGCCATATCTCATTCAATTTTAAAGATAGAAAGTTGGGACCAATTCCATTGGAAAGAAGAAGGTCTGAAGTGTCCGAAACCATCAAACCTCCAAAATCGAAAATTTAGTCATAAGTATTCTTTCTTGAGGCCGGATCACATAATGTGAAAGGGACGATCGGGTTAATGTTGGCAGGCCCGTTGCAGTTTCATAACTTATTTATTGCTAAAAAATCACGAAAACTGTTCGAAATGTTTTGAAAATGAATTTCAATTATACGTGATGCGATCGATCTAGGAAACCCGTTTTCATAAATCACATCACATAGATATACGTACTTACAAGGGAACCTCGCCAACTCGTCACCTCCGATTGAGCTGAAATTTGGCTCACTGAAAGAGCATGCCACCCAGACCACCCAATCAAATTTTTAGCTGCCGAAGTTGATTTTTCGATTTTTGGCGAATTTTTGAAAATGACAAAAACCGCCTCCAAAAAAACAATTTTTGAAAAAAATTGTAAATTTCAATATAGAATCCTGAAAATTGATTTGTACGCTAAAGTCGACTCCCCGAGTCGATTGGCATCATTTTCGAAACGATCTGGAGCCTGCAGAAAAAGTTGACTTTTTTCCAGTACACATGGAATCTCTTCAGACGGCAAAAGTCAACATTTTCTGGAGGTTCCAGACGGCTTCGAAAATGGTGTCAATCGACTCGGGGGAGGGGGTCAACTTTAGGGGGTAGACGAAGTTTCGGATGATATGCTGGAGAAATTGATTTTTTGAAAATTTTTGAAAAATGCAGAATTTTTAAGTTGTTAAAAAAACACGTGCGACCTCGGATTTTGGATTCCACTACGTCAATAGATAGATGGCATCATACTAAGGCTAGGATTGAATTTTTTGCTGCCGAAGTTAATTACGCAGCGCCGTCTGGAGCTATTCTAGTGCGCTGGAGAAAAGTCAACTTTTTCCGGATGCTTCAGATAGCTTCGAAAATGGTGCCAATCGACTCGGGAGGTCGACTTTGGTGTACAAATCAATTTTCAGGATTCTATCTTGAAATTTACAATTTTTTTCAAAAAATGATTTTTTGGAGGCGGTTTTAGCCATTTTCAAAAATTCGCCAAAAATCGAAAAATCAACTTCGGCAGCTAAAAATTTGGTTGTGAGGTCTGGGTGGAATGCTCTTTCAGTGAGCCAAGTTTCAGCTCAACTGGAAGTAACGAGTTGGCGAGGTTCCCTTGTAACCTCTACCTATAATGATGAAATTGCAAAAAATTAAATAAAATAAAAATGAAAACATTCATTTCAAATTCGTACAAATAAAAATACTTACAATTATGGGTTTTGCAATTTTAAAAAACCTGAATAAAAATATTCATTTTAAAAATACTCTTAAGTATTACATTTCACTTTTGAACAAACATTTAAAATATTTTTTGCAGAATTGTCTTCCAATGATTTTGAGCAAAAAAAAATTTTATAGTATGATCAGAATAGTTTCCTTGAAAATTTTTAAAAATCAAATGACAAAATATTTGCAATTTTGGTCTTTTAAGCAATTTTTGCAAAATAATTTCAAAATGGGCCTTTAGCGAATAAAATCAGAAATTTGGTGTTTGATAAAATGACGAATTTTCGGATGAAGACATAGTAAAGGGTTTATCAATTGTGGGTGAAAACTGTAATTTAGTCATCAAGTACTTGAGAGATGCTCACCTCATCACTAAGCTGTGTGGCTGCACTATACACATACAGGCCTGATATAGCTGATGTGCTGTTGTCATTTAGGTAAACCGGTGGCGAATCTCTGCTCCAGATGTAGTCCCTAGATGTGACATTTGAATAGTAGAAAATACCAGTTCTCGATAGGATTGTGAAAAATATTTCGTTATTGTAAAAGCTGAAGTGTTTGATTTCACCTAACCCAATATTATTCTGAAATTGATGATATTTATAGTATCTTATAATATTCAGTTATTTAATGAACATACGTGAGTTCAGTATGTGTAACATTAAAATGTACGAACCCGCATCTACATACTTATTAAGTTTACTTACGAAATTACTCCATTGAAGCCGATTTTTGAATTCAAGGTCAACCGGTACCTCCAAGATATGGCTATTCTCATCGCTATAATTTCGTAACAAATACAGAATATTTTTCGATTCATCCATCTCGATAGCATAGTCTCTCTCATAACACTGATCATGACGCATTGTTTCGTTAGATCCGTCCATATTTAATCTTGTAAGAAAAGATCCAGTCTGACACCAGTCTTGGTGCGTTTCCATTTGCATATAAAATATCCATCTGCACAAGATTCAATTACAATTTCTTAAAAATTTGATCAAAATACAAAATTCGTCCATTAAATATGAAATTACTCGTATTATGTACCTACCCAGATTTTGGAGCGAGCGTTACAGAAGTTATATTGCTGCTCTTGAGCTGAATACAAAGTTGCCCATTACTCTTACAAACTGATAAGGAGCCGTTGCTGGTGAAATAAACGTTATTCGTTATATAATCAACAGCCATCGAAGTGATGGGAAAATCTAAGAGTAAACAATTTTAAAAACAACAACATATGTAAGTAATGGACTACAACTTGCATAACTTGTTATTTCAACAGGTTCTTAACTCACTCGTTTCGATCAACTTTTCTGCCTTGCTGGAATTTATTGCCACTTTGAAAATACTCCCTTTGTTGTCGTGCGATAATGTGGCATAGTAAACGTAGTTATTTGTAGCCTTCAGCAATGTGCAGTTGGCAATTCCATGTAAAATTGTCGATGTCATCTGAGAGGTATTATTCAGTGATTTAATTTCGAGCTCGGTAGCGTAAATAATTTGGAAGTTGTCTACAATAAAAAATTTCACATATTCAGTGCCGATTTTGAGCTGATGTAAAAAAATTCTGTTGAGGTCACATTAGAAAAAATTTGTCAACTTGGAAAAAGAATTGAAATTAGTTTTAAAATTACGTATAAAATTGCTCACTTTCAAGTCTATATCTAAGCTCCTCAAATTCTTTGTACGTGTACTTAGGTGATTTTTTCATAATTTTTTATCTACCAAGAAAGTGATTTAAAAAGTTGAAACAGAAAGGTATAGCCCAGCGAAATAAGGAAATGACATCTCATTTTTGGTCACCAAAGATTTTTTTATTTTAAAATATTATGTTCCTTTACTTCTTTTCGGTGTCCTAATCAACCACTAACGAGTCTCCCTATCTCACCACTCGGCAACTCCCTCAGGGGTGGACCCGAAGTAACCACTTTCTTTTTTTAGTCGATTTTTTTTTTAAATTTAGGCTATTGTGTCCGACCCTGATTTAGAAGGAGGGGGGTAGAAGAGTCCTGACCCCATTTGTTGACTATAATTGGTTGTCCCCGGTCATTTATCGGGAAACTCTTTTCGTTCCCTGCTGCAACCTAAAGTTAGCGTCAACACTGCATCAATCGAAGCGAACAAAGAGGCTAACTTCGAAGGACGGCATCCAGGATTATCAAAAATCTGAATTTTATCGTTTTGGAATTGAATTGTTTTGAAGTAAAAATACTGTTTGTACTCTATTAGAATGTAAAATCTCAATTTTTTGATTTTTTTTTCAATTTTCTGGAAAATAAAAATATTTATATTTTTTTCTTGGGAGGAAGATCTCTGTTCTTTAGAGAAAAAAAATCTCATTTTTTGGAATAATTAAGCATTCATAAAAAATTAAAAACAAATTTTTTGGTTCAAAAATTTTTAAAAATTGTTTTGGAATGAAAAAATTACCTACTCAATTTTTTTTGAGATAGAGAAATCTCGAATCTTCTTTTTCAGAGGAAGAAATTTCAGAATTTTTTGGAATAAAAAATATCCGAAAATCATTTTCTTTTTTTTTTTGAGAAAAAATGTTACCTTATATAAAATTTTCTCAGATATGTGAAGATATATATATTTTTAATTTCTGTGGAAAGTTTTTTAATTTTTTCTTTGTGAAAAAAAGTCGCATTTTTGAAAGAAAACTGGAATTTTTCTCGGACAATAAATTTAAAATTCTTCTAAAATAAAAAAATTCATAATTTTTTGGGAATCATCATTTTCTTCTTAGATAGTAAAAAAAAAATGTTTTTCTTTTGAAAAAGTTGTTAAAAAATTTTTTAGGAGAATTTTTCGCGTGAAAATTTTTTGTTTCTTTCCAGGAAAAAAAATCATTCTCACATTACAACATGAAAAGAATTTCAAGCATCCACCTTCTAGGGAAGAAATCAAATTACACCCTTTAAAATTCTATGTAGGTATGAGTGATTCAACTTTCTTTTTGAAATTGTAAGGATTTTTTTGGTTATAAAAAAGAGGCGGTCTCGGAGGGCATAGGCATAACTTAGGAGGGTTCAAGGGGCATTCGCTCCCTCCCTCATTACTTTTTTAATAGTTATTTACCACAAAATATGGGGGGAAATAAGGAAAAAAAATTTGCCCCCCATATTTCTTCCAAGTTACACTTATGTCAGATTGGACCCCTGGAATAATTTAGAAATTTTGTTCATGCAAAAGTCTTGAATTTCCAAAAAAAAAAAAAAGTCGGACACCCTGTTATAAAAGAGTTTGACTAGATTAATTTTTTTTTAATTTTATCATAATTGAAAATTAGTAAGTAAAATTTAAAAAAAAATCTAGTTTTGAAAAGTAGAAAAAATCACCTCTAAAAGAAATTGGAAAAAATCCTTCTTGAATTTTTTTCTAAATAACAAAAATATCATTTTTGAAAATTCGAGAGAAATAAAATGAACTCTGGAAATTAAAAAAAAAATCATTCTTAAAAAAATTGAAAAATCTTATTATTTGAAAATGTAAGAAAAATCATGTACCTATACCTAGGCCTACCTAAAAAATTAGAAAAATTCATTCTTGAAAAATGAAATACCTATTTAAAAAAATTATCTAATTTTTATTTTTGAAAATAATTTATGAAAAATCATTCCAAAAATTGAAAAAATTGACCAATTTTATTTTATTAAAATTCATTGCGACTAAAAGTTGGGAAAATTTTGAAAAATCTCATTTTTGAAATATAAAAGAAAAATTAGGGATGCATTTCGAGAACTTTTTACAATTTTAGGAAATTTTTGAAAAATATGTAAAATAAGCATCTTCGTTATGCAAGATTTTTGAGGTATTTTAAAGGTTTTTTTTATGCATAATGGGAGAGGTTTGGACTCCAAAACTCTCCCCTTAAATACGCCACTGTCACTCAGAGCTAAGCTCAAGCTAAGAGCTTAGGAGCTGTTCAACACTGATTGTATGTAAGCTGATTAGCTTGCCTTTGCCTATTATTTAGATCAATTTTTTTCCCATGAGTTTGTAATAAAAAAAAAACTGAATTTTCTGTGCATTGAGATTTCGGTGTTACAATCCTTAAGTGACTTCTGTTGTCAGAAAATCTCGTTGAGAAGCTGACCTTCATTTTTTTTTAAATTCTTCTTTGAATCGTACTCGTAATATTTTTCACCATAAAATTTTCAGAATGACAATAGAAATTAATAATAGATAGGTACCTGTGCTTCTACAGGGGGTGCCTAATATCTCATTCATCGGCTGGTAACCCTCGTTACATGAGCATTCTATTTTTGTTTTGAACCGAATGCAATGTTGATCACACGATCTTATGAAGGAATAGTATTCGCAGTGTCTAATACCTGAATGCGTGAAAATAGTTACATTTAGCTGAATATCTAATTATCTACGAGTACTTATCACAGGCTTTGCTTACCGCTGCAGAACGTGCTATTTCTGGAACTGGTGATATTCGATTCGCAAAAGCATTGAGGACCATTCGGGGTCCTGAAATACGCATTTGGGCATTTCTTTAAAAGACCTGGGTCTGAAAATCGAGCACAACTTACACAGATACCTACATTTCGGTTCGTACTTGGACAGTAAAAGTAATTATGGGCTTTTTGGGTACTAGGTGGTCCATGTACGTGGGTAACAATTGAACATTAATCGATTATTGAACACTAAAAGAATAATTTTTCAACCTGTTTTCAAGCAGTTGCTATTCTCGTCAGAACAGTCGAAACAATTGCATCTGTCATCGCAAGTGAATTGTACACCGAGACATCTCAGTCCATCTCTACAGAGGAATTTGTCTTCGCTCGTACAATTCTTCACGTTAATTTCATCTCCTGCAGATAATTTGATAATTCCGAGTTTATTTTCGAAGTCAAATTCTGATTAAAAATACAAAAGTGAAAAAAAAGGAGGAAGGTAAATACCACAATTTAATTCGTCGGTTCCATCTCGGCAGTCTTTAATTGTGTTGCATCGTACGGTCATGTTCATACATTTGCCATCACATGAAAACTTCCCTGCACCGCAAGCAGGCTGGGTGGAAATAAATCATGATAAAATTTGATGCAAATGTTAGTAAATATGTGATCTGAATATTTAGTTTCGTCTTACTCCTTGAAATTTACATCCAAGACCCTCATCTTCCCCACCACTGCAACCATTATCACCATCACAAAAGGATTCATCTCCGATGTAAGCACCATTTTTGCAACGAAATGTGCTGCTGTATCTTTCCTCAAATGAATAACGGCATATCTAAATTTCAAAATTATTTGCGGGCATACATTTTTCATTAAAAAGGTATTTACTTACCAGACTAAACAAGCAAGTCGAAAATAGTAATCCACGCTGGATTTTCATCGTGTGCTCGAAATATTCTCAAAGCTCGAGATCAAGTTAACACCAAAATTTTAAAATTATAAAAATCATAGAAACTGTATTCTCGTTAAATGAATTTACTGAAAACCAGCACTACGACCCAAACCAAATCATTCGAGTAATTTATTTAAAACTAGTTTAAATGACGCATTAGGGAATTGAACAGATTAATACGGAAGCAAAAACTGATAGTGGCAACTCCTATTTATTCAGAAATTTATACATTTGAGTTGCAATCTTAGATAAAATATTTCCGTTTATTCCGTATTCACAGACACCCACATTGTTGTTCAACTTTTCGCTATAAAAAATTGAAAAAAAGTAATAATGATGATAGGTACTGAAAATTGTGTAATTTAAAAAAAATTTCAAATGCCACTGGCCTTAGTTGCTGCGGATGGCGTTAAAAAAATCAAAAGTTTAGGAATATCGCTGGCTGATTTTGAGGCTTTAAAAATAATACCTTGAGAATTTTTTTGTCAAAATATAATGTTTGAATATCGTAAAATTTGTGAAATTATTCAAATTCCAAAAGGACGTTTCAATGCTTTTTGCAAAAAAAAAAAAAAAAAAAATTGAATACTATATATTCACAACAAATTTACCAACAAAAAACACACAACTTCTCTCACTGTCAACGATTTCAGATTTAAAAAAAATATATATATATATTCTTGGTTTCCTGAAAACCATGCTTCGATTGTGTCCGCTTTTATGTCTGCCACATCTTCGAACTTCGAAGTATCCAATAATATTCCTATTTCCTACCACTGTTGGATCCCCAAGATTTCAGTAAGAATAAAAATGGCAAAAATTTTTTTATACTTAAAAATTGAACGATTTTCTCTCCAAAAAAAAATCATTATTTTACTACAAAATAATTTAGAGATTTTTCCACCAAAAAAATTATGGATTTTTTCGCCAAATAGGTATTTTTCTAGAAATGAGAAATTCGTTTCTCAAAAAAAAAACTTTTTACTTGAAAAAAAAAATGAACATTTTGTATTCCAAAAAATTGAAAAATGCTTCTACAGTCTTAAATAATAGGTAGTATGTACTTAAGTACAATTTTTGTTTCCAAAAAGAAATTTTAAAAATTTTACTCGAAAATATTGAGCATTTTTCAGATCTAGGTATTCATGTACCTTTTTTATTCCAAGAAAATTTCGAATTCTTTCTTCCAAAGAAAGTATCAATTTTTTGGATAAAAAGAATAAAAAACCTAGAAATTTTTCATTTGTGTGTCAAAACATTGAGAATTTTCTATCCTGAAAAAATCAAGAAGTTCAAAGTGAATGGATTTTTTTTAAACTCCAAAATTTTGAGAAATTTTTACACTCTTATTAGGTATATTATATAATAGTACCATAGATTAACCTATAAATAGATAGCCAGCCCTTACGTAGAGAATGTCTCGCCCTGCTTTTAGTCAACCTTTAAAAAATAATCAAGTTCCACGGTTTTGTGAAAGAGGGCGTCTTAAAGTGAAGATGCGCGAGTGCAAGATAAGTTTGCGTCCTTCCCCTTTCCATCCTAAAATCGTTGCTACGTAACCACCATCTGGGAAAAAGCTCCATAACTACACGCAAAAAGTGCTCCTTTTTAACAAAATAAGCGAGACCTTTTTTCTGTATGGGCTGGCTATCTATTTATAGGTTAATCTATGATAGTACGTAATATTTCTTATCCTAAGATTTTTTTTACTAAAAATTTACATTTTTTCTCAAATTTTTCAGAAATAAAAATTGAGATTTTTTTCTCTGAAAAATTTAAAATTTTTTGAAAAAATATTTTTTTTTTTACATCAGCTTCAAAAATTTGAGATATCCTTACCTCCAAAACATTCAAAAAAATTTTCATTCCAACAAAATTGAGAGCATTTTTTCTCCTCCAAATAGTTGAGATACCTACTTATATTTTTACTTCTAAAACTTTGAAGATTTTTTTTTTTTTTTTCATAAAAATAATTTGGATTCTTTTTTCAAACATGTCATTGAATTTCTCTTCTCTAAAAATAAAAAATCGTTTATTTCTCAGAAAAATCCGAAATTTTATTGCGCAAAAATTATAAGTTTTAAAGTTTTTCATTTCAAAGAAATTGAACACATTTTTCTTATTAAGCAACTTAGGCAAAGATGTACTTTCTAGGGAGAGATGTCACCTTGCCAAAATCGCAATATTTTTTTTAAAAAAGCTTCCACCTCCACAAGAAACTCGCTGAACTGAAAAAAATTTAGGTCCTCAGATTTCGAAACTACTCCGAGGCTCCTAAAGTGAGAGTAAGTATTAGGGTGGAACGATTTTGACTTTTTTTCGAAAATCGAAACAGCCTACGGCACAAAAGTTGTGTTTTGGTGTCAAAATAACGTGGTAAAAATTTGAGCCCCCTCGGTCAATATTAACCCATGCTTCAGGGGTCCAAAGTTTTCAAATTTCAGTAAAATTTCTCATATAATAAAAAATTGTTTAAAAAAAATTAACAATTTTTCATAGGTCTAGTCGATGGTAGGGGTCCTCTTGGTGACCCAAAACCCGGTCATCCATCAAAAAATTGCATAAAAGTATAAACAGGGGTTTCCAAAATATCCACATTTTTGCATAATTACACCAAAATCAAGAAATGCGCGAATATTTTTATTTTTTGAGATAGGTATGTTGCATATTTTGAGGTTTACATATTTGAAAATATCTTCAAAATGAAAGGGAAGTCCCATCACCACCACCCCTCCATAGAACATGAGACATTTTGCCATGAAAACTTTGTTTTTCCAAAACTGACCCCACTTTGAGGATCCCTAACGCCCTGCGCCTTTGAGGAAGGAGTCTAATATTCTGATGTGATGTTTTCAACACAAAATGAACTGCTCTCATGCATATAGTAATTAGAGTGATAATTTTTTCACTTTGCCCTAATACAAAGTAGGTAAAATGAGTAATTTCATTAAAAAACACAGGACAAAGTTTTCATAGCAAAATGTCCCATTTTCTATGGAGGGGTGGTGGTGATGGGACTTCCCTTTCATTTTGAAGATATTTTCAAATATGTAAACCTCAAAATATGCAACATATCTCAAAAAATAAAAATATTCGCGCATTTCTTGATTTTGGTGTAATTATGCAAAAATGTGGATATTTTGGAAACCCCTGTTTATATTTTTATGCAATTTTTTGATGGATGACCAGGTTCTGGGTCACCAAGAGGACCCCTACCATCGACTAGACCTCTGAAAAATTGTTAATTTTTTTTTTTTAATTTTTTTTTTATTATATGAGAAATTTTACTGAAATTTGAAAACTTTGGACCCCCTGAAGCATGGGTTAATATTGACCGAGGGGGCTCAAATTTTTACCACGTTATTTTGACACCAAAACACAACTTTTGTGCCGTAGGCTGTTTCGATTTTCGAAAAAAAGTCAAAATCATTCCACCCTGGTAAGTATGTCGCTGTCATTTTCGAAAATCTGCCAAAAATGGAAGAATCAACTTCAATAGCTGAAGATTTGAGTCTCAGGTGTGAATGATACGCTTTTCAGTGAGTCTATTTTTCAGCTCAATTGGAGTTGTTGATGAGTTGATGACAAGGATTTCTTGTAAATGTTTTTGATTATGGAGAATCTAAGTATGAAATATCGAGTTGAATTTTAAATATGTCCATGACATAACTATATGTTATATTTATGTGAAGTTATTCAAACTTGTAATTTTTTTTCTTCGAAATTTTCTTTAAAAAAATCTTATTATAATAATATTAAAAAACAAAAACAAAAAAAATGTGATTCATAAAAAATTAATATTTTGAATATCGCGTTTTTATATGTACGTACAATACATAGATATAGGTACGCTTATGTTTCATATCATTATTTCAATTGATTAATTTTTACGACCATTTTGATTCCAGGAAAAAATAAGACACTCGTATAAACGAACACGGTTCCAGATCTGATCTCAGTCCAGCCTTTGGTGAGTGATTTTTTCTTGCTTTTTATAAAATTAGGTAAAGTAGGAATTACTTTTAAAAATCGAAATATAAATTCATAAAGAAATCGCTGAACACGGAAAAATAAGCGATATCGACGAAACGTCTGAAAAAACTCCATATGAATAGAAAAATCGGTATTTACCTTGCCTTCCTCTCCCCACCAACCTATTCAAGCGGTTCGGGTAACATCATAAGAAATGGTGAAATTAAATAAAATCGTAGTCATTTTGTAACTGTTTTTAATCTATAAACCGAGCCAGGATTGAATAAAAAAAAAAAAAATTGCAATGTGCAAATACGACGAGAAAGTCGTAGAAATAAGATGGAATTTTTTAATTGAAAAATACCAACAGATGACTCTCCAGTCTGACGACTTTTTTCTGCTTTTTTATCGTTGCGAAATATTTAAATTCGTTTAGAACACTTCGATACAATTTGAATTCGCATCGAAGTCAGTCTCATATTCACGTACCAAAGAAGCAGTGTAATTGCGAAGGGAAATGAGAAAAAGAAAAGATAATCACGTGTACCTAGAATAGGTACGGTTTTTCTAATGATAAGGGAGAAAAAAGACGTATTCGAGTGCAAAATGAAAACTCGCAGTTGGTAATCGTGTAATGATATTCTCAAGTTTCCACTTCAATTACAGATTCTCGAGCGAAAGGAAAAAATATAAACGTCTTTATAATCGAAAGGCAGATGGAAATTTTTTTGATAGTTAAAAAAAAAACGTACGTATACCTACTGAAGACGTCTCTCTAGGTCTCTCTAGGTGTATGTTTCAGATCTCTACGACAGCGACAGCGAGTTTCAAATTCATTGTTTCTTTATACATAACTTTAGGTATACGTTTACACAATCTGGACTAAATTTAACACATTTATCAAGTTGCTTCGCGTCGCGTTTCCATTAATCATTTATGTCTCTGCTAACAACACCTCATCAGCGTCATCGCCGTTTCTTACGTATATAAACTTTGAGACGACATCGAAATTTCACGCAAAAATTATCTCAGCTTTGTGCCCGACTTGTTCACAATTAGGACGCTTGGTGCTACTTCTGACGTTATATTTCCAGTTTGAAAAAAGAAAATTAATACGTTTGTTTTGCCTTTGAAATATCCTCGATGTTTTGAAAGGGAATCCGAAAACGAAAGGATGTAAGGAACAAACTAGTAGACGAGAGCGAATAAAATGAGTGTAAGAATTCGATAAAATAGGTGGATTGGTGAATTAGAAATACAAGACGGGGGATGAAAGATGAAACGGCGACGAAAGAGGTCATTCAAGAGCCATTTTCAGGGTGTCTTACGGTCATGAAAATCATGAAAGTATGAAAAAGTCATGAAATTTGAAAATGGGTCATGAAATGGAAATGTCATGAATTTCTGATAATTTTACCCATTTACCCGGCCAAAATTACAAATTCGGTTAAAAGTGAAATTTTTTCAAAACTGTTGCAAAAAAATGCATAAAATATTATTGTGATTTTTTTGAAGAAGAAAATTAATTTCCTTGAAGAATTTTTTTTTCGAGGGGGATGGAAAATTGGAAATCTCTTATTTTTTGGAGAAAAATCTCCTTTTCTTGGAATGAAAAAAAGAAGAATTTTTTGGAATGAAAAAAAAGTAGTTAGTACCTACCTAAAATGAAAAAAATGATTTTTTTGGTATAAAATTTTTTTTAAATTGTTTTGGAATAAAAAACATTTCCACGCCACTAGCCTTAAGTAGTTGCTGTACAAAACGAAACTCATTTTTTTTTAAAGTAAAAATATTTTTCAAACTTTCGCGAAAAAATTCTCATATTTTCTTTAAAATCAAAAAATCTGAAATGAATTTTATCGTTTTGAAATTGAATTGTTTTGAAGTGAAATTATCTCAATTTTTGTATTCCTTAAAAAAAAATTTGGGGGAGGGAAGAGGTCTAGTCTCTGTTTTTTGGAGAAAAAATTCTCATTTTTTGGAATAAAAAAAAATATTGAATTTTTTGGTTCAAAAATTTCTAAAAATTGTTTTGGAATAAAAAAAATACTCCTTTTTTTGAAATAGAGAAATTTCAAATATTCTGGAGTAGAAATTTTTTCAAAAGAAGAAATTTCAGAATTTTTTAAAATAAAAAATTTCAGAATTTTTTAAAATAAAAAATATCCATAAATCTGTTCTTTTTTTGGAAAAAAAATGTTATAAAAATTTCTCATGTGAAGATATTTTTAAAAATTTTTTTGGAAACGTTTCTTAATTTCATCTTTGTGAAGAAAAAAATTCGTTTCATTATTATCGAAAAAAATGGGATTTTTTAAATAAATAAATACGATAAATAAATAAATAAATAAATAAATGCGTTCTTAATAAAATATTTTTTAAACTTTGGGACGAAAAAAAAAACAGAAAAACTTTTTTTTTGTTGTTGTTGTTGTTGAAAAAGTTGTTAAAAACTTTTTTAGGAGAATTTTATGCGTAAAATGTTTTTGTTTCATTTCCAGGAAGAAAAATCGTTCTCACATTACCTACGACTTGAAAACAATTTCAAGCATCAACTTCCTCCCTCAATAATTTTTTAAATAGCTATTTACCACAAAGTATAGGGGAAAAATGAAGGAAATTCCTCATATATTTCTTCCGTGTTACCTTTATGCCGGAGGCGGCCCCTGGAAATGTAGAAATATTGTTCATGAAAAAGGTCCCGAAAAAGTCATGAAAAAGTCATGAATTTTCAAAAAAATAAATAAAGTTAAACACCCTGATTTTGTTGCTTTACATTTTCGCAAAATCTTGGAAAATAATTCTCTGTGTAGGCATAATAGATTTTAAAGTTTGACCATTTTTCATAATTTGCAAATTTTTACAATTTTCACAGATTTTTTAGTACTAACATAAGAACCAAGACGTATTTTTAATTTTCTAAAACTTGCCAATTTACCTACTTATAATTTTCTTTTAATTTTTCACTTTTTCAAAAATTTGCAACAATATTTTAATGTTGGCCAATTCTCATAAAATTCCATTTTAAAGATTTAAAAAAAAAAAAAAAATTGTGTTTTCTTCATAATTATGTTTTTTTATTCATTATACTTTTGTATTTCTTTTTTCAGAGGTTTCAAATTTTACAAGTTTTTCATTTTATCAAAACTATTATTTTTTCAAAAAATTTGCACCACGCCCCGCCTTGTTATTAAATATCTAATTTTCTGCATTCAAGGCATCATAGTTCAGGAGTGTGCGTGAGTGAGGGCCGGAGAGGCAATTTTTTTGTATAGTTCTGCATCAGAAGTAACATTTTTGGTTACACTTGATCCCAATCTGTGAAACTTTGAATTTATACAATTGTGTAAAAATTGAGTCACTCCATTGCGGCGTTACGGTACGTTTTACAAAAAAAATTATATGAAGTTTTTTGGTAGAAAATTTCATGTAGAATATTTTATGTCATCATCATTTTTTCAAAAAATAACATATTTTTGAAAATAAACGTAAAAAACGCCGCAAGGGGGTGACTTTCATCCCCTAGCACGCGACGCAAGCGTCTTACGACATCGCGTCACAAAATATTAAAGAGGGTATCACGTACCTACTGTCTATTATAAAAAAAAAAAAATTACCAATTTATCAGAATAGAATTTGAAATTCTTCATGGACTACATCTCATATAATTTTCATACGCGGATTTATTAATAGATACCTTATAAAATAAATTGGTAGTTTTATCAAGAAATCTTCCTTATTTTATTCTTTTTGATTTCTGAAAATCACGGTTTGTTGGGATTCGCTTCGTCGTCGCTCCCCTAATTGGAATGTCAACTGATATCTGTACCAGTTGCATTTCCTAAAAATATAGTAACCTGTGCCAGTTAAAGTGAATAAACCTAAGATGCACGTGACTACCCCAAACCATACACCTGCTTGGGACCAATCAGTACGCTTATTGTCAGTTGAAGTGAAGCATGTGTAGTCTAAAAAGTACTGTGATGGTTTCTACTCCAAAACATTCAAAATAAAATTTATTTACTTATCATTATTCTATTATAAAAAAATTGAAAAATTTTTGTACCAAGAGAATTTCTAGATTCTTCCCATCACATTTTTTTCTTTCTTTTTCCTTAAAAATAAGATGTTTCTTTCCCAGAATAGAGCAAATTTTCTTTGTATAAAAATTGAAATACGTGTATTTTTTTTTTTAAATTAACAATTTAAAAAAATCTAGACCTAGACTTCGTTAATTTTTCAATTGCATAAAAGTTGGGCATTTCAACTTTTTCAATATGGTTAAGTGTTCAAAAGTTTGCTGAAATTTTTCAATTTTAAAATAACTGTTTACAAGTTTTAAAGCTTAGTAGAATAACTTTCATAAGAAACTACGTTCTGATCGCTTTCAATTTTCTGCCGGCGGAGCCATTGCCGTTTCTTGAGCATGTAGTAACCGGTGCCAGTTAAAATGAACAATACAAGGATGCAGCCCATCCATAGATTAGTGCGACTAGCAGCTTGCTCAGGAGCAATCGAACACCAATGACTATCCTTAGTTGGTGAGAAGTGATCGCAGAAGCAGGTGTGGTTTAAATAATGCTTTGATGGTTTCACCTCTGGTTTTATAAGGCATAAACCAGAACAGAATGATTTATTGCAGGGATTCTGAAAATTAAAAAAAAATAAGGCAATGAAAAAGGTCGATGTACCTGCGTAACTTTTATGGAAAATTTAAGATCTCTTCGAGTTTATGTACAGTATGAAAAAAAAATCAGGTCAAACAATCTCAGTAAACAAGAATTTTATGAAAGGAGACGGACCCACCACCTCATAACTCGTTGGGATTTTCCAAAAGTGGGAAATTTGGTGCTGAAATTTGCACCATTGAGAAGAACAAAAATTGACATCACTTGGAACTGGAAATTCCAATTAAGAGAGTTTTGACCCCAGAGAAAAAATGCAACATATCTCAAAAGAAATGGGAATCGGAGAGACACAGTTTGCTTCAAAAAATTTGCACAATTACTGTTCAGTTTTTTGACACCACTCAACAGACCTTGAAATTCCAAATTCGAAGCGTTTATTTATCCAAAAATAAAATTTTTTGAAGGATAATTGCACAAATTGGGAAATTCTTGATTTAAATGTTCACAACTGGAACAGAATTAGATGGTGCCTTCATTTTCAAAATCAAATATGAGAGTGGGAAGCTGAGATTGATTTATAATTATTTACCATCATTTTTTATATTTGAAAAATACCTTCATTATATGACAAACCGAGTAGGTAATAGGCACTCGTGAGTGTTACTCACTAGGGTGGAATGATTTTGACTTTTTTTCGAAAATCGAAACAGCCTAGGGCACAAAAGTTGTGTTTTGGTGTCAAAATAACGTGGTAAAAATTTGAGCCCCCTCGGTCAATATTAACCCATGCTTCAGGGGGTCCAAAGTTTTCAAATTTCAGTAAAATTTCTCATATAATAAAAAAATTAAAAAAAAAAATTAACAATTTTTCAGAGGTCTAGTCGATGGTAGTAGGGGTCCTCTTGGTGACCCAGAACCCATATCACGTGTCGATAATATAGTTTCAAATATCGTCATAAAATCGTTGAAAAATCGAATTCGAGAAATTTCAGATTACGTGTCGATAATAAAGTTTTAAATATCTTCACAAAATCGTTAAAAAATCGAATTCGAGAAATTTCAGATTATTTGTCGATAATATAGTTTCAAATATCGTCACAAAATCGTTAAAAAATCGAAATCGAGAAATTTCATATTACGTGTCGATAATATAGTTTCAAATATCTTTACAAAATCGGTAAAAAATTGGATTCGATAAATTTAATATAATTTGTCGATAATAGAGTTTCAAATGTCGTCAAAAAATCGGTAAAATATCGAAGCCGAGAAATTTCATATAATCTGTCGATAATATAGTTTTAAATATCTTTACAAAATCGTTAAAAAATCGAATCCGATAAATTTAATATTCTTTGTCGATAATGTAGTTTCAAATAACTGCACAAAATCGGTGGAAAATCGGAATCGATAAATTTAATATTCATTGTCGATAGTATCGTTGACGAATATCGTCATAAAATCTTAATAATATCGAATTCGATAGTTTTTAGATTTTTTGCATATGAAGTTGTACCGATAAATCTTTATAATATCGTGAGAACATCTATAGATTTTCAAACGATTTTTTATCGATACGTTACATCTTCCGATATTATCGATCGAGTGTGCCGCTCGGGTTGCTAGGAAACATTTTTCAACTCGGTGATATAGGGTATTTTGACTCACTGAATTCGAAAATCACATTTAAAATACCGTAGCTCAATTGATTCCTTTCCTTTGACGGATAAAAGCCACGAAAACTTGAAAAAAAGTTCAAAAAAAACAGAAAGTGGTATCTTTAACTGGCCATATCTCATTCAATTTTAAAGATAGAAAGTTGGGACCAATTCCATTGGAAAGAAGAAGGTCTGAAGTGTCCGAAACCATCAAACCTCCAAAATCGAAAATTTAGTCATAAGCATTCTTTCTTGAGGCCGGATCACATAATGTGAAAGGGACGATCGGGTTAATGTTGGCAGGTCCGTTGCAGTTTCATAACTTCTTTATTGCTAAAAAATCACGAAAACTGTTCGAAATGTTTTGAAAATGAATTTCAATTATACGTGATGCGATCTAGGAAACCCGTTTTCATAAATCACATCACATAGATATACGTACTTACAAGGGAACCTCGCCAACTCGTCACCTCCGATTGAGCTGAAATTTGACTCACTGAAAGAGCATGCCACCCAGACCACCCAATCAAATTTTTAGCTGCCGAAGTTGATTTTTCGATTTTTGGCGAATTTTTGAAAATGACAAAAACCGCCTCCAAAAAAACAATTTTTGAAAAAAATTGTAAATTTCAATATAGAATCCTGAAAATTGATTTGTACGCTAAAGTCGACTCCCCGAGTCGATTGGCATCATTTTCGAAACGATCTGGAGCCTGCAGAAAAAGTTGACTTTTTTCCAGTACACATGGAATCTCTTCAGACGGCAAAAGTCAACATTTTCTGGAGGTTCCAGACGGCTTCGAAAATGGTGTCAATCGACTCGGGGGAGGGGGTCAACTTTAGGGGGTAGACGAAGTTTCGGATGATATGCTGGAGAAATTGATTTTTTGAAAATTTTTGAAAAATGCAGAATTTTTAAGTTGTTAAAAAAACACGTGCGACCTCGTCACCTCGGATTTTGGATTCCACTACGTCAATAGATAGATGGCATCATACTAAGGCTAGGATTGAATTTTTTGCTGCCGAAGTTAATTACGCAGCGCCGTCTGGAGCTATTCTAGTGCGCTGGAGAAAAGTCAACTTTTTCCGGATGCTTCAGATAGCTTCGAAAATGGTGCCAATCGACTCGGGAGGTCGACTTTGGTGTACAAATCAATTTTCAGGATTCTATCTTGAAATTTACAATTTTTTTCAAAAAATGATTTTTTGGAGGCGGTTTTAGCCATTTTCAAAAATTCGCCAAAAATCGAAAAATCAACTTCGGCAGCTAAAAATTTGGTTGTGAGGTCTGGGTGGAATGCTCTTTCAGTGAGCCAAGTTTCAGCTCAACTGGAAGTAACGAGTTGGCGAGGTTCCCTTGTAACCTCTACCTATAATGATGAAATTGCAAAAAATTAAATAAAATAAAAATGAAAACATTCATTTCAAATTCGTACAAATAAAAATACTTACAATTATGGGTTTTGCAATTTTAAAAAACCTGAATAAAAATATTCATTTTAAAAATACTCTTAAGTATTACATTTCACTTTTGAACAAACATTTAAAATATTTTTTGCAGAATTGTCTTCCAATGATTTTGAGCAAAAAAAAATTTTATAGTATGATCAGAATAGTTTCCTTGAAAATTTTTAAAAATCAAATGACAAAATATTTGCAATTTTGGTCTTTTAAGCAATTTTTGCAAAATAATTTCAAAATGGGCCTTTAGCGAATAAAATCAGAAATTTGGTGTTTGATAAAATGACGAATTTTCGGATGAAGACATAGTAAAGGGTTTATCAATTGTGGGTGAAAACTGTAATTTAGTCATCAAGTACTTGAGAGATGCTCACCTCATCACTAAGCTGTGTGGCTGCACTATACACATACAGGCCTGATATAGCTGATGTGCTGTTGTCATTTAGGTAAACCGGTGGCGAATCTCTGCTCCAGATGTAGTCCCTAGATGTGACATTTGAATAGTAGAAAATACCAGTTCTCGATAGGATTGTGAAAAATATTTCGTTATTGTAAAAGCTGAAGTGTTTGATTTCACCTAACCCAATATTATTCTGAAATTGATGATATTTATAGTATCTTATAATATTCAGTTATTTAATGAACATACGTGAGTTCAGTATGTGTAACATTAAAATGTACGAACCCGCATCTACATACTTATTAAGTTTACTTACGAAATTACTCCATTGAAGCCGATTTTTGAATTCAAGGTCAACCGGTACCTCCAAGATATGGCTATTCTCATCGCTATAATTTCGTAACAAATACAGAATATTTTTCGATTCATCCATCTCGATAGCATAGTCTCTCTCATAACACTGATCATGACGCATTGTTTCGTTAGATCCGTCCATATTTAATCTTGTAAGAAAAGATCCAGTCTGACACCAGTCTTGGTGCGTTTCCATTTGCATATAAAATATCCATCTGCACAAGATTCAATTACAATTTCTTAAAAATTTGATCAAAATACAAAATTCGTCCATTAAATATGAAATTACTCGTATTATGTACCTACCCAGATTTTGGAGCGAGCGTTACAGAAGTTATATTGCTGCTCTTGAGCTGAATACAAAGTTGCCCATTACTCTTACAAACTGATAAGGAGCCGTTGCTGGTGAAATAAACGTTATTCGTTATATAATCAACAGCCATCGAAGTGATGGGAAAATCTAAGAGTAAACAATTTTAAAAACAACAACATATGTAAGTAATGGACTACAACTTGCATAACTTGTTATTTCAACAGGTTCTTAACTCACTCGTTTCGATCAACTTTTCTGCCTTGCTGGAATTTATTGCCACTTTGAAAATACTCCCTTTGTTGTCGTGCGATAATGTGGCATAGTAAACGTAGTTATTTGTAGCCTTCAGCAATGTGCAGTTGGCAATTCCATGTAAAATTGTCGATGTCATCTGAGAGGTATTATTCAGTGATTTAATTTCGAGCTCGGTAGCGTAAATAATTTGGAAGTTGTCTACAATAAAAAATTTCACATATTCAGTGCCGATTTTGAGCTGATGTAAAAAAATTCTGTTGAGGTCACATTAGAAAAAATTTGTCAACTTGGAAAAAGAATTGAAATTAGTTTTAAAATTACGTATAAAATTGCTCACTTTCAAGTCTATATCTAAGCTCCTCAAATTCTTTGTACGTGTACTTAGGTGATTTTTTCATAATTTTTTATCTACCAAGAAAGTGATTTAAAAAGTTGAAACAGAAAGGTATAGCCCAGCGAAATAAGGAAATGACATCTCATTTTTGGTCACCAAAGATTTTTTTATTTTAAAATATTATGTTCCTTTACTTCTTTTCGGTGTCCTAATCAACCACTAACGAGTCTCCCTATCTCACCACTCGGCAACTCCCTCAGGGGTGGACCCGAAGTAACCACTTTCTTTTTTTAGTCGATTTTTTTTTTAAATTTAGGCTATTGTGTCCGACCCTGATTTAGAAGGAGGGGGGTAGAAGAGTCCTGACCCCATTTGTTGACTATAATTGGTTGTCCCCGGTCATTTATCGGGAAACTCTTTTCGTTCCCTGCTGCAACCTAAAGTTAGCGTCAACACTGCATCAATCGAAGCGAACAAAGAGGCTAACTTCGAAGGACGGCATCCAGGATTATCAAAAATCTGAATTTTATCGTTTTGGAATTGAATTGTTTTGAAGTAAAAATACTGTTTGTACTCTATTAGAATGTAAAATCTCAATTTTTTGATTTTTTTTTCAATTTTCTGGAAAATAAAAATATTTATATTTTTTTCTTGGGAGGAAGATCTCTGTTCTTTAGAGAAAAAAAATCTCATTTTTTGGAATAATTAAGCATTCATAAAAAATTAAAAACAAATTTTTTGGTTCAAAAATTTTTAAAAATTGTTTTGGAATGAAAAAATTACCTACTCAATTTTTTTTGAGATAGAGAAATCTCGAATCTTCTTTTTCAGAGGAAGAAATTTCAGAATTTTTTGGAATAAAAAATATCCGAAAATCATTTTCTTTTTTTTTTTGAGAAAAAATGTTACCTTATATAAAATTTTCTCAGATATGTGAAGATATATATATTTTTAATTTCTGTGGAAAGTTTTTTAATTTTTTCTTTGTGAAAAAAAGTCGCATTTTTGAAAGAAAACTGGAATTTTTCTCGGACAATAAATTTAAAATTCTTCTAAAATAAAAAAATTCATAATTTTTTGGGAATCATCATTTTCTTCTTAGATAGTAAAAAAAAAATGTTTTTCTTTTGAAAAAGTTGTTAAAAAATTTTTTAGGAGAATTTTTCGCGTGAAAATTTTTTGTTTCTTTCCAGGAAAAAAAATCATTCTCACATTACAACATGAAAAGAATTTCAAGCATCCACCTTCTAGGGAAGAAATCAAATTACACCCTTTAAAATTCTATGTAGGTATGAGTGATTCAACTTTCTTTTTGAAATTGTAAGGATTTTTTTGGTTATAAAAAAGAGGCGGTCTCGGAGGGCATAGGCATAACTTAGGAGGGTTCAAGGGGCATTCGCTCCCTCCCTCATTACTTTTTTAATAGTTATTTACCACAAAATATGGGGGGAAATAAGGAAAAAAAATTTGCCCCCCATATTTCTTCCAAGTTACACTTATGTCAGATTGGACCCCTGGAATAATTTAGAAATTTTGTTCATGCAAAAGTCTTGAATTTCCAAAAAAAAAAAAAGTTGGACACCCTGTTATAAAAGAGTTTGACTAGATTAATTTTTTTTTAATTTTATCATAATTGAAAATTAGTAAGTAAAATTTAAAAAAAAAATCTAGTTTTGAAAAGTAGAAAAAATCACCTCTAAAAGAAATTGGAAAAAATCCTTCTTGAATTTTTTTCTAAATAACAAAAATTTCATTTTTGAAAATTCGAGAGAAATAAAATGAACTCTGGAAATTAAAAAAAAATCATTCTTAAAAAAATTGAAAAATTTTATTATTTGAAAATGTAAGAAAAATCATGTACCTATACCTAGGCCTACCTAAAAAATTAGAAAAATTCATTCTTGAAAAATGAAATACCTATTTAAAAAAATTATCTAATTTTTATTTTTGAAAATAATTTATGAAAAATCATTCCAAAAATTGAAAAAATTGACCAATTTTATTTTATTAAAATTCATTGCGACTAAAAGTTGGGAAAATTTTGAAAAATCTCATTTTTGAAATATAAAAAAAAAATTAGGGATGCATTTCGAGAACTTTTTACAATTTTAGGAAATTTTTGAAAAATATGTAAAATAAGCATCTTCGTTATGCAAGATTTTTGAGGTATTTTAAAGGTTTTTTTTATGCATAATGGGAGAGGTTTGGACTCCAAAACTCTCCCCTTAAATACGCCACTGTCACTCAGAGCTAAGCTCAAGCTAAGAGCTTAGGAGCTGTTCAACACTGATTGTATGTAAGCTGATTAGCTTGCCTTTGCCTATTATTTAGATCAATTTTTTTCCCATGAGTTTGTAATAAAAAAAAAACTGAATTTTCTGTGCATTGAGATTTCGGTGTTACAATCCTTAAGTGACTTCTGTTGTCAGAAAATCTCGTTGAGAAGCTGACCTTCATTTTTTTTTTTAATTCTTCTTTGAATCGTACTCGTAATATTTTTCACCATAAAATTTTCAGAATGACAATAGAAATTAATAATAGATAGGTACCTGTGCTTCTACAGGGGGTGCCTAATATCTCATTCATCGGCTGGTAACCCTCGTTACATGAGCATTCTATTTTTGTTTTGAACCGAATGCAATGTTGATCACACGGTCTTATGAAGGAATAGTATTCGCAGTGTCTAATACCTGAATGCGTGAAAATAGTTACATTTAGCTGAATATCTAATTATCTACGAGTACTTATCACAGGCTTTGCTTACCGCTGCAGAACGTGCTATTTCTGGAACTGGTGATATTCGATTCGCAAAAGCATTGAGGACCATTCGGGGTCCTGAAATACGCATTTGGGCATTTCTTTAAAAGACCTGGGTCTGAAAATCGAGCACAACTTACACAGATACCTACATTTCGGTTCGTACTTGGACAGTAAAAGTAATTATGGGCTTTTTGGGTACTAGGTGGTCCATGTACGTGGGTAACAATTGGAACATTAATCGATTATTGAACATAATTTTTCAACCTGTTTTCAAGCAGTTGCTATTCTCGTCAGAACAGTCGAAACAATTGCATCTGTCATCGCAAGTGAATTGTACACCGAGACATCTCAGGCCATCTCTACAGAGGAATTTGTCCTCGCTCGTACAATTCTTCACGTTAATTTCATCTCCTGCAGATAATTTGATAATTCCGAGTTTATTTTCCAAGTCAAATTCTGATTAAAAATACAAAAGTGAAAAAAAAGGAGGAAGGTAAATACCACAATTTAATTCGTCGGTTCCATCTCGGCAGTCTTTAATTGTGTTGCATCGTACGGTCATGTTCATACATTTGCCATCACATGAAAACTTCCCTGCACCGCAAGCAGGCTGGGTGGAAATAAATCATGATAAAATTTGATGCAAATGTTAGTAAATATGTGATCTGAATATTTAGTTTCGTCTTACTCCTTGAAATTTACATCCAAGACCCTCATCTTCCCCACCACTGCAACCATTATCACCATCACAAAAGGATTCATCTCCGATGTAAGCACCATTTTTGCAACGAAATGTGCTGCTGTATCTTTCCTCAAATGAATAACGGCATATCTAAATTTCAAAATTATTTGCGGGCATACATTTTTCATTAAAAAGGTATTTACTTACCAGACTAAACAAGCAAGTCGAAAATAGTAATCCACGCTGGATTTTCATCGTGTGCTCGAAATATTCTCAAAGCTCGAGATCAAGTTAACACCAAAATTTTAAAATTATAAAAATCATAGAAACTGTATTCTCGTTAAATGAATTTACTGAAAACCAGCACTACGACCCAAACCAAATCATTCGAGTAATTTATTTAAAACTAGTTTAAATGACGCATTAGGGAATTGAACAGATTAATACGGAAGCAAAAACTGATAGTGGCAACTCCTATTTATTCAGAAATTTATACATTTGAGTTGCAATCTTAGATAAAATATTTCCGTTTATTCCGTATTCACAGACACCCACATTGTTGTTCAACTTTTCGCTATAAAAAATTGAAAAAAAGTAATAATGATGATAGGTACTGAAAATTGTGTAATTTAAAAAAAATTTCAAATGCCACTGGCCTTAGTTGCTGCGGATGGCGTTAAAAAAATCAAAAGTTTAGGAATATCGCTGGCTGATTTTGAGGCTTTAAAAATAATACCTTGAGAATTTTTTTGTCAAAATATAATGTTTGAATATCGTAAAATTTGTGAAATTATTCAAATTCCAAAAGGACGTTTCAATGCTTTTTGCAAAAAAAAAAAAAAAAAAAATTGAATACTATATATTCACAACAAATTTACCAACAAAAAACACACAACTTCTCTCACTGTCAACGATTTCAGATTTAAAAAAAATATATATATATATTCTTGGTTTCCTGAAAACCATGCTTCGATTGTGTCCGCTTTTATGTCTGCCACATCTTCGAACTTCGAAGTATCCAATAATATTCCTATTTCCTACCACTGTTGGATCCCCAAGATTTCAGTAAGAATAAAAATGGCAAAAATTTTTTTATACTTAAAAATTGAACGATTTTCTCTCCAAAAAAAAATCATTATTTTACTACAAAATAATTTAGAGATTTTTCCACCAAAAAAATTATGGATTTTTTCGCCAAATAGGTATTTTTCTAGAAATGAGAAATTCGTTTCTCAAAAAAAAAACTTTTTACTTGAAAAAAAAAATGAACATTTTGTATTCCAAAAAATTGAAAAATGCTTCTACAGTCTTAAATAATAGGTAGTATGTACTTAAGTACAATTTTTGTTTCCAAAAAGAAATTTTAAAAATTTTACTCGAAAATATTGAGCATTTTTCAGATCTAGGTATTCATGTACCTTTTTTATTCCAAGAAAATTTCGAATTCTTTCTTCCAAAGAAAGTATCAATTTTTTGGATAAAAAGAATAAAAAACCTAGAAATTTTTCATTTGTGTGTCAAAACATTGAGAATTTTCTATCCTGAAAAAATCAAGAAGTTCAAAGTGAATGGATTTTTTTTAAACTCCAAAATTTTGAGAAATTTTTACACTCTTATTAGGTATATTATATAATAGTACCATAGATTAACCTATAAATAGATAGCCAGCCCTTACGTAGAGAATGTCTCGCCCTGCTTTTAGTCAACCTTTAAAAAATAATCAAGTTCCACGGTTTTGTGAAAGAGGGCGTCTTAAAGTGAAGATGCGCGAGTGCAAGATAAGTTTGCGTCCTTCCCCTTTCCATCCTAAAATCGTTGCTACGTAACCACCATCTGGGAAAAAGCTCCATAACTACACGCAAAAAGTGCTCCTTTTTAACAAAATAAGCGAGACCTTTTTTCTGTATGGGCTGGCTATCTATTTATAGGTTAATCTATGATAGTACGTAATATTTCTTATCCTAAGATTTTTTTTTACTAAAAATTTACATTTTTTCTCAAATTTTTCAGAAATAAAAATTGAGATTTTTTTCTCTGGAAAATTTAAAATTTTTTGAAAAAATATATTTTTTTTTTACATCAGCTTCAAAAATTTGAGATATCCTTACCTCCAAAACATTCAAAAAAATTTTCATTCCAAAAAAATTGAGAGCATTTTTTCTCCTCCAAATAGTTGAGATACCTACTTATATTTTTACTTCTAAAACTTTGAAGATTTTTTTTTTTTTTTTTCATAAAAATAATTTGGATTCTTTTTTCAAACATGTCATTGAATTTCTCTTCTCTAAAAATAAAAAATCGTTTATTTCTCAGAAAAATCCGAAATTTTATTGCGCAAAAATTATAAGTTTTAAAGTTTTTCATTTCAAAGAAATTGAACACATTTTTCTTATTAAGCAACTTAGGCAAAGATGTACTTTCTAGGGAGAGATGTCACCTTGCCAAAATCGCAATATTTTTTTTAAAAAAGCTTCCACCTCCACAAGAAACTCGCTGAACTGAAAAAAATTTAGGTCCTCAGATTTCGAAACTACTCCGAGGCTCCTAAAGTGAGAGTAAGTATTAGGGTGGAACGATTTTGACTTTTTTTCGAAAATCGAAACAGCCTAGGGCACAAAAGTTGTGTTTTGGTGTCAAAATAACGTGGTAAAAATTTGAGCCCCCTCGGTCAATATTAACCCATGCTTCAGGGGGTCCAAAGTTTTCAAATTTCAGTAAAATTTCTCATATAATAAAAAAATTAAAAAAAAAAATTAACAATTTTTCAGAGGTCTAGTCGATGGTAGGGGTCCTCTTGGTGACCCAGAACCCGGTCATCCATAAAAAAATTGCATAAAAGTATAAACAGGGGTTTCCAAAATATCCACATTTTTGCATAATTACACCAAAATCAAGAAATGCGCGAATATTTTTATTTTTTGAGATATGTTGCATATTTTGAGGTTTACATATTTGAAAAATCTTCAAAATGTAAGGGAAGTCTCATCACCACCACCCCTCCATAGAACATGAGACATTTTGCCATGAAAACTTTGTTTTTCCAAAACTGACCCCACTTTGAGGATCCCTAACGCCCTGCGCCTTTGAGGAAGGAGTCTAATATTCTGATGGGATGTTTTCAACACAAAATGAACCGCTCTCATGCATATAGTAATTAGAGTGATAATTTTTTCACTTTGCCCTAATACAAAGTAGGTAAAATGAGTAATTTCATTAAAAAAACACAGGACAAAGTTTTCATAGCAAAATGTCCCATTTTCTATGGAGGGGTGGTGGTGATGGGACTTCCCTTTCATTTTGAAGATATTTTCAAATATGTAAACCTCAAAATATGCAACATATCTCAAAAAATAAAAATATTCGCGCATTTCTTGATTTTGGTGTAATTATGCAAAAATGTGGATATTTTGGAAACCCCTGTTTATATTTTTATGCAATTTTTTGATGGATGACCAGGTTCTGGGTCACCAAGAGGACCCCTACCATCGACTAGACCTCTGAAAAATTGTTAATTTTTTTTTTTAAATTTTTTTTTATTATTTGAGAAATTTTACTGAAATTTGAAAACTTCGGACCCCCTGAAGCATGGGTTAATATTGACCGAGGGGGCTCAAATTTTTACCACGTTATTTTGACACCAAAACACAACTTTTGTGCCGTAGGCTGTTTCGATTTTCGAAAAAAAGTCAAAATCATTCCACCCTGGTAAGTATGTCGCTGTCATTTTCGAAAATCTGCCAAAAATGGAAGAATCAACTTCAATAGCTGAAGATTTGAGTCTCAGGTGTGAATGATACGCTTTTCAGTGAGTCTATTTTTCAGCTCAATTGGAGTTGTTGATGAGTTGATGACAAGGATTTCTTGTAAATGTTTTTGATTATGGAGAATCTAAGTATGAAATATCGAGTTGAATTTTAAATATGTCCATGACATAACTATATGTTATATTTATGTGAAGTTATTCAAACTTGTAATTTTTTTTCTTCGAAATTTTCTTAAAAAAAATCTTATTATAATAATATTAAAAAACAAAAACAAAAAAAATGTGATTCATAAAAAATTAATATTTTGAATATCGCGTTTTTATATGTACGTACAATACATAGATATAGGTACGCTTATGTTTCATATCATTATTTCAGTTGATTAATTTTTACGACCATTTTGATTCCAGGAAAAAATAAGACACTCGTATAAACGAACACGGTTCCAGATCTGATCTCAGTCCAGCCTTTGGTGAGTGATTTTTTCTTGCTTTTTATAAAATTAGGTAAAGTAGGAATTACTTTTAAAAATCGAAATATAAATTCATAAAGAAATCGCTGAACACGGAAAAATAAGCGATATCGACGAAACGTCTGAAAAAACTCCATATGAATAGAAAAATCGGTATTTACCTTGCCTTCCTCTCCCCACCAACCTATTCAAGCGGTTCGGGTAACATCATAAGAAATGGTGAAATTAAATAAAATCGTAGTCATTTTGTAACTGTTTTTAATCTATAAACCGAGCCAGGATTGAATAAAAAAAAAAAAATTGCAATGTGCAAATACGACGAGAAAGTCGTAGAAATAAGATGGAATTTTTTAATTGAAAAATACCAACAGATGACTCTCCAGTCTGACGACTTTTTTCTGCTTTTTTATCGTTGCGAAATATTTAAATTCGTTTAGAACACTTCGATACAATTTGAATTCGCATCGAAGTCAGTCTCATATTCACGTACCAAAGAAGCAGTGTAATTGCGAAGGGAAATGAGAAAAAGAAAAGATAATCACGTGTACCTAGAATAGGTACGGTTTTTCTAATGATAAGGGAGAAAAAAGACGTATTCGAGTGCAAAATGAAAACTCGCAGTTGGTAATCGTGTAATGATATTCTCAAGTTTCCACTTCAATTACAGATTCTCGAGCGAAAGGAAAAAATATAAACGTCTTTATAATCGAAAGGCAGATGGAAATTTTTTTGATAGTTAAAAAAAAAACGTACGTATACCTACTGAAGACGTCTCTCTAGGTCTCTCTAGGTGTATGTTTCAGATCTCTACGACAGCGACAGCGAGTTTCAAATTCATTGTTTCTTTATACATAACTTTAGGTATACGTTTACACAATCTGGACTAAATTTAACACATTTATCAAGTTGCTTCGTGTCGCGTTTCCATTAATCATTTATGTCTCTGCTAACAACACCTCATCAGCGTCATCGCCGTTTCTTACGTATATAAACTTTGAGACGACATCGAAATTTCACGCAAAAATTATCTCAGCTTTGTGCCCGACTTGTTCACAATTAGGACGCTTGGTGCTACTTCTGACGTTATATTTCCAGTTTGAAAAAAGAAAATTAATACGTTTGTTTTGCCTTTGAAATATCCTCGATGTTTTGAAAGGGAATTCGAAAACGAAAGGATGTAAGGAACTAACTAGTAGACGAGAGCGAATAAAATGAGTGTAAGAATTCGATAAAATAGGTGGATTGGTGAATTAGAAATACAAGACGGGGGATGAAAGATGAAACGGCGACGAAAGAGGTCATTCAAGAGCCATTTTCAGGGTGTCTTACGGTCATGAAAATCATGAAAGTATGAAAAAGTCATGAAATTTGAAAATGGGTCATGAAATGGAAATGTCATGAATTTCTGATAATTTTACCCATTTACCCGGCCAAAATTACAAATTCGGTTAAAAGTGAAATTTTTTCAAAACTGTTGCAAAAAAATGCATAAAATATTATTGTGATTTTTTTGAAGAAGAAAATTAATTTCCTTGAAGAATTTTTTTTTCGAGGGGGATGGAAAATTGGAAATCTCTTATTTTTTGGAGAAAAATCTCCTTTTCTTGGAATGAAAAAAAGAAGAATTTTTTGGAATGAAAAAAAAGTAGTTAGTACCTACCTAAAATGAAAAAAATGATTTTTTTGGTATAAAATTTTTTTAAAATTGTTTTGGAATAAAAAACATTTCCACGCCACTAGCCTTAAGTAGTTGCTGTACAAAACGAAACTCATTTTTTTTTTAAAGTAAAAATATTTTTCAAACTTTCGTGAAAAAATTCTCATATTTTCTTTAAAATCAAAAAATCTGAAATGAATTTTATCGTTTTGAAATTGAATTGTTTTGAAGTGAAATTATCTCAATTTTTGTATTCCTTAAAAAAAATTTGGGGGAGGAAAGAGGTCTAGTCTCTGTTTTTTGGAGAAAAAATTCTCATTTTTTGGAATAAAAAAAAATATTGAATTTTTTGGTTTAAAAATTTCTAAAAATTGTTTTGGAATAAAAAAAATACTCCTTTTTTTGAAATAGAGAAATTTCAAATATTCTGGAGTAGAAATTTTTTCAAAAGAAGAAATTTCAGAATTTTTTAAAATAAAAAATATCCATAAATCTGTTCTTTTTTTGGAAAAAAAATGTTATAAAAATTTCTTATGTGAAGATATTTTTTAAAAATTTTTTGGAAACGTTTCTTAATTTCATCTTTGTGAAGAAAAAAATTCGTTTCATTATTATCGAAAAAAATGGGATTTTTTTAATAAATAAATACGATAAATAAATAAATAAATAAATAAATAAATGCGTTCTTAATAAAATATTTTTTAAACTTTGGGACGAAAAAAAAAAAACAGAAAAACTTTTTTTGTTGTTGTTGTTGTTGTTGAAAAAGTTGTTAAAAACTTTTTTAGGAGAATTTTATGCGTAAAATGTTTTTGTTTCATTTCCAGGAAGAAAAATCGTTCTCACATTACCTACGACATGAAAACAATTTCAAGCATCAACTTCCTCCCTCAATAATTTTTTAAATAGCTATTTACCACAAAGTATAGGGGGAAAATGAAAGAAATTCCTCATATATTTCTTCCGTGTTACCTTTTTGCCGGAGGCGGCCCCTGGAAATGTAGAAATATTGTTCATGAAAAAGGTCCCGAAAAAGTCATGAAAAAGTCATGAATTTTCAAAAAAATAAATAAAGTTAAACACCCTGATTTTGTTGCTTTACATTTTCGCAAAATCTTGGAAAATAATTCGCTGTGTAGGCATAATAGATTTTAAAGTTTGACCATTTTTCATAATTTGCAAATTTTCACAATTTTCACAGATTTTTTAGTACTAACATAAGAACCAAGACGTATTTTTAATTTTCTAAAACTTGCCAATTTACCTACTTATAATTTTCTTTTAATTTTTCACTTTTTCAAAAATTTGCAACAATATTTTAATGTTGGCCAATTCTTATAAAATTCCATTTTAAAGATTTAAAAAAAAAAAAAAATTGTGTTTTCTTCATAATTATGTTTTTTTATTCATTATACTTTTGTATTTCTTTTTTCAGAGGTTTCAAATTTTACAAGCTTTTCATTTTATCAAAACTATTATTTTTTCAAAAAATTTGCACCACGCCCCGCCTTGTTATTAAATATCTAATTTTCTGCATTCAAGGCATCATAGTTCAGGAGTGTGCGTGAGTGAGGGCCGGAGAGGCAATTTTTTTGTATAGTTCTGCATCAGAAGTAACATTTTTGGTTACACTTGATCCCAATCTGTGAAACTTTGAATTTATACAATTGTGTAAAAATTGAGTCACTCCATTGCGGCGTTAGGGTACGTTTTACAAAAAAAATTATATGAAGTTTTTTGGTAGAAAATTTCATGTAGAATATTTTATGTCATCATCATTTTTTCAAAAAATAACATATTTTTGAAAATAAACGTAAAAAACGCCGCAAGGGGGTGACGTTCATCCCCTAGCACGCGACGCAAGCGTCTTACGACATCGCGTCACAAAATATTAAAGAGGGTATCACGTACCTACTGTCTATTATAAAAAAAAAAAAATTACCAATTTGTCAGAATAGAATTTGAAATTCTTCATGGACTACATCTCATATAATTTTCATACGCGGATTTATTAATAGATACCTTATAAAATAAATTGGTAGTTTTATCAAGAAATCTTCCTTATTTTATTCTTTTTGATTTCTGAAAATCACGGTTTGTTGGGATTCGCTTCGTCGTCGCTCCCCTAATTGGAATGTCAACTGATATCTGTACCAGTTGCATTTCCTAAAAATATAGTAACCTGTGCCAGTTAAAGTGAATAAACCTAAGATGCACGTGACTACCCCAAACCATACACCTGCTTGGGACCAATCAGTACGCTTATTGTCAGTTTAAGTGAAGCATGTGTAGTCTAAAAAGTACTGTGATGGTTTCTACTCCAAAACATTCAAAATAAAATTTATTTACTTATCATTATTCTATTCTAAAAAAATTGAAAAATTTTTGTACCAAGAGAATTTCTAGATTCTTCCCATCACATTTTTTTCTTTATTTTTCCTTAAAAATAAGATGTTTCTTTCCCAGAATAGAGCAAATTTTCTTTGTATAAAAATTGAAATACGTGTATTTTTTTTTTTTTTAAATTAACAATTTAAAAAAATCTAGACCTAGACTTCGTTAATTTTTCAATTTCCTAAAAGTTGGACATTTCAACTTTTTCAATATGGTTAAGTGTTCAAAAGTTTGCTGAAATTTTTCAATTTTAAAATAACTGTTTACAAGTTTTAAAGCTTAGTAGAATAACTTTCATAAGAAACTACGTTCTGATCGCTTTCAATTTTCTGCCGGCGGCGCCATTGCCGTTTCTTGAGCATGTAGTAACCGGTGCCAGTTAAAATGAACAATACAAGGATGCAGCCCATCCATAGATTAGTGCGACTAGCAGCTTGCTCAGGAGCAATCGAACACCAATGACTATCCTTAGTTGGTGAGAAGTGATCGCAGAAGCAGGTGTGGTTTAAATAATGCTTTGATGGTTTCACCTCTGGTTTTATAAGGCATAAACCAGAACAGGATGATTTATTGCAGGGATTCTGAAAATTAAAAAAAATAAGGCAATGAAAAAGGTCGATGTACCTGCGTAACTTTTATGGAAAATTTAAGATCTCTTCGAGTTTATGTACAGTATGAAAAAAAAATCAGGTCAAACAATCTCAGTAAACAAGAATTTTATGAAAGGAGACGGACCCACCACCTCATAACTCGTTGGGATTTTCCAAAAGTGGGAAATTTGGTGCTGAAATTTGCACCATTGAGAAGAACAAAAATTGACATCACTTGGAACTGGAAATTCCAATTAAGAGAGTTTTGACCCCAGAGAAAAAATGCAACATATCTCAAAAGAAATGGGAATCGGAGAGACACAGTTTGCTTCAAAAAATTAGCACAATTACTGTTGCAGTTTTTTGACACCACTCAACAGACCTTGAAATTCCAAATTCGAAGCGTTTATTTATCCAAAAATAAAATTTTTTGAAGGATAATTGCACAAATTGGGAAATTCTTGATTTAAATTTTCACAACTGGAACAGAATTAGATGGTGCCTACATTTTCAAAATCAAATATGAGAGTGGGAAGCTGAGATTGATTTATAATTATTTACCATCATTTTTTATATTTGAAAAATACCTTCATTATAATATGACAAACCGAGTAGGTAATAGGCACTCGTGAGTGTTACTCACTAGGGTGGAATGATTTTGACTTTTTTTCGAAAATCGAAACAGCCTAGGGCACAAAAGTTGTGTTTTGGTGTCAAAATAACGTGGTAAAAATTTGAGCCCCCTCGGTCAATATTAACCCATGCTTCAGGGGGTCCAAAGTTTTCAAATTTCAGTAAAATTTCTCATATAATAAAAAAATTTTAAAAAAAAATTAACAATTTTTCAGAGGTCTAGTCGATGGTAGTAGGGGTCCTCTTGGTGACCCAGAACCCGGTCATCCATAAAAAAATTGCATAAAAGTATAAACAGGGGTTTCCAAAATATCCACATTTTTGCATAATTACACCAAAATCAAGAAATGCGCGAATATTTTTATTTTTTAAGATATGTTGCATATTTTGAGGTTTACATATTTGAAAATATCTTCAAAATGTAAGGGAAGTCTCATCACCACCACCCCTCCATAGAACATGAGACATTTTGCCATGAAAACTTTGTTTTTCCAAAACTGACCCCACTTTGAGGATCCCTAACGCCCTGCGCCTTTGAGGAAGGAGTCTAATATTCTGATGGGATGTTTTCAACACAAAATGAACCGCTCTCATGCATATAGTAATTAGAGTGATAATTTTTTCACTTTGCCCTAATACAAAGTAGGTAAAATGAGTAATTTCATTAAAAAAACACTGGACAAAGTTTTCATAGCAAAATGTCCCATTTTCTATGGAGGGGTGGTGGTGATGGGACTTCCCTTTCATTTTGAAGATATTTTCAAATATGTAAACCTCAAAATATGCAACATATCTCAAAAAATAAAAATATTCGCGCATTTCTTGATTTTGGTGTAATTATGCAAAAATGTGGATATTTTGGGAACCCCTGTTTATACTTTTATGCAATTTTTTGATGGATGACCGGGTTCTGGGTCACCAAGAGGACCCCTACCATCGACTAGACCTCTGAAAAATTGTTAATTTAAAAAAAAAAAAATTTATTATATTATGAGAAATTTTACTGAAATTTGAAAACTTTGGACTCCCTGAAGCATGGGTTATATTGACCGAGGGGGCTCAAATTTTTACCATGTTATTTTGACACCAAAACACAACTTTTGTGCCGTAGGCTGTTTCGATTTTCGAAAAAAAGTCAAAATCATTCCACCCTATTACTCACCTCATTACTATACTGTATGGCAGCATTATAGATATACAGATCTGCCAAACCTGACGTACTGCTATCATTCAAGTAAACAATAGGCTTATGTCCGGTTTTAAAGAAGCTAAACTCGAAATCTATATTTGGCAAGTAAAGAATACCATCTCTCATATTTTGTGTGAAGAAGATTTCGCCATTGTAAATGCTAAAATGTTGAATATTTTTTGGAAAATGACTCTGAAAATGATAAACATTCGCATAGATGATTCAGATATGTGATATGGGGATGCGAATATTGAGTAGGTACTTTTACTCAATACAAATACTTAGGGAGACATAAGTCTACTTACCAGAGTACTAGGTTCGTGAGAATTATCAAATAGGTAGTCAATCAATGTCCTATAAAGCGTGGTTTGTTGTTTGTCTTGTCTTTCTAACAAATAGAGCGTACTTTTAGACTCATCCATATCGATGAAAATATCTCCGCTGTAACAATGGCTCGTACGAATATGTTGGTTAGATCCATCCATATTTGATTTTGTAAGAAAATATCCATTCCGACAAAATATTTCGTCAGAATGTGCCTGCTTCAGCATATAAAACATCCATCTGCAAAAGATTCAACACAGCCTTATAATCATTCGATTCAGATACTTAAGATTGGAACTCCGTGAAATTATTCGTACCCAGATTTTGGAGCCAGAGCTACAGAATCTGCATTGCAGCACTTGAGTTGAGTACAAATTTGTCCATTATTCGTACAAACTGATACAGAACCATTGCCAGTGAAATAAACATTATTTGTAATGTAATCAACGGCCATCGAGGTGATGGTAAAATCTGTGGAAAATTTTTAAAAGCACAGGCATTACATGACTATTTGGAAATTGCATATTGGCTAATCTAGAACTTCTTTAAGACACTTACTTGTTTCAATTAGTTTTTCTGATATTCCAGAATTTAACGCTGCCTTAAAAATACTTCCTCTTCCATCATGAGACACTGTGGCATAGTAAATATAGTCATTTGCAGCCGTCAGCAATGTACAGTTGGCGATTCCGCGTAAAATCGTCGAAGTCTCGAGGGAGATATTATTTAGGGATTTTATTTCGAGCCCATTTGTGTAAAGAATAATAGAGTGATCTAAAATGGGAAAGTTTAACGTGTTCAAAAAAAAAAGAGGAAATTTTCAAAATGTAATAAGAAGTAGGTATCTGAGGATAAATTGTTTCGAATTCAATTTCTATCTTTTAATTTCACCTGGAAGAAGGATAAGAAAGCCCTATCGATGAAATTGGAACATAAGACATATCTATCCATACCAATATGACCATTTAAAAAGTTTCATAATAATATGTCTCAAATTTTTGGAAAAAAATCACATCTTTTTTGAGAGATAATTTTCAGTTTTTTCGGAGACAAAAAATCTCTAAATTTTGTTCGAGCGGAAATCTCTGTTTTTTAATTATTATTATTTTGTTTTATAGGCACATAGATTTTTGTATTACTTTGAAAACAATAAAATTTTTCAATTTTTCAAAAAATAATATTTCCATTTTTTTTTGTGGATAATTTTGAGTAACCAACTTTATTGAAGTGACGGAGAAATTCTTCGACTTTGTTTTATTTGACAAGTTTTCCAATTTTCATAAATCGATCAAATTAAAAAAAAATTGGCGAATCAATCAACTTGAAATTCTGATGAATAATCGTGTTTTTGAGATTTTTTCATTTTTTCATTTTAAAAAAAAAAAATCTTTTATTTTTAGAAAAACAGATGTTCAGTTTTTGTCCTTAAACTTTTTAGAGAAAAAAAAAATCATTTATTCATAAAAAAATCTTTAAAAAAATGAAATAGAGCAAAAATTTCTTCGCTAGGACATTGGGAAAAATGCGGGCTCGGTGTCAGTGCACTTTTTGCACCCCTTCCCTTTTGCCGTCTTTAATTCTGTTCAAAACTGATCTTTATAAAATTTTATTGGCACAGAAGAATTTATTCTTTGAAAATTCAATTTGCAAAATTTTTTCAAGGTGAATTTTTGAAATTTTATGAAACAAAAATTATTTTCTTAATTTTAAGAATTTGGATTTTTTTTTTTTGATATTTTTTTTTTGTGATGTTATGTTTAAAAACAATTTTTTAATTTTTCTCCTAATATCGTTTATTATGTAATTTTTTTCAATTTTTTTAATTTTTTCGATATTTTTTTTAATTTAATTTTTTTTTTGAAAGATTTGTCGCAAGTTAATTTTTTGAATTTTATTCGAATGCGAAATTCTGTTTGAAAGCTATTTTTTTGGATTTTCTGAAGATAAGAGTTTTTCAAACGTTGTTCAGACTCAGATTTACCAAAATTTAAAAAATAATTACTTGGGTTTTTTTTTCAATAAAATTTTGTACATTATTTTTCAAATACAAATTTTTGAAATTTAGTCGAGAAATCTTTTTTTTTTAATATTAAGCAATTATTGAATATTTCTACAATAGTAGGTATGATGCCCAAAAATGGGTTGAACATTTCTTTAAAATAGAAAATTCATTTTTTTTAAAACTTTATTTGAATGCAAAATTCAATTCAAATTTTTTTTTTTATTTTTAGACATATTTGTTTTTCAAATGTAGGTACAGATTTGTTAAAACTCCAATTTATTACTTTTTTTTCCAAAAAAAATCCCGATTTTTTTTATAATCAAATTCCTTAAGTTTGGTAAAGAAATTATTTTTTTACAAATTTTATTTTGTGTAAAGAAATTAAAATTTGAACATAAACAATTTCAAATTTTTTTAAAAATTCTGTCGAAAATTAATCTATCAGTGTTTTAGTTTAAAATCGACGATGAAAAATCATTCAAAAGTGCCTCACTGGCTCATATTTCAGTATTAAATTTCCTTTTTTGAAATCCAAAATAACCTAGCAACAACAGCGAAATTCGATCTAATTGAGATAGAAATCTACGAGATTTCGTTCATTCCCTGTATTCGACCTATTAAATCGCTTCTAAACAATTTCAAGTCGTATGGATGACTATAGGAGATTTTATCTTTATACTTAATTAAAATAGCCTGCCAAAGCAAAGAAGAGAACTAAGGATTAAATTAAAGAGTTACCTTTGGGTTTACATTGACTACCGAATGTTCCATTTATCGGCTCGTAACCCTCGTAACATGAGCATTGCCTTTTATTTTTGAACTGTATGCAGTGTTGTTCGCAAAAATATTTTTTATAAGCATGGTTGAATTGCTTGGGGTGGCAGTATGCTAAACCTGAATGTTCAAATACATTTTTTAAAAATAACATGTTACAATTAGGCGAAAAATATAGCTACAATCATGTACCTAATAAATAGACGTACCTACTGTGAAGTAAAATTTAGATCATATTGAGTTGTACTTACTGTTGCATAATGCGATGGAACTAGTGTTACTCGACCCGCAAAAGCATTGAGGACCTTTCGCAGTTAAAAAATACGCATGTGGGCATTTTTCCAAAAGATCAGAGTCTGAAAATCAGTACGTTTTGGTGGGTAGGTTATTCACACGATTATATTAGGATGATTCTTATTTAAATCAAGAGATATTTTAAAAAAATTTTGTGATCTCACCCTCCCAAATTGTTTCTTTTTCCCTTCATTCAAAAATGAAAAAATCGACAGATTTTTAAATTTTCACCTCTAATTGATTCTAATGAGTCGAAGTTGTTCCTTTTTATAAGAAGTAATTCCTAATTTTCTATTTTTTCTCTATTTGAATTTCGAGTAAAAAAATCCTAAAATTGAAAAAATAAGCGAAATTTTCAAACTTGATATTCAAAGGTGTTCTTTTTAATGAGAATGTAATTTCACTAATTTATTATTTTTCATTTTTCCTATAACTTGATCAGTTGTGCATAATAGTTTTTTCATTATTTTTAAATTTTGTCATATTTTTTGTTCTCATCCATCGAAGTTTTTCCTTTTCATAATAAGTAAAATAATTCGAAAATTTTCATTTTTTCTCAATCGAATTTTCAAACAGAAATTAGTCAATTTTGAAAATGTATATAGAGTCCTGTCCTTGGAGGCAGCACTTGAAATCAAGTTGAAAAAAATACACAAAATTATAAAATTGGGAATTAATTTTCATGGAAAGGAATAGGTACCTTTGATGGATTAGAACCAAAGAAAAAACAAGATTTTAAAAATCCAACAATTTTTTGATAAAAATGAAATTCTAAAGGCTCCACTTAAAATCCAGTTTGAAGAAAAAATAAATAAATAATTATTTTCTCATAAAAACAAATAATTTTGTATTGTAAGACAGAAAAAAAAATCAAAAGTCAAAAATATGGACCCCATTAAAATGTATATTTCCGATTATCGAACACCGCATGATTAATTTCTCACCTTCTATCGAGCAATTGCTATTCTCATCAGAGCAATCGAAGCAGTGACAATAACCATCACAAGTATACTCCAAACCGAGGCATCTTAGTCCATCTTTGCATAAGAATTTGTCTTCACTTGTACAATTTTTCACGTCAATTTCATCTCCTGAGGATATTTCAGAATTCGAACTTAACTATTTTAAATAAATTTTTAAACTTGGAATTTGAAAAAAGAATGACTTCAATACCGCAATTTAATTCATCGGTTCCATCTTCGCAATCTTTGATTGTATTACAACGCACGCTTAAATTGTGGCATTGGCTACCATCACATGCAAACTTCCATGTACCACAAGAGTTATTCTGAAAAAAAAGGAGCAAATATTATAAAATTCTTGCAATAAGTACATGAATGATTAAGATAAATCTAGTTAGTTCATCTTACTCCTTCGTATTTACATCCGAGACCTTCATCTTCCCCACCAGGACAGTTATTCACAGTATCACAAAAAAATCCATCTCGAATGTAATCATTATTTCGACATCGAAAAGTGTATCTTAGCCCCTCAGATGGATAAAGGCACACCTGAAAGTTAAAAATATGATTTATACGCACGAAATTAGCTAAAAAAAAAAAATCAATAAAATTAGGATGCTCAATTGCTCATCTTCCTACTATTTTTTGATTCGAAGAACTTAGTTACCTGGATAATCAAACAAACTAAAAAAAATAATCCACGCTCGATCTTCATCACATGCCCGCACAATTCTTGAAACTTAACATCAAGATTACCTAAACAATATAAATTAACGTTGAATCTTAAAACATCTGCAATCCAATCCGAACTAATTAAGTATGGCGATATAAACAACTCGCGTAAGCGTAAACAATTGTCATGATAATGTACCATTTAATAACATATGTATTTAAACAGTATTTCTAGATAAAATACTTCCGCTGATTACAGATTCGCAGATACCCATAATATCAATGCGTCACCGAGCGAAAAAACCTTATTTTTCAATGAATAAGATTTTTCTGAATAAGTTAGGTTAACCATGTAAATTAGAAGGAGAATCCTGAATCCCCAGTCTCGTTCATATTTCTTTGAGAGTTGGAAATATTCTCGTTGTTTTGACGGACAGCTTACGATTTAATTACGCTTATTGAGAGAGGACGAACCGATACATTCAAAGTCCAAAGAGATAATCGAAAAGGAATACCTTACAAAAGATAAAACAGAAGGACTGGTGATAATGAGGAAAACAAAATAATGATGGTGAAGAGGTTGATACAGTGATAATAAGAGGTGATTTGAGAACGTTTTTTTCTATTTTCATATTATTTTCTAGTTGTTCAAAGATTGCTAATATTTTCAGTTTTTTTTAAATTTTCTTGGAAATTTTCTACCTATTCATAATAAATGACAAAAATATTCAAATTTTTCAACTCTTTAAAATTTTATGATTTTTTAAAAATTTTTACATTTTATTTTTTATGTTTCGAAATTTGCTTGTTTTTCATACTTAGTTCACTTATTATATTATTTGTACCCATTTTCAATTCAGGAAAATTTACACCTCGTTTCAAGTGTTAATTTACTCGTTTTTTGAAGTTTAGGAATGCCAATTTATCAAGGTTTTCTTATGTGTATTTTTTTTAATGTTTCAAAAATTTTTCCATTTTTTAAAATTTACAAAATACTTATTCTGATTCATTTCATAGAATTTCAAAAATCTGCTAGTTTTTCCAAGTTTTTCAATTTTTTAAAAAGTTTGTCGAATTTTACATTTTATATAAATTTTTTTTTATAGTTTTCCATAATTTTGTAATTTTTAAAAATCTGCTGGTTTTTCAATTTTTCCCCATTTCTAACTTTTTTTCAATTCTTTTTAATCGTTCGGTTTTTTATTGTCTTTTCTTCAAGTTCGCCGTTTAAATACCTTATGTGGAAAAAATGATTTTAATTTTTTGTAATTTTTTGTTGTTTTTTTTTAAAAATATAAGTTCTGAAAAAAATTCCAGTTTTCAATATTTTAATTTTTTTTTTAAATTATGTTAATTTTTCAATGTTGGCAAATTTTTCAGCTCAATTTTTTATTTTTTAATAATATTTATAAACTTGGCAACTTTTCAATTCGTTCTTAATTTTTTCATTCTCATAATAATTCATGAATTTTACACATGCTCAGTTTTCCAAAATTGTGCTGTTTTTCTAAATCTGCAAATTTGTCAAGATTTTGTCTATTTTCAAGTTCCTAATTATTTTTTGAAAAATTTTAGTTTTCGAAAATTTCTTTACCTACTTCTATCAAAATTTTTAAAACTTCTTAATAATTTTATTTTTGTAAAATTTTTCAGTTTTTAAAAATTTACAAAATTATTAGCATTTCAGAATTATTGAAATGAGTTAGTTTTTCCAAGTTTTTTTTATGAATATAATCTTCGATCATTCAAAGTTGTCAAGGTTAAATTTTTCAGGTTTTTGAAATTCTTGCCTTTTTTTTCATGAAATAACGATTTAATTTTTTTTACATTTATTCATTCATTCATCAGAGTTTTGAAATTTTTATTGTGGGGGGGGGGGGGTAAAATTTGTCAGCTTTCCTGTTCGTCAATTTTTTCAAGTAGGTGCTTACCTCAAATTTCATGAAATTTATAAGTTAATTACCCATACCTATTTTCTGGGTTTTCATCTTTTTTGCAATTTTTAAAAATCAGTTAACTTTTCAATTTTTGTTCATTTTGAAATGTGTTCCAATTTTTTGAAATCGTACAGTCTTTCAATGTTTCTTTTTTTAACTTAGCTAAATTTTCAGCAAATTTTAACAAATTTTCTACTTTAGAAATTTTTTTTCAAATTTTTCAACACGTACCTACTGTTTTTTTTCAATTTTTTTTAATACTTTGCTATTTTTTATTCATTAATAAATTTGGTGATTTCCCCAGTTTTCCAAAATTGGTCATTTTAAGAAAATCTGCTGCCTAGTTTTTATATGCATTTACGACGGTATTTCTTTTTTTTCAAATTTATTTGTTTGAAAAAAGATTAAATTTGTATATTTTTACAACGTTTATTAATTTTAAAATTTCAAAACATGTTTTGAATATCAATTGTTTTTTGTCCAATTTTAATTTGAAAAAAATTCAATGATTCATAAATTTTCAAATTTGCCAATTTTCCTAATCTTTTGATTTTTGATAATGTGGTCCATGGTTTAACAATATTGAACAATTTTTTACCCTTCCACTTTTTTCTTGAGAATTACGTATTTTCATCGACTAATGAATGATTTTAAAAAGGTTTTTTTTCTTGTTTGCTGATTTTTACTTTTTTCATATTTAATAAATTTTTCAATTTTCAAAAATTCCTGTTGAAATTGCTAATTTTAAATTTTTTAATCAAATTTTTCCGTTTTGAAGAAATTTGTCTGTTGAATGAAAAAAATTAAAAATTAGTTTATTTTTCAAAATCTCAAAATTTTACACGTTTTTTGTCATTTTTAAGTTTTTGAATTTTGTCAACTTTTTGAAGTTGGCTATTTTTTCATGTTTTTCAATTTCCAAAATTCGTAATCTTCTTTGAACTTTTCCTCCAATTTTTCAAACTTTTCGATCTTTCAAAATCTGCTAATTTTTTGATACTGTCAATTTTCAAATTTTTAAAAGCAATTTTTCTGTTTTTTGAAGTAAAAATATCTTTTTAATTTTCAATTTTTCGTGATTTTTAAGTTCTTGAATTTCGTTAGTTTTTTGATACCTATTTGCTAATCCATTATCAAGTTTTCCAGTTTTTCAAAATTCGCAATTTATTTTTATTTTTCTAAAAATTTTGTTTTGTTATTTCATGTTTTTTTTTGTAGTTTGAATTTTTTTTATTGATTTAGTAACAGACTATAAAATACCTCATAAATCTGAATTTATAATTCATGACCTGCAAAAATCAGCGAATTCTACCTATATTGAGTTCTGCGCCAGGAGGCGATTTTAGGATGCTTATTTTCATGACGTGGCGAATCGTACGTACAATGAACACCATATTCCCATCGGCTGCAGTACGTCTACACAGAAGTTACGAGTACAGCGGTTAATGATTTACTACCTGTCAGTAAAGTAAAATAATGAGGTTTTAAGGTACCTAGCTATACTAAATGATGGAATATGCGAGTGTTATGGACCTTGTACTAGACCAATTTACTATATAGACGTTATGCTTCCTGTGTACCTACCCGTCATGTCAGTCGTCGGCTTATAGAAAGTACCGGGCAAAAAGTAAACTATCTAGGTACCGAGGTAGATGTATGTGGGGTGGGGGTTACTTTTAACTAAATTAATTCTACTTTTCATTACGGTCGTAATTCGTAACATAAATCTCGCGAGCTAATGTGCAAGGCGTAAGGGTATTTTCACATTTCGTTTTTTTTTAACTGTAAAGGTTAAGTTTTTCGTATATTTTTAGAAATATGAGTATATAAGGTGGTGAGACGAAAAAGAGGGGAGGGGGTTGTTTATTGTTGAGATACATTTTCGAGCTAGTTGAAATTTTCCTTCTTAAGATTGATTGTTGATACTTTTGCAGAGAACATTAATTTCTCGAGGGAAAAAGTTTATTAATTTTTTTTCCATTGATGTCATTAACTCTTCCCCTGCTTCTTTTACGTACGTATTTTAATGCCAATTCATAAGAAATAATTTGTCATTATTATTCGATTTTTGAATTAAATTTCGAGTAAAATTGAGCAAATCTGTTGCTGTTTTTTGATCTCGTATCAAATTAGTGCTCGCTCATCGTACGTGTATTATTGGAATATTGCAACGCGAACTAATAATAAAATCAATTTTCGTTTATTGGTTTGTTCGACGTTGTAACTATATTTAATTTCGCCATCGCCAAACATACATAAACATATGTATCTTTTTCGTATCGTATAATATCTGTTTATTGATGTATCTATTTCTACAAATACTACGAGTATTACGGATTTGTATACCATGAAGGGACTAATATGGATATTGCGGTTCGTGTTCGTTTCACAACTCACATACTCGTAGATTATACTACAAAGATACGAGAACGAAACAAACGAAGCGTGTAAAATTGATAAAAAATTTAATAAAGTTGGCTTCGCCTCGCGTACTTTTACTTTGGCGATACGAATTTTCGAATGTTCTCACCACGCTCGAGATGAAATAACCAGAAAAGAGAAGTTAGAATGGAAATTTTGATTCTGTGAAGTGGATTCGAGTCAAAGTGAGGTTTTTTCAGGTTAGCTTTGTGCGTGTGTTGGTATCAAAGGTAAAAATTACTTACTTGCTATGAAATTCAACAAGTAGGCCTTCTAATCCAGACGTGTAGTTTGTAATGTTTTTTCTCGTAATATCGATCGATTGCTTTGCCTATGACTTATATCGTTGGTCTAGGTACTTACATTTATGTATATTCCCTATCAAATTCTGCGTCTTTGAAAAAATTCGCACGAAAGTGTTTCTGTGAAAATAATTTTATTTCATTTATGTGAAGATGAATCAATTCAAAATTTTGTTCAAATTAAAAAAAAAAAGATGAAATACATATTTGATGTTTTATTTTTAAATTTCAATTGTGCCACAGATTTTTTTGAAATAAGAAAAGTAGATGTTTAAAAAAAAATCAAGAGCAAATTTTTAAAAATTTTGGCAGAAATGATTTTTTTTCAAAATTTCTTTTTAAAAAAAACTTTTGATTTTTTTCAAATGACAAATTTTTAAAATTTTTGGTTCAATAGAAATTTTTTTTCATCGAGAATCACGTTGAAAAAAATTTATGTCAAAAACGAATTTTTCAATATTTTCTTAGGTACAAAGCAAATTTTCAAACATTCGAGCTTAACTACATATTTTTATCTAAAACTTATTGAAAAAAAAATTTTCAAACGTTTGTTTCAAAACAAATTTCAAAAAAAAGTGAGAGTAATAATTTTAAAATTCTACCAAAAAATAAAATTTTTGGACTTTCGATTCTAATACAAGTTTTAAAATTTTGTTCAAAATTTAGTATTTTGTAAAATTGTGCCAAAAATACATTCTTTTAAAAATTTTGTTTTGAAACAAATTTCTGGAAAAATCTCGGAAGTTTAGACTAACTCCTCCCAGATTTAAATATTTAACAAAAATTTCTTTAAAAAAAAAATCAAAAATATTATCAAAAACCCTCACGCAGCAACTGCGTGAGAAAATATGATTTTTCTGAAAGAATTTACTTATTAGAATATTTTTGAAAACTAAACATATCTTCTAGGTAGGTATGTCTCATTTCTTGAAGTAGAAAAAAAATTAAAAGCGAATTTTTTGGTTCAAAATTTTTTTAAATTGTTTTGGAATTGAAAAAGTTACTAAATTTTTTTTGAAATAGAGAAATCTCAAATCTTCTGGAGTAGAAATTTTTTCGGAGGAAGAAATTTCAGTATTTTTTGGAATAAAAAAATCCTAAAATATATTTTTTTGGAGAAAAGATGTTATAAAATTTTCTAATTTGTGAAGATATTTTTTTAAATTTCTGTTGAAAAATTTCTTAATTTTTTTTGTGAAGAAAAAAAAACGTTTTATTTGTTAAAAAACCATACTGGAATTTTTTAAACAATAATTTTTAAAATTCTTCTGAAGTTAAAAAATCTCAATTTTTTGGGGATCATTTTTTTTTCTTTGACAGTAAAATAAATAAATAAAATATTTCAAGTTAGGTATTTGAAGCTGAATCAAATTCAGCTAAGTCAGTTTTTTGAAATATTTAAAAAATTATAATTATCATTGGGTAAATTTTTACAATTGTGAACTGGCGACTGTACTTGATGATTCATGCCTCATGATCCAACTAGTCAAGCATATGGCTGGTTACCAGTGAAAGGAAGAATGTTATTAACTTACTCTTACCGTCTAATTTGTGGGTGTCTTAATGCTTTTGTCTGAATCTTTTGTTGGGGTCGATTAGCTTCATTTTGGCCCGCTGCTGCTATTGCTGGATTTTGATTAGTTTGTCTTTCATCGTCATTTACATTATGAAATTTTCGAATATTTTGAAATTTGAATTTCTTTACTAAAAATCACTCTGATGAAATTTAAAAAAAAAAACAAAAAAAAAAACTAATAATATTATTATATTTTTTTTGGAATTTTCATTATTTTCTTTCAACAGAAAAACTTCAAAAGATTTAAGGACTTGGGATTTGGAGACAAGATTTTTGTGTAAACAAATGGTAAAAATCTTATTGATTTTTTTTTTATTATTTCCTTGAAAACGTCTTTGAAAACTTCAAAGCACCGGTTAGCGCCGTTTTGAAGGGGACATACTTATTAGGTTATTAATGCTTTTAAAAAATCTATTTGCAATATTATGGTCTTCTTACTTTATTAAAATTATTGCTAATCATCTTCTTTTTTTCATGGTTTTCTACGTAAAAATGTTATAACAAATAGAAATTTGCAAAAAAGAAACTCTAAAAAAACAGCAATGAAATTAAAAATTATTTTTTGGTAGAAAGAAATTCGTTCTGAAAGAAAATGTTTAGAAACGAAATATTATCTAAAAAATTTTCTTTAAAAAATTCTAAAATCATGGAAATCAAAAAATTAAAAGTTATTCTTTTACTGTAAAATTTTCGAAATGAGTTTATTTTATGATACCTATGAGACATTTTTTTTTTTGAATAAAATTTTCAGAAAATGATTTTTTTTCAATGTAAAAAAATTCAAAGTGGTATCAACAATTTTTTTAGCTACCTATATCAATTTTTTTATTCTTTTTACGATAATTTCTTATTTTAAAATTTTTAATCAAGTTTTTTTTTCAGAAAAATCCAAAAATAAATCAAAAAATGTTGAAAATATATAATTTGGCTTTTAAAATTTTCTCGGGGAAGAATTCTTAGGAATAAAATATTTTAAAAATTTTCCTGAAAAAAAAATCAAGAATATTACTTACGAAAATATTTCAAATGTATCAAAATGATGTAATAGTTTTGACAAAATTTGATTTAATTGAGTATGTGCATAATTTATTGAAAATTTTCAATATTAATTATTTTTAAAATTCCAAGTGTAGACTGAGCCCCTGGAAGTACAATTTTGGTTCTTAAAAATTTTCGATTGGACCACCCCTCCCCTTCAAATTTTTCCTGACGCTACTTGAATAAATTTGATGATTTATGATTGGAGGGGAGAGAAGGATCTAAATGATAAAAATTTCAAACAAAAGTTGTAGATTGATAACCTGAAAATTGTTTTGGTCATTAAATAAATTCCAATTTGACTCTTCCTCCCCTCCAGTTTTAATAATTTATTTTGATCTCACTATGTACTAAAACTTTTGATTATAGGTACAAATTTTTTCATTTGGTCCCTCCCTCCCCCAAAATTTTTTGAATAATAAGTATCTGCGTAGTATTATGCGAAATTTGAGAAGAGGGAGGCATCCAATCGAAATTTTTGTAATGAGCAAAATTATTCCTGATACCTCAATCTACAACTTTTGTTTAAAAAATTTTTCAATTGGACTCCTTCCTCTCCTTATGTTTTGCCTATAATACCATGCTAATACTACGTTCATCTTCATACTCAATATTAAAAACTGGAGGAAAGAGATGGATCCGATTTTAAAAAATTTTCAGGCAAAAGTTGTAGATTGAGATCCTAGGAGTAATTTTGGTCAATAAAAAAATTATCAATTTTCTGAAAATTGGAATTTTTGGCCAACCAATCAATCTGTATTCAACTCAACCAAATTTGGGCAATTTTTTTCAGTTTCAGAAGTTTTGGCAATTTTTACAATTTCTTCAACCCTACAACTGCAGGGTTTCTCAAGTAAAAATTATTATTTCCAATTTTTTTTTTCAATTTTATGAAAATTTGAATTTATTTGCCGAAATACATTTTTTCCAATCAATCTTTATTCAATTCAACCAAATTTGAGAAATTTTTTTCAATTCCAGAAGTCTTGGCAATTTTTACAATTTTTTCAACCGTACAACTATAGGGTTTCTCAAGTAATTATTTCGAAAAAAATTATCACTTTTGTGAAAATTTGAATTTTTTGACCGAAATAAATTTTTTCCAATCAATCTTTATTCAACTCAACCAAGTTTGGGCAATTTTTTTCAGTTTCAGAAGTTTTGGCATTTTTTCAACCCTACAACTGTAGGGTTTCTCGAGTGATTATTTCGAAAAAGAATTATCAATTTTGTGAAAATTTGAATTTTTTGGACGAAATAAATTTTTTCCAATCAATCTTTATTCAACTCAACCAAATTTGGGCAGTTTTTTTCAGTTTCAGAAGTTTTGGCAATTTTTACAATTTTTTCAACCCTACATCTGTAGGGTTTCTCAAGTAATTATTTCCAATTTTTTTTTCAATTTTATGAAAATTTGAATTTATTTGCCGAAATAAATTTTTTCTAATCAATCTTTATTCAATTCAACCAAATTTGGGCAATTTTTTTATAATTCCAGAAGTTTTGAAAATTTTGAAAATTTTTTCAACCCTACAACTGTAGGGTTTCTCGAGTAATTATTTCTAAGAAGAATTACAATTTTGTGAAAATTTGAATTTTTTGACCGAAATAAATTTTTTAATTCAACCAATTTTGAGCAATTTTTTTCAGTTTCAAAAGTTTTGACAATTTTTACAGTTTTTTCAACCCTACAACTGTAGAGTTTCTCGAGTAATTATTACGAATAAAAATTATCAATTTTGTGAAAATTCGAATTTATTGGCCCAAATGAATTTTTTTCAATCAATCTTCATTCAATTCAACCAAATTTGGGCCATAATTTTTCAATTGGACCCCTCTCTTCTCTCCAATTTTGATTATTAACTGTCTAAGTAGCAAATTTATTCCTAGGAACTCAACCTACAACTTCTGCTTGAAAATTTTTCACAGAGTGTCTCGATTTTCCATTTCTGAAGTTACTCCACTTGCGACGATCTCAAAGAAAGTGCACAAAATTAGCCTCACGTACTTATAAGCATAAACAAATTAAATTCTCAAAACTCTTTCAACTTCTCCACTTGGGGGAAATTTCTCTACTCGGATGATACCTAGAGCCTTACTCGTTGACTACGTAATTTTCTTCTGATTTATAACATCGTCAAGTCGTGCGCAACTTTAATTTTGAAACCTACTAAAGCGCATCTTTTCCGCACGTAGACGTTGCTTTTTTTTCCAACTCACATACGATATTCTGTATGTATGCGAATACTACATATATTATACTTCAGTCGGTGCGATATTCGAAAGGCGAGAAAATCGCAGATTTATCTTTCACCTTCACCGAAGCGAAGTTATCTTTTGTGGCGTGAAACGTTACCGTGCCATGGTTTAGTAAAAGTACGAACGCTTTTCTTTTGCCTTTGTGTTCAGTTCAGTTGTACGGCGGCGAAGGCGAACGTCTGCTGGGTCTTTTGCAAAAGTGTCACATTTAGTAAAAACTGAGTTTGAAAATTACATTATTCAAAGGGTTATTCTGCACGCCAACTGATAATGGATTCTGTAGGGACTCGGTCGGTCTCTTCCTACCCCCTGTTTCCCCTCTTTCCGTGTACCTGGTGGCCGGAAAGATCTAATAGTTAAAAACACCCCGAGTTAAAGTTTTAATTACTTTTAATTTTTTTTTGCATTTTGATTGTTGTACGTTGAACAGTTTTTCATTTATTATTTTAATATTGTATAGAAACGTCGCGTCGCGTAGTCAAGAATTGCAGAAAGACATTTTAAAATGCTTTTTCGTCGTGTTTCCTAATCATAATGCTATCAAAAACAGATTTTTTTCAGGGAAAGTACAAGTTTATACTTAGGTATTGTGTTATGGTACCTACAGCAAAAAATAGGGAAAGAAATTGCTATCTTTTGTACGATGGAAAAAATTCAATTATAACCTTTTTAATTTCTTTTTCGGGAAAGAGATCTCTTATTTTTTACAGAAAAACAAATTTTAATTCTTTGAGAAGAAATATCAAATTTTGTCTAAATTAAAAAAAGAAAAAAAACAAACCTTCCTATTTTTTTCGATTATAGAAAAAATTTTCTCTTGTGTTGCAATAAAAATATTCTTTGAATTTTTGAAGGGAAAAATTTTTTAAAATTTTCTTAAATAGATAGTTAAAACAATTTTTGAAGTTCAAGTTCAAAAAGACTTCTCTCGTTTTAAGCTCTTTTTTTTTTTTTTTTTTTTGAATGAAATCTTTCAAAATTTTTGAAAAGAAAAGCTCTGTTTTTATAGGTAGCTACTATTGGAGTAAAATATTTTATTTTTGTGCAGACTTTTTTTTTCGAAAAGAGGACTTCTTACGTTGAAAAATAAATAAAAAATTTCATAGGTAAGTATTTTTGAAAACTAATTTTTTTTTTTTTTTTGGTGTTAAAATCACTTAATTTTAATGCGAATTTTTCTCGATTTGTTCCTATCCAAGTACACCAACCTTAAATATGTAGGTGTAGTACGAAATACGAATTCGACGTACTTAATAAGTCTGCGTAAGCGTGTTTGTGAATTCGAGAAATAGGTACGAGGGAAAGAAAATGTAATATTGCGAATTTGTTTCAGCGTGTTTTATTTTCCACCTTTTTCCTCGAGCTTATTGCATTTATAAGTTAGAGCTGAGAGAATTTCACCTTGTTAGGTGTTTGTTGAGAAGATTAAACTGGAATTTATATCTTCTTACTTCTTAGTATAGGCTTATCAGTGCGAAGGGCTTATGGGTATAGACTTGTGATCTTATTCTTACTTAAACACGTTTCAATTCGTGCACGTTCGTCGTTTATTAATACGACGTGAGATTTATTTCCACGCTGAAGAAGTACAAGTCAGTCTGAGATTGGGGTATTAGCAAGTCATCGTGTTGCTAAAAAAATTGCACAGAAAATGCAGGCAAATGGGAGAGAAAATTTAATGTGATTTGAAATTGAAAATAAATTATAGAATTTAGAATGAAAATGAAATTTATTCAATTCAAACTGATTAAAACATTCAAAAACTGACAATTTTTTCTAAAGTAGAAAATTCTCGTTTTTCACATTTTTGTAGAATAATACCTATCCAGATAATTTTTTTTTAAACATCAAATTTGTAATAATTGAAAATGTTTCAAATTGAAAAAAAAAGTTTAAAAAAATACAATATTATTGAAAAAAATTAAAAATTGAGAATTTTTTGAATATCAAATTTGTACTGAATCAAAAAATTGAAAAAAAGTAAAAAACAAAAATACAATTTGAAAAAAAATGAAGAATTGAGAACTCTTGAAAAAATTCACGTTTTTCACATTTTTGTAGAATAATATCCAAATAATATTTTTTTTTTTTAAAACATCAAATTTGTAATAATCAAAAAAGTTTCAAATTGAAAAAAAGTTTTAAAAAATACAATTATTGAAAAAAAAAATTGAGAACTCTTTGAAATTTTAAAACGGTTCAATTTTTAAAAAAAGGGGAAATCTTCAACATGAAAAAAACTATAAAAATTGTCAAATTAAAGATTTTTGGAAATCTGAGAAATTTTTGAAAATTAGAAAAAATTGTTACACTGGAATTTCAGATTTTGGTAAATTTTTTGAAAATTTAAAATAACCGCAAGTGATAGTCAACTTTTCAAAAGCGCAAACCAAAAATCATGTAAAAATCAGAAAAATTGAAAAAAAATTAATTTAAAAAATTGATGCACCCTCCAGCCCAAAAAACGCTAACAAAGCGGCCTGTGCGGCCTGGGCTTCCACGTCTCTGAAAAAAATTGCAATTATTAGATTAACAATTTGCATCTAGCCATTTGCTACATTGCCTGCGCAACCTCGCTGTTTTCTCGCCTCTGATTGGTCCGTTTTTTATCATCAAAAAAATATCCCAGTTGATTTTTTCCATTTGCTTAAGGGCAGAATGCAATTCATTGAAAATCTTTTTATACCTGCGTAATAATTAAATCAAATTAAGACCTATATAATATAGGTTATGATTTTTTTAAATGTTATACTTTTTTTTGCAGTACTCAAAACTTCAAAAGCATCGCCAATTACCATTATACATTCTATCCTCCGTGTTATTTTAATTAACTTTGCTGCACAGTATAACATATTTTCAAATTCCAAATTTTACAAATCAATAAATACACATGCCATAATAATTATTATATTATTATAAAGATTGGAAAACTCAACAAGAATACCTTTGGGTGATGTATGAATGTCGTCGCTCATCTGTCAATCTGCCATCAATATTAAAAAGTAATCAAATAAAAAAATCAATCAGAATTTATATTTTTCTCTTATTTCCAATTTTTTTTGCAATGTGGTTTTAATATTTTTTCGTTTTTGTTTTAGTAATTAGTTGTTACTTTTTGATTTGAATATTTTTCAATATTGATGACAGATGAGCGACGACATTCATACATCACACATATAAGTACTAAGCTATTCTTGTTGAGTTTTCCAATCTTTTGAAATAATATAATTATTATGGCATGTGTATTTATTGATTTGTAAAATTTGGAATTTGAAAATATATGATATAGAATGTATAATGGTAATTGACGATGCTTTTGATTTGAAGTTTTGAGTACTGCAAAAAAGTAACATTTAAAAAAATCATAACCTATATTATATAGGTCTTAATTTCATTTAATTATTACGCTGGTATAAAAAGATTCTCAATGAATTGCATTCTGCCCTTAAAAAAATAAAAAAAATCAACTGGGATATTTGATGATAAAAAACGGACCAATCAGAGGCGAGAAAACAGCGAGGTTGCGCAGGCAGTGTAACAAATGGCTAGATGCTAATAATTTACTTACATATGTGACGGTCCATATGAAAAGGGACAACTTTGTCAGAAACGAAAAAATCGAGTTAGCTATACCGGTACAAACTAGATAAAATTTCGAAAAAAATGGTCCAAAGTTGGTAGCGATTGGTTAAAAATTCGCTGAGTTATGAATTTTTGAAATTGAACGTTCTAAAAGCTCAGTTTTAAGAAAATGGTGTTTAAAGTTTGAGTAATGTTCGTTTTTGGTATATTTTTCGATTTTTATGATGAAACTAAGCATTCTACGAAAAAAATGTATAGAATGAAAAATGTTCAGAGTGAACACATTGGCCCAAATCAATTTTTTTCTATTCCCCCCCCCCCCCCACATTTATTTAGGGAAAACTGAAGATTTTGTGGAAGAAAAGTACACAAAAAAACTCCTAAATGCATTGCCAGTGGTACCATTGGAAAGAGCGTTAAATTCTCTATCCGATTCCGTCAAAAACGAAAAACGTAATTTTCGACTTTAATTTACGTTATCGCGTTTTCTGGCGTTTCACTTTTCTGACAAAGTTGTCCCTTTTCATATGGACCGTCACATATTGAAAAAAAAAACAATAAACAAAAATAAGCTTACCCAATATTCATTGCCGGTTGGCCCAATTGAAAGATTATATTTTGATGGGGATTTCTGAAAAAAAAATGCAATCCAATCATTAAGGATATCCAGGGTTGCAAACTGTTTCGAACCACCACCAATAAAATTGTTTTGGTGGTGGTTTTCAAATGGTTTTCACCACCACCACAACCAATTGGAAAATTTGTAAAACCATAACCAAATCAAAACCGTTTGCAAGCAGAAAAAATGGAAAAACCATTTGATAAAACCACAAAAAAGAGCTTAAAAAAAAACCACCATCACCACAACCATTTAGATTTGAAAAACCACCAAATCAATTGAATCGGTTTCTTCATTTTATTACTTTGTGTTGTTTTTCGTTCCTTTTGTTTTATCCTAATTTTAATTTAGTCAGTTTCAAAGCAGTTAATTTTAAGGTGAAACTAATAGGTGCCATGATATTTCGTTCCTTTGATTTGTGAATTATGATTAATTATGAAATAAAACGCACCAACACTACTCAAAATTCTTTATTCGTAGTAGGTCAGTAAGATACTTTCACATAAACACTTTAATTCAAACTAATTAATTTGAAAAACGAACACTGGGGTTTATATATTATTTCTAACTGTTCTAGAAAATCTATACTAGAAAAATTCTAAACTGGAAAATTCTCTAAGACTACCAACCTATGAAAATAGAAAAACTAAAAGTGACTATTTACAAATTTACAGTGTTACCAACTTAGAACCTAAATTTGCTATTTCTATAACACCTCCCCTCAAATTGAGGTTCTAATACTAAATTAAATAAACTTAAAATAACTTAAGTTTATCAACTATAGTATGTTCGGCGAAAGATTGATGCTGGCAAATTTTTGGGCGGAGCATGCGAAACTAAAAGACCAATGAACGCGCCGTAACTGAAGGTGCGTTCAAATTTGATGAACTGCATTTCATCACGTTGTATTCTTCCTTCTTCCTTCATTACATAATGAGTTATCCTTAAACGAATTAATGAACAAGGTGTACCTAGATAAAATAATATCGTAACCTTTTATCATTTTTCAACATTTTCCCTTACGTATGGAGTTTGTCATGGATGCTCCACGAGATACGCTTTAGACTCCTCTTCTGGGGAGTAATGCAGTAGATAGTCGTTCGTTTTTATGCATATTCATAACATTGTACATTAAAATGAAATAAAGTTTGTAAAGTTCGAAGTTTCAAAGTTGCATTTAAAGCATTCAAAGTTCATTTTAATCGTGAGATACGCTCATGACATGGTAGCAGAGACGTTTCGATTCACATTGTGAAATAATTGCGGTTATTTCGCGAAAAATACGATCATTTGTTCATCACGTGTTTCACACAATACATCACACAAGCAGTCACAATGTCATTGTCAGAAATATTACACTCAGAGTTCGATCTATGGCTCGACAACATTACCGCATCCAACACAGCACTCTCCGCAGTTTTGGAGAAACCCAACGATATCGACATCAATGAGCTACAGGAGAAATACGACGAAATGTCATGTCGACTCCACTGAGCTAAAAAATTTTCGTCCTAGCACCAGTAAAAAAGCAGCAGCAATCACCTACGACTTCAAACACGCATTAAAACCGCTAGCCACCGTGAAACGCTTGTCAGCTAGAGCTGAGACCATCCTCGCTGCCCATAATAAAACCGCTAAAAAAGAAGAACCATCGTCGAAAACTCTACACACAACACGATCCATTCCTGAAATGAAGGTAGCAATTTTTAAAGGCGATATCACAGAATATAACAGCTTTATGACCGCTTTCGAGTTGAAATATGGCAACCTTCCGATATCTGATAAAGAGAGACTTCAACATCTTAAAGAACATCTTCTTGACAAACCCAGAAATGCCATAAATTCGCTTGAATTAACTGATAAAAATTACCACTTCGCCTTAGAAAAGTTGAATGGGAAATACGCTAACAAAGAAGAGGTTATTTCGGAGCTGTATTATAAATTAGAACGATTACCACGGGCAGCCAACACAAATGAAAGTCTAAGTGCTACATTCTCAGGGCTAGAAGGAATATTAAATGAGCTGGAGTCTCATAATCAGGATCTTGATTCGTTCCCTCCGTTACGAGACAAGGTATTTTTAAAATTCCCATTATGGCTTGTGCAGCAGGTGTGCGGTCCAACGAAGCCGACGATTAAAGATTTTATGACGAGTATCGCGAGTCATTTGAACGTATGTCATGGGTTACAAACATCTGCAAGAGCTCAAGGAGTGCCATATTCAAAGCCGCAACGAGCAGCAACAACTTCTTTAGTCGCATCGAAGCCTACGTATAAAAAACCTGGTGAAGATCAGTCGTCAAATGATCCTAAAACAACGTCTGTAATCCCAAACTGCGTCTTCTGTAAGGAGAAACATTACTCGAACGAATGTACAAAATATACTACCGTGGAGCAAAGACGAGCTTTAATACCAGATCGTTGTTTCCTGTGCTTGAGCAAATTTCACAAAAAACATGAATGTACCAAGTCAGTCACTTGCCGGTTCTGTAAGAAAGTTAACGTGCATCATTCTTCGCTCTGCTCTCAGCAACTAGACAAACCGAAGAGTTTGAGTTCGCCGCAAGAAAAACAACCATCAACGCCAGCATCTGATAAATCCAAAAAAGAAGAGCCGAAGGATGGTGCAGCTGGAAGCGATTCTACTAGAACAGTTGCTTTCCTTCGCACTCAGCATGGTGCACATATTACAGCTCTCTTAACAGTAGAAAATCCAGTGTCAAATCGAAAGTACCAAGTGAGAGCGTTGTTTGATAATGGTAGTAATGAAAGCTATATCACCGAAAGTGCAGCTCGTCGTCTTGGTCTACATTTATCAACTTTTAGAACAATTCCGGTGTCTGTATTTCTAAAAAGCAACCCCATCAACCTACATACGGCGTCGACATCATTTGTTTTGACAAATCAAACTAAAAATTATTAAATTTAAATTTATAAAATTCAAATTAAAAAATATAAATAAACGAATTAAAATAAATCTTCCTACTTTTAATATTAAAGAAGATAAAATAATAGAATTAATAATTGAAACCAACGATTTCCACCTAAATATAGTCGCAGATACAGTACCTTCGCTTCCTCAAGATGTACACTTGTTTGATTACGACGCCTTCAAACAAACACACCCTGAACACTCAAATAAAAAGTTTGTCGATCCAGACCCTACGAGCAAAATTCATCTACTTATTGGTAGCGACTATTTTTACGATATCCTGAAGCCTGAAAGTAAAATAACAGTCGAAGATGGTTTATTTCTGTACGCTATGAAATTTGGTTGGTTGTTAGTTGGTAGACAACCTAGTGAATCGTCTCGAAAATCAGCATTCTTTCAAATGTCTCCGGATCAAGCTGTCAAAGAATTATGCAGTTTAGAAACGTTGGGTATTAAAGAGCTTCCTCTTTCAGAGATCGAAGAGGAGGAACGAGCGTTGGATCAATTTTACAGCAACCTGAAATTCGTTGATAATCGTTATCAAATCCGATGGCCTTGGCGAGAATACCCTCCGGACCTGCGTGACAATTTTGGATTAGCGCTAGGTCGATTAAAATCCTTACTACGTAAACTTGACGAAAAATCTTTTCAAGAGTATAACAACATCATCGAAAAACAGATAACAGAGGGCGTTGTAGAAGAAGTCGAATCCAACATTAATGCCAAATCGTACTATTTACCATCCCAGTTGTCCAGGGTCCCCTGAACACTAATGTAAATTACAGTAATTAACTAAATATTTTCCACACCACCACCACCACCACCACCAATTAATTCTCAAAGGGTTCGCAACCCTGATTCTACTTACACGGCAAGGGGTGCGGGCGCGGCTGGGGCTTCAACTGCGGCTGCGGCTTCGACTGCAGGCGCGGCTGCGGCTTCGACTGCGGCTTCGACTGCGGCTGGGGCTTCGACTGCGGCTGCGGCTTCGACTGCGGCTGCGGCTTCAACTGCGGCTGCATGTTGTTGATTTTCCATATTTTATATCTGAAACGATATAAAAGTAAACAATTATTATTCATAATAATGAATAATCAGTGATCTGAGTGATCACCTACCTGCCTATAAAAAAAGATCCCTGATTGACAGATGTTCATTTTTAGACGGTGTTAATGTAAAATAGGCAGAGCTGGCGCGACTCAAGTTTCGAGTGTGAGTCGCGAGAGTCGCATGCGAGCGACTCTGAGTTCGACTCTTTTTCACAAGGATTTTATTTAACAAATTGGTCCTTCGGGCCGGATGCAGTATGTATCCGGTGAAAATATGGATTTTGTTTTTTTGGTTATTATTCGCGAAATGGTTCGTTTTTCGTAAATAGTTTGTTTTTGGAAAAATAATTCGTTTTACTCGCTTATTCGTATTCGTGATATCGTCATGGAAGACGCCAAGCGAAATCGTCGCCGGCTGAAACTGGACTTAAATCGTACAACTGAGCAAATTAATAAGCTCATCTGGAATAAAAGTCAGTTGAGTTTCGAATGTTTGTCTTCGTTCGAATTTCTCGTTGATGAATATAAAAATGATTTTCGTGAGTTTCGCGCATGTATTAATTCACTTATCGAAAATTTAACTGTTGATGAAAAACCAGATGAATATGAATCGGAGCTCACTACATCAAGTAATAACCTCGTCACGTTTATAGGAAAGGCGAAAGATTTTTGTAAAAAGTATGAGGTTACTCAAACTACACAGCGATCTTCATTGGGTCCAGATGAATTTAACCAAAGCATTCGTTCGTTAGTTGGTCATACCAAACTCCTTCCAATCAAAGTACCAACTTTTAATGGTGACGTGCTCGCATTTAGAAATTTCAAAACCTTGTTTGAAAATTTGGTGCATAACAATACAGACTATTCGAACGTTATGCTGTTAATATATTTGAAAAAAGCCTTCGTCGAACCCATAAAAGGATATCTCCACCACGTTGCACTGACTGATGCCACATAGGATCTCGCCTGGATTGATCTCAATAAACGTTTCGATAACAAAAGAGTCCTATTGAGAGCAATTTTTACGAAATTGATGGCTATTCCACCCATCAAATCGGAGTCTGGTGTTCGCAAACTATTAGATGAAATCAACAACGTCGTTCGAGCCCTCAAAGCAGCTGGATATGAAGTTGCTCGTTTGTTTTCGCATTTCCTATGTAAAAATTCAGAGACTGGAAAAACTTCCACGAAATTTGAAATAATTGGTCAACTAGCTTCTTTTGAAAAAGTTGTACTTTTTTTAATGCAACTTTTAAAAAATCTCGAAGTAAGTATACCTATGTAAAAATTCAGAGACTGGAAAAACTTCCACGAAATTTGAAATAATTGGTCAACTTCAGAAAACTAGAAACATTTGAAACAAAAAAAGGAAAAAAAATCATTAGGTATAAAAAAATGTAAAAAATTGGGAAAATTGAAAAACAATTGAAAATTTAAAAAAATGTAAAATATTAGTCACAGTAAAAAAGCTACTTTGATAATTAAGTAGGTATACTTACATGCTTAATTTTAAAAGATCAAATTTTTAGAATTTGAAAATTTCTCGCAAAATACAAAATTACAATAAGTACCTAATCAAAAAGTTGAGAATTTCGAAAAATTCATCAGTTAGTAACTTTTATGAGAATTTCAGTTTTTGGAAAAATTGATACTTAACTATTTCAAAATTTAAACTTCACTAATTTTCCAGATTTTGACAGATTTTGAAATAATTTTTTTTTTTTTTTGAAAAATAATACGAAGCATTTAAAAGTTTATTTGATGAATTAATTTTTTTTTAAAATATAAACCAACTTGAGAAAACAGGAAATTTGTAAAAATGTACCTACTTAATCGTACCTAGACCTACTCAACTTTAAGAGAAAAAAAAGGCAATTTCGATAAAACTGGATATTTTTTTATTTTTTAAATACTTAGCTAGGTATTATAATTTTTTTATCAAACCGAGAAATTTGTAAAAATAAATGGAAAATAAATTCTTTTGAAAACTAAAATTTTTTTAAATTTGTAACATTGTGAAACCAAATTTTTGAAAATATAATAATTGGACATTTTTTTTTAAATTTTATATACCTGATTTAAAAAAATTGAGAATAATCTAAAAATATCGTTTAGTTTGAAAAAGTAAAAAAAATTGTAAAATGATGAAAAATTCAAAATTTTCAGATAAACGAGAAATTTGTAAAATTTGTAAAAATTTAAAAACCACCTACGTAGGTATTAAAATTTAATTAGTCAATTTAAAAATATTTTCTGTTTTCCAAAAAAAAATGATAATAATTTGGCAAAATTTGAATTTTGTCTATAATTTAGTTTCTAATCTTTACAAAATTTTAAAAATAATTTTTTTTTTTGAAAAACTAAAAAGTTTTTTAAAAAGTTTTATGCTTGTAGATGAATTTAAAAAAAAATTTAAATACTAGTCAACTTATCTAAAGAAAGATGAAATTTTTAATGATGAAATACGAGTATGATGGTTTTAGATCGTATAAGGACCAACTTCCACTAGTTGGTTTCAAAATTCTTGCAAAGGTCAATTATTCACCTATCTTACCAGAATATTCTCTTTGTATTGTAAAACTAGCTCCAAGTAAATAATTGCAAGTACCTACATTTTTAAGATTGCGTTAATTTTTATCTTCGATAGGATGAAAAATATGGTATGCAATCGGAATAATTAATTAGGTACCTTTATCTATTTCCTCAGATTTATTGATATTGATGGCTTATTAATTTTATGTAATGTGCATGGTTCATTCACTGTGCCTATAATGAAATTCATTTTAATACGTATACCTAGTTCAGTTTTGTTTTGCTGGTTTTGACAAAATGAAAAATTATGTACCTACGTATCATGAGCGGTGTACTTGTATTTATTATATTTATTCAAATAACCGCGATGATGAACGTGTATGCGCTGGCTGGTCTCAGCCAGCAGCTGCAGCAGCGTATTGAAAAGGCCGATGAACAAATCAAAAATAAAAATAACACTGATATCGACATTCAAGCTAAAATTGAACAATTAAAACAATCAATGAAATCAGAACTGGAAGAAAAGGTATGTTTTTCAAGTTTCATGAAATGGTAGCTGTATTTTTGCTGATAAGTATAGGGAAAATTTAGTGAAATTTCGAAATTTTACTTTTCTTCTCTCGTGCTAAGTACGAGACAGCAAATACAAATTTCATCGTTTCAATCTACATACAATATTGATATAACATCTCTCTCCAAAAAGTATTTGAATTTGGTTCCAAGCTGATTTCCCAACTTACTAATGCCTGAATTTTTATTATTTTAATTAGTGTAAAACCTGGTATGGTGAATTCAAGGCTGGTGTCGTTAACTTCTATGCGGTTTTCCAATTGCTGAAAAATAATCCCAATTACACGGGCCTTCCCCCCATCAAAAAACCAAAAAAAGGAATAAATGGCCGAAGAGCTACGGCCCCCAGTCCAACGACTACGAAACAAAGCATCACACCGCCTCGTTTGGTACTTAATAAAAACGTATCGGAAAATAATCACGATGAATTTTTGGATTGGTTGAAGAAAATGCATGATTACATTTTAGAAAAGAGGAAACGTCACACCTCGGAAGAAGATTTTTTGGAAGATAGCTTTTATTTGATATACAACGAGACGAAAATGGCTTTCAAGTGCAATGATACTACTAAATTGTTCAACTTTGTGAAAAAGAAAGACGTAGAAAATTTTACCGACTTGATCCAACAATGTTCGTCGGTTCTTTCCACGAGTGAGCCTGTCGTGTCACGAAGAAATCGAAAATACTTGCTGGAAAAAAGTTTGAAAATATTGGAATTGTTATGGAAGAACGAAAGAACCCGCGTTTTAATCAATCGGAGGTTATTTGATCCGTATAAAAACCAATAATTTTGTTCAAATCGATGATTTTTTTTAAAAATTATGTCTGCCATTTTTTCTTCTATGGAACCTTAAACGTTTGTATACCTAAATTATACGTACAATTTTTGTTATCATAAAAATTTCGCTAAGGAGGTTTTTTGTATCCCCTTGAAAACATGGGATAAGTAAAGATGAAAAATCATCTTGTTGAGTAAAAGTACCTACCTATGTGGTGACCATTTTGTTCAAAGGTTTTGGAAAAAAATTCAATTCTAATTTTTTGATTTTTTTTTTTTGTTTTCTCAATAAAAGGGGTGATGTGCCACCACTCAAAATATCTTTTTTTGAAGAAAATTTTTAAAGGATTGATTTCACTCCAATAAAGGAACATTTTTTTCGGGTAGGCCCTGAACTTTGGAAATAAATTACAACTTTAAATAGGTACCTATTATTAATTTTAACACAAATTATTTATGCAGGGGTTTCTAAAAAAATGATTTCATACGAATATTTTTAAAGAGAATTAGAAAAGATGAAGAAATGAACGAATTTGGTCCAAGATAAAGATCCGTATTTTTTGAACTCCTAACAAAAAAACAAAAATACGTTTGTAGAATAATATATTTTAAAAAAAATGAAATGACCAATAACTAACTCCAAAAAATTCGCTTGTAGAAAACGCATTTACCTATTTGAAGATTCCGAATTTTTAAAAAATCCCTGTGAAAAATTCATCTCCCGACTTTGAAATTACCGTTTGTGTGAAAATATCGGGATTTAATTTTCACCTCCTTTTCAAAACACTCTGAGTTACCTAATATTTTTTTACTGGAAAATTGTTACTTGAGATTTTTTTAATGAAATGATTTTTCCCCGTGAAACAATAGGTAAGGTTTTTTACTCCATAATGTAGATCAATTTTAAAAAAAGGAAATCTTCAACATTAAAAACTATACCTAAAAACTGTCAAATTAAATTTTTTTGTAAATCTGGGAAATTTTCGAAAATTACATTTAAAAAATGGTAGATACAGTGGAAAAATGTTTTGAATTTCGAAACTGGTATCTAAACTTTTTAAAAATTAAAAATAACCAACTACCTAATAGCCATCTTTAAAAAAGCGCAAACCAAAAATCATGTAAAAATCAGAAAAATTGAAGAAAAAAAAAATTGTACACTTAAAAAATAAGTGAAAAATAATTCTTTTGAAAACTAAAATTTTACAAAATTTGAAACATTATTAAACCAATTAATATACCTAATTATACCTAACAATTGGATTTTTTTAAACATTGTAAATACTATTAAAAAAATTTAATACTGAAAAAAATATAAACGTATTGTTGAGTTTGAAAAAGTCGAGTTTACGTAGGTATAAATTAAGTATGAAAAATTCAAAATTTATTTAGTAAATTCTAATTAGGTAGTTGATTTAAAAAAAAAAACAGTTTTCCAAAAAAAAATCAATTTGTCAGAATTTGAATTTTGCCCATTTCCTATGTTTCTAATTTTTACAAAATTTTAAAAATAAATTGGTTTTTTGAAAAACTAAAAAAATTTTTAAAAGTTTTATGCTTGTAAATAAATTTAAAAAAAAATTAAATACTGGTCAACTTGAAGAAAGATTTAATGATGGAATACATTATAATAATGCCCTTGTTTTACCTTTTTCGGCTCTTTAAATGTCTACCCCCCCCCCCCAGTGTTCATTTTATGAGAAAATAATATCCTATTTTTTATTTTTCCCCTAACTGAATTTTAACTCGTGCCGGGTCACCCTCGCCCTTTTTTGAAAAAATAAAAAAATCCATCGATTTTCAAAATCTTTCACTTCTTTGGAGATAACTCATCAAAATTGTTCCTTGTCATGAGAATGAACTCCCAATTTTTTACTTTCCCTCCAACTTGATTTCAAGTGGTACCTGGAGGCTTCCCTAATTTTTCAAAAAAATCAAAAACAAGAAAATTGAGCTAAATTGTTCTTTTCAGCATTTCAAGTTGTTGCATTTAAAAATGCAATTTTGCAAAAATTCCAATTTTTTGAAATTTACCTAATGAAAATAAAAATTTTCTCAAATTCAGTAAGGGTAGAATTTTGCATTGAAACAAATGGTAGCCTTTGTTACTTATTGATTATTTTGCAATTTTTCATTTTTTGAAAATTGCTGAAAATTAAAATTTTCAAGAATTCAGCCAGAGGAGGATTTTGTATTGGATCTTAGGGTAGCTTTTTTCATTGGTTAAATGCAATTTTGCAAAAACTCCCATTTTTTGAAATTTTCCGAAAATAAAATTTTTCTTCAATTTCATCTAGAGAAGACGGATTTTGCATTTTTAATTTTTTCAACTTTTTTCAATTTTAATTTTCTGATTTTTTTCAATATTTCATCTATTTTCCAATTTTCATTATTTTTAAAATATTTCATTCAATTTTCAATCAATATTTTAAGTTTTTTAATTGCCATTTTTTTTAATTGAAAATTTCTTCTGTTCCTTTCTTATTTTTCTCATTTTTTTAAATTTTTAATTTATTTATTTTCTATTCTATTTTCAATTTTTATTTTTTTCCAGATTTTAAGGGCCTAAAATTTTTTTTTTAAATAGATATTTATTCAATTGTTTTAGATCATAACTATTTTATTTATTTTCAATCTTCAGTTTTTCACATATTTTATATTCTTCAATTTTTTACATTTTCAAATCCTGGTTAAATTTTTAATCATTTCAATTTCATTTTGATTTCAATTTTTTTCAGCTTTTTTCAGTTTTTAAGCGCACTGTTCTCGTTTCTTCAAAGTGATAAACAAAAAAGTACGCGGAAAAACACGTTGTATGTGATTTGAATTATTTGATTTCTGTTATTTATTGTAAAAATTTCCAAATTCAAATTGAAATTCACAATAAATAAAACTAAAAAAATATTCTGCCTCTCATGACAAAATGTTGGATTGTATCAGTTATAAAAAATGCAACTCTTTAGATGATATCTTGGACTTCAGGAGTTGGTTTTTATAAAAATTCGACTGCAGCGCCATCATCTGCACCCAGCGGGATAAATTGGAATAACTCAGGTATCCGGCAGGGTACGCGGGACCCTCCTACCCGGAGTTGGGTATCTTTGTATAGGTCCAGTATCTATAATCGTTATAAAAATTTGACGAACATATAACGTATCGAAATGGAACGGAACCACGCTCTGCTACCATGTTGGGAAATCCGTTCTGACTTTAAATTGATCGAATACCATACTCGTACGAAACGAAAAAATAACGTGGACTTTTAAACGTACGTATTTATTACATACTTCTTTTCATAATGTATTACATACGACGAACGTAGATGAAACAAGACGAATGACGAATCAACTCGAGAAAATAAAGTACGAAAATTAAGAAAAACGCGAGAAACAATAGCCAATAAATTGCGTGCTACAAGCACTCGAAATAAAACTAAAAATGTACAATTTGTACCTAACCAACTATAAATAAAAAGGACCAATATCGTAACAGGGACAAAATAAATTTGTATTTTTTATATTGGAGTTGTGAAATTTTGCAGATCATCTCAATAGTAAAAATTTATTAAAATGAAAATTTAAAAAATCCAAAAATGAATTTTTTTTATTTTAAAATATCTTTATTTTTAACCCCCTCCCCCCCGCATTACGCAATAATTTTCAACTTGAAGAATTTTTTTCATGTGAAAATTTCTGGAAAAAAGGAAAAAATATGATATCAACAAATTTTGAAAAAAATACTGATTTTGGGTGGCAAATCCAAAAATCCGTATTTTTCGAACCACTGCAAAAAAATTATTCTCAAACTCTGGAACATTTTTTTGTGTGACAATTTTTGTAGGGAAAATTTGAAAAAAAAAACCATAATTCAACAATTATGGAAGAATAAAATAATCATGCTACACCCTCGGGTATAGGTATATGGTTAACACGTATCATTTTATGATTACGAGATCCCAAAATGAGCAGGAGTTTTGAAGAAATGGTAAAATTTAGCCAAAAGATGACGATACTTATGTGGGCAAAATTGGAGCATTATTGGATTTGGTAGAAGTGCGCCTATTACCTGAACTAAGAAAAGACAATGTACAAAAAATACCCAAATGGACTCACCCCACAGAATTCTGAATGAAAGGAAATAAACTGGTTACTTTCAATGCTGTGTTTTCAAAAATTTATTCAGGTAGACAATAAAAATGCCTCCAAAGAAGCCAAGGAAAAAAAACAGGCAATTTGACAACATTAGGTACATAGGTACCTTTAAACCGTATTTTATTATTTATGAAATTGATGGAAGAAGAATAAAATACATAGGTATTTGTAGATTTAGCAATCAGCGAATCAGAATCGTAATTTTGAATTTTGTTCATTTTACCAGTTGAATAAAATGAAATATTTTGTTTTTACAGGTGACACAATTACTTCACGCCTGATCATTTCAATTCCCAGTTCAACTTGAAAAGGTAAGCCTAATTTAAATTACACCTTGCGCAGTCACGTTTAATAATTTTTCAAATTCTGGGACAATCTCGGTCATCCCATCATCGTAGTTGGCGATAGACCCAGAAGTATAAAAGTAGAACATTAAGGAATCCAGCTGTAGTTCCGAGTCATCTCCAGTAGCCTTTGTACGTAATTGCCCATCTACGGGCAGTATCGGCACGCTTTTTATAAACTCGTTGAAGGGACACACGTATGTCAGTCCAGTCTTGGGGTCGTCGTTTGTGATCCGCTCCCAACTAGAAAATTGTTGGGATTCGTTACAAATTCGTTCCCCATCTAGGACGTGAATTGGATCGTTATGAATTACTATCGCAGCATAATACTTTTCATACTCGTGATCTATTAATTCCACTTCGACAACTCTGTATATTATTTTTGGGATTGGAATAATCTGATGATACTTGGTGTCATCTTGCAATAGGTATATTTTTTGTCGTTGATCTTGATCGATATCGGTTTCATTTTTTAACGTTAATACGTCGCTTGCACCAAAGAGCATTGTTTTTACTCTGTAATTAGGGATCTGGAAATGAATTGAAGAAATTTATTCTCACTTATTTTAAATTTTCAATCTGGCTTCTATAATGAATTAATGAACATTGAACATTTCAAGTACCTTACGAATTACTGCTTGCAAAAATAGGTCGACTTTTTTGAGTTGTCCTGCGATACTCTTCCAAACTGGTATCATGTTCAGACGGGAACAAGATGCTGCCTTTGAAGAATCTTCGAGATAAAAATACCACAAGGGAATTAGTTGCGACATCACCAACAAACCGTATGATTGACCATTCCATGGTTTGAGTTGTTCTAAATTGGGTAATCTTGTGTTCTGTGATTTGTCTGAAATTAAAGGGGCGAATTCAACGAGAATGAAGATTTTAATTTTGAAATTTGAAGCCATAGTTTGTTGATGAGATTGTAATAAATTAATTTCTGGTTAAAAGATCATACTCGAGTTACTATCACTTTCCGATGAAACGTATATTTTCATATCGATATTCCGTAAATTCTCATTTTCGCATTTGCCTTGTAACTCGTCATCGGTAACCTCCATTTTTGTCTTTTCACGATCATCATCACTGGACAACTGGATTTGCTTGTTGTCCCCTACGTAAGCAACGGATAGTACTGATTCCCAATGTGAATTCTATGAATCAGAGATGAACAGATCCATTAGTGAAAGGATCTAGATCCGAATCCAGATCTTTTGCCTCATTGGATCTGCAAAAGATCCAGATCCAAATCCTTTTTTGAGGGGTGAGGGACTTATATTTTTTGATTCATTTCTTTTGTTGTCTGTAAAGTATAAAATGAATTCATAACAAATAAAATCAACTTCTTAAAAATAATTTGGTCCAGTTTGTTATTGTTGGTTAAGGAGGGATACAAGCAACATTTTTATAATGAACCGGAATTATTTCTATGATGTCAATTATTTAAAACTCTGTCATTTGAAATTTTTTTAAATTTGTCCTTTCACTTCTTTCAAATTTTTAATTGATTATCTTGTTAATGAATTAATTAACACAGCTCGGAATTTTGAAATTTAATTCGAATTTAATTTAATTTCAGTCAATTTCAGCGTTGTTGGTAAACAAGACAGACAATTCGAAATTTTTAGCCCTGAAAAAGTATTCAAGTTCTCAATTTTGCAATATTTAATCTGTGAAACTAATGAAAATAAATCAAAAAGGAAGCCAAAAATACTAAATTTGAGTTTTTTTTTTGCTTTATTTTAATTTATTTCATTGATTAAAATATTGGAGAATATAGAGCACCGAGGAAAAGTTCATTTCACAGAGAAAAAACGATGAATTAGAGGGGGAAAAGTTTTTTGGATCTGGATCTGTGTTTTTTGAAAATTTGAGGATTTAAAGATCCAGATCAGATCCTTTCCACAGTGAAAGGACCTGATCTAGAACAGATCCAAAATTTAGGATCTTTGGACCTTTGGATGCAGTTTTCAAATTTCAAGATCTGGATCTGCCTTACTCTGCTATGAATGAGAAACGAGTGAAAGAATTGAATTGAAATGATCGCGATTCAAGGTAAATTTTACAAAGTTGCTTACGGGTTCACTCCCCATTTCAAAGCTCACTCCCTGCCTCGTTCAATTGGAAAAAAAAACAAACTGTAAAACGATTCACTCAGATGCAATAAAATAATACAAATGTAGAAACTGCTCATTCCGTTATCACTCTGGTAATTAAGGGAATTTACCAATTTTGAAGCACCATCGTTGAGAATGAGATTCTTCTTCGTATCATTGTGGATTACTTCGTAATTGCGCGTAATGTTTACCTGCGTAACAATTTTCAATTAAAATTAAAACTTTCATCACAAAGACGATATTTTATCCGAACACTTACTCGTCTGTAAAGTTGAGTCAAATTGACGTCATCCTTCCACTTCAACTTGTCTTGCTCGTAATAACAAAGCTGCAAGAAAATCCAAATGAAGGGATTTGATACACGAATTGATCAAACATCGCGACTCGACTGGTGTACAACACACGATGCCATACCAACCTCGTAGCCAATCTCATACAATTTGCTTTTCAAATTGTAAAGAATGCCTGGTTCCAGTGGCTTGTCGCAAATTTTCAACGTGCTATTTTCTTCGGATCGGTGAAAATTACGCAAAAATACGCTGTTTCCGGTGAGGGAGACTCGATCGTTGATTTCTTTTTCTTGTTTGGTGGAAGCTGGACAGGCGGTGATGTAGGATACGTTTGCGGCGTCGTCGACATGTATATCCTCTGTTGGCAAGTCTAATATGACAGCTGTAACAAAACAATAGGCGATCGTGATACAAGAAGTTCGCAGGGTATACGTATTTTGTCAAAGTTCCTACGTTCTATAGTATAAACCCTACTGAATGTAACCATATTTTGGTTGAACTCTTACCTGGGTAATTAGTCGATGTGAAGATGAACGATGACACCAATTTCACAAAATATAAAAATGGATTCATTTTTTGAAATAATCCTAATCGTCTCAACTTCTACGTTCCAGAAATGTCGGATTTGAACTGTTATTTGAAAGTATATGATTATAAGTGAAATGTTAAGTATATGTCGAGAAACTCTTATCTACTTGTAAGTTTTTGCTATGTAGATTGAGTGGCGTAATTGAGTAATTATTACTAAGTACTGTCGAATTTCTAATTTCGCAATCGAAAGATTTTCCTTTAACCGACGAATCTATCGAAATTTTTGGAAATGAAGTGAATGAAAATTAATTTTGCTGAATTATCACGTCCCAACTGGCTTCTGAAGGAGCTACAAATAATTAAGGAGAGGTGATCTACATTGTAGATATGCAATTTTTAATATGAGAGAAGAATGTTGACCCACTACCTATTAAGTGTTCTAGAGCCTGTATAATTTTAGTCATTTTTAATTCAAACATAAGATTGATGAGCTGATTGGAATTCTTTTAAACGATCATTAGAGTAGATGTTCAACTTTCGTAATTTTTATCAGTCATTTACTTATTACTTTTGTTGCCCAATGAAAAAGTATTAATTATAGATCAGATAGATCATTCGCTCTTAGTGAAGAAATAAGTCAGCACAAACCATTCAGCACACGTTTTCTTCCCTTTAGGCAATATTAGGTAAATCTCTTCTAATCAGGGGGAATTCGCTAGGTGACAAAATTTCTGGCCTCCTCAAGCATTTAATGAACTATTTTAACTCGCATAAAAAAATATTTCAATCCTGGAAACATCTCTTCCACCAAAATTGACACGGAGAAGCCTCTATCGAAAAGCCACAAACCTATTTTCGAAATTTTAAACACAGTTTTCAGATTATTTTAATAAAAAATCAAAAAATTGTTTTTCAACGAAATCGTTATTTTTATTTTATTTTTTTTGAAGAAAAATTTTCAAAGAATTGATTTTACACCAAAGGGAACATTTTTTGCGAGCATGCTCTCAACTTTGAAAATAAATTACAACTTTAAGTATTATTAATTTCAACACAAATTATTTATATCTATAGATATAAATTATAATAATAATATTAAATATTTTAAAAATCATAGGTACCTAATACCTATAGGTAAAAATTAAATAATTAATAAATAACAAAAAGAAAACGAGTTTTCATAAAAATCTTAGGTAGGTAATAAATTATCAATTTGAAACCAACTGTCGAAATTTCATGTCATTTTTTGGTCTCTGAATTTCTTATCATTTTTTTTTTAATTAATTTATTTTTTTAAATTTGGTCATCAGTAAGGCATACAAGTATACATAATACCTTCTTTATGCTAAAATTAATGCATTGTATACGTACATTTGATAAACATTATAAAAGTTGGAAATCTGTTTTCAAAATTTGATTTTTTTTCGTTAATTTTTATTTCAGATAAGTATTAGATGGCTGAAATTTTTTTATTTTGCCCATTTTCACAGATTGTGTAAGTCTAAGTAGTATCCGTGACTTTAGAAAAAATTGTGCCCAGTTTAGTTGTTTTTTTTTTTTTTTTTTTTTTTTTTGATTCTTAAGAAATCGCTACAAATGTCAAAAAAATATCGAGTTGAGTGTTGAGATTAATCCACCCTTGAACTTTAGACTCCTAGGTCATCCAGAAGGCGGTCGTGGGTTTCCAAAATGATTTCATTCGGATATTTTAAAAAAGTATTATGGAAAAATGAACGAATTTGGCGCAAATTGAAGTTGATGATGTATTTAGGCATATTGAGGTGCATCAAGTTCATTTTATATTTATGTAAAAATGCAAAAAAGTACTCCAATAAAATAGAGAGATTCGTCTTCAAAAAAAAAATATGACTTTTTTTTGCTCTCTTTTCTTAACATTTTTTTTTTTTTTTTTAAGAAAAAATTAAGGCTAATAATTGAGAGTATTTTTTACTAAAAATTTTAGTTTTCTTTCCTAAAACACAACAAAACAAAATTCTGGGTAAAAATCTAGAAATTTTTTTAGGGTGCGATTTATCGGCACATCCAAAAAGGGCGTATCCACGACAGGAATAGGGCGAATCACGGCAGGAAATTCTTCAAACGACAAAAATATTCATATCAACGACAAAAAAGGTGATTACAGACAACAACAAAAAAAATAACGACCAAAGTATGTAAAAAAAAGTAGCTACTTACGTACATTATGTAGGTATAAAATGAATTTTTTGAAGTTAGTCACTTTTGAAATAGGTAGGTAGGTAATTGTAATTTTTTTCCAAGACGTCTTTTCATATTTTGTAAAAACCGCGAACTATCTGAAAATTCAGAGACTGGTAAAACTTCACGAAATTTAAAAAAAGTGGTCCACTTCAGAAAACTAAAAACGTTTATAACAAAAAAACTAAAAAAGATAGTCTCGGATTTTGGTGTCAAATTTGGTCTCGTTTTTTTCTATTTTGGCCATCGTAAAAACATAATATACTATGCTAAAATAATTTTTGTAGGTGTTTGAAACCAAAAGCTGTTTTTGCACCGCGAGGCTGGTTGCGCTACGAAATTTTTTTGTGTGTCTGTGACGATCGGCTATATTTACGGAGAACCCTTGCTGCTTCATTTGCTCACCTTGAATTTTTACAAAGTCCAGTACTACATAAATACTTTATATTCAAAATTGGAAGGAAGAGAGGGAGGGATCCAATCGAAATTTTTGTAATAACTAAAAGTATTTATTTAAGTTCAAGCTAAAAATTTTGTTTGAAAATTTTTTCAATTGTGCCCCTTACCTCCCCTCAGTTTTTAATAATGTATTTTGAGTAAGTGTGAATAAGGTATATTATTCAAAATTGGTGGGGAAGGAGGGGTCCGATTGAAATTTTTGTAATAACCAAAATTATTCCTAGTACGTCAAGCTACAACTTTCGTTTGAAAATTTTTTCAATCGGGCCCCTTACCTCGCCCCTGTTTTTAATAATGTATATTTGAATGAGTTGGATTAACCAAAATTGGAGGGGAGGGAGGAGTCCAATGGCAATTTTTGTAATGACCAAAATTTTTCATAACAGTTTGAGCTACAACTTTGTTGCACAAATTTTTCAATTGGACCCATGACCCTTTCCTCTTCCCCCTTCAATTTTTAATTAGTATTTTGGAAGTGTTATGCAAAATAAGTGGAGAGAGAGGGGCTTTATTGAAAAAGTTTTCAAACAAAAGTTGTTCCTTGAAGTTCCACTAATACTTTTGGTTATAACAAAAATTGAGATTGGACCCCTCCCTCCCCTCCAACTTTGGATTATCCAACTCATTCAAATATACATTATTAAAAACAGGCGGGAGGTAAGGGGCCTGATTGAAAAAAATTTCAAACAAAAGTTGTAGCTTGAAATATTAGGAATAATTTTGGTTATTACAAAAATTTTAATCGAACCCCTCCTTCCTCACCAATTTTGAATAATATAACTTATTCACACTTACTCAAAATACATTATTAAAAACTGTGTGGAGGTAAGGGGCCCAACTGAAAAAATTTTCAAACAAAAGTTGTAGCTTGATGTTTTATAAATACTTTTAGTTATTACAAAAATTTCGATTAGACCCCTCCCTCCCTTCAAATTTTGAATATAAAGTATTTATTTAGCACTGGACTTGGTAAAAATTCAAAGTGAGGAAAATGAACACACTATGTGCACGCAAACCCTATTATACATAAACAAGTAGGTAACAAACCCATGGGGAAAAAAATCGTAGCGCAACCAGCCTCGCGGTGCAAAAACAGCTGCTGGTGTACTTGAAAGAATTATTGTAAAAAAATTAAAATATTTTGAAAAAATCAAAAAACAATTCAAAATTTTAAAAAAAATCTAAAATGAGTATATTATTGTATTGGTCAAAATAAAAAAGACGCGCAGATAATTTATACATATAATAAATCAAATTTTTAAAATTTGAAAATTTCTGGGAAAATACAAAATTATAGTAAAAACCTGAAAATTTCAAAAAATTTATTAGTTTGAAAGTTTTACGAAAATTTTAGCTAACAGAAAAATTGATTTTTCAAAATTTACTTGACTACATTTTGCCAATTTTTCTGATTTTAACAGGTTTTGAAAAAAAAATGCTTTTTTGAAATAATACGAAGCGAAGTAGGTAATAGGTATTAAAAATTTCATTTGATTAATTAATTTTTTTCAAAAATATATTAGTCAACTTGAAAAAATACGAAATTTGTAAAAATGTAGCTATAACCGTACATACACCTTCAACTTTATGAAAAAAAAAAACAACTTCGGATAAAATAATTGAATAATTTTTTAAAATTTTAAATAAGCAAGTATCATAAATTTTTTAACAAATCAAAAAATTTTTAAAAATTAAAAAAATAAGTGGAAAACGACTCTTTTGAAAACTAAAATTTTATAAAATTTGAAAAATTATGAAACTAAAATTTTTGAAAATATAACAATCGGTTTTTTAAAAAAAATTCAAATACTGATACCTATCAAAAAAATTGAAAACTAAAAAAATCTAAAAGTATTGTTGAGTTTGAAAATTTTTCAAAATTTTATACCTAAAATTATGGAAAATTCAAAATTTTTAGATAAACGTGAAATTTATAAAATGAATGAAAATTTAAAAAATACCTACCTACATAGTAAATTAATAGTTAAAAAATTTGAAAAAATTTTCATTTTTCCAAAAAAAATTAATTTGCCAAAATTTGAATTTTTGCCTATACTTGTGTTTCTAAGTTTTACAAAAGTTTTATGCTCGTAGGTAAATTTACAAAAAAAAAAAAATCAAATTACCTACTGGTCAATTTGAAAAAAGCTGGAATTCTAAAAAGTTTTTAAAAGTTTTATGCTTATGTAGATGAATTTCAAAAAAATTAAAATTATTGGTCAATTTGAAGAAAGCTGAAATTTTCAATGATAAAATATATAATGGTTTTAGGTCGTAAGTACCAACTTCCACTAGTTGGTTTCAAAATTCTTGTAAGGGTCACTTCACCTATTATTTACCAGACTATCCTCTTTGCATTGAAAAACTAGCCCTAGGGAAGTAAATACCTATTGTAAGTACAGTTTTAAGATTGCGTTAATTTTTATCTTCGATAAGATGAAAAATGTGATATGGCAATGGTAAGAATTTACTGGGTAGATGTATCTACTTACTTCGTCAGATTTTTTGATATTGATGGCGTATTAGTGTAATATGCATGGTTCGTTCTCTGTGCCTAATGAAATTCCTTTCAATACGAATAGCTCAGATGTAGTTTGCTGGTTTTCACTAAATGAAGAGTTATTTATTGCATCATGAGCGGTGTACTTGTATTTATTATATTTATTGAAATAACCGCGGTAATAAACGTATATGCGCTGGCAGATCCCAGCCAGCAGCTGCAGCAGCACGTCCAAAACGGGGATGAAAAAATCAAAAATGAGAACGTTGACAAACGAAAAATTGAAGAAGAGGTACGTTTTTTAAGTTTAATGAAAATAAATGATAGCCGTAGGTGATGAGAGAAAGAAAAATTTTGTCAAATTGTGAAACTTTACTTTCCTTCAAACATGCTAGCAGCGATACGAATAAATAAAAATTCCATCTCTCTCCAACAAATAGGTATTTAAAAATTCAGTTTTAAGCAGATTTCTCAACTCAAACCCGTGACTTTTTATTATTGCTCTAGTGCGAAAAGTGGCACGATATGTTTATAGTCGCCCTTATTAACATCTATGATGGGGTTCTATTGATTAAAGGCGATCCGATTTACACTGAACTTTCCTCCACTGGAAAAAACCCACTCCCAACGAAACCCCAAAAGCTAAACATATCAACACCATCAAGACCAACGAGCACAACAGTTTCTAAGGTAAAGGAAACTAAGCAAAAGTTGATTTTCTACCGCATGAGGTTCAGCCAAGCACCTGAAATTTTCGAATACATAGGGTTTTCGAACTGGCTCCAAAAACACCATTACGATTTCTTACACTCCCCGAAATTACTCTACCACAATTTCGAAAAAGAATTATTTTTACTAGATTCTTTCGATCTCATGTTAAATGCTACAGAAATAGCATTGAATTGCAATGACACGAAGTTGTTTTCGTTTGTGAAGATAGAGGATTTGCATGAATTCAAAGATCTGATCAAAAGGTATTCTATGGGTTTTAGGCCACGTGAATCACTTTTTCCGGGAAGAAATCGGAAGGTTTTTTTCAAAGAGAGCATGCGAGTATTGGAAATATTGTGGCGTAACAAAAAAGTCTGTAGTATTATTAATAGCCATTTAGGCGATCCCTTTAAAAATGGATAATCTTGTTCAAGCTACCAATGTTTTAAAAAAATGTCAAAAGCAAGCCTATCATTTTTATTCTCTCATGCAATTTTGAGCGTTGCATGACGTACGTGCAATATCAAAACACACACAAAAAATTGGAGAACTTGTAATTTTCAAAAATTTTAATTTTAATCAAAACTTTGAAAAATTTTACCTAAAAGGTGTATAAAAATTGAAAAAATTCTTTCTTAAAATCACTTATTGATCCAAAAACATTTTTATTTTCATTCTAGCTGATTTTTAATATTTTTCAAACAAAAGTTGTAAATCAAGATTCTAGAAAATTTTTTATAAATCATTATAAAAATTCTAATTGGACCCCGTACTCCGTTTCTAATTTTGAATAATTAATAGTACTTACTTAGATTCTTATTAAAATGAAAATTATTGAGGTGACATGGGTGAAGGTTTAATTGAAAAAAAAAAAATTAACCAAAGACAATCAAATTGTACTCATACCTACATTAAAATCGATGGAATAATTTCGCCCAATTTCTTATATCTTTGCTCCACTATTTGATCAAAAATTCAAAATTTCCAACCAATTGAAAATTTTTTAAAACAGAAGTTGTAGATTGAGGTCCTAGAAACAGTTTTAGTCTTTATAAAAATTTTGATTGCAGCCCTCCTTTCTCTTTTAATTATGTGTAATTTTTTTTATATATAATTTATGTATTTATTAGTACTATGAAGTAAGTTAATAAATTGACAAAAAATAAAAAAAATTGAAAAATGTTCACATGTTGTATCACTTGTTTTACGTATAACTGTTGAGTAAGTATAAAACAGTTGAAAAATTCATAAATAATTATGAAAAATTCCAAAGTTTTAGATGAACGAGAAATATGTAAAATTTATAAAAATTCCAAAATTATAATTATAGTATGTAAATTCTAATAAAATTAGTCAATTTAATTTTGTTCAGTTTTTCAAAAAAATAAAAAATAAAACTGAAGTTTTTAAAAGTTTAATGCTTACAGATAAATTTAAAAAAAAATTGAATACTGGTCAATTTGAAAGAAGATGAAATTTTTAACAATGAAATATATACCTAATGGTTTTAGTCTTTAGATTGTAAGTAAATAATTATTTTAAGTAAGTACATTTTTTCGATAAGATGAAAAACTTGATATGGCAATCGGAAGAATTAACTAGGCATATCTATTTCGTCGGATTTTTTGATATAGATGGTTCATTAATTTTGTGTAATATGTATGGTTCGTTCACTGTGCCTAATGAAAGTCCTTTTAATACGAATAGTTCAGTTTTAGTTGGCTGGTTTCGTTATATATGCATCATGAGCGGTGCATTTATATTTATTTTATATTTTATGGAAATGACCACGATAATGAATTCCTATGCGCTGGCAGGTCCTAGCCAGAAGATGCAGCAGCGTATTCAAAACAGGAATGAACCAATCGAAAATCAACACATCGACATTCTAGCCAAAATTAAACAATTGCCGGAAAACAGGGACAGAAGGAAACGAAAATTAGATGAGATTTTAAATCTCAACTGGAAAACGGAGGTACGTTTTTTATAAGTTTAATGAAATTATATAGCCATACATAGTGTCTTCATTTGATCAGTACCTCTTTCAGACAAGAAAATCGTTGAAGGGGTGCTAAGATTAAATGAAGACCGTGTAAGGATGAGAGAAAAATTTAGGCAAATTGTGAAATTTTACTTTTTTTTTCAAACATGCTACCTACCAGATACCAACCATAAATGCCCTTGATAACATCTCTCTCCAACAAGTATTAAAAAAATTTATTTAAGCAGATTTCTTAATTCGTACGACTTTTCAATTGTTTTAGTGTGCAAACTGGCGTAACAGATTTAGAATGTCCGTTATTAACATTTACGAAGGAATAAAACGGATTAAAGGCGACGGAAGTTACACTGAACTTTCCTCCACCCGAGAAAAAGCAGTCCCAAGGAAAAACCAAAAACGTCACACACCAACGAGCCTTTCAGTTTCTAAGATAAACGAAACTACCCAAATTATTACTCCCGCCTTTAGGGCGTTCATATTACCACCAACAATCGGCGAATCTTTTGGATATTTAAACTGGCTCGTAAATAACCGAGTACACTTTTTTTTTAATTATACAAAATACAACTACCAAAACCTGCAAGAAGAACTATTCTTACGACATTCCTTCTATATTATTTTTAATGCCACAGAAACCGCACTAAAATGCAACAATACGGAATTATTTTCTTTTGTAAAGGAGGAGGATTTGAATCGATTCAGAGATCTGACCAAACGATATTCTTCAGTTATTCGTCCAAATGTATTGCTTTTGTCTCGAAGAAATCGAAAGAATTTGATGAAACAGAGCATTGAAGTATTCAAGATACTCTGGCGGAAAATAAAAATCCGCAACATCATTATTCGAATGTTTGGCGAACCATTTGAAAATACATAATGTTATTCAAGCTGTCAGTTTTGAATTCAATTTTTTCAAAAGCAATTAGCCTACCATTTTTATTCGACTCCGTGTCAAATGATACGTGTCAACTGTCAAACGTCGCGTCTCGCAATCGTCTCTTTTTGACAAAACCTCTTCGACTAGTGTGTCAATCAGTACTTACACTGCCTCAAACATCCCCTCCGGCATAGGTCCCCTGTCAAAGTTATTATACACAAAAAACCAGGTAATTAACATTTATTTCGAAAATGAGTGAGTGGCATGATTTGACTCATCTTGAGGAGTGGAATAACATGAATTAGGTATTTAGATTTTTTGAAAATTTTATTTTTTTCCCACAAAAACGGCGTGGAAAGTATTAGAAAGAAGGGAGAAAGCAAATCTAGACAAAATCTAAAGAATGCTTTAAAGAAAGCATACCACTATCGACATCTATTTCTGTGCAAATTGCAAAAATTTTTCAATTATTTTAATGAGATCATTTAATATTCTTCAATATTCCATAAAAACACGTCAATTCGTCCATTTTTTCAAGGTTTTTTCTAGACACAGATAACATTTTTGTTCATAACACATGCAATACTTGATGTTTTTTCAATTCATGCCTTGAATGTGAATGCGGATAATAGTGCTAAACATTTTCAATCATTTACTCAAAATTAAGAAAATGTTAGTAACCTGGTTTTTTCTCTGTATACCCTTCATATAGGAGTTTTCTGCAGAGGAAAAAAACTGTTTTTCCTCAAAACAAACTAAAACATTCGACTTGAGAAAAAATTGAAAATTTTTCTTTTATTTAAAGAAGTTGAGAACAAAATGGAGATTTTTTTTCTCTGGAGCTACACACAGACGATTCATTTCTAAAAAAAATTGAAAATAAATTCAATAAAAACACCAGATCTATTCTGTACAACAAAAACTGCATTGGAATGCGATGAGGACTATATATTATTTGACTTTGTGTATGAAGAAGAAAAGGAATTATTCTTAGATTTGATCAAAAGAAAATCCTACGTATTTTCTGAAAGGTGGCGAAATCTTGTCCGTACTTGCTTGGAAACAAACGATTGACCAACGCATTATAAATCTGTTTGATCAAATCTAAGAATAATTCCTTTTCTTCTTCATACACAAAGTCAAATAATATATAGTCCTCATCGCATTCCAATGCAGTTTTTGTTATCAATCAATGCCATACCTCCTTACAGGTTGCATATTTTTAAAAATTTAAATAATGAAAATATTAATAAATAAATTAAATTTATATAAATTAAAGATGAATAAGCAACTAATAATTTACACATTCAATAGAATTTAAAAAAAAAAATTTATTTGAATTTAAATTTAATTTATTAATTAAAAAAATAATATATTTAATTAAAATAATTATTGTAAATAAAATTTTTATTAAATAAATAATTATTTTATATATCTTTTAATCAATGCCATACCTTCTTACAGGTTGCATATATTTAAATTTTGAAATTTTTGAAATTTGAAATTTATTTGCAACAATAATAATACAAACAGATAATACGCAACAGATTAACGGACCCCCTATGCCAAAAAGGCGAGCGGGGGCCGGATTATTATTATTTAATGATATAACAGAAACGTAATGAGTAAATAAATAAAAAAAAAAAAAAAAACGGTAAAAGAGAAGATCATCAGACAAACAAAAAACAATCGAAACCAAATATCAAATATATGAACGAAATGAAATGAAACCGAATAACCACGCATTGGTAGAATGAATAGAAAAACAAAAATAGACAAATAAATAAGAGAATAAACAAATAATCAAATAAACAGAAAATTTAATTTAAATAATGAAAATATTAATAAATTAATTAAATTTATATAAATTAAAGATGAATAAGCAACTAATAATTTACACATTCAATAGAATTTAAAAAAAAAAATTATTTGAATTTAAATTTAATTTATTAATTAAAAAAATAATATATTTAATTAAAATAATTATTGTAAATAAAATTTTTATTAAATAAATAATTATTTTATATATCTTTTTAATTGGAAATTAAATATACTTTTTATATATTAATAAAATATTAGTTAATAATTTAATTTTTAAATTAATTAAAAATTGATTATTTTAATAAAATAATAAAAAAATGAAAATTTAAATTAAATCAATAAAATGTCAATATATGCATATTATTTTAAATTCTTATAAATCATTTTTTTTTCATAAATCTATTTAATAAAATTTATATTTTAATTATTTAATTTAATTTAATTGGATTACCCCCAATATTTATATTTATATTAAAATGAATTTTAATTAATTTAACAATAAATAACATTATTATTTTTAATTTAATTTTTATTATAAATTTTTATTAAATTTTATATTATATTAAATTTAATAATTATTATTTAAATAAATTTAATTAATATAAAATTATAATAAAATTTTTTATTAAAATTTTTAATTATAAAAAATATTAATTTAAAATTAACATATTAAATAAATTTATAGTCATATATGAATTGAGAAATCTGCGTAAACGTTAAACAAGCTAGCCGCGAAAGGACTAGCTTCTAGTTTGCACTGCGAAGGTTAGGATTGAGCTGAATTTTTCGAAGTTCAAGGTCCCCTAATAATTATACGAAATTAGAGAGAAGGGAGAGGTCCAGTCGAAATTGTTATAATAACCAAAATTATTTTTAAGATTTTAATCTACAACTTTTGTTTGAAAATTTTTTTGATTGAACCCCTCCCTCTCTCCCTCCCATCCGTTTTGCTATAATGAATGCCTTTGTAGTGATAGGTATGCGAAATTATAGGAAAGGGAGGGGTCCAATCGAAATTTTTATAATAATTCAAATTTTTTCTAATATCCTAATCCATAACTTTTGTTTGAAAAAGTTTTCAATTGGAACCCTCATAGTACAGTAGAAATAAGCAAAAAAAATCCTCTACCTCAAACAAATTGCTACAGAAGGTTTTTGTGATTTATTCAGTAGAAGAGGGTCTACGCTATCACATAATAAAAATCCTTCCCGGTCCGACCCCCCTAAGTGACTTTTTTCGATGCCTCACCCCCCCCCCCCCCAAACCAGTTTTTGACTTCCAGTGGCCCACGGTTCAATTTTACGAAGAAAATCATCAGGACAAAAAATGTTCTACATAAAATTTCCGACAAATTGTTTTCTTTGATTTTTTCTGTACGAGTCATAGGGGTGGAGTTATGGACTCCCAAAGATGAGACCTAATAGAGGCAATGCATAAAGCACATGCATTCAATAGGGTGGAGTACAACAAAAAAAAAAAGGATTCCTCGGATTTTGACCAAATTCGCAGAGGTGATTTACTTTGAGTTGAGAACCTCCCAAAATAAATTTGAGCTCCCTACCTCCAAGGGGAGTGGAGCTAGGGGCTCACAAAGTAGGGTCACTTTGGAAGAAACCCCACTTTTTTGTCATTTTTCAGTAGTGCCACCTACATGATACCTCGAAAACACCACTAGAAAAGTGCTATTTGTGTTTCTACAACCCCCCAGACCATTGACCTTCAAATTTGATACCGAATTGTTCACCCTACCAGGGGGTTGAAAAGTTGCAGTCCGCTAAAAAACAAAAAAATCGGTAATTTCAAATTTCAAAAAATTGAAATAACGTCTGCTTGATTTAGCTTGGTACCAAAATTGAACTCAAAGGGCTCCTATTGATGCAAAAAAAGTATTTCGACAAAAAAAATTGAAAATTTTTCATAGCAGGATTGTCAACTTTCGATTTTCATAAATTATCAAAAATTTTCATTTTTTTTTTTGGTGAAAATTAGTTTTATAAAAATCGAAGTTGGCAATTGAGGTTCCATTCGAAAATCATATTTAAAAAAAATCATCGTTATTTCTTAGTTTGTTTAGAAGGTACCTATCAATTATCATGTTTTCCAATGTACAATGTACATTTTTGCATTTAGGTATTAAATTTATTTTTATACCTACTTATAATACATTACGTTAATTAGAATTATGATTTTTTTAAAATAAAATACTCGTATTATTCTTGGTGCTCGTGTAGTTCTATAGCAAGTGAAAGTTTATTGCACTCTTATCTCTATTTACATTTGATTAATGAAGAAACTACTGTATACCTTCGAGGCAAAATCTTGCTGTGAAGGAATTTTTGAAAAATTTTCCAACCATGAATTTTGTGATAGTTTCAAATTTTAATAATTTTTGAAAAATGAGAATTTCTGTTGAATCGCATTTGATTATTGAAAAAAGCTAATGTACTTTCATGGCATCAGGGCGAAATCCCACCATGAAGGGATTTTCGAAGATTTTTCAAATCATCAATTTTGTAAAAATTTTCATTTTTAGTAATTTGTGAAAAAAGAGTTTTTTCCAAATTGCATTATTAATCAATGAGAAAAGCAACAAAAAATCCAATGTAAAATCCTCCTCTGATGAAATTTTTGAAAAAAAATTCAAATCATAAATTTTGTAAAGATTGCATCAGTAATTAATTTTTGAAAAATGAGAATTTTTGCCAAATTGCATTTAATCAACAAAAAAAGCTACCATAAGATGCAATGTATAATCCTCCTCTGACTCTGACGAAATTATGGAAAAAAATTTAAATCATCAATTTAATAAAGATTGCAAATTTCAGTAATCAGTAATTTTTGAAAAATGATTGATACCTACGTAGTTTAAAGATCTTCGTATTTTTTCAAATAAAAACTTACTAAAAATTTTCAACATTTTTTTTTTGATGATCACGAGTGTTGAAAAAAGTAAATAAAAATGGAAATTAAGACAAAATTTGAAAGAAATAATAACTTTTCTTTGGCCTAATACATAAATTGAGAAAACATATTGTAATTACAGTAAAACCTCCCAATAATGGCACCTCCAAACAGCGGAATACTCTCAATAGCGGACGATTTCTCTGGTCCCTTCGAGTCTTATGGGAAAAATACATTACAACCTCCGAGTAACGGAATTTCTCAACAGCGGACAAAAATCATCAATGTACGTAAAATTTTACGCCAAAAATACACGATTCTCGTAGTTTTTGCATGAAATTATCAGGCAGATATGATAAGAAGTAACGAAAAGAAAGGGAATAAAATGTTTCAACCGAATGCAATGTACATCGAAGCGACGTAATCAAAATATTTTGAAGATTTGAGAAAAATTTGAACTCTTGCATTGAACTCTTGTATCTGATAAATTTTTTGCAAAAAGTAGACTAATAGAAAATAGTAAAAAAAAATAATAATACGAATAACTCCAAAAAAATTGACCTGTAGAAAAAGTTAAACGCAATTTATTTGAAAATTCCGAATTTTTAAAACCCTTGCCAAAAATTCATTTTTTAACATTGAATTTAACATTTATGTGACATTTTCACCTGCTTTCAAAAAGCATGGTACAACTGGGCCTAATAGTTACGATTTTCATATTAGTTATTCATTTGTGAAGTTCCAACAATAAAAGTATTCAATCAATCATTTATGTAGATACATTTGATATCAAGTTTGCTATGCTTCTTAAAATGATTAAAAAAAAACAATATTGTCAGGTGGCATGCACCATGCACATTTACGCATTCTCCTGTAGTTCTGCACTGGCTTTAGAATATCTTATTTCTTATTTGTTCCTTACCCATGGCATGCACTGCTCGCGTCAAGATACCAGACCAGCTCGTATAGCAGAAGAGTGTTATTCGTGAGACTCTGTAAAAATAATGTTTGTAAGGTGTTTTCAAATGTTTCGTCGTGCAAAGTAAGTAAATAATTATATTTTAATAGATAATAAATTATTCCTACTCCAATATCAATTATTATTTAGAGTTGGTAGTTGAAATTAATGTTACTTAACCGTCCAACAAAGTATTCAACTTATTTTTATGGATTTTATTCTGCTCTTCTAAAAATGAAAGGTTTGATTATTTGTTAGGTTGTAAGAGTTAGATTCTATATCATTTTAAAAAGTTTTTAGTTTTTAAATATCAAGTTAAAATCCATTATTTTCTGGTGTAGTGAAAACCACGGCCTATTCCTTGTTCACAATTTTTGTATAAAATGCAGTACCTCTAACATAAGTAGAGTTTAGTCTGATTCAAGAAAATGTTACCGGAATCCTCGTGGTTGTAAACTGGTTTGCAGGAACAACAAGTGATATGAAGTAGAAGCAGGAGGGCATTTTTCAGTTGCATTAGTGGACGGGGTAAGGTGAAAATAAGGACAATGTAGCATAGCATAGATGCTGGAAAGAAGTGAGGAATTATGGATGTTGAGAATTGCGGAAGTGGGGTAAGGTGAATGATGGACCCTATTGTAGTGTACCTACCTATAATGTCTTGGATGTTCCGTACAAAAAAAATCATTCTATATCGAATCACTTGAGTATGAGTTTCACGAGTTCTACATTTTGCTTGCCCATTTTTTTACATGTATCTACACAGAGTAGAGGTACACGTAGAAAATACCCTTGAGGGACAAAAGCAGTGGATAAAATGCCTTAAAAAATTTAAAGTAGGTAATCAAAATTGGGGCTCATTAAGAAACGGATTAACGGTTCGTAAAAAATAAAAATTCTGGGAACCGGTTCGTAAAAAAAAATTCATTTGATCAAAATTTGAAGAAAAAAAATCCTCGATTTTCTCAGTGAAATTATTCTTATTTTTCAATTTTGAAAAAAAATTGTCCAGGGCCTATTCTAACGTGCTGTTCCGCCCATTTTGTGAAGCTACAAAACAAAAGGTGTGCAAAGTGTGCAATTTAAAATTACTTTGTGCAGCTAAAAATTAATTTTTGGCAAAAACATCTTCAAAAAATATCTTTCAAGTAAAAAAATCTCTAAAAAATATAATTTTTTTCGACAAAAAGTCTTGTAGGAATAAATTTTTCTTAACAGAAAAAAAACTTCAAAAAATATTTTTTTGACAAAACATCGTCAAAAATTTTTCTGAAAAGAAACTGAAAAAAAAAATTTTGACAAAAAAATTTCTGATGAAAAAATCTTTGAAAAATATTTTTTGACAAAAAATCATTAAAAAAATAATCTTAAAAAATATTTTTTCGACAAAAAATCATCAAAAAAAAATTCAGAAAAAATTGACCAAAAAAATTTCCTGATGAAAAAATCTTCGAAAAATATTTTTTTAACAAAAAATCTTTGAAAAATCTTCAAAAAATATTTCTTTGACAAAGAAATATTATTTGACAAAAAAATTAACCTTTTATAATCTTTTTAAAAAAAATTTAACAAAAAATTGAAAAAAAACTGACCAAAAAACTTCCTGATGAAAAAATCTTCAAAAAATATTTTTTTGACAAGGAAATATTTTTTTGATAAAAGAATCAACCTTTTAACATCTTTATTGACAAAAATTTTCAAAAAAATTTTTCGACAAGAAATTGAAAAAAATTGTCAAAAAAAATTTCTGATGAATAAATATTCTAAAAATATTTTTTCGACAAAGAAATTAACAAAAAAATCTCCAAAGAATATTTTTTTGACAGATGAGAAATATCTTTTTGACAAAAAATCTTCAAAAAAAAGTTTTTTTGACCAATAATCCTAGGTATCATAAATTTATTTTCCAAGGAAATATTGATTTTTTTCAAAAAATACCTTTGTCTGAAGATCAGTATAATATCTCTTACAAAAAAATTCTCTTGTCAAAAAATCTAATAGGTAAGAATCTATTGGCAAACATTTTTTCATAAAAATTTATTTTTACAAAAAAATCATAAGTACCTACACTCAAATACTTCTGTGATTCTGCGTTTGATAGTTTAGGATCGAGGAATTTGTAACTCGCAAAGAAAAAATTCTAATAGCCGAAAAAAACAACGAAAAAAACAAGTTTTTTTTTTGTTGAAATTTAGTAAAAACTATATCTACCTAAATTAAACACACGAAAAATTTTCATTTTGAAAAATAATTTTTACTTTTTTCCCTCGAGAAATTTTTTGCATGATTTTAACGTGTTTGTCAGAATTTTCTGAATTCCATCAGAATTTCACAAGTGATGGTTTCACCCCCCCCCCCCCCTCCCAACCACTGGAGCTAAACGTGAAACTCCAAATTTTCGTTATAATAGGTCTTGCTCTATATATAAAGAAGGCTGTCATTTAAAAAAATAATAATTAGGTAATTTATTGACAAATGTTGTAAAGAAAAAAAAATCTTTCAATTTCGAAAAAAGACATTTCTTTGAAAAAGAAAATTTCTCAATTTTATTATTTTTCTGAAATAAAAATATTAATTCAAATTATTAGGTAAAAAATCTTTCAATGTTTTCTTTCTTTCTTTTTCTTTTTTTTTTTTGAAAATAAATTAGTAAAAAAATCTTGAATTTCTTAGAAGAAAAAATTTCTTCTTTATTTTGGATAAAATCTCTCATTTTCATAAGGAAAAATTAAATTTTTTCAAATTTTTTTTTTTTTTTTAGTGGATCTCAGTTTTAGGAGGGAATATTTTTTTCTTCAAATTGAAAACAATCTCTTAATTTTCTTATTGAAAAAATTTCACATTCTCGTAGAAAAAAGACACACTTTTTTCAATTTTCTTGGGATAAAAAATTCTTACCTTAATTTTTTGAAGCCGTCTTTTGAAAAGCCTTAGTTGAAGTATTTAAATTTTTTTTTGAAGAACGAAATACCTACGTAGGTTTAAAAAAATTCTTAAGGTACTTTTTTTTTGAAAAAAATCTCTTTTTTTGTTTAGTATGAAAAAAATGTAAACTAATTTTAGAAAATAAATTATCTTGATTAGATTTATAGTCAAACGTTTAGTAGCAAAAAATCTCATATTTTTGGGGAAATTTTTTTCAATTTTAACATCAATGCGATGATTTTGATTTTAGGTTCAACGTTTGAATCAAGAATCGAATAATTGAACAGTGCACTTTTAAAATGAGTGTTAACGAATCGAAGCGATTGGTTTTCCACACGAAAGTACCATCCTTAACAGAGATGAGTTGCTATGCAATTGGACTAGAATATCTACGTGGCGAAGTAGTCAAATGTTGTAGTTCAAACGAGGTGAGATTATTTCGCTGCTTCTACGAATTTAAAGACGAGTGTGTTCATTACATGAGAGCAAATCTGAGGGTAAATGTGATGGAAAGAATTCCAAAATTTGTCAAAGAAATGATTGATAAACACTTTGAATCTTTGAAAGTAGAGCTGGAAGACTGGTTAAATTTTCACTTTTATCAAGTATTATGGCATTCCGTTCACTACGAAGCCGAACGTCGTTATCACGCATCTGCTGTCGCATATTTAAATGATCTGATTTGGTTTCCCAACGGCACCATCGATTACACAAAAACTGCCAGAAATTTATTACGTAGTAACAAATTGACCGATTTGGAAAAGTATAGGATCGCCTGTGCTTATTGCTTCGAAGAGGAAATCAATAGACTCGGGCCATCGTGCGTGGATTTGAATTATGGAGAGAATATCGGGAGCGGCTTCCTAGATGATTTCTGGTATGAGCGAGTACAGAAGAAAATATCTAACGAGGAATTGCCAGCCATAGATTATGATTACCACATAACAGATGGGTTGGTGCTTTCTACTGAATGCAGAAATTGGTGGGCTGTAGAATACTTTTTGAATAATTTGCAGTCCGATGAAGTTGTAAATTTAGTAAGTGATGTTTGCTGCGCTGATCTTAACGCAATACAAATGCTGTATTGGCTACCAACACTTGGTGATGATCTAACACTTGAAGTATTGAATGCTTGTGGTCATATGCTAGTTCGGCGTTTGATACGTTATCCCAAGTATTCTATGCAAACATTACAGATTTGGTCGTATATAAAAAGTACAATTTCCGAAAGCCATTTTCTAAATATGATCATAGGGATTCACCGTGATAATGTTCTTTGGGGCAAATGTGGCAAATCAGATGATGGTAGTGTAATTTTGTACGATGAAATATTGAAAAGTACTCCTGATGAATTGAAATATCCAGTATTAAGTCGTCTCACTGATACTGACCACAAGTTCACGTTTGATTTCTTTCACGATCATAAAGGTTGGCCTGCGGAAGAACATACCTATTTTGAGTTTCCAAGAGATTTTAGAACGATAATTGCAACGTTATTGAATGCGAGTTTTGAGCAAAGAAATAAATTTTGGAAGAATAATTGGAAAAATTTACTATGGGGATCTACACCATTTCATTTGAACGAATTGATGAGATTATGTTTCAACGATGAAACAGAAATAATACAATTTAAGGAATCTAATTTCATTATTTACGACAATATCAAAAAATATTGTATCAATCTCGTTCACAATGGCAAATTTACCGAAATGGATAATTTTTTAAACTTTTGTACTTCCAATGAACAAACAGTTGTCGATCTGAGAAAAAAAATTATGGACGATCCGCTGCGATGGTCTAATTCAGCAAAACAGTACAAAAAAGGCAAAGGTTTGGTACAATATGCCAGCTCTTTTGATAGTAAATTTGAATTCGTTCAAGACGTATTGAATGATAACGAATTGTTGCTGGCTAAAGAGTTCGTCATATTATTCTCATCTTGCGATCAAGATTTGTGTAAGTGGAAAAAAATATTGGTAGATTCCCTTCGCACACATATAGTGGAGAAAAAATTCACCAAAATAATTTCTGATGTAGAATGGGTGTTGTTTACTGATTGGCTATTTGCCAATAGAGAAGAAATGTTGGATTTCAAGAAGTCGTTACCTATGGGTGAAATGTTTGTCAAGTCATTATCGAGCAGAAGCCCCCCTCAATGCGACGAATATGGTTCTTGTTTCATGAACTACTTCCTGAAATGGTATTTTTTCCTGCATCCTGAAACTGCAAGCCATTATTTGCTGATTAAGAACTGTCTTGACCTCTCGATTCAACGGTCTTGTGAATTTCATACGTCCTTAGACGTTGGGTCAGTTAAAATTGGTTATGACCAATTTTGTAAGCGCGAGTTGAAAGAATGTTTCAGTCGCGTTAGATACTGACCTTTTCGAAGATTCGAATTAAAATTCTTTAAAATAGCCTATTTCATATTATGTATATTGTATTGTACTTCCTCATCTGTTGGAATGTTTTTTTATGTTAATATAAGTCCAATTCGGGTATCTTGAGAACATTAATTTTCAAACATTTGTGTAAGTATCCTTCAGTTATCATTTTATCATCAAACTTACCTATGTATACTTATCACTAAAACAGAGATTGCTTGAGCTACGATTATTTGTGAAAATAGAAAATTTTGTTACCTACCTTGAAAGGTTCTCTTATCATAGGCTGATCACCATTTACCCCCTAATTAAAAACGTGTTTGTCCTTATTTTAAATTTTAATTAAACTGATGGCGGAATGAACACTGCAGATTTGAAAAAATTGGCAAAATTTTTAACATATAAGTCTAGTTTGATACTGTTGTTTAGTGTTTACGTGGAAGTGGAATCTTGTAAAATTTTACTGAGATCAATATCACGTAGATACTTGATATTCAAACTTGGAAGGGAAGGGAGGGGAAGGGAGGGGTCCAATCGAAATAACCGAAATAAATTATTTTCACGAAGGAACCTCGTCAACTGTCATTTCCGATTGAGCTGAAATTTGGCTCAATGAAAGAACATACCACCTAGACCTAACAATCAAATTTTTAGCTGCCGACCTTGATTTTTCGATTTTTGGCGAATTTTTGAAAATGGCTAAAACTATCTCCAAAAAAACATTGTTTGAAAAAAATTGTAAATTTCAAGATATAATCCTGAAAATCGGTTTGTACACTAAAGTCGACCTCCCGAGTCGATTGGCACAATTTTCGAAGCGATCTGGCGCCTCCATAAAATGTTGACTTTTGCCATATGGAGAGATTCCACTGAGCTGGAGAAAAGTCAACTTTTTCTGAAGGCTCCAGATTGCCTCGAAAATGGTGCTAATCGACTCGGAAGGTCAACTTTAGTGTACAAACCGAGTTTCAGGATTCTATGTTGAAATTTACAATATTTTTTTTTTCAAAAAATAGTTTTTGGAGGTGGTTTTGGCCATTTTCAAAAATTCGCCAAATATCGAAAAATTAACTTCGGCAGCTAAAAATTTGATTGTGAGGTCTGGGTGGCATGCTGTTTCAGTGAGTCACATTTCAGCTCAATCGGAGGTGACGAGTGTGCGAGGTTCCCTGGTCAGGATTTCAATCTACAACAAACTTGTGTATTGTTTGAAATTTTTTCAATTGAACCGCTATCCCTTCCTTCTAATTTTGCATATTAACTAACACTTAATGTGGCCCAGAATTTGATACGTTTTCAATAATTACCTTAGTGTTCTCAAATACCCAGGTTAATTGAGCTTATTTTTATATTGAAGTAGGGGATTGCGATTGTGTTTCCATTCGAAAATCGTATTTTAAAAAAAAAATCATCTTATTTTGTTTAGTAGGTACTAGGTAGTAATTATTATCATGTTTTAAAATGTACATTTTCACATTTAAGTACTCAATTTATTTTTATATGTACTTACTTATGAATTGATATTACGTTAATTAGGATTATGATTTTTTTAATAAATATTATTCTTGGTGCTCATGCTCGTGTAATTCTATAGCGAGTGAAAATTTATTGCACTCTTGTCTCTATTGCATTTGATTAATGAAGAAACTACTCTACCTTCAAGGCAATAAAAAAATCTTACCCTGAAGAAATTTTTAACGATTTTTCTAATCATGAATTTTGTGATAAATTCAAATTTTAATAATTTTTGAAAAATGAGAATTTCTGCCGAAACGCATTTGATTTATGAAAAAAGCTATTGTACTTTCAGAGCCAAATCCTATCCTGAAAGGATTTTTGAAGATTTTTCAAACCATCATTTTTGTAAAAATTGCCATTTTTAGTCATTTTTGAAAAATGGGGGTTTTTTGTCAAACTGCATTTAATCATACAAAAAAGCTACCATACGATCCAATGTAAAATCCTCCTGCGATGAAATTTTTGAAAAAAATTAAAATCATCAATTTTGTGAAAATTGCAAATTTCAGTGATTAATTTCCGATAAATGAGATTTTTTGCCTAATTGAATTTTGATTACCTAATGAAAAAAGTTACTATACTTTTAGGGCAAAATCCTACTTTCATGGAATTTTTGAAGATTTTTCAAATCTGAAATTTCAAATTTTAATAATTATTGAAAAATGAGAATTTTTTCCGGATTGCATTTGATTAATTAAAAAAACTAACTGTACGTTCAAAGTAAAATAAAAAATCTTACTCTGAAGGAATTTTTGAAGATTTATCAAAAGCATGAATTAAGTACTTCAAATTTTGATGAAGTTGAAAATTTGACAATTTTTGTCAAATTGCATTTAATCAATGAAAAAAGCTACCGTAAGATTAAACCTAAGATGCAATGTAAAATCTTCCTTCGACGAAATTATGGAAAAAATTGAAATCATCAATTTTATGAAGATTGCTAATTTCAGTAATTTCTGGAAAATGATTGATAGGTATGTAGTTCAGAGATTTTCGTATTTTTCAACAAAGGATGCTAAAACCCATTTTGGTTACTAATTAGTCAAGAAATCTATCTTGAAAAAAGCAATACTTTGAACTTTGATTGCAATCCCTTGAAATTTCATTGCTTAATTATTGAAAAAAAAAATTAAATTTTCAGAAATGTAAAAATACTTTATTTCAAAATAATTTTTGTCAAGGATGAAATTTTTTCTTCTGAAGTTTGAATGATCGATTCTTTAAAAAAATAAGTTCCGATCTTATCTTCAAAAATGAAAACTTTCACTTAAAAATAATCGTTTTGCAATGTTAAAAATATAACGATTTTCGAAATCTTCTTCTTTGAAACATTTTTTGCATCTCTAAATGTTTATAAATGTAAAATGACTTTTTTTCATTTTTGAAATTTTTTGTAATCTGAAGTTTGACTGTATGACTTTTAAAAAAAAATTGTTTTTCTGAATTTTCAGCAATGAAAAATTGGACTTATGAATGGAGTTTTCTACATTGAAAAAAAAAATGTTTAGCACCTTTAACGAAATCTTTAAAAATTAAAAAATCGAACTTCAAATTCAAAAATTTTTTGAACCCATGAATTTTTAGAAATGTATAAAATTCAACTTGAAAATGGACCTTTTCATGTTTGAAATTTTTTATAATTTTCTAAAGTTCGCCTGTTGTATTTTGAAATAAAATTTCGTATTTTTCAATCTTCAGAACTGAAAAATTACCCGTCAGAGTAATCTTTGATGCGTTTAGAGTTTCATTGAAAATTTTATGGATCTGTCTTTAAATCTTTAAGTAAAGACAAATTCGATTCAACTCTCGAAAAACTGTCATAAATTTTTAGCATCGTTATTTAAATTTTTATAAATACAAAATTTATCAATTTTTTCAAGTAGAATTGCTCAATTTTCGAAAAAAAAACAAAAAAAAAACTGGTCCACCAAATCTTTAGAATAAAGAATTGAAAAATGTCATGATTTTTGAAAAATTGTCAAAATCTTCAAAACTTGAAAATTGGAAAATTACTCTTCAAACTATCCTCGTTATGTTTTTAAAAAAATCAAAAAATTCGAAATCTTTGTAAGTGCAAAATTGAATTTTGTATTTTTTTTTAATATTTTGATTATTTGATTTTTGAAAAAAGTCATTATTTGAAAGGCAAAAGAAAAATTTTGGTTACTTTTTTCCATTATTTTGGTTACTATTTTTGAAATTTTAGGTTACTTAAGTTATTTTCATTTTTTCAAATTTCGCTCCAATGCATGTGTTGGAGTGGTGAGGAGGTCGAAGAGAGAATGCCTACTTAATACACTCCGCACTCAAGTGGACACCCACGAGCGCAGGAGAGGAGACTGTTCGAATGGTCTAACACGATGAGGATAAAATTCACGTACGAGTTTATTCAGACAATAAGTGTACTTGAGGTGTACCTACTAAGCTCTCAGTTTACACAGTATATAAGCATGGTAGCTGTTTGATGAGGATTAAATTGAAACATGTCCTTATTAAGTACCTAGGTAGACAGAATATAAAATCGTCGATTTGTGATCTTACACGTTTTAGCCTTTTAGGTACCTACGACGACGTGTTTATTATTCGCAGGATTTACGACGAAGTCATTCCATATTCGTCGGATATTCTTGTAGTTAAATCCTATAAATATCGAATCGCCAAGCGAAATATAGTTGAATTCGATATTACACGAAAGGGGAAATAAGGGAAATATGACAATATATCGAAATCGTAATAAAATAGGAAACATATCCTGATATCCTACTGCCCTCGTACAGCCTCGTGGCTCGTAGGATACCGCTAGGTAATATATTTTATCGGAGCTAAGATGAATATCCTTAGCCATTTGTTGGCACGATTTCTACATCTGTATTTTATACGATTCAATTTTTTCTTCATTTCGCCATTTCACGTTACCGGAGAGAATTCGCTGTTTTCTTTCGTTGCGTTGCAATAACGTGAAATCGTAAAGCATTTGTAATGTACTTTGAAAAACTATTCCATTCTGCGAGTTTTGGCAATGGCAAACTTCAAATTGAAACTAGCTACTGTTCCGGTTTTATTTATAAACCGCCTTGATACGAGAACGAAATGCTTTCTTAACATACGTCGACGTTTTCATCTTTAGTTTGAATGATTACCACGGTTTGATTTAAATTTCTACACTCGAACTACCCCGAAGGACATTTACCAAAGTATCTGACTTCAATCAATGTCCTATAGCTTCCTTCTTATGTACATAGAAGGGTGTGAAAGTTGTTCCACGCGTTTCTTTTATTCTCCCTATAAAGCTGACGAGTTCTATACTATTGCAACTTATTTATTACTTTTTAAAGTTTTTTATTGCATTTACTAGCGGATTGTTGTTTGGAAATTCGTATATTATTGGCGGATAAAAAATTGCCTCGTGTGAGGAATTTAATGAAAAAATTGTATACCGAAGACCAAAGATTCGCTGGCGTTTATTTAGCGTTTAGAAAAGTTTCAACATTTCCATTCAAAGTGTCCGATTAGGTCTGTATAATAAAACATGAGAAATAAAAATTATTCGATTGGAATTAATAGGCTTGTTTGTTGGTTCGACATTTTTGGCCAAATTTTTATTTAAAAAATGATAAATATTGGGTTATAGGCTCTGATTTAGGAGTGAGGGAATTTATCATATTTTTGAACTCCTAGACCATAAAAATGAAAAATGAATATCAACAAGGGTTTGTGATTTGGAGAATATATAATGGAGTTCTGCACTAACAAAAAACTCATGTGCAGCATGGTGCCAAAATTTGAAAATGAAGGAGCTGCATAGCTTTAAATATTGATGTTACGCCGAATTTGTGTAATTGCCGAATGCGCGCAGTAGGCAATTTTTTTGCCGAATACACGCAGTCGGCAACACCGTTGCCGAATGCGTGAATTCGGAAAAATTTAGCCAAAAAATTGCCTAATGCGTGCAATCGGCATAAAAATTTCAAAAAAAGCGCGCGAATTCGGCAACGATGGTTTTTCAGTGCTTTAAACGTGACTGTGTAGTATGATGCGGCCCAAATGTATATAAAAAAAACAAAATTGAAAATTTTCAGGTTCAACCCCCCAAAAAGTTTCCTTTTACCATAAAAAATGAATTCTAAATTTTTTTTGATTTCCATTAATATTTAGAGGTCGCTCAACCCTGTTGAAAATTTTGATACCTATCAAGGGGTTTCGGAAACTCGCCACCTCCGATTTTGCTGAAATTTAGTTTACTGAAAGAGCATATCACCCAGACCTAAGGTCCAAATTTTGAGCCGCCGTAGTTGATTTTTCGATTTTTGACGAATTTTTTAAAATTGAGAAAATATCCCATTCTATTAATTTTTTACAAAAAAAAGTAAATTTTGAGATACAATTTTAAAAATCTGTTTACACACCAAGTTTGACCTCCCGAGTCGATTGCAACCATTTTCGAAGCTATCTGGGGTCCCCACCCAAGGTTTCTACTACGCTTTTTGGATTGATTTTAGTGCTCTAGGGGAAAACCCAACTTTTAATTTTATTTTTTAATGGATTACAATACCTCAATGTTTTTATTTCACTTTTTATTTTATTTGCAAAGATCTCAAGTCACTCATTTCATACATTTACCCTGGAAAAAACATTGTTGCCGAATTCGCGCACTTTTTTTCAAATTTTTATGCCGATTGCACGCATTAGGCAATTTTTTGGCTAAATTTTGCCGAATTCACGCATTCGGTAACGGCGTTGCCGACTGTGTGAATTCGGCAAAAAAATTGCCTACTGCGCGCATTCGGCAATTACACAAATTCGGCGTCACATTGATACTTTATCAAGCGAAATCGTTTGGAAACAGTACTTTTGCTTTCATTTTAAAAAAAAATTATTTCTAAATGTTTTGAAGAAAAATATTCAATTAAAAACATGGGTACATTTTTTTCAAATTTTTGAATAAGAAATGTTTCAATTTTTTTAGACAAGAATAAAATAATGTTGTTTTTTTTGAAAAAAATTGTTATAGGATGAAATTGCTCATTTTTAGTGCAAAAAATGTCAATTTTTTGAAGAAAAAAAAATCCTATTTTTATTTAGAATGAAATCTCTCATTTTTGAATAGAAAAATTCTCAGTTATTTTGGGGAAAAAATCTTGAGTTACTTTCGAATTTTTGAAAGAAAAAAATGTACCTTATTCATTTATTTTTTGTAAAAGAAAATTTCTATGAAAAAAAAACACCAATCTTTTTTCTGGAATAAAAAAATTCTTTTTTTATCTACGAGTATGTGGAATTTTTTTTCGAAAAAAATTGTCAATTTCTTTAGAGATAATTTTTTTCTGTTCACAATGAAATCTCTCATTTTTGAAGAAAATTTTTTAAATTAATCTCATTCTCAAAAAAAAAAAAATTTTACTGAATTTTTGATTTTTTTGAGGAACATTTTTCGAATTATTTTTTGAAGGAATAATCTCTTGATTTTCTTATAAAAGAAAATATCACATTCTGATGAAAAAAAATTAAATATTCGTTTGCTTGAAAAGAATTCTCTTTTTTATGTGGAGAGGAAGTTTTCATTTACAAAATAAAATCTAAAATGTTTTAACGAAAAAAATTTCCAATTTCTTGAAAAAATTTTTTTTTAAATAATTGAGCAGAAATGAAGTTTCTCAATTTTTCAGAAAATAAAAATTTCTCGAATTTTTGGGGGAAAAATCTTCCAATTTTTTTTGGATATTAATTTTTTTATGGAAATCTTACATTTTTGTATAAGAAAAAATCGTCAATTTATAATATACCTATTTACATAAATTTTTTAGAGATTTTTTTTTCTGTTTGGAATGAAATCTCTCATTTTTGGAGATTTTTTAAAAAATTAATCGAAATCTCAAAAAATAAGTACCTACCTAGGTACTGAATAAATTAATCTCAAATTTTTTGAAAAGGAATCTATTCTCTGCTTAGGATGAAATATCTCATTTGTAGATAAAAAAATTATCAGTTTTTTGAGAAAAAAAATCTTATCTACTGAATTTTAATTTTCGTGGAAAAAATGTTTTTCAAATTTTTGCTGAAAAAAAAACTCTTATTCTTTTGAAGAAGGAAATATGGCAAAGGTACTCGTGGAAAAATATATATTTTTTTTAATCTTTTATTTTCTTGAGAAAAATTCTCTTTTTTATGTGGAAAGGAAGCTCCAGTTTTCAAAAAAATAATAATAATAATAATAATAATAGTAATAAAAAATGATTTTCAAAAATTCTGCAGAAAAAAACTTTCAATTTCGATAAAAAAATTAATGGAACGGAAAATTTCTCTGTTTTTCACAGGTATTATACGTATAAAAATTCCTCAACTTTTTTTTTTGGGGGGGGGGGGGGAGGAGAGGTATCTTCCAATTTCTTTGGAGAATAATTTTTTTAATGGAAATCTTACTTTTTTATGCACAAAAAAATCGTCCATTTAATTTAAAAAACCCAATACCTATCAAATTTTAGAGATTTTTTTTCTGTTTAGAATGAAATAATTCTCATTTTTTGGAAAACCTCAAAAAAATAGGTAGGTAATGAAAAAATCTCAGGTTCTTGAAGGAAAAAAATCTACCCAAGTATTTTCTATTTAGAATCTTAAATCTCTAATTTTAGAAAAGAAAATTCTCAGTTTTTTTGAGAAAAAAAAATTACTGAATTTTAATTTTTGGGGAAAAACTGTTTTTCGAATTTTTGGAGGAAAAAAAATTCATTTTTTTTAGAAGAAAATATCACATTCTCATGGAAAAACATTTTTTTAAAATCTTTTATTTTCTTGAGAAAAATTCTCTTTTTTATGTGGAAAGGAAGCTCCAATTTAGGTAAAAAAAAAAATCCCAAATGTTTTGAAGAAAAAAACTTTCAATTTCGACAAAAAAAAATTAATGGAACAGAAAATTCTCAAGTTTTTTAGAAAAAATATAAAAATTCTTCAATTTTTTTTTTGGGAATCTTACTTTTTTTACAGAAAGAAATTTCAATTTTTGCTCAAGATGAAATCGTTAACTATTTATATTTTATAGAAAGAAGAAAATAAATAGTCAATTTTTTTAAAGATTTTTTTTCTGCTCAGAATGAAATCTTTCATTTTTGGAGAATTTTTTAAAAATGTATCTCAATCTAAAAATCTTACATTTTTGAAAGAAAAAAAAATCTCTTAATTTTTTATGGTGTAGGTATAATCTTTCATTTTCAGGAATAAAAATTCTTATTTTTTTTAGGGGAAAAAATCTCACTGAATCTTATTTTTTGGAATTTTTTTTTTCAAATTTTATCAGAGAAAAAAATCAGACATTCTCATAAAAAAGGAAAAAAAAAATCTTTCAATTTTCTTGGAAAGCAAAAAACGCAAAATTAATTTTAAAAAGACAATCTTCATAAAATTTGACGAAAATTTTGGCTCAAAAACTCAATTCGAGCACTTTTTATTCGGTAAATTTTTGTTTAATTTGGATCAAAAAATTGAAACTAAAACTGGTTGAAAACTAGAATTATTATCATTCTTAAACTGAAACTGAAAAAGAAATGCCTAGCTAGGCTAGGTACTAATTTTGAAATTAAAATCTAATTATTTTGATTAATTAATTATGAATTTATGAATAAAAAATATTTTTAGAAAAAAATTTGGCTCTCGATTAATGGCTTGACTGATACGCGTTTTTTTGTTTACGTTACAATCAACCAATCAGTGATCTGATTTGGTGATAAGTCAAGTTCGTTGAAAATTTTGAAAAATTTGCAATGTTTGTGTTACAGGTGTTACAGATACGTGCGAAATGTGAATAACGTACCTATTCTCAGTTGAAAGCAAATTATTCCTTCGTTTTATTCTTCAAAGCAAATTCTAATTACGAGCTCGTTTGTGTAATATTACGTTAGAAACAGATACAACGAAGACGTATAGTACGGTAGTAGGTAAAAGCCAGGAACTCGCAGCACTTTCGAGTGGAACTAAGTATCAACGGTAATAAATTCAGCGGTAATCTCCTTTGGTATAATTTGCTCGTCTAATAAGACGCTTTAGGTATCTCTTGATTCCAGAAATTAACCACCTTGGCGCGGTATTCATTATTTTGGTAGAATTAACTCTGTGTACGGAGTCCTAATGGATTCAGAAATGGAAACGCAGAACGAAGCCGGCGAATGCGAATCGTTCTTGGAGAAATTATCTTCGTTTAAAGAAGTAAGTCAACGACGAAAATCACTCTCGTACGACGTATTAAGACGTAAAAAAAATACTCGGGTGTTTGTTTTCGTAGGAATATTTAAAACTAAGAAGTCTTTGCGTCGAGTTGATCGAAGAAAACAAAACCATCGGAATGAAAGTTCAAATACTGGAGAATAAATTAAAACGCTATGAAGAAAATAATCAAGTTGATACGATTATAAAGAAACAACAAACTATAGTCGAGTTTCTCAAGAATGGAGGTACTAAGTTCGTCGCTAAATGTACCAAATATTTCATATTCAGTCGTTATATATACGAAATTACATTAACGTTTTGTATATTTTATACAGAAGATTACAAAGGCCTACGAATCGAGCGCGATAATTTAAAACGAAAAGTGGAAATTTTAGAAAACGTAAGATGACCTTGAAGATTTCGAATGCATGCGAGTTGAATACAGAAAACGTCGTGTTATTGCTTTGCTTTCATTTTACAGAAAATCAAATCGGATAAAAGCTCTTACGAACTCGAAATGAAGAATTTATCGGAACAATGCACGATTCAAATGAACGAAATACGTAAATTGAGAGAAGATAACGACGCGAGTAAATATCTTTAGGAATAACGATCTAATTTACAAGTTCGTCGTACGAATTATTACCCTGGCCGGCCTATTGTGTTTGAATAGGCAAAGAAAAGCACGAAGAAATGCAAAAAAAGTACGACGAATTGAGTCGTAAAAATGAAGAACTGAGCGTAGCTCTGGAATCAATGGATGTTGAAACGGGCGAAGTTATTGCTCGTTTAGATATGGAAGTATGCCTACTAAATGTCTCCGTTGAAAATTTACGGCCGCAAATTTACACCGTCGATGACGATTTTTTCTCATTTTCCAGCACAAAGATCGCCTCTTCAGGTTGAATTCGGAGAATCAATTGCTTTTAGAGAAATTAAAGAATCAAGAAGAGTTGTACAAACAAGTAATGTTTTGTTTTGTTTCTCGAGATTAATTTAGTAGAGTTGAGTTGATCGTGAAATTATGAATCTGTGCAGAAAATACAAAATTTGGAAGCTGATAATAAGAGCAGAAGCGATTTTATAAAGAAACTTATGCAAGATAAGAATCAAATGCAAATGCGAAACGCTTATCAACCTTTGGATCAGGCTTTTCGTCCGAATAAAATCGTCGCTAAAAGAAAACTGGCTGGTGATTCGAAATCGAACCCAGGAGATAGAATATTTTCGCCTTGTGTGACCGGAGATGATATTTTGGAAGATTAGAGAACAGAGAGGCAGATAAATCGGTAACTTACTAAGCTACATTATTTATAATCTATATGATTACTTTGGTCTGAAACTTCTTTGTATTTTGTTTTAATTCTGATTTTGCATGATAATTTATTCCTAAATTTGAAAAATAATGATTATTTTTTGCAAAAATTACCCTAATTATACGATCGGCTATTTTTACGGAGAGCCCTTGCTGCTTCATTTGCTCCACCTTGAATTTTTACCACGTTCAGTGCTACATAAATATTTTATATTCAAAATTGTGAGGGAGGGAGGGGTATAATCGAAATTTTTGTAATAACTAAAAGTATTTATAAAACTCCAAGCTACAACTTTTGTTTGAAATTTTTTTTAATTGGGCCCCTCAGCTCCCCACAGTTTTTAATAATGTATTTTGAATAAGTGTGAAAAGGTTAAATTACAGTATTACTCAAAATTGGTGGGGGGAGGGGGGAAGGACGGGTTCGATTGAAATTTTTGTTATAACAAAAGTACTTGTATAGTCGGCAGATCATTATTTTTTCAAGTGGTGCTCATATTGTTGGGGGGGGGGGGGATGAAAAATATAAAATTTTTCACAAAAAAAGACTTTGTACACACAATAAAAAAAACCTCGATTATCCGATGCCCAAAAATCGGTTAATTTCTCATTACATGATTTCTCTTCAATTTTCCAGCTACGACCGACCTCATATTATTGATGTTTCAAATTTTCTAGAAAAATTTTAGAGATCATTTTTTTTATTTCAAAAAAAATAATAATTGAAAAAATGTGGTAAAATTAGTTTTTTAAAATGAGAAATTATTTATTTAAAAAAAATTAGGACCAAACTTGAAGAATTTCATTTTAAAAAATTGAAAAAATTGAAATTTTTCAATTTTTCATTCTAAAATTTTTTTTTCAAAAATTTCATTCAAAACAATAAAAAATTGAAATTTTTAAATTTTTTATTCTACATTTTTTAAAAATTACATCGTTCAAAAAAAATAAAAAATAAATTATAAAAAATGAAAAAAATTTTCATTTTAAAAAAAATTTAAAAAAATTATTTCAAGAGAATAAAAATTGGGAAAAATTTTCATTCTGAAAAATTGAAACAAATTATTTTAAAAAATTCTAAAAAATGCAAAAAGTTTTCATTCTTGAAAATTGAAAAAAAATCATTCTAAAAAATTAAAAATCAGAAAAAATTTCATTCTAAAAAATAGGAAAAATTTTCATTCTGAAAAATATAAAAATAAATTCATCCTGAAAATGAAAAATTACAAAAAAATCACTCTAAAAAAAATGTAAAAATATTTCATTTTAAAAAATGGGGAAAATTTTCATTCTAAAGAATTTAAAAATATCATTCTAAAAAATTAAAAATTAGTAAAAAGTTTCATTCTAAAAAATTTAAAAAGGTTCCAAGCACCTCCAACTCTCAAAAAACTATAAGTTTTTTTATTGAGTGAAATTTTTTACACATAATTATGAGTTCGAATTTTTTGCGCAATTCGGGATTTTCAATCGGGCCCCTTAACTCCCCCTCCTCCCGTTTTTAATAATGTATTTGAATGGGTTGGATTATCCAAAATTGGTGGGGAGGGGAGGGAGGGGTAAAATCGAAATTTTTGTCATGGCCAAAATTTTTCCTAAAATTTTGAGCTACAACTTTATTGCGCAAAATTTTCAGTTGTACCCTTTTCCCTTCCCCCTTCAATTTTTAATTGGTATTTTAGGAGTGTTATGCAAAATAAGTGGAGAGAGAGGGGCTCAATTGAAAAGGTTTTCAAACAAAAGTTGTAGCTTGAAGTCCTAGGAATAATTTTTTGGTCATAATAATAATTGCAATAGGACCCCTCCCTCCCCTCCAACTTTGGATAATCCAACTCATTCAAATACATTATTAAAAACAGGACGGAGGTAAGGGGCGCGATTGAAAAAGTTTTCAAACAAAAGTTGTAGCTTGAAGTACTAGGAATAATTTTTGCTATAACAAAAATTTCAATCGGACCCCTCCTTCCACACCAATTTTGAATATAAAGTATTATGTAGCACTGGACTACGTAACTAAAAATTCAAGGTGAGCAAATGAAGCAGCAAGGGCTCTCCGTAAAAACAGCCGATCGTCTAAATAATCTTGTGCATTGAATAGTGATAAAAAAAATTGAAAAAAATAAAAAAATGAATAAAAATGATCACCTCCTCAAGAAAATAGATTCAAAAAATAATTCAAAGTAGCAAAACGTTTCTGATTGATTGAGCTGATACTACGTCATCAAAACTAGTGTTGCCTTTTTTTAATAAATCGAACGCTCCTAATTAAAACCGTTAACTTGATTTTTCCGTTAATTATTCAATAATTTTTAAAAATTAATTAAAATAATAATAAAAAATGATATTATTTTCAAATCTATTATTAATAATGATCGTTTCAGTAAGAAAAATACCATTTTGAATAAATATCAGTTATCCGAATCAATAACGACTTTTCGTTCCCGCTACTTTGCCAACATTGCCACTGTATGACCTACCAGTTGTAAATGCAAATTAATTTGATAACTTTCCGATAAATTAGTTAATTCGTAGTGAATTTCCAACTATTTTAAATAATTTAATCAAAAAATCAGCCTAAAAATGTATTCCTTCGTCAGATCAGTCACACCTTTAATCCGTTCATCGGTTCTCGTAAGTATTTCATCTTGAAATCGTGTTTTTCGTCGAGACATTGGGAAGTCTTTGACGAGCCCTAACCTAAAACGTGAACTCGCTAATTCTCCCTCTAATTGATTAAATTAATAGCTCGCCATCAATTATTCTAATTACGAAGTCATACGATCCATATTCTACCGCAATTCTATCAGTCTGCCCTCACTAAAGCGATTTTTTCTATTTACAGAGAGCCACCATTTCCAACAACTGTACAGCTTTGAACCACACCAGCAGCAGAGTGGCTTCCGCTCACATGCCTAGCTTATACACCGCCAACTTCCTATCTACGCCAAGCCAATCGGCCACCAGTCAAACGTCCACTTCGTTGGTAAGTTGTTCTAGTACAATTCAAGGATATTATCTGGGTAACTCGATACTCACACGTTGACCTTTCACAGTTACCGGCTAGAAGTTTCCAAACCTCGGCTGTATCGCGAGATATCGACTCGGCTGCCAAATTTATCGGAGCTGGTGCTTGTACCGTAGGAATCGCCGGATCTGGTATGTTGAATTTTCGACTTTCGTGCTAAAAGCCAGACTTGATTGTACTAACACGAGGCTGAGTAAGTAATTTTTGTATTATTCGTGTTCAGGTGCCGGTATCGGTTCAGTATTCGGATCGTTGATTATCGGATATGCCAGAAATCCATCGCTGAAAGCTCAGCTCTTCTCGTACGCTATCTTAGGGTTCGCCTTGTCCGAGGCTATGGGTCTGTTCTGTCTTATGATGGCCTTCTTAATTTTATACGCCTTCTAAGTGCGTCAGTTTTAGATTACGGTATAAGTAGTTAACGAGGTGGACTTTTTATTTTGTATTTAAAATAAACGAGTTAGATTATTAATTTTGTTTTGATTTTTTTTTAATGTTGGAGGTAGGCCTAGGTTAGGTATGAAATTTTTTTTTTTTTTTTAAGGGGTAGGGGATGAATATTATTTATTGAGAAAAAAAAAAGTTAAAAAGTTTGGTATGATTTTAGGAAATATCTTCGTAACGATTTTATTTATTCCTTTTTGAGCATCGAAGATAGCCAAGTTGTATCTGTAATACGAAGACTGGAAATGATTCAAATACGAAGTAATATTCCGTACAGTAGTTTCAATGGTACCTTGAGGCTTCCTTGGAAAATCCCAAGAGTGGGAGGCATTCCCAAAACAAATCGTTATTATAATTAATACGTAAACATAACCAGTACGATGATCAATAAAGTGGTAAAACTAGTTCTTGGCTATATCGTTATTATTCCAAACTCTTCTTAAACGATGTAATGATGTCCATTGAAACACATCAAAACAGTTTTACGAATTCTAGTCAAATTATTCGCGCGTGTATGTGAATTTTTTCTCAACAATGGAGATATCGATACGAGTAATTATTTTTATTGTGTTTGATTTCAGTCTGCTGGTGAATTTGAATGGTAAGATTTAATTATTTGTGAATTGAAAAATTGGTAAACGAGGAAATATTCATCATTTTGGTTTTTTTCCAGTCAATGGGCAATCACCAGCAACACCTGTCGAGTAATTTTGAAATTTGTTTATTGTTAAAGTGTACAATTTTTATTTTTATTTATTCTTGTGCTTTTTTTATAGAAAATTTTGCACGATACCTTCGTCATTCGCCGATAAAACTGTTACCTACAAGTGTTACGGAGATGGCGCGAAATCCTGTAATAAAAGTGGAGACCACTCGATAGCTCAGTTCACCATAGCGAACTTCGAATGCAATCAAGGTTACGTCAACGACCTAGGAAATAAATTTAAATCCGTATGCTTGGAATCCGAATGGATACCTCCTATTTACAAGTGTAATAGTGAGTTGAAAACTACGTAACTTTAATTTGAAAATATTTACCTGTTGAGCTCTTGACTATTTTTTTTTTAAATAGAAATTTGCGACAAGATTAATCCAATCAATGTCGACCTGACGTGTTACAACAAGAACAGCTCTGTCGATTGCGAAGGAGATTTGTTTCCTGGGACTAGAATTCGACCAGTTTGTAAACCACTGCATACGAACAGGGATTTCATAAATGTTTTTAGAGAAATCACTTGTCAGGAAGATGGAAAATGGGATCATGCTCTGTTTTCATGTATTCCAGGTAATCAAGTATGAATTTTGAAGATGTGGAATTTTCCATATTTTTTTTTTATTCATTTTGTGTTGATTTAGGAGTTCTCAAGTTTTCAATTTTTTAATCGAAAATTGTATTTTTGACAGAATGTGGACGACCCTACAATCAATCTTATAATAAAATTCCGTACGAAAGATCAACGCCTCAACGTTACAACGAATCTCCCTGGCATGTGGGAATTTACGACGTCAAAACGCCAGATGAAAGGAAAGTCGTTCCAACGAAAAATTTATTAGTGTGCGGAGGTACCATTATATCGCCTCGTTTGATTCTAACAGGTTCGAAATTAGTCGTGATTTTTTGATAATTTTCCAAGATGACATTTTTTAAATCTTTGATTTTATTTTTTTCAAATATGCTAACCATATTTTTACGATTTCAGCCGCGTATTGTTTCTACGACCAAGTCAACGATAAGAAAATGGACGCCGGAAATTACGAAGTAGTCGTTAGTAAAGCCACCACGAAGTACTCTGAAGTGGACAACAGTGATCAACGAAGCTACAAAGTATGGAGCATATTTTTAGTAATCACCTTTGGCCAAAAAGCTGGCAGCTTGGAATTTTTTTAGGGTGTACCTAATTGGATTTCTCTTGAAAGGGAGGGGGGTTGAAATTTTTTATTTTTTTAAATGTTGAATGTGAATTTTTTTCCCTTGCAAAAAGAGTTGAATTTTTTTTATTTTCTATTTTTATTTTTAATTTGGAAAAAATTAAGATAGTTTTTTAAATTTTTTTTATTCGCTGTAATGCTTTAAATTGAGAAAATTTTTCTCCAAAATTTGGTGAATTTTTTTCACTTAAAAATTTTGAGATTTCTTTCTCAAAAAAAAAAAAAAAATGATAGATTTTTTACTTCAAAAGTTTTATAGATTTTTTTTCACTTGAAAATTTTGAGATTTCTTTCTCAAAAAAAAAAAAAAATCAAAGAATAGCGATTTTTTTAGTCTAATAAAATTGAGAAATTTTTTACTTTTTATACAAAAAAGTAAGATTGTTTTACGAATTTCCAAACTAAATATCTACCTATTGACTGATTACAGATTAAAGAAATCCGTTTCTCCAACCGAGGCTTCCGAGGATCACCTAATTATTACGCATCGGACATCGCGATCCTAGTTCTGACTGAAAAAATAGCCACGAGTTATACAGTCCTTCCTGCCTGCGTCGATTGGACGTACACAGATCTATTTCACCCTCCTGATGACACATTAGGCAAAGTAAAGTATTCAATTATATCCCTCGAAGGTGTAAATTCCCAAACGAGCTGACAGTTTTGTTGATTTTTTCAGATTGTTGGCTGGTTTGATGAACGGGCTACGTTGCAAACGGATACGGCCATTTTCATCAATCGTACGCGATGTTTCAAAGCAGTCTCGAATGATTTGTACCCTTTCATTACACCGGATAAATTTTGCGCCAGGCTGAACGATGGTAATTTCAACTTTGGCCGTTGTTGATACGAAATTGCAAAGGAATTCGTAACGTGTTTTTTAAATCGAAAATTATCATGTTTCAAGGTCATATCGTACTGAATGGCCCAGCTCAGCCGCCGAATAATATAGGAACCGGGCTGGTGTTTCGCGATGGAGCTGCTTATTATATTCGCGGCGTCTTGACTCATTTCCCTCTGCATGGTGATTTGTCGCTGTTCGTTGATGTGGCTACTCATATCGATTGGATACTTTCGGTTCGAAACGAAGTCGAAGATAATGTCGTCGAGAAACAAATTATTGTTAGATTGAAGAATAAAAGTAGACGATGAATTGTATAAAACTATTTGGATGTATATTTTTTTTAGGTGTAAATTATTGATTGATTTTTTACCTGCATAATTGTTTTTTGTTTTTGTTTTTTTTTAATTTGTATTATGCACTAAATATAGCGTATAGTGCCTTGCTTTCCAGAATTGAATGAATCGATCGAGTCGAGGTCACTGGTTAGTTTGGGTAATTCTTGTCTGTAATAAATGTGTGATATTATAATTTTAATTTTAATTTTTTTTGAATTTTATGTAGATAATGATTAATGTTGTACTTGTCCGCGTATTAACTGGATGAATTCCTGAGCAGTAATTTATAGTTTTTGACTAACGTCTAGTTTAATAGTTTTGTACATTCATGAGGAGGAGCTTCGATGAATTTTTTACCAAGTCCAGTGCTACATAATACTTCATTATACAAAATTGCAAGGGAGGAAGGGGTCTAATCGAAATTTTTGTAATAACTAAAAGTAATTGTAAAACTTCAAGGTACAACTTTTGTTTGAAAATTTTTTTAATTGGGCCCCTTACCTCCCCACAGTTTTTAATAATGTATTTTAAATGAGCGTGTATAAGTTATATTACGTACTCAAAATTGATGGAGAAGGAGGGGGTCCAATTGAAATTTTTGTTATAACCAAAATTATTCCTAGTACTTCAAGCTACAACTTTTGTTTGAAAATTTTTTCAATTGGACCCTTTCCCCTTCCCCGTTCAATTTTTAATTAGTATTTTGGGAGCGTTATGCAAAATAAGTGGAGAGAGAGGAGCTCAATTGAAAAAATTTTCAAACAAAAGTTGTAGCTTGAAGCTCTACTAATACTTTTGGTTATGACAAAAATTGCGATTGGACCCCTCCCTCCCCTCCAATTTTTGATAATCCAACTCATTCAAATACATTATTGAAAACAAGGGGGAGGCAAGGGGCCCGATTGAAAAAATTTTCAAACAATAGTTGTAGCTTGAAGTACTAGGAATAATTTTGGTTATAACAAAAATTTCAATCGGACCCCTCTTTCCCCACCAATTTTGAGTAATACATATAACTTATTCACACTCATTCAAAATACATTATTAAAAACTGTGGGGAGGTAAGGGGCCCAATTAAAAAAAATTTCAAACAAAAGTTGTAGCTTGAAGCTCTACTAATACTTTTGGTTATGACAAAAATTGCGATTGGACCCCTTCCTCCCTTCCAATTAGGGCCAAAATCGAGAAATAATCAAGTGTTGTTTTTGAAATTCGATTTAGTTTTGGATTTGGGATGACGGTAACACTGCGTTTGTGTAAACATTACCCATCTCCCACTCCCTGAACAGATTTTACATAAGGTAAGTAAATGCCTCAGTGTCAGTCTGTGTGATTCAGTCATCGTTAGACATCGTCTATGTCTTTTATCAGTTTTATCGCTATTGCTTTGCATTCACGCATTGTATTGTATTGTAGTTCATCATTCATGTTTCGACTCAACCCACTCAACCTCAACCCTCGACAGTCATGGTTCAACAGTGTTCGATGCTCTCTATGTATTCTGTTAATTCTGTGACATTTCTGGCTCGATATCGCGATTATTCGTCATCGTTTACGTTGTTTTGTGAATTAAATATGAAAATTAAACTAAATCGATTTAAAGTTGTGTCAAAATGTCGTATCACAGCTCGCCAAGCCAGGCAGCTGATTGCGAATTGCAATTTACATCTGAACAATAGGACAACCACGATGTGTATTCCTTTGGAATTTATCCACTACAAACAGGTACTTATGATTCAAATATTACAAAACTTGCTATTCGCTTACTCAGTATTATTTATTTTCGTGAAAATAATCATTTAAAATCTTTAATTAAACGTATAATAACGTATTGTAATTGGAACTACTTTTTTCGTAATGTCGAAATAAATGCGCCCGCCCATTGTTAGGTTGTAAACAAACGCACACAAAGATGCGCAAAATGACATCATCGTAGTGGTTGGTTGCACGCACGTACACACGCGACCCATCAGTTTTCCAACTCCAAGTATGACTTGTTGAACTTGGAAAATCGGAATTCTTTCGCTGCGAATGGTTTTTATTCGAATGCAGCTATCGTTTTATGTTTAGTTTTCGTAAAATATAAGATGAAAATTCATTATGTCCCGAAAAACGTTCGATTCTAATTAACTTTGTGATCATTTACGCGTTAAATCAAAAGTTTTTTCGTGTCGTTTACGTAGGTTCATTCGATTTGAAGTGTTCAAAACATTCTTACGTCATGTCATGGTGTTTGTTGTCATCGGAGATATTTTACCTAATTTTTCGGATAAAAGTGTAATTTTAATTCGCTTCGTGTTAGTATATTAATATAAACGTATTTAATACTTTTTTCGGGTACTGTGTATCGAATTTTCCGTTTATTGAATTTGAATGTTTTGTTTTGTTTAGGTAGATACGTATGTTATCCGCCGGTGCTGTGGCCTATTCGAGTTCGTTTTTATGCAAGCTGTGAAGTAACCAAGCTTCGGAAAAGGAGATTCAGCTAGTCGTGGTGAGTTGATTTACTTATGATTTAATTCATTTATCAAGTTTTGAAAACATAATAGCTCGTGAACTTTTTCAAAGTGATATTTTTGGTCATATATTCAAGTATTTTCCAAGTATAACGATCGAAGCTTTTGTATTGTATTATGTTACAAATAATTTTCATCAAATTTGCTGTTCGGCTTACGTTTCGTTTCGTTTGTAGAAATGCAGTATAGGAAATCGAAATGTTTCGAGAGAAATTTTGTAGTTGCATTTTTTTTATTGAATCTAAAATTTGTTTGTGTTTCTTAGGTATCTACGTGTTCAGATTCGAACTTGTACTTAGCAAACGATAAAGAAGAGCTGCTGACTACTGAAAATGAACCTGCATGAACCATTTCAATCGGTCTTCAATGGAGATTATATTCATTTGTGGTGAGTTTATTCTATTTTTTGGCGAGTTTTCAAATACAATATTTCGTGAATTTTCTTGAATCAGTGTCCTAGCCTATTTTTATTAAGTAAAAAAGGGAAAAAAATACTTGTAGTCTCTCAAAAAAAGTTTTGTACCTTACTTTTGTATTTCTTGAAGTGTGTAATCTTTTGAAATTTTTCATCGCTTTCCAATTTTTCCAAAAATTTACCATATTTTCGTGTTTGATTAATTTTAAAATTTGGTGATTTTTTTCATCTTTTGAAATTTACTCCTGTTTTCCAAAAATTGTCAGATTTTCCAAAGTTTCAAACTTCTAAAAATTTCTTTTAAAATTTTGTCAATTTCTCCCACTTTTAAAAGTATACCTACCTAGATACAAATATTTAAATAGTTATAATATATATTTTGAATTTTTCTAATTATTTTCATTTTATTCTAACAGAAGCCGTCAGCATGCCCGACTCGGAGATCTATTGTCAAATGCTGTGTATAATAATCGTGGCCAATACTTCGGAACAAGTTGGAAAAAAAGAGCGAGTGATCGTTAGGTCAGAAAGAAATAATATGCTGAGAACGTGTACCTTCCCCTTTTTCGAATGAAATTGGTAAGTGATTTGTGAATTACCTAATTCGAAATACGTAAAGTAAGATTAATTAAATATGACATATTATGACTTCATCAATTTTGCGAGAATTCAAAGTTTTGAGTTGAACAATTTTTTCTAACCAATTTCCTGAATTTTCTGCAAATTTGATTTTTTTTTTTTCGTTGAAAATTAAACCCTATAAATCCTAGTTGAAAATTTGAATTTATAACTTGCAAATTTTTTTTGATTTTTTTTTAAATTTTTGCCAGATTTGGCAATTTTTTCGAAAAAACTACTTCATAAATTTAGATGGAAATTTTAATTTATTTGTTGAGCAATTTTTTTGACGTGGATTTTTTTCACTTTCGCCAGATTTGGCAATTTTTTGTGTAATTTAATTCAACTACAACTGTAGAACTGCTCACGTAATAACTTCGAAAAAAATCATAAATTTTGAGGGAATTCAAATTCAAATTTATTAGTTGAACAATTTAAAAAAAAAAAATCTTCACTTTTTGATAATTTTTTCGTTAATTTAAACCTACGACTGTGGTACTTTTCCAGTAATATTTTCGGAAAAAATTCAATAATTCTGTGTAGATTTGAATTTTTTAGTGGAAGAATTTTTTTATTCAATTTTCTACACAATTTGCAATTTTTTCGTTTAATTCAACCCAAAACCAGCTGACATTGTAGAGTAATAATTTGAAGAAAAATATTTCTAAATTTTGAAGAAATTTGAATTCATGAGTTGGATAATTTTTTCCACTTCTACCACATTTGATATTTTTTTGTGTGATTAAACTCTACCACGACTGTTTTGCTGTACGACTTCTCAAGTGATAATTTTGAAGAAAAAAATGATCAATTTTGAGGAAAATTTGAATTTATGCTTTGAACAAATTTTTTGGAATCGAATTTTTTCAATTCTGAAATTTACTGTAGATAAGTATGAATTTCTTATTTTTTTATTGAAGTAAAACATTTGAAATATCTTGGAATAAAAAATGTTTTAAATTTTCGAAAGTCGACGTTGAAAATTTTCTTATTTATTTATTTGTTGAAAATTTTCTTATTTATTTATTTTTTGGAACCCATAGGATTCTCAGTTTTGTTGTTGCCTGTTGGCGTAAGTTGTCTCTAATTTTAGAGATAATTTTTTTCCTTGATTTACAAAGTTTTTGAATTGAGATAATTTCTCAAATTTTTGGCGAAAAAATCGTCTATTTCCTTGATTTCTAAATTTCTTCGAATCGAGATCATTTCTCAAATTTTTGGTGAAAAAAATTTCTAATCCCCGATTATAAAATGTTTTCCAACTTTTGAAGTTTTTTTTTGCAATTTTTTGAAGAAGAAAAATTATTAGTCGAAGTGGATTGAAATATCAAAATTGGTGGGGAAGGAGGGGTCCGATTGAAATTTTTGTTATAACCAAAATTATTCCTAGTACGTCAAGCTACAACTTTTGTTTGAAAATTTTTTCAATCGGGCCCCTTACCTCCCCCCTGTTTTCAATAATGTATTTGAATGAGTTGGATTATCCATAATTGGGGGGGAGGAGGGAGGGGTCTAATCGCAATTTTTGTCATAAGCAAAAGTATTAATGAAACTTCATGCTACAACTTTTGTTTGAAAACTTTTTCAATTGAGCCCCTCTCTCTCCACTTATTATGCATAACACTCCCAAAATACTAATTAAAAATTGAAGAAGGAAGGGGAAAGGGTCCAATTGAAAAAATTTTCAAACAAAAGTTGTACCTTGAAGTTTGAAGTACTAGGAATAATTTTGGTTATAACAAAAATTTCAATCGGACCCCTCCTTCCCCACCAATTTTGAAAAATGAACTCGTTTGACGACTAGTTCATTTTATCATTGTTGAAGTGGTAACACTGCGCGCGTCAGTAGAAGCACCCTGCCTTATATCTGTGTTTCGCGTCGAGTCTGTCTGCATGTTCGTACGTTGTTGTCGACGTCGTTGTGTGTTAGTGCTCATAGTCGGATCGTCCGCCATTAAGTTTCGCGCTTCTTTTTCTTTTATCGTATTAATTTGAATTAAAAGATGCAATTTATCGCGTTAAATAAAGTACCATTGTGGTGTAATTCGCATTTCAATGTTGTAGATATTCAATGCGGCTTCAGTGACGTGTTACTAGAAGTAGAACGTACGACATGGGTAATGCAACGGCTGCGCCGACAGAATCTAACGTAAGTTTCGCATTTTCGTAATTTATTGTAAATAATCTGTTCGTTTCGAATTTTAATAAGAGTTATTTCGTCGAATATGTGTTTAATGCACGCTAAACGCTTTTTTATTCGAGTGAAATTGGTTGGTTTTTATTTCGGCTTAAAGACTAAAAGCGTATGGCGAGGGTTGTTCAACGGCTCAAACATTCCTTTCTCCGGTGTCGGTTTCGACGAGCGAATGTTGAAGTTGACTCATCCAAGCATCTATTATGTAGTTATCTCTTATTTTTTTTATCGCCTGGACGTGAGCATTTAATCTGATTTAAAGTGTCGTCGAAGATTGACTCATCGATGATCAAAGCATCATTCTATTATGTTGTTATCTCTTATGCTTTTTATCGCCAATGAGCAATTATTAAGCATTGAGCATTTTTTAGGTAATCTGATGAGGAATGTGGCCATTTTTATTCGCATTGGTTTTGTATTTTGAATTTAGTGATGGTGGGAGTGATGGCTCAGTTTTAGGCTATACAAACTTTGGGCTAAAATCGAATAAGTAAGGAACCATAAGGTACTATCTAGAATAAGGTGTAGTTTTCGGGTAGTTTTTAGTGTCATGTCGTGTTATTTGAGTTTTAACTTTTATACTAATTTGATTATCATTTATTATAGGCAATTTTCGAATGCTGTTTCATTTGCTGTGTTATTTTCGTAATCGTGAGTGGATCGTGTATATTTTCCTTCGAGATGCGGTTAGTTCAATTCAATCTGGCTTATCTATCTTGAAGAAGTTGGCATTGTATCTACATGTATTATTGTGAGTACCTATTTGGTGTATTTTTTATTATTCATTTTTTTCAATCATTCAAACAAAGGTGGTGCTTCGAAATTAAAATCATTGTTACTATTTTTTATCTTGGTAATTTTTTTCGGTACTGCTCGTATGATGTACTGGAGTCTAGTTTGATGAATTTGTTAATATGGAAGTGGATTGTTGTTGCTTTTGGAGGATAAGACTTATTCAAAATGATAAAGAGAGGGTCTAATTGATTATTCTTTCAAATGAAATTGTAAATTGAGGTATTAGAAATAATTTTTGTTATTACCAAAATTTCAATTGGACGTTATAGGTAGATTGAAATTCTACGAATAATTTTGGTTATTGAAAAAATTTCGACTGGAAACGAATTTATCAAACTAGACTCGATAGTGTCGTATGATTTATTCATAATGTTAACTTATCTTTCGTTATATTTTTGTAGAGTGTTCGTTATGTTCTCGACGTCGCTGCATTTCTCCATTCACATACTACTCGATTGGATTGGATTTCTCTACATAAGGAGAAGGAATTTCATCTGTATTGTCGAATATACTGTACATGTGTACCTCTTTGTGTAAGTAATTCATTAGTCTATGTAAGGCACTATAAACAATAATAGAGCCGTAGTCTATGTGTGTGGTGTAAATAAGAATTTGTGACCGGTTCGATATTGAGATGTTGTGTTATATCTGGCCAAAAATATTTCGTTTTTCACTTTTCAAGTATAAGTACCTAGTATGCTTCTCGAACCTACGTAATCATCGATAATTTTTTTCCAAAATTTGCTCGTATTATTATTCTTACCTATTGTAATATTTTTATCGTCATTTTTCAGAATGTTCGTTGTGATCTGGAGGCTACTGCGTTTTTTCGTCATTTAAATCGGGTTTATTTACTTTCCGAGGAAGAATTCCTGGTACACCTGTTGGATATACGTCAATAAGTAGCCTATTTATCTGTGAGTAGTATATTTCAGTCCATCATTTTTCGCTGAGTGTACTTTGCATGCTCTTTCATAATACATTCAAAATAGTTCGATTAATTTGTCAGATAGTACGTAATGCCTTTCATTGAACAAATTCGCAAATGAATTTTTCACCATATAATTTGCTCGTACCTATAATATGATTATATTCTTATTCGTGTTGGTAATTTTTTGTATATCGTTTTACAGAATATTTGTTTTGTTGTCGCTGTTTGATACTGCTACGTTTTGTTTACTTTCGAAAGACGAATTTTAAATGCAGCAATGGAGGTGCAGTTCCCATTTTTGTGAGTATTTCATTTCAATGTGTTTTACTTGTAATTGTGACTTGTTTTGAGATAGGGCATTGGTTTGGAAAAAATTTAGTTTTCGTATTTGGTCAATTACTCGTGTGTAATATGCTCTTGTCATTATATTATTTCATATCGCGTATTCAGAAAATTTTGATCGATTTACCAGATTAATGTCTTTTTTTGAACCTACCAAGTTATTATTTTTCGAGATGATTTTGCATATTAATAAGTAGTCAGTGCGTAATCGAAATCATGTAAAACAGTGGTTTTCAAACTGTAGCGTAGGACGCAACCCTTAGAGGTGTTGAAAAATATTTTATAATAATGATATGATAAGGCAATTTTTTCAATCAATTATTTCTCTTTGAAAATGCTATGAAAAGGCATAAGTGATTTTTTACTGAACAGAAATTTTCAAGAAATTAATTGGTCAAATTTTTTTAGTCAGCTTTATTGCATTTCAAAAACTGAAATGCAGTGGCGTATTTAAGAGGAGGGTTTTGAGGTCAAAACCCCTCCCATTATACATAAATAAAAGCTTTGAAATACCTCAAAAACCTTGCATAACAAATATGCTCATTTTACATATTTTTCAAAAATTTCATAATATGAAAAGTTCTCGAAATACATCCCTAATTTTTATTAAATTTTTCAAAATTCTTCCAATTTCTAGTCGAGATGAATTTCCATAAAATAAAATTGTTCAAATTTTTCAATTTTTGTAATAATTTTATATAAATTTTCAAAAATGAAAATTGGGATTTTTTTTTAATACCTAGGTAACTCGTTTATTTTTCAAGAATGAATTTTTCTAATTTTTTAGGTATACATGATTTTTTTTTAAATTTTCAAATAATGAGATTTTTCAATTTTTTCAAGAATGTTTTTTTTTTTTTCAATTTTTAGAGTTCATCTTCTGTTAAATTTTCAAAAATTAAAAAAAAATTAAAAGATAGATTTTTTCAATTTTTTTATACTTTTCAAAACTATAATTTTTTCATTTTATAATTCCGAAATTTTATTCAAGATACTCAATTTTTAGACAAATTCTTCAACATATTGATTTTTTTATAATTTTTAGGAAGATTTTCTTTGAATTTTTACAAAGAGGAACTGGGTAAATTTTTGACTACCTACTTCATTCAATTTTTCAAGGTCAAATTTTTCCTTTGCTTAGAAATTTGTTTGATTTTCAAATATACCACAAGTCATAGATGGTTGAGTGATGAAATGGCTTTCGAACTACCATATTATTATGAACTCGGCGCCTCGCCAGGGGGGCTTCGCCCCCCCCGGACCCCCCTGGTTGGCTCTATTTCCACACTACGTTTGAAAGTATGAAACATAGTATATGCTTTTACTCTGTGACAAAATGTCTAAAAGTCACGAATATTAATTTCCATGGAAATCTAAAAATTCTAATAAAAATGAATAAATTCAAGTTTAAGAATGTCTGACAAAATGTCTAAAAGTCATAAAATTTATAAAATACAATTAAAAAAGTCATAGAATTTTTAAAAAAAATTCCAAGTTTTAAAATGTCCAAAAGTTATAAATTCATTAAAAATTTCATTAAAAAAAATTAAAAAGTCTAAAAGTAGTAAAATATCAAAAAGTCATTAAAATTTATTAAAAAATTCAAGTTTTAAAATGTCAGACAGTCATCTAAAAAAAACAATTGAAAATAAAAGTCATAAAATTTCTAAAAAACTTCTAAGTTTCAAAATGTCCAAAAGTCATAAAAAATTTTGTCAATTATTATCGGATTTTTCATTTTTCGAATAATTCGACCCTACAACACTGTAGGATTTTTCGTATAATAATTTCGAGAAAATATTATACCTACTCAATTTTTTTTAGAGAATTTCAACTTAGCATGTCACTGAAAAAATTTGGAATTGTTTTTTGAACCGATTTGAAATCTTTCAATTTTTGGAGAGAAAAAAAATCTCAGTTTTATTGGAGAGGAAAGTCTCAATTATTTAGTTTGAAAAATATTCCGAGTATTTTGTAATAGAAAATTTTGTGCCGTTTGAGGGATTTTTTTTTCAAACTTTTGAATGGAAAATATATACTTATTTGATTTTTTTTTTAGTCGATAATTATCAGAGCCCGGATTTTTATGACCTAAAAATTTCAAAATATGACCATATTTTATGAGTTTATAGCATCAAAAATATGCCCTTAAAGGCCAAAATATTCAAAAATATGACACATCATTCACATCAATATGAGTGTCCCCGAAAAGCGTTTTTTCAGTAGAACAGCATGGTAACACTGAAAATTGTTCAATAATCATTGAATATTCCAAAAATAAGCAAATTTTTTTTTTTGATAAAATAAAACGATAAAAATGAACAATAAACGGTACTTAATTGATTGAATGAACTAAAAATAACCAAAAAAAAAATTAAAAAATTAAATTAAACGATAAAAATGAATAGGAATCCTTACTCCATTGATTAAAAATGAACTTGGGATTTTTTATCTGAAAAATACATGGAAAAGTGAAGAAAAAAAACGAAGAATTTGGAAAAATTTATCAAAAAAACGCTAAAAGGTCAAAATATCACTGCAGGTGCTGTTTAAATGCCAAAAATATGCAAAAATATGACTTTAAGGTCCAAATATGCAAAATATGACCTAACGAATAGGGCTCAAAATGCAGCAAATTTTACAAATCGCAAAGAAATACCAGATTTGTCCCATTATCATCAACACAGAAAAATATGACGTTTCATAAAAATCCGGGCTCTGATAATTATATTTCTTATATCTTCAAAGTAAAAAATCACAATTTTTTGAAATTTTTATAGGGAAAAGTCCTAATAATTTGAAATGAATTTTTACCAAATCCTACTTTTTGAGGGTGAGAAATTTTTCAGATTTTTTTGAAAAAGATAAGCACCTCAATTTGTTTAGGATTGTAAATTTTTTGGTTGTTGATTCTTTGAATGCCTTGTAGTGGAAATATTTCTTGGAAGTACTTTCATTAGAGCATTTTTTTTTTTTTTTGAAATCAAAACTTGTACCTGAATACATTCAGAATTTTTTTTTCAAAATTCTCTAACTGAATTTTTTGATATTTTGGTTACCTACATAAAATATTGCCTTTCTGATTTTTCATTTCTCACTCGAAATTTTTCTTATTTGAATTTTTTTTTAGTTAGAGCTTCAAAAAATTTTTTTTTTATCATGTTTCTAATTTTTTTCCTCTATTTTTTTAAATCCTACCTACCTATTCCTTTTCACCTAGATAGTAGATACTCGTATCTACTTTTTGTTTTTCGTAGGTAGTTCAAATTATTTTTCCTTGAGCTTGTTCTCAACATTTTTTCGCACTCTTGTGCATACTCATAGTTGTTTCGTAGATTTAAAAAAATGTTTTGGTTTTGAATTTTCCTCTTTTTTACTTTTTTGAATTTCTTTGTTTGGTAATTTGCTTCATTTCCCTTTTTTTATTCTATTTTTTTGTTTGCGTCAGAATTGTGATTATCAAAATTCAACATTTTAATGTTTTTTGATTTTTTAATTCCTTTAAAAAAATTGATATTTTATTCGAAATGAACAATTTTATTATTTTCTAGATGAAATTTTTAATATAAAAATAATTCATTTTTCTTTCTTGTCCGAATTTTGTTTTCTTGTAAAAAGATGTTTTTAAATTTATTTTAAGTGTTTGATATTTTGGAAAATTATAATTCGATGGTATCTTACTTTTTTCTATGATCAACTTCATAGTTTTACTTTGAAATTTAATTTGAAATTATTTCATCATTTGGTAGATACTTGAGTATGTAGGTATTTACTTTTTTTTGATAGTATTTTTTTTTTAAATTTTACTTCAAAATTGAAATTGTTAATTTTAGATTTTTTACTTTTAGTTCTCAAAATTCATGTTTTTATTTTTATTTATTTATTTTTTTACTCAAAAGTATTTTTTTTCTTCAAAAATTGATATTTTTTTCTTTTCTCAAGCATTTTTTTCTTCAAAAATTGATTGGGTCCATTTTTTTCCTGAAAAGTAAGAATTGATTTTTTTTTGAAAGTGAGCTCAATTTTTCATAGAATTCTCATTTTTTAAATTGAATTTTTCGATGTTTTTGAATTTAAAATAATAATTTCCAAAAATGATTTTTACGTAGGTATTTACATATTTAGAAAAACCGTCGATGCATTACTATTTTTAAAGAAAAATACCTAATGTAGACGTTTTTTGAGCATTGTTTTTTTTTAAATTTTTTAAAAATTTTTTAATAGATAGATAAAAGTTTAAAAACCACTAATGTAATGTATTAAAAAGTATTAGTGCTCAATGATCGGTCAATCTTTTCGTCTCTCATATGGCAGGTAATTGTTTTTTGAAAAATTTGTTGATTCTAATAGGTATAAAATGGCTGACTTAAAAAAAATTGATATTTCGTATTTTTTCATCTTCAAAATTTAATTTGATTTGATTTTTAAAAAAATAGTAGTTTACTTCCCTCTGTGGATAATTTATTTTACGTTACGAGGGAGAAAAAGGTTTCTTTATACTACCGAAAGATCAGCGAGAGGTATATAAAGTAGCAGTTTATCTCCGTAGTAACGTAAAAATAGTAGTGGCTGGTTTTTGAATAATAAATAGTTGGGTGGTTTTCTTTCTTCAAAAGTTGGGGTAATATTTTAGTCCTTATTTTTTTCAAATTGGAATTTTTTTCTTTCAGTTCAAAATATATATCTCGTGTTTCTTTTAAAATGCGTTTTGTTCAGATTTTTCTAAACTCATCTTTTTTTTTTTTGATTTTTGAAAAAGGTAGCCCAATTTTTTCAGTGTTTTTCATTTGCTCTTATTTGTTTTTCATTTCAATTGAATATATTTTTGAACGAACTATTTCTAAAAAATCATGTAGTTATTTTTTTTAAACGAATTTCTTTGATTATTGATTTTTTCAATACTCGAGTATAATCAATCAAATTTTTCGTATTTTTTGAATTTAAATTTTTATTGTATTCTTACGTTATTTTCTTTTGATTTGCTTTTTAGTCGGTACCTACTGAATTGACCAAGCAGATGTTCCTTTACGATAGGTATGAAACGCCCAACGCCAGTGTCAGTTTGCAATTTGTCGACGATGGAATCTCGAATGTGGCTGGTAAATATTTTAAATAGATATAATTATCACTCAACGTTTTACATTCTTTGTGTAATAATTCGTAATTTATAGTAATTCTGTTTCTTTCATTGATTTCCTACAGATTTGGTAACTTGTGCTTTTTGACGGTGTGTTTTGATACGAATACGATGCATAGAAGATCGACCAGATGCGGCGTTCGTGAAGTTATTTCACATCTCTAAACTGCGAAGAATTTTCATCACCGGGCTGCGTTATTAAATTACTGTGAATTTCGTTGGATCATCGTTTCCAGAAGTCCGAAAGAAGATCGCGACCATGCTGTGCTCGCGTGAATTTCTCATCTCTACGACAACGAGGCGAATTTTATCAGCGAGCTGCGTTCGTGAATTATCGTGGATGTCATTGGATCATCGTTGCTGTTATTTCTTCATTGTTACAGGTCTTTTTTGATATTCTTTATATGTATGTTGCGCATATGGCCCGATTTCTTTGTAGATGTGTCGCAAAAGTGGAATATTTATTAGTGTAGCGAAATTAGCTAAATTTCAGATCGATTGAATTTTGAAGAAAAAAAATCCCCAAGTATTTTTGTAGCAAGTGCAGTAGTTTTTTGATAGTCTCTATGGCCATTTTGATAGGTGATTTGATGATAGAAATTTTAGAATAATTTTATCGCAGCCAGTTTACGTAAAATTTATTGAATCCCAAATGAAGTAGAAATTGATTTTTTTTTAAATATTTGGCTACTGTGGTCAGTTGAATGAATTTAGACCCGGATCGAATGTACTTTTGAGCAGATAAAACAACATCTAGATTTTTCAATACGTATTTGACCTGGAATATTTTTATCACGAATAATTTTTTAGTGAATTTGAATGCAACGATTATTATTTCAAAAATACTGGTGAATGCAAAAATTGACTCAATTGAGACGTATTTTTTAATTTTTATCTATGATGACTATTTCCATCAATTTTTCAATTTTTTTTTCTACGTGTATGGTTTGCAATTCGTATCGATGGAACAAATGATGGATCCTCATGATTCTTTTATAGATGATAATAATTTTTTGAAACTACCCTTCATTTTATTCTATTTTTTTGAAATCTGGTGAATATTTTTGATAAGTTTTTCCAAATTTTTCATCGTGTTCGTTGTCTTTGATTCGGTATTTTTCGCGGTTAGGTGCCTGTATTGGAATCGTCGAACGTTGGTGGGGCAAGGTGGTATTTTTTTTTTCAATTATTTGGTGCGGGCGTCCGCGCTTGGTTTTGTTACGGGGTCGTGCTTTATGAGCTCGATTATCAATATCGGTGCCGTCCACCGTTGATAGTTGGCTCCATTTCACGATAACTCTTCTTCCGCAGACGAGGGCCGATGAAGGGATCCTGTAATAAAATCGGGCTCAAAATTGATTCGTTTTTCGCGTAGGATTCTCAATTCATTGGTTTAGGTGTTCGATGTTTTGGTTTTCCGGGGTTGTGCACACTGCGCTCGATTACCAACGGTGCCGTACCACCTTGGTTGGTGATCGTATGGGCCAGTTGGCAGCTTTATTCTTCTTTGGCTGAACGAGGGCTGATGGAAGAATTCTGGGACCAAACGTTCGGACGGTCTCGCGTTTGAGGATCTTCGGAGGTGTTGTTTTTGACGGGTGGTGTGGACAATCGCGAGCTCACGCCATGTCTGCGAAACGCATCTCCGACTAGGATTAGCCATCGATGTCGGTATCTGTGTCTGGAGACCTCACGGCATCGAGAAAGACCTGTAGTTTCTTACGACACTGACACGGTCTTCCCCGGGACATCGTTTGGCTGGCGACCTGGAACCGGAGGGCAGTCAGGGTTAATATCAAACTACAGGTATTTAGGATTGTCTCTTAGCATGCTTTCAATGGATTACGTGAACTATCGCGAGTTCACGCAATGTCTGCGGAAGCCACGTCTGTTAAGTTATCCATCGATCTCGCACAGCATCGAAACAGCCATCGATGTCGTGGGACATCGAGAAAGACCCGGAGTATTCTACGGCACTGGCGCGAACTTCCCCGGGAATGCGTCGGCCGGCCGGCGACCTGGATCAGGAGGACATTCCAGAGCCGTATTAAACGAAGGGTATGGAGGGTGCGAATGATTCGCATACGCCCGAGTAGAACGTAGCGTTGTTTGAATCGCGGATCAAAACTGCACGAGTTGGGTATCAAAATTTCTCTTATTGCGAAGTATCAGTCCCGGACCATAGGAGTAGGTGATTATCCGGGGCTGGCCAGGACAACGGGATTTGCGTCTTGGGTACTGCGAGCTCGGAGGGCCTTACGGCACCCTGCACCACCATCATTCGATGGGGAACTGGTACATTGCCTAAGAGGGGTCCTGAGATGACCGCGGTAACGGCTTCGCAAACGGGAACGGTTTCCTAGTGTTATCGTTTCTGTAGGCAACGAGCTCCATCAAAGAGTTTGGAGGCTGGTCGGCTGTTTTGGCTCGACCGATTTCGGTCTATATTGTTCTTCGGGCTGCGTGCCACCAGTACGATGTCCGAAGAATAATCTAAATTTAAAACGGTCGCCTAATAGGCGTACCGTAAGTTCCTTTGCCTCGACAATGGATGACTCATTTGGTTTTGCCCGCGATGTTCGCGCCTTGTCTACTGGTTACGGTCTAGCGAACATCGCCGGTGGTGAGTGATCTCCCTGGGTCAAGGTACTGCCTCGCTCGTTGAGGCAGTTGAAGAGTGTGTGAAGTGAGAATGTTGATCCGGATTGTTTCGCGATGCTACGTTGTACTCGGAGAGTATGGGTTTTGTTTGCTTCTTTTAGTGGATATTGTTTCAAAATTGAATTAGTTTGGAATCGAGTTATTATTTAATAATCATTTTTTTTTTTTTTAATTTTTGCGAAATTATTGGAAAAATTGGTAATCAGTACCTTTTGGCCTCAGGATAATAATTTTTTTGCGGAGATTTAATTTATTCGTCGTCGTTGCTTGTTTGATTAGGTATTTTTTCAATAAAAATTTGTTTTTGATTTGATTTTTTCTCCAAATTTAATAGTTTGTGGGGTGTCTCTCTGGCACTGGGTGAAGATGAAAATTTTAATTATTCCGTTTCCTTTCGAAATTGTCAGTTTTAATAATGTGTCAAATTAAGCCCCTACCCCCTCTTGAAAAAGCATCCCTCTCAATCGCGTATTATTGTCAGCTCTTTTTTTAGTATTATTCTATTTTTCTCACGTTCGCGAATTATGTTGTTATTTATTCATGTTGTTATCATTGTTCTATTTTTAAGTAAATATTTTATTGCAAATTATTGTGATAACCGATCACGGTTTTTCACTGCTTTGCGGCGGGCAGTGTTTTTTAACCCAGATCGGTTAATTTAGATTTAATATTGTAATTCATTCTCATCTTAAAACGCCGCACAGTTTAAATAAAACAGAAATTCGTTTGGTTTTTCATTTTTCATCAACTTTTCAGGTTTAATTGCATTATTAATAATTGCACAATAATATGATTCTGGGAAGATGAAGAAGAAACACGAAAAGTTGAGTTCGGAAAATAACAATAAAAATTATTCAATATTATAAAGGGAAGTGCAATTTCATCTTTATGACCAGAAATGTTTCAAGTAAATTGTAGTTTTGGTCAAAACTAGTCAATTTTTTCGGTTTAGGTATTTTTTGATGAATAGGGAAAACGTATCTAAGCTCTGGAGTTCTTACTAATCACATATTTTCAATGAAAAAATGGCTTATACGGTTAGATACATTCCAGAGGCAAAGTGTGCCCATAAAACGAGGTGAGTAAATTCACAAAACTGTTGATATCGCTTGGAAATTGAAACTAAAATGAAGACGGAGAAATCTTGGCCAACTCTGAAATCATTTTTATTGATATTTGCAAAGACAGGAGCTCATTACACCCTTAAATAAATCGAATTTTCCCCTCAAAACGGCTGGTTATGCAATTCTATCAACAGTCATTCGCAACGAAAGTATCATTACCCCTTGAAATGATCCAAAAACATGGGATAATGCTTGTGAAATTATTCCTGCAAAACACGCAGTTAGGCAGCCGCAATAACACACTACCAATTCGCCATTATATCGTTGATATCTCCGCAAATTTTGATGCAATTTTGAAACGGATTGCGAATTTGCAATCGTCGAGTTCGACTCTATCAGACTAGACCCCTAGATGCCCAATTTTCGATAATTTTTTTATTCAAACCCAAAAGGTCGAAATTCAAAAATTTGTCATGTTCTTGTTTATGGTTCGATTGAGCTGAAATTTGATTTGTATGCTCATTTCAGGTCGTGGATTTCGAAAATGTCTGTATAAACGTTGCGTACTAAACAACTTGCAAATTGAAATTTTTATTTTTCGAAGTTGGCAACAATGCGTCTAGATGTTCTCAAATTTCTATTCTGCCACCTCATATTGAAAGGGAAATACACTTTGAATCTACATTTTATGCGCATTTCAAAGGAAATACGTCAAATTTGAAATTGAATGTCAAATAGGTTGCATAAGCAGTACATTTGAAGGAGCGAACTTTCACAAATTAATATGGAAATGCGACTGTTTAAAACATCGATTTTTGAATTTTTGAATTATTTCTTCGGTTTATTACTAATTCGAGGTCGCTGATCACGATTACGGTGTTGGTTTTAAGTTCGTGTACCTGTTTGCCCACCAAATGTGGATTTTTGTAAAAAAATTGCGGGTTTCAAGAGGAAGGGGGGGTGCGTGAAGAAAATTAATATCATATCATATTCGTGATCGGTGACCTTCAATTAGTCGATAACGAATCTAATCTCGATTTTTTTGAAAATTGCTGAATTTTCAAAGTGCTCGTATTCGCGAACTAAGCTTCGTAGAGCAAAACTGATAGCAGAATCGGAATCAGCGAAGTCGACTTAGTCGAAAAGCACTCTTATCTCGATTTTTTTGGATGTCAAAAAAATCGAAAATATCAACGATGGTTAACCTTCCTTTTTTTTTGGAAAAAAAACTTTTTGTCTCAGATCGACGTGTGAGGTGTCTAGAAGGGGGTAATCGGACAAGGCGAATTGATCCCAGCGATCAGTTTCCCGATCGGAGGCGAATTCGCAGAGATAAGGACCATTTTTTGTAACTCAGAAACTAAGCCTCGGATTTGAAAACCGATTGCATATTTGGGTTCAGCGACCTCAGATTAGCCCCTAAATCGAATTTTACCTCGATCGGGCCATAAATAACACTTCAAAAAATTTATTTAAAATGAAGCAAAAAATGGGCTCAGTTTAGATTTTTTTTGCAAAATTTGAAAAAAATTGTCGAAAATGGGTATACGTTTGGTCGATTCCGATAGAGTCGAACCCGACGATTGCAAATTTGCAATCAGATTCAAAGTGAATTATTATTAAGTGGACGTGTGGCGCTATCTGTAGTTGCACACATGAACTAAAAATGCGTTGAAATGAAGAAATACGATTTCGAAAAATAAACCCACAAGTAGCGCCATCTATCAGAAGCAATACTAAACTTTGTTCTGTTTTCAAAAAATCAGGTTCACAAAAATCGAGTCTGATTTCCAGATATGCGTGTGGCGCTATCTCTCTGAACATTAGTGAACTAAGGTCCAAAAGTGGCCAAAAAGGCCTCAAATAAGAAAAACTATTTTTCCGTAATTATCACGTAATTAAGGTAATTTTACAGGTAAAAATACAATTTTGATCCACTTCCGACAATCCCAAAACCAGCAATCTAGATTAGCGGCGCTCTGCTAGTCTAGTTTGTAAGTTTTAAGATTGTTGAAAGTGGATCAAAATTGTATTTTTACCGGTAAAATTACCGTAATTACGTGGTAATTACGTAAAATAGTTTTTCTTATTTGAGGCTCATTTTGGTAACTTTTTCAACGTTAATTCACTAATGTTCCGAGAGATAGCGCTACATGCATATCTAGAAATCAGACTTCATTTTTTCAGACCAAATTTTTTAAAAACAGAACAAAGTTTCGTAAGCAACACCACAGATGAATAACAATAGACTTTTGGAGAAGTGTGCTCTGATTGGTCTATTCACTGCCAAATCTTTGATTTTTAATATCTCCGCTAATAATGGTCTGATATTGAAAACAAAAGCATATTTGTTATCGTCGAAGTCGTAGAATTCAAAATTTGAGAATTGTTTCGCGCAGTGTTGCACACCTCGCAAAATAAAATTTTTATCTCGCGAGGTTGGCATCACTGCTCTAAATAAATTTTAAATTTAGATTCTACTGCTTTGATTTAGTAATATTAGACACCAAAAACATTTTTCTAGCTATTCTGGAAGCTGCAATATTACAAAAAGTACGAGACAAAGGACTGTGATGTTATGGTGAGCTCTGATTGGTAGTTAGCTTACCACAATTTTGACCTTTAATATCTCCGCGAATATTGATCCGATTTTGAATCTGATTGCAGATTTGCAATCGTCGGGTTCGACTCTATCGGAATCGACCAAACGTATACCCATTTTCGACAATTTTTTTCAAATTTTGCAAAAAAAATCTAAACTGAGCCCATTTTTTGCTTCATTTTAAATAAATTTTTTGAAGTGTTATTTATGGCCCGATCGAGGTAAAATTCGATTTAGGGGCTAATCTGAGGTCGCTGAACCCAAATATGCAATCGGTTTTCAAATCCGAGGCTTAGTTTCTGAGTTACAAAAAATGGTCCTTATCTCTGCGAATTCGCCTCCGATCGGGAAACTGATCGCTGGGATCAATTCGCCTTGTCCGATTACCCCCTTCTAGACACCTCACACGTCGATCTGAGACAAAAAGTTTTTTTTCCAAAAAAAAAGGAAGGTTAACCATCGTTGATATTTTCGATTTTTTTGACATCCAAAAAAATCGAGATAAGAGTGCTTTTCGACTAAGTCGACTTCGCTGATTCCGATTCTGCTATCAGTTTTGCTCTACGAAGCTTAGTTCGCGAATACGAGCACTTTGAAAATTCAGCAATTTTCAAAAAAATCGAGATTAGATTCGTTATCGACTAATTGAAGGTCACCGATCACGAATATGATATGATATTAATTTTCTTCACGCACCCCCCCTTCCTCTTGAAACCCGCAATTTTTTTACAAAAATCCACATTTGGTGGGCAAACAGGTACACGAACTTAAAACCAACACCGTAATCGTGATCAGCGACCTCGAATTAGTAATAAACCGAAGAAATAATTCAAAAATTCAAAAATCGATGTTTTAAACAGTCGCATTTCCATATTAATTTGTGAAAGTTCGCTCCTTCAAATGTACTGCTTATGCAACCTATTTGACATTCAATTTCAAATTTGACGTATTTCCTTTGAAATGCGCATAAAATGTAGATTCAAAGTGTATTTCCCTTTCAATATGAGGTGGCAGAATAGAAATTTGAGAACATCTAGACGCATTGTTGCCAACTTCGAAAAATAAAAATTTCAATTTGCAAGTTGTTTAGTACGCAACGTTTATACAGACATTTTCGAAATCCACGACCTGAAATGAGCATACAAATCAAATTTCAGCTCAATCGAACCATAAACAAGAACATGACAAATTTTTGAATTTCGACCTTTTGGGTTTGAATAAAAAAATTATCGAAAATTGGGCATCTAGGGGTCTAGTCTGATAGAGTCGAACTCGACGATTGCAAATTCGCAATCCGTTTCAAAATTGCATCAAAATTTGCGGAGATATCAACGATATAATGGCGAATTGGTAGTGTGTTATTGCGGCTGCCTAACTGCGTGTTTTGCAGGAATAATTTCACAAGCATTATCCCATGTTTTTGGATCATTTCAAGGGGTAATGATACTTTCGTTGCGAATGACTGTTGATAGAATTGCATAACCAGCCGTTTTGAGGGGAAAATTCGATTTATTTAAGGGTGTAATGAGCTCCTGTCTTTGCAAATATCAATAAAAATGATTTCAGAGTTGGCCAAGATTTCTCCGTCTTCATTTTAGTTTCAATTTCCAAGCGATATCAACAGTTTTGTGAATTTACTCACCTCGTTTTATGGGCACACTTTGCCTCTGGAATGTATCTAACCGTATAAGCCATTTTTTCATTGAAAATATGTGATTAGTAAGAACTCCAGAGCTTAGATACGTTTTCCCTATTCATCAAAAAATACCTAAACCGAAAAAATTGACTAGTTTTGACCAAAACTACAATTTACTTGAAACATTTCTGGTCATAAAGATGAAATTGCACTTCCCTTTATAATATTGAATAATTTTTATTGTTATTTTCCGAACTCAACTTTTCGTGTTTCTTCTTCATCTTCCCAGAATCATATTATTGTGCAATTATTAATAATGCAATTAAACCTGAAAAGTTGATGAAAAATGAAAAACCAAACGAATTTCTGTTTTATTTAAACTGTGCGGCGTTTTAAGATGAGAATGAATTACAATATTAAATCTAAATTAACCGATCTGGGTTAAAAAACACTGCCCGCCGCAAAGCAGTGAAAAACCGTGATCGGTTATCACAATAATTTGCAATAAAATATTTACTTAAAAATAGAACAATGATAACAACATGAATAAATAACAACATAATTCGCGAACGTGAGAAAAATAGAATAATACTAAAAAAAGAGCTGACAATAATACGCGATTGAGAGGGATGCTTTTTCAAGAGGGGGTAGGGGCTTAATTTGACACATTATTAAAACTGACAATTTCGAAAGGAAACGGAATAATTAAAATTTTCATCTTCACCCAGTGCCAGAGAGACACCCCACAAACTATTAAATTTGGAGAAAAAATCAAATCAAAAACAAATTTTTATTGAAAAAATACCTAATCAAACAAGCAACGACGACGAATAAATTAAATCTCCGCAAAAAAATTATTATCCTGAGGCCAAAAGGTACTGATTACCAATTTTTCCAATAATTTCGCAAAAATTAAAAAAAAAAAAATGATTATTAAATAATAACTCGATTCCAAACTAATTCAATTTTGAAACAATATCCACTAAAAGAAGCAAACAAAACCCATACTCTCCGAGTACAACGTAGCATCGCGAAACAATCCGGATCAACATTCTCACTTCACACACTCTTCAACTGCCTCAACGAGCGAGGCAGTACCTTGACCCAGGGAGATCACTCACCACCGGCGATGTTCGCTAGACCGTAACCAGTAGACAAGGCGCGAACATCGCGGGCAAAACCAAATGAGTCATCCATTGTCGAGGCAAAGGAACTTACGGTACGCCTATTAGGCGACCGTTTTAAATTTAGATTATTCTTCGGACATCGTACTGGTGGCACGCAGCCCGAAGAACAATATAGACCGAAATCGGTCGAGCCAAAACAGCCGACCAGCCTACAAACTCTTTGATGGAGCTCGTTGCCTACAGAAACGATAACACTAGGAAACCGTTCCCGTTTGCGAAGCCGTTACCGCGGTCATCTCAGGACCCCTCTTAGGCAATGTACCAGTTCCCCATCGAATGATGGTGGTGCAGGGTGCCGTAAGGCCCTCCGAGCTCGCAGTACCCAAGACGCAAATCCCGTTGTCCTGGCCAGCCCCGGATAATCACCTACTCCTATGGTCCGGGACTGATACTTCGCAATAAGAGAAATTTTGATACCCAACTCGTGCAGTTTTGATCCGCGATTCAAACAACGCTACGTTCTACTCGGGCGTATGCGAATCATTCGCACCCTCCATACCCTTCGTTTAATACGGCTCTGGAATGTCCTCCTGATCCAGGTCGCCGGCCGGCCGACGCATTCCCGGGGAAGTTCGCGCCAGTGCCGTAGAATACTCCGGGTCTTTCTCGATGTCCCACGACATCGATGGCTGTTTCGATGCTGTGCGAGATCGATGGATAACTTAACAGACGTGGCTTCCGCAGACATTGCGTGAACTCGCGATAGTTCACGTAATCCATTGAAAGCATGCTAAGAGACAATCCTAAATACCTGTAGTTTGATATTAACCCTGACTGCCCTCCGGTTCCAGGTCGCCAGCCAAACGATGTCCCGGGGAAGACCGTGTCAGTGTCGTAAGAAACTACAGGTCTTTCTCGATGCCGTGAGGTCTCCAGACACAGATACCGACATCGATGGCTAATCCTAGTCGGAGATGCGTTTCGCAGACATGGCGTGAGCTCGCGATTGTCCACACCACCCGTCAAAAACAACACCTCCGAAGATCCTCAAACGCGAGACCGTCCGAACGTTTGGTCCCAGAATTCTTCCATCAGCCCTCGTTCAGCCAAAGAAGAATAAAGCTGCCAACTGGCCCATACGATCACCAACCAAGGTGGTACGGCACCGTTGGTAATCGAGCGCAGTGTGCACAACCCCGGAAAACCAAAACATCGAACACCTAAACCAATGAATTGAGAATCCTACGCGAAAAACGAATCAATTTTGAGCCCGATTTTATTACAGGATCCCTTCATCGGCCCTCGTCTGCGGAAGAAGAGTTATCGTGAAATGGAGCCAACTATCAACGGTGGACGGCACCGATATTGATAATCGAGCTCATAAAGCACGACCCCGTAACAAAACCAAGCGCGGACGCCCGCACCAAAGAATTGAAAAAAAAATACCACCTTGCCCCACCAACGTTCGACGATTCCAATACAGGCACCTAACCGCGAAAAATACAGAATCAAAGACAACGAACACGATGAAAAATTTGGACAACAACTTATCAAAAATATATACCAGATTTCAAAGGAAAAACAAAAAGTAGGGACATTTCAAAAAATAATTCACCTATAAAATAAGCACAAGGGTCCAATTACTGCTCAATCAATACGAACTGCAAACCATACACTTGAGAAAAAAAAATGAAAAATTGATGAAAATACGTAGTCATAATTTTTGAATATTAAAAAGTCGTCTCAATATCTGCATTCGTCAGCATTTTCAAAATTTCATCGAATACAAATTCATTCGTAAACTAATCGTGAAAAAAAAATTCAATCATCTCTTAAAATGGTCACCTAGATAAAATACTCGAGATAAACGTCAATTTCTACAATCGTTTTTGTTTTCAAAGATCAATCTAAAATACCTAAAATCGTTCTTGTTTTCAAAAATCAATCTAATAAAAATTTACCATATCTGGTAACCCTGAAAAAAATATTCGACCTCCAAATAAACTACGTAACATATTTATACGAAATATCAAATAAAATAACTGCAAGCTAATAGCATTTCAATCGCAATTCATTGAAAATAATTATGCTCTTCTCAGTCTAGAGATGGAAAAAATTTCAGGAACAGGGCATAATGCTGTCAAATACTCGATTCGTCGAAAATTGTGTACCTACATACGTAGAAGTAATATTTTGACACAGTGATTCATTTTCCTAACTATTCTTCGTTCGTTTCATTCAATTTAGGAACTAACGTCCGTTTATGAGATAAAGTTGAAAAATGATACTGGAATGGACGTTTCTGTTAGATACATTGGCCTCTTGATCGCTATGCCGTTTGGTCTTGGTCTGTCGTTTCGTTACTAATTCTAATGTTTACCTTTATTCGACCTGCACGACCGGAATCATTGAATTTTCAACGGCAAAATACGAAATAAAATTATTGACTGAGGGTGCTTTGGATTTCTCGAATTCGTCTCATCAATTATTCGTTCCAATTTGACTGCTTCATGTCGAATTCCATTTCTTCGATCACGTACACAGCAGCTGTTGAAATAATGAAATATTAACAAATGGAAAATATACCTCCATTGAAACTGGTACAACCTAATGAAAAGTTCCAATTACACTTAGCAACTTGGAACCAAATTTTACACAAGTAAACAAAACCAAAAAAATTCGTCATTTTGCCAGAACTGAGTATAGGTACCAAAATTCGTATTAGAATTAAAAACATTGTTTACTCATGTTCGAGCGAATATTTTCGTTACGAAAGAACTAGAAATAGTTTCGAATTCAAATTTAGGAAAAAACCACGAATAAATGATCTCCATTTATCGATACTTCCACGAGGCAAATTCGACCAGAAGCACAGAAATTTCACAAAAATACGAGTGAGCAACTAGTTCAATAAAACTCAGTGGCGTATCTAGGATGAAATCATGGGATGGCCGACGGGTTCAAAGGGACTGTCCGGGTAAGATGATGAAAAGTGCCTCGTCACCGATTGGGACGAAACTCACCCCAAGTGTTGGTATTGATGTAAAACTACCCCAAAAAATTTTTTAGATCCCTACCCCCACTCCTACCCGAGAAAAATGGCCGTATATGACGAAAATTCAATATTTTCTGTACGGGGAGGGGGTAATCCAAATTTTTTGAAATTTTCACAGAAAATAGTGTCTGTGCAGGTGTATGCGTGAGAATTTTTTCAAAAAAATTTTCTCGAATTTTCCAGGGGGTTGAAATTTTCAAAAATTCATATAAAAAAAATGGGGAGGGGGGTATGTGCTGAAATTTTTTTCAAAACTGTGTTATACTCTCAAGTATAACATATATTTTACTCGGGTCCCGAAAATCGGTGCAACATGGTCAAAAAAAGGAAAAACATGTAAATACCGCGTTTTTCTTCATTTTTTCGCCATATTTTAGATGTTCAAGGTCAAAATTTTGGAAAAAATCAGAATTTTGTGTAATGTACCCGTAAAAGATACCAAAACGAGGTACTAAGCTAACAATATCTAAATACTAGCCGTAGGGCCCGTGGAACATGGACCCTGCTTGTTTTGAGCACTTATAGGGTGGTCTTTTTTATACTTATTTGTGAAAAAATTTTTTTGAAATTTTGAGCGGACCCCCCCTAGATTGGTTCCATTCCATGAGAAAATAACCCACAAAAAATTTTAGCTTGATCGGTCCACCCCACCCCCACCTTACACAGGAGAATTATTTGAAGAATGGTGGTCGAGCGCGCGAGCCAAGAACTTTTCCACGGCAGTTCGCCGTAACGCGTCATGTAATCTCTCGGGCTCGAATTGACTTCTAATTCACATTTTTGTTTATCTCCTAAAAGTGATTTAAATATCGAAATTTGCAAGATCCGTATGTAGATATAGGTTATCGAGGTCGCTGAATTCAATTTTTGAACTTATATTCACTTTTGACCCCAAAATGCGCCCCTGAGTGGAGGTTCAATTTTGATAAAGTCGAAATTTACAATATTGGTATCAAAATATAGGTTTTCGGGGGCGCTGAATTCGATTTTAAAACTCAAATTCACATTTGACCTTCGAATTGAGCTCTTGAGAGGGAGTTCGATTTCGATAATTTTAAAATTTGCACTGCAATCTTATACCTGTACTTCAATTTTAAACTTATAAAAATTGAACCACCCTGGGGATTTATTAGGGGCCAAAAGTGAAATTGAGTTTTAAAATCGAATTCAGCGACCCCGAAAACCTATATTTTGATACCAATATTGTAAATGTCGAAATTGTAAAAATTGAACCCCCCTCAGCGACGCATTTTGGGGTCAAAAGTGAATTTTAGTTCCAAAATCGAATTCAGCGACCTCGATATCTTTTACGAGTACATTACACAAAATTCTGATTTTTTCCAAAATTTTGACCTTGAACATCTAAAATATGGCGAAAAAATGAAGAAAAACGCGGTATTTACATGTTTTTCCTTTTTTTGACCATGTTGCACCGATTTTTGGGACCCGAGTAAAATATATGTTATACTTGAGAGTATAACACAGTTTTGAAAAAAATTTCAGCACATACCCCCCTCCCCATTTTTTTTATACGAATTTTTAAAAATTTCAACCCCCTGGAAAATCCGAGAAAATTTTTTTGAAAAAATTCTCACGCATTCACCTGCACAGACACTATTTTCTGTGAAAATTTCAAAAAATTTGGATTACCCCCTCCCCGTACAGAAAATATTGAATTTTCGTCATATACGGCCATTTTTCTCGGGTAGGGGTGGGGTAGGGATCTAAAAAATTTTTTGGGGTAGTTTTACATCAATACCAACATTTGGGGTGAGTTTCGTCCCAATCGGTGACGAGGCACTTTTCACCATCTTACCCGGACAGTCCCTTTTGTTTTCGAGAGTGGTCATCATGAAATAAAATAATTTTTAATTTTCACCAATAACAAAAAAAAAAAAAAAATTGAAAATTTAATAAAAATCATTTTATAAAAAGTAGGAAAATTCAAATTTCGAAAAATAACCCCCATCTAAAGCTCGTTTCCGATGAGCATAATAACTTAGCAAGGTATTATAAACTTCCTACCAAAAGTTTAAAAATTGAGTAAATTTCGTAATTTAAATTAAGAAAAGTCTTTCCAAAAGTTTTTCCCAAAAATTGAAAAAAATTCAATATGCCGACAAATGTGACTAAACTATTTTTTTTTGAAAATGTATATCATCATTAAAAATTTATTAGTAAAATTTTGGATCTAGTTTTGAAAAGTAGAAAAAATCTCTTTTAAAAAAAAATTCAAAAAAATCAATCTTAAATTTTTTTCAAAAGTAGGTAACAAATATGAGTTTTGAAAATTCAAGTAAAAATGATCTCTAAATAGTAAAAATTGAAGAAAATTCATTGATAAAATAATAAAAAAAATATTTAAAAAATTACCCAAATTTTATGAAAAATTATGGCAAAAATTATAAAATTTTGCAAATTTTGTATTGAAAATTATGAAAATTTATTATTAGAGAAAATTTTCAAATGCATTTTTCAAAATTTTTAGGATTAAATTTTTGAAAATCAAACAAATGTCTAAGCAAAGGAAAAATTTAACCTTGGAAAATTGAAAAAAAAGTAGTCAAAAAATTTACACAATTTTTTTTTGTGAAAATTCAAAGAAAATCTTCATAAAAATTTGAGGGTATTGAAAAGTTGCTAATCTTCTTGGAATAAAACAAAAATTTTTGGAGTAAAAATTTTTTTCAGTTTTTTATTCTTTTTGGAAAATTCTTCAAGTAGGTACCTAACCTACCTAATAAGAATAAAATTCTGGGAAAGAAGTCTAAAATGTCAGAATATAATTTTTTTTTTGAAAACACCGAAAAAATTATAACCCATATTCAAAATAAGGTCAATTTCCACAAAAAGAAAAATTCCAAAACGACCTCATCAATAATCCATCAAGAGATATTACTCAAACGCTTAAAAAATAATCTTTCACTTTTTACAATGGAATTTGAAAAAAAAAAAAAAATCGAATTAATTAGCATATGTACTTAATTTTTATCAATTTTTCAAGAGAAAAATTTTGAAATTCTTTGGAGTAAAAAATTTTCTTAATCACATTGGAGGGAAAGCGAAAACATCAATTTTTTTAACAAAACAATCTCATTTTTCGTTTTCTAGTGTAAAAAAAAAGTCGCAAATTTTTGGGAATAAAAATTTTTGGAGGGGATTTTCAATTTTTCAGGGTAAAAATTAGTTATTCGCTATTTTAAAAAAAATCCTTATTTCGATGAAACAAAAAAAAATCACTAATCAAAAAAGTAGAAATTTTGAAATCTCTTTAAAAAATATGAAAAAAAGCAATTTTCAGAAATTGAGAATATTTAAAAACGGAAAATTTTGTAAATCGCTATACTTTTGAAAAGTGAAAATCTCGTGTAAAAAAATGCAAATAACGAAGATATGAAAAAATTTAAAATATTTAGAAAACTAGGACATCTTTGAAGTTGGGTAACGTTTGAAAGGTTAATATAAAATTTTGATAAATCAGCAATTTAAAAATATGAATAATTGATGTACCTTTAAAAAAAACTAGATAATTTTACAAACCAGACAAATTTTAAAAAATTGTATGGAGTTGATAAATTTTGAAATATTGAAAAAAGAACCAAATAAAAAAATCTCAAACTTTTCACGAGTCTTGGTAACAATAACATTCGAAAGGTCAATATTTTGGATTACCCAGCTAAGAAAAAAACACAAAAATACGAGTTTTTCGGAAACTGGAAAATTTTTGATAAATCAGCAAACTTAGGCCCGTATTTTAAAAATTTGCTTAAGCAAACATTATCCTTAATGGCGAGGCGATTTCACACGTATCGTGTCAATTTACATCGAGCAGCCATTTATTTGTATGGATAAAATAAACAAAACCACTTGGTATGTGTGAGAACGCTTCGCCTTAAGTATAAGGAAATTTTTAAAATACGGGCCTTAGAAAGCACGAAAAATTTATAGGTACCGTAAGATGGGGCTACTTTGAAACGGTGGGGCTACTTTGAACAAAACACGTTTGAGTCGTTAAAAGTAGGGCTCCAGCGGCCTGTAATTGAAATTTTTTGATTTAAACTGTGCAAGGTGGACTAGTATACTGCCCAGTTTATATTTCGGGGTGTTTTGTATCGTTATCAGCTTTAGTTTGTATTTCCCACGAGCTCGAAAGAAAAAAATTTTATTTAAAAAAAATCGAAAATAAAAAAACGCTAGAAAGGAGCGCCTAGAAAAAATATAATTTGGTTGAAATTGCACTAAGTAACATTTTTATTCCTTTCTATGGTGTTCGAAGAGTACAAATCACCCATTAAAATTTTTTTAGCTTTTGAATACTGCGTATGAAAAATACATTTATGTCGTGGGGCTACTTTGAACACTGTGATTTTTTTCTTAAAAACTGTTCGATGGTGGCCAAGTACGAGTGTACGTAACGTAATCACGCATGAATTTTGTTTGTAATCTTCATAAATGTAGTTTTTAGACATTTCGATGAAAAAAAGTCCGTATTTTCACAAAAAATCAATTTTTTTCTTAAAATTTTAATGAAATAACGATTTTTTTAAATAAATTTTGTTTTGAGGTCTCTAGATCCCGTTCTTGTGAACCGATTTCAACAAAACTTCGTAAGGTTCATACTTAGGACACCCCTCATCGATCCCCCCCCGCGACCACTCCATCTGCAACAGAAGGGCTTTTTTCAAAGTAGCCCCACTCGTGGGACTACTTTGAACAAAATTTTGAAAAAGTGCATAGGCAAGGCAACAAAGTTCAACGAAATGGGACAAAGACCAAAAGATAGAGCATTCGATGACGAAACTTTCTGTGAGAAGTTTTTTCTTGTAACTTCATGCAAAAAAAAGTTACGAGGAAAAACATACGAAAAAAGTGGAAATTTTGTTCAAAGAAGCCCCACTCTGCGGTATGCAAAAATTACGCTAATTTTACCAAATGGTCCAGTTTCAAAAAATTGTGTAGAGTTGGTAAATTTTAAAATTTTGAAAAGACAAATTTAAAAAAAAAATCCCAAACTTTTCACGAGTCCAACTGTTAGAGTTACACTTGGAGTAATTTTTCAATAAAATAAATACTTTAAAAAATAATAAATGATTTACCTCAAAAATCTGTCTGGATCCTGTGCCGAATATGGAGATCTCTGGTTCATGAAGCTGAACAAGATTGGCAGTTCCATTAGTCTTCCGTTGAGGTCTGTCAAGTGTAATTCGGTAAGATTTTCCCATTAATCGCTCGAATGTGGACGTCCACCATAATATGATGCGATTCAACATCTAATTTGAACAAAAGAAAACAACACATCAATTAAAATCGATAACTACTCGTTTTACGTTGAGACAGAAAACATGAATATGTACAGACAAAAATGTTTAAAATTCCAAAAAAAAAAAATGTTTTTTCACTTTACAAAAAAATAACACCTCTCAAAAATATTTTTAAAAAACCCTAGGTATGTCTACTAGTCTAAAAAAATTCAAAGATTTTGTATTCATTTCAACGTTGAAAAAACCTTCAAAATAATTACGAGATTAGGATTTCATAGAAATTTCATTGCAAATTATTAGGACTCCTCTCTTTAAAAAATATTTACCTATCCTCAAAAAAATGAAAGAATTTCCATTTTAAAAATTGATTGAGAAATTTATAGATAAAAAAAATCAAAAATAGTTTTCATACTAAAATTTGAAGAAAAAAAACACACCAAAAAGTACAAAATTTTATAAATTCAAAAAAATCGGAATATTTTTCTAACTAACTTTCCAATAAAATTAATTAAAACGATTTTCTCCTCAAAAATATAAATACCTACTTTTATCAAATCAAAAAATTGAGAGATTTCAATACTCAAATTTTTAGTCAAAAAATTTTCAATGTCAAGAAAAAAAAACTAAAAATTTATGCCTCTTTTTTCAAAAACAGAAACAAATGTTTCACTTTTTAAAAAACAAGTTTGAAATTCCCCCAAAAAAATTACCTAAAGAAATGAAATATTTTTTCATTTTACAAAAAAAAAAAATAACTCTTTCCCTAAAAATTTAAAAAATAGGTACCTATGTCTATTGTCTACTAAGAAAAATTCAAAGATTTTGTATTTACTTATTTCAACGTCGAAAAAATCTTCAAAAAGATTACGAAAATTTTCTGCTCCACAAGATGAGTTTATTATTTATTTCGAAAACAAATGAACAATATTTTCATTTTGAAATAAGTTTGGAAATGTTTCGTATTGCAGAACGGTTGAGAAATATGAAAAAACATTATCTAATAGATTAAAATTAGAAATAATTACTTTTTTTGAAAATTTGATAAATTCAACAGCCCATGAATAGAAAATTTACATCTTTCCAAGACATTAAAAGTTGACAGACCAATTTAGATATTATTGATAACTTTATAAAAAATTGTAAATTTTGAAAGAGTCGGATTTAGAGGAATTTTATTGGATTCCTTTTTTTGAAATTGACAAACTTTGAACCATTGCATGAAAACATCGACAAAATTTTCAAAACATGTGGTGGTGGAAGTAGGTACAGAAAATCGATGCAAAAAATTGTTGAACTCATAAATTAAAATTTCATTTTAAAAAATGCATGTTTTTTTTTGTTGAAAAATTGCCAAATCCGGTCAAAGTTGAAAATAATCGATTCCGAAAAAATTTCTAACGTCATAAGTGATAAATTCAAATTTACTCAAAATCCATTATCTTTCTTCTTCGAAATTATTACTCGAGAGGTAGTACACATAGGGTTAAATTTTCCAAAAAAATTCTAAACTTGAAGAAAACTGATAAGAAAGAATTGTTCACTTCGAAAATTCAATTTCCATAAAATTAATTAATTTTTTCTCGAAATTTACAAAGAATTGCATAATCGGTTAGAATTGAAAAAAGTCTATTAAAAAAAAAAAAAAAAAAGATTCAAAGTATAAATTCAAAGGGACTGTCCTGGTAAAATGGTGAAAAGTGCCTCGTCACCGATTGGGACGAAACTCACCCCAAATGTTGGTATTGATGTAAAACTACCCCAAAAAAATTTTTAGATCCCTACCCCACCCCTACCCGAGAAAAATGGCTGTATATGACGAAAATTCAATATTTTCTGTACGGGGAGGGGGTAATCCAAATTTTTTGAAATTTTCACAGATTTCACTTCAAAAAATATTGAAAAACTGTTACCTAGAAATAAATTTTTCTATGGTAGAAAAAAATCACCAATAATTTTAAACCCAAAAAACACGGAAAATGTTCAAATTATTACAAAACCGGAAAATGATGAAAAATACCACAATTTGATACATTCCAAAAAATACCCATACAAGGTACCTACATTATACAAAAGAATTTTGAATTTTTGTATAATTTACAAATTCAAAAAATAACATCCCGGAAAAATTGGAAATTTAGATTTTTCAATGGATTTGAAACGTCGAAAAAATTAACGAAATTCGAAAGACAAAAAAATTTAAATCAAAATCAAAATTTTGAGTATGCATTATTTGGAGAAATTGTAAACTGAGAAAAAATCAATATAAAAAAATGGAATTAAAAAAAGAAAGATACGAAAATTTGAAATGTTCTAAAAATCAACGACAAAAATTCTGGAGTAATTAAAGTTCAACATAAAAAAAAATCAAGCAATTAACAAATAGCTATCTACAGTAAATTTAGAATTGAAAAAATTCGATTCCAAAAAATTTGCTCAAAGCATAAATTCAAATTTCCTCAAAATTGATCATTTTTTTCTTCAAAATTATCACTTGAGAAGTCGTACAGTGAAACAGTCGTAGTAAAGTTTCAATCACATAAAAAAATATGAAATGTGGTAGAAGTGGAAAAAATTATTCAACTCATGAATTCAAATTCCTTCAAAATTTAAAAACATTTTTCTTCAAATTATTTTTCTACAATGTCAGCCGGTTTCGGGTTAAATCAAACAAAAAAAATTGCAAATTTGAAGAAAATTTAGTAAAAAAAAAATTCCACTAAAAATTCAAATCTATACAAAATTATTGATTTTTTTTTCGGAAATATTACTGGAAAAGTACCATGGTAGTCGTAGGGTTAAATTAACAAAAAAAATTATCAAAAAGTGGAGAATTTTTTTTTTTTTTTTAATTGTTCAACTAATAAATTTGAATTCCCTCAAAATTTATGAATTTTTTTTCGAAGTTATTACGTGAGCAGTTCTACAGACGTAGTTGAATTGAATTACACAAAAAATTGCCAAATTTGGCGAAAGTGAAAAAAATCCACGTCAAAAAAATTGCTCACTGCTCAACAAATAAATCAAAATTTCCATCTAAATTTATGAAGTGGTTTTCCGGAAAAAATTGTCAAATCTGGCAAAAATTAAAAAAAAAAAAATCAAAAAAAATTTGCAAGTTATAAATTCAAATTTTCTCAAACTGGGATTTATAGGGTTGAATTTTCAACGAAAAAAAAAAAAAAAAAATCAAATTTGCAGAAAATTCCGAAAATTGGTTAGAAAAAAATTGTTCAACTCGAAAATTTGAATTCTTGCAAAATTTATGAAGTTATAAGTCATATTTAATTAATCTTACTTTACGTATTTCGAATTAGGTAATTCACAAATCACTCACCAATTTCATTCGAAAAAGGGGAAGGTAAGTTCTCTCAGAATTTTTTTTCTGGCCTAACGATCACTCGTCCTTTTTTTCCAACTTGTTCTGAAGTATTGGCCACGATTATCACACAGCTTTTGACAATAGATCCGAGTCGTACATGCTGACGGCTTCTGTTAGAACAAAATGAAAATAGTTGGAAAAATACAAAATATAGTATTTACCTATTTAAATATTTGTATCTAGGTAGGACTTTTAAAAGTGTGATAAATTGACAAAATTTTAAAAGAAATGTTGAGAAGTTTGAAACTTTGGAAAAAAAAATCACTAAATTTTAAAACTAATAAAACACGAAAATATGGTAAATTTTTGGAAAAATTGGAAAACGATGAAAAATTTCAAAAGATTACACATTTCAAGAAATACAAAATAAGGTACAAAACTTTTTTTGAGATACTACAAATAATTTTTTTTTTAATTCACAGAAAGAGAAAATGTAACTAAAAAAAATTAGGTCAGGTATTTAGGTACAAGTTTGTAAATTTTGAAAAACTGTTATTAAATTTTCAAAGACGTGGAAAATCATAAGAAATTTGAAAAATTGACAAAAAGAATTATTTAAAATACTTGCTAAAAAATAATAAATTAGAAAAATTTACACCTTGTGCCGAGTTGATAAATTTTGAAGTGCCGAAAAATTTTTGTAAAACAAATAGTAATTTTTGGAAAATACCTAAATGCTTTTAAAAGTTGAAAAATGAATCAATTTTAATCAAATTATCAAATTTTTAACAATTTAGAGTAAAAAGTCAACGGCAGTTGAAAAATTTTGAAAACGCGACAAATTTAAATAGTGGAGAATTTTTAAAATTTATGAGAATGTCAAATTTAAAATGAACAAAATTCAAACTTGAATTAGATTTCTAAAGTAAATTTTAGTCGATTGTGAATTTTTATTAAATTTTAAAAATTTGTTCAGTTTAGAAATTTCTATTTTTTCATTTTATTTTTTTTTTACAATTTTTACTCATTTCAAAAAGTTTGAAAATGAAAAATTATAAAGTTTTTCAAAATTTTGAAAATTATCATCAAAATTTAAAATATTTCACCAATTTTAAATATTCATATATATTTTCTTTAATTTCTCAAATTCCAAAAATTGGTCAATTTTTAAAAAAATTTCCTACCTAACTACATTTTAAGAACTGATGCAATGATGCAGTCTTGAAAATTTATTGAAATTTCAGAATGAACGGAACTAAAACTTGAAATAGGTAAGTTATGAAATTTTACATACATCTTCCAATTAGATAGGTACAAAAATTCATTCGAGTTGTAAAATTATTACCTATGTTTCACTTTTCGGAGCAATTTTGACAATTTTTTAATTTTTTTCAACCCTACACCTGTAGGGTTTCTCGACTAATTATTCCAACAAAAAAAATTGATCAATTTTGTGAAAATTTGAATTTATCAGCAGTCGAAAACAAGTTTTCAATCCATTTTTATTCAATTCTATCGGATTTGAGCAATTTTGACAATTTTTTCATTATTTTGCAACCCTACAACTTTAGGGTTTCTCGAGTAATTATTTCCAAAGAAAATCATTAATTTCGTAAAAATTTGAGTTTATGAGCCGAAAAATTTGTTTTCAATCAACTTTCATTCAATTCCAGCTAGTTTTATATATATATTTTTCTTTTTTCAATAATAGCAAATTTAGGAATTAGTTTGGTTTTTTTTTCAACCCTACAATTGTAGGGTTTCTCGAGTAGGTAATTATGTCGAAAAAATTCATCAATTTTGTGAAAATTCCAATCTACAAGTCGAAAAAAAAATTTCAGTCAATTTTTATTCAATTCCAGCCAGTTTTACTTTTTCAACCCTGATTCATCAGCCCACGACAGCCAAAGTACAAAAAAAGCGAACGAGTTATTATTTGCTTCATTCATCAGCAATATCAAATAATAAGATCGAGTGCAAATTCGCCAATAAAGTTACGAAAAGGCTCAAATAATACTCGTTAAATGGCGGCAAAACAGTTTAAAATTGATATTCAAATCGAAATTGCTTGCTATTCTTGATTCCTTTCTTCTTCTTTTTCATTGATATCGATCAAATCAGGCGTAGAATATTAGCCACGAAAATCATACGTAAGAATAATAATGGCTAAATCGCGATTTAAACAACCGATATTTCTATCAAAACTATTTGCCATTTTTCAGATATAGGATTGTAATAAATACCTAAAACGAGTATTTACATGCAGCTGCCTGGAAATGCTTCGGTAATTCGTCCTCGAATAGAAGATTCTTCGCTGGCAATGTTTTTGAGATCCACTGGGCTCGAAAAGCAAGGTCTAATCGTATGAAAACTCATCAGTAATTCGGTGGAAGTGAACTTCGACGCTCACGGATCAATCGTTGGCAAAACAGAAAACACACAGCATCTGATCGAATAAAACACAACGTATTAGAAAATAATAAAAATACATATTTTCTATAAAAATTCCAACGAGATGTTTTGTTTTCATATTTTTATCAAATCCATTTACACACACGTAAGTACTTCGTGAAATAATACGGAAATTTTAATAGCAGACTGAAACTGCAAAATCACGAGATGTTTCCATATTTATCGAATCCATTATACACTCAAACACACACCCACACACGTAAGTACTTCGTAAAATAATACATCAATTTCAAATTAACAGCAGAGTGAAACTGCAAAATCACATACCCGTCAAAAAATCCTGGAATGAAATAAGTTCTTCCGTATCATACGAGGCTGCATTTTTGGTATCTGGATAAACATCTAGCATATTCTAACGTAAATTGATGTCCAGTACCTAATTAAACAAATAAAACCACGAATTTGTTAAATAAATTGTTCACGAATCCATTTCAAATCGATATTTGGTAAAATGATAATGGCAAAATGAAATCAAATGAAAACACATACCAGTGACAAAAAATTCTTCAAAAACATTGGATCATTCTACATCACAAGAGTTATTACATGAAGCTGCACTTTCAGTCGTCCGGATAAACATTCTATTCCATAATCCAACTGAAACAAGTGAAATAAAAAATAAATATTACAACGGCGAACAACAAACTTTGTCTACTAAGCCTACGTAAATCAACGCGAAAAAAAAAACACAAACCCGAACAATGGGCGTAATTTAAAACTACACGAGTATACGCAATAAATTATTCACCTTCGAAAACTTTTATAACATTAACCGACTTAATTTCGATTCGAAAATACCAAAAAACGATGAAAAACTAACGAAATGCACCAAAATGAGCAAGTTGAACAATGCACACAAAAATAAACAAACACAAATGAAATTCAAAATGGCGGGAATGATCAAAATCAAACTTTCGTTCGGCGATGTGTCAACGACTGATGACTAATTTTCCAAACATAATCTGACTTGTATATTGTACTAAAAATAAAACCAAATCAAACTCTACGTCGAAAAGAAACATATTTATCTACTGTCAAAGAAATTTCATAGCGCAGAATACACATCTTTTTACAAATTAATGAGAATAATTTGAAAGGTTTGTTATAAACACAAGCACGTTAACTAGTCATTTTTGTCAATTACTTACTCATATTGTTCTTTGAGAAAATCATTAGTCCATAAAACCGAAACAAAATTCACACAGGCTCACAATTGAACACGAAAAAGACGCCGCGACGCTGATGCCATAATGAATTCTCAATCAACATTTACGATCACGTATTGTATCAAGTACGACAATTTTCAAACGGTTCGATTTCTTTTCTAAATGATATCGAATTGAATTACATTATTTCGAAATCAACGAAGGAAATGCACGCCTAATTACGTTAATTAACCAACATTAATACGAAAATTCTAATGACAAACCGCGACAAACCATTTAACTGGCCATCTGCAAAGTGCAAACTGAAACATGAAACTGGAAATATTTTGAAGTTGATCTGTCACGCAACACCGCTCCAATCGGTGACATCACAAACTAGTTCGGTAATTTCTCGTATTTACGAATAACCATGAATAACGTTATTTTTTTATTTTTTTACTTCGTAATTTTTTTTTTTTTTAATAACTTCGTATTAACTATTAAAAATTAATTTTTTACGGATCAAAACATACCATTATTGACTGGTAACTACTAATTCGATGTCTTCGCTTCGATTGATTATTCTCATTCGTCATTTCTTCGAGTCTTTTACTTTTTTGCAGATAAATCACGTAACTCTTTGTTCATTTTTGATTCGTACACATAATAGGAAAACTGTAACAAACGTAAAAAAAAATTTAATAGATACACAGGGTGAAATTATTTGGTAAAAAAATCGATTCATCAACATTTAAATGAAATATGAATACAGAATAAAATTTTATTGGAAAATATCACCCAAAAAAAAAAAAACCAAAGTACACAAAGTGTTTCAAAAATTTTTAGGTACAATTTTTTTTTCACAACAAATTGTGCATAATTATCTGTTTGTGCGAGTACATAATTATTATAATATTTAATATTCACCAAGGTCGTACAAAATACACCATATTCAATTTCTTTTCAATCGACTCGATGTTTATCAAAATTTGAACATTATTCATTATTACTTAGGTAATTAGAAAGAAGCGTATTCAGCCATTCAGGTGCATAGGTATTCCCCACGATGTAAACTTCCCTCTCTTATCCATTCTGTATGACAGATTAATACTTGGAAAAGGTAATCATCGTGAAGAGAGACAGAAAGGCCCCCTACAAATAGTTAAATATTAATATATTCAAGGTACATTTCGAGACGTTCATGACGTAAATGACTAACGAATATAAAAACTGGTTATTACTTTTAATAAATGTAATGCAAATATTTTATCTATTCGTTTAAATGGTGTGATAGGTTACCTATATCTTAATCTAATCGAACATTTATTTTCTCACCGGTATTATTCGTATTGGCGATGTTAGTATTCGTGAACATTTGATTAGCGAAGATCGTAAGTAACAGTAGTAATTATAATTAAATGTTTTAAAGACAACCAGATTAGTTTTTCAACAATGAAAGCGATAAAAGTAACGGTTCGGATTGTTTGTTTATTGTTATTTCAAAAATTTTACGGTGAGTTATTTTTCCTTTTTCGATTTTAATACCTTACCTAATAAAATAATATTAAAGTTGACCAAATTCGATTATCATTTCGATATTTTTAGCGATTGCATATTAGATTGAATGGCCTTCCTTCATTATATATTGTATATGTGCTAAGTTTACCTACATGTGTTGGTTTGAAAGCTACTTTGTTCTTTTTTTATCAGAAAGAGAGAGAGAACAATCTTCTTTTTTTTTTTTTTTTTATCTCCTTTACTCGTAAAGCACAAATAAAATTATTAAATAAAATTAAAAAATTGAAGCTAGAAATGCCTCTCCAAAAATTCTTGAAATATAAATTGTATTTCAACCAATACAAAATCTCAAACATTACTACCTACAAAATTTACACGAATTGAGATCAGAATTACCAACAACATGACTCCCCTTCCTTCTAAAAAATCAGAATTTTCATAAGTTTATATTTTTTTCTGTATTTGCATAGTTCTTGGACAACCAACGTCTGCACCTCCCCCTCCTGGGTACGTTTGCTCATCAAATTCATATCTTAAGCTTGCAAAAAAATTATAATGTACTCGTACAAAAAAAAAAAACGTTATTATTTTGTAAAATTACCTACTCGGATTCTTTTTGACTTGAGATTTTTCACTTCCTCAGCCAAAAATGTACCGTACCTTCAACATTCGTAGATAAAACCGTGGCTTATAAATGCAGAGGAGAAGTTGCGAAAAATTGCCATAAAAATGGAGATACGTCAGTACCTCAATATACGACTGCTGCTTTCGAATGCAGCTCGGGATATGTTCGAGAAGATGGGAAAAAATTTCATTCTGTTTGCATAGATGGAGAATGGCAACCACCTATTGATAAATGTATCAGTAAGTTGGGATAATAATTTTCATAAAACATAATTATACAGAAATACGAGGACATTCTATAAACAGCTCCTTCATGAAGAATTTCGAAATTCTCAAGAAGAATACGAGCATCATAAAACGATAATTTTTTAAATAGGCAATTCGATTCGATTATATTTTTAGAAAAATGTGACAAGTTGAACCCAGTAAACGTCGACTTGAGATGTACGTATCGAGGCTCATCAGTCGAATGCGATGGAATTTTACTGCCTGGCACCAAAGTTCGACCGACTTGCACACCTCTTCACACGTATGAAAATGGTATTCCTGCTAATCAAGAAATCACTTGCAAGGAGGATGGAAAATGGGATTATCCATTATTTAGTTGTGCTCCTGGTACAGTTACCCTTTTTCTAAATACCTTTTAACATCGATCATTAGTATACTCGTATTATGTGTGAGTCGAGCATAAAATAATATGCAATATGCATTTATTTTTACCATTAATTATTTTATCTCAAGAGTATGTGCTTCTTTACAAAAGAACAATAATTCTTGAAAAAAAAAGAAGATAGGTAATGATAATTTTTTTTAAAATTGTACCTATTTTGAAAAAGAGTTAATTGGATGGAAAATAAGTTTGAAAAAATAATAGAAATTTGAAAAAAAATTCAAAATTTTGTCAACAAATTATTTTAGACATACTTTTTTTGGTGCAAAAATTATTCTTTTAAAAAAATTGCAAAATGAAAGTATTTTCAAAATTTCAATAGTAAAAAATTCAAAAGTTCAAACAAATTATACCTGCTTAATCAGAAATTTATCTTCAAAAAATTTTTTGAGAGAAAATACTTACTTTCAATTTTTTTTTTTTACAAAAAATATTCTCAAAAAATTTTGCAAAATGATTCGCATATCATGAAATATTTTAAAAATTTTCTTAAAAATATTCAATATTTTTTCAGAAGTTACCTACAGGTAAAATATATTTTTTGAACAAAAAATTCTCTTAAAAAGAAATTAGGTAGCAAAAAAGAATCTCTTGAAAATTTTCCAAAAAAAGTGTGAAAAATTCCATCGAAAATTTTTCCAAAATAATATAGGCCTAAGATCTTTTTTACAAGAAATTCTGTTTTTGAGCAAATTTAAAATTCTTATTAGAAAAATTTTAAACATATTTTTTACAAAAATGAGCAAAAATTTCGTGAGAAAAATTTATACTTTATTTTTTCAAACAATGTAAAAATGTTTGTGACAGATAGGTATAAAATGGAAAAAATTCAAAAATTCTACTGAATGTGAAAAAGTTTTGAAATCATTTTTTTAAAATAGAAAATGATCATAAACTTTTTTAAAAAGCTGAGAAACATTCAAAATTTTTTCATTAAAAAAAAAAAGAAACATTTGGAAAAATCGTTTTTAATGATTTTTTTTTGTGGAGAAAATAGGAAAACGCGATTCTTTTGAGAAAGTATTTGAAAATTTTCAAATATTTCGTAAACACTTTTTATTTACACTTCAATATTTATATTTTTGAGTGAAGGTAAATTAAATATTTTTAAATTTCTCCAAGCATGAAAAATTCTCTCGGAATGAAATTTGCAAAGAAGGGGCATTTAAAAAAATGTTCTAAAAAAAATCAAAAATGCTAGGTATTAAACCACTTTTTATTACGAGGCTTTTATTTATATTTTATTTATTATTTTTTTTTTTTACAAAAAATTCTTGCAATTTTTTCAAGTTTAGAGTCAAATTTTCAAAAATGTAAAATTGAAATATCCAAAAAAATACTTGAATGTTTAAAAAAAAAAATTGGCACAAGAAATGGGAAAAAATGAAAAATTTTCCCAAAAATAAAAAATTCTCTCGGAATAAAATTTGCCGAGAATAATCATTTTTCAAAAATTTCCTAAAAAATTTCAAAAATCCTATCAAAACATTTTTCAATTTCTTTCTTTTTTACAAAAAATTATCACAATTTTTCTCCATTTTAGAGTAAATTTTTTTAAAAATTTTAGAAGAATAATTTTTAAAAATATATAAAAATACTTTCAAAAATGTTGCAAAAACACAAAACATTTTCTTGTAAGAGAAATTTGCAGATAGAAAACAATTATTTTAAAATTAAATTTTACTGAAAAAATTCAAAAATTTGAATAGGTAAACCTTTTTTTACGAATCATGTAGTTTTTTTTAGAAAAATAACCTTGTAATATTTTTTGGAGAGCAGAGGAGGGGAGAGGAGGAAAAAATGAAATTCATTCAAAAAATGCTGAAAAAATTTTGGTACAAAAAATTCACAGATTTGAATGAATATTATTATTTTAGAAATTTAAAAAAAAAACGCATTGAATTCTCTTGATTTTTTTCAAAAATTGAAAAAAAAAACTTTTGGCACAAGAAATTCTATTGGAAAAGAATGGGAAATTTCCCAAGCACAAAAAATTCTCTCTTAATTAAATTTTTCCAGAAGGTTCATTTTCAAAAATTCCCTTAAAAATTTCAAAAATCCTATCAAAACATTTTTTTAAAATTTTTTTTATAACAAAAAATTCTTTCGATTTTTTTTATTTTTTTATTTTTAGAGCAAAGTTTAAAAAATTAGAATTTGTTGAAACTCGTTTTCTATGGAACAATAACTTTTCATGAAAAAATTCAAGATATTGAGTAAACTTTTTTTTTAGAATCATGTACTTTTTTTTACAAAAAAATTGTAATTTTTCGGAAGGGGATGAAATTCTTTCAAAAAATGTTGAAAAAAAATTTGGTTGGTACGAAAAATTCACAGATGTAAAATACTTTTATTATTTTAAAAATTTTCTTAGAATATCAAAAAAATAATAATAATAATAATAATTAAAATTCTCTTGATTTTTTTTCAAAAATGTTTTCAACAAAAATTTGGCACAAGAAATTCTATTGGAAACAACTTTATATAAAGCAATTATTTTTGAAATTTTTCTGGAAAATTTCAAAAATTCTATCAAACATTTTTTTCACAAATTTGTTTTGAAGCAAGTTAGAAATTTTTTTTGCAAAAAAATGAATTGCAGATGCAAAACTTTGTAAATTTTTTTCTGACTTTTTTTTAGATCCCATTAATACATTCAAAAACTAGAAAATTGTGTTGAAAAAATTGTTCTGCCATAAAATTATGTGATGTGTTTTCGAACTGATTACAAACAGATTGTGGAAAACCGTTTGCCAATGCTGTGCCACTGATTGCTTTTGGAGAACCAGAAAAGTACGGAGATTCGCCTTGGCACGTGGCTATTTACAACGCTGAAAAAGTTTTGATTTGCGGCGGTTCGATTATATCGCCTCATTTGATTTTATCTGGTTGGTGATATTTCGTATTTTAAATTTAATTTCGCCAAGTTATCGCCATAATTAAGTATAATTTTACGATAAAGAAATCTAACCAAACCCAAGAGTGGAAAATAAATGGATGTTTATTAAGATATAATTTTTCTGTTTCAGCCGCTCATTGTTTCACCGATGGAAAGAAAAGTTTAAACCCCAAAAATTATGAAGTTATTGTGAGTAAAGTAACCAGGAACTATACCGTGAGGGATAACGGGAGTCAAAAACCTTATAAGGTGGGTACCTAGATCTAACTCTAAAAAAAAAAATCAAAACAGGTAAGTAAGTTCGATTTGTATTAAATACGTATTACGTACATATTTGTTTCTCAGATAAAAGAAATACGTCTGCCGGAAAAAGGTTTCTCAGGTTTGGCCACCCAATACGTAAATAACATAGCTTTGTTGGTTTTGGACGAAGAAATCACGATGGGCGCGACAGTCATGCCTGTCTGCATTGACTGGAGTGGTACTAGAAAAATTCCCCCAACTGAGGGTACTCCGGGCAAAGTGAGTATCACTTTATTCGAGGCATTCGCCATTGATTCAGATTTAAAACGATGGCTGATTAAATCTATCAACTTGTAGATTGTAGGATGGGGAATTAACCAGCATGGAAATCTTAGCGAAACTTTACACACTGCGAATTTACCTTTTATCAATCATGACCAGTGTTTGAAATTGGCACAAGAGGATGCTAGAAGATATTTGACATATGATAGGTTTTGCGCCGGGAGCGAAAAAGGTAAATTTACTTGAAGTATACTGTACTTAATACTTAATTAAAATAGCTGGACACATTAATAATAAATAATGAATACCACTGTGTTTCGATTCAAGGTGCAACTGTAACACAAGGAGACAGTGGAGCAGGTTTAATGTTTCGAGAGAAAGAACACTACTTCATTCGAGGCATTTTAGCCCTGAAAGCACCAGCCAATTCATGGATGGCAATGTTCACAGATTTGCATGACCATGTAGATTGGATGCTCTCTGTGCGTAACGAAGTCGAAAAACAGATCATTGAAAAACAAACCAAAATTGATTTCAAGAATAAAACTTGATTATAACGATATTTTTAACAGACAAATACATATACTTAGTATGTATATGTACTTGCATAGTATAATACGTAGTTTGTGAGGAAACGATATCATTGTTGTACCTTTATGAATAATTTTTAATCAGAATATGCAATGTATTTTGTTCTGTTTTTCATTTTAATTTTTGATGTAATTTTTTTCAGTCATAAGTATATATATTTTTTACAATACAACGATTTTTGAGTTTAATTGTTTTCAATTACATACCCATCAATATGCTGATGGGTCTGAACTCAAAAATTTAGCAACTGAGGATTTCTTCAGAGACTTTTCCCATAATTTTTTTCTATTCTTTCACATTTCTTCGCGAGGGAATCGTATTTCTTTTTACAATGATAATTTTTTTTTTTTTTTGAAAAAGTATACACTGAGTAATTTTTGAAGGATTTTTTCACAGAATAATAATTTTGAAAAATTTGAAACAAGTAAAAAAAAATTGAAAAGGATTTTAAAATATCTACCTACTTATAAAATAAAAACATTTTCGAGTAATTTTTTCTTTATTTTCAAAAAAAAAAAAAAAAAAAAAAAAAAAAAACAGAAGAAATTTTTCTTCAGGACTTTTCCGAGATTACTTTTTTTTCTTTCAGTATGTCTGAGAAAATTTCGAAACCAAAAATTAAGAATTTTTCATGCTCTTAAAAAAGACTTCATACAAATAAAAATAAAAAATATTGCAAATTTATAGGATTTGAAAAAAAATCAAAATTTTAAATTCGTAGAAATTCATTTTAGATAGGTTTAGGAAATTTTGAAAAATTAAAGTTGTGTAATGTAGGTAACTTAATAATTACCGAATTTCAAATTTTCAAAACAAAAATGTTAATTTTTTTTTCAATTTTCAATTTTTTTTTTGAATTTAAAATTTACAGGAAATTTTTAAAAACTAATTCAAGAGCAAACTTTGTTGAAATTAGAACGATCGCAAATTTTGAGGTGCACAAAATTTCCAAAATTTAAAATTTTTTTGAAAGTTGAAACAATTTTAAAAAGTATATATCTAACAAAATTTAAAAATCATCAAGAATTCAATTTGACTTGGATTTCAAAAGTTTTCCAAATTTCAAAGATTTATTCAATTTTAAAAATTTAATAAATCAATCGAACTTTAAATAGCTGTAAAAATTTCACTCAATGTTACCAACATGAAGAAAAAATTGACTGTTTTGTTTAGGTAGGTAGGTACCTATATAAATGAAATTGAGATTCTTCAATTTTCAATTTTGATTATTTCGCTACCTCGATTATCCGAGCAAAAAATTACAATCGATTTTTTTGATTATCTGATGGTCAAAAGTAGGTTAATTTTTATCATCCGATTTACTTCTATTTTTGCGCATACCTACCTACGACGTTATTGATGCTCCAAAAAAGTACCGAGATTTTTTCTTGATAAAAAAAAAAAAAAAAAAAAAAAACGCCAAAAAAATTAAAACTAGATTTATTTTCAAGTTTTTAAAGGTCCTAAATTCTAAGAAAAAAATTATACTTGAAAAATAAGACATTTTTCATAAAAAGAAATTGAGTTGGTTAATTATTTAAGAAAATATATTTAAAATTTTTCAAACAAATCATTCTTAAAAAATAGAAAATAATTTTATCATCTCAAAAAATTGTGAAATTTCGATTAAAATAAAATTTATTTCAATTTTTTTAAGGTCCAAAAATTCCGAAAGAAAAATTATAAATTTCATTCCCAAAAATTTAGAATTTTTTTATTTTTAAAAAATAAGGAATTTCTTCATTTTAAAAAATCATTTTGTTCAGGAGAGCAAAAAAATCAAAAAAATCAATGTTTCACTTTTTGATTGGATTCTCAAAAAAAAAAAAAAAAACTTTTGGCGCAATTTCGGAGCGTTTTTCTCCAATCATCCGTTTTTCATGTGAGAACTTCAAAGTGGTATATCTTGGTCAATTTTCAAGCAATTTTCGATTTTAATTTTCGATTTTTCCGACTTATGGTACCTTTTCACAGAGCGCCTCACATTTTCATCTCTAAAAGTTGTAAAATTTCTTTATTTCAAAAAAAAATTATCTATCTCAATAAAATTAAAATTAAATTCATTTCAAACTTTTTTTTAAATGTCCTAAAATCCTAAAAAAAATTATAAATTTGATTCTAAAAAATTTATAAATTTTTTCATTAAAAAAAAAATAGAAAATTTTTGTTAATTTCAAAAAAATGAGTTTTATTCTTACCTAAAGTTGAAGAAAAAAAACCATCTTCAAAAAATAGAAAAGTTTTTCATTTCAAAAAATTGTAAAATTACCTTACCTAGCTATTCCTAAAAAAAAAGGAACGCCAAAATAAAATTTATTTCAAACTTTTTTTAAATGTCCTACATCCTAAAGAAAAAAAGTTGAAAAATTTGTTCATTCCACAAAAAAATTATTCTTAAAAAATGAAAAAATAACCCAATGGGGTCGGATTTTCGTATCGTTTTTTTCTATTTTGGTCTCCGTAAAAGCATACTATGCTAATATTTTTAAAAAATACATTAAAAAAATCATTCTTAAAAAATAGAAAGTATTTTCTTCTCAAAAAATTGTGAAATATTCATATTCCAAAGATATTGATTTTTTACGTCAAAAACATAAAAATAAAATTAATTTCAAACTTGTTTTTCTTTTTTCTTTTTTTTAAAGGTCTCAATCCCCCAAAAAATATAATTTTTTATCTTTAAAAAATGAGATAAGAAATTTTTCGTTGAAAAAAAAATAGAGAAATATTTGTTTGTTCAGTGAAATAAAAATAAAATTTTGTTCTTCAGACTATAAAATTTTTCAATTTCAAAATATCGTGAAATTTCCTTATGTCTGGAAAATTGTTTTTTTTTTCAGGAAAATGAAAATAAATTTTAATCCGAAAAATTTTCAAAAGAAGATCCCAAAGAATTCAGAAACTCTATCACTTCTTTTTTATTCCTTTTAGATTAATCCGAAGTGATTTTCGTTACTTTATGTTGATAAATCATTTTCTATCAAATTTTTGCAATTTATGGAATTCACATTGTTCAATTTTTTCAAATGGTCAGATCTTTGCATAAGAATATTTTTTTTGCAGAATTTTCGACCGAAAATCCGATTACAAAATTGCACTCTGCACTTGAGTTCTTATCTACCTAATTCTACTCTTAACGAAATATTCAAAGGTAAGTATTTCCATAGCAGGTAATTAGTTTAGGATGAAAAAAATTCCAATCAGTGTAGGAAAAAATAAATTAAAAAAAACAAGTACTTATCGTGATTAATTACGAGTACTGCGAAATGTTGAAATTTAAAAATGCAGTTTTAATTCATGACATCATGACCAGTGAACTAATAATAAAAGTCAAATGTTTAATTGCAATTATCGTCACAGTAGAAGTTTTTATCAAATAAAAATTTGTTCTAGTACGTCTTGTCAAAACAAATCTACTCGTATCTAATTCAAAATTATCTAGTTTCCCAATATTTTTGCCAAACACGACGATAATCGTTAATTTTTCTAAAATGTTTCCAAGTTTAGTAAAATTTGAAAAAATCGGTAAAAGGAATGAAAAAATGGATAAAAGTAAATTATATGATAAAGAAATAGAAATATTGGATTGAAAATTGGTCAAGTAATAAAAATCGAAAAAATATAATTAGTTCATTTTTTTTAAAATTTGCGGCCACTCATAATTTGTTAGTTTTTTGGGACTTTCTAGCTTTTTGAAAGTTTGAAAATTTTTAAAGTTTTCAAAAATAAAATTATTGATTTTTAAAAGGTGAGATTTTCTCAACGGATGATTGCCACTTTTCATACATTTTAATTTTCAAAAAATTCTAAAACTTGGTTGTTTTTTTTAGTAGGTAGCTAGGTACATAGTACGTAATACTTAGCTTTTCAACAATAATTGTTGATTTTTTTTTTAATTTCAGCATAATACAATTCGTTGTTTATTATTATTATTTTTTTTTGTTGGGTATTGGTTCACGTGTTTGATTTTTTTTTTTTTATAATTGGAAATTTTCAGAATTGTCACTTCTACTTTTAATTGTAGGTATTCAAAATTAGCAAATTGATGTATCTGTTTTCATTCATTTTTTTAAATTAAGAAATTTCTTAAAAATTGTTCACTTGAATGGTTAATTTTAAGAAATTACTAGTTTCTCCATGATAATTTTTTTTTTTAAATAAGAGCCAATTTTTTAAATTTTAAATTTTTTTCAAAATTGAGTTTTGAAAAATTCATCAGTTTTTTAAAACAGAAACTACAAAAAGTATTTTCCACTTTTAAACATTTTCAATTCTAATTTTTGAATTATTTTTTATAATATTTTGTTGGCTTTTTAGAATTTACCAGTTTTTTGAAGGTTTTCAATTTTTAAAAATTATCATTTTTTCAAGTTGGAAAATTTTTCAATATGCATTTTGTCAGTATTTTGAAGTCTTAAATTTTCTCAAAATTCTTGACTTTTTGCCTATTTCTTAAAATTTGTCAATCTTGAAAAATTTATTAATTTTGAAAAATTTGTCAATGTTGAAAAATTTGTCAATTTTTTCAATTTTTAAAATTCATCAGTTTTTGAAAATTGAAATTTTCTCAAAATTCTTCCAAGTTGGAGTTTGATAGTTTTCAAAAATTTTCTATTTAAACAACTTTTCCATTTTTTCATTTTTAATGAAGCATAAATATAATTATGAGTACCTTGCTACCTACCGAATGCAAGAAATTTTCCTGTTTTTCAAAGTTCAAAAAATTTTCAAAATTGCCACTTATTCATTGTGCTCAAAATTGAAGATTGAAAAAAACTGTCAGTTTTATAGAGTATAAGCACATCCCTTTCCCCGTACACGTACCTACTCTTGTACAGATCTAATGTTTAAAATTTTCCAGTTTTTCAAAGTTGTCAAAATTTTTCGAAATTTTCATTTTTTGAATCTTCAATTTCTTTTTAAATATAGGTTTTAAGAAACTGGTTAGTTTTTCAAAGTACTTTGAACTTTTGCGATCCATTCTCAATTCCAAACAATTTGATATTTTTCGTAACATCTGTTTATAAAAATAATACCTAATCCGTTTCATGGCATACCTACCTAATTAATGCTTCGGATAAGAAATATCCATTTCAACTTAATTATCGAATTGTTTTGTAAAATGAAATTGCAAAGCAATACTGCTACATGTTTAATTTTTTCTAAAAAAAAGTTTTGATAAGAGTTCAATGTCGGGCAATCAATTGATATAAATTTTATCTGAATTATATCACCTGTGAAGTGTGGTCGTGAATTTAACGGTTCGTTGAAAATTGAACGAATAATATTACAATGTGATTCATCTGAAGTTTTCTGAGTTACAAAAAAAAAGAGATTCCAATGAATCTTCAAAAAACTTTGCAAATGAAGGCATGGCCCGAATATGAATGGAAAATTCGTAAAAGGTATTGAAAAATATGCTAAGTAAGCTAGACACTGGATTACGTGTCAGCAGATTTGCTGACTCGTAGCTCATTTCATCTACATTAGGAAGGTTCAAATGCACCAATAAAAACGTGATTAAAATTACGACACTCTGTCCTGTATACAATCTTAAAAGCCAATTAAATATTCAAATTATATTTTTGAATATTTTTTTATAAAATATTAGATAACAAAAATGACCCCGTACAAAGATATCACTTGCAATTATCACTTGTTTTTCAAATTTTAGGAATAACGATAAGTTGAGGTACTTGATTATTGTAATCAAGGGTTCAGGTCAATTTTAATTTCCATATTTATTATTATATAAAGCGAGGAATTTTATTTTCAAATATTATTCTGCTGTTGGTCTTCGCCGTCGCTGTGCATTAAAACAAATCGAATTAAAGGTACGTACCTAATCAATTTTTGCATTTGTGTGGTGTGATTTTTTTTTCAAATTTTTTAAATTCGCATTTTAAACTTTTTTAAATGTTTGCTAACTTTTTACCAGATTTTTTTTTTCCTGTTCTATTTTTTTTATTTATTTAAAAATTTCCATCAAATAAGAACGAATTGCTGATATACATATTTTTATTATTTAAATTTGCTATTCTTTAATTTTCGTGATTATTCAGTTTCACTGGTGCTTGCTCAAACGTTCAAATAATAATTATGGAAAATTAGAATCGAATATCCACTCTTTTTTTTTTACGTTTTGTCAATATAATTCGAATCGAATAGGTACCTACTATTTTTTTTCACGTTTTGTCAATGTTTTGTTTGACAATTATCAACAAATTTACTTATACTTAAATTTTACTTGAAAATTTCCAAAAAATATCAAAATGTTAGTAGGTAATATTTTTGATTTTAATTGTGATCTTTTCGCTTTTCTCTGGTTTTTGCAATTTCAACGTGTACCAGTGGTTCTGATATAAAAAGTTTTGATTGAATATAATTATTTTCAATTTTAATGCGCAAACTAATCTACGTTTCTTGTTTTTTTTTTAAATTTATTATTTTTTTTTCATTTCAATGCACAAACTAATTTACGTACGTTTCCTTTGTTTTTTTGTTTTTTTTTTCAAATAGAATTTTCTGTCATCATGAAGTCCTTCGTAATCGCTGTAGTGTTATGTTCTTCGTTGGCTTTGGTACGTTCTGCCCCAGCCGCAGCTCAACAATCGTCAAATGAAGAAATAGAAAATAAGGCCACTCAAGAATGCAACGCCACAATTCCAGTTCAAAGAAGTAAAAATATATAAAGAAAATTTTCAATCAAATAGAAAGAAACGCCTGACTGCATCTGTGATAGTAATTTTTTAAATCTAATTACCTATGTAATTTTTACAGATCCCCGTCTTCGTATCGCCCAAAGTATTATCTCCGGTGAACCTATTAACGTGACCCATGAAGAAAAAGTACGTACCTCACATACCTATGTTATTTCAATTTTTTTACATATCTACTTGATTGAATGTTTTTGTCCTTAATCGTAATTAGTAAAAAAAAAATGATATGACTTTGAAAAAAAAAATTCTAATTTTTATTTGCAAAAATACGTACCTAAAAAAAAAAAAAAGGCATCAATTTTTTCCAATTTTGTTCAAATTAAAAAAATGAATTATTTGAGTACAATAATTCTTTGCAGAAGAGTTTTCTGAATTTTGGTGAGAAAAGATTTTTTTCATATGTTCAATCAAATTTTTCCCGGAGATTATTAATAACTAATGATATTTTTTTAAATTTTGTTTGAAAACAAATCCACAATCGTAATTGGCAAAAAAAAAAATGATGACTTTGAAAAAAAAAATTTGAATTTTTATTTGCAAAAATACGTACCTACAAAAAATTTAGGCACCAATTTTTTCCAATTTTGTTCAAATTAAAAAAATGAATTATTCGAGTACAATAATTCTTTGCAGAATAGAGTTTTTCTAAATTTTGGTGAGAAAATTTTTTTGTCAAATGTTCAATCAAATTTTTCCCGGAGATTATTAATAACTACCTAATAACTACCTAATGATTTTTTTTTAAATTTTGTTTGAAAACAAATCCACAAAATTTTTTTCTGAATTTTGGTGAGTGTTTTTTCAAAAACCCTACTTCCCAAGCAGCACAATCGACAAATTATCGAAATAAAAAATCGACAGAATATCGAATTCGAAAAAGTGTCGCGTTAGTTCCGCCTAAATCGTGAAATTATCTTTCGATATATAGATAGATTATCGACGAATTATAGTTAGTAAAAATTTCGAGATTATAGTAAGATATTTTATCGATAATCTATCTATAATATCGAAAGATAATTTCACGATTTAGGCGGAACTTTCGCGACACTTTATAGAATTCGATATTCTGTCGATTTTTTATCGATTTTTTATTCCGATTTTTCGTCTTTTACTAGCTTTTTTCTATAATTATTAATCATTAATTAGCATAATTAATACATTGAGGCTTGAACTATCTGCCTCCTGCATGGTATTCCTCTACCTTAGCCACTATGCCATACCTTATCGTTGAGAAGTTAGCAATAAAACGCTTATAATAGACAGTTTAGTACTTCCAGACGTGTTGGACTTGTAAAAATTTTCACCAATTTTTAAAGTTTGGAAATAATTTCAAAGATTGCCACAAAATCGTTGAAAAATCGAGTTCGAGGAATTTCATATTACGTGTCGATAATATAGTTTCAAATATCGTCACAAAATCGTTGAAAAATCGAATTCGAGAAATTTCAAATTACGTGTCGATAATATAGTTTTAAATATCTTCACAAAATCGTTAAAAAATTGAATTCGAGAAATTTCAGATAATTTGTCGATAATATAGTTTCAAATATCGTCACAAAATCGTTAAAAAATCGAATTCGATAAATTTAATATTCTTTGTCGATAGTATCGTTGACGAATATCGTCATAAAATCTTGATAATATCGAATTCGATAGTTTTTAGATTTTTTGCCTATGAAATTGTACCGATAAATCTTTATAATATCGTGAGAACATCTATAGATTTTCAAACGATTTTTTATCGATACGTTACATCTTCCGATATCATTGATCGAGTGTGCCGCTCAGGTTCTAATCTACTTAATTTTTTTTTTTAATGAGATGGGGTTATATTTATCATATGATTTCCTCGGGTCCTCCCCTCGTTCTAAAAATCTCCTTATGTCTTCACTTGAGGCTCCAATTGAAAATTTGTTCAAACAAAAGTCGTAGATTGACATCCTTTAAATAATATTGGTTATTACAAACATTTCAATCGGACCCCTCCCTCCCCTCTAATTCAGCATAATACGTTTGGAAATCGCCAGATCATTTCTACACCTAAGTATTATGCGAAATTGAAAGCGATTGAGGGGTCCAATCGAAATTTTTGTAACAACTAAAATTATTCCAAGGATCTCAAGCTATAAGTTTTGCTTGAACATTTTTCAATTGGGGTCCAAAGCACAGAAATAGGGAAATTTTTGAAAAGGGAGAAAACCATTGGGAAAAGGGGGACCTTGAAAAATTAATGCTCAGCTCTTTTCTTCAAAATAAGTCCTGGTCTAGGACTACGAATCAATCATGAATCTTTTTTATGTTTTCGACCTTATGGACGACTTTCAATTGTCCATTGTTCAAATTTACCTACTATATTATGTTTGAGTACTTATAAATTATAATGCTTATACGTATGAACTTTATGTTACAGTGTTTCATGCATTGCTTCCTTCAAAAAGTTGGAGCCGTAAGTATCAAATTAATGGTCAACTCAACCTACTCCACATCCGAATCTCAAAATTAATATTTTTTCAACTGTTTCTAGCTCGATGAAAATGCAAACATCAAAAATCCTCAAAATGTCGTGAACTACATATTGAAGAACGCGCCAGGACTCGGAAAATACAGTGACGTAATAATCGCTCAATTATTCCAAATGAAACGATCGTCCAAAGGTATCTTGAATTTATTTTTCTTTTCAAAATTATGCTCATTTCAGCTAAACATGTTTCGTAAATCGAGTGATGTTCAGTTTAAGTGAAACTGAAATTTGCTACGAATAAGTTTGGTAAAGATTGATAGAAAAAATATTGTGACTGAAAATTTAATGTTTTTTTTGTTTTTTTGTACAGCATTCGATAATGATAAATGTCTAAAAGCCTTCGTATTTTACCACCAATTCACCACGTAAGTGATAGTTAAACGCTGCTATAGAAAATATTCGCTTGCGAATTTTATACGACAACTTACAAATTTGTATTTTTTAGGAACGTTTTTACATTGAGTGTAGCCGAAGGTTTACAGAGCACCACGGGAGTCAGGGAGAAAATTGTCGATTCTCTCCAAAACGGAACGAATGTAGACGAGCACCTTTCCAAAGATGTCAAAGACTTTCTCCAATTTTTGAATGCGTTTGCTTCATTGTTGGCGCCAGAACCGGTTACACACACTAGCCCAGCCTAATGAGGGAAATTAAGCTGAACCGACTAAATCTTCAGAATGTTAATTTAGTAACAACGTTTTTTTTTGTTACCTAATTTTAAGATTATTGACTTATGTCTTTTAGTCAGAAATATATGTTTAGTTGAATGCAATTTTGATAGTAATTTACTGAAGTTAAATTTGGGAATGAGTTACTCAGCTATGCACGAAAAATAAAATTTAAAACAGCCAGAATGAGAGTCAAATTATGTGTAGACCATAAAAAATAGAACGAACCACGTTGTGGATCACCAACATTTTTTTGATTTTTAAATGAAATGGTCCATTTGGTCTCCTCACCTCTCTGTATTTTCCCCCAGGCCATCCCTTCGTTTTTATTCGATTATAACTCCTCAAATATCCGTTTAAATAGAAAAATGATCTTAATTTTTACAAATCTCATCTTCCAAAGTTGTTTTTCTTCATGTGAAAATAATTCCATTTACCCAAACTAAATTTTAAGTGGACCCAGTATTTTTTTTTTTTTTTAAATTAAAAAATTAATCAACTTTTAAAATTACCTACGTCTTTTTTTGGTGCTAACTCATCAAAGTTGTTCCTGTTTATGAGAATGAATTCTCAAATTTTCATCATCCTCCAAACTCTATTTTAAGTAGTACTTTAAAATGCTCTCAATTTCTTAAAAAAAAAAAAAAAAAAAAAATGAAAAAAAGATGGGTAAATTTAGTGGTGTTTTTCTTAGTTTTTTGGGTAGATCGTGTAGCGTCGAAATCCTGATCAAATTGACATGGAATGACCCACCTCTAAAATACCAATATAAAATAGGTAGAGGTAAGTATGATTTAAATATTATCAAAGTAATAAAATTAAAAAAAAAAAAAAAAAATTCTGGTGAAAATTTTACTTTGGTAATGATGGCAATAAAGGGGAAAGAATTAAATTTTTTCCATTGCTTGGTTACATTTTAAAATTTGATGACCATGAAAAGTAAATTGAGAACTCTGATTTTTCAATTTATTTTTCGAATTAGACGTGGCAAACTGAGTAAAGGCATTTATACAATGTTTCATACTTTCAAACGAAGTGTAAAAATAGAGCCAACCAGGGAGGAAGCGCCGAATTAATTTCGATGGGTACACATTATCTGATTAAATTAAGTGTGAATTATGTTCTCGTTCGTACCTTATTCGTGATTACGAGTTAGTAGTAGAAATTTTCAGTGTACACTGTACAACATGTACTTTCAACATACTTATTACCACGGTTTGTTTTCAAATTACATAAAATCCCCCCCCCCCATCCTAATCCAAAAAATTCTATATCAATTTTTTTATTCAATTTTGTACCTGGCAAGATACCAACTACGATCGTTGGAAAACATGATTCAAAATTTCAGAAATGGTAACAATTCCTGCGACTTTGTTGTTTTTCTCGTTTCTTGATAAGATTTTTTCTTTTGATGAAAAATGACCTTGAATTGCGGATGTAAAATTTAAAGTTCGTCAAACGTATTCACTAAGTACTTCCAAACTCAATTTTCTCATATTTTTTGGCGGTAATTTAGTATGTAATTTATTAAGCATTATAATAATTAGCTTAACAATATTCCCCATATGATTCGTCCGTCCGCCGGTTAAATTTATTATCGCGATCAGTGGCATGATTCCCTGCCACGACACCTTTGAATTTTTGGGGCCCTTTTTCCAGAACTTTGATGATGTTCTTTATACTTTTTAAACCTCGAAATATTAAAAAAGTAGGTAAATAAAATCACCAAAATTTAAAAAATTGAAATTTCAAAGTTGGAAAGATGAATTACAAAAACAAAAAAAACAAAATTAATAATGAAGAAGACTTGATCACCAAACTTTTTTATAAGTTTAGAATGAAATAAAAATTTACGTCAAGTAGGCCTAGGCTATACCTGTACCTACGTAATAAAAGAAGTTCAAAAAATGAAAAAAGAAATTTTAAATTTTAAAATATTTTAAAAAATAAAATAATTTTTTTTGAAAAGTGTTCAAATTCATATCAAATAATTTTTTCAATTCGAAAACATAATGAATTTAGAATTTTTGAAAAAATGGGGGACAAATTAAAGAAATTGAATTCAAGTTTGAAAAATAAAAACCATATTTTACGTTTTTTTTTTTTTTTTTTTTTTTTAATGGAAAATATATAGCATTGAAATTTTAAATTTTACAATTAGAAAAATTATTATGAAAATTATAAAATTGTTAGTTTAAAAAATTAAAATTGAAAAACTTTTTAAAAAGTTTGAAATGTTTTCAAAAAAAAAAATGAAAAACGACATTGAAAAAAAAAAAAAAAAAAATGAACGAAGCACGTCATCAATTGCGATAATAAGTATGTTGTTGAGAGCTCGCATTTACAAGTAGGTATGTTGGGATTTTCGTATCCAGATCGTCAACACCTTTTCATAAACTAATTGAGAAGGATTTCGTCACTTAAGCATGGAAAGTTCGCTGCATACTTATTAATAATATTTCATCCGGACCGTATGTAAGTACTTCAATATTGAGAAAGTCGAGAGTAGATCTACGAGCAATCTTCAGTCCTTTAGTTGGTGTTGTATCGCGAACATTAAAAATACGCTAGTCCTTTTTTATTATTTATCGAGATAGTATTTAAAAGTAAGTAGACACATCTTTTGGTGTAATAATAATATCCATAATTTGCTTTAAATTCAAAATTCTTACAGCTGTTTTTTTTCATATTTTTCCACATTCAAAAATTAAATTTTCAATATTTTAATTTTTTCTATGATAAATTTTTCCATTTATTTTTCAATTTCGAACTATTTTGCAGTACGTTTATTCTCGCTTATTTGTGGTCCCACTCACACCAATTTTATAGTTTTTATTTTTATTTTTTACAACTTTTCAAGATTTTTTGTAACACAAATTTCCTGATATCGGAAACAACAACAACAACAACACCATAACCATGTTAAAACTTAAACTGTATTTTTTTTTGCCGTATGACGAATTTTTTTTAGAAATTTCTTTCAAAATTTTGAAATATTTCTTTTAGAAAAAAATTGAAAAAATGCCCAAAATTAAAAAAAAAAAACATTCATGGATAAAGTTTACATACAAATTTTAAAAAATCTACTTTTGAAGAAAAATCAAAAATTTTTATTCTATAATGTATAATAATCATTTTTCCGTCAAAAAAAAAAAAAAAAAAAAAAAAAAAAAACAGAAAGCAAAAAAAGTCACTTTTTCTCAATTTTGTGGTGTAAAAAACTAATCTACTATACGTGACTATACCTACTTATTTAGTTTTTTTTTTTTTTTTTTTTTTTTTTAAATAGAACTTTCTGCCATCATGAAGTCGTTTGTGATCGCTGTAGCATTATGCTCCGCTATAGCTCTTGTACGAGCTGCCCCAGCAGCTTCAGATGAAGAAAAAGAGAATAAAGCCCTAAAAGAGTGCAACGCTACGATTCATGTTCAAAAGAGTAAGCTTGCTTATATATTATATTCAATTTAAAAGAGAAAATTTCAAATCGAATGTACATTTATGATTGGAAACAGTGTTCGAGAATTAATTATGAGTAAATGTAATTTTACAGATCCTCGTTTAGTTATCGTCGAAGGAATTGCTGCTGGTAAATCATTCAATTTGAGCAAAGAAGAAAAAGTATGTAGCTTACAAAATATTTCAACTTTCGCCTATCTAATCTAGCTTTTTCAAGCGTATCTCACGTAAAAAAAGATTTTTGAAAAAAATTAAACATACTCATTCACTCTAGGGTCACATATTGTAGAATTTTTACTTTCAAAAATACCTAGATGTATGTACAAACGTTCACCAATTTTTCAAAATTTTGTTTAAATTGAAAAAAATTATTGATACCTGTATAAAATTTTTTTTCAAGAAATAATTTTTCTGAATTTTGACGAGAAACAGGTTTTTAAAAATTAACCCCATTTTGGCTCCTCTGGAATTCTATTCGAATGCAAATTTATCTGCAGAACTGTGCAATTTCGTTTTAAACGTTTTCGAAAAATTATTCAAAAATTTGAATTTTATAGAAAACTATTTCTCTGAATTCGCTTCAAAAGTATTATAATTTTTTTTTTTTCAATTTAATCCTATGACTCTGTTCGAATATAAAATGTATTCATAAAAATCACAAATTCCGCAATTCTTCGCCTACTGTAGGTACAAGCTCACATATTTTAACACAATACGAGTATGAGTTTTAATGTTCATGAATTTAATGTTGCAGTGTTTCTTGCATTGCTTCCTTCAAAAAGTTGGATTCGTAAGTATACAAATTATTATGCTCGTTTTTTTCATAAGTCAGCAAATTACTAACCAAACATTGAAATAATTGTTTTTTCTCAATTATTACTAGCTTGATGATAAGGCAAACATTAAAAATGGCAAAGAACTTATTCAATTTACGTTGAAAAAAGCACCAGAAATCGCGAAATACAGTGACGTAATCATCGCTTCAATATTCCAAATCTCCAGATCGACCAAAGGTATCTTCGAATTATTTTTCTTTTCGAAATGATGCAGCTCACTTGAAATTTACCAAAAACACCTAACTGATTACACAACGAAATATTTTTTTCATACAGGAATCGAAGATAAATGCGTGAAATCCTTCAAGACTTATCACCAATTTGCCACGTAAGTAAAAATTGCAGAAACTAGATAGACATAAAAAATAATATAAATATCTCCCCAAAGACGTCAAACTATAGTTAAGTACCTATTTGTATTTTCAGGAACGTTTTTACTTTGGAAGTAGCCAAAAATTTGAACACCACCACCGCTCTCAAGGATAAAATTGTCAACTCTATCCAAAGTGAACAATCTGTAGATAAGGAGATCGAAAATGATGTCAAACATTTCTTGGGATTCTTCAATACGTTGGTTTCAACGTTCGCAGAATCCAAAACTGCATAATAACTATCAGCGATAACGCGTTTTCTGTTATTTAGATCTAAGATTTAGATTGCTGTAGGTCTATTCATCAGAAATATACGTGTAGTCGAATGCAAATTACGATATTATTTCATTGGAGTAAAATTCAGAAGTGGGTGACTTCTGATGAAAAACGTGACTAAAAAGAAGCCAGCAAACAATCAATTTTCAAAATTTTTTGGATAAACATTAATTTTATTTAAAAAATTTGTTTTTTATTCTAATTTTCATCTAGTATAAAAGTAGAAATTTGGAATATCAATTTTTAAAATTCTGCTCGAGCCAAAATTTTCAAAAATTTTGTTAATCAATTTTTTTTTAAATAGCTATTCAATTAAAAAAAAATTATGTTTTGGTAGGTGGGTACCTACATGATTTTAATATAAAATTAAAAAAAAAAAAAAAAAAATGTTATTAAAGTAGAAAAGTTTGAAAAAAAATTCCAAACTCATCGAAACAGTTGAAAAATCTATTTTTTTTTTAAATTTCTCTTTAAGTCATTTTTTTAGATGTTGGAAAACAACTTCCGTCTATTTCACCTCCACAAGGCTCATTGTAATTGATTTAGAGATGAATCGAAATTGTTACGAAAGGTTAGAAAGGCTACCCAGAATAAAAGGCCAATTGAATAAGTAAGTATTTCAAAGTAGCTAGTTACTTGATTATGTTTTGCGAATATTCGTTTTGAAAATGTGCTGAACGAACATTAAAAAATTTTGAGTTTTATTTTTTTGCTTGAAAAGAAATCAAGAAATTTATTTTTGCGAAAAATGAGAGAACTTTTGTATCTAATACTCGTAGATACTTTTCCAAAAAATTGTGATTTTTTTTCCTTCTAAAAAAGTAAAAACTTGAGAAATATTTTCACAAAGAAATTTTGAGATTTTTGCTTCAAGAAAATTGATACTCCTCTCCCCTCCCCCCAAAAAATATTAAAAGTGTTGTAAAATGTTTTTCTCTAATAATAGAAATCAAAAGAGTAGAAAAAAATAATTAGGTATAATCTAAAAAATTCAGGGATTTCTTTTTCTCCAAAAAATCGTATGTACCTACAACCAAATTTTTTTTTTTTAAATATTCAAAAAAGTAGATACAAAGAATATTTTTCTTTCAAAAGTTTGAAGAATATTTTACCTACTCCAAATTTTGTCCCCTAAAAATTGAAATAATTTTTACTCAAAAAAATTAATGAAAAATTTTCATTCCAAATAAGAAGACGTTTTATTTTCTCCGGAGAAATTAAAAAATACTTACTTCCAAAACTTTTAGACTTTTTAAAAAAAAATAGGTAAAATTAATTTTATTTTCTATTAAAAAGAGACTTTCCTTTCAATAGAAGTAAGTTGGAGTAACTTTATCATGTTTTCACAGTCCTTAAATTAAAAAAAAAATTAAAATACTTCACTGAGGGAATCTAAATCAAGAAAATCTTCGAATGAGGCATGTAGAGAGATATTATAATGGTAAGCTCATGCAGTTGATTTTTCAGGGAGAAAAAGTAATCTTCCAATAATATGTCTCAATTTCAAAGATTTGTGACGTTACAAAAATTTGAAAATTTCTAATTTATCGAAAATTTTCCAAATTTTAAAATCTATCAAACTTTACGAATTCATCGAAAATAATTATACTCACTCGATTTCATCTTATCTTATTCTTAAAAGTATGAAATTGAAACTCACCTGAAACAAAAAAGCAAAACACAAACAAATATAGATTAGTTAATTGTTGATATAACTTCATCATTCGAAATGGACAAAAAATGCTTAAAATATAATTTATTATTAATTAATCATTGTTCACGATTACACACGAGTAGATGAACAATAATATTATTAACGATCATGTCTTTTTTTTCATTACAGCATTAAATGATAAAATGCCAAAATCATTTCGATGTTTATCATCAAATCACCACTAAAAAATTGGTTTATAAAAATATTCCAAAATTTAATTTCTTTTGCAAAAATTTTTTTGTAAAATGAAGTTCTAAAATTAACCATAAATTATTTCCGAAAACATTTTTTTAACTACGTTCGAACCAAATCTGAAACATTTATTTTCAACAGAATTCACAAATAAAATTTTATGATCAAAATAGGTATAGAAAAATTTGCGAGCTCATAAAGTGAAATAGTTAGTGTGACCCCCCTCCCCTTGTATGTACTTACACGATGATTTAGTGCTAATTAAACATTTCAAATCAACTTTGGAAAATTTTCTTTTAAAAATATGATAAATTTATCAAGAGTGACCGATACAAAGGTATGTTACACAATTATCATTTGTTATTCAAAAGGAATAAATTTGCGATACGTTTCGTCACAAGTGGAATTCTCACTAAATAAACTGAGCCAGATTTATACCTTTCCGAACAATAGTCTGCCTTTGGCGTTTTGTTATTCGTGTTGAAACAATATCAAATCAAAGGTATGTACGTACTACGTAATGATTTTTCGTATTCTTAATATATACCTAATATAATTGTTTGTTGAACGTTCGATACGTGTGTTGTGATAATTATTCAAGGCTTCTGCGTGAATTTTTTTTTTTACATTTGTTATTTTTCACTCGCTTTTCTTCGTTCTTTTCGATAAATATCGTATTTCTGTTGGGCTTATTATTTCATTTAAAAATGCTTATATATAAAGCAACGTTGAATGGCTGATGTACTTTTATAGCTCTTCATTTCATTTTGTTTTTTCTAGTTTTCGCGATTTCATCGGTAAGTACAGTGAAATTTAGTTTAAAAAGTAGATTTGTGATTTTAATAACAAATCAATTAAAAATACCTAGGTGACGGCTAATTTTGATGAAAAAATATTTTTAGCTAAAGTCTATTTATACCTTGAAATTAAATCATTCTTTTTTTCTCACATCTGTTCAAAAGTTTTTTTTTTTTATTTATTGTTTTTTTTTTCTTAACAAGAATAATAAATACGTAAATAAATAAATAACTATTTCAAGATAAATTTTCAAAAATGAAAATTGAGCTTTTTTCAGAGAAAACTTTCTTCAAATACTTTTTGAGAGACCATTGAATTTTTTTTTCAAAATTAATTTAATCAAGGAGAATTTTCTTGTGATTCGACGCAAAAAGCTATCCTAAAAATCAATGCAAAATTCTCCTCTGGCGAAATTTTGAAATTTTCTAAAATTATCAATTTTTTGAAAATTTAAAAATACTAAAAATTGAGAAAAATTTCAAATCACATTTACCCATAATGCCAAAAGCTACCCTAAGAATCGATGAAAAATCCACCTCTGGCGAAATTTTGAATTTTATAAAATTATAAATTTTGTGAAAATTCTAAAAATTGAAAAAAGTTCCAAATTACATTATTTTACTCAATGAAAAAAGCTACCCTAAGAATCAATGCAAAATCCTTCTCTGGCGAAATTTTGATATTTTATAAAATTATCAATTTTGTGAAAATTTAAAAATTCTAAAAATCGAGAAAAATTCCAAAATAAGCATTGAAACAAAATTAAGACTGATTTTTCTATCAATAATGTTTTTCTTTTTTTATGCAGACTTTTATAATAGGGTATAGTATATTTCCAAAAATTGGTAGGGATAATTATACCTACCTACTTTTTAAAATATTTTAAATTACTATTTTGAATTTTTAAAAAGTGAAATGGAGAGTAAAGCTAAAATTCAAGTCAATTTTTTTCAACTGTGAACATGGAACTAACACATTTTTTTTAAACAGAATTTTTCGTCATCATGAAATCACTTGTGATCGTTTTGGCATTATGCTCTTTATTAACTTTTATACTGGCGGACGACCCAGTTTCGACGATGAAGGAAGTTAAAGAAAAAGAAAACAAAGCTATTTAAGAATGCAATGCCACAATTCCAGTTCAAAGAAGTAAATTTATATTAGAGTTTAAGTGGAAAACCTCGAGTCAAATCGAAATCTCTTACTGAAAACATCCATTTTTTTGACTTTCAAATTTAATGTAATCTGATTTTCAGATCCTGTTCTTGCTCTTTGGGTAGGCATTCTCCTTGGTGAACCATTCAAATTGAGCCAAGAGGAAAAAGTGTGTACTTACTATGAATCATTGGCACATTTTATCATAATTTTAATTGTAGACATTATTTAATAAGTATATGAGTAGTGGGTAGTAGGTACATAAGTATGAGAATTTTATTCATTCTTATATGAAAAAAATCGATACGGATCGGGGGAGAAGGGAAACAAGTTTACATACATTTTTATGCTAATGTGAATTTAATGTTACAGTGTTTCCTGCACTGCTTCCTTCAAAAAGTTGGACTCGTAAGTATCAGATATATTTATTTTATATTTTCATTATTTTTTTTCATTTATGTATTATAGTTAACTATTCGCCAAGGTTGATTTTTTTAAACTATTTCTAGCTCGATGAAAATGCTAACATACGTGATGAAAAAGGATTCGTCAACTTCACCATCAGAATATCTCCAGAAGTTGCAAAATATAGTGACGTAATCATCGCTCAATTATTCCAAATCTCCAGATCAACTAAAGGTACAGGCATCCTATTTGAAATTACCCAAAAGCTAATTTTAAAAAAATACATACAAGTTGCCTAAAATTGGCAATGGTCAATTGAGGAAAATAAGTGAAGTCAAAATTTTCCGACATCAAGTTGTGAAAAGAAAAATAATAGAAAATACAATAGATTTTTATTATTGCATAGTTTTTCAAAGAGAACTTAGAATTTGTTGTAAATTTTTGAAAGAGTTTCCTATTTTTTTTATACGAAAATTTTCCAAATCAACAATTGAAGGGTGGAAATGCAAAGTATGATAAGCGCCATTTTTTTTTTGTTGAAAAAATGGGTTACAAAGAATCGCTCTCACTCGGAGACAAATCGTTCATTTCGATATTTCTTTGAACCAATGTGTAGAGAAATGTCCCTTCTTCATCACATGGTACATGAGAAACCCCTACTTCTCCTCTTTTTTACCCGCGACACGAGTTCAAAGCTCTCCTGTAAAATTTAATTTTTGGCGCTTATCATACTTTGCATTTCCACACTTCAATTCACCATTTTTTGTGAATTTCTATCCAAGGGAATTTAATTAATGACAAAGGTTACCATTTGATCGAATGTATCTCCCCTAACTGAATTTGTGTAAAAATTTTATTTTCACTACATTTCAAAAAATGAGAAATTGCATTTAATCAATGACAAAGGCTCCGAAAAAATTCAATGCAAAATCCTACCCAGGCTTAATTTATAAAAATTTTAATTTTCAGTAATTTTAAAAAAATGAGAAATTGCATTTTATCAATAACTAAGGCTACCATTTGATCCAATGCAAATTCCTATCCTGGCTCAATTTGTAAAAATTTTAATTTTCAGTAATTTTCAAAAAATGAAAAATTGCATTCAAGGAATGACAAAGGCTACCATTTGGTCCAATGCAAAATTCTACCCTTACTTATGTATATTGAGAAAATTTTTATTTTCATTAAATTTCAAAAAATGAGAAGTTGCACTTAATCAATGAAAAAAGCTACCTTAAGATCCAATGCAAAATCCTCCTCTTACTGAATTTGTAAAAATTTTAATTTTCAGTAAATTTAAAAAAATTACAATTTGCATTTTTTGAATTAATAAGGCTACCATTTGACCCAATGCAAAATCCTACCCTTAATGAATTTCTGAACATTTTTATTTTCAGTAAATTTCCAAAAATGAGAAATTTCGTTTAATCAATTTAAAGGCTATAATTTGATCCATGTCAAAATCCTACCCTAACTGAATTTAAAAAAAATATAGATATATATTTTCAGTAGAATCCAAAAAATGACAATTTGCATTATTTATATCAATGACGAAGGCTACAATTTGATCTAAAGCGAAATCCTACCTTAACTGAATTTGTAAAAAAATTAGGTATTTTCAGTAAATTTAATGAAAGGGTTTTTGATTTATTTTCTCAATTTTTACAAAAATATATTTATCAGGGTTTTTTTTGCAAAATTTTGAACTTTTTCCAAGAAAATAATTTTTTGTAATATCAAAAAAAAATAAAAATAAACGTTTTTAAATCTTCCTCAAACTAAATTTTCCGAGAGAATTTTTTGAAAAAAAATACCTACAGGTTTTCGAATTCGAATTATTGACTTCCACTGAAAATTAATTTTTTTGGCAATTTCTTTCTTAGAATCCCCCCCCCAAAAAAATAAGCAAAACTCATTGCTAAAAAATGACCTTCTTTTTTTTCTTCAAAAAATGACTTCTTCAGAAAAAGTTTTCTTGTTAAAGTGAATGTTATGGGGGAAAAAAAATGCTGAAAGATTGATCATTTTTTTCAAAAATGACATTTCGAGAAAAAGTTTTCTTTACAAAGTAAATTTTCTGGGGAAAATTTTGTAAAAAAAAAAAAATTTTGGAAAATTAAAACTAACTTGCATTTAAAAAAAAAAAAAATCTTAAAATCCCCAGGAAAAATTCCTCCACTCCTTCAGATTAAATTTGAACATAAAATATAGGTATACTTGTATGTTGTCCCTATCGCCTAGTTATTAACGAAGAACTTCTTTTGCTTACAGGATTTGAGGATAATAAATGCCTAAAAGCCTACATTGTTTACCTCCAACTCAGCCAGTAAGTGAACCTTGAAATCTGTTACCAAGGATACGAGCATAATTATATTAACGTATTTACACTTTTCAGGGGTATTTTCGTGTTGCAAATAGCCGACGAATTGCAGAAAACTACCAATATTAAGGATAAAATTATCACCTCGATACAAACTAACAAACCCGTAGATCCAGAAGTGACCGAAGATATCAAAAAATTTAAGACACATTACGAGACGATGATGTCATCCTTCGTAAAAAGTGCTCTTGAACAGAATGCCCAAAAAAATAATTCTACTCGTAAATAAGGCGCCTTTTGTAAATTAATTCCTAGATTTTATTTATTAGAACGTATTCGTACATCATCTTAAATTACGTACCTATGTTTAAGCAAAAAATGCAGAATTTCGATATTATTTTATTGAATTCAATGCTCTTCTGAAATGAACGAGGTTCAATTCAAAATACACGAGTAAGATAAGAAAAAATTGCAGATTCTTTGTTCGACTTCATGTACAAATAATAACTGCCAATTAAACATTTGAAACCTACTAGGTACTTTTTTTAAAGCCGAGAGAATAAATAAATAATACAGCTATGATTACACTTATTTCACTTTACTGGGACTTCTTCTATAAGAATTTTTAATACAAAAATCTGGGTTCCAGCGCTCGAATTGAGCAGGAAGGCGCCCGTGAAAAAAAAATCGTTCTGGTTCGTGAAAAATCCAAGTATGGAAGGTTGAAGGAGGTAGTTATTTTGAAAACTAATTCAAAATTTATAAAAAAAAAATTATTTTTCACAAATTTTTTAAAAATTATTTTCAAATATTTTGAAGAAAAAAAAAGCTTTTGAAAAAATAAGACAATTTTTTGAAGAAGAAAATTTCCATTTTTTCTGAAATAATATTATCCTTTTTAAAATAAATTTTCAAAATTCAATGCAGAAAATCATTTTTACAATTTTTTTTTAATCAAAAATGCAATTTAAAAAAAAAAAAATTCAAGAGAAGGGTATCTAATAAATTTATAGAATTAGGTATTGGAATATTGAAAACAAAAAATAAATATGTAGCTAGAAAAACTTTTTATAAAAAATTTTCTCATCAATTATTTTTTCCAAAAAAATTTCATTTTACAAAGATATTCTTTCCGCTGGAAGTTTTTAGTAAAACAATTTCAATCATCATAAGAAACTTTTATGGAGAATTTACTTTTATTTTTATGTAAACCCAACATGTTTTTTTCCAAAAAAAAAAAAAAAAATTGAAAGAAACTTAACACTTATATAAACTGAACATTTGCACAAGTCAAGTTTGAAAGATATTAGTCTGTCCTTTGCTTTCATTTGTGTTTTGCAGCAACATCTACTTGGAGTTATTCTCATTTTTTAGTCATAAATGAGGTAATTTACAAGCCAACCTTCGAAACTGATTACATTTCAATTGTTTCTAGCTCAATGAAATTGATAAAAAAATGAATTACTAACAATTTTTTTTTTCGGTTATAGGAATCGAAGATAAATGCCAAAAAGCCTACGATACGTATTACCAAATTTTCCAGTAAGTAAAAATTGAAACATACGATCGAAAACACTTTGTTTTCTATTAACACTTTATATATTTTTCAGGACTTATTTTACATTGGAAATTGCCAACGATTTGCAAAGCAGTGGTGTCAAGGAGAAAATAGTATTCGTTTTACAGACTGGACAACCTGTTGAACCACAATTCGTCGAAGGTGTCAAAAAACATTTGAAATTTATCGAAATGACGCTCTCAAATTGAAGGGAATACTTATCCTAGATTTTAATTATTAAAGACGACGCGAGGTTTTTTATCTACGTACTTTTCATCGTTCTGTAGTTAAAATGTTTTTTGATCAGAAATATAGATTCAGTTATTATAGGCAATTTCGATATTTTATTGAAATTTAGATAAATGGTAACGTGAATGAAAATTTTACCCAGAATTTGCTATTTTGAAACGAACAATAAGTATAGAATTGGATACCTCGTAGATTTGTGCATGGTCATTTAAAATCACTTTGAATTTGAATGGGTCTGTTTTTAACTAGTGCACAAAATAGAAATTCGAAAAAATGCAATTTCCAGATTGAAATATTTTGAATAGGAAATAAAATTACAAAACTGCATCATGATGAATTCAAGTAAGTATCTAACATTTTATTTTCTTCACATCGATTTTTTAGCTTATATGTATACAGGTAGTAGGTAGGTAAGGTACCCTACCTACATATGTTCCATTTTACCAAAATTTAAAGAAAGAAAAAAACATTGATTTTTTCAGTTCTTCTGAAGTAGGTAGATAAATCGAAAATTATTCTCAAATTTTTTAAGAAATTTTTTTCAATTTTTATTTAAAAAAAAAAAAACTTACCTATAATTATTTTATTCTTTTAGAAAAATATTCTTTTTTATGTGCAGAAAGAAATCTTTAATTTTTTAAGAATAAAATTTAGACTATTCCTAAATGTTTTGAAGAAAAAACTCCTTACTTGAATTTTTGAAAAAATACAATGTTTTGGGAAGAAAATTTCTCAGTTTTTCTGAAATAATAATAAGTTCTCAAATTGGATAAAAAAATTTTTTCAACTTCTATGGAGTTTGGAGAAAAAAATTATAGGTAGGTACAGAATTTTTTTATTTTTTTTTTTTATAAAAAAAAATAAATAAATAAAAAAAATTAAAAAAGAATCTTATATTTTTTGGAGAAAAAATCTCTAGGGTATTTTTTTTAGGATGAAATCTTTTATTTTTAGAGAATAAAAAATTGTCAACTTTTTTGAAAAAATAATTTTATTATTGTCAAATATTTTTGGGGAAAAAAATCTGATTTTCTGTTTGGAATAGGTATCTAATTTTTAGAGAACATTTTTTCTGTTGATCTCAAATTTTCGAAAAAAAATTCTGGAGAAAAAAATTTCTCAATTTTTCTGTAGTAGGTAAAAGTAAGTATATTTCTCAAATTCATTGGAAAAAATTTCAATTTTTTGCAAGAAAAAATCTCTCATTTTTAAAGAAAAAAAATCTTAGTTTTTTTGAGAAAAAATCTAACCATGTATATCTCAATTTTTTGAGAAAAAATATTTTTCAAATTATTGGAGCGAAAAAAATCTCTTTTGACGAAGAGAATCTCGCATTCTCACAGAAAAATAAAAACCATAAAAAAATCTTTTTTTTCTTGGAGTAAAAAATACCTCTATTTTTTAGGCCCTTTAAAAAAATCCTCGTGTCTTGTTGCCAACAAAGAGTTTATTGGAGGAATCGAATTATTGTTGTTGTTGTTTTCCTACCTGAAGTCTAAAACAATATTTTTAAAAAATTAACAAACTGGATAAATTTATTTAAAATAAGTAAATGTTTTCAAAAGCCTAAAAATTATGAACACCCAGCCAAATAAAAAATAGGAATCTAAAATTACCAAAAATTGGAGGGGATTAACAAAAGTTCAATTTGGGGTTTTAACACGATTTGGTCAACATTTTGGATCAAAATGCGTTCCGCTTCGTAATTTTGCCCAATTCGAGCCCTGAATTTCTGGTAAGAATTCAAAGTTAGATAGTAAGTACTCGATTGTGGTCCTTATACATACTTTCAAAAAAACTGTTTTAAGATAACATTTTCTTTATTAAATAACTCATTATTATTCAAAATGAACAAATATCTCAGTAATGTTTATCGAGGGATAAATACCTAAAACCGGTATTCACAAATTACCATTATTAACCCCACTTGATATGAAACTGTGATAAATTGTAAAATGATAAGAGATTCTGATTTTAATTGCAGCTTTTTACTGCTTGAATTTTTTTAGGTTCATTATCATAACTGAAGGGTCTAATATAGTGTAGATCGTGTTGAAATATTTCAAATTGAGTATAAACGTGAGAAATGAATTTCCCCGTATTTTCGCGTCATCTGAGAGATTTTGTATTTTTTGTAAATTATTTTTCGTACAATCGAAAAGTTAAAAGAGATAAAAAAAAATTAAAGGCCTATTCTTCTCAAGAGTATACCCTATTTCCAAAAAAAAATCTCCCTATCTTTGTACTTGGAGCCCTGATTGAAAAATTGTTCAAATAAAAGTTGTAGATGGAGATCTTGGAAATAATTTTGATTATAATAAAAATTTCGATTGGATCCCTCCCTTCCCTGCAAATTAGCATCATAAGTGTATGAAGACCACTATAATGCAAAATTGGAGAGAAAAATGGTTTCGATCGAAATGAAAGTTACTGCACCTGTACAATACAATAATTTAACCCATTTCCACTTAAGATCTCAAACAAACCCTGCCCTCGTCACTATTCATGGCAATTATTGCAGAAACGTGTCGAAAAATACAAATATATTTATCAAATACAATAATAACCACGTATGCAATACGCAGTCAGAAGGTATGTAAATGAAATTCAAGGAAGACCGAAGTAATAACATTAAAGATTACAAAGAAGAACGTAAAATGTGATAGGTACTTGGAGATTGCATTTGCAATAACATTTTCTGATTTTAATTGCAATCGTAATTACCTATATAAAATGATGCACTGGTTGTTTTGAAATTATTCGTATAGTTATCTTCTGTGGTAAACATTGTGTTGAAACAATTCCAAATTAAAAAGGTAAGAAATTAATTTTCCTATACTTTCACTCCATTTGAGTAATTGTGTATTCTCTTGAGTTACCGTGACTTTCACATCGATTCGGCCTCAACTCTTTAGCTTGTTTCTTTTCTGCAGTATTTGTGAACTCTCGACTCTCGTCACAATGAAGTCGCTCTTGATCGCATTCGTTCTCTCTCTTTCATTGACACTCGCCTTTGCCGACAGTCCATCTGAGGAGGAAATAGAAAAGGCTATGCGAGAGTGCAATGTCACGAACCCAGTTCAAAATGGTACACCTGCAACTCTTAACTGACAGCTTCAAATTTTCCAAGATGCTTAATAAATTCGAAATTTCCAACTGTGCAGTAATCTATCACATTTTAAATTAAATATATTTTCAGACCCTGATTTGCTGATAGTGGAAGCCATCCAAGATGGTAAATTGTTGCATTTGAGCGGAGTAGAAAAAGTAAGTATACCTGGAGAGGAGGATCGACAATATTTATCAATACGCGTGTACTTTTATTCGTAGCTAGCTACCGGGCATGGGCAACTTGGTTGTAGCTCGAGTGCAAAAAGTACACCCTATGCCCAAAGTAAAAACAATGCTCAAATTTTTGGGAAAAGATTTAAATTCCATTTTTTAGTTAAAAAATATATTTTCTAAGATTTTTGGAGAAAAAATTGTTTATTTTTCTCATAGTAAAGATATTTTTTGTTTTTCTGAGAAAATACACTCAATTTTTTTGAAGTTGAAAAAAAACAATCTTGAGAGTAAAGACAAAAAATTCTAGTAATTTTTTGGGAACAAAAAAAAATTCTTTCATGTTTTTTGATGTCAAAAAAATTTCCAATTCCTTGGAATAATTTTTCTTTTGATTTTATTGGAGAAAAAGTTTTTCAATTTTTATAAGTAAAAATATTGCTCAAATTTTGAATGAAAATTTTTTTTTAAATTTTTGTCTCGATGTTTTGGGCTAAAGAAATTCTACAATTTTTTTTTAGAGAAAATCATTATTTTCACATTCAACATTGAAACATTCAAACTCCCACTACTTCGAGAAAAAATCGAGCAATATCATATAGAAACTCTCGCCAGCACTGCTTTCTTAATAGTATAATTTTTAGACTAAAATAGTCAACTCAGAATTTTTTCGTTTTTACTCTGTTTTTGAATTTTCAGTGCTTTTTGAGCTGTTTATATCAAAAACTCAATCTCGTAAGTACCACCCCTAGTTATTCGCATTCACCTAATCATTTCCCAACTGTAAAGTGTTTCATTCATTCTTTCTTTCTCTCTTTTTTTATATTATACATACAGTACGATAACAATAGCAAAATTAACATAGAAGTTCTAAAAGATTGGTCACATTGGGACCTGCATTACGACATGATGATTGCTACTGGAATAGCCGTTAATGAAGCGACTAGAAGTAGGCCAGCCAATAGTTATTTTCGCAAAGTGAAACTGTATTGAAAATTTCCTTTCTTTATCTTTTTACAGATTTTGAAAATAAATGTGACAGAGGGTTCGTGAACTTTTTCCAATTAATGTTGTAAGTAAAAAAGCAAATGCATATCAAACATTATAGTATTATAATACATAAGAAAGTTTCGTGAGTGAAAATAGTTTTACAATTTATGTTATTCTTTGATATTAATTTGACATACTCAGACAATCGCACTTTATTTTTCAGTCAAGAATTTGTACTCAATCCTACCGTAAAATCCAGAAAAATTGCTGGCCTTAAACAGCAAATTAACGACACCCTTGAAAATGGAAAACCAATAGTCACCTTACTCGGACAGTCAAAAGTTAAACAAACTGGTTTCTTCGCTCGCATGAGTGAACGTATTGCCCAACGGAAGATTTCGCATGTTGAATCTCCTTTGCAACAACAGGCCAGAGAAATTCAATAAATATGTAGTTCTTGTGTAATTTTACAGTAAGGAACGACGACTTTCTTACTGTCTATAACTTTAAAACACATATAGAGCTACCTATTATTTTTTCGACAGAAATATACTTATTTGAAGAAGCAATCTTCGGATATATTATTGACGTTTTTACATGATCGTGATTTAATTATTTTTTCCAAGAAGGTACCTAAAAAGATGATATTCAGATAGGGCAAGAGGGGCACTATGGCCCATGTTGGTTTCAGAATGTTTCATTTACTAAAGTGGCCAAATTTTTGGATTGGAATAGTTTTATAATTTTTGATAAGAAATTGGATTACAAAATTACGAGACAAACTCGACGTATCCAATTTCAATTTCAAGAAAAAAAGTCGTGAAAAATTTTAAAAATGGGAAAATAAAATATTCGGAAATTTTTGTTTTGAATGAAATCTCTCATTTTAGGAGAATAAATAATAATTGTCAATTTTTTTGAGAAAATAATCTCGATTATTGCGAAATATTTTGGAGAAAAAAAATCAGTTTTTCTGTTTAGAATAGATATCTCATTTTTGACGGAAATTTTTTCAGTTGATTTTTTGAAGAAAAAAATTTCTTAATTTTTCTGTAGTAGAAGCAAAATTTCTAGAATAATTTTATTGGAGAAAAAAATGAAAAAAATCAATTTTTTGGAAGAAAAAAATCTCTTGTTTGGGATGAAATCTCTCATTTTTAAAGAAAACAATATCTCAGCTATTTTCTAGAAAAAAAAATTACTTACTATCTCAAATTTTAGAGGGGAATTTTTTAAATTTTCGGAGCAAAAAAAATTTTGAATTATTTTCTAGATAGAAGAAAATTTCACATTCTCATAGAAAAAGAAAAACAATATTGAAAATTTTTTTTTTTAAATTTTCTTGGAATAAAAAATACCTTTATTTTTTAGACACCTTTTAATCTAAAATGATATTTTTATTGATTTGATTGATTTATAGTATTCATAAATTCAACGAAAAATTAACAAATTGAATCAATTTCTAAAAATTTATATATGTTTTTATCAAAAGACTAAAAAATATCGAACATCCAGCTAAAAAAAAGATCTAAAATAACCTACCAAAAATTGAAGCAGATTAACAAAACATTAATGAATTGGAACAATTTTCAATTAGGGGTTTTCATACGAGTAGGCCAAAATTTTGGATCAAAATGCGTTCCACTTCGGTAATTTTGCTTAATTCGAGTCCTGAACTTCTGATAAGAATTTAAAGTTAAAAAGCTATCTTGATATAACGTTTTCAAGGGATAAGTACCTACTACCTAAGGTATGTACAAATGAACATTATTAACCCAACTTGATATGAAACTGCGATAAATTGTAAAATAATAAGCGTTTCTGATGTTAATTGCAGAATTTTACAGCTTGAAATTTTTTAGGTTCATTTTTCAACTGAAAGGTCTAATGTCGTGTCGTGTACATCGTGTTGAAATATTTTAAATTTAGTAAAAAGATGGGAATAATGAATTTCCCAGTATTTTTGCATTATTTAAGCGATTTTGTATTTTTGTAAATTACTTTTCATGCGATCGAAAGGTTAGATATGAAAGATTTTATGACGGGTTCATAATCTACTTACAACGTACAAAAAATTAAAAAAAAAAAAAAAAAAACATTTTTCAAATGCCTTTTTTTTTAGTTTACATCATTTTCCAAAAAAATCTCTTTATCTCTGTACTTGGGGCCCTGATTTGAAAATTGTTCAAACAAAAGTTGTAGATGGAGAATGGAGATCTTAGAAATAATTTTGGTTATCATAAAAATTTCTATTGCACTGCTTCCTTCCTTCCTTCCAAATTAGCATCAGTATGAAGACGACTATAATGAAATTTTGAAAAGAAAAATGGGTTCGATCAAAATGGAGGTGACTGCAGCTGTTCAATTTTCCATACGTATAGGTATTTAAAATAACCCATTTCCATTTAAGATCTCAAACAAGGCCTGTCCTCGTCATTATTGATGACAATTATTGCAAAAATGTGTCGAAGAAATTTTTTATCAAATGCAGTAACAACTATAAGTAGGTATGCACTACGCAGTCAGAAGGTATGTAAATGAAATTCCAGGAAGACCGAAGTACATTATCATACCTTAATGACATTAATGATTAAGAAGAAGAGAGCAAATGAGATACTAAAATTGCATTTTGCAATAAAATTTTCTTATTTTAATCGCAATCATAATCACCTATATAAAATGATGCACTCGTTCTTTTTAAATTATTCGTAGTTATATCTTCTGTGGTAAACATTGTGTTGAAATAATCTCAAATTAAAAGGTAAGCAATTAATTTTCCTATACTTTCATTTCATTTGAGTAATTGTGTACCTAGATATTCTTTTTAATTACCAACTTTTATTATCGATTCGGCCTCAACTCTATTAAACTCTTGCTTATTTTTTCGCGGAAATTTTCAAAGAACGCCAAAATATTTTGAGGTACCATGCTAATCCTTGACCAATCAGAAAAAAAAAGAATTGTTTCTTTTTTCAATAACCAAAAAAAAAACTTCATGGATTAGATTATTTAAATTTTTAATATTTTACTTTAAAATGAAAGTGGCCTAGCCTATATTTTTTTGTTGGAATTTTCACGCGACAGCCATATTTTATTACATACCTACTTTTATTCATAAATAAGGTAGAAGAAAAGAACCCATAAAATTTCCAAGTTCAATTTGATAATTTATAGAACAGTAGAACAAAAAAAAATCCACTACCTCAAAGTAATTGGTACAGATTTTTTTTTAGTTTATTTGGTAGGAGATGGTCCACTTCATTACAAAAAAAGTCCCGGTCCATTCCGCCCCTCAAGGTAACTTTGTTTGATGCCTCATCTCCCTCAATTTTTTTTTCGTTTATTTCGCTAGCATTAAATTTTACGTGAGAATAAATATGAAAATAATTTATTCCACATTAAGTGTTTAAAAATTTCATTCTCACCAGCCTCTCAAAATTGAATGCATGCGAAATAAATGCAAAAAACGTGTTTTGAAGGGGATGGGGCATCGAAAAAGTCACTTAAAGGGGGCAGAACAAAGCTGTATGTTTTTATGTGATGAAGTTGACCCTCTCCTACCAGAGATGCTCAAAATAGGTTGTAAAAGTATTTAAAATAGAAAATAGAAATATATTGTCTTCCATATCTATTTAAAATAGAAACTCGAATAGGTTGTAGTAAAACTATTTTAAATGAAATTTTCGAATAGGTATTTAAAATATAGGTTTTTTCAAATAGGTTTTCGAATAGTTTTTTTTTTTTTTTTTTTTTAAATCGCAGTTATTTACGACGTATTTGCCATCCACTGGAGGTTAGAGGTACCTGAGAACAAAATTTACATAAAAATATATACTTGAAGCATGATATTCCAAAACGGCCTCTGTCCACTTTCCACTTTCCAAAATTTTACAGGAGAAGCAAAAAACGTGGTATAACCTTGAAAATAAACGCAATATCAGTGGTAATGATTCAGTTCTACAGCAGAGACCCCTCGGTTAATTTAATTGTGAGGTAAAGTACATGGACTGAGGCCGTTTTGGAAATTTTTTTTGAAAAATTTAAAGACCGTTTTGGACCATTCTTTTCTTTTTTCTTTTTCAAATATCAGCTTTTCAAGCAGGTTAAACGCGTTATATCGATGAGTTGACGATGTAAAAATGTGTGTACCGCCCTTTTCCGCCAGATGGCGCCTTTTAATTCCTACACTGAAATACTATTTGAAAAACTATTCGATTTTGTTTTCGATTTCGAATAGAAAATAGGTCCAAAATCTATTTAAAATAGAAAATAGAAAATAGGTTTTTTGAACCTATTTTAAATGAAATAAACAAATAGGTATTTATATTTTAATTTTCGAATAGTTGCGCATCCCTGTCTCCTACGTCCTACCACATGAACGAAAAACCCTTTAGCAGCGATTTGTTTAACCACGAAGTGTAACTCTGCTTAATACATTTATTTTGATTCAATTCAGTTGATTGCTTGAAATCATAGTCTTTAGCTCGTTTAGTCACAATGAAGACGTTCTTGATCACATTGGTTCTCGCTCTTTCTTTAACATCCGCCATTGCCGGGCCCCCATCTGATGAAGAAGTAGAAAAAGCTAGGAGAGAATGCAATGCCACGAACCCAGTTCAACAAGGTACACCTTCAACTCTCAACTGACTGGTTCAAATTTTTCAATATGCAACAATACATTCGAAATTGCCAAATGTGCCATAATCTACCACATTACAACTTAAATATATTTTCAGACCCTGTTGCAACAATGCTCATTTCCATCATTGACGGTAAAATGTTGAATTTGAGCGGAGTAGAAAAAGTAAGTACCTGGAGAAAAGACTGGCATTTCATCAATATATAATATACTACGCAAGTACCTCATTTGTGGCTACCGGGCAACTTGATTGTATAGAAATAGACTCAAATACTTTACATAATAATACTGGAAACTCTGTGCTTTTGATTTGACTCCCAACAAGAGCGCTCTCTGAGCGGCTCGGCATGAAACTTCTTCCAGATTTTCGACTAATCGTCGCGTGATTCGCCCTCTGATTGGTCGAAGACACGACGATCGGTCGAAAGTCTGAATATAGTTTCATGCCGAGCCGCTAAGAGAGCGCTTTTGTCGGGAGTCACTTGCTCCCATTGGAGTTTCCAGTATTATTACATGTAAAGTATTTGATAGACTCAATTTTTTTGAAGTTGAACAAAAACAGTTTTGACAGAAAAAAATTCTTTCGAGTTTTTTGAGAGTAAAATAATTTACAATTCCTTACTATAATTTTTCTTTTGATTTTATTGGAGAAAAAGTGTTCCAATTTTTGGTACCTTAAGTAAGTAAAAATATTGCTCAAGTTTTCAAACATTTAAAAAAAAAAAACATTATTTTCAACATTCACCCCCCCCCCCCCCCCTCCTTCGAGGAAAAAATAAAAATCGAGCTATATACCATAGAAAATTCCAAGTTGGCGGTACTGCTTTTTATTAATTAATATCATTTTGAGATTAAAATACTCAACTCACAAATTTTTAATTTTTACTTTGTAATCGAACTTTCAGTGCTTTCTAACCTGTTTGTACCATACACTTAATCTCGTAAGTACAACCCCTACCTATTCGCATTCATCTTGCCATTTCGTAACTCTAACGTGGGTTTTTCTTTCTTAATATTATACAAATAGTACGATGAAAACAGCAAAATTGACATAGAACTTTTAAAAGATTGGACATCTTTGGATCCGGAGTCGAGACGCGAAATGTATATTGCTACTGGAAAAACCCTTAATATGGCGACAAGAAGTAGGTCAGCCAATACGTAGTTATTTTCGTAAGGTGAAGTACTCGTATTTTGAAAATGTCTTTTCTTTTTACAGATTATGAAAATAAATGTGAAAGAGGGTTCGTGAACAGTTACCACATACTTTTGTAAGTGAAAATTAAAATTCATATCAAACATTATTTATTATTATTATAGGTACATAAGAAAGTCCCTGAGTGTCGAAATTGTTTTACAATTTATGTTAGGTATTCTTTGACTGACATAAGGTCAGTTGGAGTGAAACTGGGCCACCTTTTTCCCATTCCCCTCTAAAACTATCTTGGCGAGATTTTTTGGTTGCATCGTAATACTAACATCAAACACAACCAAAAAATAAATAGTTTTCGTACGCGAAATTCGATTGTGTATAACTCAAGTTCAAGTTTTTTTATTCCATTGAAGGATGTATTTTTTTAAACTGAATTCGTTTCCCAACCATATCAATTTTGGAGCTTAAATTTAAATGTAAAAAAAAAAATCTAAAAAACGTATAAAGCTTCTAAATAAATTGTCACATGACACGAAGAAACCGGGCTTAGGGGAGAGTGCCCCACAGTGAGACGGTAGACAGAGTGAAACAGCCTATTTTTACCTACTTAATATTGCTAATTTTTGGGCTCCTTCAGACACAATATAGCTTTTAATCATATACATCACGTGAACTAACAAATGTTTCGTTTCGCTGAATGGTAAACCTGCTATTGCAATTTTTCTAAAAATCACGTTTTTTACCTAATTTTGTAAAAAGTGGGTTTTTTTTGAAAATTTAATTTTTCCTGTTGAGTTCGAGAATACCCTTATGGGTTGATGTGAAATATAACCAAATAAGTACGTTTTAACGTTAGAATCGTAATCCTAAGTATAAAATATCAAAAGTTATGAATTTTAGAAGAAGAAAAAACGTGGGTCGACCACAGTGAGACAGTGTCCCATTGTGCACCATATCGGCAAAAATGTAATAGCAATAACATACAAAAAATTTCCAAGTCTGATTTTTAGATGTTATACTGCCTAATACTGCCAAATTATGTACACCTCATGGCAATAATGACAACAGAAAGAGCAAAATGAACAAAACAAGAAAAATTCATGCAATGCAAACTTTCTCAAATTATGAAATTAAAAAAAAAATTATAGCTCCCCTTTTTCATTTATTGTAAATTTTTCAAGTTATAGCATATCTTGGACTTATGATTAAATATTATATTGGGTCAAGAGCACGTATTTCCATTTAATTATAACATTTTAGACACTGTCTCATAGTTCACCACGATCTGTCTCACTCTGAGCTACCCGTGTACAGAGTGAGACAACTTGTCAAATTTTTTTTGAAAAATTGTGTGATGGTCCTAAAATGATATTTTTTCAGTTTTTATGGATGCATTATGAGCGTAAACGATGTAGTTTGCATTTGATCCCATAACCAACCATTTCTGATGATAAATAGTAGAGTTATGAATTTTTGACTAAAAAGTGTCTCACTGTGGGGTACTCTCCCCTACGTGTGAAAAAAATTGAAATTTTCTAGACCATACCAGTTGAAAGAGGAAGTCTTGAAACGTGTAAATCCATGAAAAAAATAATTCGATTTTTTCACCCCCTAATCTCAGTTTCCTCGTATCATGGCATTTTTTAAAAATGTTCCAAAATGTGAAAAAACATGCCCAGATACCTCCCAAGAATCACAAAACATCGATTCAATAGAAAAATAAGACTAAAAATGTTGGTGGCCCAGTTAAGTCATTTGTCCGCGTAACTTACTCAGAGAGTAAGGTGTTTCTCAGCCCAAGAAAGTGTTTCACTCTCAAAAATCAACGGTACGGGGGGTACTCCTAGGACATCCCTCTGAAAGTTCCACTTGAAGATTTGAGGTTATTCCTCACCAGATTCTCTCAGTGAGGCATTAAAAAAAATAATGATGATTTTTAAAAGTTGTAAAAACATGTCCCAGTTACCCCAACTGACCTTACTTAGACTCACACTTTATTTTTTAGTGAAGAAATTGTGCAAGACGAGGTTGAACCATCCAGAAAAATTGCTGGCCGTGAAAAGCAAATTAACGACGCTATTGAAAATGGAAAACCAATAGTCACCTTACTTCAGTCAAAAGTTAAACATGGTTTCTTCGGTCACACGAGTGAACGTATTGCCCAACGGAAAATTTCGCATGTAGAATTTCCTTTGCAACATCAGGCCCGAAAAATTTAATAAAATAGCTCTTGTGTAATTTTACAGCAATTAACGAAGACTTTTTTGCTGTCTAATTTTAAAAGACCTATAGAGCTACCTATTATTTTTTTCGATAGAAATATACTTATTTGACGAAGCAATCTTCGGGTATGTTATTGACGTTTTTACATGCTCGTGGTTTAATTACTTTTTCCAGGAAGGTACCTAAACAAGATGATATTCAGATAGGGCAAGAGAAGCACTATGGCACATGTTGGTTACAGAATGTTTTATTAATGTATTAAAATGGCCAGACTTTGGATTGTAATCTTTTTGTTTTCGATAAGAAATCGAATTACAAAACTGCGAGACGAATTCCACTTACCAATTTCAATTTCAAAAAAAAGTGCCATGAAAATTTTAAAAATTGAAATCAATTACGAATAAGTACTAGGAGAAAAATCGTAGGTATACTCGTACATTCTTCTTATTGCAGAAACAATTTCAAGTCTCTTAAAAAAAAAAAAAAGTTTTAAATTCTTTGAAGATAAAATTATTCAATCATTTTTTTGGAGCAAAGAAAAACATTTTTGAATTTTGCAGAGTAAACAGTCTCAATTTTTTGAAAAAAATCTTACTTGTTGTACTTGACTTTTTGGAAAAGAATCTTTAATTTTTTAGTAGGTAGATAACAATAACATTTTTCAAATTTTTAGAGAAGAAAATTCTTAGAACAAAAACCAAGAAATCTGTTTGGGAGAGGCAATCTCTTATTTACAAAGGTGAATAAGTCTCACTTGAAATAAAAAAATAATCTTCATATTTTGAAGAAGAAAAAATATATTCAATTTTTTGGATGGAAATATGGCACCTATCTACTAACTTTTTCTTTGAGAAAAAGCCCATCAAATTAAACTTCTTTAAATTTATTTTTACAGAAAAAACTCATTTTTTGGAGAGAAACTATTCATTTTCTGACTTCTTTCTGAATAAAAAATACTTGTCTCATTCTTTTTTGTTTTTTGAAAAAAAAAAATCTTAAAAAATTTTCATTCAGTCATCCCTTTAAGAAAAAAATCGAGCACTAAGTACTCTGGGAAATTCCAAGTTACCACCCGATAAACACACCGTGTGCTATTCGTATGCTAAAATAGCAGATACGAAAATCGCGGTCTATTCGTATACGAATAGAATGCGGAATCAACGCGAAAATTGAGGAAAATCTTCTGAGATAAATTCGTATACTATTCGTGAACGAATATCGTGCTAAAATCGCATTTAAAAATACGTACGTATCTTTCGTACGAATTTAGCGCGACATTCACTTACGAATTGTGTACTAAAATCGAATTGGAAAATGTGCAGATATTTCATACGATATTAGCGCAATATTCGCCTACGAATTGTATGCTAAAATCGCATTGGGAAACGTGCAGATATTTCATACGATATTAGTGCGATATTCGCTTGCGAATCGCATACGATTTTGGCGACAATGTCTTTCAATATTTTTTATGAACGAGAGAAATCATTTTCAAGCATGAACGTGTATACTTGAGATTGTTGCAGTGACTTATTAACAATAAACTGAATATTTTTCTAGTTTTATTGATTTTGTTGGGGATTTTACGTTTTGATTGATGTTTTTTCTTCTTTTTAAATAAAAATCCCAATGATTTGATCAAAATGACAAGAATTGAGACGAAGATTGAGTTTCTTGGACGACTTCCACTCAGCAGTAAGTTAATTATTTTAAATGTATATCTATTTGTGATCGTGAATCTGTGTGAAATGAAATTTTATCAAATCGCACGTAAAAATTTTCGACGTCTTATCAGTGTTATAAAATTTTTTAAATTTTTCAATAAAATTGTTTCTCTGCCTTCTCCTGTTTGAAGCAGTATAAGTACATATTATGCGAAATTAGAAGGAAAGGAGGAGTCGAATCGAAATTTTTTTAATAATCGAAATTATCTCTAAGATTTCAATCTACAACTTTTGTTTGAAAAAAATTTCAGTTGGGCCAGCCCTTCTTCCCTCTTACAATTGAGAACTTTTTCAAACAAAAGTTGTAGATTGAAATCTTGGAAATAATTTTGATTTTCATAAAAATTAAGATTGGACCCCTCCCTCCCTCCCTCCCTCCCACCCTTCCTTCTATTTTCATCTAATACTACGTAGATATTTATTATTCAAAATAGAAGAAGGTATTGGGTACATCAAAAAATTTTATGAAAAAAGTTGTAAATTGAAATACCTACGCCCTACTTATTTATCAAACACCACTACTAGGTAGGTCAAAATCTTTACCATTCGGCATAATTTAATTTTACACAGATTTGCGATACAAATGAGATGTATTTTCGAAATAATTAACTTACTGCTGAGTGGAAATTGTCAATATATCATTTGGCTGCTTTTTAGAAGCGAATTTCGAACGCTAATCGCCAGCGAATTAACAGCGAATAGAACGCTACATTCGCTGCTAATTTCGCGCACTATTAGCGTTCGAAATTAGCAGCTAAAAAAGCGGACATTTTTGATATGCTAATAGTACGCTATTTTCGTATGCTATTCGTATGCGATAGATGCGAATGTAGCATTCTATTAGCACGCGATTCGCATACGGTGTGTTTACCGGGCAGCCTTGGAAAAATTTGTATTTTGAAAAAAAAAAAACGAATTTTCGAATTGAGCTTCACGTAAATGTCTAATTAGATGGGTAGATAATGTTTGAAAATAAATTATTCAAACGGTATTCGATAGAACCTATTAAAATAACGTTTTTAAATGGACCATTCTATTTAAAATCGCAAACAAGAGTACCCTCCCTGGCAATTAATAGTCTCGTCTAAATCACTATCAACGATAATCAGACACGTGTCTAAAAAAAAAAAAATGTTATCAAATATAACAACAAAGTACGCAGTCAGCAGGTGCAGATGAGTGATCAAAAAGTACTTAAACCGTGTGCGACCTCTTTGACCCAGTACAATTTTTTTCCTGAACTTTCCATCGCATTAATTGGTTCCCAAACTAGGACATTTTAATGTACATTTAAGAGTACACTCAAATCCCTTTCAAACCAAGCCCTCCTAAGTAATACACTTCCCTCAGCGCATCTGTCAGTTTATAAAACATGTAGCATACAATGGCTCACAACGCTCGAAAGGTATTTTTTAAATTTTTATTTTATCAATATTTTGGAAACCAATCAACTCAGACCATTCAAAACAGTCTCATCCCAAGGAGGAAAGTTCAAGCTTTCAGATGAATGGAAATTCCACTATGTCAAATTCACAGTTTTGATCGCCCCTATGTGAATAAATTCCAAGTACAAATAAATACATATATTGATACTTAAACGACTTTGAAGATAACGAAGAGTCGAAGACGAAACAAAACAGTGATAGACTGCAACTACAAAAAAAAATTCTAATTTTAATTGCAATTATAATTCGGTATTTGTATAACACGACGTAATTGGGTGTTTTTAAATTACTCCTAGTTGCTTTCTATAGTGTACAAGGTGTTGAAATAATTCCAAATTAAAGGTGAGAAATGAATATTGCTATATTTTCGCGTTATTAGAATAAGTAATTGTGATTCTCTTTCTATAAATTGATTCGGCCGCAACCTGAAATACAGTTTGAAACTGCTTTTCTCTTTTTTGGAATAAATAAAATTAAAGTGACTAAAATCGTGAAAATTTTTAAAACTTGCCGAAAGATTTTGAGGTAGCAGCCTAACCCTTAACTACCTACTCAAAAAAAAATTGAATTCAACATCGACGTTTTTATCAAAAAAAAAAAAAAAAATCGTTCCGAGAGATTTGATTATTAGGACATCATTCTCTGGAGTAATTGGAGTACCTTTAAAAGATCTATGAAAATGGAAATTGGAATAACTTACTCGTTTACATTTGTGTACTTGTAAAATTATCAAGATGTACTCCCCTGGAACAAATAAACAAATAAATTTTCGATTAGTTGACTGCTTAAGAATAGAAATTATCTAATTAGGAGCAAAGAATTTTTTGAAAAGATTTTCGAATCCTTTAATTAATGAAAATGACTTCTTAAATTTTTTTTAAGAAGAATTTTCTTTGAAAATATTACCTATTGAAAATAATCACCATAAAAAACTGAAGAAAATTTTTTTGTTCAAAGAAAAAAAATCTCAAAAATTTATTTTTAAACATTTCTCAAAAAAATTGCCGAAATTCATTGTAAGAAGTTATCATTTATAAGATAAAATAATTTTTCAATAATTTTAAAGCTAATTTTTCTTAGAAATGATAAAGTGTAAAACTCCATTTACTTGTTAATAAAAAATCAGAGTTAATTTGCCTTTTTTCACAAAAAATTTAGAAATTGTGATTTTTGAAAAACAAAATGCATGGAGTTCTTATAGAACAAATGAATTTTTTGAATACTTCTTCTTCGTATTTATTTTCTCAAAAGGTGTTTCAAAAACTATTTCTCCACTCTTCAAAAAAATTAAATTAAATTAAATTAAATTAAAACGGCGAAAAAATACCAAAAAAGAAAATTTCAAACCTTTTGATTTTCAAGTCAAAATTTAGTTATTGCCACAAATATTTCAAATTAAAAAAAAAATCGCAAGAAAATATTTGTAAGAAAATTTCTTGCAATAAAATATTTTTCTCAATTTTCCAAAAACAAAGAATTTTTGAACACTTCATTATTAAAAAATTTTCAAAATATTTCTTTCTGCCAGAATTTTCAAAAAAAAAAAAAAAAAAAAAAAATGAAACGAACCCTTCTTCTTTCTGCAAAGTTATTTCTATAAAATTTGTAATATTTTTTGCAATTTTTTGAAAAAATTTCTGGATTTTTCTCAAAAAAATAATTTTAAATAAATAATTGAAGAAAATTGGGAAAAATTATAATTATTTGTAAGTATAATATTTTCCAAGGAATTTTGAATTTTTTCCTACGAAAATTTCAAAAACATTTTCCATCTGCAAATTTCTTTCCAGAGAATTTTTTCATGATGTCAAACTGGATTTTTCTTTCAAATCCATGACTTTTTCTATGACCAATTGACCATTTTTCAAACATTTTGTCCAAATCTTTATTTGTCATTTTTTTGTTCTTCAGAGTAACATCCTCATCAGTACGGTAACGAAAAAAAAACCATACAATTCGAAAATAGAAAATTTCGAAAATGCGAAAATTAATACGAATTGCCTATTGAAATCATTTTTTTTAAAGATGAAATTTTCTCAATTTTTTGGGAAAAAATTTATTTTTTTCGGAAAAAAACTGAGTTTTTTTGGAGAACGAGGAAATAATAAGCTAATTTTCTTGGATTTAAAAATATTTCTTTTTTTTGAAGCCATGTTCTAAAACAGCTCAATATTTTTGACAAAAAAAATATCCCGAATGTTTTGGAGAAGAAAGAATTCAATTTTTTTTTTGTTGAAAAATTTCAACTTTTGGGACACAAAATTATTTAGGCACCAAATTTTTGGAGAAAAAAATCATTTATATTATTTGTACAAAAATCTCAATTTTTTTGGGGAAAAAGTTCCCATTATTATTTTGAAGTGGAAAATATTTCCTAAATTTTTGGAGGGGAAAAATCATTCAAATTAATAACTTTGAAGTAAATCTAATGATATTTTTCAATTTTCTCTTTTAAAATTAGGTATTTTTGTAGAAAAAAAAATTTTTGAAAAAAAATAACTAATTTTCGTAAAAAAATCTTTTAATTTATTTACGAATTATTAATCATTTGTGATTAATGATTATGAATAAAGTTTTTCTAATTCCACTCTGCTTCGAAATCCGAATAAGTAAATATTTCTTTTTCTGAGTTTTCGCTGATTATACTTGGTAATAGACCCCTGCGCTGAGGCGGATTTAGTCAGCGGCGCGATATTGAAAAATTTCTTTCGACGTGAGCAGCGCGCCGGCGTCACGCCGATTTTTATGATCGGCGGCGGCGTGTAAAACTTTTTCCAATTTAAAAATTTATTTTTGTCACTTTATGCCCATATCTCAAAGAAACTAAACCTAGTTTAAGTTTTTAAAATATATAGAATACAAAAAACATCCATCACAACTCCCATTCCAAAGTCAAAAAGGTCAGAACTCGTTTAAAATTTTGGGTTTCACTTAAAAATCTTTATACTTTTTAATTTTTACATTTCCATGGCAATTATTACTTTTTAATTTGATGAATTTTTTGAATACCTAGTCTTTCAATTTTTTTAAAGAAAAAATCTTAGTTTATTTTGAGATAGATTTTTTTGGGAAAGAAAAGAAACACTTTTTAAATCTTTCATTTTTTTTGAAAAAATTCTCAATTTCTTAGGAGGGAAAAATTTCTCATTTTTTATGGAGCCTAAGGAGGCCAGTGTGAAAAAAGTAAGTCAACAATTTTGAAGATTTTTCCAACAAAAAATTGAAGGCAATTCAAAAACATTAGACGATTTTTCCAAAAAAATTGATAATAATTTTTTTCAAATGAAAAAAAAATCAAGATTTTTTACCAACAAAATCTACTTTTTAAATCGAGAAATTCCCCCCCCCCCCATTTTTTATGCTGCCCCTCACCCAAAAAATTTAGATATTTTTTATTCAAGAAAATTGAAACTTTTTTCCTCCAAAAAAACTAAGAAATTTATGCTTCCAAAAGTGAGATTTGTGACCGTACACATTTTGCCATATGACTTACAATTTCATCATGCATTCGATAATACGGATTTTAAATTTGAAAAAAACGAAATATTTCGACAAGTAGAAATAAGAAAAACAACAACAACAATCACAATCCACTCACTTTGGTATCTTAGAAGTATGAAGAAGGTACTTTTAAAGTCTAAACGTTACGTTTAATCAGCTTCTCTCGGATTGCGCTAAGTAAAACACTCAAAACACTCAGCGACGCCGATTCACGCCGCCGACCCGTAATCGGCGGCGGCGGCGGCGGCGTGGTAAGAAAATTTTGTCATCGGCGGCGGCGTTCAAAACGTTGTAAAATTTGTCGGCGGCGCAGGGCTCTACTTAGTAATATTTTAATGATGAATCAAAATTTTTAAAATTTAATTGAGTTGTTTGCTCGATTTCGTTTGTTGATTTTATTCAGTATTGCCAATTCTCATCACTATGAAGCCGTTCTCGATCGCTTTGGTTCTCTCTCTTGCGTTAACATTCGCCTTTGCCAACAGCCCATCCGAAGCAGAAGTAGAAAAAACTTTGCGAGAGTGTAATGTCACGAACCCAGTGCAACAAAGTATGCTCTTAATTCTCAACCATTCGGTTTCGAGATTCAATACTAAATTGGAAACTGCTCAGTACTCACCCTACAATAATCTACATTTTAAAATAATAATCTATTTTCAGATCCTTTGAAGACAGTAATTGAGTTCTTCGAGGCTGGTAAAATGATGAATTTTAGCCAAGTAGAAAAAGTACGTACACTTAGGTATTGGTAGAGGTACCTCACCGACATTTTATCATAAATATTGGAAATTTTTAGATTAGAATAGACGACTACGAATTTTTTTGTTTTGTACTGAATAATAATTGAATTTTCAGTGCTTTATGTACTGTTTCTTCCAAAAACTGCACCTCGTAAGTACCTATACACCATTTATAATTAATAATCATGTAATATTCGTTTAAGGTGACAATTTTCCAAACTAAACGTGATTTTTTTTCTTTTTTCCATAATTTACATCTAGTTCGATGACGGTGCCAAAATCAATATAGAAGTCCTCAAAGATTGGCTAAAAATTGTGACCGGTTTACCAGTTTATGAAGTACTTATAACCAACGCGAAGTGCCTCAACGATGCAACTAGAAGTAGGCTTATGGGTATTTTTGAATAATTTTCGAAAGGAAGAATTTATTGACACGTTCCACATAATTTCTACAGATTTTGAAAATAAATGCGAGAAAGCGTTCGTAAATTTTCATCAATTGACCTTGTGAGTGAAAAAAAATTAATTTTCATATCCCTTCGAAGCCTTTCGATCGTGAAAATGATTTAACAACTTAATATGTTATGGTTTCACTCGCATACTACTTAACATTTTGAATTTTCAGTCAAGAATTTGCATCCGGATACGTCAATAGTTCAAAAGGAAGAATTTTTTTACAGACCTTTGGCTAAGTTTATGGTTTATGAACTATTAGGGTAAGATACAGTGCCGGATAAACATTTTTCGCACCAACAGCGAACAAATTTACCCAAAAAAATCAGTTTGAACCAAGACTACATAGAATAGAATAATTGAGTATCGGTTTGAACCCAAATATGTCAGTTCCCAGATTATACATTGGAAGAATTTAACCCAAACATTTTTTGTTACACATTTTATGTACTTTAATTTCAGTTATGATAATTTTTTCGTTTATTACAATCGAATCGACTGTTTGCAGAGCCACTTTTTTTTATAAAGTTTCACCGGACCGGAGTAACTGCATATGTTACAGTATTATTGAATTTTGAGAATAATTTTTTATGCGTAGAGGAAGGCGGGGCAAAAGTACACCATGGGGCAAAAGTACACATCGAAATTTTCGTGGCGCTATCTAGTGCTTATTTTTGAAATTTGCATATTGTATTCTACACTGCACCAGGCACCTACTGATCAATTCTTATCACTGTAGGTTCATTTCCTCACGAGTTATACCAACAAGTGTGTTTTTAGTAGCCTGATAATTTTAATTCATGATTCAAAGTTTTTTTATAATTCGTTTAATAATTACAACCTGAAAAAACTTTTTGTTGGCACATGATCATGATGAGGCAAGGAACAAATTTTGGTATTTGTATTCAACTTTACTTACAGATATTAATTAATTATGAACGGTAATTTGAAAAACATGCTTTTGGGGCAAAAGTCCAAAATGTGAAAAGGGCAAAAGTACGCATAGTATTACAGCGTACAGAACTGTTTTGAGTTCCATGTCTTTAATTTTTGCACAGTTTATCACCAAACATCGGGTGAAGAACCAATATCTCCACATGTGTTGGACTTAATAAAACTTGGATGGTCAAAAGGCACCCCCTTTCGACAAATAGCATGCATTTTACTGCGGATTATTTTTTACATAAAGCATCTATTTTTGCATTTAATAATTCAAGTTTGATTCAAGTCAATTTTGCAAAAAAAAATTTTTTTTAAATAATATGTAGGTACCTAATAATGATTGCATGATTTTTAAAGATTTAGTATCATTGATCTTCGTAAAAAAAAAAAAAATTGTTGAGAGGTATTCAAGTGCGGACTTTTGCCCCCTCACTAAGGGCAAAAGTCCCATTAGAGGTGCCTCAGAAAAAAAAATATTGTACAAAAACTTACGGAGCTTTTTTCTCAAAAATGTGTCCAACTTCAACCCAAAGGTTTAGACTAACAAGATATGATAAAAGTTTCCCAAAAAGTTCAATAGTTTCGTCACCATAACAGAATTTCCAAAAAGTGCGTACTTTTGCCCCGCCTTCCTCTATATTGTGCAAAATTGGAGAGGAAGCAAGAGTCCAATTGAAGTTTTCTATTAAAAGCCCTAGATACAGAGATAGGTACTTAGGGAGATACATATTTTGGTTTGCGGAGTTATCGAGTTTCGAAAATTTCAATCGCGAATATCTCGCGAATCCGCGAACCGATTTCGCTCAAATTCAATAGGCTTCTATTCCCAGTGACCCTCTACCACACATATAAATTTCAACTAATTCCATCAACCATAACTCGAGTTATCGCAGTGACAAATTTTGTAGATACATACATACATATAGTTATATATAAAGAAACACCAAATCGCGAAATTGGTGTCAATCGTCATATTTCGTCATAAAACGTCGAGAAATATCACTCCCCCCCCCCCCCACTGCTACCAACGGGTCAAATTTAATAGCTGATTTTTTCGAAGAAAAAAATCAGCTAAAACGATTTTTGCTTAATGCCCCGTTTCCAGAGAAACTCTGCAACCCACAAGATTTTTCCAAAAAATGTTTTTTATTCAGTAGAGTCTGGTCTGTAGTCTGACAGAGGGTTTTGGAACTGTTTGCAGAACCACGTTTTTAAATCCTTTTTTGACTGTAATACAAGCCAAAGTTTCACCTGAGTAACTGCATACTTTACAGTATTATTGAAGTTTGAGAGTAATTTTTGTATGCGTATTGTGCAAAATTGAGGAGGAAGCAAGGGTCCTATCGAAATTTTCCACTAGAAGCCCATTTTTTGCATTCAGTTAGCATACAGCTATTACTGATAATTACATACTCGTTATCTGTTATTTGTGCAACAAAGTAAAGTAATTATCACGAAACCAAGTTGATACTGAATGGAAATAAAATTAAACAAGGTGGTATAGATAGCAATTAGGTATGATAAAATTTTAGATTATAAATTACATAAAATGCTCTATTGCTCATTTTCAAATTAGAAGTCTTCAATGGTGTAAGTATTGTTAACAAAATTACAAGTTGAAGGTAAGGAATGAATTTTGCTATATTTTCACGTTGTTTGAGCGATAGCGTATTTTCGTAGGTACATAATTTTCAAAATTAAAAATAAATTAATCCTTAAAATTTACACTTTAATTATTTTAAATATTTTAAATTTATAATTAAATGATGACTTCATTTTACAAGCCACACCATTTTTACATTTTTTTGATCAAAGTGGTCTTATCGTAATATTATGTACCTACAAATTTTTACCCAAAAAAAACTATTCATAACGATTTTTCAATTTTACCTCAGTTTTCAGGAACTGCATCTTTCTGGGAAAATATACAATTTACCTAGGTATGCAGCTCCTAAAAATAGAGGTCAAGTTGAAAAATGGCCATAAATGTTTTGTTTTTTGAGTAGGTACCGTAAGACCACATTGATCCAAAAACAAAACAAAAAATGTTCATTAATTCATTATTTTAGCTGATTTTTAATTTCTTTTTTCAAAAAACGTAAAAAATGTGTTTTTTTTATGTTCATTCAAAAACAGGGGTAACCATTAAAAATCACCGAAAATGGTCTTGTTTGTGTTGTGTTAATTTAAAAAAAAAAAATATTCAATCTCAATTTTTTGATTTTTTTTTTCGTTTTCTCAACAAAAAGGGCTTTGTGCCACCATTCAAAATATATTTTTTGTTGAACAAAAATTTTTATGTAATTGATTTTACACGAAAAGAACATAAAAAAATAAAAATGGAATGAATAGAATTAATTGTTTAAAATGTTATTTTTTAAAAATTTAAGGAAATGGAGTTTTGAATAATTTAAAAAAAAACTGTGATTCTGAAAAATATACCTAGTTTTGAATAAAGTTGAATAAGAAATTGAAAAAAAAGAACATACCAACATTTCATAATAATTAATTCTGTTTTGAAGAAAATCATTTAATTACGTGAATGTTGCTATCATAAAAATTCATTTTTGATTGTAATCACAAAATAATTTGAAGAAATTAAAGAAAAAACTAGCAAAATTGAATTTATGAAACTACACGTTATTTCATATTTACAAAAGTTTTGTAATTGACATTGACACAAACCACGAGTGTAGGTAAATTTAATCTTTAGACGAAAATTGATCCTTACTTTGACAGAAATTTCGATCGTGTTCAACCAATGAAAAAAATAAAGTAATAATTTCGTGAAAAATGAATGAATTGAAATGAAATGAAATTCGGGCAAAAGGCTTATAAATGACGATCTGATAATGTACCTCATTTTCAAAATTTTAAGACCAAAAATGAGCGTTTATTGCTGCAAAAAAAAAAAATCGCGAAGATGAAATTTTAAAGCCCCCTATACTGAGGTCAAGGACCCCTGACTCATTCTTAAATCATCTCTCGTACCATTAAAAATTGAAAACCTGAAGAAATTTATGAATTTTTGAAATTTTAAAATTTTCCAAAAATCACGAAAATTTGGAGAAAATTTTGACCACGTCAAGGCAGCTAGAAAAATGGGCTTTGATAAAGAGCTCTTACTCGTTCAATTAAAGGCTGGTTTGTCGAAAAATATAGAAAAATGAACGATTTCGAAAACCAACGATCAAAAAATTCAAAAATTCAAAATTGTAACAAAGCTACATACTTAGAGCTTCTATTGTGAAAAATAAGTTCTTTTCTTTACTTCCATTTTCTCAATTCTAGTTACAATGAAGGCGTTAACGATCGCTTTGGTTCTCTGTCTTTCATCACATGCATTCGCCTTTCCTCATCCTTCCGAAGATGACATAAAAAAAGCTAAACAAGAATGTAATGCCACGATTCCAGTTACACGAGGTAATAAGCTAAAATTGAAAACGTCAACAAACTCTCGACTAACCCGTTTAAGATCCGATAATAAATTCGAAACTGCAATAACCTATACGATGTAAATTAAATGTATTTTCAGATCCTATTCAAGTGCTGAGTGAAGCTATAATGAAGATGAATGAAGTAAATGCAAGCCATAATGAAAAAGTATGTATATACTTTTGTACCTAATGGAAAATTGCTGATACCTTTTATTTAATACAATATATTAATTAATTCGTTCGTTCCAAACCACGCTCCACTTTTTAAGATTTGAATTGACAAAAAAATACGAAATTTTAATTTTTTATTTTGTAATTGCTTTTATAGTGTTTCGTGGACTGTTTCCTCCAAAAAATTAACGCAGTAAGTATGCCATCTAAGGTTATTGGTGAAATGATTTTTCAAATTGAAAAGTATTCCTTTTCTGCTTTCTAAATTACGTCTAGACTGATGTCAATGGTACCTTTTACGAAGATAAGCTCAACCGTACGAAAACAGATCCAGAATCGGTGGGCATATACAACTTATTAGCGTCCACGGTATTCGTACTCAACAGATCGACCAAATGTAGGATTGAAGATATTTTTCAATAATTCTCGCGATGTGGTCTGAGGAACTTGATAAATAATAATGACATTCTTCCTATTTCATTTTTACAGATATCGGAGATAAATGCGAAAGAGCGTTTGTAAACTTTTCTCAAATGCTCACGTAAGTGAATTCGTAGTACTTAGCACAAACGTAAGAAAACCCTCTCAATGGAAAAATTAATTACAGCTTATGCTGGGTATTGTTTTTCAGGCAACAGGTTGTATTGTTCATTGCCAAACTAGGTGAGGAGCTTACTACAGGCAAAGGGCGAATTTACTACCCAGTTAAAAATGGAATTGGAAACCAAGTTGACGTCAAACTTGAGCAAAAAATAAAACAAAATTCCAACTTTTTCGAGCACTTAGCCGAACTTTCCCTTCGAGAACTGCTAAATAAAAACAGATCTAAAGCTCAGTCGTAATTTTCACATGTTGTATCTCTGTTGCAGCAACAAAGCAAATAGGTACGAATTAATGATTATTAGGTAGATTAATTTGTAGCCAATTTACTTGGTTAAAATGTTTTCCAGTAAAAATATAAATCTGTACGATATTTTATTAAAGTTTTTCACAGGCTTGCGGTTTTATTACTTTTATTCAACTGGTAAGCTGGACACTCAGGTACATAAACAAGGAAGGTTGGTTTCAGATGATGCTACTTTTTTAAATGGTAAAAACTTTAGAATTTAGATGGAATATTTTCACTATTTTTGATAAGAAATAGAATGAAGAAAATAAGAAATTGCACCATGAACTCGAGTTACCTTCCTAATAGGTTCATACAAAAGTAAGTACCTACCTACTCACCTATCTGCTCATAATGGTCTGCTTAGGAAGTAATGAAATACGAGTGGGTTACTAAGCTCGCACTGATTTTCATAACATACATGTTGGTAACTGGTATCTACTCATTTGGAAACTTTAATTTTTTGGGCTTTTTATTCACGAATTAAGTATTTTTGACTTCAGAAAATTGTGCATAAAATGAGTTGGGGAAAAATTATAGCTTTTCGGTTTTCCTAAAATCGCACTACATATAAATATCAAGTTGAAATATGTCCGATTGACCTGATATGAATTTTTATAGCCTAACCCATATTTATTTATGTTCACGGAAATTGGTAAATAATCTCGAATAGATAAATGGTTTATCAATTTATGTTTATTTTTTATTTTATTTTTAAACTACGAATATGAGGTATTAAGAATTTAATATAGGTAATAACAAAGTCATAAAAATTGATAAAATATATAAAAAATGAAAAATTTTTGAATAATTAAAACGTTCAGAAAAACTTCACAAAATTGATAAATAATCAAAAGAATAAAAGTTTAAAAAAAAAATGAGAAGTCGCAAGGAAGTGGGAAATTCAAGAAAATTGAAAAATTCAGAAAAACTATAATTAGAAAAAAATTAGTAGGTAATTTAGGATATTATACTCTTTTATTCAATTGGAAATTAGGAAATTATAAGGTAATCAAAAAATTTCAAATGACTTAAAAACTGACAAAATTGATGATTAAATTAAGCCTTGAAACACCTATTTTAAAATCGAAATACCTATTTTTTTTAATGAAAAAATTAAGAAATTAAAAAAAATGTGGGAAATTTGAATGTTTAAAACAATTGAAAAAAATCTATAAAAATCGTGAAAAATCCAACAAAATTTTTTTTTTTTTGGGGTGTTTATAATTACAGGATTATTACACCCATCGGAGGAATTTTTTTTAAAAATTTTATTGGTGAGGTTGAGTTTTTTTTATTAAGTTTATGAATTTCTGAATTTCGGAAGGAATATCTGGAATAAGGGGGGGGGGGGATTTCATTTATTAGCAGGATTTGTCTCTCTTGTTTTAATTTGGGGCATTTGAACAGAATATGTTGGATAGATATAAGTTGAATAGTACAGAATGGGCATAGAGGTTTTGGAGTTTTTTGGTAAAGATAATTGTGAGTAATTTTTGTGTGGCCAATTCTTAGTCTGGTTATAATAATTTCATCTTGTCTATTTAATTGTGAGAGGTTTTTCCAAGGTGCACTGTTTTTTTATGTTGGTATAATTTATTGTTTACTTGTTGGGACCATAAGTTTTGCCAGCTTGAGTAAATTCGTTGGGTTAACAAAGATTTGATGTCATCTATGGAAAGGGTAGAGAGTGGGGAGGGATTAATGGCAGATTTTGCTAGTGTATCGACAATTTTGTTTCCTTGAATTCCTATATGACTGGGAACGTATGCAAATTGAATAATGAAATTTGAATTTTGTAAATCAAAGAAAAGTTTGTGAATGTTTTGTACAATGGGATGATCTGTAAAAATGTTTTGAATTGAAATTAAATGACTAAAAATTCAAAAAAACTGAAAAAAGGTTTAAAATACCTATTATAAAACTAAAAAATTAAGAGATATAAAAAATTTGAAATAATTTGAAATAAAAATAAAAATACTGAAAAATGAAAAAATGAAAAAATGAATAATACTTGAAAAAACTGAGATATATTAGGTACACGGTGAACTCGAGTTGACTATATTTTATTTATTTTTAACGAAATAGGTCAAGAAATTCGCACCGATTTTCACACCTTATCGAATGATAGGTTAGTGGTTTATCATCAATACAGTTGTACGAAAAAAATTCCAATCGAGTGAAGAAGAAAAAAATGCGATAGGTATAAAATCATTAAAAAATTATCTCGATTCGTATTCATTAACAAAAGCAAAAAAATGTAAAAAATTCGATGCCACCGTTTTAATTGATGAACAATGAACTACATGAACTGATAAAAAATGCCGAACTTTTAATTGTTGCCATTTTCACCAAAAGTACTCGTATAATCGACTGTAGCATTTGTTTTCAAATAGTTGTTTGTCGTTGTGCATTGTGTTGAGATCATTATTCAAGTCGAAGGTAAACAATTTCTATTTATTTTCATATGAATTTGATTTTAAAATTAACTTAGGTATAAATGCAATTGGGCTAAAATTTTTATTTTTCCAAAATCAATGAAATTTTAAATTTTTACAAAATTCGTGATTTGAAAAATTTACAAATATTCCATCAGAGTAGGATTTTGCTTTGAAAGTAACTACAGTAGGTTTTTTCATTAAGACCTACCAGTACCTAGATACATTCGATGGATTTTTTTTCAAGTAGGTATAAACTGATATCATTTAATGAAGTTTTTTTTCAGTTTTTTTGCTCTAGAAACTTTTCCATTATGAAGGCATTTTTGGCAGTAGCTTTGGTGCTTGGCATCTGGTCAGCAGCTGTTCTCGCTGACTCGAACTCAACCGAAGCACCCCTAACTTCAGATGAAAAAGAAGAGAAAGCTTTCAAGGAATGTAATGTCACGAATCCGGTTCAACGAAGTAAGCTTTTTCAAAAGTATTATTTACCATAATCGTGTCAACGAAAATTTCAGATTTCAAGTAAGAAAAATTGAATGTGATTTTTCAGATCCTGCCGATGTAATTGTCCAAGGTATCGTCACCGGTGACGTGACTCATCTTACCCCAGAGGAAAGAGTACGTGTTTTTATACCAATTTAATCGGCATTTTTCCAAAATTAATCAAAATTTACCTAACTAATTCAATTTTTTCCCCTAAAATTTGATTCGCAGTGTAATTTGTACTGTTTCCTGCAAAAAGTTCGTTTCGTAAGTACAAAAAGTATCATTCCCATGTTTATAAATCACCTAATAATTTCTTAAAAATCTTAAAATGTACCCTCCTCTTTCAATCGATATACAGTTTGATGAAAATGGTGATATGCGTGGTACAGGACTTGTCAATCATACGCTAAGAGAAGCCCCCGCATTAGCCAAATATAGCGATGTAATTATCACTCAAGTGTTCCAAATTAGAAGATCTACTAAAGGTAGGGCTCACACAAATCGTACCAATTTCTCGATTTTTGAGGTCGACCTTTCAATTTAAATTATTTCTTAAAAATGCGTATATTTTACAATTATAGGAGTGCAAGATAAATGTCTCAAAGCTCTCATTTGCTTCCATCAGTATCTTACGTAAGCTCTTATCAGAAAGTACCTATTACCAACAATTTTTAGGGAACGTATTTTCGAATAAAACATTTTTTTCCTTCGTATTTTATAGGAATATCTTCTCACTGGCGCTGGCTGACGGTTTGCAGACCTATACCGACGTTAGAGGTAAAATTGAAAAGGCTGTAGATGAACATACAGCTATTCCTTCTGAACTTGAAACGCAAGTGAAAGAATTTTTGAAATTAATCGACGATGTGATGAGAGCAATTGCGAAAACACCGCAATCTGGACCAGCTACGGCTACGACTTCTGTACCACCACAAGTGAAACCGCCAGTTGTATGATTTTACAGACGAGTGTTTTTTGTAACCTGTTTTTTAGTCTTTTTAAAATGTTAACTTGTTTGTAAAGAGGTTAATATAATTAATCGCAATTTATTGTTTTTACTTTGAGAAAACGAGCAATTTTCTATAGTATGAGTTGATCGAGATCAATCAAGGAGAGTGATGCCAAAATATGATATTTTTAAAAATCATCAAAATTTTCCAAATTTTAAATTTTGATGAACAGAATTTTTCAAGTTCTAAAAATTCATGAAAATTTAAAAGTTACCAAAATTTCCAATTTTTACAAATGTTCCATTGTTTTTTTAAACTTTGAAAATACGGTACCTAAACAAATTTTTTAAAACGTGAAAAATATCATCAAGGATTTAAAGTTATTGCATTTCAAAAATTTCTTAAAAATCATTAAAATTTTCAGTTTCTATTTCTAATGAATTTTTCAAAATTGAAATTTTGACAAAATTTTAAAAATCAACAAATTTTTTAAATTTATAAAAATTTACCTAATGCGCATGAGTGAAGCTTTCAAAATTTACCACATTTTAAGTGTTCATTGGGATTAGAAAATTACTCAAACTTTCAATTTACATTGAATTTTTCAAAGTTTTTAAACTTTAAATTTTTACCAAAATGTTAAAAATGAAAAAGAAAAAAAATGAAATTGAAAAAATCAAAATGTGAACATTTTTCAGGCATTGAAAATCATGGAATTTCAAAAATTTATCAAAATTTAAAAATCACAAAAATTTTATTCTTAATAAATTTTTAAAAAATAAATAAAAAGTTTAAATCATAAACATATTTTATAAAATCGTGAAAATTTATCAAGCTTTGAAAATTTATCGCATTTCGAAAATTCATCAAGATTAGAAGACGGAAAAAATCACCACTTGTTGAATTTTCCAAATTTTCCAATTTTAAATTTTTTATAAAATTTTAAGAATTGGTGAAATTTTTGAAACTTGTGAAACTGTATACATTTATTACAGATCAAAATTTAAAAATCATTGCACCTCAATTTGGAAATTAATAAAACTTCATATCTTTACCTAGGTATATCTATTTAATTTCCCAAATTTGAAAATTGTTCAGATAATATCATTATAAATTAAAAATTTTGAAAATATTTATTTAAAAAAAAATTTAAGCCTTGGTGTTTTAAAAAAATTCCTACATTTTCGGTACCTTCGATTTCCAATTTTTTTCATCATAAAATGTTGAAAAATATATTTTTTTCTTCAAAATAATGTTTTTTTTAATTTTTTGCAAAATTGTTGAATTTTTGTGACAAATATTTTTCAAGACGTATTTTATTTTCCAAAAAAAAAAAAAAAAAAAAAAATCGAGGGAAATTTTTATAACAATAATTTTTGAACTATCAATAGACAGTTTTCCAAAAACTAGTCTTTCAGAAAAAGTTCTACTGAGAATCCCAATCGGGATTGGCTAAATCCACAACAAGTAATCACGAAAATGAACGAACGAGAATTCATCTCATATTATGTATTATTTTCGAAAAAAATAATATACTTATTTTGAAGAAGCAATACCCATTCGAATATATTATTGACGTTTTACATGCTCGTGGTTAATTAATTTTACCAGGAAGGTACCTAGCTACCTACACATAATGATATTCACATAGGGCAAGAAGGGCAGGGGCACATGTTGGTTTCAGAATGTTTTATTTATTAAAATAGACAGACCTTTGGATTGTAATATTTTTGTAATTTTTGAAAAGGAATCGAATTATTAAACTGCAAGGCAAATTTGACTTACCTATTTCATTTTCAATTTCAAAACTCATGAAAAAATTTTAAAAATAGAAATATAAAAAATCATCTAGATAATCAAGTAAAATATTCAGAATAGAAAACACGAAGCCTTAATCTTTGAGAGAAAATTATTCAATCAATTTTTGGAGCAAAGAAAGATATTTTTGAATTTTGCAGAGAAAACTAACTAAATTTTTTTTGGAAAAAAATTTATTTATTCGACTTCACTTTTTGGGAAAAAATCTTCAATTTTTTTGTAGTAAAAACGTTTCTAAAATTTTTAGAGAAAAAAATCCTGAATTTTCTTGGAATAAAAACCTATAATTTTTTTAGAAAAATCTGTCTGGGAAGAAAATATCTCATTTACAAAGGTCTCACTTTTAAAAAAAAAATCATCTTCGTGTTTTTTTTTTGTTTTTTTTTTTGAAGAAAAAAAAACATTAGGTACCAAAAATTTTTTGTGTGGAAATACGGGGTATTTTTAAATAACTTTCGAAAGGAGGAATTTATTTACATGTTCCACTTCAATTTTGACAGATTTCGAAAATAAATGTGAGCGATCGTTCTTAACCCTTTGGACTACAAATCCGAAGTTAATTCGATGCTATATTTTAATTTTAATACACAACCTCACAAACCTAATCGTAAACAAAAAAAATGGGGTCGACACTTCGGGCTAAAAATATATTGCACCTCGAAACAAAAAAAAATTGATTCAATCAAGAAAAAAGAAAACACAAAACATTAAACTTGGAAAAAGTATTAAACTATCTCGTAGTAATATAGCGTACACAACCGAACACCAAGGTACTCGTATATAATTAATATTTATAAGACGAATTGTACGATTCGTCTATCTGCGATAGTTCCGAGCACAGGGGAATAATGACAACTTGCATTTTAAGCGTATCGCGATCAGCTCCGATCAAATAAGGAGCTTCGGAAATGGCATCTCCGCATTTGGGAGACAGATTATTAAACCTATCGTTCAATTTCTGGTACGATAGTAGATCGTTTATATTGAAGGTATTGTCATTTTTACTAAATTTACGAATATAGTAGGCCACTTCGACGACATTCTCGACATTGGACGTGATACCGGATACCAGAACGCCTATTTTAACCAGGTAACATCCGTTGGCTGGCGGTTCTCGGCAAGTAATGGACATTCGAACTGTTGTAATTACTACCTCTGGAATCGTAATGGTGCCTTGCCATACGATCAGATAGCATTTCTGAAAACAGAGGCCTTTCGGGTACAGATCGATCACCTGCAAAACGAAAAGTGAAGAATTAACTACCCGAATTATGAAAATTATCTCTAAACTAGGTTTGAAAAATTACCCATTCGCAAGTCTGCTCGAATAAGTTCTCTCGTAGAGTAGGAGGCGATGTGCAGACCAAGGTACGTGGATGGTACGACGGAAGGCCGGAGAAATTATTGATTACAATGGACGAAGACCATTGCTCGGCAGTGTAGAGACGAGGCGTGAATAATAATTTGCCATTATCCGAGCCTTGCAATTCGTTAATTTTTTCGTTACGTTCGCCTTTGTGGAAAGCAACTCCGGTAGCCATTTTTTCGATAAAATAATCTTTATACTTCATGACTAGAGGCGATAACAATAATCCGGCTAGTTGCCTAGAATCCATCATTGGAAATCGAATGTTCGACATGACTTCGTTTATTAGAATCATGATTTGCCTATCGGCTTCTGATTCGCTGGCTGTCTCTTCTAAAATTCTCTCGTATTGGATGTCTAACCATTTTACAATGTAACTGAAAATAATACAGATATTTAACGATTTGAATTCAAGGTGGATTTATGCCTCTAGATTGTGCAAAGAGTACTTACTTATATAATGACATTTCACTCTGAACAACTAGATCGTTTTGTTGTAATAACATGGCAAGTACGTCGGATTGAAAGTTACCAAAATCTTTGGTGCTGGCAACGAGTTCGAAATTCCATTTTATGAAATTTCTACACGCCTAAAAAAAATTTAAAAATAAATTATAATTTTGCCAACACGTCTATAACGTCAAGTATAAATTGACATAATTATGTCTTACTCTTCTTAATAAGTCCCATTGACTAGTCATAGGTTTAAAAATAACATTGGGTTTATCTTTCCACACTTCTGTGTCACGAGATCTTTTATCCTAAATAAAATACAAAAAACAACGAAATTAATATAAAATTCTTCTTTACGAGTGAATTAATTCCCAACAGATTTGTGCATTACTAGTGTTAGCTGATAATGAGCCAATGATAACGCATACTGGTACCAAGTGACAATCTGACCATGAACAGCAGCTTCAGCAATATGGCTATACATGTATTCGATACATAATGCTATTAAATCCTGTAATAAGTTCAACAATCGATTAATCACCACACTCGAATAGGTGCAAATTGATATCCTAAAGCACGTTTGTCAACTCACTTTAACATTGTATTTATCAGCCAGAGTCAATATACCCATGATAATCGACTGACTGATACGTATTTGGCCGGTATAAAAATATCTGAGAAACTCGCCGAATATAGCTGCACATTGAGGAGTTTCTTGTAAAACAATTCGGCTTTCTTGGGATTCGCACCATTGCGGATTCATTAGCATTACCTGCACATACAAAATAATACCATAAGGAAGCGAAATACAAAACAGCGATATTACTGAGACTTGAAATCGTACATGAAACACTTCGCTCGATGTGCACAGAATTAATCTGTGAGCAGGGAATTCGATACCATCAACTACTAAGCATATATCGTTCATTAGCTTCTCCGCGTACAATGTGGCTATTTTCTTTAGAACTTGCTGAGAGTTATCGATCTGAAAAGTGCATCGAATGTTAGAATGAAACACGTGTCGAGTTTAAAAATAGGATAACATCTAAATATAAATGACTTACTTCGACATCTTGAGAGCTTTTTCGCTTCTGTCTATTTTCTCCATTCGACTCCAACTCGGTGTCCATACTGCAGCTTGGTTCGTTCATTGTGGCATTTGTTACGCGAATAAATTAAATTAAATACGTAAAACGAAACATGAAGCGATGATAAACTACACTTCGAAAAACTAAATCAACGAAATTATTCACTTTGCAAATAAAATTTTACCAAAATTTTCCAAAATTTGATAATCTGAAATCTTGTTTTTATTTTTTTTGGAAAATTTTACAAGTGCGCAGCGCAGCGGTTTGCATTTTTGCAGAATTCTGATGAGATTCGTTATTCGAACGATGATCTTTGAGATTCAAACCTTCGAATCGTTCACTTCACAACTCTTCACGAAAATATGCGAACGACGAACATAAATTTGAACGACACTTCCCTTTTCAATCTATTCAAATAACATAATTTCACTAGCGCTCCTATCGACAAAAATACGTACCATACGATATTACAGAAAAAAAACTTGATATTCGCATCCGGATAATAAAAAATTAAAAACATGATAAAACCACAATCTCGTTGAAATAACCTGTTTATTCTCATCGAAATCGTCAAGGGGCTAGTGATTTTTTTCAAATTAGATTTAAGCCAAGAAATGTCTCAAGACTGGCATACGTTTTACGAAAAACAGACAAAACCGTCCAACTATGAAATCGACGTTCAACGAGTGGAAGATTTCATTCGAGTCCATTCCAATACGAAAATAGTTCTAGTATCGGTTAGTTTTTTACAAATTTTCTACGTTAATTAGCATTTTGAATAATTAAATATGTTATAATTACAGTCTGGTGGCACTACGGTACCCCTTGAGCATAACACGGTCCGGTTTGTGGATAATTTCAGCGCCGGAACAAGAGGCTCGGCGTCGACAGAGAAATTTTTAGAAGCCGGATACGGTGTAATATTTCTATACAGGTGTGATATAATTTCAGATTCATTATAAAGTTGTGAAAAGTCCCGCCAGTTTAAGTAAAATAATTCGTTTATTTTACAGGATAAAATCGTTGGAACCGTTCAGCAGGCATTTCACTGGTATGCAAATTCTCAACTCGCTCCAAATCAATGATAACGACACGATAACCGGTATGATGAGTCAATCACTCACTCAATAATCCGTATCACTCGTTAAAACTAATAACCGTTGTACTTTTTACAGTAAAACGAGACGTTACAGAACAACTTTTACCAATACTGAAGAAATATAAAACGTGTATCGAGAAAAACACCCTTCTTTGCATTCCATTTACTACCCTTTCGGATTATTTATGGTTATTGAAAGGTATATGCGAGAAGTTGAAGCTACTCGAGGCCAGAAGTTTATTGTACTTAGCCGCAGCTGTGTCTGATTTTTATATACCGTCCGAAGAAATGGTAATTTTTTGATAATTTTTAGTTCAGAAGCATACTGAGCAATTGAACATACTTCACAAGATTTTTTTTTTTTAATAGACAGAACACAAGATACAATCGAACGACGGACCTTTATCTATACGATTACAATTGGTACCAAAAATGTTACAACCTTTGACATCGGTTTGGGTTCCTAATGCGTTTATAGTTTCTTTCAAATTAGAAACGGATGAGAAATTATTGATACGTAAAGCAAGACATGCTTTACATAGATATAATCATCACGTGAGTAATTTATTTTTAGAGCATGCAATGGTTAAAGTTATAAAAGTTGATCGAGCATTGCGATGAGAGTGATAACCGATAATCGTTCACCAAAACAATGCAAGGGAATAATAATCGAACCAAAAATAACTTGTATGATAATCAAAAATAGGAAAACATGCTCTTGACACTTGAAATACATCATAATCATTATGTTCAATGGCCTCGATGATAAAAATTGATTCAAATAAAAATTTTCTTTCACGTAAAATTCGTTTTTAAGAAAAAAAAATTTCCAAGGCTTTTTAAAATTTTTCTGGAAAGTTATAAATTACAGAGAATTTTTTAAAAGATTACTTGGCAAAAAATAAAAAAGATCCAGAGAATTCATACTTTCTTTAAAAAAATTCTCTCATAAGTGCATTTAAAAAATTAACAATAGGTTCTACTTCAATAATAAAAAATCAAAAAAATCACAGACATAAGTTCATAACCCTCATCAAAAAAATTAAAAATAATTTTTTTCGAAAAATTCTCTCGAAAAAAATATTCTAAGAAGGCTTTAAAAATTATTTCAAAAATAATTTGATAAGTATTTTATTATAAGAAAATTTCCCATGAATAAATTTTCTTAGAGGAAGTATTTTAAAATTATCTTCAATTTTTTTTTCGAGTGAAATTCAAAAAAATTCAAAAATTACAACAAAATAAAATATTATCCAACAAAATTTTACTAAATTTTTTTCTTGGAAAAATCGAAATTTCTTTCAAAACATTATTTCTTAGAACTACAAAAAATACTTATCAACTTTTCAACAAAAATAATATTTTCACTATTTTTTTTTCTAGGAAAAAAGAAAGAAAATTCTTTCTAAAAATTAAAAATTACAAAATCGAGTGAAATTTGAAAAACTTTAAAAATTACAAAAAATATTCTCCAACAAAATTTCACCTACTAAATTTTTTTCTTGAACAAGTCGAAATTTCTTTCAAATTTTTTTTAGAACTATAAAAAATACTTATGAATTTTTCAACAAAAAACTTTCACTTTAGAAAAAAAAACTTACAAAATTTTTTCAAAAATTACAAAAAAATTACTGCATGTTGTTTTTCAAAACAAAACGAAAATTTTTTGGAAAAAATTGTTGAAATTTTAAAAAAAAATTTGTTAGACTACGGAAGTGGTTGAAATTTTTTTCGAAAAAATTCTAAAATCATAAATTATTCTGAAAAGAAAATAGATGAGAAAATATTTTGGATTTTTTTTAGAAAATTATAAAAAAACGAAACAATAAAAACTAGGTACCTAAGTACTACTTACCTATAAAAAATTTCGCAAAAGTTTATTATTGGAAAAAATCTAAAAATATTTTCGAAAAATTAAAAAAAAATATATCGAATTTGAGAAAAAAAATTCTTGAAAAAAAATTTCTGAAATATTTTAATATTATTTTTAATACTAAAAATTCTCTTGGAAAAAAATTAGAAGAATATATTTCAACAATTTTCTCGAATAAAATTCTAAAATTACTCTCAAAAAAATTGACAAAAATACTTTGATTTTTTTTTAATGTAGAAAAAATATTTTTTCGTATTAAAACTTCTTTGGGAAACGACTTGGCAAAAAAAAAATTATTAATTTTCCTAAAACAAAAAATCTCTAAAATGCTTAGATACAATTTTTTTAAATAATGAACCTCGAAAGAAATTCGTAGAGAAGTGTTTAAAACATTTTTGTTGAAAAAACATACAAAAATCTTGTAAAAAATTATTAAAAACATTTTATTGCAAAAAATTTACTGAGAAAATTCAGAAACACTTTTAAAAAATTACCTGCAAAAAATTCTAGCCTACCTACTGAATTAAAAAAAAAACGAAAAAAAACGGGGAAAAACGAATATTCTTTTAATAAAATTTTGAAAATGGTTATTTCTGACACAAAAAATTCTTTTTCATACCACTTGCAAAAATGCAAGAGAAAAAAAAATCTATTGAAAAATTTTTGCATTCAAAGACCCACCATATTCCTAATTTTTTTTTAAAATGTGATCATATACGTGGATAATTTTCTATTTCAATGACGTATTGAAGGGATTTCAGTCCAGGGGATCTAAATCCTCTTTAACAATGGAAAAGTTGAAAAAAATTGCAAAATTTCATCTTTTAGATGTTTTTTTTTTTTTTTTTTTAAATTTCACCTTTGCTTCGCTTGGGCACAATTTTTATATGTATTTTTACAAGATAATGAATATTTTTTTTAATTTTATTTTTCGTAAATATGTTTTTTTCCCCGCGGGATCCGTTCACTCGAATGACTGTCTGGCTTCGTCACTATTCCATTTCTACTGTTAGTAAATAATTTTGCACACTCATATTATCTCATATCTGAAAGAAATTAATTCAAAACAAGACTTTTGTATCCTGTACTACATAAACCCAGGACCGTAAACTTGTAAAAACACGGGCGATGGTAACAAAAATAAATTTTGTTATTTGCACATTTTTTCGATCTTCCCAGCTCAAGAAAATTACTACCTGTAAACACGAAGGAGGCGAGCACAGGAAGGTGAAAAATCGTAGCGTGTCGTTATCCTTGGCAATAGGTTACGTAGTGAAACGATACAGATATTTTGATTTTTGTATTAAACGTACGAAATTTTTATAATTTTGGTAACTGGCTAGATAGTTCGAGATAAAATTTTACAACAAATAAACGTATAATTACCTCTCTCAAGGATGAAGAATTAGCTCGGAAGCTTCGATCGATTTACGTATAGAAAAGTTATCTAATAATATCGAATAGGAATAGCCAAATGTTTCACTAAGTAAGACATGAAAAAAATAGGTAACACCTACGAAAACCATACATTAAAAAAAATTGTATTCGGATTATAGGACAATAATTAGTTTTAGACACTAATCGAACCTATCGCCATCCAATAAAGATTAGATACACGTTTCTCGATAGTCGATACCGCTTAATAGAGTGATAAATCGACAAAAAACAACCTCCAGCCTTTCTCCAGTGTAAACAAATGCAAAAGATATAATTTATTATACTTGGTAGGTCTGGAAAAAATAATTAATCGCCCAATTACTCGTCAAACGGTAAATAGTGTAAAAATTATTAATATTTTTTTCAACCTTGTACATACGTTAGAAGCGTGCATATGATTAATTACAGTACATCTTCTTACTCTTCCTCTTTCTCCCAACACACGATCGACAATCGATCCAAGACTTGTTGATTTTCGCTATAAAACCAGTCTCTTTCATTTTTTAAACAAAAAGCTCGTCGAGATCGCGTGTGAATGTGCCCTCCAGGCGCCATCGAACTTTTCGAAAAAGGTAGTCGACTCTTCGGACACGTGTTTATTCGATAATAAAGTTTACATGGCCCTGTGGGGAATCGTCGGTGTTGAAAAAACTCCATTAAATAGGCTCTCGTCGTCCCTCTCCCACATCCTGCGCGAAAGGAACCTTTATGTACACAAGCTACTCGTATGTGTTCGAATATCGAACGCGAGCTCCCAAAAAGGCAGGTATTTCGAATACCGGAAGCGATACTCTATTTCGACACTCGAGCTCGACGAAATGTTCCTCTTGTTCCAATTTTCCGCCGTAGGGAAGGGAAAAGCTAGAAGGGGAGGAGGGTTCAGGTGGTTGTAATGAAATCGACAACAACGTAGTACCGAATATTTCAACCTCATGAAATGAAATTTTCTGAGAACTTGTCCATTTGAATGCGGTAATGTTTAAAAATAAAATTTCACTTTTTATTATCAAATCGTCGATACATTGTCGATACAACGTTATCAATCAAATTTGCCAAAAAAAAAGAACAAATTAACAATAAAAAATCAACTTTTTCCAACTGGTAGTGAAATAATTCGCATAAATATTGCAAACAATTCAAGGTCTTCGAAATGAGCAATTATTGTCAGGAATTTTTGCACGAGAGAGTTCGATTTTTAGTATCAAAATCACCCCCCCCCCCCAAAGAAAATTAGACCGAAAAACTAGTACAAACTGCGTTTTGAGCTGAAATAATTTTCTACAAAAATGAAAACGATGTGATTTAAAGAAAAGGGAGGGGCCCAATCGAAAAATGTTTGAAACAAAAGTTGTAGATTGAGATATGAAGAATAATTTTGGTCATTATAAAAATTTTGTTTGGACCCCTCCCTCTCGTCTAATTTTGTATAATACTACGTAAATATTTGAATTATTCGAAATTGGAGGAGAGGGAGGGGGTAAATGAAAAAATTTTCAAATAAAAGTTGTTGATTAAGATTCTGAAAATAATTTCGATCATTACAAAAATTTTGATTGCACCCCTCACACCCCTCCAATTTCGAATAATTAGTACTTATGTAGTATTTTGATTGTGAAAAATAAAAATTAGAAAAGAGAGAGGGATCCAATCAAAATTTTTATAATGACCAAAATTATTCTTCAGATCTCAATCTACAACTTTTGTTTCAAAAATTTTTCAATTGGGAATGGTGACACACCATAGACTTCAAAAAAAGCTTCCCACCCCTTCTCTCAAGAAGTGACTCATAATGAACTGAAGTGGCCTTTATTTTGAACTCGAGAGTTATTTTTTCTCACCCCCTAAAGTCGTTTCTTTTCATGAGAAAAAAATTTCATATTTTTTTATTTTTCTCAACTGAATTAAAGTAGCTCCAAATTACCTTTTTTTTTTTGTTTTTTTTTTAAAAGAAAAAATTTACCAATTTTCAAAATCTTACCGTTTTTTGGTTGTAAACCCATTAAAATTGTTTCTTAATTTTTTTATTAGAAAATAATTTCCAACTTTTTATTTTCCCCCTAACTAAATTTTAAGTGGCGTCATGTCACTAGCTGCCACATTTAAAAAAAAATTATCAAATTTTTGAACGTTTGCATTTTTTTGGTTTTTAACCGATCAAAATTGTTCCTTTTTAGTTTTCATGAGAAATTATTTTAAAATTTTTATTTTTTGAGACATTTCGTGGGGTAGGAAGAGGGGATTTTTTAGCTTAAATTGTGTCATCATTCACGTATGTTCATACCCATCTGAAATAATGCCGTATTTACAAAAATGGGAGGCAATCTTTATTATCTTTATTTTTTACCCTGTATACACATTTCAACGCGCGTTTTTGCGCCACCCGTTCATTTCGTGAAAAAAATGAATACGAGCTTTTTTGTTGAAAATTTTATGTACTTCAATTTTAGATATGATCAATTTTTTATTTAAACGCATATCTGAAGAGCTATAATCTAAAAACAGAGAGGGTTTTTTTTGGTACCTCTATTTACTCCTACATATTTGGGTGAGGTTCAGAAACTTTTTGGTGATTAATTAGAACATATCAAAAAATCGTTGTTAGCTCAAAATGCTATCTCATTTCCATATTTTATTAGGCTATTTTATGTACTTGACTCGCGAATTAAAATATTTTGAAAATATTTTCCAGCTCGTCATCGGAAATATGCTGCAAACGAGGAAAAATCAAGTGACATTGGTTACTAAAAATGATCAAAAAGAGATCACAGTCACCAAAGAACAAATCGATAAAGGGATCGAGATAGAACAATTTATCATCGAAGAAGTATCCAAGAGGCACGATATATTTATTCGTGATCATCATCAATAGGATTTCGATCGAACGACTTATAGTGAGATGTACTTCCTGGTTCATGGTGTGCTGGCTCAAGACGTGATTTTATATTTTTAGCAATATTTTAAATAGACCTATTCGCGTGGTTGATTAATTTTTAAGAATAAGGAATTGAAATACTTTCAGTGTGGGTGATTTGGAATAGGTTTTATTGTTTTTATTCATTATAAGACGTTATGTTTGGAATTTTTTAAAAGATTTTATTTCGTTTGCGAAAATGTTTTTATCAAGTAGGGCAAATTATGAAAAATTTAAATTAATTTTTATTTGTTTAATAAAAACATAATTTAAAGAGTTTAATTTTGAATATATTCTGCTCAATGAATTAATGTTTTAAATAGCTGCAGTATGCAAACTCAAAGTTACCGAATAATGACTCAAAATAATTAGAATGAATCAGAAGTTGAACTTCTCCCAGTATTAAAGACTGTTGTGCTTTATGCTAATTTAATTGTAATAAATTTTATGCTCTGACATGACAACGAATAAAAGAAGATTTATGAGAAGAAAAAAAAGAAGACCAATTACTCAGACCTGGGGACGTTAATTAATGTCAAGTAAAATTTTAATTACTGCAACGATGTTAATAGAAAATGTAAGAATTTTTTTGCCAATTTTACCCTTCAAATTCGTAAATTAGAGGGCATAATTTAACCTTATGCATAAAATTTTTAGTTACGAAGTTGTTATATGATCAAAAAATAAAGTTAAAACGTGATTAATCTTACCCAAAAATACACATGCGAGTATAATATTCAGTTAATTCGAATCTCGTAACATTTCACATTTCCTGAAAAAAAAAAAATTTTATACGTAAGTTTTAATTAAGATTCATTACCTTACAGATTTATGCACAATAAAGGCTGTTACCAGTTCAAATGTTAAGTTAGTTTTGAAAAAAATATATAGATGTAAACATATCATATCGTGTTCCTTCATATTATTGACTTAGTTTTCATGTTTTTGAGACTATTTATTCATTTTACTCGTAAATTAATTGTAATTTGTATTATGGGGATTGCACAAATAAATAAATAAATAAATTTACACGGTGTGCTTCATTACTTCCAAGTACAGATTTGAGAATATTCACTCTGGAATTTTTTACTTACCAAGTACCAACACCTTTGGCAAAAGAACCAGTTCGAGGTAGTAAGTAAATGCACGCAACAGGTGCCATGTATTTAAATTTTACAAAATTGCACGTCTCCTACATAAATAGAAATTCATCGCATGTGAACGAATGCAACGAGGAGGAAAAAGTTGAAGGTCATTGCAACACTGTTCAACTTAATCGAATGTATGTGTTACAGATAAGTAAGTACATCGCATAATTTTAAAAAAACAAGAAAAGAAAACAGGATCTTTCGATTCAAATGAGAAGTAATGAAATGTTACCTACAATAAAAATAGATCTTTTTCTTTTCGGGGGACGAGTTAGTAGAAAAACAAGCGAGAGTGGATATCGGCGCCCTGCTCGGTCTCGGCGAACATCTTCATCAAAGAGAACTGGTTTAAACAATGTAGCGAAAAAAATTCGCAAACTAGGTACCTATTAATTTGAGATCGAGAAGAGATATTACGGCATGTACTTGTACCTATTCCGTACCTACAGTTTTACAATGTCTCGGAAACTTATATTTTTAATGTTTTTGATTTTTTTTTTGTTTTGTTTTACGAATTTCTACTAAAAGAATTAGGCACTCGTACATTTTTTCCTCTTTAGATTAATAAGTACTTTGAGGAAAAACTAAAAGAAACGTTAGGGTGACCCTTATTTTGGACTTTCTGATTTTTTTTTGTCTTACTCCCTAAAGTTATTTTATTTTATGAGAAAGTAATTCCTTTTATAAAAATTTTTCATACCCGTATTTCAAATGCCCTCTAGACTCTTTTTTTTCAAAAAAAAAAAAAATGCAAAAATTGACCGATTTTCCAAATTTTATCATTTTTTGATCATAATAACCCATCAAAAATATCCCTTTTTACATATGATAGTGAATTTACAACTTTTTATCCTCGCCAACTCAATTTTAAGTAGTATCCTGGAACACCCTCTATTTAAAAAAAAAAAAAAAAAAAAAAATTCACATAATTAGCATTTAAAGTTGTTGCATTTTATTAGAAAATAATACTTACACAATCACAATTTTTTATTTTTCTCTAACTGAATTTTAGGTGATGGCTCTAAGTCTACCCCCCCCCCCCTCCGGAAAAATAATGAAAAATTAAGAAATTTCCGAACTTATGGATTTTTTTTCTTACCTACTCTCTCCCAAAGTTGTCTCTTTTTATGAGAAAATAATTCTCTAATTTACCAGAGTGTCTAAAAACATCTCAAGATTGAAAAGGAGTACTTTTGCAGGACTGCAATATATCAACAGGACATTCCTAAATTAAAATTTTGGCCAATTTTGAAATACGTATTTCCTGAATAAATTTTAAAATCGTAAAAATTTGTGAAGGTACCGATGAAAAATAACCAAATCTTTGAAATTTTCAAAATTTATTAAACTTGATTTTATAAAAATTTCAAACTGGCTGAAATACAATTTTTATTAAATTTATTTTCAAACATTTTACTAAATTAAAAAAAAAAATTAAAAACTTAAAAATTTATTGAAATTTAAAACTGTCCTATTTTAAACATAAAATAGTAAATACAGAATTTTTCGAAATTCATTATAAAAATAATTAAAATTTTGTATAGAAAAAATTTTAGCAATAATTTTTTATTTTTCAATAGATACCTACTTACTTGTGAATTTTGAAGTTTCTTTTTTTTTAGATTTTTTGTAAATTCCTTTTAAAGATGGCATGTAACAAAAATAGAATTTCAACATTTTTTATGAATTTTCATCATCAAAAATAATAATAATAATAATAATAAAGAGATTTCTTTGATAGGATTTTTGATTTTTTTTAGAAAAATTTTAATAATAGATATTTAAAATTGTGGGGATTTAAAAAAATGATTTTTATGCCTGTATGAAAATATTTTTTTAAAATAGAAGGGTGTAAAAATCAAGAGAATTTTTGAGTAAATGTTTTTAAAAACATTTTTGATAAAATTTCTGGACTATCCGGCTAAATTTTTTCCAAGAGAATTTTCCGGCAGAACTTTCTAATTTTGAAAAGATTTCAATTTGCAAATATTAAAAATATATAGACCTATTCAATATTCATAGAAAGAATTATCGATTCTTTCTTAATTTTTTTTTTTTTCTTAAATTCCTCTATCCAAAAAATTTGAATTTTACAATTACAAATATTTTTCAACGACATTTTATTTTTAGAAATTATTTTTCAGATATTTTTGAAATTTTTGTCAAAAAAATCAAAAAGTTTCAAGGAAGAGCTACTCAATTTTAATTTTTTAAACCTATTTCAAAAAAATTCTTGAGGGGCAATTTTTCGCAAAAAAAAAATGAAAAATTTCTTTATTGCGAATTTTTTTCAATGGAACAGGTATTTACAATTTTTGAAAAAATATTTAACGCTCTTTAAAAAAAAAATGAATTATCTTGGAAAATATTTTTTGCAAAAAAGTTTTGGGGAAAATCATGAAAATGTACGTTCTTCTGTACCGTAGAGTGAGGCTACTTTGAACAAAATTTCCACTTTTTTCGTATGTTTTTGCTCGTAACTTTTTTTTGCGTAAAGTTACAAAAAAAAACTTTTCACAGAAAGTTTCGTCATCGAATGCTCTATCTTTTGGTTTTTGTCCCATTTCGTTGAACTTTGTTGCCTTGCCTATGCAATTTTTCAAAATTTTGTTCGAAGTGGTCCCATGAGTGGGGCTACTTTGAACAAAGCCCTTCTGTTGCAGATGGAGTGGTCGCGGGTGGGGGGATCGATGAGGGGTATCCTAAGTATGAACCTTACGAAGTTTTGTTGAAATCGGTTCACAAGAACGGGATCTACAGACCTCAAAACAAAATTTCTTTAAAAAGTTGTTATTTCATTAAAATTTTAAGAAAAAAATTGGTAATTTTCCAAAATTTGATTTTCAAATTTTTTTTTAGAAAATTTTGTAAAAGTTTGATTCATTAGAAATAAAGATGAGGCGCGAAACATTTCTCCTGCATTGAAAGTTTTTTACAATTTTTGAAATAATTGTTTTCATGGATAAATCATTGTAATGAAAAATTACGCATCAAAATGATGTATCATCAGTTCCATCACATCAAAAAAATTTCGCAATAAAAACAAATCATATTCGATTTCTAAACAAAATTCTCACATTTTTCTAACGTTTTAATCATAAAAAAAATGGCATTGACTTGATTTGAAATTTTTTCGCCATTTTTAAAAGTTTGATTTAAAAAAAATGAATAAAAATAAAAATTTGCACACGTCGTTAAATCAGATTTTCTAAATTTTTTCGCGACTATCGGACATAAAAACTTATGCGAAACTATCGCAACAAATTGTGCAATAGCAAATTACACAGGTTTGTATTTATCTCTAAAACAATACTGTGAACCAATAAACATATCTACCATATTGTACTCGTACTCGTACATAAACCTTTAAAATTATACAGCGCTATCATTGCCCAGACCCAATGGAGATAGAAGGTTCAACGATTAAAATCTGAATCATCCAGGGTCATACGGTCAACATCAACACCAGGTATACATACCTACTTACCCATAGTCCCATTCTATATAACCAACTATTTAACCACAAGTAAGTATGAGTATTCGAATCCTTCAAACAAACTTCGCAAAAAAATGTACCCAATATTGCAACAATTTACCCCACAAGTATCAACTTTTCGTCATTGAACTAGGTATCTGAACTTGAGAATATAAAAAATACCAGACACATTGTAATGGTCGCCGGTCGGAACATTTCTTGGAACTTGGAAGAAAACAACAATCGATTTCAAAACCCTAACGACTTGACACTTGACGGCACAAAATTACGTCATAATTCGTAAGGATAAACTACTTATTAATTACACGTCAAGTCAACTGGCTACATGGGAAACTGAATCATGCGCCGATAATGGATAGTAATGCTCAAAAAACCACAAACGCTGAGTAGAGCAATTAAGATACCATTATTCTCCATAAACGTATAATCCTGGCTCCGTCTCACAGTCTGGATAAACCGATAATTAATAAAGGAAAATTTCCAAGTCGAATAAATCCACGGGCTACCAATATCCGGGGTAATTATACTCGTACTTCGATCAAATACCCATCCTTCTTCCTTCTTATACCTACTTACGTCACCCTACTTGGAGTAAGTAAGTATTTCTATTTCTATGCAAATAGTTTGGGAAAAAAACTGCAAGTGCATACAATTTCGTAGGTATGAAATTACCTACGATAAAATCAGAATTCCAAATTCAATGAGGTATTTTGTTGCTTCCTCGATGGTTAGACTCGGACTTAATCACTTTAATAACTGGTTACTCGATGTATACAGTCTGGTCAAATCAACTTATAATAGGTAACTGAGCCGATTAAGTTTTGACTGACAATGCCATGACATAAATTAATTGAATTAGCTAAATCCATACGATTTACGATCAAAAGAGGATCGAGTGGTTTCAGCCAAAGATCATTGGCTTAAATGAAATCTGCATTGTTTACCTGACATCGTTTTATGTGAAAATGATTCTTATTTACGACATTGTTTTGATAAACAACCTCTGATCTTCAAAAAGAAAAAGTTCAATAGCCAAAAGGTAGCAGCGTAGCAAATTGCCAATTTTTTAAGAAGTACGAAGGGAGCTCCAGTTCTATTTAGTTTTCCATTGTGGGGGGGGGGGGGGGGGTGGCACGTTTGAGGCACTGGCCTCCTTGTGTGACATAGTTGAAATAATTATTTTGATGTTTTTAGGGTCAGGTCCAAACAACTTTAACATACCAGCCATGAACCTAGATTTGGCAATCTTGCGAAAAGACGGCTGACTTGAGCAACTTGAAAGTACAATAATTTGTAGATTTTCCGCGGCGAACGAAGCGTTTTTTGTGAAAATTGAAAGGAAGCGAAATTGTAGAGCGAAAAATTTCCGTTCGCTTCGTGCGATCAGAATTTTGATTCCATGAATATTTTTCGAGTTATCGTCGTGAATTTTCACATTTTCTCATTTTCCGGGCCAATGAAGCGTTTTTCGTGAAAATTCATAAGAATCAAAATTGTAGAACGAAAAATTTTCTTTCGTCAGTGAATCGTAAAAATTTCGATTCTTCGGATATTCCTCGAGTTACCGTCGAAAAACTGTTATCGCGGATATGTGAGTTTTCACGTTTTCTTATTTTCCGGGTCAACAAAGTACTTTTCGCAAAAATTTATGAGTACCAAAATTGCAGAGCAAAAAATTTTCGTTCACTTCGTGCAGTTAGAATTTCAATTCGAAGAATATTTGTCGAGTTATCGCCGAAAAACTGCTTTTACGGATAGGTGTGTGAATTTTCACATTTTTCTATATTCCAGGTAAACGAAGCGTTTTTCATGAAAATTGGTAAAGACCAAAATTGTAGAGCATAAAATTTTCTTTCATCCTTGAATCGTTAGTTTTGATTTGTCGAATATTCCTCGAGTTATCGTCAAAAAACTGTTTTTGCGGATATGTGAATTTTCACATTTTTTTCATTTTCTGGGCGAATGAAGCGTTTTTCGTGAAAATTGGTAAGAACCAAAATTATAGAGCAAAAAATTTTCTTTCGTATTAAAATCGTTAGAATTTCTATTCGTCGAATATTTCTCGAGTTATCGTTGAAAAACTGTTTTCTTAAATATGTGAATTTTCACATTTTCCTATTTTCCGGGCGAACGAAGCGTTTTTTGTGAAAATTGATGAGAAACGAAATTGTAGATCGAAAAATTTCCTTTCGATAATGTGCTGTCAGAATTTCGATTCGATGAATATTTCTTGAGTAAACTATCGTATCGTCATAAAACAGATTTGAAAGTCAACGGTCTGCTCTTTGGTAAATGCGATGTTGCCTTTTTACCTTTATGGCTTGTTTTCTCTAGGTAGTTTTGGGTCAATTGTATATTTCGATTATCTTTAACACGAATATGTAATTAATTTCAAGATCAGATTGCCTGAAGTGCCCCAAATTTTAAATTGTCCCCTCCCCCTTTGATGTAAATTATGAAAAATATGTAATAATTGATGTTTTCCGTCTCTAGCTACATCACTCTAACGGGGGGGGGGGAGGGGCAAGAGGGGCCACAATCTCCTCAATGCAGTAGACGATTTTTCGTATTTTTCACACCTTTTTCGGACATTAAGGTCTCTATAGGAAATACCTACAAAGTCTTTTGAATGATTAAAAATACTAGAGGTCTGACTAATGAATTTAGCCATACTTCAGTACACTCCTCCCGCGGGGAAGGAGCCAGGGAGCTACATTTTCCACGAATTGAGAAGTTTTTTTTTGACATTTCTACTTATTGCGTCATTATTGACGCAAATTTCGAAATTTTTGGAGTGGATAAGAACAAAGCATATAATTCGAAAAAAATACCTATTTACAAGTTTGAGGTATCGATTTAGCATAATTTGAATTCTGAACTTTTTAAATACAAATGCATTAGTATTTTTACACCAAGTTCACGACTGAATTTGTAAGGGAACATTGTGGACCTCCATTTGCCCTCAATTCCAAAAAAAACTTTTTTAGTATTTACAAGTTCGAGGTGTCAATTTCGCATAATTCGAGCTCTCTGAGTACGAATTCATCGGTATTTTTACAGTAAGGTCACAGCTGAACTTGTAAGGGGAAACTGGACTCAATTTTTAAAGTTTTTAAAACGTCAAAATTGTTCAACTTTCTTACACAAGGAGATTTGGCGCCTCAAACATGCCTCTTCCGGACCCCCGTGGGTTCCCTGAAAATTTTTTTTGATCTCAATGTCATGCATCGGAACGAAATTTGAGGGGGAAAAAGTAACTTTAGTAACCTAAAATTTTAAAAAAAGTAACCAAAAAAGTAACCAAATTTTTCAATTTCCACGCACTCAAATAATTACCATTAGCCCTCCCACTCTCGCATTTTTCCCCAATATTTCTTCTGATTGTGATGTAAAGTCCCAACAGCAACATGAAAATTACCAAGATTATGTCAAAAATTCGAGTTTGGTTCATAAAAAGACCCAAAAAGCACGTAATTATTTTTATTTTCAATAAAATGAAATTTAATACTTCAACTTCGAATTTTTATTCGTAAAACGTCTTAACCATAGAATAGATAATAAATTGATATAAATTTTTATAACACAACAATCAACTTTTTCAACATTGACATTAAAAATTAATAAACGAAGCTTATTTCTAAAAATAAAACAAAAAATTCATTTCGTTGACGACGACTCCAACGCCGAATTCACAAGTTTATTCAATTTATCTTGGATCGAATTTGTTTTTTGAGCGATTTCTTTCTCCTCTTTTTTCAAATTTTCGGCTGATTTAAGCAATTCTTGGGCAACTGAAATCTCAGCAAAACTCTGTTTTTCAGTTGCTCTCTTCAATTTCTTTGCACCCATCGCAAAAATTTCTTCATATGTTTTTCGTTTTTCACCCAAAGTTTTTTGCGATTCAACAAGTTGGTTCTGTAAAGTTTTAATGGTACACAGCTGTTCTTCAGCTTTCTTTCGTCGTTCTTCTTCTTTCATCTTCAATTTTTTCAATTCTTGTTTTTTTTTGTCTATAGCTTCTTGAATTCGTTTTTCTTCATCAAGATAATTCTGATACGATTTATAAGCTTGTTTACTCATCGATAAAAGCTTCTTCGTTATTGGCACTTTTTCTGGTTTATTGTCATACAATTTCACTTCTTCTTTAATATTCATTCTAGCGTTTAAAGTGCGTACACACATTCTTGTTTTATCGGAGGTTAGCACTTTACTGGATTCGGAAAAAGAACCCTCTACGTCGGCGTTTCCATGAGACAGAGTGAAGCAACATTTCAAAACCTTCGTTATATTGGGAAATTTCGGCTCTCCACATGAATACTTCGCCTCAAAAAATGGTTTCCAAAATTCAACAATTGTCTGGCCTTTACTTCTTTCAAATTTTGGTCTCTCCGCTTGAAGTAATTTCCACTCGTCTACAAGAACATCAGTTCGAATTCCAAGTGGAAGACATTTTGCAACTTCGACAATATCAAGTTCACTTTCTTCTGTCTTTATCTTATCCGGTGATATACAGCTGAATTTTTTCAGTGTCGAAAAATCGCATTTCTTCAAAACATAACTACAGGAAACGACGTAGAAAGTCCTAATTTTTTTTTTGAAGTTTGTTTGAACCTCTGCAGGTAATTTTTTCAGTTTTTCCAACACGTTTTCTTCAATGGTGATTTCGTTGACGGGTTTGAGGTTTTCATCGTCGAATACATTGTTCAAAGTTCGATTTGGATCATTCAAGCCTACCTTGCAAACTCGGTTGACTATAACATTAACAAGGTGCATTAGACGCTCATGTAATATGTGAATCAAAGACGTCTGTAATTGGAAAAAACGAGTAAATTCATTGAATAATTCGGCGACGGAAATTACGAATAATAGCTCTGGTTCGACAGTCGTTTTCTGCAGATAACTGGCAACAGATTTATACTTCTTGCTTTTCATCAAATCAGGGTCGTATTTTGGTATCCATCTGAGAAAATATTTCTTCAAAGCCGGCAATTGTTCCAAAAATCGTTTGGCAGATGTTGCTAATGTTAGCCATCTTGAACTTACATGTTTTAATAGGTTGTGGTCTGGTAGTTTCAGCTCCTCTTGTACGATTTCGAAATCTTCCCATCTTAGTATGCAGGTGGTGGTGAACTACAGATGAAAATGAACTGGAGCGTTGGAATTGATCGAAGCAGCTTACGTAACAAAATATTCCACTGCATAACAAAGTTACTGACGATGATATCTTAAAATCATAATACACATCCATCGTCAAGCTTGTATCACGATAAAGAATAAAACCCGATTGATCTATTTATTCATTTACAGAGGGCGAAAAATAAAGCGAAGAGTTGTACCTATGCTTAGATAAGAAAGAGTTTTTCACGTCTTACCATGATCAGTGTGAATCTTCCGTCAAGTGAATCTAAAACGAACAGCTTGAAATAAAACTAGCAGATATTCAAACTCCAATAAAATTCGAGAAATATCACTAAATTCACCGTAAAATATACTCGATTAATAATTATTAATTACGAATTTAAACGTAAATGGCAAACGGCATTTTAATCACATATTGTGTATGATGCAACAAAATGCACCCAAACAGTGGATGCGTGGTACTGGAAAGCAGGGTTGCGAACCGTTTGAGAATTAATTGGTGGTGGTGGTGGTGGTGGTTTTGAAAATTTTCGAATAAATGGTTTTTGGTTTTGGTTTTTTTTTTGAAATGGTTTTGGTTTTGGTTTCGGTTATTTCAACTTTTGATTATTTTGGTGGTGGTGGTGGTGGTGGTTCTCAAAAACCAAAACCATTTCAATTGGTTTTGGTGGTGGTTCTAAAAAACCAAAACCATTTCAATTGGTAAAACCAAAACCAAATGAATTGGTTTTGGTTTTCAATCGATTTTTCATGTTTTTAAATGGAGCAAAAAATAATAATTATATCGTAAAATACCGAGATTTCTGTGATTTTATTAATTTATTTTATTTTAAAATGGTTTTCTCATTTATTTAGGCATTGGCATTATAATCGAAATTGGCTCAAATAAAAGTCATAAAACAAAGAAACCGATTCAATTGATTTGGTGGTTTTTCAAATCTAAATGGTTGTGGTGATGGTGGTTTCTTTTTTTTAAAGCTCTTTTTTGTGGTTTTATCAAATGGTTTTTCCATTTTTTCTGCTTGCAAACGGTTTTGATTTGGTTATGGTTTTACAAATTTTCCAATTGGTTGTGGTGGTGGTGAAAACCATTTGAAAACCACCACCAAAACAATTTTATTGGTGGTGGTTCGAAACAGTTTGCAACCCTGCTGGAAAGCAAAGAAAGGTAAACGGAGTTGTACAGTGACCTCTGGCGGGCAAGCGTTGAACGAAAAACCTACATTTTTTTTTTTTTTTTAAATTTTAAAACGTGTTTGAAGAAATTTTGAATTTTAAGAGCAGTTTTGCATTTTTCATTCAGATTTTTGACGAAATAGTAACCAAATTGAGTCCAAAAGTAACCATAGTAACCAAAATGAGCCCAAAAGTAACTAAAGTAACCAAGCCTTTAAAAAAGTAACCAAGTTACTAAAAAGTAACCGTGTTCCGATGCATGCAATGTTCATCATACCAACTTTTATGCTTCTAGCATTACCTAATGCGATATTTTACAGTTTACTACTCCACTATAAGGGGGCTAAAGAAAGGAGAACAATTACATATGCAAGTCATACACTCAAAATCCTCGCATCTTCGTCGTCCTATTCAAACCCCAGCGACGATACAATCCATGAATACATAAACATACGCACGCCCAAGGGCTCAATGTGAATGAACGTACCATGTGGGAATGGTAACCTGCTCGGACACGTCGACGTCACAGTTGCATAGAGATCGGTAAATCCATTCGATTGTCTGATCTAGCGAACCTTAACACTGAAGACCACTGCAAACTTCCGAAGATCGCGGTGTGGGTCTGATTGTGTGATACTGGGGTGGGATCGCTTCGGGAATAGGGAAATTTAGCAAACAACTCCGAAACAGTTTTCGCGTATCGCCGGATCGGTTCTCCATCTATTAGTTAGACACAACTGGTTTTTAATTCGGTACAGTCGTATATTCCAGTTCATTCGATCAAACGGCAAGATCGTTGGCACGTTGTCCGGGGTTTTCCTTCTTCGTATCGTACGTATTTATCTCGTAGACTCACGTGAATCGTTTCGCGAGTAGAATTGGTTTTTAAACGCGAGTTGGTTAGTTTTTTAGTTTTTTTTGGTTGTTTTTTTGAGACTACTTTTTACTATTTTTTTATCCAATTTTCGAAGAAAGCAGCTGTGCCAATTGACCGCGAATGTGAGTATTTGCAAACTATTTTTGTACAATTTCATTACAAGCATTTCAAACTTAATTACACATTTTTTAAGTGAAAATTTTCAAATTTCATTAAACATTGGAAAAAATTATAACAAATTCAATCATAGGTAGATATATAAAATAAATTTTACTTCCATTAAAAAAACAGAATTTGTCTAGAATCTAATGCCGGATTGTGAATTGATCAACTCCCCCCCCCCCCCCCCAACAAAATAATATTTAGTCAACGATTACTTTGAAATAAATTCAAGTGGTTGCAAAAATTAAAATTAAATAAATTACCAAAAATAGAATACGCTTGCAAAAGAAATTGAAAAAAATTGAAAAAATAGGGAGAAGAATGAAAAATTGAAAAAATTAAACTCAACCTGAAATTTTGAGAAAAACAGCTGAATTAAAAATTGTTGAGAATAACGAAATTAAGGAAAAAATTGAAAACTGAAACGAATAAAAAATCATTTTAAAATAACATATAGTAAAAATTGGAACAAATTCAAAACAAGAAAAAATTCAAAGAGATGTATGACTAAATTAAAAATGACTAAAAAAGAAAACATCGGAAAAATACAAAATTGAAAAAAATAAGAAAAGTGGCAAGTTAAAAAATGAAAATTGAATAAAATACATACCTACTTACATAAATTGAAAATGTCAAAAAATGAAAACTTGAAAAAATTCAAAATGAAAAAATGACAAAAACTGTAAACAAGTGAATTTTAAAAAAGTTGAAAATTTAAAATTGAAAAAAAATTAAAATTAAAAAAAGTGAAAAGTGAAAATTGAATCAAAAACTACTCAACTCAAAGTTCAGAAAATATTTTTAAAAATTACAATAACTTGAAATAGCTAAAATTTTATATTTTATCAATATAAAAAAATAGGTACCTAAATTGATAAAAAATGTGACTAGAAATTGAAAAAAATAACAATAATTATCATGAAATTTTTAAAAGTTTGAAAAGAGAAAATTTAGAAAAACGAAATTTTGTTTTAAAAATAATTTTAAAATAGAAATTGAACCCTCTCCCCCCCCCCTTCCAAAAAAAACTACTAAGGACAAAATAAAATGTACGAAAAAAAATATGAAAAATTGGTAATGAATGAAAATTTAAAAAAACAAAAAATTCAAAATCGAAAAGATGGAGGAAAGTAAAAATACCTAGCCATAAAAAAATTGTAAAATACTTACACGAATTAAAAATGACTGAAAATAAAAAATCGAAAATTGATCAAAAATTATTGCACATAAAACATTGGAGAGAATAAAAAATTAAAATTGAAAATCAAATTAGAAAAAAATAAAAGTTAATTATAAAATTGAATGAATAGAAAAAATTGAATGGAAAAATTTTGAAAAATTGATTCAGAATTGTAAAAGGATCAAAAATAAAAAATTGAAGAAAACAAATCTAAATAGAAATTTTTTCAAGTAATAGTGACTTGAAATGAAAATTTTGAAGAAGAAAAAAAAACGAAACCTGGAGAAATTTGGAAGAAATTGAAAGAATTTAAACCTTTGAAACATTGGAAAAGAATCAAAACTGAAAATAAAAATCAAACAATGCAATGACTAAAAATAAAAACAAATTAAATGTAAAAACTTGAAGAAAAAAATAATCAAATTTAAACTATTTAAAATTAAAGAACTAGAAAAAGTTCAAAATTGAAAACGTAAAAAATGGGATTACAACCGAAAATTACAAAAAGTTCAAATTAATTAAAAAATAACTGAGAATAAAAAATGAAAACTGGAAATAATCAAAATTTTTTTTAAAAAAAGCTAAAAATAAATAAAAAACTGGGAAAACTCAACAACTACAGAAAATTCAAATCTGAAAAATTCAAATTGAAAAAAATCATCCTAAAAATTGGAAAAAATACCACTGAAAACAATTTTAATATTGAAACTGCTTTTAAAGTAATAATTAACAAAAAATTGAGAATAAGGCAATACTAAAATAAAAAGCAAAAAAATTGGAAATTTGGACAGTTAAATAAAAAAAAACACTGAAATTTGAAAAAAAAGCTGAAAAATTTAAATAAATAAATTTTAGGCACTTTTTTTCAATTTAGAAAAATAAATAAATAAATAAAAAGTTCCAAAATTTTGAGCTGAAAGCAGAACTTGTCAGTTGTACCTGCTTGAATTTTCAAAAAAAAAAAAAAAAACGATATGTTTGAACTGAGGTGAAGTGGGAAAAGAGAAGTCATTCGATTTTCTTCTTCAACCAAAAAAAAATTTTAAACAGCATTTTTCAACAAAAAAAAATTCACATTAAAATTTTTTTGAAAATGGCAATTACGAGTAGGTAATATTTAAAAAAAGAAATGTAGAAGATAATTTAGTGACGTGAATACTTTGGAATGAAAAAAAAAAATTGCAAAGAAATGACGAAAATGAAACAGATGGATATTTTAATAAATGATAATCCCATCACCACCGTCTTTCTCTTCGAAAAATAAACCATCATTTTGATTATTTGATTGTATGTAATAAAAGGCGATACCATGTCAATTATTCAAGGATTTATACTTTCGTATGAATTTTATTATAAAAATTAAAACCACAATGTTGATAAGAATACATTTGCGTGTACCACGAATAATATAAATTTTGTATTCGAAATGTTCCGCATATTCTGTCGAAGGTCTTCTTTACCATAGTACAAATTCTCGGTCTCCTCCTACGCCTCAATTCGCCTCGAATATAAAATCGGTTAAATGGATGAAATTTTATATACGTAGTTATAGGTATGTAGCTATGTACATCCTCCAGTAGGGAATTTCTTTATGGGTCTAATAACGCCAATACGACGAATTTCCAAAGCTCTATGTCTATGGACAATTGCCACTTGACGTAAAATGGAAATTTTATAGCGCTTATAAAATCCATCCTCGACGTATTGTTTTTACAACGCAATGCCTTGCAATGGAAAAAAAATAATCATTAAGATTGGGAATCTACCATTGGCTTGGCACTGCCCTCTTCCTCACATCTTTTACCCTTTCATCATCGAGTAATTATCTTAATGCAGTTCAGATCCTCGCGTAAACAAGCCAGACCTCGGTATTACCAGGTTAATGACCACTGAGGAGCGATGCTTGATGCGAAAATCACAATAAATACGAAAATAATAATTATAACGGTTTGATTTATGTGGGGATTTCCTTCCAAATGCTGGCATGTTTATCCGAATATCGATTTTTAAATTAAAGGAAACTACCCAAGTTTTTAAGCGCCATACGAAGCAAAATCGCTGCGAGAAATTAGGCTTCATTTAATGTAGATCCTTGTCCGGAAATTTAATGAATCATATGGCTCGTTTTAATCCGGTTTGCCGACGCGTGATATGGTGTGATAATGCATTAATAAAAACCAGTTGCGCCTGTGCAATTTTTTATACATATATTCAAGTCCGATCATAAGTCATAATGCTATTTTAATTATCGCACACACGCTATGGAAATTTATTACCGAAAAATATTATCGTAATAAATCATTTCGTCGATCGAATACTTCACACTAGAACCTATGTAAGTCTACCTAATAAGTATTGACTACTGTTCGATGAGAATTTTTAATAACTTCTCGCCCTGTTCCTCGCTACTTCTTTCAGAACATTTCTACCAATCCTCTGGACATACTCCTGCCTAATTTATGTGGGTTTTTGTCTATTTTAAATTGTTTATTTTGAATATCTATGTTTCAGTTTCATAAATCACGCACAATGCACATACGTACATATAATATGTTTATTTAGTAGGTAGCATTTAATGAGACTTACATAAGTTCCAAGTCAAGTCATACCCCATTATGATTTCTATTTATGACTTACGAGTATCGTAACGTTCTAATTAGGCCGCCTAAGTTTTATGATCCTTCGTGACTGGCAGCTTTACATGAGTTTTTTCTTCAATTTTTAAAAAAAATTCCTAATTATGTACCTAAGCATTTTTTAATCGGCTACAATCATCATTTTTATTATCGAATTAAAAAGTTCAAATTGGTCGGTTGAAGTGCCCTGAACTTTTGACAAATTTGCGAAATAAGTAAAAGGAGCATAATTGAGAAAGATCTATTAGGGGGGGGGGGGAGTAGATTTTTTTCTATTTAACGCAGTAAGTACAAGAAGATTCACTAAAAAAAAGACAATACCTATTATACTGGAAATCTAAAAAAAAAGGAAGAAAACTTGGAAAAAATAAATTTAAAAATGACTAAAAACAAAAAATTGGAGAAACTCAAAATTTAAAAACTTGAAAAAATGGCCAGCATTGAAAATAAAAAATAAAACATGGCATAAGGTCAAAAATTGATAACTTTACTTAAAATGTCTATAAATGAAAAACATGAGTCAAGTTCAATTCAAGGAATCAAAAAAATGACAGTGATTGAAAAATAAAAATAAGAAATTGAAAAAAATTAATGAATGATCAAAAAAATGTCCAGAGTGAGAAACTAAAAAAATTAAAAAATATAAAAAATGAAAAAGTGGAAAAATCACTCAATTTAAATGACTAAAAATTAAAAATAATTGTAAAGAATTCAAAATTCAGAAAATGATAATGATTTGAAATAAGAAATAAAAAATTAGAAACATTTTTAAAAATTACCAAAGACCTTCAAATTGAAAAAAATGAAAATATTTCCGTATAAAAATAAAAAATGGCGATGAATAAAAATTAAAAATAAAACCAAAATGAAAAATCATTTTAAAAAACTGACAATAATAGCTGGAAATTGAAGAAGAAAATTTTCAAGGTTCAAAAATCACTAAATTTTGAACTTTCACCCAATTTCAAAGATTTACCAAATTGAATAAATTTACCAAATATTGATGATTTCATAAATTTAAAAATGTATTTTAATTTTTTTTTTATTAAATGTTGGAAATTCTCTAAATCCTTAATTTTCACCAAAAATACAAAAATATGTCTTTTGTATACAAATAAATTAAATGGGTACCTAATGAATGAAATTCATTCATTCAATTTTTTCAACATTCAAGAAATGACAAAATTTCAATGTTTATTGAATTATTTCGAAATTTTTCCTCATTTTCAATTTTACTTAAAAAATGCTAAATCGTATATTTAAAATTCAACCAAAAATTTATTAAAATTTAAAAATTTTACCCAATTTTAAATTTTTAACAAATTTTAAAGACTTAGGGTCGGGTCGTAAGTACTATGTATGTACCTTGTACCTAATATAAGTACATAGGTACAAACTTTTTCAACATTTTTTATGAAGTTACGAATATTTTTATATTTGTGCAGGGAAGGGGAAAGGAAGGGAAGGAAATGGATCGATTTTTCTTTAAAAAATAATTTTTAGAAAAAAATTCTTCATAATAGATACTTATTTATTGATAAAAATATAAATTTTCTCATTAAAAATTTTCTTAGAAAAATTCTTAGGTGTTCCTTAAAGGAAATTATGATGAAATATGTTTCTTATCTCACATTTTTATCCATTTGTAGCTGTTTCTTTTTTGAAAAACTACCCTTTGAAGTTCTAGAAAAACTTTTCATCTAAGTGAAGTTTCTTTTTAAAAAAAAAATTATTAACTAACTACGTATTTTCAAAAAAATCTTCTTCAAGAACTTCGTCGGAAAAAATTTGGTCAGAAAATTTTTTTTCTAAAATATTTTTCATAAAAAGTCATGTTATGTGAATTAAAATTTTCCCATTGAAAAATTCTATACCGAAGGAAATCTCATCATGGAATAAAATCATTTTGAAAAAAAAATATGGAAAAATTGTTTGGCATAGAATTTTAAAAAAAATAGAATAAAATAAACAAACATGAGTAATAAACTGAAATAATTATTATAAATTAACAACGATAGAAAATTTGTAAAATGTGTAGGTATTCAAATTCTACATGATTACAAATTGAAGAAAATTTAATACAAATTGAAAAAAATTTAAGATTAAAAGGGCCAAAACATTTTTTTTCGATCAATTTTTGAAAAATTCCAGCCAATTGAGTAACTAATTTTTTTTCAATTCCAGCAGTTTTGGCAATTTTTTCGTTTTTTTCGAACCTACAACTGTAGGGTTTCTCGAGTAATTATATCGGGAAAAAATCATTAATTTTGTGAAAATTTGAATTTATGAGTCGAAAAAAAATTCCATCAATTTTTGTTCAATTACAGCTAATTTTAGAATTTTTTTTCGATTTCATCAAACTTTGCAATTTTTTTGTTTTTTTAACCCTACAACTGTAGGGTTACTCGAGTAAAGATTTCGCTCAATTTTGTGAAAATTTGAATCTGAGGGCAAAAAATTTTTTTTCAATTAATTTTTGGTCAATTCCAGCTAATTGAGTAATTTTTTTCAATTACAGCAGTTTTGGTAATTTTTTCGTTTTTTTCAACCCTACAACTGTATAGGTATACTCGAGTAATGATTTCGCTCAATTTTGTGGAAAAAATTTGCGATCATCGTTCAAATTTCAACTTTTTGATTTCCATTTAAGTATTTTTATTATTTTTTTAGGTAATATTTGAATTTTACGAGTGTTACGAGCATTACTTTTTCAATTTTTGATTTTTTCCAATTCTCAAATTTTTAATTTCAATCCATAAATTACACCTAATTTCAAAATAATCGATGGTCATTTTTAAAATTTTTGATTTTTTCCAATTCTTTATTTTTTTAAATTTTCAATTTGAGTCTATTAATCGAAGCAAACCTATAACACCTTAAGATGATTGGAAAAACAGTGCAGTAATATGAATACACACTCCTAGACACTAGTTTTTGTATTTCTATTCAATAAAGAGAGAGAAGATGGACTAAAAAATATTAGGTAAACAATTTGTAAAAGAACTTCCATGCTTTTCCACTCAACCTAACATCGAATTCGGTACCCGAAAGTGGATACAAATTACCTCCAGCGACGTGTTTCGAAATACCAAACCAACCTCCGACTCTGCCTTTCAACCATATCGAAAACACCGACACCGAATATCGGTAATTTGCCACGAAGGGCTCATCTTCCATTAGTACAACTCGTTTAGCTCAACCACGGCGGAGGTGCGAGAGCGAGAGAGGGAAAAAACTGTCGGCCATAAACGCATCTTATATATACTCTTGGAAGAGTAAAAACCCAAACTGAGCATTATCCAGTAAAAAGATAAGCCAATTGATACGATGCCTATAAAACTGGGAAAAGCTCTCCGATAAAATGATTCGTTTAACGTGGCTCGATTACCGTTTTAAAATTAAATTAATCAATGCCTATTTCGATGTACCTACGTAATAGAGCCCTTTTTATTCGTATATATTTTGTACAGTAGTTTGTATGTACTTTGATCGTTTAAACAAAACCGAATGTGACCGTAGGTATAAAATGAATCCCAGCTATTTTAATTATAAGCGTGCTGTCAATAATTAGTAGGTATAACGGGTTTCTAATTTGATAATTTAATTTAGAAAAGGGATAGGCATCAAATGAATACGCGAGATCACGTTTCCCATAGTGGAAAAACGAACAAAAAAATAAACGATCACGCGATATTTAATTGACCAACGTTTATACGAATGCGAGTATGTTGGATATCTCTATCCCTATAACATTGCAGACATTATGATGAAAATTGTTTTAGAAAAAATTACTTCTTGTTAAAAATTCGAGATTTACCGGGTCACGATAATTATTTCAAGGCAACCGGTGCTTTTATACAATTTGCATCATTTACTCGTACTTTACTTAGGTGGACTCGGTCATTCGCTAAAATAACAACAAACTTGGGAGTTCCATCGCTGGACGTAATTTATACACGTTTAATGGTGAGAGTGTGTACCGGAAAAATGGGTTAATTTTTGCGCAATCGAGTATAATACGAGCTATAGATACCGGGTACCTGTCTATGTAATGTAATGTTACCAGTAAATAAGAAGAAAAAAAATTACACGTACGAATTTAAATTACTCATCGGTTAGAGTTTCTTCCTAACTCGATGCTCATTTCCTTTCTAATACCAGTCTACAGTACAATGAGCTGAAAATCTCTTCGAATATACTCGTAGCACAAATTGAAATAGTATAGGACATATTTCTTCGAAGGGATTACAACATTCGACGCGAAATTTGGAAATGTAATATTCAAATAGTGCGGACTACCAACCACCATTATGGTTTCGTGGTTCTCGTCCAATAAAAGATGGGTATATAAGCGTGTAAGCTGAAAATACGAACGATTTTCCTAATCTTTATAATATGAAACGATCTGGAACATCGTCGTTGAATTTTTTTCCATTTTTTTTTTATTCCTTCCAAGAAGTCCGAGTTTAATGGTAATAAATCCCTTGGCAGGTTCGAAATTAAAAAGTCGAAAAACCAAGTTTTCATCCATCATACCAAATCACTTGAGAATTAAGTATAGAAATTTCATTTATTTTCCTCGTGATTTTTTTAACATTAGATGATTAACTGGAGTGATGGAAACTGAAGTAATTCAAATTAAATTTTATAATGACTAAAAATAAAAAAATCGAGAAAAAGGAGAAATTTTAGAAAATTGGAAAAGGTAGACAAAACAGCTGAAAACTAAAAGCCATCAAAACAGTTCAATTTAAAAATTAAAAATAAAAAAAAAATAGGAAAAACTGACCATTTGAAAAATTAAAAATTAATGTAATTTGAATTGTATTTAAGATGGATGAAAATTCAATTTTTAAAAATTTAGCAATCACTAGAAATTGAAAAAATATATAAAATACTAAAAAAGTATGTATACTCAAAAAATGGGGAAAAATTGACTATTTGAAAAAATGTAAATTGAAAAATCACTGACATTTTATTACCTATTAAAAAAATCAGTAAATCTGAAATTAAACCAAAATAAATAAAATAAAAAATGCAAAAAATTCATATAAGGTAGTTACAAAAATTTTAAATGAATGGAAATTGAAAAAAAAATTTTTTCGAACGAATTGACTATTATAAGAATTAAAAACAATCGAAAATAAACATTTGTAAATTGATAAACATTAATAATTTTTTTTCAAGTCTGAAAATTTTATTAAAATCTGTCATAATTAAAATCGAAATTAAAATGATAATAAAATTTAGAAAAATTTACAATGAGTAGAAATTAAAAAATTATTTAAGCCGCAATTGAGAAAAACCGACCATGAAAATAATTTTTAAAAAAGAAAAAAAAATGAAAGAAAAATTAGAGAATGGTTGAAAATTGAAAAATTGACAATTAATAGAAAAAAATAAAGTAAATTAAAATTAAATTGAAAAAATTATTCAAAATTTATCATAGGAAAAATTTGAAATTAAAATAATCGAAATTGCATTTCATTGACTAATATTTTTTTTTAAATCCAAAGTTTGAAGAATATAGAAACAATCAAAAATTTGAAAATTTGAAAGAACCGAAGTTTACATTAAAAGAGGTACCTACTTCATTCAAAGAATTTAAAAATAAGTAAAATAAAATCAAATTAAAAAAATATAAGCATAATAATTATACAATATGTTCACGAAATTACGAGAAATTTACTAATAAAGAAATTAAATCACAATAAATTTTTAAAAATTTTAAAAATTGAAAATTGCTGAAAATAAAAATTGGGTAACATTTAAAATACACAAAAACGACAACTAAAAAAAAAAAATCTTAAAAACTGAATGAAAATAATGGAAAAAAACGACAATCACTGGGAATTGAGAAAAATCAAAAATTTAAAAAATTGAAGAAAACTGACGTAGAATTAGAAATAACTAAAAGAAAAATGGGAAAAAATCAAAAAAAATCGTTGAGAAAAATTTGACATTAGAAGAATAAATTGAAAACGACTCGTAATAAAAATTAAAAAAAATTGTTTAAATGAAACCTGAAATTGAAACAAAATAAAGTCAAGAAATTTTTTTTAAAAACATCCAATTTTCCAAATGCTCAGAAAATCTACGAGCCTGGAGACAATTCCAAATTAAACTTCCATAGATCTCTTAATTTCGATATCAAATTACACACTTGTTAAAACAACAAAATTTCATAATTTTCTTTGACTTTCCAAAATCTTATCACACTTTGAAAAACTACTTTTTTTATCTTCAGCTTACTTAGAGTTTCGCGAATTTTGCCTCCCTCCCTCCCTCCCTCCAAGTACAAAAACCATGCTTGTGATAAAAATTAAATTAAATAAAAAAATGAGAAAAAGTATAAAAACTTTAAAAGAAATAAAACTGAGAATGACAGAGAATTGAAATTCAACACCAAAATAAAACTAAAAATTGAAAAAATGACTTTCTTCTGACTTTTGTCCCTAAAATTCCGGTTTCGCAAGGATAATTTTTACAAACCCATGAGATCAAAAATGTATCTAAACATTTTTTAAAAGATTGAAAATTAATTAAAGTAATGAGTGAAAATTTGGGAATAAAAACCAACTTTTTTACATCCTAAATTTTTGGAATCAATTGACAGCAGTTTTTGAACTATTAGGTCATAACTCTTTTGCCTAATTTTCAAAAAAAAAAAAGGAATGAATGCCAAAATCTTCTTAAAAAACACAAAAAAATTCCATCGCTTCTGTTTGTATATAATTTGAAATGAAAAATTAATTGAATTAAATATTGTAATCCACTTTTCCTTTAACATCAGATTTTTACAGAAAACAGAATTATTAGCAACCATTCAACCAATTCGCAATAAATTGTCAATAATTTATTAAAAGGTTTCCAAGGTACAAAAAACATACACAGGAAAATATACAATACAGGCAGATAAATTTTCACACATACGAACAACATTATCTAAGGTAAGATCAAATAGAACATCACCTCTTTCTCTTAATTCGTTTTTTTTTTCTGTCATTCCATTGAAAAGTAAAAAAAAAAAAAAAATCATCAAAATAAGCGCTTCATTCAACAATGGCGTATCATTTGTGTAGTTTCTTCGCTCCACATGGCACACATTCGTCCCATTTCTAATGCTCATTTGGCAGAAAGAAGCGCACACACAAAGGAGAGTGTTGTTAAATACACGTACGAGTAAAACTCGCACTTACTATTCGCCCTCGGGCGAAAGCAATTTAAAAATTGAAAACAGAATAGAATATGAAAATGTAAGAAAACGTATTAAACAATACGTAGAGTAATATCAGACAACTCGGTGCTATTTTCAATCTACGCAGTGTGCCACGCGCAAAGTCTTATTTACTTTTCGGTAAAAACGACGTCATGTCAGTTAGAAATACTTGTGTTACAAACCCGAAAGCTCATTCGAGGAAGGCGAAGAAAAAAGAGCAGTGATTTCAACGAAAAGAGACAATAAATCGAATGGAAAAATATCAAAATTTTTCATTCGTAATCTAATCGAGAATTTCAATAGTTAAGGCTTCGGTATATTAAAGCTTCCTTTTGATTCGTCGAGTCGACATTTCTTTTTTTTTTTTTTCTGAAAAAGGGGAAGACATCGAGTTGAATTTTCACGATCGTTTCAAGTACTCAAGTATATTGGAGAATTTTAATAAATCAAGCAGAAGCTTTCACGATTAAAATACAAACCCCAGCGAAAATTTTCCAGAAACGTGTCTCATTAAAAAAAAATCACAAGCTTTCAAAAAAGTTCAAATCCCAAATTGAAAAAAAGAAACAGTATCTCTAAAGTATACCTAGATATGGAAAAAATGATTCTCGGACGTGGTAAACACGAAAAATTGATATTTCTACAACTTTTTTTAATTTTTTGTACAAATAAAATTAATAAACTTTTGTAATAATACCGTTGCTAGTTTTCACAGAAACTTTTCCAACTGACAGCCGAACCAGCGAATAAAAAAACTTTCGCAAAATGGAAACTTTTATCGACGAATTCGGTAATAATCGTCGGGATTTTTTTTTTCAAACTATAAAAAAAGAAAACCGGGAAATGAACTTTCTTCGAATGTAATTTGAAGAGAATAAATTTCCACCTAGACGTATCATTTTGCTTAATAATCTGACACGTTGGCGTTGCAAGTTGTTCAAAAAGCATCGAGTTATTTCAATCAAAACGCCCTCATCACCTGCGCTATCAAATGCTCTTTTTTTTGGCCGACAAATAGAGTTCCGCGTCAGAAACGTGTCAATCTCGTCCTTCAGGCAATAAGACCCGCCGTCAGACGTTTCAGTTTTTTAAGCAGGGACGTATAAATCGATAGAGTCGCTTCGTCGAGTACGTAAAAAATTCCATCAGTTATGAAAAGCTTTTGAAATAGAGTTTTATTCTCTTTTAGCCACCAGATTGACGAGGAAGTAATGCACATCGGGTCTGTCGTTCGTTTTGATGGCTCATTTATCGAGATATTTCGAGTCTTTCAATACCATAATACACAGCAAACGACAGTTTTTTACACGACCAAACAATATACATATCTACCTCGAATGACCATAAAATAGATACCTTTTAGTAGGAAAATTCTCACTTCTATTAAAAATTATGCAATTTCGTTTACAATGCGAATTATTGCGAAGAGGGTGACCACCGATGAACTTGAACCCTTCACCGTCGCTGTCGATAACCTCAATATACCTCATCATGTGAGAATTCGCCACCTCACTTGCTCGCTAGACGTCGAGTGGCCTTCGTTGAAGACCACTTCGCGTCATATTACAACCTGAAAATTTTTTTCTAACCACTGAACCATCATCTAGTGCATTCGAGTAGCCAATTCCACACTAATTTCTGGTTTTCTCAGTTTATTCACATGGAATACTACATAGATACTTGATATTCAAAATTGGAGGGGAGGGAGGGTTCCGATCGAAATTTTTGTAATAACTAAAATTAATTCCAAGACTTCAAGCTACAACTTTTGTTTGAAAATTTTTTCAATTAATCCCTCTCTTCCCTCTAATTTCTTGTGACACTCCGCAGATATTTATTCAAAACTAGTGGTGTGAGAGAGGAATGGGTCAATTGAAAAAATTTTCAAACAAATGTTGTAGATAAAGCGCCTAGAAATAATTTTGGTTATTATAAAAATTTCGATTGCACCCCTCCCTCTTCTCTGATTTCACATAACATTATGATGATACTTCTTTAAAATTGGTGATGGGTCCAATTGAAAATTTTTCCGAACAAAAGTTGTAGATTGAAGTCCTAGAAATAATTTTGATTATTGCAAAATTTTCGATTAGACCCTTCCTTCCCCTCCAATTTCGCATAATACGATTTAAAAATTTATATTATTAAAAACCTGGGGGAGGTAGGGGTCCAATTGAAAAAAAAATCAAACAAAAGATGTAGCTTGAAGTCCTAGGAATAATTTTGGTTATTACAAAAATTTCGATTGGACCACAATATCAAGTATCTAATTATTTGTATTTAGTATTGGACTTAGTATTTAATAACGATCCACTTCCATTGTAAACAAACTGAGCAAACTAGACACGGGTCAATTCCAGTAACGTCAATTTTTTTCCCAACTCATTGAAAATATTCCCCTATTCTTAATTCTAAGATAACTTTACTTATTCGTGATAACATTATTTCCAATTCTATGAGATGACCTTACGTATCTCAAATTCTGCGATATCCCCATTACATGATAACCTAATCCCAAATTAATGATAACTTTGCTCAATTCTGCGATTCCTCATCACATGATAACCTTATCCCAAACTAATGATAATCTTGTGATCAATTCTGCGATATCCTCATCACATGATAACCTTATTCTAAATTCTGCGATATCTCTATTCTCAATTCTGTGATAACCTTTCCTCAAATTCTGCGATAATCGAATAATAATCCTCATTACATGATAACCTTATCACAAACTAAGGATAAACTTGTGATGAATTCTGCGATATCCTCATCACATGATAACATTATCCTAAATTCTGCGATATCTCTAATCTCAATCCTGTGATAACCTTTTCTCAAATTCTACGATAATCGAATAATAATCCTCATTACATGATAACCTTATCACAAACTAATGATAAACTTGTGATGAATTCTGCGATGTCCTCATCACATGATAACCTTATCTTCGATTCTGCGATATTTTCATTTCATCACATGACAACCTTATCCCAAATTAATGATAGCTCAATTCTGTGATATCCGAATTCATTTCATGATAACCATATCCCCACATCCCAAATTAATAACTATATGCCTTATTCTGAGATAGCTTTATCCTAAATAAGGTATATCACATCAAAACCTTATTCTAAAAATTAATCATAACCAGGGTTCGGACATTCTTTCTCGAAAAAACGGGAAATATGCGCATAAAAATTCCCTTAAAAAACACGAAATATGCGCGAAAAACCTAAAAATATTCTCGAACGATATGGGTGTCAATTTAAAGAGGAAAACGCCAGCTACATGATTTTGATTCATAATTGGACGTATTTAGAACACATATTGAGAAATTACACAAAAAAGAACGAAAAATGAATTTTATTTTTACTCAAAAGCAAAAAACGTTCTAATTCTAATTCTAATTTGGTAATTCTACTGATTCTAATTAAATCAGAGAAAATAACGAAATTGTATTTTATCAAAATAAGTAGGTAAGTTTGAAAATTAAATCGACTCGCCAAGCCGGCATATGCAAAAAAGTACCACCAGTGTTGCACATTCGGGTGAAAAAAAAATAGCGGTATCAGTTTTGCTAAATTTTTAGGTGAGAAATTGCAAATTTGTCAAAATATGCTCGAAAAAACTCGAAAATCGTGAAATATTCTCGAAAAACCTAAAATATTCCCTAAAAATACCCAAAATATGCGTTTATATGCGCTGAAAGGTGAAATATGCTCAAACATGCAAAAACAAGTTGGGTCAATTTTACTTAGAATTTTCTGAAACGTAAAGATAACTTGAAAATTCTCGATCTAGTATTAAACAAAAAAACATGCTCGAGCATGAAAATCCGAACCCTGATCATAACCTTATGCCTAATTCTGAGATAAGTAACCTTGTCATGATAACGTTTTTGCCATTTTCAATTTTGTTATCGTTATTCAGTTTGTTCTTTTTCAATTTTTAAATTTTTAAATTTTTTAAATATTTTGACAAGGTACCTAACTATATGTTTCCAATTTTATTTTTAAAATAGGTATCATAATTTCAAATCATTTTAATCAAATAATTTATTTCTCTCGACTTTTTTTTTCTGTTGCACATAATAAAGTCAATCGATTCACGTTTTTAATGAAAATTTCGTTTTTCGTTACCAAATAACTTTACTCTCCGGAAAAATACTAAATAAACAGACGTTATAATTTTACCCTTCAAGACCCTACTGTTTATATTAATTTTGAACAAAAATTAAAAATTCCGTCTAATCGAAAATTTTCAATTTTGTTTGCAAATAACTATACAGCAGGTATATTTACTTATTCCCCAGCGAACGTCCGGTTCACTAATTAATTCCACATCTCGATTACCTTTATTTTTTACCCTGGATTTCTATAAATGTGCTCGCTGAATTTTTTTTTACAATTACGTAACTTGGAACTTGGTCACCGAAAGAAGATCCAGACCATTTGCAACAAACTAATGATAAGCGACAAGCGAATTACCGCGTCAAACTAGATGATCGACTATAGGTATCTATTTACATTCCTGGCATTGGTTCAATAAAGAAGGTAGAACGTGAATTTGTATGTAATTTAAGAAATTATCAATTGCGTTGTTTATACTTTGGAAGCTCTTAATGTATATGAAAATCCGGACTCGTCAAAGTTTTAGTGAAGTTACAGAAATATTTTTGAAAAAAAATTCAGGATGTTTTTTTTCCTACTCATTCGATAAATTTATGTACCTACCGAGAGTAAAATTAGAAAAACTGGAAAATACGTAATTAACTATACTGATATAAGAAATTACAAATTATAAAGAACAAAATGAGCAAAAAAATCATTGAGGTATGTATACCTACGTATTTTTGGAAGAAATTTAATTCGAAAAAATGAATACATTTTTTGTAAATATCTCCCTCCAACGTGGTAACATTTTTTAAAAAGAAAAAATAGGCCAAGACGTTGGTGGAGCGCAAAACTCAAATGCTGAAATTACTCTAATTTTTTTATAACCGAGTAATTACCGTTTTGGCCAAAATAGGCTGCATGTTTACGACTGGGGGGGGGGGGGGGAATCACACCGCGTACATTTTAGTATGCCAGTTATCTAAATTTCAATTTAAAACACAGTCTTTTTATTCCTGCGGAAACTCCACAAGTAAGTACAGACATTTCACATTTATATGAGCAAGAAGTCGTGTAGTTTACTCTCCATTAAGAGAAAAATAGGTACTGAAGTTCTCGACGTGCTGAAAGCAAAATGGAAGACCCGGCCATAGACTTTAAAATAGTTAATTTTATAGGATCCTTTTATGTGTTTCAATTTTGTACCAGTCTATTTCCTTTTTATCAGTCGGGACTAAAGATGGAAATTCACCGTTACTTCAGGCGAAGCAATGCTAAAAAATATCGACGAGTAGAAAGCTTTTACAGAAATTATTTGTTCATGTGATTTCTGTTCTTTGGAATTGACTGAGACGAAATAAATAAATCGAGTGTCTACAAAAAGAAAAATAAAAAACAATGAAAGCATTGTTTTTGTTGAAATAGTGATTTTTTAAATGAAAAAATTTGTAAACATTACTTATTAGAAATATAATATATTTTTAAAAAATTTGAAATATTCATTTCCAAAAAAACTTAATTATTTTTAAAATAGGTACAAAAAATAATTCAATTTATTAATTTTTAAAAAATCGAAAAATTGTTTTCAACAATATTCAAAAAAATAATATAATTTATTCCTGACGACATCTTTTTTAAAAAATGATTTTGAACAAAACGGAGAAAATAGGGAGAAAACTAACTTTTAGAAAAAAAAAAAAAAAAAAAAAAGGTTCATAACATGAACAAAAAAATACATCAAATAAAATTGGAAAAACACATTTTAAAAAAGTGTTTTTTTTTTTTTTTACAAAATCCAAGTACCTAGGTACTTACTGATTAGGTAGGTAGGTAAATCTGACCAAATTAATTTTTTTCAATTTTAAGAATTATTATGTTGTAAAAAAAAATAAGCAAGTATGTAAGTACTAAAAAAAAAAACAAGTTTTACTAAAAAAAAAAAAATCATTTTATTTTTTATAATGGAAAAAAATCTATTCAATATTCAAAATATTTTGCTTCTGAATGAAACTCGAAAAAAAAATTGATAACTCTGAATTGAATTCAAAAAATAAAATAAAATCGAAAAAATGGAAAACTAATTTCAAAACAATTTTTAAGCAATATGTAAAATTGATTTTAATTGTTTGAGAAAAGAATTTAAAATGTGATTTTTGAAAGAAAATGGTTTTGGGACAAAATAATCGGCAGAAAAAATGAAAAAAAAAAAATGAAAAAATTTTAAATCACCTACACACAAGGGAAAAATAAAATAAAAATTAAACACTGGAAAAAATCTATTTTGAAAAAAAAAATCATTGCAACAAAAATCCTCCAAAGAGTGTCAACAAATTATTTACACAAGATTTGTGAAAATTTATCAAACTTTTTTGAACAAAATTGACAAAATCTGAAAACAATTTGAAATGATTTTTTTTAATATCAAGTAGGTACCTAGATATAGGTATTTTTTTTTAACATAATTTTTTGTAATGTTTGAAAAAAATGGAAGAAAATTTTAAAAAAGATCATTTGAAAAATTGATTGGATTTGACATGAAAAAAAAGCTGAAATGATTTCAAAAAATAGGGTAATAGTAATAAAATTTAATTTAATTCAAAAATACTTGCTTTTAAACAGAGAAATATATTCTTCAAAAAATGATTCACTCTAATTTTAAGATATCGCCTGAGTTCGACAAGAAATCCAAATTTCAACAATTTTTTCGATTCAATTAGGTAGGAAAAAAAATCCTTGAAAATCTACTCTTTCTTTTATAAAGCTACAACTTCTCAATCTCAAAACACGAATTTTCAAAACTAAACAGGAACCTAAGTCAAAAGCCTCACACAAAAGTACCCTCAATAAAGACTCAAATCACATAAAAAAATTTGCATCAAAATATTCATCTACGTAAGTATTTCCTGCAACTGTTGTTGTATACTTATTATCTCGATGAAACTTATTTTTCACACGCGAGCTCGATGGATTGAATAAAATATGAATTTATTCACAACGTATAGACGTAGACTTCCTCGACTACATTCTTTATAGTACGCTAAATAAATGATGACTTAACGCGAAGCGAACATCTCTAATACAACATCCAACCAGCTACTGCATCAGGACACCGCGTAGTGGGTATACGTATAAACCAGATCTGCAATAATAACGCGTGTTTCACCTACATTTACGCATCTATTTCTATTTGTGTAGGTACTACGTACACATCTGGCGATAATTCTATCTAACTCTAGCGCGTACCTGGGGGAAAACCCACCCTCAATGTCAATGAACTAGAGAAATAAACTGGCCGAGAGTTCGAGTTAGGTATAACAATATTGATAGTGAGATAAGTCAGTCTCTCTAAACGGGTCATTCCATGTCAATTTGACCAGCGTTTTCGTCCCCATGTCTTTCGATTTCGTTCATTTTTTTTACACGATTTATCCACCAAACAACTCAGAAAAAGACATTAGTCTGAGGCTTTGTTTTTGCAATATTACGTAGTAAGTACTTAACTTGAGTGACGTATAACTCCGTCCCTATGATACTTAGCTCAAAACTGATTTCACAGTTCGAAAGTGCATTAAATTACATATAATTCATAAATTTTGATAAAATTTTTCAAAAGTTGAAAGTTAAACTTTCGAATTAAAAGTTCAACTATAGAGGAGTCCAATCGAAATTTTTGTGATATCTAACATTATTCCTTGTACTTCAAGCTACAACTTTTGTTTGAAAATTTTTTCAACTGACCCCTACCTCCCCTCTCCCCTAGTTTTTAGCCGATTTTTTTTTTAAATTTAGGCTATTGTGTCCGACCCTGATTTAGAAGGAGGGGGGGTAGAAGAGTTTTGACCCCATTTGTCGACGTTTGGGACCAAAAGATGACGATCTGTCACATGTCACATATTTATATATATATATATATATATATATAATTTTACACCTACTTTTGGAACTCTAGGGCCGAGCCTAACAGGTCAAATGAGGTCAAACATGATAGGTAGGGTCCCCTCGATGTAGGAATGATGCAAAAAATTTTTTGGGGCCCTAACTCAAAATTGGATATTTTACCCCTTTTTGAGGGGGTGCGGGGGAGCCCCAATATCATGAAATTTTTTGAAACTTGCCCCAGGGATGAGAACCCTAATTACCTACACCATAGTCAAATTTCAGCCCCCTAAGTCATCCCCACCCCATTTTAGGGCCCAAAAAGTGGATTTTGGGGTCATTTTTTTCACGTTGATCAGGCTACAGACCCCCCAAATGGGGCTGGGGGCCAAAATTTTCATCATGAATCAAGTTTGTGCCCCTGATGTGCCTTTTGTAGGTTTCAACTTTTGGGCCCCCTTTGACCCCTGTCAAGGGTCAAAAATCAAGATTTTTCACAATTTTTTCTCGCTTCCCGGTACGTTGATCAGCCTGCAGCCCAAACCAAATGACCTTGGATGCTAAAATTTGGTATTTAGGATAGGTAAAGGTCACTGAGATGCCTTTTGGGGTTTTTGACCCTCGAGCCCCTAAATTGGGGCTCGCCCTTTTTTGAGAGGGGCTCTAAAGAGGCCCCAATTTGACAAAATGATTTGAAATTTTTACCAAGAACAGTGACTCTGATTGTCTCCACTGTATCCAAATGTCAGATTCCCAAGTCATCCCCACCCCATTTTAGGGCCCAAAAAGTGGATTTTGAGGTCATTTTTTCACGTTGATCAGGCTACAGACCCCCAAATGGAGCTGGGGGGCCTAAATTTTTATCATAGATCGAGTTCATGCCCCTGATGTGCCTTTTGTAGGTTTTGACCTTTAAACCCCTTTTGACCTCGATACAGGGTCAAAAATCAATATTTTTCAAGTTTTAACCTGTCTTTTCTGACGCGTTGAACAGCCTACAGCCCAAACTAAAAGACCTAAACAATCGAAATTTGGGATGTAGGGTCAGTAGAGGTCACTGATGTGCCTTTTGGGGGTTTCGACTTTTGAGCACCATTTGACCCCCGTACAGGGTCAAAAATCAGAAATTTTCACGTTTTAACCTCTTTTTTGGTGTGTTGGCCCTCGTCTGAAGAGCTGAAAGTGTGAAGGGGATTGAGAGCGAAGCCCTCAATCCTCTCCTGCCATGTCCCTATTGAGGGTAAAGACCCCCAATAGGGGCATGGGGGCGGAGCCCCCATCTGAAGAGTTGGAAGTGACGAGGTGGTTGGGGGCGCAGGCCCCAACGCGGGGGCATGGGGGCGGAGCCCCCATCCTAAGAGCCGAAAGTGATGAGGGGGTTGGGTCGGAGCCTCAACGGGGGTATGGGGGCGGAGCCCCCATCTGAAGATGAAATCTTCAATGCAGAGAGGAACTAAAACTGAAGACAAAAACCTGACATTTTTAAACTGAATTTGAAGTTAAAACTGATATTGAAACTGAAATACCATGGATGAAAACGTTTTCAAAGTGGTACACTAACTTGAAAAAAAAAATTCGGCTGTCGTGGAGCATCTTGACTGCTACGCGTTTTTTAATAATATAAGAGTCTAAGTCGTATTCTGCGAGTTTGGAAGAGAGGAGAAAATTTTATAATAGCTAAAGTTATTTTTAGAACTGTAATCTACAAATTTTGTTTGAAAAAAAATTCATTTGCGGACCCCTCCCCTGATTTTGAAAAAGTATCAACATTTATTGTTATGTGATATCTGAGAAGAGGTTAGGGGTCCAATCGAAATTTTCATAATGACCAAAATCACTTTTAAGACTTCAAACTACAACTTCTGTTTAAAAATTTTCTCAATTGACCCCCCCTCCCATTCCCTAATTTTGAATAAATATCCACAGAGCGTAAATTGAAATCAGAGTGGGAGAAAGGACTCCAATTGAAAAAAATTTCAGATAAAAGTTGTAACTTGAAGTCCTTTGAGTAATTTTAGTTATTACAAAACTTTCGATTGGGCCCTTCCCTCCCCTTGAATTTTGAATATCAAGTATTTATGTAGTACAGACAGTGCAGTACCTAATTGACAAAAAACACTCGAAATGTTGATAGGCTCTCGACTTTGGCAGAAACAAACTAGGAGTAGAGAGTTAGTAAATAAGACCTTATTTTGTCGATTGAACTCTACATATGCAGGGCCGGCGAGAGCCAGGTTGGCCCCTACTCCCCCCCCCCCAAACACCTATTTTTTTATTTTATTGAACAAACAAAAAATGCTCTCCTTTTCACTTGAATAATTTTTAAAAAAAATGTTCTCAAAGGAATTTGAAAAATTTTCAAATGTAAGGAAATTGACTAAATTTATTAAAAAAAAAAAAAAAAAAAAAAAAAAAAAAAAAAAAAAAAATCAATAAAACTTCCAAGAAATTATTCCTTGGGAAAAATTTTCAACTTAAGAATAGTGAAAAAAAAATTTACCAAAATTTGAAAAATGAATTTTTTACTAAATAAATAAATAAAAAGAAAAAAAAACGTTCTCAAAGGAATTGAATTTTTTTTAAAATAAAAGTAAAGTAATTGAATAATAAAAAAAAATCTTCAATAAAACTTGAACAAATTAAAAGAAATTGGAAAATTTTTCAATTTAATAAAAGTGAAAAAATTCTGTCATTCAAAATTCAAAAAAAAATGTTTTTTCACTGAATTCCAAATAAATGGTTCTCAAAGAAATTTGAAAAAATTTGAAATGCAAAGAAATTGCCCAAATTTCAAAAAAAAAACAACTGCTTTTCAAAAAAAATGAAATTTGAGAACTCTTCAGAAAATTCTTTGCTAAATCCCCGCCCCCAAAATGGTTCTCAAAAGAATAGGTATGAAAATTTTTTGACTAAAAAGATGATGCAAAAAATAAATCTCCAAAAAAAATGTTTTTCGACGTAAAAAAAAACTTGCAGAAATTTTTAAAAATCGAAAATTAAAGAAAGGTTGAAAAAAACGTCTAGCCGAAATTCAATCTCTTTCTTAATTTTTTTTTTTTTCAATTTTGTTGAGAAAATTTTTTTAAATTAACTTTAAAATAATTTTTTTAATTATGTGGTTCTGTGATCGCGTTGTTTACATCGAGTTGAGACCACTTTCACTACTCGGATGATATAAAATTTAGAATTTTTCATTTGAATTGTTCATTTTTTTAATGTTATTAAATATCTACTTGGCACCAAAGAAATGTTGCCATTTTACCTTGAGACGTTGAGAGCTCTGAGATGAGGACCTGAGGAGGAAATCTGGAGTCTAGGAGAAAAATCCGGCCCTAAGAAAAACTCCGTGCTCAATACTTATGTCCCCCTTGTCCCCCCTGTACATATGGCCCTCAGCACCCCCTTTCAGCATCAAAATTGAAAATAATAATCAAACAAAGTGTTAAAGCTCCATTGCTGTAATTTTTTTGCATGACTTCCATATTATTTTTTCAGTCAAAACAAAGGGGGGAAATGCTGTTTTCGAAAAATTATAATTTTTTAACGAAAAAAATATATGCATCTTCTACGTAAATTTGAGGTCCTCAAAATGCGATTTATTCGATCGATGTACAAAAAATATGAACTCGCCCTTATTTGGAGTGGTCTACAGCCCTCTACCCCTCCTTTGGTTGCGCCAATGGTAGGAATACGACATCGTTAACGAGACCTTTAACGTTTAAGTATACACAATTGTGCAATTCAAAGCGAAGAAATTAAAATTCCTAGTAATTTATGCGTTAAAATATTTAATTATAAATAAACAAACGCCGGCAGCAAATGAAGTAGAATTTTCACGGTTCGTGGATTCCGGTATACATATAGAATCTATGAACAACTCCGCAGAGGGGGGAGGAGGGATAGCTACAGTAGCGGAAATAGTTTCTTTTTTTGATAAATAACGCGAATGCCCATACTCGCATGCCCATTACTAGACTTGTGAGACGACATGGCTTATGCTATAGGTTATATACGGACCATTATATCGACTATATGAAGTTATAAAACGGTCAAGGAGAAATCACCCCCTTACACACATGTGCGATCTGCGATGGCTTTTAATGAAAGTCATAAAATAAAAATACACTGTACGTTTTCCCACACTAACATTGTGACAGGTTATAAATTTAGTAGCTTTCCAGCGCCACATACGCCCGCGCCATCGCAGCTCTGGTTTTTGATTGTTGTAATTAGAAAATACGAGTATTTCGTTCGACTCGACAACCGCTACTGATGCCTTAGCAGCCGGAAAATTTTCAAGATTTTTCACTAAAAAAAAAAAAAAAAAAAAAACGTTAAATATAAATGTTTGCAATTCGCGAGAGATGAACTTCACTGGGGAAAACTTTTCCAACCTTGGAAAATAATATTCCTTTCGAAGAAATCCTAAAGGTCAACAAAACGTGAAAAAATACCCATTTTCAGTATTTTTAAAGAGCAAACCGCCAAAGAGACGCAAATCAGATTATTTATTTAGCACTTGACGCGATATCTTGTTTAGTAATTCCCCTCGCTTCGAAGCTCCACTCTGTATCTAACATTAGAATGCGTGACATTTCGCTATAGGCTTTCGAGTTGAATATTTATCGAGCTTTTGTAATCATTTCACTTGGTAAAGGGTTACAAAGGTTTATAAACTCTTGGCGGCGCTGCGATCTGCGGGGTCATCGGCTCATCGCCATGGAAAACGAGCAACTTTGTTAATCGTCGAGCCTAACATTTTAAACCTATTTCCGAACTTGGTATCTCGCGATCTAAATCGAGCTTAGTGAAAAAAGAAGAAAAAAAAACTTTACAGGGGATTTTTTCATTTCCTCGAAATGAGCTCATCTTTTCCAAGGCTTTACCCCGCTCGTACGTTCGAGTTACCTTGACCAACCACGAATCATGGAGATATCACGCACAAGTGTATACATAGAGACTACTCGATCGTCTAGGTACATTGGTAAACGGTGAATTTTCCGCTTGATTTATGCTCGTACAACGGCCAACAACCTTAAAATATTCGACCATCGTGTATGGAAATTCTTTATAATAATTGGAACCGATTCAAAATAGTCGAGTAAATAACAATGATCTCTCAACGTGTTGCGTCATGTCATTTCTCTGCTCTGACCGCGTATATGTATATTAAGCATACAACTTTTAATCGTGTGAAAGAATCGTTATCAATGAAAAATGACTAATCATGGTGATATGCACTTTACTTCCGAAACTGTAGGTATTATAGGTAGTATCTCGTACATACTCTGATATCGCCATGATGCATTCTTCGAAATTGCATATATTGCGTGTGATAATCATCACACTTTGACCTACATTATAGACTAACAAGATGTGATTAGGTAGAGGAAAAAAATGACCCTAAAAATTACTTATAATCGATGTTTAAGATGTCAAAAGAGAAATTAACGTAATTCGTCAATTCTGCAGTGTTGTGAAGTTCCCGGGAACGAAGTGTTGTTCCCGGGAATTCCCGGGAACAGGGAATTCCCAAAATATTTCCAAGCAAAAAGATTCTGATTATATTGAGATTTATTAGACACCTCCTGGTATTAAAAGGTACCATGTTGTTTCCCTCAGTATTAAAATACATTTTAATACCATCAAAATGGTCAAAAATTGATGTTAAAATTAAAAAGAATATTTTAATTGGATCAATCACGTGGTAATAACCTGAAGAATTACCTTGAAATTACCATCTAAAAAAATAAAATATGGGATGTCGATATCCCTGAATAATTTTATTAATTTCAAGTATTTCTAGGGTATCAATACCAATTTTCATTCAAATTGACATTTCTAAACATCATTACATCACTTAAATCTCGTTTTTGCTTCAAAAAAATAAATTATTTGAAAACGGGAATTCCCGGTTTTGATGAAGGTGGGAACGTTCCCGGGAATTCCCGGGAACAATTCCCATTCCCACAAAATGGGAATTCCCGTTTCACAACACTGCAATTCTGTGGGCAATTTTATTTTGGTACACTTTGTTCTCGCCTCAGATTTCAATTCAATTATTCTCAACAGAGAAAAGTGTACTAATAAATTTTCAAATGGTACCTATATTATATCTACGTAACCGAGTGTTTTATACCGATGAATCGTAACTCAGCCTATTTCACTAAAAATAGTATAATAAAAATTTGAAAACGTTGAAAATTGAAGAAAATTGAATACAGAAAAAATTTGAATGATCTAAAGAAATTCAGAATTTGAAAATTTGGAAAAACTTCGTAAATATGAGAGAAAAAATATTGAATTGAAAACTAAAAATGACTAAAAAAAAAATAAAAAAGGAAAATTGGAGAAGAAAAAATATTTGGTTTGAAAAAATCGATATTCAAAAAATTCAAAACTAAATCAATCATGAACTGCAGAAGAAAACTAAAAGAAAGAAATTGAATAAAAGAATTGAATTTAAAAATAACTCAAAATTTTTTTAATCGGAAAAATTGTGAGGGAATTCACAAAAAAATAATCAAAGAAAAATATAGAATTAGATTCTAGAAAACCCTGACACTTGAAAAGAATTGAATCAAAATTCAGATTAGATTTAAAACGATTAAAATTTGATTGAATAAAAAATTTAGAAGCAGGAAAAAATTGACAGTGAAAAAAAATTGATATTTAATTGAATAAAATAAGGTTAAAAATTTAAGAAGAAAAAAAAACAGAAAAATTGATATGAGTGATTTTAAAAAATATTTGAAGTTACGATTGAATTAAAAATTACTACATGACTTTCAAAAAATGTCCGAAATATGGAAAAAAAATTTCAGGCTTATTGGAAAATAAATTAAAATTCGAAAAATTGATATGAGTAATTATTTTTAAACATTGAAAAAATGAAGGGTGTTGAATTGATAAATTAAAAAAAATAATTAAATAGAATTAAAAATTGATCAAAAGTTTTAAAAATAATCAAAAATAAAAAAATAAAAAAAACTCTGTGAAAATATGAAAAAAATCACAATAAATTGAAAAAAAAAACACTCAACCTGGAAAAATTGATGTTTAAAAAAATTAAATCAAGGTTATTTTAAAACGTATAAAAGAATTACTAGAAATCAAGAAGAAAAGTTTGAAAACTCAATAAAATTAACAAACCATAAAAGTTACCAATTGAAAAATTGAAATGAGTGAAAAAAATTTCAAAAATAAAATTATGGGTATGTGAAAAAATATACCTAATAAGAAATTATCGGATTAAAGATGTTCAAGCTTTTTTTTTTTTTTTTTTTTTTGTACTATACCTATCTAAGTCAAAAATTGAAGAAATTGAAAATTAAAAAAAAAATTATATGAAAAAATTATTATCGATCAAGAAATATGAAAACGAGTAAATATTAGAGACAAAAGTTAAATCAATATTCAATACCCAATTAGAAAAAATAATTGTCATTCAACATTTGAAAAAAAAACTGTTGCAAAAAAGAATTAATCGAAATTAAAATTGAATCATGTAAATATGTTTAAGTTTTTTTTTTGAATATCAAAAATTGAGAGAAAAAAATTAAAAATTTACAAACAAAAAATTGTCATTCAACATATTTGGAAAAATTGATAATATTTTGAAGAAGAAAAAAATAATAGAAATTTAAGTTGAATCCAGGATGTTCAAGTGTTTCTTTTTAACGGATGAAAATTGAGAAAATTGAAAATTAGAGAAAAATATGTAAGCATAAATCAGAAATTAAAAATTTAAATAAGTGAAAATTAAAAAAAAAATTATAATCAGGAAAAATTTCTTCATTTGAAATATGGAATTGGAAAAATTAAAACTGTATAAGAACTGATTTTGAAATAATCAAAATTCGAGAAAAATTGCCAAAATTGATAAAAATTGCAATTTGAAAAACTGGGTGAAGTTTCGAAACAGGTAATTGGTGATTTGACAAAACTGAAATCTCCCAACCCGGGAAAAAATCTCGCGGATCAAATTTCATCAATCTAGATCAGATTTGATCAATTTTGAGCAAATATCATTAAATTTCGTCAAAAAGGTTAATCCGATTGAATCAAATCGTATCCAGTTATATCAGAGATAATCCACTCTCTTACAAAATGTTTTGATCAAAATGGATATAATCATACACCAGTAGATTTCTCATATTCAATTTGATATGATCAGATCAAGTTATATCAGTGAGAATCCGATTGTATACAAATAGATCATATCAAAATGAATAAAATTAGATCCAACTTGATTCTTTCATATATAATTGATCAAACTGTATCGTTATATCAAGAAGAATCCAGTTGTATGAAAGATATTTATATCAAAGTAGATCAAGTTCGGTTAAACTAGATCTCTACAGATATACTTTGATCCGATTGTATTGAGTTATATCAAAGAACAGTCAAATTACATCAAAACATTTATATCACAGTAGATCAAATCAGATCCAACTGGATCTTCAAGTGTACAAACTGATCAAACTGTAATAATTTATATCAATGAGAATCTACTTATATCCAAAATACTTATATCAAACTGTATCAAAACACATCCAATTATAGATTTTCTCATATACCATTCCCGGGAAAAAATCTCATGGATAATCTGATCAGATTTGATCAAGTTTGATCCAAATGTTGATCTGATTGGATAAAATTTAGTCAAATTGGATCTAGTTATATCAGAGAAAATCCACTGATATCTAAAATGATTATATCAAAATAGATCAAAACATATCAACTAGATCAAGTCATATCAGTGAAAATCCAGTTATATGTATAGAAATGCTTATATCCGAATGGATCAAATTGGATCAAATTAGATTCTCTCATATATAATTTGATATTATTGGATCAAGTTATATCTGTGAAATCAAAATGAGTCAACCCAGATTCATTTCAAAATTTTAGGGGCTACGAGCAGTGCCAGAATAGGGTTCCATCAAAAAAGTAAGGCAAAATTCGGAGTAGGCACTATTAAAAATGTAACAAACGACATGCTACATGCTTTTTTACATTTTTTTTTTGATTTGGTCGAAAATTTTGGGGCGCAGTGCCCCCATGGGGTCCTGAAGGTATCACGACAAAAATCATTTCTGAATTTAAGTTGAAATTATCTACTCACAGGAATTTTTCCTGATACTTTTAGTTATACAACCTTGAGTAATTGTTATCTTTGATTGTGTGTCACATAAATACAATTAAACTGTCTTATCATATATGAAATGGTTCGTACCAAGTTGAGTGCACCATCATTGATCTGATTGGAAAAGTTAAGCAGCTTCGGGTTTGGTTACTACTTGGATGGGTGACCGTTGAGAAAAATTTGGGATGGGTATGGTCAGATCTAACCATAATAAATGGGAAATGTACCTATCAAATATGATCCAATCATATTTAATTTTATCTCATCATACATCATTGGATCAAATTGTGTATAGTTTGATCAAATTATATATGATTTGATCAAATTAAATATGATTAGATCAAATTTGATAGGTATAAAATTCATATATGGTTAGATCTGACCACTTCATATATGGTTAGATCCAACAGATTTTTTCCCGGGAAGTAAAAAATGAAAAAAAAAAAATAGATAAAAACTTAAAGTTGATTTAAAATGAATTAAAATTGTCAAATGAATCAATAACAACTAAAATAATTTGTTGAAAATTCAAAAAATAAATGACAAAACCGAATAAATTTTACAAATACACAGAGGTCATCACCCTAACAAATACAATATCTCATTAAAGAAAGCATGTTTAACCACTGATGTTGTTTTGTAAGCATATGGTGGGGACGGGAGTAGACGGCACTGTGAAACGCGTCAAAGATGTGCTATCCATCAAGTCTATTTTGATGGCTATCCGATGTCATTCTACAAGCATTAGTATAGGCATGTTTTTCCCATTTAATAGTTTAGTATCGAAAACATTTCTTTACCACGCGTGCTTCATACCGCGTCAGTCACCTCGTCGCGTCGTCTCACTAATTTCTCTTGGAAACATTTTTCCTAGGAAAAAAAAGACTAACACCAGGAACACTTACTCTTTAAAGAGATACTGATACTATTGAGGAGAACGAAGGGAAGAAGAAAGGTTGGATATCTTAAGAAAAGAGCTTAAAGGCTCGCTTAGAGCAAACGCTTTATACGAGGTAGCCTATTTATACGGGAGTTACTTTCAATCATTTCGAGACAAGCTTTATAATTTGAAAATTTGAAAAAAAAATTGAAGTCAATGAAAACTTTTTAAGAATTCAAAAATTAAGAAGAAACGTCGATAATTGAAAAAATTGGATTTGAATCACTCAATAATTTTGAGCTAAAAGGACTTTTGCAGAACTTCAAAAAAAAAATAAAAAAATCTGGATTAAAGGAAAGACTATAGCCTGGCCCGTCGAGGTGGGGAGGCACTTTGTCCCAGGCCCAGAGTTTTTCCAGAGGACCTGAATTCAATTTTTTCAGCTTGAGTGGGAAAAATCAAATTATTTTTTGGTCAACAATTCTCTTGGAAGGGAGTCCAACATAATTTTTGCCCAGGGCCCACTTTGGCTCTCGCCAGTCTTAACTACAGCAATTATCAAAAACCCTGTTTACTTCTCCAATTTCAAAGAATCATTATCATCTAACCAAATCTAAACCAGGTAGATAATCTCAGAATTTTGAACACGAAATTATCTACAATAATTTAATTAATGAAAGTGGAATACGGTGCACTAATCAACCTATTTTTAAAAACGATTCTTAGCTAAACCATAACTCCTATAGAAATATGTTCTCTCTCACTTACCATTTTTCTTCAATGATGCCGCTGGCATAGCTCCCCTCGACAAATTAGCTTCTGCAAAAAAACAAATAAAATACAATGAGGAAACATTACCTAAAAATTAACAAGCCAATTTACTTTTACATAATACTTATTTATTTAAAAATTTACCCCCAAAACACCCATTTCAGTTAGCTCGTGCCAAATAGCAAGTTATTCACCCACATAGACCATAGATCTGACTAACGATTACTCATTACGACCTCGTAAATCACTAGGCCAATAACGATACGACGATGATCATTCAAAAAGCTAATCGTTAACAATGCAAATTCTTGGTGTGATTTCTACTTTGTTGTATGATGTAACGTTTGGTCGAGGGCTAAGTATAGGTAGTACATACAGTGGGCATGCACATAACACGAGATGAGCAACGGAGGCGAGACCTATCTTTGTATTCACGATACACTATTAAAAAAAATATATGGACCATCATATAGGACCATAGGTACCAATGAGGATACCACTATGCATTTTTCGTAACGCTATCAAGCGTAACGAGCGAGGCTCTGTTGCAACAACGTGCTGAAGAATTTCGTTCTACATTACGTGAGAAGAAATTACGAATAGGCTTCTGTGTTTGATGTATTGTTTCGGAAGATACAGTAGATACATATGATAGAGAAAGATTTTTATGTTCGATTTGGATCGTCGCTCCGAAACATTGCTGAAAAATTGCAGAAAGTGGGAAGATTAGCTGAACGACTGGTTTGACGATGCGATGTTCTATTTTTTTCAAATGCAGGATGTCCTGGAAGTGGAGGGCAGACTTCTTGAAATTTGAATACAACTGACATTGAGTCCAACTAATAAAAAGTTTAATTTATTTAATATCTGCACATCGTGCCTATCTCAATTTTGAAGGAGCATTGGTACCAATGCAAAATTTTTTTAAATTTTAGAGAAGTAACTTCCTAAATGAACAAAAAAGTTTTGTGAAAAATTTCTTCATTTTTGAAAATGAAGGCTTTACAAAGCTTTTCGAATTGATGCTTCTTAAATCCAAAGCTCTGTAGTGTAGTGCTTCCATTTTCAAAAGAAAAATTGTATATACACATGGTGCCTATCTCAAAAATTGAAGGCACAAGGGAAAATAAAATTCACAGAAAAAAGTAGATCAAGCTTATGAGCACTACGAAAAAAATATATTAAAAAAAATCTAACCAATGAAATGAATCGACTACATGACACGCGGCATATACGCAGATCTGTGGGCACTACTTAACTTGTACAAACCAGTCACACTTTTATAAGTATTTTTTCATTCTTGGCATTTTTTGCCCAAATTTAAAAATTAATAAGGGACTAAAAAGCTTCGAAAATTGATATTTGCGAAGTTTGAGGCTCCTTAGCGCATTCATTTTTCAAAATAGACAAATTCATATCAACACATTCTTTGTTGCTCTCAAATTTGACAGAATTTTGAAATGTTGGAGAAAAATTAATAAAACAAAATGTTTCATTCAGTACCTAATTTTCTAAAAAACAAAAGAAGTGATACTGAAGCAAACATAACTTCCTGCAGTGAAAAATTACAAAAAAATTAGTAAAAACATGTTGATATAAAATTTAATGAGGATAATTTTTGTTTGAAGAATTTTCCTTTAAAGATAAAAGTTTTCCTAAAATAATTGATGAAAATACGTTAAAAATTGAATGATGTCTTTTTCACGTATTTTTTTCAGACTTTTGTTGATAATTTTTGATTTTTTGACTACATGAAAAAAAAAGTTTCATACCAAAGTTGTTCCAATATTTCCCAAAAAAAGTATTCTTTCAATTTTTTTTCAGATGCATTGTTGTTGAGAATTTTCTACTTCAAGTGTATTGTCAGACCAAAATTTTACAACCGTGTAACTTCTGCCTTGGACATGCTAGACACCAACACAGCCACTTAGCTATCTGCTGGTTCTGGTTTAATGTTCGGAAACGAAGTCGTTCACCCCCTATAAAAGAATTTTTAAACAAAAATTTTAGTTTATGTAGAAAATGTTTTTCAAACGGATTTTTTCGTTTCTTAATTAAAAAATTGAAAAAAAGATTAAGAAACTTTTCAAAAGAAATTTTTTTAAAAAATCTGAGAGATTGAATCTATAAAAAATATATATATATATATTTTAACAATTTTTTGTTTTCAAATATCATTTTTCTGCTTGAAAAATAAATCTTTTCGAAGAAGAGGAAATTTTTTGAAAGTGATTTTTAAGAATTGTACGCCATGAATTTTTCAACTCCTCACTTTTCTTCAAAATAAATTATATTAGGAAAATTTTAAATCTCACTAAAAATTGTAAGGAGTAGGTACTTATATTTTGGAGAAGATTTTTTTCAACTTATTTTTGATAAAGAAATTGAAAAAATTTTCAAGAACCCACCTTAAAATAGATTTTTCAAGATTTTTGCAAGATTTTCAAAAACAAACTTGAAGTGGAAAATTTTCAAAAACACTGGTGAAAAATTATTTCAACAAATTTTTTAATAAAAATAAATATAATTTCAAAGAATAAGAAGGGAATTATTTAGAGTTTTCTTTGGGATTTTTCAAAAAAATCCAGCAGTGCAAGAAATTTTTCATAAAATTTTTTTTGGTGTTTTTTTTGTTGAAAATATATGATTTTATCCTTCAATTAAATTTTTTCTGGGACAATTTTTTATTGAGAAAACTTAAATTCTCATCTGGATTTAATAATGTTTTCCAACAAAATTTTTGAAAAAATTTCATTAAAAATTTTTTCAAAAAAAATCTTTAAAATAATTGAGATTTTTTCCAGATTTTGAAATAAAATTTTCAACAAAAAAATCCAAGAACTTTCAAACAAGTTTTAACGTAATATTAAAAAAAAAAAAAAAAAAAAAAAGGCAGACTTCACCTAATACAAAAATTGAAAAAAAAATTAAACGGTCCCACTTTATACGGTAATTTTTTTTTTGCTTTTCACAAAAAAATGACACCTGTTTCACGTATCATCTCAATAGACTTTTTCCATATTATTCGTTTTTTTCAATGCAGTGTTGCCAGTCGATTTTGCTTAGATAGTTAGAAAATAGCAATTTTAAAACCTTCGTAGCGTCTTCATTCACACAGATAGGCATCACAACTGCATAAAGGTTTTTGTTATTTGAACTCGGTTGTATCCAAATCTCACTGTCTCTCCTGGGACCATCGTATTATCTCCAAACCACTGACTCCACAAGTCCACAGTACACATTTCTTTATGTCTCTTCGATTCCACCAACCTTAACCTTAGAGAAATGTTGCAAGAATCCTTGAAGTAAACCAAACCGAATGTAAATTTCGATTTAAAATTCCAAATAGATGATCTTTGATTACTTTATACTATTCACCAAGGGCACACTCGCACGAACTCCAGCTCGTTCACGAGCAAACAAAACACAGACCTAGACCATCACATCACGTTATTCGAAACATCCGAAATTCATTCTATACGAAAAGTTTTCATCACCCCCTTCCAATTTTCATACCATTTTCGTCGATTTTTTTGTTTGCTCGCGATAACTTCAGCGGCAGAACTTGACGAGTAAAGTTTAACTTTTGGAGAACAGATGTTTTCCGAAGGTGGATGCCTCTCTCTCGAGAATATTCTACCGAGTAATTTATTCAAGTTAATTTTTTCAGAGTTGATTAGTTTTCGGTAGAAGGCAAAGGGTAGCTTTTGGGGGGAGAAAAATTATACGTACATCATCGTTTTCGCATAAATTATAAACGTATGTACAAAGTATTCGATTAATATTGCAGACTAGACCTAATCACAAAGCTGCTTACTTTGCTCGTTTCAGCAACTAAAATAACAACCTTACACGCGAGAAGTTGACCAAGTTTAATCGAATTGTGTTTTTTTGCAGGATGGCGAGCACAGAGGCAGAAAGCGGAAACGACCTGAGCGAGATACAGAAATTTTTCCAAAACAATTCGGTGTTCGTAACCGGAGGTACAGGCTTTTTAGGCAATCTACTTCTGGAGAAATTGTTACGGTGAGTGGTTCCAGGGTAGCTTATTTCAACCTACTCAAAAGCACCTCTAAAAGCTGCCTACATATTACGCAAATACGTAAGATTTCCGGCATCGTACCCAAAAACGTGTTATCTTTCAACGTGTGTATGTAATGTGAACCTCTATCATGTCTCAAGATTAAGGACACAATTAATCGAATACCTAGTCCAGTTACATATGTACCGAATTATCATCTTAATTACACTTAATTACCATGTGCTAAAAGGTTCAAACGTGAATGGAAAAATATACACTCACGTGCCAACAGTACGTGCCCCAGGCTCAAGGTATAAGAAGGAGACTGTTGAAAAAAAATTGCCACTTACGATTTCGTCTGTTCTCGTTAAAATAAGGAAGATGATGAAATTTTTGGCGCTTGCAGCGAAACGTGATAATGAAAGGGTGCAAAACGTCTACTCACGAACAAAATTATACCCAAAGCGTATCCGAGAATAAATATGTAACATTATTCGAAGATCTTTACCTAGGTACGTTGTATACCTACTTTTATAGTATACAAACAAGACGTGCCAGAAAAACAAAAAAAGGACTTACTGAATTTATGTATTTCCTTTACGAGAGCAAATGTAATAGCACAGTCGGATGATTCAGTATGCAATTTTTTTGCGCACAGGGTGTCTCACAAATCCTGATTTTTTTTTTGTTAAAAAATTCCAAGCAAAAAAATAAATTTTTGAATTTTGAAAAAATTAATTGGTGCAAAAAAATTGAAACAGGTTCAAAGATCTTACACAATGTTTTTAAAAAAATCGTAAAAAATTGAACATGCCTAAGTTATGCACCGTGAAAAGCTTAAAATTCGTCATTATGTATTTTTTTTTTCTATCAGACGAAGGTAACGAACTTTGACTAGAATGAAGTATGTACCGCGTGCTACCTTCTACATAGACCTTCGTATACGCCACTTTTGTCTGTGTACTGCTGTGTAGCTTTCTCAGTACATAGCTTCTTTCCAAATTGATTTAGGAAAAAAATAATTTTTAGTGCTCTACCATTTTGGTTTGAATAATTCCATTCTTAAAATTATAGGTAACTAATTAGTAATCAGGAGAAAAATGAGCCAAATTCGTTTGAAAAAAAAATATTTTAAAAAGAATTTTTCAAAAAAAAAATTTCAAAAAAATCAGCTGAAAAATTCCAAGATTTTTTTGAGAAAATTCACACGAATAACTCTTCTTTCCTGTGAAAATTTTTTTCAAATGAAATGATAACAAATCAGAAGAAAAATGAGCCAACTTCGTTTGAAAAAAAATTATTGTATTTTAAGAAGAATTTCCCCAAAAAAAAATTTCAAAAAAATCAGATTAAAAAATTTAGAATTTTTTTGAAAAACAAATTACACAAATAGGTAATTTCTTCCTTTGAAATTTTTTTCCGAACAAAATCTTTGAAATTTTTTTCCAAACAAAATAATAACTAATCAGAAGAAAAATGAGTCAAATTCGTCTGAAAAAAAAAATTATTATAAGAAGAATTTCCCCCAAAAAAATGGCTTGAAAAAATTTCAAAAAAATCAGCTGAAAAATTCTACGATTTTTTTGAAAGAATTTAAAATAGGTAACTCTTCTTTCCTTTTAAATTTTTTTCCAAACAAAATGATAACTAATCAGGAGAAAAATGAGCCAAATTCGTTTGGAAAAAAAAATGTTTCAAGAAGAATTTTCCCAAAAAAAAATTCTTGAAAAAATTTCAAAAAAGTCAGCTAAAAAATGGTATTTAATAAAAAATTTCTTAAAAGAATTTTTGCATTAAAAATTTCACTCGGTAAACTTTTTGGGAAATTTTTCAAAAATCATAAAAATTTTCTATTGGAAAGTTCCTTCAAACTGTTTCAATTATTTAAAAAAATCTAGTAAGTTGAAAAAAATTATTTTGAGAAAAATTTTATCAAAACCTATAAGAACTGAAATTTCATCAAAAATTCTTCTATACAGAAAAAATCTCATTCATGGAAAAAATTCCTACATGAAATTTTAATTAAAATACTTATTCCAAAAAATGTTTTTATAAAAAAGAATTTCCTGTTTTTTTTTTGGTTTTTTTTTTGAAAAATTCTTACATTTCTTTTCAATGTCCCATTTTTCTCTAGATTTGTCTCCTGTCTCTGTTGGAATTTCCTTTTAAAATCATGTGGAAAATTCTCGAAAAAATTCTCCTATTACTTTACAGAAATAATAAATGTATTTTTTTTGTCTTCACGAAAGTTCTTCTAATCAAAATTTATCAACTGCGAACTCATTTAAATTTGAAATAGATTCACTCGAAACCTTATTTTGGAACATGATTTTTTCAATTCGAATTTGTAAGAGAAGAAATAGAAAAAAATCAATTTATTCATTTAATCAGAAATGACAAATTTTCGAGACACCTTGTATGAATACCTTACGTTCCTTTTTTTAAATTCTAACCGCGATACTCTCTACTATACACAAATTATACACCGTTGAGAGGTTCAAAATACAAAGAAAAAAGAAAAGTAGTACAATCGGTATCGAATGCAGCAGAGAAAATTTGATTTTGTAATTTTTCGCTTTTCTAACTCAAACTGAGTAAACGACGAATGCTTTATGGTTTATTATTTTTGCACAGTGCTTGCCCCGGAATAAAGAATATTTACGTATTAACCAGAGAGAAGAAAGGAAAAGACCCGAACGAACGATTTAAAGCAATTTTCGACGATGTGGTAAGCGTGTTTTTATTTTACCTGTATTTTCTATGTACGTACCTACAGTAGATTTTCCATTATCCGAACTAATTGGAGAATTAGGTTGTTTAGATAATACCGAGATTCATCTTTTTCTTAAAGAAAGCCATTGCAATTTTTTTTTCAAAAGAATTTTTCACATCTTTTTGAAAGAATTTTCGTTTGATCTCCAATAAAATATGGAGTTGATTGAATTGACAGTAATTTTAACAAATTTTGAGAGATTTGGGTAAATTTCGTTTGGATAATCTGAAGTCCAATGTACAACTTGGCATATACATATTTTCCTCACTGATTAATCATCGTGTAGTTTTAATATTCATTTTCTTAACAAATACAAATTAAGTATAAACAAACACAGCGGTATCCTTGAAAAATATAATGGCGAAAATTAATACTAATTCGAAATCTTAATTCAAATTCCATAATTGATGACCTTGCGTACATGTATTTTTCTAAAAAAATCTCCCAATTTTGACATTTCCCTTGATTTTTTGCTAACACTATTTTATGCAGTACTCGGCGCTGTAAAGGAAATGAACTCTCAGCGAAGCGTAAAATGTCTAATAGGTATTTGTACAAGCAACTGAGCAGGCACTTATGCAAAATGTAAATAATAAGTACTTTTTTTTCTATAACTCGTAAATATGAGACTCGTTGTCATATACGAGAATTTTCATTCGAAACACGTACCACCTGTACAATGCTCATCATAATCGATAAGTGACCACGAATTCCTCATATTCAATGATAGTCTGTTCCACTTTCGAAATTTGCCGGAGACGTACCTACGTACGTAATAATATATGTCCGATCGATTAATTATTAGACGCAAATGTTCCACGGCTGGGCACGTTGTGCAAATCTAAATGAGAATAGAGTGATGAAAAGAACCGCTTTTGTTATTTGGACTTATGCTCGGTGATGTGCGTAAATTGTTGGATTAAATTACTTCGACGAGCATACTAATTAATTAGTGGTAGGCTTAGGAATGTTTTCTATACGGGGTGAGAAAAATTTAACGTAATTTTAGGCCTGACATGATGATTTAAATGATAAATTTTTTGCAATTAATTTTATTTTAAACTGGTGTTTTAAATTTTCTAACGATAGTCTAAAATCGAGTTTTTAAAATTTATTAAACATACCTAAAGTTTGAAATTTTGAAAATTTATAAATTTTGAAAATTGTCCAGCTTAATTTGATCAAATGGTACCTAAAAATTAACAAAATTCTAAAAATAACCCCATTTTTATGAGATTATTATCTAAATTTTAAAATTCTGTGAAAATATCAAAAAAAAAACAATTTTCAAAATTTATAGAATTTTCAAGATTGACAAAATTTTTAAAAATGAAAAAAAATTCAAAAATTGCTAACTTTTTGAAACTGGCCAATTTTTGAAAATTTTACTGAATTTTTTAAAATTGACCAAACTACAAAAAATTCGTCAAATTTTTGAATCCTTTTTAAAATTTTTAATGTATCAAAGTTTTGAAATTGACAAAATTTTAAAAATCAGTAAAACTAATTGAATCGAAAAAATTCAAAAAATTTATAGAGGTACCCACAAAGTTTTGCAAAATGACGAAATTTTCAAGCTTGAAATTATCTGGACTTTTGAAATCATCAGAATACTAGAAATTAATCAAAACTAGACGATTAATAAAATTTTAAATCTCTGCAAAATTTTTATAACCGTAAAAACCAAAATCCGCAAATTGACTAAATTTTAAAAACTGAAAAAAAAAAAAAAAAAACAATTTCCAAATTTTGAAAATTGACAGAATTTTTTGACTAAAAAGAAAAAATTGGTAAATTTTGAAAATACGTTGTAAAATTGTTAAATTGACGAAGCTTTTCACTAAATTCTAAAAACTGATATGAACATTGAAAATTCTGCAAAGTAGGTAAGTAACTGAAAGTTCATTGAACTCGGAAAATTAACCAAACTTTAAAACCGAGCAAAATTTTTATGATTTCTGAATTGGAAAAAAACCTATTTCGGCACAAATTTTTAAAACTGAACATACGTTTTTAAAATACTATGTTTTTGGGACAAATTTTGCTACTTCAACAAATAGGTAAGAAAAATTAATCAATAGCATTTCAAAATTCTGAAAAATTTTGAACATTGCTAAATTTTTGACATTCTAATTGGCTGAATTTTGTATAGTTGGCAAAATTTAAATAATTCGTCAATTTCAAAATTGTTCAAAATTTCTAGAAATGACAAAATTTTAAAAATTGACCAAATTTAAATTTTTGAATAAATTAAAAAATGTCACAGTTTTCAAAATCAAAAAAAATTATCGAATTTTGAACACTGATACAAAGGCCTAAAATTTTGTAAAATAAGAAAAAATGAAATCGAGCGAGTTTGTAAAACTGTCTGAGCTTTTGAAATTGATAAAATATCAAGAAAACTACTTCATCAAATTTTAAAATTTTGTATGATTAATAATTATGAAAAAATTTCAATTTTTTTCAAATTGGCCAAATTGAAAAAAAAATGTAAATTTCACAAAAATTTTTAAAATTACACAAATTTTGAAAATTTTATATCATCTAAGTATAAAAATAATTCAAACCTTATTTACCTGATTTTTTACCTTTAAAAAATTTTCAAAATTGGAAAAACCTAATTTAATTGCTAAAATCTGAAAACTGATATAATATGTTACTAGAGACTCCAAAATCCTACAAAATAGCAAACTGCCCGAAGTAAATTACAAAAATTAATTTTAAAATTCGTAAAATTTTTCAAATTGCAAAATTGTTGGTATCTATTATTGACGAAATTTTGAAAATCAGCTGAATTTTTAAAATTTGCTACATTGTTGATATGCTTACTTATTATTCAAATTTTGAAAATTGTCCGAATTTTTTATTTGCCAAATCGAAAAACTCATTTAATACAAAATTTTCGAAATTCGTTAAATTGTAGACATAAAATTTCAAAATTCTGCTAAATTAACAAAATTGAAAATTTTTTGAAACTATTTAAACTTTGAATATCGACTAAATTTTGAAAATTTATTCAACTTGAAAAATAGTCGGATCGAATTTTGAAACTTAGCAAAAATTTTTGTAATTGCTAAAATATTAAAATCGATTTTTGTAAAATTATCAACAAATCTTCATTCGACTGATTTTTAAAATTAATAAAATTGGCAAAAATTCATTAAATTTCAGAATTTTGGAAAAAAAATTAAAATTAGTTTTCTCAAGGTTATTCTAAAATTTTTAAAATTTTTTTTCATCCATAACGAAGTATACTAAAAAAATGATTTTTGTTCTGCAGCTTTTTGAACGAATGAAACGAGAATGCCCCGATTACGCTTCGAAGGTGAGAGCGATAGTCGGCGACTGCATGAAACCGAATTTAGGACTAAGCGAGCAAGATAGAAATATTTTGATAAACGAAGTAAACACAATATTCCACGTAGCAGCCACGGTTCGCTTCGACGCCCACCTCAGAACAGCAGTGAACATAAACATCAGAGCCACAAATGATCTAATAGATATAGCTCATACGATGAAACACCTCAAGGTATCGTACCACAACCTCAAGCTCAACGCCAGCCTCACTCCATCTTCGACAAAAACAATACCATTCAATTTCAATTATACCGTTGGCATTTTCAGGCCTTTGTACACGTCTCAACCGCATACTCCAACTGCGCCAAACGTAAAGTGGTCGATGAAAAATTCTATGTACCTCCGGTCTCGCCAGACGCATTAATGAAACTCGCAGATTCACTTTCGGACGAAATAATCGAACGGATTACTCCCCAGTAAGTAATTACTTCCTTTGGCAGCGCAATAGAATAGTAAACACAGGTCGATACAATTGCTACGACTTTTTTTTAAAAAGACTTGCCTCGTACGAGTAGCTAGAGCTACACAAAAAAAATAAGAGGGTGGAAAAAAACCGACGACGAGAACGTTTTGTAAAAAATTAATATCCATAAGTGGATCTCGTCGTATTTTACAAAAAAACAATACCTATTCGAGCACTTATTCTAATGCTACGAATAACTAGAGAGTTTCAACGTTCAACGCAAACATGTACTCGTTTTTTTTTTTTAGAAAAAATTCTACGTAATTCGTGTTGAAAAAGATGAATTTCAAAGGCAGACGCTGAAAGCTTGTTTTTATACGTTTATTGTTCGTTGTTATTCTTGTTTTTCACACGATAATAATCGGATAAAATCTAGGTACCTTAAGATGGTCCTTATATGAGTGAAAAAAAAAATTTTGCGATTTTTTTCGCTCCCACTCCCCCAAAGTTGTCTTCTCTGGTGAGAAAATTTATAATCTCAGCAATATTTTAGCCCCCCCCCCCCCCCCCCCCCAACCATCAACTGAAAAAAGTTTTCTCAAAGTAACATAAATTAACTAAATTTCATTTAAAATCATATTTTGAGATACATTCCTATGAATATGTCTGAACAATGTATTGTAATAACAATAAAATATAAACCTTCCCCCTTCCCCTCAATACAAATTTTTCAAGATGAAAATGGGCTACACCAAGTCTAAAAAAAAATGCAGAAACTAATTACACATTACCTATCGAGAACTCTGATTCTCTCTATATTTTTTAAAAAGAAAAATATTTTCTCAGTAGGTATATTTGGAGAAAAATTGATTTATTTTTTTAAAATTAATTCTTGGAAGAAAAAATCTGAATCTTCTTTCACTCAAAAAAGTTCTCAATTATTTGTAAAAGAAAATCCTTTTTTGTGTTTCTCATTTTTTAGAAAAAAATCTCATTTAGGTTTTTCAACTCAAAAAAAGTCTCAATTTTTGGAGAAAAAATCTTATTTAATTGTACTATTTAAATTGAAAAAAAAATGGAAAAAATACTTAATTGTTTTGAAGAAAAGGTCGTTTTTTCGAGTAAAAAATAATGTTCCCCAAATATCCAATTTTTTTCAGGATTAATATCTCAATATCATTTTTAAAGTCAGCATAAAAACTTCTAAATTTTTTTAAAAAAATGTTTTGAAAAAAATCATCTAATTGTTTAGAAATAAAAATTACTTATTGATTTTAAAAAAATCAATTCAATTAAAAATATATTTTGAAGTTTTTGGACAAAACAAAAACTAAGTTACGTATTTTAAGGGGAAAAATAAATTTTCTTCAAGAAAAAGAAATCGTAATATTTTCAGAATCGAGGTACCTACTCCTACTTAAAGAAAAATTATCATTTCTTTGAAAGCAAAGGTCCACTTTTTTGAAAAAAAGTTGATTTTTTTTATTTTTTATATAGAAAGGAACAAAATGACTTAATTTTTTAAAAACAAAAACCACACGATTTTTTTTCATTTTGTATGTTTAACTGAATCAAATTTGAAACCTTTCATCAGTTTTGTACTTTTTTTTTCTCCTGTTATGAGAAATAAAAATTTTAACATTTAAAACTTATTAATGTGTAAAAATTCAACTCTTTCATAGGTAACCAACTTGTAATGAGGGGGAGGGGTAGTTTTATATTTGATTGTCATTACAATACATTGTTCAGACAAATTCTCAAGAATGTATCTCAAAATGTGATTTTAAATAAAAATTAGCTATTTATGTTATTTTTAGAAAGCTTTTTCTGTTGAGAGGGGGAGGTGGGGGGCTAAAATCGTTCTTAAAGTCATTTTTATACACTTGGCTGATGCATTTTGGCATTAAAAAAATTGAATTTTGAAAATTTTGATGAAAACTTGTATTTTTTTTACATTTTGAAAAAAGTGGGGCCCACTGCAGGGAGGGATTTTCGCGGAGTGGAAACACAATAAATAGGAAATTATTTTTACTGGCTCCTAGTTTGCACAGCGGAGGTTGTGATTAAGCTGAACTTTTTCAAGTCCAAAACTATATTATAAACGTCTAATGAAATTAGAGGGAAGGGAAGGGTCCAATCAAAATTTTTATAATAACCAAACTTATTTTTAGGATCTTAATCTACAACTTTTGTTTGAATTTTTTTTCAATTCAACACCTCCCTCCTATTTTTCAATAATGCATTATAATGAGTGTCTTCGTACTAATATGCAAAATTAGAGGGGAGGAGCGTCCAATCGAAATTTTTATAATGACCAATCTTATTTTGAGGATCTTAATCTACAACTTTTGTTTGAAAATTTTTTTAATTAGAACCCTCCCCCTCCCTAATTTTTCATATTATTAATACATGGATACTCATTATTGAAAACTGGGGAGAGGTAAGGGTTGAATTGAAAAAAAATTCAAACAAAAGTTGTAGATTAAGATCCTAAAAATAAGTTTGGTTATTATAAAAATTTCGATTGTACCCTTCCCTCCCCTCTAATTTCGCATATTAGGCGTTTATACAGTTTTTAAATAGGAAAAATTCAACTCAATCACTACCTCCGCAGTGCAAACTAGGAGCTAGTATTCTTTTTCCACCAGAGAAGACAACTTTAGGGTGGGTGGGAGGTCAAAAATTTCAACTTCGAAAAATAAGAACCACCCTAATACGTGTACCTACACTTACCGTAAAATGGGGTAACTTCGGACACTTTTGCACCTTCAGCACGTTATAACTGCTATAAAACGCATTTGAGAGATTTTGACCATAGAACAAAAAAGTTGCGTCTTGATTAGTAGATGAATTTTCATTAATAGAAAAATTCAAAAAGTTTCTTTAAAAGGAAGTTATTTAACTTTATATGTGTCCAAATAATTACCCTGCATTGCGGGGTAACTTCGGACACTAAATTTTTTTGGCCTAAAATTTACAAACAAATTTTAAAAAATGGAAAATTGATTCGAACAATTACAAATGGTCATGAAATTTCATTTCCAACATTTTAAATGCAGTCAAAATTCTCAATATTACATCATATATTCACAAAAACTTGGAAAATTCCTACTTTTTTCACTCTTTATACTTTGAAGCTTATTTTTGCGCCACCCGTTCATTTGACGAAAAAAATTAATTGAACCTTTTTTGTTGGAAATTTTATGATCTTTAATTTTAGTTATGACCATTTTTTGATTTAAACGCATATTTGAAGAGTTATTCGTGAAAAACAACGAGAAGGTCTCCGTAAGTGTCATGATTTTAGCTTATTATTTTTTTACAAAACTTACATTTCCACCATTCTTTTCGCGAGAAAATTGAAGTTGAATAGCAAAAAATAATCAGTATTAAATGCTGAATTTAATGGTACAGGAGTTAATTACTTCACATTATTGCTACTGCATAAGATGAACAAAGTTTTTTGAGGTAACTTTTTTACTGTTTTTTCCTACTTTATGTTCAAACGAGATTAAAAAATAGAAAACAAAGTCAACCAAAGGCTCGCTGCACCTTAAAATGTTGCCTGAAGTGTGATCTTTCTTTTGAGACTAAGAACGTTGCAATCAAATCACTTTGTCAGTGTTGACAGCCATTTAAAATCTAAAAACCGGAACTGTCCGAAGTTTGACTGCAGTCCAAAGTTACCCCACTTTACGGTACGGATCATTAATAGGACAAAATTGTTAGCCACCCTATTAATCTGAAGCCATTTGGCCAATTTATTCGAACTGCATGGTCGATAAATCGGCTATACCAAGTATACATAGGTAAATAGCTCGGCAGCACGTGCTCGACTCATTGAACATTTTAAATCAACATTATCGAAAAACCACCTGACACGTATCTTTTGTTTATACAGATTGATACAACCTTGGCCTAACACATACGCATTTACCAAAGCCATAGCCGAAGATGTAGTCCGAACAAAAGGCAAAGCGTTGCCTCTATCAATTATACGACCAGCCATAGGTACGTATAAGTTTTATGTTGTAATTCAGTAAATACCTAAACCTATGGTACCCAGTGTCAGCGTCACTGGTGCATAAATTTTATCACTTAAGTATCTTCTGCGGACGAAATTGAAATATTTTACCAACGTTTCGTAATCGTGTACTCGTGCTTGTATCCTTATAGTCATTGCAACCGCTAAAGAGCCGATAGCCGGATGGATCAATAATTTTTACGGCCCCACCGGTGTAGTTGCCGGAGCTGGTTTAGGTTTATTAAGAACCATTCACGCCGACGGAGATTTAATAGCGGAATTAGTTCCTGCTGATAACGTTGTAAATGCAATTATAGCCGCCGCTTGGGATATTAATAAAAATTGGTAAGTTTTCAATTATCTTGTCTACGCGATTCGCAGCAGCCAGCCCCACAGCCCCACATCGCACCGACACGACCTTCCGACCATGCTACCAGTTTGATAAAGAGCGAAGTGGACGTTTTGTAATTTCATTTTTTTTTTTTCAAATTGCGAACTTTATTGCCTCCGATACCGCATTCGAAAGCCTATAAAAATATACCAAATAAAGCAACTCACAGCGAAATAACAAGGTTACACCATTAGAATGAAAATGGGTCAAATTTCAAATCCTTCGCCCACGATACGATAAAATTTTCACCAATTTTTGAAACATTCGGGTATCAATTTTTGAGGCTTTAAGAACACAGTAGATGTGTGGGAAGCGATTAAAATACAAATTCGCGAAATTCGTTGTCAGGATTGCGATGCGATGGTCGCACCGCAAAAGGCATTTTATTAATCGGAATACCTTGCTTCGTTTTACACGCAGGGAGCAGCCAGAAAAAGCCATAACCGAAGATGAAAACGAACGAAAACCCGTTAAAGACTGTAATGAAATACCGATTTATAATTACGTTTCGTCAAATTCGAAGCCATTAAAATGGAAGGAATTTATGGCATATAATGAACTAGCAGAACCGGAAATCCCTTCGATATTAGCGGTAAGTCTGTCTTCATCCCTGTACTTTTAATAGATGTAAATTATTAAGACGAATGAAGTTTTGTTTTAGAGGAGTTTTTCTCGAAAGAGTGTAGTAAACGGTTTGATTTGCGGGCTGTCGCAGTTGTTTAATTTGATTGGTTCATTTTCTACTTCAGTTCGTAAGAATTGGAGAAAATGTGAGAAAAACTGAAGCAAACAAAAAATTAAGTGAGGTAGAATTGCTCAAAATGAATAAAAAATAGTTCAGAGTGACACGAGAAACTTTTAAAATAAAATGAATAGTGTCTAGTTTACTCAATTTGTGTACATGAATATGGGAAGTGGATCGTTGTTGAATTTTACCAAGTCCAATACTACACAGTTACTTGATATTCAGAATTGGAGGGGAGGGAGGGGTCCAATCGAAAATTTATAATAACCAAAATTATTCCTAGGACTTCAAGCTACAACTTTTGTTTGAAATTTTTTTTCATTGGACCCCTCCCTCCCCACCGATTTTGCTTAATGTTCCGAAGATGATATTGAAAATCAGAGGGGTGAGGGAGGAAAATGCCCAAATGAAAAATTTTTCACATAAAAATTATAGATTAAAATCCTAAAAATAATTTTGGTTATTATAAAAATTTCGATTGGATCCCTCCCTCTCCTCCGATTTCACATAACATCAGGTAGATACTTTTTCAAAATTAGGGAGGGGTGTGGAGGGTCCAATTGAAAAATTTTCAAACAAAAGTTGTAGATTGAGGTTTTAGAAATAATTTTTGTTATTATACAATTTTCGATTAGACCCTTCCCTCCCCTCCAATTTTGCATTATGACTTAGATACTTATAATTATTAAAAATTGGTCGAGGTAGGGGCCCAATTTTTAAAAAATTCAAACAAAAGTTGTAGCTTGGAATCTTAGGAATAATTTTGGTTATTACAAACATTTCGATTAGACATTTCCCTCCCCTCCAATTTGAATATCAAGTATGATCCATGTTCAATTGTCCGTGCAAACAAATCGAGTACATTACCTGCTAGTATAATAAAATGAGGGTGCACTGAAATGGCATTTAATGCTTTGGTGGCATTGAATTATTTAAAATGAGGGAGGATGGCATAATATTATGGTCTCACATAAAATATTTAAAATGAAATTATGAAGCACATTTGTTTAAAATGAACAAAAAATCAATTACTTTATTCAAAGAATTTAGTATGTCCCTTGAACAGTCTGCTAGCAAATTATGGAGGGTACCACTGAGAACGACATCAAGGGACTAAGTAGGTGACAACACTGACAACACTGGTATAAAGTATTTCAGAAAAAATTCAAAATGATATTTGAAATAAAACTTAACGACACTGGGTGAAGGGGAAGGGGGGGGGGGGGGTTAAAATGAATGTAAAATTATTTGAAAATTTTGAAGTGATGGTAAATTACTCAGAATTAATAAAAAAAAATGATGCACAGTGGCAAAAATATTTTTTAGAATGATAGGAAGTGACACAAACTTATCCAGAATGAATTAAAAATAGTTCAAAAGGTGGTAGAAAAAATTATAAAAATTCAAAGTGATGCATAATATTTTAAAATGAAAGTAAAATTATGTAAAGAGGATGAGCACAATTATTCAAAATGAAAACGAAATGATGAAAAATGTCTTTTAGAAAGAATTCAGAATGATACAAAAAGGCACTACCATGTTTAGAATAAATGAAAAATGGCTCATAGTGGCACATAATTTGTAATGAATTCATAGTTATACTTACACGATGACTCGTGGTAGTTTAAAATGATTGTAAAGTGGCGTGAAATTATTCAGAATGAATAAAAAATAAACTGAGTGTCACAAATGTCTTTTAGAAATAATTTAAAATGATACAAAGTGGCACTACTATATTGTTTAGAATGAATAAAAAATGGCACACAATGGCACAGAATGATTCAAATTAAATTCAGAGTGACTCATAATGACTACACGTAGTTTAAAAAATATAAAATTATGTAGAATGACAGAAAGTCAGTTGGAATGAATGAAGAATGGCATAGAGTGCCATAGAATTATTCAACAACTTATTTTAAGTGACAAATAAGTATCAATGTGGTTTAAAATGAACGAAAATGGAAATTATTGATTAATTCAAACTTTTTTCGTCAGAATCTTTTAGAATGGATCCGGATAATGAAAAAAATGAGAATTTTTTTTAAAGAAACTCAATTTAAGCACAAAATTAAATTCACTTTGATTCATGACAAAAATAATATCTTTCCAAAAATTGGAGTAATTGAAAAATTCAAAAAATTTTCGTCAGAATCTCTCAGGATGGGCCCGTATAACGGGAAAATGAGCAATTTTTTCAAAAAATTCAATTTAAGGATAATTTGGAATTCACCATGTCTCATGGCAAAAATGATTTTTTTTCCAAAAATGGGAATAATTGAAAAATTTAGAATTTTTTCGTTAGTACCACTCAGACTGGATCAGGATAACAAAAAAATGGGCAATTTTTTTAAAGAATTCAATTTTAGGATAATTTGGAATACACTATGTCTCATGGCAAAAATGATTTTTTTCCAAAAATGGTAATAATTGAAAAATTCAGACTTTTTTCGTTAGTACCTCTCAGACTGGACCCGGATAATGAAAAAAAATTTATTGCGCAATTTTTTCGAAGAAATTCAAATTAAGGAAAATTTGAAATTCACCATGGTACCTACTTATTACATTGTAAATTGAACTTTTTCTAAAAATTGGAATAATTGAAAAATTCAAAAAAATTTCGTTAGTACCTCTCAGAATGGACCAGGATAACGAAAAAATGCGCAATTTTTTCAAAGAATTTAATTTAAGGATAATTTGGAATACACCATGTCTCATGGCAGAAATGACTTTTTTCCCAAAAATGGTAATAATTGAAAAATTTAGAATTTTTTCGTTAGTACCTCTCAGACTGGGCCAGGATAACGGGAAAATGAGCATTTTTTTCAAAAAAAAACTCAATTTAAAGTATAAATTTGAATTCACTTTGTTTCATGACAAAAATGAATTTTTTCCAAAAATTGGAGTAATTGAAAAATTCAGAACTTTCTCGTCAGTACCTCTCAGACTGTACCTGAATAATGTGAAAAAAAAATTAATTGAGTAATTGATTCAAAGTAATTCAATTTTAGGGTATTTTGAAACTCACCATTGTCTCATGGCAGAAATGAATTTTTCCCAAAAATCGGAGTGATTGAAAAATTCAAAAAAAATTTGGTCAGTACCTCTCAGACTGGACCCGAATAATGTGAAAAAAAATTTATTGCACAATTTTTTTGAAGAAATTGAATTTTAGGATACTTTGAAATTCACCATGTCTCATGGCAGAAATTAATTTTTTCCAAAAATGGGAAATGAAAAATGATAAAATGTTGAAGAACTATTAAATGATCAAAATGAATGAAATATGGCTCACAGTGGCACCGATCGACTCATATAAGTTCAGAGGGACAAAAAAAATAATGACTAGCTGCGTTTTAAAATGAACGTTAAGTATGCAAGGTGTTGAAAAATTATTTAAGTTGAATCAAGATTGAGCAAGGTGGCACAGATGCCTAAAATGTCTTACAGAAATCATTCAGAATGATGTAAAGTGGCACACGCTTGTTTAGAATGAATGAAAAAGACTCATGGTGGCAGAATGACTTATTAAAATGTTTTGAGAAATTATTCAGAATGAATTAAAAATTATGCAAAGTGGCACATGGTTTTTCAGACTTCAGGATGAATAAAGAACAGGTTGAACCGGCTTAGGTTTTTTTTTAGAATGAATCTAAAGTGATGTGGTCCAGTAAAAGGAACAGGGTGGTTAGAAATGAAAACAGCAAGATGGAAAAAGGGCTCAAAAAAATCAGGGGCGTAGCGTCCAGGGAGGGTTAGGGGGGACGTTCCCCCCCTCGGAGATTTAAAAAAGTCGAAAAGTTGGCAATTTTGAGTTTCAAGTTGGCAAAAAGTTGGAAAATTCAGTATTATATTGGGAAAAAAATTGAAAAGTTGGCATTTTGAAGGTATATTCCCCCCTCAAAAAATCATTACGCTACGCCTCTGCAAAAAATATAAATTTTTCTTCCCCATCCCGATTGTGAAAATTCAGATTATCTTCACTTTTTTTTCAAGCTTGGACCCATATGAGCAAACTCTACCTCAGTGAACTCCACCTGAGAAACTCCGCGAGTATGACGAGTGTCAACTCACTGAGTAACTTTATACTCACTAACGTCTAAAAATTCAAAATAAAAAAATTACAAAACCAATATAAATCTCATTCGATTCAAATTTCGTCGTATTTTTTTCCAGATCTGGATCTACGGTCTAACAATAAACAAACATAAATGGGTCCATCAACTATACTGCATATTTTTACACCTAATACCAGCCCTAATCGTAGACACATTTGCCAGAATAATCGGAAAAGAGCCAAAGTAAGTATACCCCTCAGGCACCTCACAACACCAAAACTCAAAACCTTGAAACGCGAATTTTTCTCCCCCCCCCCCCCCGGGAGGCGAACAAGACCAAAATTACAATTACCTAACACTACCTAACTCGAACTAGCCAGAAAAACACGCCGTTAATTACAGTTTTTAAAATTGTACCAACCGAAAAACCAATGCCAACGACTATTTTCGTATTTTCAGATTATGGAACGCTTACGAGAAAATCCATAAATTCTCCGATGTCATATCGTACTTCAGCACCAAACAATGGACATTTTTGGATTCCAACACGAAAGACTTATTCAATAGGTTATCCAGCAAAGACAAACAACTGTTTGACTTTGATTTAACGAAATTAGACTGGAAACAATACTTTTACTATCATATACGAGGAATACGTGTTTATTTGGTTCACGATAGTTTGGACACTGTTCCCCAAGGATTAGAGAAAAGAAAAAGGTAAGTTGAAATCTTTCGTCGAGATGTTCTGTGTATTTTGAAAAATTACTTTTTACGTTCATTTTGTTATTTTTTCGATTGTCTTCGAAATACACATAATAAGTACGTGTTTTGGAATTCATCGAGATAATTATACTTAGTTTAAATTATAGGAATCTATGCAATTCGAGTAGTCGTTATCTCTTTATCGATCAAATATTAACCTACGAAATTATACCTTCGTCAGTTATCAAACTTGTTTTCACCTATTAAACTTCTAAAAAAATTAATTCTCGAATAATTATCTTAATCGATTTATAATAAGAAAATGTGCGAGTTTAATCCCATGCAAAACATTTTTTATAAAAAAATATTCCAACAAGAAAACATCAATCAATTTTGCCTCCAATTTCCTATTTTCTATTTATAACTTCAAATTTGAATTTTTTAAAGGTGGTATTGATGACATAGCCGGGTAGGGGGTGTTCTATTTTCCACTGAAAGTTCCGAAATAAAATCGATTTCCTCTCTTTCAATATTTGAAAAGCAAAAAAAAGTCTCTCTCGTTTCCTCTACAGCTCGACAAATGAATCCAAACCCTCCCTCGCCTCACATACTCCCCACAACGATGGTAAAATCGTATTTAAAAAATTATAATAGATAATTGAAGAGCACAAATGGCATGTGCTATGTATAGTTAAACAAAATAAATCAATATCGTTCGTCGAATTACGTTCATTTTCAATTTTATTGAAAAAGCTATTTTGACAACGTACCATTCGTTACGATTACGACTGTAAGGTTTAAAATTGTATACAATTTTTTTTTTTTTTGCAGATTAATGATCGCCCATTACTCGCTGGTCACGATGTTCTGGTGCTTTTTATTGTACGTCGCTTTTCTCATATGCGGATGGATTTTTAAGTAGGTTAAAATTAATTTCTCGATAGTGTGTAGTCGATTTTGTACATTGTATAATAGGTACGTACGTAGTACATTATTGTAAATTTTTCTTTTTCGTTTTACTATGTGTACGTCTTGGATCTTGTCGTATGGGTATTTTTTTTGTCTGTCTTTTTTTTACAACTAATTTATAATAATCCGTAAATGAAAAATAAACTTTTTTCTTCTTGTCAATTGTGTTTACGACTCATTTCGCCCTTAATGAGGATTTTTTTTTAAATCTCACAAACGTATACAAAAGACGCCTTCTGAAAAATGGGAAATGAAAAATCGCCTTCGACTTCACCTTCGTATACTTATATTTTCGTATTTCATCGGCGAGAAGGAAATTTGCATAACAAGGGATTTGGATGATTTTTACATTGTATAAGTATAACGAATTTAACGAATTCATTTCGTGCTCGTTTTAATTTAACAATTCCACGACGTATACACGAGCCTTTAAGAAAACATTTTCTTACTCATCGAATTGTCTTTAGAAAAAACGCGAGATATTTTCGTCTTCGCAAAAAAAAATCACCATTAGAAACCAATTACGTCGCGAGAAATTTTTATAATGACGAAAATAACATTTTGTAAATTTCGCATAGAAACGAGATTTTTACGTAAGTATGAATTTTCCAAATAATTGGATTTTTCGTTTTCGAATTAATTTTCGTATTTTTATACGAATTCTGATAAAAGACGTAGAATTTAATATTTTGTTGGGGGGAAAAGAATTCGTCGTTTATGGATTCGAAAAATTATCGAAGAATAGAATGTAAAAATACTGCCTACTACAAAAAAAAAAAAAAAAAAAAAAACATAATATGAAAAAAAATGAAACACCGAAAGTGAGTGTCAGCGAATCCCTTTCCTGGAAAAAGAAACATAGCAACTGCATCAAGCAGGTTTTCTATTGAGAGTTCAGTTGGGTTTCATTTTCCACCTTTCAATTTTTTTCTTTATTTTCATCAAAAATTTAAAGCCACAAAATTTTTAATAAAAAGTGAAAACTATCAAAGACAGGTGCTCAAAAAAACATATTTTCGAACGAAAATTATTTTAAAAGTTCTATATTTTTTGGAAAAATAAATTATCCGAAATATTGGAAAAAATGTTTAAAATGATTATTTATTTTCATGTTTAAAAAATTTTTAAAACTTGTTTATAGACGAATTGTCCAAAACGTGTTCAATAACATTTTTTAAAAATTGTTTTTTGACAAAACTGAAAAAATAGTAACAGAATTCTAAAAAAAAAAAGTTTTTAGTAAAATTTTAAAAAATTTCCATCAAGAAGATTTTTAATTCAAGTACCTATTATGAACAAAATTTGAAAATTTTAATAATGACAAAAAATTAAAAAAAAATTGTTTAGTAGGTATCTGCAAATTTATTGGGGGGGGGGGGGGGGTCATTATGAAAAAATTAAATCATGAACAAAATATGAAAATTGAATGAATAAATTTGGACAAAAATTCAAAAAATTTTGATTTGAACATTTAAAAAAAAATTTCAACAAAATCATTAACTTTTTTTCAAAATTTAATTTTCCACATTGAAAAAAAAATCAGACAAAATCAAAAATAATTATTTACCTAGGTATACAGTTCAAATAAAATTTTAATGAAATTTCTTAAAATGTTTTTCAACAAAATTGAAAAAAAAACGATTCTGGTACATTTTCCCGAAGGACGAATTTCCCGAAAAGCCGTTTTCCTGAATCCATTTTTCACGAAAGCTTATTCCCCGAATTCACTTGACTTTTTTCCCGAAGAGCAGTTTTTCCGAATGATTATTTCCATGGTATGGTATTTGGTTGATGAGGGGAAGGCATTGTTTAAACTCTTTCATAAATCCTCAAATTCCCTCATTCCTTGACTTTCTGACTGAAGCTGAACCCCTGAACTATGAAATAATTCTCAAACATCACACATCTTGAAAAAATAATAATGAAAAAACTGTAAATACCGAAAAAAATATAAAAATTCACTCATTTCAGTATCTGAGAAATGAATTTTCGTAGGGAAAAAATACAAAAAAAAAAAACCAAAACATTTTTGAAAACCAAAAACAAACCCAATTCTTTCTAAAAACCAGAACCAAAACCAAAACCAATATTTTTATTGGATTCCATCACTAGGGAAGAGTATTTAACCGGAGAAAATGAACTACAGTCCCTTAGAACACTATCATAATATAACATTACTTTGTAATTTGTAGATTGCTTTCAATAATTAAAAAAAAAAAATCCGAAATAATGGTGTTTCGGGAAAATGAGATTCGGGAGAAAGATGCTTCGGGAAAACAGCATTCGGGAAGGCGAATTCGGGGAATTGTCCGGGAACCAAAAAAACCATTGTGGACAAAAATCAAAAAAAAATTACATATTCAAATAAAATTTTAAAGAAATTAAGTTGAGTATAATTGAAACAATCAAAATAAAAAATTGTAGATATTGAAACAAATTTTCAAAAAATAAAGAAATGAAATAAAATAAAATAAAAAATATAAATACGAGTAAAAAAGAATGAGATTCAAAAAATCCATTTCGAATAAAATTAGGTAAAATTGTATCATAAACGAAATTTTCAATGAAAAAACTATTTTAGAAATTTATTTTACAGGAATTCAAAAATAAATAAATAAATAAATAGTTCGTGATACAAAAAATTACTCAAAACGAAATTTAAAAAAATAAAAAACTCGGATCAGAGAAATTAAATATTTTGAATTTTGATTAAAAAAAATCAAAATAAAATTCCCATAAAATTTTCAATATACCTAATCCTTGAAAAAAAATTATCGAAGTTTCACAAAAAAATACAAGGGGGTAGTAAGTATAAAATGCAACATTCGCATCTTTAAATCAGTCGAGAGGTCTAGACCACCATCATCAATAATTTATTCTCAAAACTCTCTAAGGGAAAAAATAGATTTCTCGACAAACTCCCTTCTAAACATTTTCCAGACCCATTCTAGATGAAAAAAATTCCACCAGCTTTTACGTATAAATGTAAATCCTCGTAGAAATTTCGAAAAATTTGCATTTTTCGTCTTAATTCCGAGGTAGAAATTAGTTAATAATTCTGTAAAAAGGATGCAGAACACGGTTGAATATCTCATACCACTCACGTACTCGTAATAAGAACGAAGTCAACCAAAAAAAGGTCGTAAATTAAAATCTTAATTTTACCTTCGAGGCCAGTAAAAAGCAAAATGAAGTAATTTCCTCCTCTTCGTCCCCCTAAACACCATCGCCTACCGCAGACTCTACGTACAATGCACAAAGAACCTCCACCACCAACCAACGATGGGGAAAAAAACAAAACAAAAGGAAAATACAATTACCTTCATCATTACGGGGTCGAAAGCTCTGGTAGGTACATGTAGGAGTAATTTAAACTCGAACGTAACATAAGTTGACGCTTTTAAAAGCGCGTCAATCAAGCTTCTCCCTGTAATATCACTCGATGAAAAATTAACCTCTCGTCAATGTTAATATGACGCGTTGACCGGGGCAAGCGATTCGACGATGAACTCCAAGTCCAAACTCACCCCCTCGAAATTACACCCACTGTGGGACAACACTGCGAAGCTTTCGCAGCCTTTTGGCAACACTGCTTCAGTTCGCCATGCGGTCTACGACGGTGTATAGGTAGGTAAAATAAAGCATTGCTGTTAGTATGAGAAGAAAAGCGGAATGCCCGATATAGATTTTCTTCGCGAATACGTTACTCCGAGCAGAGGAGCAAATACAGCAATCGTAATACGCTGATAGGACCATTTATCAGTTTCGCAGGTGTGTAAATTTTCATCGAGCTTTTGAATTCGATCGATATTGCGTCGACCTGATCAGCTCGTGCGATCGTAACGATAGATTTTCGCGACGTCGAAAATGATATCGGGGTGTTTTTTCATCGACAACGGTGTGCAGCTAGTTCGAAAATCGCCCAGATAATGTGAGTACCCTTTGGATGTGTTTTTAAATACCTACGTCAAATTCTACGTGGAAATTTTTAAAGTGAATGTTGATGTGGTTTTTTTTTGGTGTTTTGTTTTTTGTGTTATCGTAACCTGAGCTTTGGAAAGTTGTTTTTACAAAGTCGAGTTATGGCTTTTCCCCTCAAATAATTTATTATCTACACAGCGTTGATATTTTTATACTCGTCCTCGTTCGATTATATCGCATGAACTTAATCATCACCCACGTCTTTAAAAAAAATTTCTCAATTTGAAACCTCGTGCAATGCAAATTTCTTTTTCGAGCTTCTGAAAACACGATCCACCCAAGTAGAAAAAAATTACCACTAGTTTATCAAACTCTTCGCTGCGAATTTGATTAATGCAAAAATAACGAAATCCGAGTACGATATTTCATCCATTGCTATATTAAAATTTCATGGTGTCTAACTTGATTTTATTTTATTTTTTTGAAAATTCATGACTTTTTCATGAACAATATTTCTACATTTCCAGGGCCTCTTTTCCAGCGTAAACGTAACTTGGAATAAATATGGGGGAGACAAAGAAATCCTTTATTTTTGCCCTATATTATGTGGTAAATAGTTATTTAAAAATATATTGAGGGAGGGAGCAAATGACTCTTGAACCCCTAAGTTATGCCTTTGCCCTCAGAGACCACTTTTTTTTGTAACCAAAAAGATCTACAATTTCAAAAAAAAAATTTTAATGAATACTTAAAATTTTTGAGGGTGTAATTCGATTGCTTCCCTAAAAGGTGGATGCTTTAAATCGTTTTCATGATGTAATAGCTCTGTTCTTCTCGCTGCCCTAAACTGCTCCGTAGTAAAATTTAGGGCATTTGATTGGTTTTCAAAACACATTGCGATAACCTCAGACCAATCAAGTGCCCAAAATTATACTACAGAGCAATTTGGAGCAAAGAAACACAGAGCTAATGTGAGAATGATTTGTTCCCTGGAAATGAAACAAAAAATCCTCCAAAAAAAATTTTCAACAATTTTTTCTATGTTTTTTTTTTTGTCCTAAAGTTTAAAAAATATTTCATTTATTTACTTATTTTACTATCAATGAAAAAAAAAGTATTTTCCAAAAAATTGATATTTTTTTATTTCAGAAGAATCATTTTTAAAATAATTGTTCGAAAAAAAAATCCCAGTTTTTTCGAAAATGAAACGAATTTTTTTCTTTTCAAAGAAAAAAATTAAGAAATAACATTTTTTCTCAAAAAAAAAGAAAGATTTTTGAATATTTTTTATTCCAGAAAATCCTGAAATTTCGTCATCTGAAAAAATTTCTACCCCAGAATTGAGATTTCCCTATTTCAAAATAAAAAAATTTTATATATATATGAGTAATTTTTTTATTCCAAAACAATTTTTAAAAATTTTTGAACCAAAAAATTCGTATTAAATTTTTTTTATTCCAAAAATGAGAATTTTTTCTAAAAAACTGATTCGAACCACGAGCGCGGAGCGGCTGAATTCTATCGGCAAAACTGAAAAGGTTTGAAAAGGTGCACCATAAACAAAAATTTGCTTATCACTGAAATTTTTCAAATGTTATCACGACCAAATCATGACAAAATGCACCTTTATTAGTTGAAAATTAGCGAAATCATCACAACACAGCCATCTGTTTTTAAGAAAATAAATAAAGGTGCACCTTTTCAATACCTACTTGATACTAGCTCGCCACACCTACTCTTGGTTCGAATACCCTCATCCCCAAAAAATAGAAAAAAAAAAAAAATCCAAAACATTGAGATTTTTTACTCCAGAGTTAGAAGAGTACTTATTTTTATTTCAAAACAATTCAATTCCAAACCGATAAAATTCTGATTTTGATTTTAAAAGAATGGGAATTTTTTCGCCAAAGTTTACAAAATATTTTTGCTCAAAAAAAATTGAGATTTTTTTCAACGCCTTACCTAAGGCTAATGGCGTGAAAATAATTTTTATCCCAAAACAATTTTTAAAATTTTTTGTACCAAACAATTCATTTTTTTCATTCCAAAAATTTTATTTTTCTAAATAATTTTTATCCAAACAATTTTTTTAATTTTTTGTACCAAACAATTCATTTTTTTCATTCCACAAAATTCAGTTTTTTTTTCATTCCAAAAAATTCAGTTTTCTTTAATTCCGAGAAATGAGAATTTTTTCCAAAAAAAAAGATCCTCCTCCCCCTTGAAAAAAATTTTTTCAAGAAAATTTCCATGATTTTCACGACTGTTAGATACCCTGAATTTGGACGAGAAAAAAAATGCGTGTGAAAAATAAAAGCTAAAAGTTGACGAAAGTGAATAAATAAATTCTCGAGAACATTTTATTTCACCATTAAACGTGTAAAAATTTAAATTTCTACCTAGGTACTCATCTTTTTTTTTTAATACACGTTCGAATGGCGAGCATTGCAAAGTGCTATTCGAATCTCGTTCAACAGCTCCGAGTGTACGTATAATTTGAATTTAATCTCGACTTCTGCGAAGGGAGAAGGGGGTTCGTTTAAAATGCATAGCGAATTTTACACGACCAAATGACTAGCCAATTAGTCGTTTCATCGAGGGAGTTGATTTTAAAATTTTAAGTAGCTTTGTTTTCAAAATGAAACCATGTACAAGGACAAAAGTTTATACATATACGTAAAGCTACCTACACGAGAACAAAGGTAATTAAAAGTTGAACGAAGTGAAGCTTCTCTTCTACAAACGATTGCTTTTTCATTTTCGCAAAATAAACAACAACTCGTCGAAATTATTAATTTTCATCGTTTCGATAAAACAAAACATAGTAACTATTTCGAAAATTTCGCCAATTTTAAAAGATTTACTACTCGATAAAAATTCAAAAGATTAAAACGCTCGGGTCGAATTTCGAAATCATACAGTTGCGCTCCATTTCGTATAAAATTTTTTCCCATTATTTCGAAGAATAGAAGAAAAAAAAAAAAAAGAAAAGAATCAATTTCCAAAGATACTCGAAACCTCGTCGTCTGTTTAATGCATTTATCCGGAAGAAATGCCACCCTGCTGGAGCCACTGGAGGAAATTCTCATCTCGAGTTTAGAATCATAGCCCGGCAGCGATGCGAAGATTGATTTTTTTCTCAGAAGAAAATTTAATCATTCGGCGGTTAAATAATTTCGGCGAATTTTTTATATTTTAGTGCTCGCGCGAAAGCATCTTCATTCTTCGTCTTGAAGATTTTTTTTTTTTTATGGTGCCGCAGCTTTAATGCTTGACTGGATTAATGAAATTACCGCCTATTAAATCTGCGTGAATTTTCTCGTCTCTTAAGGCCATAAAGAGAAAATGAAACGAAAACAGGCCACATTTAAAATCAACTCGAGTTGGAATAACTTTTTACCAAGTTCAAATCGAGTTATATGAAAACTTGATTGAGAATATTTTAAATGAAATAAAAAATCGTTTTTTTATAATTTCTTGAATCTCGGTCTCGAATATGATTTTTTTCTAATTTGAATCTGTGAAGGAATAAGTTTTTGTTTCTGTACTCTAAATTAAGTGAGAAAAAAATATGTTTTGACTCCAAGTTGGATTTATCTTTTTAAGAATTAAGAAAAATCCAAAAATATAATTCTTTCCTTAAAAAAAAAAAAAAATTAATTTTTTTTTAGAAATTCAAAACAATACTATGCTAAAAATAGCTATTGAACTTTTAAAGGGAAAAAATTTCAAACACTGAAACCGAAACCAGAATCAAAACTAAAATTAATTTTTATTGGGTTCTGGTTTTGAAACCAACATCATTTTAAATTGAAACCAAAATCAATGATTTTTGCTTTTTGAAGTCTTGGAATAAATTTTGAAAAAAAAAGAAAAAGAAAAAATGAATCTTCTAATTTTTAAATAAAAAATTGGCCGATTTGCTAAGTACCTAATTCGAATATATGACTCCAAAATATTATTTTCAACAATTTTTTTGAGATAATTTCTGTCCAAATTCTATGAAGTTCTTCATCAGTTCGCGAACGATTCACTGAAAACTTTCGAGAAATTCAAGCTTCTGAATCTTTCGATTACCCAAATTATGTCAAATTTCGCTCATAAGTAAAATTAGTTAAATTGAGCCGAATAATTCGTAATAGAATTGATCGGAAAATGATTGATTTTTCAATAAATTTCTATGAAATAAAATAATGTTTACATTTTTGAAAGAAATCGTTCAGAAGTTCGTGAACAATTCAAAAAAAAATTATGACCGTTCACTCAGGTGCAAATCAATATTTTTACTCAAATTACTCAAAAAAAAATTGAATAAAAATTTAAGAATTTAAAAAAATCCTGATTTCAAACGGCTTAAAAATTTATAAAACTTTAAAAATGGATCCAACTTCAAACGTTGCGTTTGAAATTTTCGAAATTTTTTGTTTTCGCCACATTTTTTAAAATCAATAAAACTTTAAAAATTGTGAAATTGATTCTTTGACATTTTTGAAAATTTATCTGAATTTCAAAAATTAATCTATCTTCGAAAATTAATTAAAATTTTTTAAAACACCACTATTTTGATTTTTCATTAAATTTTGAAAATATACTAAATTGAAATTTTTTTTAAATTATCAAATTTTGATATTAAAATTGAAAAATTGCCAAAATTTTAATTTTTATTGATTTTGAATTAGGAAAAAAAAATCTTATATTTTAAAAATTCGAAAATTGGTTCAGTTTTTACAAATTTAATAAAATTTAAAAATTGTATTTCCCTATAATCTTCATAAAATTTTAAACGTTCGTCAAATTTCAAAAATCTATTAAATTTTACAAATTTTGAAAATTTATTAAAATCTTAAAAAATGTTCCAAATTTTGCTTTTTTATCAAGCTTTGAAAACTTTCCAAACTTGAAAAAAAAATTGAAAGTACCTAAAAGTAAGAAGACTTTTCTAGCAGATACCAGCAGGATTGTTAGACACTGTGTGACTGATTGGAGATTTTATTTTTTTATTTTTTTAAATAAGTAAGTAGTTCTAGAACGACTAATTCAAAAAAAAAGTCGTAAGTTGTTGACTTTCCTGCGAATAAAAATTAGGTTACTGGAACTCACGAAAAAATTCTGCAGCCCTTTTACAAAAACAGTGTTACCAATCAATAAATTTGCACCATCCACTATATCTGTATAACCTAAGTATTTTTTTTTTCAAAAAAAAGAAAAAAAAAAGAAAGAAAGAAATTAGTACTCCACGGAACGAAACCAAACAAAGCGCAAAAAAGGAAAACCCGGACGAATCTTGGAAAATGGGGGAAACCTTCGTTTAGCAAACTCTTCAAATTTTAATACCTCGGAGAGAAAAAGCACTCAAAAAAATAATAACAATTCCCAAAGTATTCATCACGGTTGCCATTGCGCTACGCGCTTGTTAGCTCGGCAAAAGCCGACCCGCTAAAGAAAAAAGTCTCGAAAAGTACTCTAATGCTTTTCACAAAAACCAGGCGAAAAAGGTTACATTATTTCGAAAATTCGCATCGCATTTGCCTTATACTCGAACGTGTGTGCTATATCACTACAGGTATTACCTCTTTGTCTATTATATACCTAACATACCCACGAGCAATCTATGTAGATAATCTACAAATCAAACAAGCACCTTCTCTATGAGTTCGTTTAAACGCTGCGATAGATACGAAAAGTTTAACAAGCTCTAACCTCCACGAAAATTGTCACTCTTCATCATACCTACTTTTTTGTCTGCCAAATACATATTACCAAAAAAAATTGCCAAACTGAAATTTGAGCGACATCTCACTTCACCTCACAAAATGATTTTCTAAACACTTGTCAAAGAGTTGAAAACCTCTTGAAATGATTTAATTAAGTCGAACCTTTGTGTCGCATAGATATTCACTTCAACGTACCTAAGTAAATAATGTTGTCACATGTGACGTTTCTGCGTTCGTATTAATTATTTTACGTTGACATTAAATCATTATACTATGTATGGTTGAAAATGCTGCCATGGTTCGTTCAAATACCATAAATCTGACTAACTTTTTCTGAGCGCATGATGCGCAACAAACATTATTTTTCCATCCATTTGGTTCACATAGCTAATTTCAATATTTCATGCGAAGTAATAATTTCAAATAAGAGATTTTTTCTTAGAACTTTTCTCAAGATTTTGAAAGGAGATTTTTTTAACATAACAAATCTGAAGGAAAACGAAAATGAGGTCTTTAAAAAAATTCCGTTCAAAACGTAAAAAAAAAGATTCAAGTTTTTTTCCCCTTTTAAAAAATACAGGGATTTTTGGAAAGAATTTTAAGCATATCTGAACACAATTTTTTCTACAAGGAAATTTTCATGTTTTTTTTAAATAATTTTTTTCGACTAGGTAAGTAAATTTTTTACAAAAATTTGAAGAAATCTTTTCAAAACAAATTTTTCAAGATTTTTGAAAAATTTCACAAAAATTATGAAGAGAAGCTTCAATAGGTACACAAAATTATTCTGATTAAATATCATTTCGTAAAACATTTTTTTTTTCGAAGATTTTGAAAAAAAAAATATGCACAAGATACATACCACATACCTAAAAATTCTTCATTTCAAAAAGATTTCAAGAATTTTTTGCCTCAAATAGTTTCAGCAATTAAAAAAATTCTCCGGAGAACGTTTTAATGAAAAATGTCAATTTTCACCAGGAATGTTTATGGAAACAAATTTTTTCCATTTTTTTTTTTTTTTTTTTTTTTAAATGGGAAAGGATTTTTTTTTAAATTTTTTTTTAAGTTATTCGAGAATTATTCCCACCATTTCAAACAGGAATTTTCAAAAAGAAATTGACGAAACTTTTCAATATAATGTTTCAAGATTTTTGAAGAATTTTCCAAAATCAATAAAAAAATTATTCTGATTAAATATCATTTTGTGAAACTTTTTGGGAGGAGGGGGAGGTTTTTAAAGTAATTTTTAGCACAAAATAAGTACTTAAAAAAATTTACGAATTTTTTGTCTTGAATAGTTTTATTCTGAAATAGGTAAGCTTTTTTTCAGGAGTTTAGATGAAAAATTTTAATTTTCATCAGGAATATGGAAACAATTTTTGAATTTTTTTAATAGGAAAAAATTTTCCAAAAGAAACTTTTTAGATATTTGAGAAATATTCCCAACATTTCAAAAGGAACTTATAAAAAAAAATTTAAAAATTTGGCAAAAACAAAATTTTAGACTTTTTTAATTTCGTTTTTAGAAAATTCTGAAGAACATTTCCTAGAATTTTTGATAGAGTTTTAAGTAGAAAGCTGTTCTCACGAATAAAATTTCTTCGATAAGAGAATTTTTGTGCAAAAATTTCAGTCCTTCTGGGAATCCTTTTTCAAAATAATTTTTTCCAATTAAAAAATTGAAGAAACTTTTTAAAAGAAATTTCAAGGAAAAATATGAGAAAGAGATGTATAAATTAAAAAAAAAAATTAAAAAAAAAAAAATATGTACTTGAAAAATACATTTTTTCAACGAGGAAAATTTTTAAAAACGATTTTTTAAGAATTGTACGCAAGCAGTTTTTCAATTTATTACTATTTTTTCAAAATAAATTAATTCTGAGATGAGATTTTTTCAAGAGAATTTTTCAGTAAAAAAAAAATCAATTCTCAATAAAAATCTTGTATGGAGAATTTATTGGAGAACATTATGTTCAGCCAATTTTTGATGGAGAAATTGGGGAAAATTTGACGAATCCATTTTAGAAGAAATTTTTTAAGAGTTTTGGAAAATTTTCAACAAAAAAAGAATTGAAAAGGGAAATTTTCAACAAAAAAAAATCTGAAGAAAACGAAAAAAATTATTTCAATAAATTTTTTATAAGTAATTTAAATCTTTCAAAAAAGAAGTTGGAAATTATTTACTTAGAGTGTTCTTTGGGATTTTTCAAAAAAATTCCAGGTAGATGGTATACTGAAATTTTTTTATTTATTTATATTATTTTTAAAATAATTTATTATGCAAATTAGATTTTTTCTTGGACAATTTTTCATTGAGAAAATTTCAATTCTCATCAGGAATTTTTTGGAGAAAACTTTGATAAAAATAATTTTCCCAACAAAACTTTCAACAACAAAAAAAATGATAGGTATGAATTTTCTTCCAAAAAAACTTTTTTTTAAAAAAACTGATATTTTTCCTAGATTTTGAAGTAAGTTTTTTTCTAATTCAAGAATTTTTAAACATACTTACCTCAAAGCAAGCTAAATTTTCAAAAAACATTTCAAGCATTTTCAAACACATTTTTCTGAGATTTTTTAATGAAAAAGTTTTTCAATGCGAAAATTGAAATTTTTAAAATAAAAAATAAAAATACTTTTGAAACAAAATTTTCTTAAAAATTTTTTTCTAAAAAAAAGTTTTTAAAAATTTTGTTTTTCAAGAATTTTTTCAGAGAATTTTGCTCAAAATAGCTGACTATTCATATCAGAAATATGTATAAATCTGCAAAATATTTTGTTCGATTTTAAGCTTCAGATATCATCAATATGAGACGAGCAGAGCACTTTTTTCAACGAATGTCTTTCTCGAGCTAATGAAATTCTAATATGGTGTGTCATCGCCTCATCGATTTGGAGTTGGCAAACCATACAGATCAATAAACTACGTAGAAATATCTGAATAATTCAAACCTAGGTAATCATACCTTTTCTTGGCGGCAGTGACACCGACGCGGAAAATTGCCTCCATTGAGTGGATATCTGTTTCGCCTGCAACACAGTTAAAAAAAAAAACCACGATAAAATATCGAAATGAAAATATAATTAAAAATAAATCCTTATTTAAGATTCTAAATACTACGATAAAATTGCAAATTAAAAATTCAATCCGTTTGAAAAAGCATTTCCCTTCGAACAGTAGGGTATTTTTTTTAGCTTGTTTCCCAAATCAAATTAATATCTTCGTCGAATATTTAAAAAGGGTATTACAACTTGACGAAAATTCAGTCGCAGTTTCCAGTTACCAATCGAGCGTAGTAAATTAGTTTTAAAGTTTCCAACACGCATTAAATACTCAGTTTATACCCATTCGAGGTTGGGGAGGGGTGCAAACCTCACGAAGGGGGGCAGAACCGAGGCAATTGATTGAACTATACGAGTAATTATGTATCAGAACGCGACGACGACGCGACAAGTCCGGGCACATGGACGGGAGCTTTTTCGTTATTGGGTGAAATTTCTCGCGTAATTACGCCAAAGTTGTGAAGTACAAGTATACGCGAGAAAGAATGAGTCGATGAAGTCGACGGAGGGGGCGGGGACGGGTATATTCAACGTATTGTGTACCACGCTCCGCTCCGGTCCGCTTTCAATGAGCGTATGCAATTTCCAACTAAAACTATCTCATATTTTATAATTATCTAGGGTTTAGAACGCCGAGCACGAACCCGTGTTCCAAGTATTGCATAAACAAAACACCGCAGGCGGCGTCGCGTCGCCCAGCCCGTCGCCGTTCCTCCGGTTCCTCTATACTTTTGCGCTTCTTTTCAACGTATTTTAACCCTTATTGTTTTGGAAAAGCTGAACCTCGAAACTGAAATGTATTATCAACGGTAATGTGATACTAAATGCGTGCGGTTTTCTTAATTTTCTCGATACCTCATTTTTTACACTTCTGCGATGTACATGCCACGCGAATAAGGCCGCAGTAAAGAAAATTACCTACGTCGTAAGCGATAGATTAATTAATAAAATGAGCTCGCGAGATTAGCTATAGGTACCTAAAACGATTTTTGCCTTATTTAAAATCGTATTTTAGCGAGTATATTAGCTCGCGACGAGTTATGTGCTAAATTGAGAAAATATTCGTATTTTTTTACGACCTACGTTATACTCGTATACAGGGTGTTTTGATAATAGCTTAGCTCCTGCCGTCCCCCGCTATGCAATATTATGTACCAAGGACGTTTTATTCGGCGACGAAGAAAATCAAAACAAGACGAATGGAGGCTTCTATCTGGAAAGTTATTTCGTATCTTATTTTAGCATCCCCCTTCCCCAATTCATCTTCCAATTCCCTTTGCGCCAAAATACATGGTTATTGATTTGTTTTACCCTAATCTAATTTTTTGGAAAATTTTATATCTTGTGATTTATCTTCTGAACAAAAATTATTCTTATGAACATTTTATTTTTCATTGTTCGCCTTCCTGATTTTTTTTCTTTATTGTATGACCTAATTTTTTTTTTTTTTGGGGGGGGGGAGGAGTTCCCTGACGGATCTTCTAATTTTTCACTGATTCGCCTTCAGTGCTCAAATTGATTTTACTTTGATATTAATGACAATAATGAGAATGACTAATAAATCAAAAAAATGACAAATTATTAAAGGAGTTTTTTTTGTTTATGAATCCTTCATTTTGGAAAATTATTGTATCCTAACCACACTTTCGATGGGGCCCTTTGGACATGCAGTAATAAAAGAAAAACACCATTTTCAATTTTTCAAAAATAGAAAATTTTTCATAATTTTATTTTTGAGAAAACAATTTTTAATAGGTAGGTATGTATTTAAAAAAAATAAATAAAATAAAAAACTTCTTCAATTTTTTTAATGTTTCTTGAATGAAAGTTTGAAAAAAATTCAAGTTTTTTCAAACTTTTTTTATGATTAAATTTTTTTTAATTTTTTGATAAAATTTTTCAGAAATAAAATTTTTTATTCATTTCTTTTTCAATTTTTACAATATAAAAGAATTTTTAAATATCTTTTAAATTAATTTTTCTATCTATGTTCCCGATTTTTTTAAATTTCTCTAAAATGAAAAAAATTCTCAATTTTTTAAAACTAAGTGATTTTTATTTATTTTTTCGTAAGTAGAAAATTTTCCCAATTTTTGATGAAATTTTTCGGAAATGAAAAACTCAGACGCTGGTCTGTAGTCTGACTAGAGGGTTTTGGAAAATTTCTATTTTCCCTCCGATTTTATAAAACTTTCTCATAATTTTCATCGTAGTATTCCATTCCAGTCAACTCTAAAGAAATCGTCAGCAAATTAACCCTCTCGGTCAGACTACAGACCAGACTACCGAATAAAAAATATTTTTGGAAAAATCTTGTGGGCTGCGACAGGTGAAATTTTCCAAAACCCTCTCGCCAGACTACGGACCGGACTCTATTGAATAAAAAACATTCTAAGAAAAAGTTTTGTGGGTTGCATAGTTTTTCTGCAAACGGGGCATTAAGCAAAAATCGTGTTTTTCTTCAATTTTGACACTTGAAATTTTCATTTTCCAAAAAATCTATCAATATTTTCTGCAAAATGACACTATCAAAGTGTAAAATGAAAATAATTTTCTTTTTTTGAAAACTCCATGCATTTTATTTTTTACAAATCAATTTTTTTTTTTTTTTTTTTGTAAAAAAAAGCAAGATGAATTTAGTTTCCTATTTTTCTTCAAAACTACATAGATGAAAAATCAAAATGGCGTCATACATAGGTCTTAGAAAATTCCGCTTGTCAACGCTAGGCTTTCAACAAAAAAAAAAATGTTATGCCCCTCCCCCCACAAGTAATTTTTTCAATTTCTTTTTCAATTTTCTCAAAATAAAAGAATTTTTGAACTTTTTTGAAATTAACTTTTTTATCGATGCTCCCGAAATAATTTTTTTTTCAATTTTTCTAAAATGAAAAAATGTCTCAAATTTTTAAAATCAACTTTTATTTGTTTTTTCACAAGTACCTAAGTAGAAAAATTTCCTAATTTTTTTATGAAATTTTTCTGAAAAATATTATTTTTAAAATCATTTTTTTTCTAATTTTTTTGATTTTTTTTCAGTTGTATCAAAAGAAAAAATTTTCCAAACTTTTTAAAAATTGATTTAAATCAGTTTCCGTTCAAAATTTTTTTTTGTAAATTTTTCTAAAAAATGATTTTTTTTTTATTTTTTGAAATTAATTTTTATTCATTTTTTTCGAAGTAGAAAAATTTTTCAATTTTTGATGAATGTTTTCTAAAATAAAAAAATGCTATTTTAAAATTTTTTTCTTCAATTTTTCTGATTTTTTTTTCAATTTTCTCAAAATAAAAGAATTTTTAAACTTTTTGGAAATTAACTTTTTTATCGATGTTCCCGAAATAATTTTTATTCAATTTTTCTAAATGAAAAAATGTCTCAAATTTTTAAAATCAATTTTTATTTATTTTTCACAAATACCTACGGTAAGTAGAAAAATTTCCTAATTTTTTTATGAAATTTTTCTGAAAAAATACTAGGTATTTTTTAAAATCTTTTTTTTCAATTTTTTTTTATTTTTTCTCAATTGTATCGAAAGAAAAAATTTTCCAAACTTTTTTAAAATTGATTTTTTCATCAGTTTTCGTTCGAATTTTTTTTTGAATTTTTCTAAAAAATGATTTTTTAATTTTTTGAAATTTATTTCAATTAATTTTTTCTGAAGTAGGTAGAAAAATTTCCTAATTTTTGGTGAAATTTTTCTAAAATAAAAAATTCTATTTTAAAATAATTTTATTCAATTTTTCTGAACTTTTTTCAATTTTTACAAAATAAAAGAATTTTTAAACTTTTTTGAAATTAAGTTTTTTTATCAATATTTTCGAAATATATTTTTTTTTCAATTTGAAAAATTTTCTCAACTTTTGTAAATTGTTTTTTTGTTTATTTTTTTCTGAAATAGGAAAATGAAATATTTTTTGTAAAGTATATAGGGCCCATCCCGTTTCCAAAAATCATCCTATCTCTGTACCTAAGGCTCTAATTGAAAAATTTGCCAAATAAAAGTTCTATATTGTGGTCCTTGGAATTATTTTGTTCATCACAAAAATTCTGATTGGACCACTCCCTCCCTTCCAATATTGCATTATACTTTTCGGTACACATAGAATAATTCTTCATTTCAAGTACGTGAGTTTTATACGTACATATAAATAATACAAATTTGGAGGGGAAGGATCATGGAAGAATTGATCCAATCAACATTTTTGCAATTTGACTTTTTTTTCCTAATTCATTTTAGAATTTTTGAAAGAATCGCGTTAAAAAAAAAAAAAAAAAAAATAGAATTGTAGTGAGTTTTATGTAACATTAACGTAATGACTCTTGAATTCAACTAATAGGCAATATTTCTAGCACGAGAAGAACTTCGAACCAAGATTCGAGACGATAGGAAAGAAAAAGAAACTTCGATACAACTCGGATCAAACCGTCGATTATAAAACTACCTTATCCCAAGTTTCGAAAACTCGAAATAATTTTTCTACGTCTCAGCAAAGCAAACTATACCCTTCGAAAGAACAAATTGAAAACACGACATAAACAAGTAGATATACGAAATTCGCTGGGAAAAAAATTACATAATAACAAAAAAGTTATCCACTAGCTCTCTCAATCACCCTGTTTATCACACCGTCAACAAAAAAACATCCTGATACATCTATTACACCGATTACTTCGTCTTGTTCCGTAAAAAAAGGAAAAATCTGACACACCGATAGAAAATTTGGTCCACAACACAAAACCTAGCTCTGCTCGTAGTTGGAAACAGCTTCCCCTGCCATCGGTGCTCTCTTCTCGACCCATATTGTATATACCTTACGTTTATGGTGGCTTAACGTTTATACGAACCGCACAAAAAAGAGACCTAGTTACCGACGAGCTCATTTCCTGACGTCGGTCGTCGTCGTCGTCGTATTCACGTCACACAAAAAAGTTCGCGCGACTTTTAAGCTCGCCGCTTATAGTCGAGCTTTTCCGTGTAGAAAAAAATCCAACCGTGTGACATTTAACAGGCAGCGATAGAAATTACATTTTACCGTGATTTTACTCGTTTTATGGGAACATTGCGAATCGTCGACGTCGAGCCCTGCCGGGTCGTTTTTTTTTTTTGAACCCAAATCTGATAAGAAAGATGATTTTCATTTCGTTATCGACGTATGACGTTTTTGAACATCTCACTATACAACTCTCGAATACTCATGTCTATGAGATAATGACTGTATAACATTACGACGCGCACTATTTGCGTTTTCGTATCATTTTCTCAAATTGTATGTACGAGTAACTTACGATACGTACAATCTCGTCGTACCCTAATTTATTTTATCTTCGTACATCTCTCTGCTTATATCATTTTTTGCGAGCGCACATTTCCGACCTAATGGTTCCCTGAATGTGTACGTGTGTTCTGGTATTTTCTTATTTGTACGTGAAATTCGCCTGAAGCTGGCACTTGGAGTAATTTTTTCCATTGAAATCACTACATTTCGAGAGCAAAAGCAAAAACATGAAAGAAAAAGGAATTATTGGGAGGTGTCAGGAAATGTAGGAGTATTTTCCCATTAATCTATAGAATATAAATTAAAAGTCGTAAATTTAATTACGAATAAGGAATTTTTTTTGAAAATTTTCCAGTTTGAAAGAAAATCCAAAATCGGTTTGCAAAAAAATTGAAAAAAATTAGCTATTTTCAAAAAAAAAAAAAAAAAAAAAAACATTTTTATTTTTATGATTCAAACAGAATTGGGAAAAATTGTTTTTCGACGAAATTCGAAAATTAATTATGAAAAAGAATTTCACAAAATATGATACTAGACAAAATTTTAAAAATTTTCCATTTTAAATAAAATTTGAAAAAATTGTTTCTTGAATGAATTTAAAAGAAATACTTAATTTATTAAAAAAATTGATATCGAAAAAAATTATCTGTTTTAAATAAAATTAAAAAAAATTAAGTTTCCAGGCAAAATTCGAAAAAATAAGTTATTAAAAAAACTTCATAAAACATTTACAAAAAAATTGAAAATTCGTTATGAAATAATTTTTTAAAAAATCTCAACAAAATTTTGAACAAATGTATTAAAATAAAATTCTAATACTTCAAACAAAATTCGAAAATAAAAAAATTGTTTTTGCCAAAGTTGAAAAGAATCGAGTCCAAACGAAATTAGGGAAGAAAATTGGTTTCGACATTATTTCAAACAAAAAAAATTTAATCATGATTGTTTTGAAAAATTTGCGAAAATTTTGATGTCATTTTAAAAATGGAAAAAAATTGCTTCAGAATTAAAAAATTGTTTAATCAATCGTGAACAAATACTTTGAAAAACTTAGTATAAAGACTTTGAACAATATTATTTTCTAAAAAAGTCAAAAAGAAATTTAGAGAATTTTCATTATGAACTGAATTTGATGAATTAGTTATTTTTGAACAGAACTTCAAAGAGTTACAAAACTAAAAAAATTTCTTAGAACGTGTTCATACAAAAAAAAAAAATTGAAAAGATAAGAAATATTTTTTTAGTTATTTGAAAAAATAAATAAATGAAAATTTGAGCTTGAACCAAATTTAGAAAAAATGATAGGTAATTGAATTAAAATTTAAAAAAATTTATTTTCGTCCAAATTAAAAAAAATCAACTAAATTAATAAAGCACAGTAAAAACTGTTCTCAAACATACCCGAATAAAAGGTTTTCAGATCGGACACAAAATTTTTTTTTTTAATTACTTTGAACAAAATTCTGAATCTTTTTTATTAAGTATTATTTAATCTTCAAGACAGAGGTATTTAATTTATGAAGAAAAAAAATTGTTTCAAAAATAATTGGTTTTTTGATAAATCAATGAAAGAAAAATTGAAAAACAAAGTTTGAACAATTCCAAAAAAAAAAAAAAAATCGTTAAAAATGTCTGAAAATTCGCATAAATGTCAAAAATTATTATTTATTATTTTTTTTATTTTATTTTTTAAGACTTTTCTACAAAAAATTGAAAGATCAATAATTTTGTAATATTAATTTGAACGAAGATATGAAAAAAATTATGATCATTTCGACTAAAATTTTCAATGATGGTTTTCAATTGAATGAACAAAAAAAATCTTGAACAAAGCACCAAAAACATAGGTAATGATGATCTTAAACAAAAATAGAAAAGAAAAAATTTCAACAAAATTTTTTTCAAAAATGATTTCAGATGAAATTTGAAGAAATTGTTTTCCAAAAATATGAACAAAATTTTTTAAGTAATTCGGAAAATTTTGATTTTTAACAAAATTTAGAAAAAATATTTGTTTCTGAACAAGATTTCATCTCAAAAAAATTTAAAAAACAATCAATATTCAAAGTGCAGAATTTAAAATATTTTTTCATCGAAACTTTGAAAAAAATAAGCTCAAATAATTTTGAAGTAATTTAAATAATTTTGAAGTAAAATTTAAAAAATTTTGAGAAAATATGTTTTAACAATAAGTACCGAATTAAATGAAAAAATCAGTTTGAACAAAATCTTTTAAAAAGTATAAAAATAAGTAAACTTATGTTTCTTAACAAAAATTGAAAAAATCAATACTTGGGTAGATAAGTATTTATTTTTTTTTAGAAATTAAAAAAAAATCTTTTCGACACAAAAAATATCCAGAAAAAATTGAAGAAATTGTTGTTTTCTGAAAACTTTCATTTTTGTCAAATATATTTTTAAAAGTTGCTTCAAAAATATTTTTTGATTTTTGAAAAAACAAACAGATGTGAACAAAATTTTAACGTTGAATTTTCTTAAAAATCAATAACATATGAACAAAAATGAGAGAAAAAATGAAAATTTTGATTTTGAACAAGATTTGAAAAAGGTTGTTTTTGAACAAAATTTTACAAAGTTGCAACAGAACATTTTTCTATGTACCATTGTACCTATTTGTTTTTCAACAAAATTTGAAAAAAAATCAATTTAAATTTTTTTTACCCATGTAAGAAAAAAAAACTTTTTTGATATAAAATTTTGAAAAATCAATTACCTATGAATAAAATTTTAAAAAATTTGGGTTCAAACAAAATTTTAAAAAATTGTGTCCAAATGAAATTTTAAACATTCTACTGAATAAAAAAAGGTCAATATTAGACAAAATAATGTTCAAGAAAATTAAAAAAAAAAATCGAATTAAAAACAAAATTTTGAAACCATTTTTTCGAATTTCGATACAATTTGAAAGTTGCTTCAAAAATATTGTTTTTAAACATATCTCGACAATAATTAATTTTTTCTCCAACGAGACCATTTCATTAAACATTTTTCAAATTTTTCAATTCCGAAAAATGCTTCCACCCCATAGCACAATTTGTACTCCATTAAACGTTAAAATGGGCTCCAAAATGAGAAAATGTCTATTTGGAAAGAAATGCTGCCGAATTCTGAAAATACAGGTAGTAAAAAAAACCACCAACAAATGGCACGTAACACTCGCACGAGAATGGGGAAGAATCGCATTAAAACAAGAAGGGCTTTTACGCAACCTACTTCTAAACAACTTGGCAAATTGCACCATATCTCACGGCAGTGGAACCTCCCCGATCCTCCCATCATCAACACACGAGAGATCAAAATAGGCACATCCTTTTCATTGGAATACGTATCAGACCGCGAGCAAGAGCGCCTTAAAAGTCGACTAATACAACCACATAAGCACACACAGACTGACGTTGGCACGTCGTAAAATAAAACGATGCAACAACCAAACCGTAGCGTATATTTCACTATGTAAATGTACTAATACCATCCTATCGTATGTATTTGCGTTTTGCAGAAATATTCGATCGAATTCGACGTATTCCATCGGATGCTGACATGGGCGAGGAATATGACGTGAAATGAAGCCATTATGCGTGCTCATTTGCATCTTTTCAGTTAGCCTGGTCAGTTATGCGGCTCCATCGCAGAACAGTTTATATTACGTCGTCAGCGAAGAGTTGCAGTTTTACGAGACCGAAGTCAACAACGAAGAAGGTATGCCTGAGACTAGTAGGTTTTCCAAACCCCAGTTTAAAAATAATGCATCCGTTCAAAATACGAATAAATTATCCTTCGAGATGCCACTTTGCTCGACATAAGACGTCATATCGTCATTGAACGAAGGGGGCCCGCAAATTAAAACTTTATAATTGAGATTACTCGACGAGTGCTGCGACACCTCGTTAAAAATACGATCTTTCGAAATTCTACCGAATTGTATGTTTTCATCGTGTTTAATCCCAGAATTCCCAGATATGGCAGTTTCTTCGCCTGAAACGTATATTTGAGACGTGAAATTCCAAAATTTACCAAACTGACGTATTTCATCTCTGAAATAAGTATCTTTGACGGTTCTACAGATGAAAAGTAATCTCATTGTAGTCTCGTCTGTCTCGTCCAGTAAGATAGATTTGACAATGGCGTAAATGGGAGCGATACCGGTCCCGGCGCAGATAAAAAGATACGCCGAATTAGGCCGATGGTGGAAGTCTCCGTAAGCTCCTCTCATGTACATAATTTGATTTATGCTCAATTGCGAAATATACGCGGACATGGCGCCATCTTTATACAATTTTATTAAAAATTTCACCCCGCAGTTGGGCTCGTATCGGGCTAAGGAAATCGGCGTATAACTTCGAGAGATACTTTTCTTGCCGGTATCCTTATCGGGTTTCGAATTTATTAGTACGAAATGCTGCCCCGCATCGTAGCGTAAAATACCTTCGATTTCGTTCACCTCTGCAGGCCGCTCGTCGTCGTCTCCTCCCATATTAGGTGCTTTTTGTTCTTCCAGAGATACGAGCGGAATAAAGGTGTAAATGTTTGTGTTCTCGGTTACCGCCTCGATTTGCAGTAATTTATACGGTTTGTATTTTAAAACCGATAATAGATCGGTTCGTAGCTTCTTCGTAGGTACGTTCGGTGTCTTACTAACCTTCCATGTCGAGAGTAGTTGTTCGTAGACGTCGAAAACACACGGGGTACATCCAGAACCGCAGCAATCCGCGTCCGATGGTTTTTCCGGTGGTTCCATGTAGTCTTGGGTGGAGCTATGTACGCGAGTTTAGCCAGATTTACGACGAGGTGGCGGTAGTTTTATCTTGTTTACGTCGAAGTCTAAATACCAACCGTACCTGAAATCAAAAATTTATTCGTTATTCAAACTGATCAAAATAGTTTAGAAAATTATCCATTTCAAAAAAGTAAAAATTATCACCCTACAGCTGTAAGTAAAATTACCACATCAGAATATAATGACAAAAATAAATAATTGAATAAATAAAATAACCAAGTCTTAAAAGCTTTAAAATTATGAAAAAAATCTAGAATCTAGATAGGTGAAAAAATTGCAAAATTTTACTTCTAAGAAAAATCAGAATTCAAAAAAATTATTACACAAGTAATCAATAATCATTTCTGTAGTTTTTTTTTCAAAAATTAATGGGTTTTGTTCCAGAAATAAAGTAAAAAAAAAATGATTTTTGTAATTTTTTCTGAGGATTTTCAAATCCCCTCCGCCCAAAAAAACAAGAGAATGTTTTGAAATACATAAATTATTTTTTATACCTACTTTGAATTTTTTGTAGGGTTTTCGAATGATTTCCTGATATTATTTTTAAAATTTCAACATTGTTTAAAAAATTCTTGAATTTTTTAAAAATAATTTTCGAAACCTTTCTCAAAAAAAGAAGATTTTTTTGTAGGTAATAAAATTTTTTGCAGAAAATTAGAAATAATAAAATTTCGTGACGAAAATTTTTAAAATCAAATTTTAAGCTTTTTGAAAGGATTCTAGAATTCTTTTTCTTAATAGAAAGTTTTTCCTCGATGAATTCCAATTACAAAAAAATATTTTACGAACATTCTTTGAAACAATTTTTGTTTTAAATCAAAGGAATTTCCTGTAATTTTTTTGAAATCTTTTTTGGCAAGATTTTTTGAAATTTCATCAACAAAAATTTCTAAAAAAAATCAATCCATTAATTTTTTCCGATTTTTGATTTCATTTATTTATTTTTTATTTCTGGGAAGTTCTTCCCCAGAAAATGTTTTTAAAACCCAAAAATATTTTCAAACATTATATGATTTTTTTTCAGGAAAACGTTATCAATGTGATTTTTACAATTTGAAAAAAAAAATCATGCAATTTTTTTCGTTTTTGATTAATTATTTGTCTAAAAAAATTTCTAAAAAGATTTCTCAACATTTTTAAAAAAATGATTTTAAAATTTTTTCAAAATTAATTACTTAGTTTTAATGTTTTTTTTTCTTCAAAAAAAAAAAGATTCTAGATTTTTTGCAATTTTTTAAATGATTTTCGAATCTCTCTGAAAAAAATCAAGAGAATTTTTCACAACAAAATATGTTGAATTTTCTTTGATAAACTACTGATTTTTCAAGGAAAATTTCCTAGTATTTTTTTTATTTCCAGATTTTTTTTTCAAATAAAGTTCTTCCTCAGTGAATTTATTTACCAAAGAATATTTTTCATAAATTCTTAAAAAGAATTTTCATTTTTTTTTTATATTATTTTTTTTTAATATTTTCAATTGATATATTTTTTTTAATCTAATTTTTTGTGACGTTCTTTTAAACTTTAAAGAGAACATTTTAAACCGAAAAATATTTTTCAAACATTTCATGTTTTTTTTGTTTAGAAATTTTTTTTCAATAATATGATAAATTACCAACTAAAAAATATTTAATTACAACAATTTTTGGAAAGAATTTTCGTATTTTTCTCACAGAAAAAATTAATGAAATAAAATAAAAAGAAATTTTTAGCAAAATCATATTTTATATAGAATTTTTGAATTCTATTTCTTTTTCTACAAAAATTTCTGAAATATTTTCTGTTTCCGAATTTTTTCCGGATTTTTTTACATCTAATAATCTTCAATTCACTCATTTTTGCAAATTTCTTTGCACAACCATTTTTTGTACTTCCCAGAAAATTATTTTCAAATTTTTTAACAATTTTAAGAAAACATTAAACAACATTTTGTAATTCATTGAAGAAACTTTAGAATTTAAAAAAAACTGAACAGCTTTTTGTGAATTTATATTCTTTATGAATTTTTTTGTACTTTTAAGAATAATTTCTTTTTGAACAATTTTCTTTTCCAGAATTTTTTTTGGACATTCGTGTAAAAAAAAATATTCAAATCTTTCTCAAAAAAAAAAAAAAAAAAAATGCAAGAATTTTTTATAACAAAATAGGTATTTATTATCATTTTTTTGGCAAAATTTTTGAATTTTTTTCAAAAAAATGTTTAAAACTTTTTTCCAATTTTTTTCCCACAGAATTTTTTCTTATCAACATTCTTTTTTCAAACACGGTTTTTTTCAACATTTTTTTCATTCCTTTTTTGAACGTATTTCCGAATTCTTTTCAGAAAAATTTTCAATAGCTGCTTGCGAATTTCTTACAATTTTTTACATACCTAGATATTCACCAAAAAATACTTATTAAACATTTTTCGCCAGCACTTTTTATTGAACAATTCCACTTTGTAATTTTTTAAAAGTATTGTTTCACGAAAATTTTTCGAATTTTTCCTTTTTGCAAATTTTTTCCAAGAAAATTTTTCGAATTTTTCAAAAATTAATAAATTATTTATTAATGAAATTTTTGATTTTTTTTTCAAAATGTCTTTTTTAAAGGAATTTTTTGAAAACAAAAAAACTTTTTTCAGTTTTTGATAGGATTTTGGAATTTATTATAGGTGAAAAATTGATCAACATTCTTATATAGCCAATTGAGAAAAACATGTTTTGAAAAAAAAATTCTCTAGAATGTTTAAATTTTAGTTAAAAAAAAAATAAATAAATAAAACACTTCACCTAATGAACATTTTAAAAACCTGCAGAAATTATTGTTCCTGTCCCAATAATCATCTTTGATTTGAAATTAGGTATACGATGAAAACTTGATTTTTACAATTTAAGTACCTATAATATTAGATAAAATTCTTTTTTTTTTTTTTTTTTTTTTTTTATACGAAAATTGAAAAAAAATCGAACCAATTTTCTTTCACTCTTTACAATTCGTCAAGCTCACTCTAACACATCCCAAATTTCTCATACAACTAATTAAAATCATAAATCTCATTTTCAATTACGAGTATCTTCGATCGTATTATATCAATCCTTTCTAAAACCGATCAAAATAAACATCTTTACGGAAATGAAAAACATTGCAACAGCTCCAATGGAGGCTAACTCGAACACATAATGCGTCGCAAATTTCCATCTAAAACGAATATTTATGGTAAAAGTTATTTCAGATGGCTGCTCTTACGCTTATTTGATAGTAACAAGTTTCGAGTAGGTATTAAGTTCGTTGCTGCTGGAACGACAGCGCAGCGTTAATATCGACTTAGTATATTTTGAAAGACATTTTAAATAAAACTTGGCCAAGTTTTGGGCACACAAAACAGCAGAAATCAATCAAAAAGTTTTACGTTGTTTTTTGCAAAACATATTAGAACGGTTTAACGTCTTACTTGTGACTTTCGAGCAATGGCTGGGTGTATTCCTCCTTAGGACCTGTTGTGTAGCGATGAGCGAAACGTTGCAAGTCATGTGGGGTGATATTTTCAACGGTTTGATACTTGGAGTAGAATTTTTCGCTTATTGGTTGAACTGCGGGAAAGGAAAAAAATGATATTAGAAGTGTTACAGGTATTATTTCTAATAAAATAAAACTAGGAAATTTCAGCGATGAGGATTATAACTCGACAAAGAACGTGCAATAGCTAAAATACGTATCGAATTTGAAAACTTGAAAATAATGAGAATTTTGGAATACAATCGTATCATCCTTTATCCACGTATGAAGAGCAAGGCTACGTGCGGTTTAGAATTCTAGGTGAAAATACACAACGAATCGAACTCATTAAATATGCCGATAACGTACCACATGTGTGCGGATATGCAGCCGGTATTAATGATTTCCCCACAGCTGATGTTATTTTCACCGAAAGACGGAACTGTTTTCTTTTCTTGATCGCCGTTTTCCCCGTTTCGCCGGAATTTAGCTCTGTAGACATTTTGAGAAACACAATGAACGATTAGACGAGTTAATAAATGGAAAACTATAACGATATCGTGCCTTGTATCGCGAGGTACAATTTTCATCTAGGTAACAAAAGTTCGTTTTTTTTCCTTTCAGAAGGCGACTACGTCGGTAAACCTTGTAACCACACATGCGATGAGACTTTATTAAACGTTAAATGCGACACAACAAGTAAAACGTGCCAATGCTTGGATGATTACCCGGTTAAATTAACGAAAAAAAATGCCGGCTGTGCGAAACGTAAGTTGGACGGTAGGGAACTGAATTTAAACTTAAGGTAATTAAATCGTTACTAATTTTTATCTGTTTTTAGCTTCTTCGCTCGGAGACCAGTGTATGTACAGCGAATCGTGCATGTATAGAGATCAATTTTCCACTTGCGTGCAAATAAACCATAACGCTTACTGTCAATGTATCGACGGTTATCATATCGTGCCTGAGCAAAAAACAACCAGAAAAGCATTCTGCTCGAAAGGTAAAAAGCACATCACCGCTTAATGATCGATGTTTGTAAACAGAAACACGTGATGGATATTTTTTCTAACGCTGATTCCAGATATTTTACAAATAGCCAAAGATCTTCCGGCTCTTTTCTTCGTCGTAGCAGGTGTGTTTGTATTCTCGACGGTGATATGTTTCGCGATGAAATTATTCGTCGGCAAATCGCAACGGTACGAGAATTCGACCATCACTACCAGACTTCTGTCTACTTCTGAAATAGGTACTACGAATTATTATTTTATAATTTACTAAAATCTTCGAAACCGTTATATTCACGCTGTTTTAGCTCAAGTAGCTAGATCATTCAGACAATCGAATCGTAATACGACACTGTCGAGAAGAGGTAGCCGAGGAGTAACCGTATCATCTTCCAGAGCAACTGCGGCTCGAGCAGCGGCCATTTTACTCGTATCTTGCCATATACCAACAAGGCATAACGATCCAGCAACTAGGAAATCATCAGGTACTAAATGAACGTTGAATTGTTTCGATAAAGATGAGGAAATGATGAACCGTTTCCCGATTGTAGATTCGCAAGTTGGCAGTGGTAGCGTTCTACTGTTACAAAACAGTATTCCAAATTCGCCCAAGTCGTTTAGCGCCAAACAATTCAAACGAGATTCCCAGCAGAAAATAGCGGCACGAAATCGATCTATTGTGAACCAAGCTTCGACGTCTTCTTTGGGATCGTTTAGCTCGCCGAAAAAGAATATCGTAAGTTGATTCGATGGTTTCGTATTTCGTCGGTTGAGAAGCGAATGATGAGTGGAAAATTGGCGGTTGAACCGTAGACTGGAGTTTGGCGGTTTCGAAAAGTACAGCTTGAACACGATTTTCGATCATATTTTGTTGATTTCGAATGATATTTTCGTCAGATGAGTCATTTGAAAGAATTCTTATCGGTGTTTTGGTTTCGAAATGGTTACAAAGTTTACACTGAGTTTGCCTTCGATATCGATAGTAACGCGGTATTTTGTTCGGAATTTCGATAGGAACCATTGAGATGGATTCTTTAATGCATAAAATACTTACTGCGATCAATTGATACACCATTATTTCAAATATTTAAACTAATTTTCGATTAGTTTAACGCGAATTGACACGAAAAAAACTGAAAAACTACCGCGAACACGAAAAGACGATAGAAAATGAACGAGTTCAGGAACGAACGATGCGATTGAAGAATCGTTAGTTTCATTTTCACAGATCAAAAAATCAAACACGTAATGTAATGAACGAAGAACGATTTTTACCATTCTTAAATAAATAGGTTCATTCCTAGTTTGTCATAACTTTGTTTTTTTAATTTTTTAATTTTTATTTCCAACATCGTTCCTAAAGTAAGAAATTTGATGAAGTGAGTGGGATAATGCAAGGTGATTAATTATAATTAAACACCTAGATGAGCTTGGTAATCCGATTATGAATGATTAACTGCAAAATTAGATCTTTTAAAAAATAATTTCTCTTTGTTTTCGATAAAAATTAAAATCAAACCGATCAAACGAGAAAATTACGTGTCAAATTTTTATTAATTTCAATTTCTTTCAAGGATTAATTCAACGATCGGCTATTTTTACGGAGAGCCCTTGCTATTTCATTTGCTCACCTTGAATTTTTTACCAAGTCCAGTGGTACATAAAATAATACTTTATATTGATTTGGGAGAAAGGGAGGGGTCCAATCGCAATTTTTGTAATAACCAAAAGTATTAGTGGAACTTCAAGCAACAACTTTTGTTTGAAAACTTTTTCGATTGAGCCCCTCTCTCTCCACTTATTTTGCATAACACTCCCAAAATACCAATTAAAAATTGAAGGGGGAAGGGGAAAGGGTCCAATTGAAAAATTTGTGTAACAAAGTTGTAGCTCAAAATTTTAGGAAAAATTTTGGCCATGACAAAAATCTCGATTGGACCCCTCCCTCTCCTCCAATTTTGGATAATCCAACTCATTCAAATACATCATTAAAAACAGGGGGAGGTAAGAGGCCCGATTGAAAAAATTTTCAAACAAAAGTAGTAACTTGAAGTACTAGGAATAATTTTGGTCATAACAAACATTTCAATCGGACCCCTCCTTCCCCACCAATTTTGAGTAATATAACTTATTCACACTTATTCAAAATACATTATTAAAAACTGTGGGGAGGTAAGGGGCCCAATTTAAAAAAAATTCAAACAAAAGTAGTAGCTTGAAGTTTTACAAATACTTTTAGTGATTACAAAAATTTTGATTGGACCCTTCCCTCTCTTCCAATTTTGAGTATAAAGTATTTATGTAGCACTGGACTTGGTAAAAAATTCAAGTTGAGCAAATGAAACAGCAAAGGCTCTCCGTAAAAATAGGCTGATCGTTCATAAACACACGACGTAATACTCTATTCAACTGATCATCGCCAAAGGCGAACTTTGTATCAATAATCGTTGAATTAAATTAATTCATTACTAATATTGTCTTATCAAAGAGTTGTCAATACTGTTTTGTTCTCTACCTTTCCTTTCTCTTTTTCGAATTACTCATAAAAATTCGGTCAACTACTACGAAATAGATTACGATTTGACACGTAACTTCAATTACAAATTCTTGATAGCTTCGATGACGTATTCTTCGACGAATCGAGTGAAATCATCGCTCACCTTGATTGCATTTTACGTAATTACTTTCGCATTATTGCTAACATTTCGATGAATTATTGATTCGAAATTGTAATTTTCATGTTCCAGAGGAAACTTCCGCATAGCAGTTCGTTGAATAATTTAAACGACGATAGCAATTTGCGTCTCGGTATCGATAAACCGAATTACTCTTTGGGCGACGAACTCAATGAACCCAATACTCAAAATTTAGGATAAGTTTTCATTTTATGAATGTAAATACTGTAAAACGAATAAAAATTTATGCGTGTGACCTACATATTTCTTTCAAAATATACCAAAATAAAACACTCAGAGTCGGTAAAACTGAAGATTTATTTAACTATTACATGTCGTTTGAATTTTTTTTTTTATTATTGAATACGAGTGAATCCCGAGAGCGAAAAAGAAAAAATGAACGAAACAAAAAAACACGTATGAAAAAATTGGAATACAAAGTTTTTAAAAAAAATAATAGGAATGACTAAATAAGTTTTAAACACAAACGTAACAACACGCCTATCGACTAGCAAACTGAACTGTACAAATTTTAAACAAATCAGTAATAAGAAGAGTAGGAATAAATACATACAATGCTTCGGATGTTAACAAAATGGAGAGGATTCACTTAGGATAAAAGCGAGCAGATTAATCGACTTCTTCGATGGTTGGGCCGGCGGATCCGCCACCGTTAGGAGCAGCGCCTCCGGCACCTGGGAAACCACCAGCTCCGGGGAAACCGCCTGGCATACCGGTGGGAGGAACGCCGCCGCTGCCTTGGTACAATTTCGTGATGATTGGATTGAAAATACCTTCTAGTTCTTTTTGCTTGTGTTCGAATTCTTCTTTTTCGGCCAATTGGTTGGAATCTAACCAGCGGATGGTTTCGTTGCATTTTTCCAAAATCATGTTCTTGTCGGCTTCGGTAATTTTGTCTTTTAATTTTTCATCTTCGACGGTACTCTTCATGTTGAAACAGTAGGATTCTAACGAGTTCTTGGCGGAGATTACGCCTTTTTGTTTATCGTCTTCGGCTTTGTATTTTTCAGCGTCGTTGACCATACGTTCGATTTCGTCTTTGCTGAGACGGCCTTTGTCGTTGGTGATGGTGATTTTGTTCTCTTTGCCGGTGGATTTTTCGATGGCGCTTACGTTCAAGATACCGTTAGCGTCGATGTCGAAGGTAACTTCGATTTGAGGAACGCCACGAGGCGCCGGAGGGATACCGGTGAGTTCGAATTTACCGAGCAAGTTGTTATCCTTGGTCATGGCACGTTCGCCTTCGTACACTTGAATCAATACACCGGGTTGGTTATCGGAATACGTGGTGAAAGTCTGCGTTTGTTTGGTCGGAATGGTAGTGTTACGTTTGATGAGCACGGTCATCACACCTCCGGCGGTTTCGATACCCAAAGACAACGGCGTGACGTCTAATAATAATAAATCTTGTACTTCTTCCGATTTGTCACCGTGTAAGATGGCGGCTTGAACGGCGGCACCGTAGGCTACGGCTTCGTCGGGGTTGATCGATTTGTTTAATTCTTTACCGTTGAAGAAATCTTGCAATAATTTTTGTACTTTCGGGATACGAGTCGAGCCTCCGACCAATACGATATCGTGAATTTGAGCTTTATCCATTTTAGCATCGCGGATCGATTTTTCAACCGGTTCCATGGTGCTTCTGAATAAATCTGCGTTCAATTCTTCGAAACGAGCACGAGTGATGGAAGTGTAGAAGTCGATGCCTTCGTAGAGGGAATCGATTTCGATGCTGGCTTGAGTAGACGACGATAAAGTTCTCTTTGCTCGTTCGCAGGCGGTTCTCAAACGACGGAGGGCTCGCTTGTTTTGGGTGAGCTCTTTCTTGTATTTACGTTTGAATTCTTGTACGAAATGATTCACCATACGGTTATCGAAATCTTCACCACCCAAGTGAGTATCACCAGCGGTTGATTTTACTTCGAAAATACCGTCTTCGATGGTTAAGATGGAGACATCGAAGGTACCGCCACCGAGATCGAAAATCAATACGTTACGTTCGCCGGTGCCCTGAAAATAACGAGGAAAATTAGTCATTAGATTCGTAAATTACGAAATAATTCGTGAAAGTTAACGTAACAGTCGACTATAGGATATCAAAGCAACAAAGGTACAATTTAGTGGGTGTTGTTATTTCCACCCGCCTGGGTGAGTAGTTTATAGAAATCAATCAACTGAATCTCTGGACTTGGAATATTTCTTTCAAGTTTCGATTGACATTTATTTTATTCAAAATTGGAGGGGAAAGAAGAGTTAAATCAAAATTTTTGTAATATCCAAAATTATTCCCAAGTCTGCAAGCTATAACTTTAGTTTGAAGTTTTTTTAAATTTAACCCCCCTCCCACCGGATTTTGCACAACACTTCGAAGATATTAATTAAAAATCTCAGATAAATAAACGAGGAAGGTACCGATTAAAAAAAATTTCAAATGAAAGTTGTAGAGCAAGATCCTAAAAATAATTTTGGTCATTAGAAAAATTTCGATTGGATCGCTCCCTTTCCTCAAATTTCACATACTATCAGGTAGATACTTTTTCAAAATTCGTCGAAGGGGTCCAATTGAAATTTTTTTCAAACAAAAGTTGTAGCTTGAAGTCTTGGAAGTAATTTTAGTTATCACAAAAATTTCGATTGGAGCCATCCCTCCCCTTCAATTTCGAATAAATTACATGTTAATTGAAAGAAATTTTCCAAGTTCAGAATCTGAACTGATGGAAGTAGGTGGTGTGAGCAATTTCGTTCATGTCAACTACAAATCCGAGCAATTACTCACCCAGGCGGGTGGAAATAACAACACCCGAATTGGGTAAGTAATTCGGGGCAAGAATTTAGAAAATAAAATTAGCCTAAGAATTTAGGCTGGCTAATTGCACCTAATTATACACTACGACATTCGCTAGGAATAAAAATGACGCAATTTGCCAAATAATGATACGTACTTTCTTATCTAAACCGTAGGCGATGGCAGCTGCGGTAGGTTCGTTAATAATACGCAATACATTTAAACCGGAGATGGTACCGGCATCTTTTGTAGCCTGTCTTTGGGAATCGTTGAAGTAAGCTGGTACGGTGATAACAGCATTTGTAACGGTTTTACCTAAATAAGCTTCGGCAGTCTCTTTCATTTTAACTAATACCATTGAAGAAATCTGTAAACGAAAACGACAATGTAGAAACCATAACAATGAACACAACGTAAAATATGATAATTTAGAAAACTCACTTCTTCGGGGAAGAAATTTTTAGCTTCGCCTTTGTATTCAACTTGAATTTTAGGTTTGGTGTTATCGTTGATGACTTCGAAAGGCCAATGTTTCATATCAGCTTGAACGGTAGCGTCATCGAATTTACGGCCTATTAATCTTTTGGCATCTGAAACGCAAGACGAAAATTTAGTTATAAATACGCACAAGCTTAGGCCTAAACGATAAAAATCTGTCGTACACATTGGAGATCCCAAGAACATAATTGTCAATAGGTTACTATGAGTGTACTTTGCTCTAGGCTACGAGCTCTGACCAACATTTATAAAACGATGTTGATTCTAAATTGTAGCCAATAGAATAGTGAAAATGAAAATATCAATCTTACCGAAAATGGTGTTGTTAGGATTCATCGCGACTTGATTTTTGGCGGCGTCACCGATTAATCGTTCGGTGTCTGTGAAGGCGACATAACTTGGGGTAGTTCTGTTACCTTGGTCGTTAGCGATGATTTCGACTTTACCGTGTTGGAAAACACCAACACAAGAGTACGTAGTACCCAAATCAATACCAATTGCTGGAGCTTTTGCCATTGTATATTATCTAAAACATAAAACAACACATTTAATATCTAGCACGAAGAGATAAGCGTTTAGTGGAAGTATATAAAGGTGAAACACATGTCTAATTATCACCGCGCAGAAAATACGTAGCGAAATAGGAAACACCGTAAAATTATTTGCACAAGGCGTGACACTGAGTAAATCAGAAAGTTGACCAAATAAGGAATATTGCAAAATTAACGCTTTCAAGTTACGAGCGCAATGTGCATATTCAACGTTCACGTGTTTAACCTTGCCTTCCTCGGAAAAGTGAATACGCGAAGAATAAAATAATATTATTAACACTGAAATTAGTAGTAAAATAATGCTTACGTGTGTGAACTTCAATAGAATAAATAAAATAAAATTACAGTTGCAAAAGTAGATTTTGAATAAAAAAGCTTAAGTTTTATATCACACAAGTCTAAAGTTTTACCGTTCGATTCAAGCGACACAAAGAAATTGAAGTGTATGCCACTGATCAACCAACATTTGGTTAGCGGAATTCCTACTGCCACGTTATTCTAGAATCTTCCGGCCAATAGCGTCACTTGTTGAAATCATTCGTCATTTCTGATTGGCCCATTAGTCACTTGACTTCACTTTACCAGAATGTCGTCACAGATGCCCTAACGGTAGACGCGAACCGTTGATAATGCAATACAGAATTTCGTATTTTTTCGTAATTAAACGTTTTATTGTATAAAATATTTAAAAACTGAATAAATTTTTCGATTTTTTGAAATCATCTTTTTCGGAATAGCGTATTTTTGCCCAGAGAAAAGAGAATTTCTCCACTTTCATTCTAGAATATTCTAGTTTGTTGTGGCCTCGACTCGAAGGAACTCAAAATCATAAACGGGACGAGGGGCTATTTTGTGTATTTTTAAGATTATCACAAGTGGAGTAAAAAATATTTGAATTTTTTTTTTTTTTTTAATGGAAACTGTAACCTCCTGCCTCCTGGGTAAACGTAAACTGTAAAAAATGGAACCGAATTATTCTGAATTGATGAATTAATTAAATTTAGATAGTGTAAATTAAATTCGTAACATACCACCCACTGGATCACTAATTATCACCTATCGGTACTCATTACTATATATTTTTTATTAATCTTTATCGAACATCAACAAAGGTAGGTATCAAGCTATCGACGACGACGTAAATACTCTTCTCTTGTTTTTGTAAAATAATAAAATAATTTTATTATTGATGTACATTTTGACGTAATAAGATTTAGATTTGTGTAAATCTTTAATAATCCAATATTTTGTTTTAATTCATCTGTCCCAACGATTCAGCAATGAATTAATCGTGTTCGTGTAAAAAATGAAGAAATAATCAACCAAATTTCGAATTATTTATATCATAACATGATTTTTTTCATTCACAAAACAAAGAAGAAATAATTATTACTAAAGTATAAATCTGTTCAAATAAAAAAACAACTTCGGTAACCACGCGGTAACACGTAAACAGACTACCTATAATACTAGAGAATTTATATATTTTATCAATCAATAAAAAATGGGGATTATAATTATGCAACGCGCTGAAAAATAATACGAAAAAAATATACTAACTAATAGATTAATACAAAAAAGTATAAGAATAACCACAGTACATAAATGAGTTTTAAAAAAATCAAGTTTTCCTTTTGATCTTTTGATGATACATAAAAATATGCTGTTCGCTACAAAAATGCCATAATATTTTTTTAATTTTTATTATTTTGCATTTTCACGCTAATAGTTGCTGGCACTTCTTATTAATCAACTATTTAAGCCTCATTTGAAAATTTTTAGCATCTTTCGATACTTTTCATCAAACATTGCATTCTTCGTTACACATTCCCAAAAAAATAAAAAAATGCGGGAAAAAAGTAAAAGTAAAAATAGTGTTAAATGAGTAAAATTTCCTTTTTTTTTTGTGAAAACAGCCATAGTCCAGAGAAACTTTGTACTTGGGTTCTAGGATAAACCATTGATAGTGTACGACTTACGAGGACCTTTTTTGTGTGAAAATTGTCAAGGTCCAAATCAGTTACAAATTTGAAACTGGGCAATGGGACAATGGTCGTTTTCAGTGGCGTATCTAGGATGAAATCATTGGAGGGGTTCAAATTTTGTTTTCGAGAGTGGTTAGGTATTATGAAATGAAATTTTCAACTTTCACTACCTAATAACAAAAAACGCATTATTCAAAATTTTTAGATTTTAATTTTTTTTTTTAAATCAAAAAATCTCTAAATAGACAAAAAAAATTACACTGTTTGTATTCGTGAGAATTCAAAGAAAATCTCCCCAAAAATTAAAAAAAAAATCAATATGTTGATGAATTTGACCGAAACTAATTTTTTTGAAAATTTATCATAATTAAAAATTAATAAGTAAAATTTTGGAACTGTAAAATTTAAAAAATCTAGTTTTGAAAACTAGAAAAAACCGCTTTGAAAAAAAAATCGAAAAAATTCATCTCAATTTATTTTAGTAGGTAGGTAACATATATCATTTTTGAAAATTCAAGAGAAAATGATTTCTAAAAATTTAAAAAAAAAAACATTGATAAAATAATAAAATATACCTATCAAACAAAAATACCCAATTTTTATTTTTAAAAATTTATGAAAAATCATTTCAAAAAATGAAAAATTTTGAAAATTTTGTAATTGAAAATTAAGAAAAGTTAGGTAGGTATCATTAAAAATTATTGGAAAAAAATTCAATTTCGAAAAATTCAATTTTAGAAAATCAAAAAAAAATTCTAAGCATGAAGGAAAAATTTAACCTTGAAAAATTGAAATAAGATGCATCAAAAAAATTTACACAGTTTCTCTTTGTGAAAATTCCTTCCTAAAAATTGAAAAAAAAATCAATATGTTGAAGAATTTGACTAGATTAATTTTTTTGAAAATTCATCATAATTGAAAATTAGTAAGTAAAATTTCGGAATTGTAAAATTGAAAAAAAATCTAGTTTTGAAAAATAGAAAAAATCACCTCTAAAAAAAATTGGAAAAAATCCTTCTTGAATTTTTTTTTTTAAATAACAAAAATATCATTTTTGAAAATTTAAGAGAAAATGAACTCTGGAGGTACCTAAAAAATTAGAAAAATTCATTCTTGAAAAATGAAAAATCTATTTTAAAAAATTATCCAATTTGTATTTTTGAAAATTTATGAAAAATCATTCCAAAAATTGAAAAAATTGACCAAATTTTATTTTATAAAAATTCATTGCGACTAAAAATTGAAATAATTTTGAAAAATCCCATTTTTGAAAAATTAAAGAAAAATTAGGGATGCATTTCGAGAACTTTTCACAATTTTAGGAAATTTTTGAAAAATATGTAAAATGAGCATCTTTGTAATGCAAGATTTTTGAGGTATTTTAAAGCTTTTTTTATGCATAATGGGAGGGGTTTGGACCCCAAAACCCTCCCTTTAAATACGCCACCGGTCGTTTTCACACAAAAAAAGTCCTCATGCACTATCAATGATTTATCTTAGAATCCAAGTACCAAGTTTTTTTGGACTATGGTTGTTTTCACAATAAGGTCTTCAGTTGAGGTATAGCTAATAGTAAAAAGGAAGACGTGGAAAGTATTAAAAATGTAGATATAGAAAGATTTCATTAAAATTATAGATGTAGGTATACTACAGTCGAACAACAGTGGATTTCGAATTCAGTACACTTTCAACAATCATTGTTTCATTTTTTCGCTTTCGCTATAAAAATAAAATGAACATACGAATTTAATATGTACTTCAAAGCAATGCGCTTCATGTATGTAGGTATTTTTCATTAATTATATCCACGACGATAACTTACTTCAACCACCAGCTTCCGAATCTTTTTGTTCGCCGTTCGTACAAGACCTATTTTATTCGGATGCGTCGTCGTATACGGATTCATCGTCGTCTTCGTCTCGTTCCTGACTTCGCCAAGTGAGAAAATTTTTGGCTTTAACCATTAAATTGAACATCATATTGGCGATTTCTTTATCACCTCTCGATTTATCCGGATGATATTTTTTAGCAGCTTTTCTGAAAAATTAAATGTAAAAAAATCACCATTTGAAACCGGAACTTATTTCCCGGGAAAAGCTATGTATCTCACATCCTTAGAAGTGAAATTAAACTAAAATAAGTACCTAATTGTGACCCGGCACATTAAAAGGGACCTAGTAGGTATTTTAGAAATTTTTCAGGAGAGCAAAAACAAACTTTGGAAATAAATATCTCTGGAACGAATACACCGATTTTTCTAAAACTTTGGGGAATTGTTACTGGGTATGAGTGAAATATTTTCCAATATTAAAAAAAATAATTATGGGCGAACATTTTTGTATAATGGCGCAAGGAAAATTTGACCAAACTCAGTGTTGCCAAAAAATGAAAAAAATTTTGTGGTAAGTAAATTTTTGAAGTTTACTGATAACAAATGTAACATTGATTTTAGGCTAAATTATGAATATTTCGTGTCATAGGTGATCATAAGATGAAAAATACATCGAAAACCACAGTGATTACAGATTTACTAGGTCCCTTTTGTCATGCCGATTGAAAATATCGACTTTTTCGAAGTTTTTAGTGATTCAGGTGATAGACCTTGGTAAGTGGACCTTAGAACACCCAAAAAAGTGAAAATCGATTTTTTACCTACTAGGTCCCTTTTAACGTGCCTGGTCACCTATGTATAACGAACGTCTAGTTTGATAGTTTTGTTTACATTCATGAGGAGGACCTTCATCGATGAATTTTTTACCAAGTCCAGTGCTACATAATACTTTATATTCAAAATTTGAAGGGAGGAAGGGGTCTAATCGAAATTTTTGTAATAACTAAAAGTATTTGTAAAACTTCAAGCTACAACTTTTGTTTGAAATTTTTTTTAATTGGGACCCTTACCTCCCCACAGTTTTTAATAATGTATTTTGAATGAGTGTGAATAAGTAATTTACTCAAAATTGGTGGGGAAAGAGGGGTCCGATTGAAATTTTTGTTATAACAAAAATTATTCCTAGTACTTCAAGCTACAACTTTTGTTTGAAAATTTTTTCAATTGGACCCTTTCCTCTTCCCCCTTCAATTTTTAATTAGTATTTTGGGAGTGTTATGCAAAATAAGTGGAGAGAGAGGGGCTCAATTGAAAAAGTTTTCAAACAAAAGTTGTAGCTTGAAGTTTCACTAATACTTTTGGTTATGACAAAAATTGCGATTGGACCCCTCCCTCCCCTTCAATTTTGGATAATCCAACTCATTCAAATACATTATTAAAAACAGGCAGGAGGTAAGGGGCCCGATTGAAAAAATTTTCAAACACAAGTTGTAGCTTGAAGTACTAGCAATAATTTTGGTTATAAGAAAAATTTCAATCGGACCCCTCCTTCCTCACCAATTTTGAGTAATATAATATATTCACACTTATTCAAAATACATTGGTTATTAAAAACTGTGGGGAGGTAAGGGGCCCTATTAAAAAAAATTTCAAACAAAAGTTGTAGCTTGAAGTTTTACAAATACTTTTAGTTATTACAAAAATTTCGATTAGACCCCTTCCTCCCTTCCAATTTTGAATATAAAGTATTATGTAGCAGTGGACTTGGTAAAAAATTCATCGAAGGTCCTCCTCATGAATGTAAACAAAACTATCAAACTAGACGTCTAGTACTAGAAAAAAATTACACGCTCACCTGTAACTTTCATCAATTTCTGGTTTGGTAGGTTCCTTCTTAACGTTCAAGACTTCGCAGAATTTTTCTTCTTTGTTACTACTCGAATCTTTAGCCACTGCCATAATTAATTTGAATGCATTTTCTAATTCGGTCTGCTTCAACACGAATTCCCCTACTTCGGATGAATTGTTAAAACGCAACCACTGGATGGTTTCGTCGCATTTTTTCAATACCATATTTTTGTCGGTTTCTGTGATGATATCTTCCAATTTTGCGTTTTGGACGTCCGACTTTAGGTCCATACAAAAGGATTCCAATGAGTTTTTGGCAATACGTACAGATTTTAGAGTTCTCATTTTATCTTTGTATAATTCAGCCTCTTTGACCATTTCTTCGATTTCTTCTTTGCTCAGACCGCTTTTATTATACGTAAGCGTAATTCCAGCTCTGTTTCCGGTCGTATTATCAACGGCGGTCACGATCAAGATACCGTCAGCGTTGATATCGAAAGTAACGAAGAATTTATCATCAACTTTCGGTTGTGGAGGAATATCTTTCAGCCAGAATTCACCTAGCAGATTGTTACACCTGGTGTCAGGGTGTTCTCCTTCGTACACTGCAAATGTGCATTCAGTTTCATTGTCATGGAGACCGAAAAATCTCGTCTTGTTGGTCGGAATAGTAGTATTGCGTTTAACGACTACACTCATTACATGGTGATTAGTTCCATTATCATTACTTGCTTCAATACCCAAAGACAACGGTGTGACGTCCACCAACACAACATCTCGCACTTCTTTTGACGTGTCGCCGCTCAAGATGGCAGCTTGTATAGCAGCTCCACATGCCACAGCTTCATCAGGGTTAATTGATTTGCAAAGTTCTTTTCCGTTAAAGAAATTCTGCAACAATTTCTGCACCTTCGGAATACGAGTTGATCCGCCGACTAAAACGACTTCTTCAATTTGGCGTTTATGCATTCTTGCATCTTGAATTGCTTTTTCAACCGGTTCTAAGGTCTTTTGGAATAAGTCGGCGTTTAATTCTTCGAAACGAGCGCGAGTAATCGAAGTATAGAAGTCGATTCCTTCGTGAAGAGAATCCAGGTCAATACTCGCCAATGTGGACGACGACAGAATCCTTTTAGCTCGTTCGCAGGCGGCTTTTAAGCGACGAATGGCTTTTTTATTTTGGGCGAGATCTTGCTTGTGTTTACGTTTGAATTCCTCCACGAAGTGATTTACCATCCTATCGTCGAAATCTTCGCCTCCCAAATGGGTATCACCGGCGGTTGATATTACTTCGAAAACACCATCTCCAATATTCAAAATCGAAACGTCGAAGGTTCCACCGCCGAGATCGAAAATCATCACTTTACGTCCATTGGCAATCTGAAGAAATATTAACGAATTACTTGGTTAAGTAGCATGTTTGACAGCACGCTGCACGTGAGCACATCAAGTTTTATAATACGTACTTTTTGCTCTAAGCCGTATGCGAGGGCAGCAGCGGTGGGTTCGTTAATAATACGTAGGACATCTAGTTTGGCAATAGCAGCAGCGTCTTTAGTTGCTTGTCTTTGGGCATCATTGAAGTAAGCTGGTACGGTGATTACAGCTTTCGTAACGGTTTTACCTAAATAAGCTTCGGCAGTCTCTTTCATTTTTGCCAATACCATCGCAGAAATCTATATACAAAAGATGATATCACAACTCAGAAAACTGTAAGGAACAGTACAAGTAATTAATGCAAGACGCAAATGAAAATTCCACGCTTACTTCTTCGGGAACGAATGTTTTTATTCGACCATTCATCTCAACCTTTATTCTAGGTTTGTTATTTTCGCTGACGATTTCGAAAGGCCAGTTTTTTATGTCAGTTTGCACCGTAGCATCGTCGAACTTTCGTCCGATTAATCTTTTGTTATCTGTAACATAAAGGTAGACACACATCGTTTATACTCATTATCCATAAATGTACGCGGAAGCGGATGTTTCGAGAAAATACTGCACGATAACTATACTTAATAAAACAAACAATACCATTAACATTTTTGGAAAATGATACAAAAAAAATCTCATCTTACCAAAAATGGTATTACCAAGATTCCTCGTCGCCTGCACTTTGGCAGCATCCCCAATCAATACTTCATCATCAGTGAACGCCACATAACTTGGCGTGGTTTTACTACCTAGGTCGTTGGATATGATTTCGACTTTTCCGTGTAGGAAAACACCGACACAAGAGTACGTGGTGCCTAAATCGATACCGATTGCTGGAGCTTCCGCCATGTCTCTAAGCAAAAAGGAAACAAAAAGTAGATTAGGTCACAGTTTAGTTGCTATTGACCACATCGATACGGTAAGTCGGGTAAGTAGAATTCACCCGACAGGGAAAGATAAGATTATAGCTACTGTAAAATCGAACTCACGTACAAGACAACTCAAAAAACACCCAGTTTTGAAATAGAAAGTACTGAATCCATTACAATTACAATGAAATGATAATTTCAAACACCGAGTTGTACATACCTATTCCTACAGTACAGCACGTGTTAGAGTATCAGACTATCAGTATTCACATTTCACGTATACGAGATTTGTGATGTAACACTGGATTGACAGATCGTTGATGTCGAATGCAAATCACAAATACATACCACGCAACATAAATTATATATAGTACTGACGGAAACGAACAAAAATGTATATTTTTTATCAATATTCGATAAGCGATAACGTTCAAACTAACGTCTCCTCCAGTGGCTATATTATTAAGGGATTGCAAACCGAAACCGAACTATGTATTAAAAACTACAACGTTTGATGTAACTCGCGAAATTCTCAGAAATCAAAAATTCAATTGCTTCACACTCTAATCCTTAATCCAAATAGGACGACAGGAGTGAGAAAATACGAGAAGTACTGAAGTAGATGTTTGAGGCGGGAGGGGGTGAGAAGATTTGAATTCACGATGGGCTATTTTTCCGGGAGCCCTTGCTGTTTCATTTGCTCACCTTGAATTTTTTATCAAGCCCAATATGCTACATAAATACTTTATATTATTCAAAATTGGAAGGGAGGTAGAGGTCCAATCGAAATTTTTGTAATAACTAAAAGTATCTGTAAGACTTCAAGCTACAACTTTTGTTTGAAATTTTTTTCAATCGGGCCGCTTACCTCCACCCTGTTTTAATGATGTATTTGAATGAGTTGGATTATCCAAAATTGGAGGGGAGGGAGGGGTCCAATCGCAATTTTTGTCATAACCAAAAGTATTTGTGGAACTTCAAGCAACAACTTTTGTTTGAAAACTTTTTCAATTGATCCCTTCTCTCTCCACTTATTTTGCATAACACTCCCAAAATATTACTTAAAAATTGAAGGGGGAAGGGGAAAAGATCCAATTGAAAAATTTGTGCAACAAAGTTGTAGCTCAAAATTTTAGGAATAATATTGGCCATGACAAAAATTTCGATTGGACCCCTCCCTCCCCTCCAATTTTGGATAATCTAACTCATTCAAATACATTATTTAACACAAAAGGGAGGTAAGGGACCCGATTGAAAAAATTTTCAAACAAAAGTTGTAGCTTGAAGTACTAGGAATAATTTTGGTTATAACAAAAATTTCAATCGGACCCCTCCTTTCTCACCAATTTTGAGTAATATAACTTATTCGCACTTATTCAAAGTACATTATTAAAAACTGTGGGGAGGTAAGGGGCCCAATTGGTGAGTAAATAAAACAGCTAAGGCTCTCCGTAAAAATAGCCGATCGTTGGAACAGTGAAACAATTCAAGCATGTTTTATTGCTTTACCTATTTAATTTTAAATTTCCTTGCCCTGGATTTTAATTTTTTTTTGCTGAATATTTTTCGTCTCCCGAATCCTTTTTTTTTCTAAATTACTTTTAAGAATTTGGAACTTTTTCTTAAACAAAAATAAAATGTTTATACCTAGGTTTTTTTCGAAAAAAAAAATTAAAGCGATTTTGTACTTTCAAAAAATTTAATTTTTTGGGCAAAAAGTCGCTTGTTTCATGTGATTTTTTTTCCTCCTTGGAGAAAAAAATTACAAATTTTATTGGAACAATTTTTTTTTTCATTTTTTGGAAGAAGAAATTTTTTTGGTACAAAATTGAAGGATTTTTTTGTAATCTAATTTTGGACCAGAATTTTTTTTCAAGTTGGGGTAGGTACGTAACAATTTTTTCAAGTAAAAAGAGTTTCTCAATTTTTTTGTAGTGAGAAAATTTTTAATTTGAAAAAGAAAATCTGTTCATTTCTCAATTTCTTGTAGAAAAAAATCGTAAACTATCGAGTAGAAACTTCCCATTTTTTTTTTTTTGTAGTTAAGGATGATATTTTTTTCTTTTTCTTTTTTTTTAGAATGAAAAAAATCATGATTTTTTTATGTAATGAGTAAAATAATATCTTTTTTTCAATGAAAAAATTTCAAAAAAAAATCATATTTTTTTATCTAATAAATGTCTTGATTTATTTTATTTAAAAAAATCTCTTATGTTTCTTGTAATTTTTTTTATTTGGAGTGTTTTTTTTCTTTTTGAGTAAAAATTTTTTCAATTTTTCGGAGTGAAAAATTTCTCAATGGTTTGTTTCTTCTTGGAGGGAAAAAATCAATTTAAAGAAGAAAAAATTTAAGATTTTTTATTTTCAAATAAAAATGTTTTTTTCCAATTTTTTGCGTTTTTTTTTTTTGAAATTTAAAAAAATTTCTCAATTTTTTGTAGAAAAAAATCGTAAACTTTCGAGTGAATAAAACTTTTTTTGTAGCTAAGAAGAATATTTTTTTCTTTTTTCTTTGTCTTTTTTTATAGAATAAAAAAATTCGTAAATTTTTTGTGTAATCAATAAATAATAGAAGATTTTTTTCGAAAGAAATCATAACTTTTTGTCTCAATTTTTTTGAAGGGAATAAAAGCTTTTAAATTTTTTGGTAAAACAAATCTCTCGTTTTTTGAAGAAAAAAGTTTTTATTCCTTCAAGTGAAAATTTTTCCATTTCTTTAGAGAAAAATATTTTACAAAATTTTTAGGGGGGAAAACCCAATTGAAAAAATGCCCAGATTTCGAATTTTACAGTTATTTTTAATAGCAAATATGAAAATTCGTTCAAAAAGAAGCATTCTTCCCCATTATCCGAAACCACCTTACCTACTTACAAAACCTAGGTAAGGAATTCCATGTTGAAAATCTTTCTAATCTCAATTTTTTTCATCCAACGTACAGGCAGACATTTTTGAAAATTAATTTCAATTACCTAGATATTATATTAATGATCTTCAACTCTTTTCGACGAATACCCACCTAAAATAAAAATATTACTGATATACTACTCAAATATTTTTGCTTTAATTCAATATTCATCCTTCCAACGATTCAACAATTTGAATTAATCGTGTATAAAAAATATGAAAATAATAAACTTTCAAATTTCGAATTTATAGATCTGTTTAAATGAAAAATGACTTTAGTAACACGTATTAGTTGTATAGGTACATAAATACATTATTGACTAACGCGTTGAAAAACAAAAATAGTAAGAAAAATATATTATAATTATACGTAATAAGATGAATAAAAAACTTGGATAAAAAAGGAAATACAAATAACTTCAATGCATTAATATTTAATGAGTAGAGATGAAAAATAAAGTTTTATTTTTGATGATGCATAAATGTAGTTTTGCTACAATCTACGAGCATTTCTAATTTCAATTTCATATTTTTTTATTTTGCATTTGCATGCTAATTGCTGTAATTGTTTTATTTATCAACAATATAACACTTACGAAAATTGCCATTTTGTTACACTTCGAAAAAAAAAACATACGGGGGAAAAAAGTAAAACTGCAGTGGAATTCACAAATTGAGTAAAATTGCCCTTTTCTAATGCAGCTAATAAGTAATGAAAAAAGTTTAAGAGAAAATACGAAACATGTAGCTATAAAAAGATTTCATCAAAATTAAAGATGTCCTACAGTCGAACAATAGTGGATTTCGGATACAGTTCATTCTCAAGCGTCGTTGTTTCATTTTTTCGCCTTCGCTACAAAAATAAAAAATACATACGAATTTGAAACTTTAAAATATAAGTGGTTTTTATTAATTTCCTAGACGAATGACGAAAACTTACCTCGCCCAGTGAGATAATTTTTGGCAGAAACGATTACTTTGAAAACCAAATGGGCAATATCCTTGTCTCCTTTGAATTTATCAGGATGATATTTTTTGGCCGCTTTTCTGAAACATTTAACAAACAAAAGTAACATCGTTTTAGATAAACTTTCGAAACCGTGATTTGTTTTCCAGGAGGCACTATTTTTCTCAAACCCTCAGGTAGTGAAACAAAACTAAAATAAGTATAGGAATGTACCTATTTGAAAATCTTACACGCTCACCTGTAACTTTCATTAATTTCTGGTTCGGTAGGCTCCTTTTCAAGGTTCAACATTTCACAGTATTTTTCCTCCTTGTTACTAGCGTTTTTAGCCATTGCAATAATCGAATTGAACGCATCTTCTAATTCGTTCTGCTTCAATACGAATTCTCCTATTTCGGATGAATTGTTAGAATGCAACCACTCGATGGTTTCGTTACATTTTCTCAAAATAAAGTTTTTGTCGGTTTCGGTGATGACATCTTCCAATTTTGAGTGTTGGACGGTCGACTTCAAGTCCATACAAAAGGATTCCAATGAGTTTTTGGCGACGAGCAGAGATTTTAGAGTTTTCATTTTATCTTTGTATAATTCAGCCTCTTTGACCATTTCTTCGATTTCTTCTTTGCTCAGACCGCTTTTATTATACGTAAGCGTAATTCCATTTTTATTTCCGGTCGATTTGTCAACGGAAGTCACGTTCAAGATACCGTCAGCGTTGATATCGAAAGTAACATCGAATTTAGCCTCGCCTTTCGGTAGCGGAGGAATATCTCTGAGCAAGAATTCACCTAACCGATTATTGCACCTGGTGTCAGGGTGTTCTCCTTCGTAAACTGAAAATTCAGCAACTGTCTGATTGTCAAGACTCGACTGGAAAATTTCCGTCTGGCTGGTCGGAATGGTAGTGTTGCGTTTGACGACTACACTCATCATATGTTTATTAGTGCCCTGATAATTACTTGCTTCAATACCCAAAGACAACGGTGTGACATCCATCAACACTACATCTCGCACTTCTTTTGACGTGTCACCGCTCAAGATGGCAGCTTGTACGGCAGCTCCATATGCTACAGCTTCATCAGGGTTGATTGATTTGCAAAGTTCTTTTCCGTTAAAGAAATTCTGCAACAATTTCTGCACCTTCGGAATACGAGTTGAGCCTCCGACCAGAACGACTTCTTCAATTTCCTCCTTAGTCATTTCTGCGTCTCGAATTGATTTTTTAACCGGTTTTAAAGTCTTTCTGAATAAATCGGCGTTTAATTCCTCGAAACGAGCGCGAGTAATTGAAGCATAGAAGTCAATTCCTTCATGAAGGGAATCCAAATCAACACTTGCCAATGTGGACGACGATAGAATTCTTTTAGCTCGTTCACAAGCGGTTTTCAAACGACGGATAGCTTTCTTATTTTGAGCGAGATCTTGCTTATGTTTACGTTTGAATTCTTCCACGAAGTGATTTACCATCCTATCGTCAAAATCTTCACCCCCCCAAATGGGTATCACCGGCGGTTGATATCACTTCGAAAACACCATATCCAATATTCAAAATCGAAACGTCGAAGGTTCCACCACCGAGATCAAAAATCATTACTTTACGTCCAATGGCAATCTGAACATAATATTAACGAATTACTTGGTTAAGTATAGCATGTTTGACAGCGCAATAAAGTAATATTTTTTAATACGTACTTTTTGCTCCAAGCCGTATGCGAGGGCCGCAGCGGTAGGTTCGTTAATAATACGTAGGACGTCTAGTTTTGCAATGGCCGCAGCATCTTTTGTTGCCTGTCTTTGAGCATCGTTGAAATAAGCTGGTACGGTGATTACAGCTTTGGTAACGGTTTTACCTAAATAAGCTTCAGCAGTCTCTTTCATTTTTACCAATACCATTGAAGAAATCTATGTCGTACAAAAGATAACCATAATTATTACGCAGAAATAAACTTCAAGCAGCAGTACAAGTAATTAATGCCAGCCGAAAATGAAAATTCCACGCTTACTTCTTCGGGAACGAATGTTTTTGTTTGACCATTCATCTCAATCTTGATTTTAGGTTTGTTATTTTCGCTCACGATTTCGAATGGCCAGTTTTTCATGTCAGTTTGCACAGTAGCATCATCGAACTTTCGTCCTATCAATCTTTTGGTATCTGTAACGCAAAGATAGACACACGCCATCGTTTATACTTATTATCCATAAACGTACGCGGATGTTTCGAGAAAATACTGCACGATAACTACTTAATAAAACAAACAATACCATTAACATTTTTGGAAAATGATACAAAATAATCGCAACTTACCAAAAATAGTGTTACTAAGATTCCTCGTTGCTTGTACTTTGGCGGGATCTCCAATTAATATTTCATCATCCGCAAAAGCCACATAACTTGGCGTGGTTTTATTACCTTGATCGTTGGCTATGATTTCAACTTTTCCGTGTTGGAAAACACCGACACAAGAGTACGTAGTGCCTAAATCGATACCAATTGCTGGAGCTTCCGCCATGTCTCTAAGCAAAAATAAGAAAATAAAAAGTACATTAGGTCATAGTTAAGTTGCTATTCATCACTTCATAATAAGTAGAATTCACACGACAGGGAAAGATTATATGCTAGTGAAAAATCGAACCCATGTACAACACAACTCATAAACACCAATTTTTGAAATAGAAAGGACTGAACCCATTACAATCACAATGAAATAATAATTTCAAATAACCGAGTTGTACGTTCCTTCCTACCTACAGTACAGCACGAGTTGCAAACTTGCGAGAATTGTAGGTACAATTAATAATAATTAAACAGAGTATCAGTATATTCACATTTCACGTATACGAGATTTGTGGTGTAACACTTGACGGATCGTTGATGTGGAATGCAATTCACATACAATATACATAATCAGCAACAAAAAATGATATTATTATACTCACGGCAGTCGGCAACGAACAAGTGTCAATTTATCAATTCGCAATAAGCGATAACGTTCAAACTAACGTCTCCTCCAGTGGTTATTTTCTTAATTGATTGCACCGAAACCGAACTATAAAAAACTGCAACGTTTGAAGTAACCTACCCGAAGTTTTCAGAATACGAAAAATAATTCAAAAATTGCTTCTCACCGATCCAAATAGGCAAAAATAATAGTGAGAAAAATGAAAACACGTGAAGTAGATTGTCGAGGAGGTGGAGGGGGGTGAGAAGATAAGAATTCCCGGTGCCGTAGATGCACGTAACAGCAGTAACAATAATTCTGTACACTGATGCACCGAAAATGGTAGTCACATTTTTTTCAACTTCGAGGTTTTTACGTTTTTTGAATTTTTGACACTTGCAGGTTCATAAACAATAAAAATCTCGAAGTCGAAAAAAATTGGACTTCCATCTTCGGTGCTTTAGTGTACAGAATTTCTCTACACACATGCGCGCATGCACGCATACACGCGTAGTAAGGTACTTTTACTGTTCCTTAACATGTATACCGCTTGAGAACGATTGCCGGCAAGCTGACGCCCGTCCCCCAATACTTTTTTTCTAAATTACTTTGAAAAATTAGAAAATTTTTCTTAAACAAAAATAAAATGTTTATAATTATTATGCATTAATTTATGTACCTAGGTTTTTTTTCAAAAAAAATTGAAGAAGTGATTTTTGTACTCTCAAAAAACGAATGATTATTTTTCCAAAAAATTGAAAGATTGCTTTTGTTTATTGAAGAAAAAAAAATGTTTTTAGGAAAAAAATTACAAATTTTATTGGAGCAAAATTTTTCTTCATTTTTTGAAAGACAACATTTTTTAGTAAAAAATTGAAGGATTTTTTTTCCAAACTGATTCAAGACCAGAATAAAATCTGTTATTTCTTAATTTCTCGTAGAAAAAATTTAAAAATCGTAAACTTTCGAGTAAACACTTTCAATTTTTTTTTTTTTTTTTTTTTGTAGTTCTGTTAAGAATTAATAACTTTTTTTTTGTCTCAAAAATGTCTTAATTTTTTTTGTTTAAAAAAATCTCATAACTAATAACTACCTATTATTATTATGTTTCTGGTGATTTTTTGTTTGAAGTGATTTTTTTTTCTTTTTAAGTAAAAAATTTCTCAATGCTTTGTTTCTTCTTGGAGGAAAAAATTCAATTTCAATGAATAAAAAAAAAAAATAAGATTTTGTATTTTCAAGTAAAAATGTTTTTTTTTTCTAATTTTTTACAAAGTTTTCTTCTTTTTTTGAAGTTGAAAAAATTTCTCAATTTTTTGTCGAGAAAAAATCGTAAGCCTTTAAGTGAATAGGTAAAACTTTTTTTTTTGTAGTTGAGAAGAATAATTTTTTTTCTTTTTTCTTTTTATTAGTGTGCGTGAGCAGCTGAGCACACTATTGGTTTCAGTCTTGAAATATAAAATTTTGAAATAGGTTTATCGAGGTTAACTCATTAATGATGGGATGGATTTGGTTCAAATTTTCAAGGAATGTAGAGTTCATGAAGGCGTAGGGTCAATGAGATTTGTGTGTGAATCTAATGAGTAATTATCGAGATAATTGCAATTTTCACTTGAATAAAAAAAAGGAAAGGGGACTTTTCTATTATTCATATCTTATCTTATCTTGGGGCAATAAATTTAAAGTGTTCAAAATCGAACAATGGTCACGTCACAACGTCCTCTTTGTGCTCTGCGGTTTTATCTTTTTTGGGGCAATAAAAATTTAAAATGTTCAAAATCAAACTTTATTAGCACAGCAGGCGGTAAACATTTTTTCAGCACAGCAGGTGGTAAAAAATCAGAAATCACGTCTCAGGCTCAGGGCAATAAATTCAAATTTTCAAAATCAAACAATGGTTCGTGTCTAGTTCTTATCTTATCTTTGCTTAGGGCAATAAATTTTAAATGTTCAAAATCGAACAATGATTCCGACATGTGGTCTGCAGTCTTATCTTATTTTGGGGCAATAAATTTTAAATGTTCAAAATCGAACAATGGGTCGATCTAGTTTTCAGTTTGAGTGAATGGGGACGTGGTGTGACTATGCGATGTTGGTGGGGGGCATGGCAAATTGAAATAACAAAGTAAGTATGCTTATGTTAGGTTAGACTACTTACTGATAACTTCTCATAAAAGTTATTTCAGTAATACTACTCAGTAATTTTAGAATTCAAGCTACGCACACTGTTGGAGCTGCGCTTGTTTTTTTTTATACGAGTGAAAAAATTCGTTAACTTTTATGTGTAATGAATAAAATAAATAGAAGATTTTTTTAGAAAGAAATCATAACTTTTTTGTCTCAATTTTTTTGAAAAGAATACAAGCGTTTAATTTTTTTTAAACGTTTTCAGTTCTTCAAGTGAGAAGTTTTCTATTTTTTTAGAGAAAAATATTTTACAAAAATTTTAGGGGGAAAAATCCAATTGAAAATATGAAAATTCGTTCAAAAACGAGCAATCTTCCCTATTCGAAACCACCTTACCTACTTGAGTACTTACAAAACCTAGGTAAGGAAATTCATGTTGAAAATATTTTTAGCATAGTATATGCTTTTACAGAAACCAAAATGGAAAAAAACGACAGGAAAATCCGAGATCAAAATCCGACCCCATTGGGTTAGGTTAGGTTACATTAGACCTATTTTTGAAATAAAATTGCCCCACCACGTTAGTGTGGACTGGAGTACCTCGTAAAAAAAAAAAGGTTAGGTTTGGATGACATAAAAAAACTTGGAAAATTTGAGTAATGTACATTGGTAAAAGTTTTGCAATTGCTTTTGTAATGATTTGAAACAGAATCATCTAATCTCGATAGAAAGTATAACATCCTCGGACAACACAGTCGGCAATCGATTTTGCATCAAAGGGAATATAGTTAGGTAAACATTAAACCGAAGTCGTGAAGAATTTTGGATAAGGAAATGAACGCTTGCCGATTTGAATTTTGACTTAAAGATGGAATGACCTTGACTTTCCGCTCCTTATTAGATATTCAAATAAAAAGCTTAGCTTTCATTTTTTCAGTTCAGTTTTATTCCTTCCATGAACAGAAAAAATGTAGGTAGGTAGATCTAGACATACATATAATATGTACTAGATAGGTATGTATACCCACTTCATCGAGTTATCTAACACTCTGTTGGATTATTGATGAAACAAAATTCAAAAACCATAAATCTAGTCTAATATAGGTGTGGCTATTCTTAAAATATGAGGGGGAATTTGACTGAAGACTTGGATTTCTTTACATTGTGTTTTACAATTTACTCGTATTCTTGAGAAAAGTAATGTCTATGCATCATGCACTTTCAGCATAGGTACTTGATCGATTGAATTTTTCCAAACGTTTCAAGAATAGCTATGTACACTGTAGTGTAGACAAGATAACGTACCTACCTACCTAACCTATAACACTCTCTTTCCATAAACATCATGAATAAAATGAACACGGATTTAATCGAATATTAAGATTTCAAATGAGAGTGGTACAACTTGAAGCTTAACTACAACTGCAAAGATCGAATTGAAAAAATTTTGTTAGCACAATTCTTTTAAAGATTTTGCTCACGCAAATTGGGTTATCTGTAATTCCAGGAAAATTTAAACTTTTTCCCCCTAAAAGAATTGATTATATTTTTCCTCAAAAAAAAAAAAGAAAGAAAAGAAAAGAAAAAAGAAAAAAATTATGAAGAAATTCAAACATTTTTTCAGGCTCACTCAAAAAACTCCAGATTTTTTTTCTTCCTACAAAATTATTTAAAAGTACTTTATTTATGCTAAGAAGCTAAGAAAAAAAGTTCTCCAAGAAGATAAATAAAATTAACAGCTGAATTGCCGGCCATGAAAATGACAAAACAAAATGCTGACACTTTAAATTTTAATACTTTAGATGACACAATAATTATGCTGTTTGGATATATAAATTCATTATCCTGACATGATCCAAGGTCATCTCATTAATATGCAATTTTTGAAAATTAAATTGTTAATAATTTTCCAATCTTCATTAAACAACTAAACGTGCGTCATACTATCTCTTTGTGTCTTATTTTTAATTTCAATTTTTTTTCACAAGTAGAAAGGTATTTTTTAATTTTTAGGCACTTACCCCACTATTTCCCCCTAAAATTGAGTATAAATTAAAACTTTAAGTAATTTAAAAGTGCCTTTCACTTATGAAAGTTATGACTCGTAGTCGTTACCCAAACCCAAATACGATTCGCTTGAATAAAAAATTCATATATTTAGATCAAAAAATGAAAGAAATTAAATGAATTGACTTCAATTGTGAGTAGGTATCTTTTTTTTATGCATTGTTCGCGAGTTTAAAATTTCAGATCGAATTTGAAATTGAAAATTTATCGTCCAAGTTTCGAATTTTCGTCATTACCTATTACCTAATGGCTAATACCTACATAATTTTAATTTACGCAATAAATAAAATGTTAAAATTAGGTGGTATGCCATCAACTCGTGTATTTCTATAATGGCTTTTGCCAAATACAATAAAGAATTACATGCTAATAAATGATAACAAAAAATAAACCTAATTAACCTAAATGCAACAATGAAAAAATGTAAAACGTAAAAAAAAGTAACAGACGAATAAAGATTACAAAACAAAACGTTATAACGATCTAGGTAGGTATGTAGTTTTTTTTCATGACATATACAATATGCGGTTATACTCGTAGACTGTAAGATCCTTGAACTCAATTTTTTTTATCCTGCATGCAGACATTATTTTTTCAGAAATAAACAATGAGCAACTTGTGAAACTAATTTGTTAATCATTTTCAACGCATTCCATGGGACATAGCAGCAGATTTTACGCACCGCAGTGAGAGAAAATGAGGGAATAAAAGTTAAAATTACCATAGAATTCGGTAATTTTTTTTTTCAATTGGGCTACATCACATATATGAAATTAAAGCAGCTGAATAACACCTCCTAGATTCCAAGCGGGGTCGTTATTTCTTTTTTCCGTTTACTGCAAAAATTAAAATATACATAAAATATTTACATCTGTAAGCAATCCTTTAAATAGGCATTTTTCACAATTTTTCTACTCGCTAGCATACATACGTTGTGAAGTGAAAAATTTTTTCGCATTAACGGCTACTCTGAACATCAGCTGACTGAACTGGCCAAAGGCTCTGTCACCTTTGAACTTATCCGGATGATATTTTCGAACAGCTTGCCTGTGAAAATTTGATAAAAAGCTCGAAACTGCATTTGAAAAGTAGGTACCTATTCAAAAAGTACAACTGAGCTCACCTGTAACCTTCACGAATTTCTGGCTCGGTAGCGTCCCTTGTAACGTTCAACACTTCACAGTATATCTTTTCTTCTTTCTCTCTGTCACTAGCAAATTCAGGAACGGTGATAATTGCATTGAATATATCTTTTAATTCGTCCCGTTTGTGCTCGAATATCGTCACTTCCATCGAATTATCCGAATATAACCACTCGATGATTTCGTTACATTTTTGCACAATCAATTTTTTGTCGGATTCGATGATGACCTTTATTAACTTTTTATCTTGGACAGTGGTCATCAATGTGATGCAGAAAGATTCCAATGAGTTTTTCGCGACGAGCACAGCTTTTCGTTTTTTTTCTTTGGCTTTGTAGTTTTCAGCATTGTTGATCATACGTTGGATTTCCTCGTGACTGAGTTGACTTTTGTTGTACGTGAGAGTGATTCCATTCGTATTTTCAGTCAATTGGTCGACAGCAGTAACGTTCAAGATACCGTTAGCATCGATATCGAAAATAGCTTCTAATCGAGCAACGCCTTGTGGCGCCGGAGGAATACCATCAAGGGTGAATGAACCGAGTGGATTGTTGAACGTTGTCTTAGGGTGTTCTCCTTCGTAGATTCGAAACGCAGCAGAAGTTTGATTATCTGTACTCGTGCAGAAGATACCCGTCTGTTTGGTCGGTATGGGGGTGTTGCGTTTGACGACCACCGACATGTCCTGATGAAAACCTACTTCAATACCTAAAGACAGTGGTATAACATCGACCAACACCAAATCTTGCACTTCTTTGGACGTGTCACCGTTCAATATGGCGGCTTGTATGGCAGCTCCATATGCCACAGCTTCATCAGGGTTGATTGATTTCGAAAGCTTTTTCCCGTTGAAGAAATCTTGTAATAATTTTTGCACTTTCGGGATGCGAGTTGATCCACCGACTAGAACGATCTCTTGAATTTGAGATTTGCTCATTCCAGCATCTCGAATCGATTTTTCGACCGGTTCTAAAGTCTTTTGGAATAACTCGGCGTTTAATTCTTCGAAACGAGCACGAGTAATCGAACTGTAAAAGTCGATACCTTCGTGAAGTGAGTCGAGGCCGTCTAAGCTGGCCAATGTGGACGATGATAACGTTCTCTTGGCTCGTTCACAGGCAGTTTTTAAGCGACGAATAGCTTTTTGGTTTTGTCTAAGATCTTTCTTGTGTTTGCGCTTGAATTCGTCGACGAAATGATTCACCAAACGGTTATCAAAATCTTCGCCTCCCAAGTGAGTATCACCTGCCGTTGATACTACTTCGCAAAAATCTGGTGCGATGTTCAAAATGGATACATCGAAGGTTCCGCCGCCGAGATCAAAAATCATTACGGTACGTTCATCGTTAACCTGATGAAATGTGAAAGAATTACTCAAATGGTCGCTTCTTCAATTGTTTGGCAGCGAATTAACTACTTTTTCAACAAACGTACTTTTTTTTGTAAGCCATAAGCGAGTGCAGCAGCGGTAGGTTCGTTAATAATACGCAACACCTTCAGCTTGGCAATGGTGGCAGCATCTTTGGTCGATTGTCTTTGAGAATCATTGAAGTAAGCTGGTACAGTGATTACAGCTTTGGTAACGGTTTTGTCTAAATAAGCTTCGGCAATCTCTTTCATTTTTACTAAAACCATCGATGAAATCTATGAACAAAATACACTTGGATATAGAAAAATTCAAGATAGGTACTAAAGAAGAATTATTACAAGTTTGCTGGTCACTTTTAATTTTATAGGGTGTAGCTCAATTTTTTCCAAAAAGATGACTGACTAAAAAAATTTCAATGATGATTTTGAGAATGATTTTTTTTCAACAAAAATTGAGGGTCCTCCCCCCCCCCCCCCAAAAAAAAAATTAAAAATTATTTGTGAAATCGTGTGAAATTGTAAAATTTGTTCACTTCAAAAAAATAAGATTTTTTTTACTTCCAAAAAAATAAGATTTTTTTTACTTCCAAAAAAATAAGATTTTTTTTACTTCCAAAAAAATGAAAAAAATAAATAAGTGTCTTTTTTACGGCAAAAAAAGTAATATTTTGCTGTGGATATTTAAGAAGTATTTTTACTTTTTAAAAAATCGAAAGATTTAATTCTTTAAAAAAAAGATTTATCTCTATCAAAAAAAGTGAGACCAGGAAATGGAAATGGAGCTTTTTTCCCCAAAAAAATTCAGAAACTTGTTTCTCTAAAAATTCTAAAATACTATTTCAGCCTTAAAATTAGGAAAATATTTTTAATTTTTCTCTTCAAAAGAATTGATACTAAATATTTGATTTTTTTCTCCCCCAAAGATCTGAAAAATATCTCTAGTTGTTTAAAAAAATTGAGAAAAGAAAATCAAAAACTCGAGATTTTTTTCTTCCAATAAAAAGAGAAATTTATTTCCAAATAAAAATAAAAGATTTTTATTACAGAAACAACAAACAATTTTTTCGCTCTACAAAAAATTTCTCAAAAAAAAATTGAAAAATTTTCTACTCTAGGTATATAAAAAAATTTTCAGCGATATTTTTTTCTAAAAAAAAAAAAAAAAAAAAAAAGTATTTTATAGGTGCGTATTTAATTTTTTCCCATTTCAAAAACTCATTTTTATTCCTTTTTTTTATCATCTGAAAACTTGAAAAATATCTTTCTCTTTGAAAGAATAATAATATATGTATCATAATTGTATATTCTTGAAAAATTGAAAAAAAATGTTCAAAAAAAGTCGGTTTTTTCTTCCAAAAATCAATATTATTTTATTTTTTTTGAATGAGAGATTATTTTTCCGCAAAAATCAACGAAATTTTCCTAAGTATAAAAAAGTTTTTTATCTTTAAAAAAGCAAAAAGTTTTTTTTTTTTTTAATAAGGCGAGTGTTTTTTAAATTAAAAAAAAAAAGTACGGTTTTATATTTATTTTTTATCATTATTTTTTTCATTTGCTTGAAAGGATTTAGATTTTCCTTTCCAAAAAATTTAGAGACCGTTTGAGTTTACTTATTTAAGAAAAATTTAGACAAAAAATTGAAAAAAAATCCTCCAAAAAGTCTGTTTTTTATTTCTTTTTTAAAAAATGAATATTCATTTTTATAAAAAAATAGGGATCATTTCTCTGGAAAATCAGCAGAATTTTTCTCAAAAAAATAAGTTTTTTTTCCTAAAAAAATAAGGTTATAAGAAGGATTTCTTTTAAACGGTGATTTTTTTTTTTAGAAAGGAAAGGGTTTTTTTTCGTTTCTTTAGAAAAAGTAACAATTTTTTCAACTACCTAAATGAAAATTTATTTTTCATTTAAACGAAATTTAGATTTCCTTTTCAAAAAAATTTAGAGACTTTGTGTGTTTCCCTAAAATTAAAAAAAAAAAAAAAAAATTTAAATAAAAAAATTTACCTAGATATTTTTTTTTATTTTTATTTTTTTTGAAAATTTATTGAGAAACAATTTTAATCCAAAATATTAGATTTTCTTTTCGAAAAAATTGAGAGGATAAGAAATCAGCATTTTTTGCCAAAAAATTTATTTTATTTTTACAAAAAAAAATCAAGCTTCAAAAGAATAGGTTTTTTTATTTTTTCTCCTAATAAATACCTACTTCATTCCAAAAAAATAAAATAAAATAAAATAAAATAAGTTGGATATATAAAATTTTTCTTTAAAAAATTCAAAGGTTTGTATTCTTAGATAAAAATGAAAATTTTCATCTCCAAAAAAAATGAATTTTTGTCTTAAAATGAATGAAATGAATAAATTAAATAAATAATTAAACAACAAAGATTTTTTACCTATTTCTTGAAAAAAATTTATAGGTGAATTTTTCATATCAAGAAAATCCGAGTTTTTCTCTCTAAACGAAGTAAATGCTTATTAGACGTAAATGAAAATTCCACGCTTACTTCTTCGGGAAAGAATGTTTTGGTTTCGCCATCGACTACAATCTGGATTTTCGGTTTATTATTTACGTTGACGATTTTGAATGGCCAGTTTTCCATATCGGTCTGAACAGTGGCATCGTTAAACTTGCGCCCTATCAATCTTTTAGCATCTGTAAAATAAAAATAAGAACTCATCGTTTCCATATCCAACTGAATAAAATAAGTAAACAAATAAATACAATAAGTCAAGTAGGCAGCTAATCTATGTACATAAACGCATTTCTACGTTACCAAAAATTGTGTTGTTGAGGTTTCTCCTTTCCTGTGCTTTGGCAGGATCTCCAAGCAATATTTGTTCCTCCGTAAAAGCCACAAAACTTGGAGTAGTTCTATTACCTTGATCGTTGGATATGATTTCGACTTTCCCATGTCGGAAAACACCAACACAAGAGTACGTAGTACCCAAATCAATACCAATCGCTGGAGCTTCGGACATGCCTCTGGAACTGGAAATGAACACACTCAATTGAAATGATAGTTTCAATTTTAAACACTGTAAATTATACGTTATTGCACGTGTTACACGATATAAGATAATATATCAATTATACTTACAGGTAGGTAAGATACACGAGCGAACTATAATCAAACACTATATTGATAATTCGTCGAATGAATTTTACAACACAAAACTATTGACATAATTACAAATGATAATAAATTTATACTCGTACATGTAAAACTAAAACAAATTAACGTATTTAAATCCAACAGCAATGAATGATATTTGTGATAACGTTCAACCAAAACAATCTAACGTCTCATGTACGTTGTATTGGTTGCAATACCAAATAAGAAATCGTAAGCGGTTTGCGAATTTCGAATTACGATAAACGTCAAAACGTTCCACAACGTATTCTAAAATAACTCGTCAAGTTCCAAGATGCAGCAAAATTGTACACGAAAATACCAGACAGAAAAATAGGATTTGCTCGTTCGAAGTTCAGTTTAATGATTATGAGTCGATGTTTTGAATAGGACGTTGAATTGAAGGGTCTCCTTTTATAAAGAAGTTCGAATCTCTTTCATTTTTTTTTTTTTTTTGAGAAATTGTACCTACGAGTATGTACATTGTACATATTGTAGGTAATTTTTGGCATCATGTTTAAAATAGATATTAGAAACAGCATCACATGTTTCCTCAGCCAAGGGGTGGCGGTTTGAAAATTTTCAAATGTTGAATGTGAAAATGATTTATTTCATAAAGAAAAAAATTTCTTAAATTCTGGTGTAAAAAATTTTTCAATTTTTTTTTTCAATTTCTCAAATTTTGAAGTGAAAATACATTCAATTTTTTTCATGTAAAAATTTTGGAAATTATTTTGTAATGAAAAATTTAATCATTCTCAGCTCCAAAAAATTGAGAACATTATTGGCAAAAAATCCATATTTAAAAAAATGAAATTGGAATTAAAATGGGTATATTATTTTTTTAAATAAAAAAATGTCTCAAATTTTAAAGCAAAAAATTTAACAAATGTTTTTAAATGTAAAAATTTTGGAAATAATTGTTTTGGAATAAAGAATTGAAAAATCACTCCAAAATATTGAGAAAATGTTTTATTCCAAACATTTTTTTAATTGGTTCAAAACATTGAGAAATTTTCAACTGCTAAAAAAATTTCAATTTATTATTTTTTCAGAAAAAAAAACAAGAGATTTTTTTTCTGAAAAATTTCGCAATTTCTAGGTAAAAGCGTAAAACGTCCATATCTTACCTTACCTACTCTTTTGAAAATAAAAGAAATTGGAATAGAAATATCTCGTTTTTTAATTACCTACCTAACTAAAAAATCTCAATTTTTTTTTTAATTCTTAAATTTTGGAGTAAAAAAATCTGTCAATTTTTTTTTCATGTAAAAATTTTGGAAATTATTTTGAAATAGAAATTAAAACATCACTCCAAAAAATAAACAAAAATTTCATTCCAAAAAGATTTTTAAAAAATCTTTAAATAATTAATTGAGAAATTTTCAACTGCCAAAAAAATTAAAATATTTTCAACTCCAAAAAATTTTAATTGATTGGAAAAAACGAGCAATTTTTCTTTTAATTTTTGGATTAAAGAAATCTTTGAATTTTTTGCAGATAAGTTAAAAGATTAAAATTAAATGAAAAATTTTCCAACTTTTTTAAAAATTAAAAATTCTACAACTTTTTGGAGAAAAATTTTTTTCAACTTTTTTTTGGAAGAAAAAAAAATTTCAATTCCTTCCCTTCCTCCAAAAAATTGAGAAATATATTTCTCACAATTGTTCGTTCTTTTTTTTTTTATTAAATATATTTATTTTACGTCGCTCTACCTGACGGTAATTTGCGACGCGATACTATTTTACAAAGATAAGTATAACAGTTATTACAATAAGTGGTATAAATTACATTCTTTTAAGAAATTAAATACTTCAGAGTTTGAATCTCCTAGTATATCAGGTAACTGAAAGTTGTTGTCGAAATTTCTGGTCCTTTGATCATCATATTTTCTGCAGTGTAAAAGGAAGTGTTCAACTGTTATTCTTTCTTCGCATAGGTCACAGAGTGGTGCTGGTTGATTGTTCAATAGGTGCGAATGGGTGTTAACACAATGTCCAATTCTAAGTCTAGCAATTAGGGTTTCTTCTTTTCTGGATGACCTGTAAGATGTTGGCCAGTCTCCTAGGTAGGGTTTTATTTCATGTAGTTTGTTATCAGCATATTTAGTGCTCCAATCCGTCTGCCACTCGGATATGATCAAATTATTGATTATGTTTGATTCGATTTTCAATCGACGTTTTTGGATTTTAGAAGAAATTCTTTGATTCTGGTCGTATGTAGGTGGAGTGTAGTGGAGTTTTTCGTTATATAACAGACATCTAATACCAACTGGTTTGGGTTTTTTTGATTTTCTTGCGTATAGGTCGACAAATCTTGGTTGATAGGTGTTGGTGAATGTTGGTACTTGTCTTCGATTTGAAAGACTGACGAAGTATTTTACGCAGAGGTACATTCTTCTGAGATCTAGAGGTTCTTGTTTTCTTGTGAAAGAAAAAAATTGAACAGGTAAATTTATTCATTTCATAAATCGTATGCAATAATTTTAATTCAAATTTCAAACAAAAAAAAATTAGGTACCTACTACCTATAAAATTTATAAAGTTTTTTTTTCACCAAAAAAAAAGATTCTGTCTCCAAGTTTTTCCCCCAAGAATTTAAAAAATATTTTTATTCCAAAAAATGAAGAGACTCAAAAAATTTTTATCGAAAAAAATTGACGAACTTTTCACTTCAGAAAAATTAAATTTTTCTATTGCCAAAAAAAAATTGAAAATGTTTTACTCCATCCAAATTGGAAGATTTTTTTACTTTAAAAAATTCCCCCCAAAAAGTGACGATTTTAATAAATTTTTGAATTTTTGGAGTTCTCTATAGTGCAATTCATTTCACTTTTGAAATTTTGAATGTGCTTGGGATTCACGAGCGAGACTGCTGTGAGAGAAAATTTTATTATGATAGAAAAATAAACCTAATTAATATAAATTCAACAACGAAAAAATGAAAAGCATAAGAAAAAGACTTGAAAATATCACAAGTGAGTAAAATGATTACAAAACAAAACGCGAATGATCTATGAAGCTACGTTTGATAATATAAATACGATATCCAAGTATATGCTGTAGATTTCTAAAATAAATTTTTTCATCTTGCATAGAGAAGTTTTCATAAATTAACAATGGGCAACATTTGAAACTACACACACTGAAATGAGAAAAAATATGGGGATAAACGTTTTAAAACGATCATTGTGTTCGTAAAATGAATGAATTGCTTTTTTAATCAAGCTTTAAAGAAGAGACGTGACAAGTTCGAAAATGAAATCGAAAATGTTTCATTATCATTCAAATTGAAGTAGGTAGAGGCAGCTGTTGAACTACACACTTGCTTGATTCCAGATTGCGCCGTTATTTCTTTTCTTTTTTCCCTGCAACAATAAAAATACACATATTAGGTATAGTAGGTATTTAGGTAAGTACTCGTATATAAATGTCATATTTCAAATAGGTATTTTCCACAATTTTTGTCGCCCCGCTAGCATACATTACATACGTACATAAACCAGTGAAGAAATTTTTCGCATTAACGGCTACTCTGAACGCCAGCTCGCCCCAGTCTTTGTCTCCTTCATATTTATCCGGATGGTATTTTTGAACGACTTTCCTGTAAAAATTTGACAAAAAGTTAGGATGTTATAAATCCTTGAAGCTGATTTGTTTTTTACTAGAGCTATTTCCCTCACAACCATATAAGCAGTGGGACAAAACAGGGCCTATTCTAAGGAAAATTTGAAGCTGCACATTTAGCTCCATTACCAGAGTCATATTCCATATAGGTAGTATGGGTCATGGGTGTGTGGTTGGGGGGGGGATGAAACCATCACTTGTGAAATTTTGATGGATTTTCAGAAAATTCTGACAAACACGTTAAAATTAAAATCATCGCAAAAAAAATTCCTTGAGGGAAAAAATTAAAATTTTTCGTGTGTTTAGTTTAGGTAGAAGATAGTTTTTACTAAATTTCAACAAAAAAATCTTGCTTTTTTCGTTTTTTCCCGACTATTTAGGATTTTTTCTTTGCGAGTTACAAATTCCTCGATCCCAAACTATCAAACACAGAACCACAGAAGTATTATGATTTTTTTGTAAGAATAAATTTTCATGAAAAAAATGTTTGACAATAGATTCTTATTAGATTTTTTGACAAGAGAATTTTTTCTAAAAGATATACTGAACTGATCATCAGACAAAGGTATTTTTTAGAAAAAAACTTGAGATTTCTTTGGAAAATGAATTTATTACCTGGGATAGGATTTTTTGTCAAGAAATTTTTTTTTGAAGATTTTTTGTCAAAAAAATTTTCTTTAACGTTTTTTTGTCAAAAAAATATTTCTCTGTCAAAAAAGTATTTTTTGATGATTTTTCAAAGATTTTTTATCAGAAAAATATTTTTCAAAGATTTTTTCACAAGAAATTTTTTTGGTCAATTTTTTTTCAATTTCTTGTCAAAAAATTTTTTGACGATTTTTTGCCAAAAAAATTTTCTTTGACGATTTCTTGTCAAAAATTTTTTCTTTTGACGATTTTTTGTCAAAAAACTTTCTCTAACGTTTTTTTGGTCAAAAAAATATTTCTTTGTCGAAAAAATATTTTTTGAAGAGATTTTTCAAAAAAATTTTGTCAAAAAAGAATTCATACCTACCTACAAGACTTTTGGTCAAAAAAAAAAAAAAAAATTGTGGAGATTTTTTGTTTGAAAGATATTTTTTGAAGATGTTTTTGTCAAAAATTAATTTTTAGCTGCACAAAGTAATTTCAAACTGCACATCTTTTGTTTTGAAGTTCCACAAAATGGGCGGAACTGCACGTTAGAATAGGCTCTGGGACAAAACTAAACATAAGAAGAAAAGTAGGTATTCGTATGTAGGTAATCTAACTCACCTGTAACCTTCTCGAACTTCTTGCTCGGTTGCATCCCAGGTAACGTTCAACACTTCACAGTATATCTTTTCCTCTTTGTTACGGGCATCCTTAGGTATTGTAACAATTGCATTGAATATATCTTCCATTTCACTCTGCTTCTGCACGAATTCTGTCTCTTCGGCTATATCATCTGAATGTATCCACTCGATTAGTTCATTGCATTTCTCCAAAATCATCTTTTTATCGGATTCGATGATGACATTCTTCAATTTTACGTCTTGGACGGTGCTCATAACTTTGAAGCAGAAATATTCTAATGAGGTTTTTGCGGCGACGAGCAGAGATTCTTGTTTCTTCACTTTGGCTTTGTATTCTTCAGCAACGTCGTTCAACTCATTCCGCTTCTGTTCAACATCTGCCTCTTCGGCTGGATTACTAGAATGTAACCATTTGATGGTCTCTTGGCATTTTTCCAAAATTATACTTTTGTAGGATTCGATGGTGACACTCTGTGGTTTTATGTCTTGTGCAGTGTTCATCACTTGGACGCAAAAAGATTGCAATGAGTCTTTTGCGGCGAGCAGAGATTTTCGTTTAGTTTCCTTGGCTTTGTATTTTTCAGCATCGTTGATCATACGTTCGATTTCCTCTTGAGTGAGATGGCTTTTGTTGTACGTGAGGGAAATTCCATTCGTATTGCCGGTTGATTTTTCGACTGCAGTTACGTTCAAGATACCGTTAGCGTCGATATGGAAAGTAACATAAACTTCTGGGGTGTATTTAGGTGCCGGAGGAATACCGTCGAGTAAGAATGTACCGAGCAGATTGTTACACTCAGCTTCGGGATGTTCTCCTTCATAAATAGGATAACAAATGCAAGTTTGATAGTCATAAGAAGTAGTATAACGTTGTGTCTTTTTAGCCGGAATGGTACAGTTGCGTTTGATCACAACACTCATCATATCACGACATTCACCTATATTAGCCATAACACCTAAAGATAAAGGCGTAACGTCTACTAATACTAAATCATGCACTTCTTTCGATTTGTCACCGTTTAATATGGCGGCTTGTATAGCTGCTCCATATGCCACTGCTTCATCAGGGTCGATTGATTTGCAAAGTTCTTTTCCGTTAAAGAAATCTTGTAACAATTTCTGCACTTTCGGAATACGAGTTGATCCGCCGACTAAAACGACTTCTTGAATTTGCTCTTTACCCATTTTTGCATCTTTAATTGCTCTTTCAACTGATTCTAAGGTCTTTCGGAATAAGTCGGCGTTCAATTCTTCAAAACGAGCGCGAGTGATCGAAGTGTAAAAGTCGATTCCTTCTTGAAGTGAATCCAGGTCCACACTAGCCAATGTGGATGCTGACAGGGTTCTTTTCGCTCGTTCGCAGACGGTTTTCAAGCGTCGAATAGCTTTTTTGTCCTGTGTGAGATCTTTGTCGTGTTTATGTTTGAATTCTTGTACGAAATGATTAACCATACGGTTGTCGAAATCTTCTCCACCGAGGTGAGTATCTCCGGCCGTTGCAACCACTTCGACAAAATCTTCTGCCATGTTCAAAATGGATACATCGAAGGTTCCGCCGCCGAGATCAAAAATCATTACGATACGTTCACCGTCAGCCTAATAAAATACAATATTAACGTTAACGAATAAGTTGGCGACTTGTTTGACAGAGAAATGGCAATTTTTTCAATACATACTTTTTTTTGTAAGCCGTAAGCGAGCGCAGCAGCGGTAGGTTCGTTAATAATACGCAACACATTCAGCTTGGCAATGGTCGCAGCGTCTTTCGTTGATTGTCTTTGAGAATCGTTGAAGTAAGCTGGTACAGTGATCACAGCTTTGGTAACGGTTTTACCTAAATAAGCTTCTGCCGTCTCTTTCATTTTACCCAACACCATCGCAGAAATCTATGGACAAAATGTACTTATACCTATACTCATTTCTACTCAAATGAAAAAAAAAATTCTTTGAAAAAATAAGAACGGAGGATTCAACGCTCGCAAAAAAAACGGATTTTCCAAAAACTTTCCTAAATATAAAAATTCCAAAAAAAATTTCTCATAAAATTTGGGAATTAGTTTCTTTATAAAAATTTTGATGTAGCAAGGGGTCAATCTGCCCCGAGCTGAATTTCGAAATTTTTTCAAATTATGGAAGGGGGTGTAAGGTGTCAATTTTTTGGGTTAAAAATTTCGAATTCTTCTGTATTTTGAAAAAAAAAAAACTTTTAACTCTCTGGAGTAGAAATATTTCTCAAATTTTCAAGAAAAAATAGGGATGCTAAAATCGTTGAATTTTTTTTTTTGGAGAGTGCATTAAAAAAAATTATTGTTTTTAAATAATTTCTCAATTTCATTGAAAAAGAAAAATATTCCAATTTTTTTGAAGTAAAAATATGTATTTCTGAATACAATTGTTAATTTTGTAGAAAAAAATCGCCAGTTTTTATTGGAAAAAACAATCTCGCAATTTTTGTGGAAAAGAAAATCAATAGGTAATTTTTTTAGATAAAAATTATTTCTGAATATTTAAAAAAAAAAATTCTTCAATTTTTCTGGAGAAACCATATTTTATGTTTTCTTGCGTGAAATATCCTTATTATTCTTTAAGCAAAAAAAAAAATCTTTCAATTTTTTTGGAGAAAAAATATTTTTTAAAGGCTTTTTAAATAGCCAGAGCTCATAGGCTCTCTGTTTCAAATAGAAAATCTGAAAAAACTTTAAAATTCGGCTCGGAGGCCGTTACCCTCTCCCCAAACATCAAAGCCTTCGAGGAATCGTTACTTCTAAAAAAAATCAGATTTTTTCGCTGTGAAAATTATAATAATTTTTCACGCAAGAAAACAAAAAAGATTATTTCTTCGAATTTTTTTAAAAAAAATTTAAAATTCCAAGATTTATTTTCCATAAAAATGAGATTGTCCCCTCCCCTAAGTAGAACTTTTTCTCTAAAAATTAATTCAGAAATCTTTTGACTCCAAACAAATTTCTTAAGATTTTTCTAATCCAATAAAATTGAGAAATTATTCAAAAACAAAATTTTCAAATGTATTCTCCAAAAAAAATTCGAAGATTTTAACATTAAGTATTTCTTCTTAAAATTCGAGAAATAATTATACTTCAAAGAACGTAGAAACTTCTTTTCCAAAAAATAATGAAAGATTTTTTTTTTTCAAAAAAAATTACCATTTTACCAAAAAAATTCTCAATTTGTATTGCAAAGAATTGGCAATCTTACTCCCTCCTCTCTCCCTCTCCCTAAAAAATTATAGATTTTTTCTTCAATAAAACAGAAATTTATATGTATCTTCAAAAAAAAAAAAAAAATTCTCCAAAAAACTGAAATAATTTTTATACCTACCTTGAAAAAAATGAGATTTTTATTCCAAGAAAATTCAGACTTTTTTCTCACCAAAAGAATTTAGATTTTTTACTGCAAAATTTTTATGAATTTTAATGAGTAAGTAGCTATTTCATTTTGTCATTTTCGAAGTATTTTAGGGAATATAGCTCATTCACTGTAGAAAATTTTGCAAATAGCTCGATCACCAAAAAGAAACTGCCAAGTTAGTCGACCATGTAACTTAGGAAAAATTCCAAGTTCAACACTTACTTCTTCAGGAAAGAATGTTTTGGTTTCGCCTTCGACTATGACCTCGATTTTCGGTTTATTGTCTTCATCGACGACTTCGAATGGCCAGTTTTCCATATCACTCTCAACAGTATCATCGTCGAACTTACGCCCTATCAATCTTTTAGCATCTGTAACAAAAAGATCTAGACATAAGACTTCATGTCTTCCTCCATAAAGTAAATAGGAAAATACTTGCTCAAAAAAAAAAAACAATTGCAACTTACCAAAAATGGTGCTGTTGAGATTCCTCTTTTCTTGTTCTTTGGCAGCATCTCCAAGCAATATTTCTTCGTCCGTAAAAGCCACGTAACTTGGAGTGGTTTTATTACCTTGATCGTTGCATATGATTTCGACTTTTCCATGTCGGAAAACACCGACACAAGAGTACGTAGTACCCAAATCAATACCAATCGCTGGAGCTTCCGACATGTCTCTGAAAAAAAAAATGGAAACAAAAACGTGTACCACTTCAACTGTCATCCATTGCACAAAATATGCCTACAACACACAATACAACATATGTAAATTCCATAAAAAATGTTCAAAAAGAAGCACCAATCCGAACACACTTCAAATGACACGATACTTTCATACACTGTAAAGTAAAGTATATGTACGTTACTGCACGAATTGCTTTAAGGTATAGATGATTATTAGATATTTAAAAGTATATGTACTATAACTTACAGGTACGTGTAGGTAACCGAGGTAAGGTACACGAGAATTCCAATTAAACACTATTGACAGAACGTCGAATACGTTTCACTACAACATAACTTGTGGGTTATGACAAAATGACGAATAATAATCAATTTATAATACTAAAACAAGTCAACGAATTTCATATTAACAGTAATGGATAATTCTCTGATAACTAAAAGAAAGAATTACGTCTCGTGCGCAGTTTATTGGTAAGAGAAGAACATGTCAAATTCTGAGAAATGAGACACAGCAAGACTGCTGACTGATCCGAATGCAAGTGCATGAAAATCGTAATCGTACGCTTGCTACAGATAAGGATAACCGAACAAAAATACTACAGTGTTGATCGTTCGGAGGTTTAAACATTGAATCTTTATGATTATGAATTTATGAATCAATGTTGTGAATAAAGGACGTTGGAGAGACTCCTTTTCATCAAATTTGAATCTTGCGTTATTTTGAAAAATTTGTATGGCAGATAGATTACGTGTAGATAATTTTGGCATACTTTTTAAAATATTTGAAAATAAATCACTTGACAAGGGTAAAAGTATGACACTCTTTGACGCAAATACCTTCATTGATTTGCAAAATTTGCATCGATAGCAAATAGATAGGTATTACGTAAGCATGTTGCAAAGAGAGCCAGCAACTTAAAATCTGTTAAGGACCGTTCACAATGGAGCTTTACTTTTTGCTTCTGCTTTTTGCTTAACACTCACTACTGTCTGCACCAATCTGGTAGCCAGAAATTTGTGTATTTTTATACGTTTGCTTATGTACTGGTAAAAGTTTAAGCAAAAGCAAAAAGTAAAGCTCCATTGTGAACGGTCCTTTATGGGAGTGGTAATTTACCGTAATTTACATACGATTTCCGCCCGTGTTCGTTCTTAATATTTGGACTGTGACTCATGAACTTGTACTTTTGATACTTTTTATAAAAATGTAATGTCTTAATTAATTACGAAGTTTGATCGAAAAATATAATGATTTAAATAATGTTTTTTAGTGATTACCGGGTTAATTTACCACCCAAATAACAAAATCTTCTAGGATCTGGATAATAAATGGATTTTCATATAATTAGGTGTGAAAATGATTTTTTCCATCCAAAGATATTGAAAATTTTCAATTTCAAAACAAAAAATAATGATTTTTTTTACCATCTCTGAAAAATTAGATAGGTATTCGATTGAAGAGAATTTTTTGAAATTCTTCTTTGAATAATGAATGGGGTGTTTTTCCAAGAATATTTTTTAAAAATTTTTTAAAAAATCCTGAAAATTCAAGAAAAATACCTACGTCTTATTCCTTCACCATAAAAATTTTAAAAAAATTTCCCCTACTTTTTTATTTTTTAATTTAAAAAAATGAACAATTATTTTTCAATTCCAAAAAAGAAGTTGAAAAACATTTTCCCTTGAGATATCTTTTTATTCCCAGAGAATTCAATTTTGTTCCTTGAAAAAATGAACTTTAAAATTTAAAAATATTGCGTTATTCCAAAAAAAGGTAAAACATTTTCAGTTCCAAAAAATGTTTTTTTTAGCTCAAAAAAAATAGAACAATAAAAATAAAAAACATAATACAGGCAAGTACATTTTTCATTCAAAAAATATTGTTATTTTTTTTCATCAAAAGATAGAATTATTTTTTACGGTACCAAGACATTTATTTTATCAAACAAATTAAAAATGTCTGAGTAATTTCTTTCGTAAAATAAAAAATAAATAAGTACCTAAAAATTTTTTACTTCAAGAAAATTGAAAGTTTTCTTATTTCAAATTTTTAAGATTTTCAATTTTTTTTTTAAATTAATTTTTGTTGGCTCTGAAAAATTGAAATATTTCTCATTCAAGAGAATTCTGAAAAAATTGAAATCATTTTCCAAAACTTAAAAAAAATATAATATACCTATTACCTACCTATTCAAAAAAAAACAATTTTTTCCTTAAGAAATTCAAAAAATTATTCTTGTTTATTTATTTTTTTATAGGTACTCCAGAAAAACTGAAAAAAATGCTCATTCTAAAAATATTGAAAAATTCGGTTACTAAAAACAAACCCACCTATTTTTTTTATTACAAAAAATTTTTTTAAATTTATTTCCAAAAACATTGAAAAATATTTCAATAAATTCCAATTTTTTTTTTGGCTGGCTCCAAAAAGATCGGATATTTTTCATTACAAGAAAATTCAATTTCTCTATCGCTGAAAAATTGAGATTATTTTCATTGAAAATTTGAAAAAAATATTTTACCGCAGAAAAATTGTAAGATTTCTCTATTTTTTTTCAATTCCTATTTTTTAAAACGATTGAATTTTTTTTAGAATAAAAAAAAAATAGAGAATTTTTTACCTAATTTTTTATTTAAAGAAAAATTGAAAAAAATTATCTAAAAAAATAGAGAAAATTTTTCATTTAAAAACATCAAGAAAATTTTTTATTAAAAAAAAAATAGACAAAATTTTCTATTTAAAAAAAAATCATTTTTTATTCCGTGGAATTGAAATTTTCTTCTCCAAAAATTCAAGATTTATGTACCTACCCCAGAAAAATTGAAAAAATTTCCTCAAAGTACGCGACTAGGTAGTTATGTATTATGCACTTATTTGAATTCCACCCCAATTTATTAATTTTTCACAATTTCGGGTTTTTTCATTAGTTATTCAAAGTGACTAAAATTAAGTAATCACACGAAATAATCGAATAAAATACACAATCGTGGATTCGAGTTCAGCACGTCAAACTATCCCTCTTTATACTCTCTCAATCATAATTTTGCCCAAAATTTAAATAGGTAGTTGACTTTTTACAAGTATTTTTTTTTTTTTTCATTTTTCTAAAATTGATTATTAGTTATATCTTAATGTAAGTTCGCGAATTTTCAAATTTGAAGGCGAGTTGGATATTGAAAATGTATCGTCCAAGTCTCGAATTTATGTCATTATGCCTACATAATTTTAATTTGTACACGTAACAAATAATGTTGAAATAGGCAGTATGTTATAAACTCGTGTATTTTTTTAATGGCTTTTGCCAAATCCAATGAAGAATATAAAACATGCCAACAAAATGATAAGAATAATATAAACCTAATGAACTTAAATGCAACAATAAAAAAATGTAAAACCTAAAAATAGAAAACAAATGTAAGAAATGAATGAAGATTACAAAACAAAACAAAAAGTTGATATTCTGTTTGGTGCGAAGATTCCTAAGCTCATTTTTTTATCCTGCACGCAGACATTTTTCAGAAATAAACAATATATACAAATTTCGAATTTAAATTAATATTCTTTCACAATATAAGAATTTCTATCTGCTAGCATAGTTACGAAGCCCAGTGAAAAATTTTTTCGCATTAACGGCTACTCTGAACATTAGCTGGCTGAGCTGGCCAAGGTCTTGGTCGCCTTGATATTTATCCGGATGGTATTTTCGGGCAGCTTGTCTGTAAAAATTAAATAAGCAGTTACCTCATTTTAAATCCTCGAGGCTAGTATTTATTTGCAACGAAAAAAGGCACACGAAACATAGATAAATTGAAAAGTATAGGTATGTACCTATTCGAAAAATGCTACAGCACTCACCTGTAACCTTCTCGAATTTCTTGCTCGGTTGCATCCCTGGTAACGTTCAACACTTCAGAGTATAGTGTTTCCTCTGTGTTAGTATCATCTCTAGGGACCGCCATAATTGCATCGAATATATGTTTTAATTCGTTCAGTTTTTCTTCGAATACTGCCACTTCCATCGCATTATTTGAATGTAACCACTCGATGATTTTGTTGCATTTTTCAAAAATCAATCTTTTGTCGGATTCCACGATGACATTTTCAAATATTATGTCTTGGACGGTGTTCATTAGTTCGTGGCAGAAAAATTCTAATGAGTTTTTTGCGGCGAGCACAGCTTTTCGTTTTTTTTCTTTGGCTTTGTATGCTTCGGCTTCGCTGGTCATACGTTCGATTTCCTTTTTAGTGAACTGGCTTTTGTTGTACGTGACGGTGATGCCATTCGTATTGCCGGATAATTTTTCGACTGCAGTTACGTTCAAGATACCATTAGCATCGATAGTGAAAGTAACATCCGCTGTAGAAACGCCACGTGGAGCAGGAGGAATACCATCAATGGTGAATGAACCGAGTAGGTTGTTGAACGTGGTTTTAGGGTGTTCCCCTTCGTATATTGGAAAAAACCCAGAAGTTTGATTGTCTACACTCGAGCATAATAGACACGTTTGCTTGGTTGGAATGGTGGTGTTGCGTTTGACGACCACCTCCATGTCTTCATGAGCACCTACTTCAACACCTAAAGAAATTGGTGTAACATCGACCAACACCAAATCTTGCACTTCTTTCGATTTGACACCGTTCAATATGGCGGCTTGTATAGCAGCTCCATATGCCACAGCTTCATCGGGGTTGATTGATTTGGAAATACGTTTCCCGTTGAAGAAATCTTGTACCAATCTTTGCACTTTCGGAATACGAGTTGATCCGCCGACTAAAACGATTTCTTCCATTTGCTCTTTTCGCATTCCAGCATCTCGAATTGCTCTTTTAACGGGTTCCAAGGTCTTTCGGAATAAGTCGACGTTCAATTCTTCAAAACGAGCGCGAGTGATCGAAGTATAGAAGTCGATTCCATCATGAAGTGAATCCAGGTCCACACTTGCCGATGTAGTCGACGATAAAATTCTTTTAGCTCGTTCGCAGGCGGTTTTTAAGCGACGAATAGATTTTTTGTTTTGGGTGAGATCTTTGCCGTATTTACGTCTGAATTCTTTAACGAAATGATTCACCATACGGTTATCGAAATCTTCGCCTCCCAAGTGAGTATCGCCTGCTGTTGACACTACTTCGAAAAAATCTGATGAGATGTTTAAAATGGATACGTCGAAGGTTCCGCCACCAAGATCAAAAATCATTACTACTCGTTCACCGTTAATCTGTTGAAATACAGAACCAATTACTCGGATGACAGATTTTTTGGTTAGTAAACACTGAACAGACAATTTTTTCAATACTTACTTTTTTTTCTAAGCCATAAGCGAGCGCAGCAGCGGTGGGTTCGTTAATAATACGCAATACCTTCAGCTTGGCAATGGTCGCAGCATCTTTCGTTGCTTGTCTTTGAGAATCGTTGAAGTAAGCTGGCACAGTGATTACAGCTTTGGTAACGGTTTTACCTAAATAAGCTTCGGCAGTCTCTTTCATTTTTATCAGTATATACGAAGAGATCTATGGAAAAAAATTTAACATAATATTAAAAAATTCAAAGTACCGCGAACAAAGTAAATTCTCGGTGCATTGCAAATATAAGGCAGACAGCTTAAAGTTTTCTTGGTTGCAGTTCTAGTTCTTCCTGCTGGAGGGGTGTCGAATTTTGAAATTTCAATTTTGAATTTGAGATTTTTTTAAAGCTACTACCTAATTATAATTTCTTTTCACAAGAACTGAGATATTTTTCCACGAAAACTTGAAAGTATTCATAGGTATCTACATCAAAAAATTTGTAAAATTTTATTACTCCCCAAAAAAATGAAAAAAGGAAATTTTTTATCCTATAATATTCACCTATTGCTCCAAGAAAATTTTTAAAAAAATTTCTTCAAGAAAATTTAGATTTTTTTTCTCTAAGAAAATTTAGAATTTTTTTTCTTTAATTGCTCCAAGAAAATTAAAAAAAAAATTTCTTCAAGAAAATTTAGAATTTTTTTCTTCTCTTTAAAAAAATTCAAAATCATTTTCTTTAAAAAAAATTGGAATTTTTTTCTTTAGGAAAATTTAGCATTTTTTCTTTAAGAAAATTTAGAAAAAAAATACAACAAATTCTGCTACTCTTTTTCAGAGAAGGGAATGTTTTTTCAATAAGAAAATTGAGAAAGATTTTTATGCTCCAAAAAGTTGGGGTTTTTACCAGAAAAAATTAAACGAAAATAATTAAGATTTTTTCTTTAATCTAAAAAATTAATATACTTAGGCAATTTCCACTCAAGTTTATTTTTTCTTTTAAAAATTTGAGAAACTCATCTACCCTGTCTTCAAATTCCAAACAATGAGATTTTTTATTCGAAAAAATTAAAAAATTTATATTCAAATAAATACAATTTAAACGTCATCTTCTCTAAATATTTGGAAAATGTATTTTTTATTCCAAAAATTGAGATTTAAAAAAATAGAACAGGAAGATTATTTTTCAATAAAACAGAAATTTTCATCTCCAAAAATATTGAGTTTTCTTCTTCCAAAAAATTGACAGATTTTTTATTCAAAAAAAGTATTTCTTTACCCACTTTTTTGAGAAATTTTTTACTACCAGAAGATTCACAATTTTTAACATGCTTTTGCGATGACCGAAATGGGGAAAAAGGTAACAAGGTTTTGGACGAAAGACTTTAGTGTAATTTGTCAGACATTGAAAATTTTTTAATAAGTTTGATGACTTTAAATATTTTGTCAGACATTCTGAAATTTGGAAGAATTTTTAAAAATTGATTTTTTTTTTAATTTTCAGGCATTTTAAAACTTGGATTTTTTCAAAATTGGGTAATTTTTAGAAATTTTATAGGTAACGAAATTTCTAGTTTTTTAATCAACTGCGAAATTATTTTTACTTCAAAAAAATTAAAACCTGGGAAATTTTTTATACAAAAAATTGGAATATTTTTTTTCTCGAAATAGGAAAACCCATTCTCTAAAAAAACAGAACTTTTTCAAAAAAAAAATTAATAGATAAGTAGGTACAGGAGGTATTAATTTTTTTCTGAACAAAGTTGAGATTTTTTTCGAAAAATGAGGTAGATCATTTTTTTAATAAAACAAAGATTTTCATTTCCAAAAATATTGATTTTTTCAGTCCCAAAAAATTAATAATAGATTTTTACTTATTTTTCTACTTTAAAAAAATTGAAAAATTATTTATTCCAAGAAAATTCAGAATATTGTCTCTTTCTAAATGAAGTGAAAGATTTTTATCCAAAAATTGATTGAGAAATATTTTTACTACAAAAAATACCCCCCTCCCCAAAAAAAAGAAGAGAAATTTTATTGAGTTTTCAATTTTTTCAATTTTCGGAGTTTTCTACGATTTAGCTTTAGCTTTTATGTACGTACAAAAGACGGTTGTACCTGCAGAAAACTTTAAGCAACTGCTCAAGTAAAATAATGCTTTCTAATCGTAAAACATGAAAATTTAAATTCCACACTTACTTCTTCGGGAAAGAATGTTTTTATTCTGCCATCAACTACAATCTTGATTTTTAATTTGTTATTTTCGTTGACGATTCCGAATGGCCAGTTTTTCATATCGGTCTGAACAGTAGCATCGTTGAACTTACGCCCTATTAATCGCTTAGCATCTGAAACATGAAGCTACGTTACCATCAAACTTACAAAAAATGCAACCAAAAAAGTCGCAATTGCAACTTACCAAAAATGGTGCTGTTGAGATTCCTCTTTTCTTGCGCTTTGGCAGAATCTCCGAGCAATATTTCTTCATTCGTAAAAGCTACGTAACTTGGTGTGGTTCTATTACCTTGATCGTTGGATATGATTTCGACTTTTCCATGACGGAAAACGCCGACACAAGAGTACGTAGTACCCAAATCAATGCCAATCGCCGGAGCTTCCGACATGTCTCTGAAAAAAAATATAAATACTTATTAAAAGTGTACTATTTCGTCCATTTCAATTGCCATCTATTATACCACGAGTAGAGTACACTTTTTCACACAGGTTGATTATGGACCAAAATATACTAACTTATAATTATAACACAATGTAACTTCCATAACAAGTTTCCAAAAAGGAAGCAAGTATCGAATACACTTCAATTGACATAGTTTCAAACACAGTAAATTATACGCTATTTACTTACTGATCGAATTGCTATAGGATGTGAATATCAATTATGTAGTACTTACAGGTAGGTAAGGTAAGGAACTATGGTGCACGAGAATTCCGATCAAACACTATTAACAGATTGTCGAATACAATTCATTGCTCAAAACGAATGAGAAAATCACAAATGAGAAATGACACAAATCAACAAATTCAAATGTAATAATTGGTGATAAATCGCCCAATAGAAATCTTTGAACGGTTTGCAAAATACAAAATGCGCTAACGTCACGAACGTACTGAGAAAAATAACTTGTCAACTGTCAAGTATGCAGCAAAACTGTACACGAAAATCGTACAGATAACCCGACAGCAAAATGATAGGAATCAATTTTTTCAATAAAGGACGTTGGAGAGACCTCTTTTTATCTAGCACGAATCTCTTTTCTTTCTTTCAGAGAATTTGTATGGCAAGATAATTTTTAACATCGTTTTAAAAATGAAATGAATCTCTTAACCCCTATGAACGATAAAATATTTTTTTTCTCTCTTCAAAAAAATTTAAAACTTTTCAATTCCAAAACAAATTAATTTTTTTACAGGGTCTTTTTTTTATATGATTTTTAAAAAACAAAATTACAAAAATAAATTGAAAATTTCCTTTATGGAAAAAGTTGAGATAGTTTTCCTGAAAAGTTGAAAAAAAATAGAAATTTTTTTATTCCAAAAAAAAAAAATTTAATACCTACAATTTTTTTTAATTTTCTCACTAGCTCTAAAAATTCATTCCAGGAAAATCCAATTTTTTCCATTGAAAAATTGAAAGTTCTTCCAAAAATAAAAAAAAGAATTTATACACTCAAAAAATTGAAAAATTTCTTTGTGCAAAAAATTGGGTCAAAAATGAGCACGATGCGATTGTCAAAATCCGGGACAAAAGATTTGGAGTCCATCCACAGCCGCAGTAGGTAGGTAGGGTCACCTACCAAACGTGGTCGCCTCAAAAATGAAAGTTGTTCAAGGACATGTGGTCGATGCAAAAATTTTCAACATTTTCAAAAACTGGGATACCCCACTCATTCGCCAGATACCGGGCTTCCAACATGCCAGATACCTAAATCCAAGCTGTAGGTACCTACCCATATTGGTCGCCTTGGTTTTCAACGTCTACTCCCATGTAAGTTGACGTGAGAAATACGATGCGATTGTCAAAATCCGGGATAAAAGATTTGAAGTCCATAAATTTGATATAATTTTTTATTCAAAAATTTTAGAATAATTTTACACTCGAAAAATTAAGAATTAATGAAGTAAGTACCTAATTTTTATTCAAAAATTTTTTAATAATTTATTTTGCTTTTCAAAAAAAAAAAAAAAAAAAAAAAAAAAAAACTGATACAATATCTCATTCTATAAAATTGACATAATCTCTAATTCCCAAAAATTTTATAAATAATAATTATTTTTAAATTAGTACACGTTGACAAAAAAAAGAAAAAAAGAAATCAAGTTAAATATTTCAATATTCTGGTTTCAAAAACTTGAACAAATTTTATTTTTGAGGATAAAAAAATTATTTTAATTTTTTGAGATTAAAAATAATTATTTTAACTCTCACCTTAAGCACTATTTACAGAAAAAAAAAATTCGAGGCCCAGCCCCCTCCGCTCGTCACCCATCATATCCATCCCAACACAAACCCCGGCCTAAACACTACCAACTGTGAAAAAAAAAATTTGAGGCCCCAGCCCCCTCCCCTCGTCACCATTCATATCCATCTACCATCTCAACACAAACCCCCGGCCTAAAGACTACCAATGACAAATCGTCAAGAAAGATTTTTTGACAAAAATTAAACGTCAAAAATTTTTTGACAAAAATTAAACGTCAAAAATTTTTTTTGACAAGAAATTGAAAAAAAATTCTGATAAAAAATCTACAAAAAATCTTTGAAAAATCTTCAAAAAATATTTTTTTGACAAGATATTGAAAAAAAAAGTTGACAAAAGAATTTCTGTTGAAAAAATCTTCAAAAAATCGTTAAAAACCCTTCAAAAAATATTTTTTTGACATAAAATCTTCGAAAAATATTTTTTTGACAAAAAATCTTTGAAAAATCTTCAAACAGTATTTTTTTGACAAGGAAAATATTTTTTTTGACAAAAAATCATCAACAAAAATTTTGACAAGAAATTGAAAAAAGTTGACCAAAAAAAATTTCTGATGATAATAAAATATTCAAAAAATATGCGAAAAATATTTTTTTAACAAAAAATCGTCCAAGAAGATTTTTTTGACCAAAAACGTCAAAATTTTTTTTGTCAAGATATTGAAAAAAAAATTGACCAAAAAAATTTTCTGATAGAAAATTATTTAAAAAATCTTTGAAAAATCTTCAAAAAATATCTTTTTGACAAGAAAATGTTTTTTTTTTGACAAAAAATCATCAAAAAAATATTGTGACAAGAAATTGAAAAAAAATTGACTAAAAAAATTTCTGATGATAAAATATTCAAAAAATCGTCAAAGAAGATTTTTTTGACAAAAAACATCAAAAATTTTTTATGTCAAGAGACATTGAAAAAAAATTTCTGATGAAAAATACTTCAAAAAATATTTTTTTGACAAAAAAACTTCAAAAAAACTTTTGTTGACAAAAAATCCTATCGTAAATTTATTTTCCAATGAAATCTCAATTTTTTGTACTAAATGATCAGCACCTACATCTTTTAGAAAAAATTCTCTTGTCAAAAAATGTAATAAGAATCTTTTGGCAAACATTTTTTCATGAAAATTTACTAAAATACTTCTGCATATGTGACTGTGTTTGATAGTTTGGGATCGAGGAATTTGAAACTGGCAAAGAAAAAATTCTAAATAGCAGGAAAAAACGAAAAAAGAAAATTACATAATTATGTACATTGTATTTTAACTAAACACACGAAAAATTTTCATTTTGAAATACGAGTAATTTTTACTTTTTTCCCTCGAGGAATTTTTTCGCGATGATTTTAACGTGTTGGTCAGAATTTTCTAAAAATTCATCAAAATTTCACAAGTCACAAGTGATGGTTTCACCCCCTTCCCCCCACCCACCCACCACACACACATACTACCTATATGGAATATGACTCTGGTAATGGAGCTAAACGTGCAGCTCCATTTTTTTAAATATTTATTTTCCCAAACGAATTTTTCCAGAATTGTTTAAATTTTTGAGAGTTCTTTGCCATAATTTTCCAGTTCTGTAATTTTAAAGATCTTCCCTGAGAGGCGAAGAATTTTTAGATTTCAACAAGATTGAAATGTTTTGTCATTTTTCTCCCTCCAAAGAAATGAAAATTTGCTGAAGTGAGGTTAATTTTTTTTTTAATTTTAATTTCTATAGAAAACACATTTACGAAATCTTCTCAAAAATACTGATACCAATAACGAATATTGAAACAAAAAAAAATTAAATACTTATAATTAGCCATTAGGTAAATAATTATTAAGAATTAAAGTCATTAAACAATCTAAGGTCCACAAAATTGCCAGGGAATATCCTCAATTTTTTTAGTAAAAAAATTGACGATATTCCCTGGTAATTTTGTGGACCCTAGATTGTTTAATGACTTTAATTCTTAGTCAATCCGTGTGCATCGAAATCGAACCATTACTTCCATACTTTCTGTTTCTGACAAAGTTGTATAGAATTTCGGCAGAATCTCGGTGATCAACTTGTGAGTAGAGATAAGATTTTTTCGTTAAAGTGATTTCGCATAAGCGGGTTGTCGGATCTAAATGATCCTCCTCCCCGCTTATGGGAAACACTAAGAATGGTTCTCTTGACGAAAATCTAGAACAGCGATTTTTAGGTATTTCATATTAGGTATATAAAAATGTGTAGAGTTAAAAAAATCATCGTTCTAATGCGACTCAACTCACTTTGAAAAATTTCCCTGGTTTCATTCAACAATTCTTTTTTCGCCCCTCTATTTTGAGGAAAGTCCTCCGTGCCTAAACAGAAAAATTACCTATTACTAAGATGTGGAGGCCCTGTATAGGTATTAAAAATTTATTTATTTTTACTTATACCTATAAATAAGATAATGTATAATATCCATTTTGTTTATAAAGTAAAAAGTGAAATATTTGCTGTTTACCTCCCAATAACAAGTCACGTTCTCTTTGAGCATCCTCAGCTAGTAGGGCCTGTTCCTCAGCTCGTTTTTCGGCATTATCGCATCGTTTCGCTTGTTCCTTCAACAGTTCTTTAATCTGTCTGATCTCGTTATTCAAATCTATTCGCGCGAAATGAAATTTTCCGAGTTGTTTGTCCCGTTGAAAATCGGCTGCTTTTCTCCTATATTTAATTCTATTTGTACTACTCACGCCATCAACTGTAAAATATCATGACATCTAATGAAATAGCTCACTTCATATGAATTGAAAAAATAGCTTATCCATATGAGTGTAATCGAACTGAAGACTTACCAAAACAAAATGCCAGTAGTACCGATACGAAAATTTTTTTTTTGAAAACATTAAGAAAAAAATTACGAAAAAACAGAATAGTAATACAATTATTTCTATGGCAAAAATGAGGGACCATTGTAAAATTAAAAGGGACGCGGGAATAAAGCGTTATTCATTAAGAATTTATGCATGATTATGGAAGAGATCGAGAAGAAGTATTCCTGAAATCAGCTCAATGTGAAGATTAAATCTATGGGTCGCTCGTTCGTGTTTAATCTCTATAAATCTGATAACCTAATTTTTGTACACTCGTAGGTATATCAATTAATTATTTTGCTATCACACTACGAAATGTGAAATATGATTATAGGTATTTCTTCAATATTGCTGGCAATTTGGAATATTTTTCTTGGGTGCAGCTCGACTCGATTTTCACCAAGGGAGGTAGGCGTATTGAAATTTTTTCGTTCTCGAATTTGAGCATGATTTTGATTTTGATTTTTTTTTTTTCAATTAAATGACCTTCTTCCGTCGAATAATTGAAAAAATGTTTTCTTCCTAACGAAATAAGGAGATAATCATAAAGTATTATTTAAAAGAAAAATCGTAATTTTTGTCTCACTTTCTTTAGAATGATGTGAAAAATAACCATTTTTTGGAGAAAATCATAGTTTATGCTTTATTTTTTCCAAGAATTTTATTTTGAAATCTCTTTTTTTTTTGCAGAAGCGTTCTGCCTTGGTCTTTTTTTAGGAACGAAAAATATCAATTTTTCTCTATTCGAAACAATTTCATTTTTTTTTTTGGTCATAGTAAGTGCAAGAATTTTTGTCCCGAAAATAACTATTTTTCACAACATTTCCATTTTTAGACGATGGCCCCCTCCCTCCATAAGGAAATGTTAAAGTTGATGAATAATTTCACCCATCCGGCAAAAACATTTTCAAATGCTCAAGTCGAATTTTTAGATCACACGTTTTTCTTCGGGATAGTTTGAAATAATTTTTCTTTATTATTTTTCTTTGCAAAGTGTTTTATTTCTCCAATCCAAGAAAATTATTTTTCATTTTTTTCTCCTAAAAATTTCGTGAAATTTTAATTGATAATTTTTTTCAATAAAAACAAGAGATTTTTTTAAGGAAGAAACGAGCAATTTTTTCAATTTTTGAATTAAAGAAAAAATTGAATTTTTTGCAGGTACGTGTAAGCTAAGTTAAAAGTTTAAAATTGAATGAAAAATTTTCCATCTTTTTTAAAAATTAAAAATTCTTAAATTTTTTGGAGAAATTTTTTTTCAACTTTTCTTTGGAAAAAATGTCGATTCCTTCTCTCCCCACAAAAAATTGAGAAATATTTTTCTCACACTTGTTCGTGCTTGTTTTCTTGCGAAAGAAAAAAATTAAATAGGTACTTTTAATTTAAAATTTATTCATTTCGTAAATCGTATGCAATAATTTTAATTAAAATTTCAACAAAAAAATTAGGTAGGTATGCAGGTACCTATAAAATTTATCAAGTTTTTTTTCACCAAAAAAATAGATTCTGTCTCGAAGTCCCCCCCCCCCCCCAAGAATTGAAAAAAAATTTATACCAAAAAATGAAGAGACTTGAAAGATTTTTTTTTTCTTTAAGAAAATCGAAAAATTGATTCTCCAAATTTTTTGCACTTAAAATTTTCTTTATTCAGAATTCTAAAATTTTTTTCTCCAAAAATTGCACTAGGTATTTCCTATTCGAACTTCTACAAAAAGAATTCTGCAAAAAATATTGAAGATATCTTTCATTCTAAAGAATTTAAAAAACATTTAAATTCCCAAAAATGGAGAGACCTTTTTTAAAAAGAAATTTAAACATTTTTTTCTTTTGAAAAAATCAAAAAAAAAAAAATTCACGAACTTTTCACTTCAGAAAAAGTAAGTTTTTCTATTCCCCCTCCCCCCCCCCCCAAATGTTTTACTCCATCCAAATTGGAAGATTTTTTACTTTAGAAAATCGAGGTATTTTCCCCCAAAAAGTGACGATTTTAATAAATTTTTGAATTTTTGAAGTTCAAAATTTCAATTTGTATTTTTGTAAACAGACGAACAAAATTGACATTTCATCAACTCCTATATTTCTTCAATGTCCTTTGCCAAATACAATAAAAAAATACTAATAAATTATGACAGAAAAATAAACCTAATTAATATAAATTCAACAACGAAAAAATGAAAAGCATAAAAAGGGCTTGAAAATATCACAAGTGAGTAAAATGATTACAAAACAAAACGTGAATGATCTACGGAGCTATGTTTGATAATTATAATAATAAAATAATACGATAAGTAGGTATAATGCTGTTTGGTTTGGTACGAAGATTTCTAAAATCTATTTTTTCATCTTGCATAGAGAAGTTTTCATAAATTAACAATAAGCAACATTTGAAACTATACACACTGAAATGAGAAAAAGTATGGAGATAAACGTTTAAAATATCATTGTATTCATAAAATGAATGAATTGAGTTTTTAATCAAGCTGTAAAGAAAAGACGTAGACGTGACAAGTTCGAAAAAAAATCGGAAATTTTTCATTAGAATTGAAGTAGCTAGCTAGCTGTTGAACAACACACTTGCTTATGATTCCAGATCACGACGTTATTTCTTTTCCTATTTCCCTGCAACAATAAAAATTAAAAATACACGTATAGTAGGTAACTCGTATACAGGGTGTCCCGTCACCAGTTGACACCCCTTCACCAGCGACATAGTCAACTCAAACTAACCTCATGTATGCATGTTTGCCGACCCTGTGAATTGAAGGGGCAAAGATATGCTCAACTGAAAATTTTCAGTTTTGTTCAGATTTTTAACCATGCGCTACTCGACAGCTAATTTTAAAATTTTGTTAGGTATTCCCAAAAATTGAAAATTTTCCGAAAAAAATTGAAATTTTTTTTTTAAATTGGTGCATTTTTCTAAACAAAAATTATACTTTTTTTCTTCAAAAATAGAAAATTTCTTTCGTGAAAAAATGAACAGATTTTTTTTCTCCAAAAAATTGATAAAATTTTTTATTAAGGTAGTTATTCCAAAAAAGATGAAAAATTTTCAGTTCCAAAAAATTGATTTGTTTTTTTTAGCTCAAAAAAAAGACCAATAAAAATAAAAAATCTAATATAGGCAAGTACTTCACATACCTACATAGTTATTGGGCAAATGTATCTTTCATTCGAAAAAAAAAAGTGATTTTCCCCCCCAAAAATAAAATAAATAAATAAATAAATGAATCGGCTCATGCAAAAACAGGTTAAGTCACATTTTTTTGAAATTTTAGAGGAGACGACAAAAAATGTGCCATAAATACTTTTTTTTTGCCTCCTGCACATTTTTGATGACATTTTCAAAAATGTGACTTAACCTGTTTTTGCATGAGCCGATTCAAATAAAAACTAAAAAAAAAATATCATTTTACCTATTTTTTACGGTACCAAGACATTTTGTGAATCAAACAAATTAAAAATTCCTGAGTAATTTCTTTCGTAAAATAAAAAATAAATAGGTGCCTAATAATATGGAGGTACCTAGAAAAATTTTACTTCAAGAAAATTGAAAAAAAAAAATTATTTGTTTTTTTTTATTTCAAATTTCTAAGATTTTCAACTTTTTTTAAAAATGAATTTTTGTTGCCTCTGAAAAATTGAAATATTTCTTATTGAAATTATTTTCCAAAACTTGAAAAAATATGTAATTTACCTATTCAAAAAAATAAAAAATAAAAATTAAAAAAATAGAAAAATAATTTTTTTAAGAAATTCAAAAAATTATTTTAGGTACTCCAGAAAAATTGAAAAAATATCCATTCTAAAAATATTTAGAAATTCGGTTACTAAACAAACCTACCTTTTTAATTTTTTACCTATAACCTACAAAAGGAGTTTAAAAATTTCTTACCAAAAACATTGAAAATTTTCAATTCCAAATTTTTTGGGCTGGCTCTAAAAAGATCCGATATTTTTATTCCAAAAAAAAATCAATTTCTCTACTGCTGAAAAATTGAGATTATTTTTATTGGAAATTTGAAGAAAATATTTTACCGCAGAAAAATTGAAAGATTTTCCCCTTTTTACAATTCCAATTTCAAAACGATTGGATTTTTTTAGAATAAAAAAAAATGGAGATTTTAGCTATTTTTTTATCTAAAGCAAAATTGAAAAAAAAAACATATGTAAATTTTAAAAAATTGAGAAAATTTTTCATTCAAAAGCATTAGGAAAATTTTTTATTTAAAAAAATGAAAAACTTTTTTTAAAAATCATTATTCATTCCGTGGAATTGAAATTTTCTTCACCAAAAATTCAAAATGTAAGTAATATTTACCCCAGAAAATTTTTTAAAAAAATTCCTCGAAAGTACACTTACGTGACTAGTTATGTATTTTGTACTTATTTGAATTCCATCTCAATTCGTTCATTTTTCACGATTTCGGGTTTTTTAATTAGTTATTCAAAGTGACTAAAATTAAGTAGGCAATCACATGAAATAATTGAATAAAATACATAATCGTGGATTCGATTTCAGCACGTCAAACTATCCCTCTTTATACCTTCTCAATCATAATAATTTTGCCCAAAATTGAAATAGGTAGTTGACTTTTTACAAGTATTTTTTTTTTCATATTCATAAAATTGATTTTTAGTTAGGTATAATATCTTAATGTAAGTTCGCGAATTTTCAAATTTGAAGGCGAGTTAGAAATCGAAAATTTTTCGTCCGAGTTTCGAATTTATGTCATTATACCTTAACCTTACATAATTTAAATTTATATACGTAAAAAATAATGTTGAAATAGGTATAGCATGTTATCAACTCGTATATTTCTTTAATGGTTTTTGCCAAATACAATGAAGAATATAAAACATGCCAACAAAATGATAAGAATAATAGAAACCTAATGAACGTTAAATGCAACAATAAAAAAAATGTAAAACCTAAAAATAGAAAACAAATGTAAGAAATGAATGAAGATTACAAAACAAAACAAAACGTTGATATTCTGTTCGGTGCGAAGATTCCTAAGCTCATTTTTTTTTTATCCTGCACGCAGACATTTTTCATAAATAAACAATATGCAAATTTCGAATTTAAATTAATGTTTTTTCACAATATAAGAATTTCTATCTGCTAGCATAGTTACGAAGCCCAGTGAAAAAATTTTTCGCCTTGACGGCTATCCTGAACATTAGTTGACTGAGCTGGCCAAAGTCTTGGTCGCCTTGGTATTTATCCGGGTGGTATTTTCGGGCAGCTTGCCTGTAAAAATTAAATAAGCAGTTACTACCAGCAGTTACCTCATTTTAAATCCTCGAGGCTGGTATTTATTTGTCTCGCTGAAAAGCGAAGCGACGAAAAAAGGCACACGAAACAATAAATATAAAAGTATAGGTATGTACCTATTCGAAAAATACTACAGCATTCACCTGTAAGCTTCTCGAATTTCTTGCTCGGTTGCATCCCTGGTAACGTTCAACACTTCAGAGTATAGTGTTTCCTCTGTGTTAGTATCATCTCTAGGGACCGCCATAATTGCATCGAATATACGTTTCAATTCGTTCAGTTTTTCTTCGAATACTGCCACTTCCATCGTATTATTTGAACGTAACCATTCGATGATTTTTTTGCATTTTTCGATAATCAATTTTTTGTCAGATTCCACGACGACATTTCTAAATCGTACGTCTTGGACGGTGTTCATCAATTCGTTACAGAAAAATTCTAACGAGTTTTTTGCGGCGAGCACTTAGGCGAGCATAGCTTTTCGTTTTTTTTCTTTGGCTTTGTAGGCTTCAGCTTCGTTGATCATACGTTGGATTTCATTTTTGCTGAGACTGTTTTTGTTGTATGTGAGGGTGATTCCATTCGTATTTCCGGTTAATTTGTCGACGGCGGTAACGTTCAATATACCGTTAGCATCGATATCGAAAGTAGCATCCAACTGAGGAACGCCACACGGCGCCGGAAGAATACCAGTGAAGGTGAATGAACCGAGAAGGTTGTTGAACGAGGTTTTAGGGTGTTCCCCTTCGTATATTAGAAAACAACCTGAAGTTTGATTGTCAAAACACGTGGTGAAAAAACCCGTCTGCTTGGTCGGGATGGTGGTGTTGCGGTTGACGACGACCGACATGTCACGTGATTCACGAATTTCGACACCTAAAGACAACGGTGTGACATCCACCAACACTACATCTCGCACTTCTTTTGACGTGTTACCGCTCAAGATGGCAGCTTGTACAGCAGCTCCATATGCCACAGCTTCGTCGGGGTTGATTGATTTGGAAATATGCTTCCCATTGAAGAAATCTTTTACCAATCTTTGCACTTTCGGTATTCGAGTTGAGCCGCCGACTAAAACCACTTCTTGAATTTGCTCTTTTCGCATTCCAGCATCTCGAATTGCTCTTTCAACCGGTTCCAAGGTTTTTCGGAATAAGTCGGCGTTCAATTCTTCGAAACGAGCGCGAGTGATCGAAGTGTAGAAGTCGATTCCTTCATGAAGTGAATCGAGATCCATACTTGCCAACGTAGTCGACGATAAAGTTCTTTTAGTTCTTTCGCAGGCGGTTTTTAGGCGACGTATGGCTTTTTTGTTTTGGGTGAGATCAATGCCGTGTTTACGTTTGAATTCTTGTACAAAATAATGAACCATACGGTTATCAAAATCTTCGCCTCCCAAGTGAGTATCGCCTGCCGTTGACACTACTTCGAAAAAATCTGATGAGATGTTCAAAATGGAAACGTCGAAGGTTCCGCCGCCAAGATCAAAAATCATTACTACTCGTTCACCGTTAACCTGTTGAAATACAGAACCAATTATTAGGATAACCGATTTTTGAGACAGTGAAGAGTCAATCTTTTCAATACGTACTTTTTTTTCTAAGCCATAAGCGAGCGCAGCAGCGGTAGGTTCGTTGATAATCCGCAAAACTTTTAGATTGGCAATGGTCGCAGCATCTTTCGTTGCTTGTCTTTGAGAATCATTGAAGTAAGCTGGCACAGTGATCACAGCTTTGGTAACGGGTTTTCCTAAATAAGCTTCGGCAGTCTCTTTCATTTTTCTCAATACCATCGAAGAGATCTATGGAAAAAAATATTTTTAAAAATTCAAGTTATCGATTAATGTGAAAAAAGAAAATTTTTTTATCCTAAAAATATCTAATAGTCATCTATTGCTCCAAGAAAATTAAAAAAAAATTTCTTTAAGAAAATTTGAAAATTTTTTCTTCAAGAAAATTTAGATTTTTTTTCAGAAAATTAAAAAAAAATCATTCTCTAAAAAAACTTGAAATTTTTTTCTTCAAGAAAATTTAGAAATATTTTTTCTTTAAGAAAATTTAAAAATATTTTTCTTCAAGAAAATTAGGATTTTTCAGAAAATTTAGAAAAAAAATTCATTCTTTAAGAAAACTTGAAAATTTTTTCTTCAAGAAAATTTGGAAATTTTTTCTTCAAGACAATTTAGAAAAAAATTCATTCTCTAAGAAAAATTGAAATTTTTTTCTTCAAGAAAATTTAGAAATATTTTTCTTTAAGAAAATGTTTAAAAATTCTTCTTCAAGAAAAATTAGAATTTTTTCAGAAAATTTAGAAAAAAATCATTCTCTAAGAAAACTTAAAATTTTTTTCTTAAAGAAAACTTGAAAAAAAAAATTTTTCAAGAAAATTTAGAATTTTATCAGAAAATTCAGGAAAAAATTCGTCTTCTAAGAAAATCTTGAAATTTTTTTCTAGAAAAAAAAAATCAGAAAATTTGAAAAAAATACAACTAATTCAGCTACTTTTTTCAGAAAAGAAAATGTTTTTTCTATTTAAAAAATCTGAGAAAGATTTATGCTCCAATAAGTTCGTGTTTTTACCAGAAAAAATTAAACGAAAATAATAAGATTTTTTCTTTAATCTAAAAAATTAATAATAATTATACTAATGCAATTTTCACTCATGTTTTTTTTCCTTTTAAAAAGTTTGGGACCTTATCTACCTTATTGCCTCCAAAGTCCAAACAATGAGATTTTTTATTCGAAAAAATTAAAAAATTCTATTCAAATAAATGCAATTCAAACGTCATCTTCTCTAAATATTTTTAAAATATTTTTGCTCCAAAAATTGAGATTAAAAAAAATAGAACAGGGAGATTATTTTTCAATAAAACAGAAATTTTTAATCTCCAAAAATACTGAGTTTTCTTTCTCCCAAGAAATTAAAAGATTTTTTCTTCAAAAAAAGTAATCAATTTCTTTGCCAACTTTTTTGAGAAATTTTTTACTCCCAGAAAATTCACAATTTTTAACATGATTTTACGATGACCAAAATTGAGGAAAAAACTAAAAAGTAACGAAATGAATGAATGAATGAATCTTTAGTGCAATGCAAGGTTTTAGACAAAAGACTTTGGTGTAGTTTGTCAGACATTATCAAACTTGGAAAATTGTTTTAAAAATTTGATGACTTTAAACATTTTGAAACTTGGAAGAATTTTTAAAAATTGTTTTTTTTTTAATTTTCAGGCATTTTAAAATTTGAATTTTTTAAAATTGGGTAATTTTTAGAAATTTTATACGTAACGAAATTTCTAACGAAGAGTTTCTCCATTTTAAAAATCAACTGCGAATTTCTACTCCAAAAAAATTAGAAGTTCGGAAATTTTTTATACAAAAAAAAAAAACTCACAAAATATCCAAAGGTTATTCTCTGAAAATTTGAGAAATATCAAGAAATATATTTCAGCATTCAGCTATAAAAAAAACTATGCTTTTTTTCAAACAAAATTGAAAAAATATTTTTTTTCTCAAAAAAGGAAGTCCCACTCTATAAAAACAGAAGTTTTTTCAAGTAGGTAGGTAGGTACTCTTTTTTTTCTGAAAAAAAGTCGAGATTTTATCTCGAAAAATGAGGGGAATCATTTTTTCAATAAAACAGAGATTTTAATTTCCAAAAATATTGATCTTTTCAGTCCCAAAAAATTAATAAAAAATTTTTAGCAATTTTTCTGCTTTTAAAAAATTTAAAAATTATTATTTTATTCCAAGAAAATTCAGAATATTGTTTCTTTCTAAAATGAAGTGAGTAATTTTTAAGCAAAAATTAATTGAGAAATATCTGTACTTCAAAAAATACCCCCTTCCCCTCCAAAAAATGAGAGAAATTTGATCGAGTTTGCAATTTTTTCTATTTTCGGAGTTTTCTACGATTTAACTTGAGCATTCATGTACAAAAAACCTCCAGAAAACTTTAAGAAACTATTCAAGCAAATACTTTCTAATCGTAAATGAAAATTCCACACTTACTTCTTCGGGAAAGTATGTTTTTATTCTGCCATCGACTACGATCTTGATTTTTAATTTGTTATTTTCGTTGACGATTCCGAATGGCCAGTTTTTCATATCGGCCTGAACAATATCATCATTGAAATTACGCCCTATTAATCGCTTAGCATCTGAAACATAAAGCTACGGTTACCATCAAACTCATCAATCTTACAAAAAATGCAACAAAATAAATCGCAATTGCAACTTACCGAAAATGGTGCTGTTGAGATTCCTCTTTTCTTGCATTTTGGCAGCATCTCCGAGCAAAATTTCATCATTTGTAAACGCCACGTAACTTGGCGTGGTTTTATTACCTTGATCGTTGCATATGATTTCGACTTTTCCATGACGGAAAACACCGACACAAGAGTACGTAGTACCCAAATCAATACCAATCGCCGGAGCTTCCGACATGTCTCTGGAAAAAAAATATGTACTTATTAAAAGTGTACTATTTCGTCCATTTCAACTGCCATCTAATATAACACGAGTTGAGTACACTTTTTCACACAGCTTGATTAGGTACCAACATACATACATGTAAGTTACGTAACAAGTTTTCAAAAATAAAATACCGAATGCACTTGAAATTGACAAAATAATTATAGTTTCAAACAATAAGCTACTTACTGGTCAAATTGCTATAGGAGCTAGATATCAAATATGAAATACTTACAGGTAGGTAAGGCAAGAAACTACGATGCACGAGAATTCCAATCAAACACTAATGACAGATTGTCGAATACACTTCATTGTTCAAAACGAATGAGAAAATCACAAATGAGAAATGACACAAATCAACAAATTCAAATGTAATAATCGGTGATAACGTTCAACCAAATCAATCGCCCAATAGAAATCTTAGAAGGGTTTGCAAAATACAAAATGCGATAAAGTCACGAACGTACTGAGAAAAATAACTTGTCAAGTATGCAGCAAAACTGTACACGAAAATCATTCAGATAATAACCGGACAGCAAAACGACAATGCATCAATTTTTTTGAATAAAGGACGTTGGAGAGACTTCTCTTTATCTAGCACGAATCTCTTTTCTTTCTTTCAGAGACTTAGTATGGCAAGATAATTTTTGGATTTTTTCTCTCTTCAAAAAATTTGACTTTTCAATTCCAAAACAAATTGAATTTTTTTACAAGATCTAAAATTTTTTTTTAAATATAATTAAAAATTTTCCTTTCTTGAAAAAATTGAGACAATTTTCCAAAAAAGTTGAAAAAAAAATTTCCAAAAAAATTGCAATTTTTTTATTCTAAAAAAGAATTTAATATAATTTTTCAAATTTTCTCACCAGCTCTAAAAATTCATTCCACGAGAATCCATTTTTTTTCCTCTGAAAAATTGAGATTTCTTCCAAAAATGAAAAAAAAAGAATTTACTCAAAAAATTAAAAAATTTCTTTGGGCAAAAAAAAATAAAAATCAGGCATTTTCTTAAAAATAAGCGACTTCTTTAGAAAAGAAAAATCCAACAACCCCCCCCCCCCAAAAAGATGAAATTTTGAAATTTCAAAATAAATTGCTCCAAGAAAATTATTGAGAAAATTTTCATCTATTTTTAAAATCCCAAATTAAAAAAATGATTACTTAATTTTAAAAATTGATTTTTTGCTGACTCTACAAAATTTATAGATAATAATAAATTATATAAGTAGGTAATTGTACCTATCTATACCTATAGCTATTTTTTATTCCAAAATTTTTTTCTAAAAAAAATAATAATTTGTTTCTATTTGAACAAAATTTTTTTTTTAATTTTCCACCATAAAAATTGGAAAATTTTCCATTTCCAAAAAAAATTGAGAAATTTATTCCAAATTTTAAAAATCTGCAATTACCAGAAAAATTTATACATTTTTAATTTGAATTTTTTTTTTTCAATTCTTTGAAAGAATCGAAATATATTTCCGAAAATTAACAAGGATTTATTTTCAAAACGAGATTTTTTTTTCTAAAAATTCAGGAAATACCTACTCTTGAAAACTTGAAATAAAAAAATAGGCAATAAAGTTTTGAATGGTTACTCATACTCACCCTCTACCTCCCTCTTCCCCCTCGCCCTAAATGGAGACGAAAATCTGCTCTTTTTTGAAAGAAGAAATCACTAATTATTCAAAAAATTACCGATTTTTTAATTTAAAAATTATTTTTTTTTAATTTTGGAGAAAATAAAACGACTTTTAATTTATTGACAAATAAAACCTTTTTCAATACTTTTGAAATACTCGTAAAAAAAATTATAATTCCTAAAAAAAAACTACTTCTCAGAAAAAAAAATAATTCTCTTGGAATTTATCTATTTCTTCTTATACCACGAACAAGAGAAAAAATCTTTTACGAAGACCAAGCTTGAAAAAAATAACAGAAAAATTCGACACTTAATTGCGTTAGGTGAGAAAATATTAAGTTAAAAACTTATTTTTCTTTTAAAAAAATTTAATTAAATTCAGATATTCTGTCAGACATTTAGAAACTTATTTTTTTGGCGATTTTTAAACATTTTATTTTAATTCAATATTTTTTTCAAATTTGCATTTAAAAAATGAGTGAAAATCCTCATTTTTCATGGACCAATTTTTTTTGGAATTGAAAAATTCCATCAATTTTTCTGGAGAAAAAAATCTTTTTGATCTTTCATTTTTTTTTGAGAGAGAGAAAAAATTGAGAAAATCTCACAAGTTACCTATTTTAATTTTTTTTTCAAATTATTGAACGTAAAATGTTTGAAAGATTTTTTGGGATGAAATATTTTTAAAATTTTTGGATAAAAATCGTAATTTTTTAGGAAAAAAATATTTTCTTGGGAAAAATTTTTAGGGGCAGTAAATTTTTTTAGGAATTGTAAAATTTCAGAATTTATTTTGAAATAGTAAAATAAATATGGATAAACAAACTTTTGACATTCGTTAATTTTAGGAAAAAATTTCCCAATTTTTCTGGAGTAATAATATTTTATGAATCATTAAGAAAAGCTCAATTATTAAAAAAATTAATTCTCTCTGATTTATTAATTTTTTAATCTGAGAGAATTCAATTACTTTTAACCTGAAAATATTGAGATTTTTTTTTCTAAAGAAAAAACGATTTTAATAAGCAGCGTCTCAAATTTTACGCATATTTCAAATTTATGCCATTTCATGATTTTTTATCTGCAATAAAAGATTAGATGATATCGTTCAAAAACGATCTCAATAATACGCACGTAGGTATAATTATTATTTCGTCAATCAGAGTAAAATTCTAAAAATAAAAACACCAAAATATATCGTATCAATAATATAAAATGAATAAAAAGTTAGCTAAAAAATAGGGAATATAAAAAATATATACATTAATAAAAAAACGTACCTAGGTAACAGGGGAGTAATTTGATCAAATACCTACGAATCACTGGAAATTGAAATGCAAAAGAAAGGTAAGAAGAAAAAAAGGTTAAAGTAGGGCAGTATTCGTAAAATCAACGTTTTCAACAGGACATCGATGAAAGGAAACCATGTACAAGTGTACAAGTAAGTAAGTATAGTAAAACTGAAAAAAAAGGATACGAAAAAAATATCACTGAATTCAATATAGGTAGTCGACGAACACACGCAGAATCCTTGATTTGCCTTCGAGCATCGTTATTTTACCTTTTTCCATTAATCGGCATCTTCTGCAAGAATAAAACGCATTCACGTATAAATAAAACGTTTCAAATAGGTACATTTCATAATTAATTTTTTTGTTTCTATCATACCGAGACCAGTGAGAAATTTTTTCGCATTGACTGCTATCCTGAACATCATCTCTCCTAGATCTTTATCACCTTCAAATTTATCAGGGTGATATTTACGAGCTATTGGTCTGCAAAAAATGACAAAAAAGTTGCGTCAAGTCCTTGGAAATTGAATTTTGTTTTTCGACAGCTATTCTCATCAGCTCGAGTAACGCAACTAAACTACAAGAAACGTAGGAATGGAAAGTTTTTGAAAAATATTCGCACACTAACCTAAAAGCTTCTAAAACTTCTTCCTCGGTTGTATCCAAATCAACGTTGAGAAAGGCACAGTATTTTTCCTCCGTTGTACCAGGATGTTCAGCAATAAAAATAATTGTATTGAATATATCTTCTAACTCCTTTCGCTTCCGTTCGAATACCGCCACTTCCATCGAATTATGACAATGCAACCATTCGATTATTTGGTCGCATTTCTTCAAAACCATGTCTTTGTCGGATTCGATGATGACATCTTCCAATCCTACATGTAGGACTTTGTTTCTCAGGTCGACACAGAGCGACTCCAGTGAGTTTTTTGCGGTGAGCACAGCCTTCTTTAGTTTGGCTTTGGCCTTGTATACTTGAGCATTGTTAATCATATGGCTGATTTCGATTTTGCTGAAACGGGTTCTGTTGTACGTGAGACTGATTCCGTTCCTATTGCCGGTTAATTTATCGACAGCGGTCACGTTCAAGATACAGTTGGCGTCGATATCGAAAGTAAGGTCGATTTTAGGAACGCCTGCAGGTGCCGGAGGAATACCTTCGAGCCTGAATGAACCGAGCAGATTGTTACAATCAGCTTTGGGGTGTTCTCCTTCATAAATATCACATCGAATAGCAGTTTGATTGTCATAAACGGTAGTATAATTTTTAGTACGCTTCGCCGGAACGATACTGTTGCGTTTGATAACAACACTCATCATATCTTGGCTTTCATCCGTCTCAGCTCTAATCCCTAAAGATAACGGTGTAACGTCCACTAGTACCAAGTCTTGCACCTCTTTCGACGTATCACCGTTCAAAATGGCGGCTTGTATGGCAGCTCCGTATGCCACAGCTTCGTCAGGGTTGATCGATTTGGAAAGTTCTTTTCCATTAAAGAAATCCTGCAAGAGTTTTTGAACCTTTGGGATTCGAGTAGAGCCGCCGACCAATACGACTTCTTTGATTTGAGATTTATTTATGCCTGCGTCTCGAATAGATTTGTCAACTGGTTCTAAGGTCTTTCTGAATAAGTCGGCGTTTAGTTCTTCGAAACGAGCACGAGTGATCGAGCTGTAGAAGTCGATACCGTCGTGGAGGTACTCGAGATCCAAATTTGCCACCGTAGACGATGATAGCGTTCTCTTGGCTCGTTCGCAGGCAGTTTTTAAACGGCGAATAGCTTTTTTATTCTGGGTGAGATCTTTCTTGTGCTTTCGCTTGAATTCCTCCGCAAAGTAGTTTACCAATCTGTTGTCGAAATCCTCGCCTCCTAAGTGGGTATCTCCGGCCGTTGATACTACTTCGAAAAAATCTCCTTCGATGTTCAAAATGGATACGTCGAAGGTGCCACCGCCGAGATCAAAAATCATCACTTTACGTTCACGGGTAACCTGAGGCAAAATAAAGAAATTATTCGATTAGTAGGTAGCTTACATCAAAAATCAAATAATTTTATTAGGTACCGTAACTTATTAAAAAAAAAAAATCTCAGGTCTATCGATTTTTGGAAGAACAAAAAATAGAATGATTCTAGAAAAAAAAATCAAAAATCAAAAAAATTTTATGACTGAAAAAATTTGAAAATGGAATGATCGAAAAAATGAAATCGTTGAAAAACCCAAGAAATTGATCAACTTCACAAAATTTAATAATCTATCGATTTTTAAAAAATTGAAATAATTTTAATACCTAAAATTATTAATGAAAAAATTTAATTATTTCAAGAAAATCAATTGATTCTAAAAAAGTTAGTAAAATCGTAGATGAGAAAACTTAATTATTTCAACAAAAAAAAAATCAAACAACCCAAAAACAAAAAAAAAATCAAAAATTTCAACACTTTTGAAAAGAGTTTCAAGTGACTAGAAATTATAAAAATTCTCTGCGTTAAAATTCAGTGACAGGAACACTGCATTTTAAAGCTGGGAATGTGGCATCAATTTTACGTGAAATTTTGAAGAAATTTTGTTCACATTCGAAATCTGGAAATCAAAAATCTAGACGATAGATCTGTTTCTTGGGACAGGGTCAAAATCATTCAATTCTTTGATCTTCGATCATCGTAAACATTTCTCATATTTTCAAAATGCTTGTTTCATTGGAGAATTCTTTACGATTGGATCCCCGCAGTACTGATTTTTTGGCACCATCGAAAATTTGCCAAGTCCAACACTTCGTAGATACGTAAATCCAAAATTAGAGGTCAGGGAGGGGTCCAATCAAAATTTTTATAATAACCAAAATTATTCCTAGGACTTCAAGCTACAACTTTTGTTTGAAATTTTTTGCAATTGGACCCCACCCTCTTCAAGGATTTTGCGTAACATGATAACACTCCGAATATACCAATTCAAAAATGAAATAGTGTGGGAGGAAGGGACTAGTTTGAAAAATATTTCAGATAAAAGTTGTAGCTTGAAGTCCTAGGAATAATTTTGCTTATTACAAAAATTTCGATTGGACCTCTCCCTCCCCTCCGGTTTCACATAACATCAGTTAGATACATTTTCAAAGTCAAAAGAGGGGTCTAATTAAAAAAAAATTTCAGACAAAAGTTATAAATTGAGGTCCTAAAAGTAATTTCAGATATTATAAAATTTTCAGTTAGACCCCTCCCTCCCCTCAAATTTAGCATAATATGACAAAAATACTCATATTATTGAAATCTGATAGAGGTAGGGGTCCGATTGAAAAATATTTCAAACAAAAGTTGTAGTTTGAAGTCTTAAAAATAATTTTGATTATCACAAAAATTGCGATTGGACCCTTCCTTGCACTTCAATTTTGAATTTACGTATCTACAAAATATATTGGACTTGGCAAATTTTCGATGTTGCTAAAAAAATCAGTACCTACTAAGGATATTCAATCGTGATTCTTTTTCATACGTACTTTTTTTTCCAAGCCATAGGCAATGGCAGCAGCTGTAGGCTCGTTAATAATACGTAAAACATCGAGCTGAGCGATAGCAGCGGCGTCTTTAGTAGCCTGTCTCTGAGCATCGTTGAAGTAAGCTGGTACAGTGATCACAGCTTTGGTAACGGTTTTACCTAAATAAGCTTCGGCAGTTTCTTTCATTTTAACCAACACCACGGCAGAAATCTACGAACGAATAATATAGTTAGATATACGTTGAAAAAATCGAAAAACTGAACGAGAGAATGAATTCAACGCTTACTTCCTCCGGAAAGAATGTTTTAGTTTCGCAGAAACCAACTCGGATTTTAATTTTCGGCCTATTGTTTACTTTGATGATTTCGAATGGAAAATTTTTCACATCGGTTTGAACGGTAGCATCGTTGAACTCACGTCCTATCAGTCTTTTAGCACCTGTTGAATAGAAAAATTGGACACATTATGGCACGATAACTTTACGAAAGAAATCCCCTATGAAAAATCACAAAAAAAAATCTTACCAAAAATTGTACTGTAAAGATTTCTAGTTTCCTGTGTTTTGGCAGGATCTCCAATCAATACTTCATCATCAGTGAACGCCACATAACTCGGAGTGGTCTTGTTACCTTGATCGTTCGCTATAATTTCGACCTTTCCGTGTTGAAAAACACCAACGCAAGAGTAAGTTGTGCCCAAATCGATACCAATCGCTGGAGCTTCCGTATCACTGTAATATGGACGAATTTATATCAGTAATTCAGTACTTCGCAGTACGAGTACATACGTTGAGTACATTCTAAATGTATATCTCACCTTGTAACTGCAGTATTTGATGAACTATCGTTGTTGAATTTCGAGAACACCGGAGGAGAGTTACCATGTAAGCGACGTCTGTGGAGGAAAAATAAATTAAATATAGCACCAGAATAAATAAATATGAATAAATGAAAACCGTAACAAAATCAACTTACTTTTTATCATGTGTTTCACAAGGCTTTCTTTCGTTTTGGCGTTTTTCTCCAGCCATTTTTCCCAGATTAGCTCAGCGATGTGTTTTCATTTACAACTGAATATTCGTCTTGTTTAGATACTGGACAGTGGACAGCCTCGCGAATTCAAATTAAGGACCGTTCACAATGGACCTTAACTTTTTGCTTTTGCTTTTTGCTTAACACTCACTACTGTCTGCACCAATCTGGTAGCCAGAAATTTGTGTATTTTTTATACGTTTGTTTATGTACTGGTAAAAGTTTAAGCAAAAGCAAAAAGTAAAGCTCCATTGTGAACGGTCCTTTACATCATAGGATTACTTCCACAGAGTGCATGCTTTCAGAGATCACTTCGCAAAAATCGCAAATGATTCACACTTTGATAAGGATCACCACGTGACAAAGAAAACAAAAGGTACGCCCACCCTGCGCAGCACCTAATCAACATTTCCCGTTCTAGCCCCTTCAGCACGTTTTTGTTTGATCGGCTATTTTTACGGAGAGCCCTTACTGATTCATTTGCTCACATCAAGTGAGATTTTGAAGAAAAAAATAGTTGAGGACTCAGGCCCGTATTTTAAAAATTTCCTTATACTTAAGGCGAAGCGTTCTTACACAGACCAAGTAGTTTTGTTTATTTTTTCCATACAAATAAATGGCTGCTCGATGTAAATTGACACGATACGTGTGAAATCGCCTCGCCTTAAGTTCAATGTTTGCTTAAGCAATTTTTTAAAATACGGGCCTCAGTCTCACTTTTTTGTTAAGTACATAATTATAAGGGACTGAGCCCTCAACTATTTTTTTCTTCAAAATTTTTGCACATAGCATAGTAGTTATAATATCAATGCATTCAACCCTAGGTGCAGAAAAGGGGAGGAAGGAGGCGGATTATTAAATTATATCATGACATTTTTTACCCACTGTTTCAATGTTTCGAGAATTTATATTTAAAATATTAGGAGGGTGGTTAAATTAATTTATAGATATCACTACATTTTTTACCTGATGTTTCAAGAATTTATTTTTAAGAAATTTTAAGAAAGTAGGAGAGTGATTAAATTAATTATGAAGTTATAGGTAACAAAAGGGAGGCTTGTTATCAAATCATTTTCAATAGTATATATCACAAACTTTTTTTACCGAGTATTTTGTTTGGTACACTTTTTGCTTTCAAACGTAGTTTTCATTGAGGTTGGGGAGGGCGGAGACTAATTCTTTTTTGAAGAATTTTTTAGAAAAATATTATGTTTTTGAAAAATTGAAGAAAAAAAATATAACGACTGCTTAACACTGCAAAACCTTGTGAGTGCCAATTTTTTTTTCGAAAAAAATTTGCAGAAACACGTAAATTAATAGTGTTTTTATGTGTTTTGATCAAAAATCAATCTACAATTTTTGAAAAATGGCACTTTCAAGGTTTTGCAGTTAAGCAGTCGATAAGTAAACTAGTGTACTGTGCTCACATTACCCACTACCCAGATCTTAGTAAAATTATAATAAAAATTATTTCAAGAACCCAAAGCAAACTTACTTTGACAAAATAGGTAATAGAAATCCATCAATTTTCAAAACAGCTTGCCAATCGTATCAATCATGCCCCCTGTCGCGTCTGCACACCCCGCAGAATCAACAAACTGCTGGTCCAGCGAGGCCCCAGCCCCCACGACGAGGACGTGCGACTAGGAGTTGAAGTAAGACAATATGAATGTCTTACTCCCATTCGGGGGCCGCATGCTTGCCTGCCTGATTTTATGCATGCGAAAGCCTATAGATTTATAACCTACTGCAGCGAATGTTTCACTAGGAAAATTCGCCGGTTTGGAAAACTATAGGCCCTTCTTGTATGCTTTCGTCTCATGCCTGAGTGCTTGCCAGCTATTAGCTTGCCTTTCCTTTTCTTGCCTTTTTCTTGCCTACCTTTTGCTTGCCTGCCTGATTTTATGCATGCGAAAGCCTATAGATTTATAACCTACTGCAGCGAATGTTTCACTAGGAAAATTCGCCGGTTTGGAAAACTATAGGCCCTGCTTGTATGCTTTCGTCTCATGCCTGAGTGCTTGCCAGCTATTAGCTTGCCTTTCCTTTTCTTGCCTTTTTCTTGCCTACCTTTTGCTTGCCTGCCTGATTTTATGCATGCGAAAGCCTATAGATTTATAACCTACTGCAGCGAATGTTTCACTAGGAAAATTCACCGGTTTGGAAAACTATAGGCCCTTCTTGTATGCTTTCGTCTCATGCCTGAGTGCTTGCCAGCTATTAGCTTGCCTTTCCTTTTCTTGCCTTTTTCTTGCCTGCCTTTTGCTTGCCTGCCTGATTTTATGCATGCGAAAGCCTATAGATTTATAACCTACTGCAGCGAATGTTTCACTAGGAAAATTCGCCGGTTTGGAAAACTATAGGCCCTTCTTGTATGCTTTCGTCTCATGCCTGAGTGCTTGCCAGCTATTAGCTTGCCTTTCCTTTTCTTGCCTTTTTCTTGCCTGCCTTTTGCTTGCTTGCCTGCCTGTCTGCCTGCCTAGTTGATTGGTTGCTTGCCTGCCTGCCTGCCTGCTTGCTTCTGAAATTATCGCATAATATAATTTATAAATAAAACTAATAAAACTGAAGAGTTAAATAAATTAATCATAGATATCTAAGTTAAGTACCTACACAAGATCGTATATACTAAGTTAATAACTTCTAATTTTTTTCAAATTCAAGTTTTAGGAAATTTATAAAAAAAAATTCGAAATCGTTGTTTTTTCAGATCTTTAAAAATATGTGTTATGTGAAAACTACCTAATCACATTTACTAATTACTTCACTCATTTTCAAAGAATATTTCTCAAAATCGAAAAAAAAAAATGAAATCGATCACCATTCATTGAGTCAAAATTCAAGAAATAAAATCATTTAAAAAAGCTCCCATTACCAACGCGATTCAAAACACAAATATTTAAAAGAAAAAATGTAGATAACTTACTCAAAGATGGTCTCAGTATTTTTGTATCTCGGCGATCTTCGATTGGGTATTGGTATTAAGATAGGCGTGTTTGAAGATGATATTCTGGTCTGGTCACTTTCTTTTATGAGATGAGAATGTTTGTGATGTAGGTATCTTTTTTACTCGACGAGTAGAATCCAGAGATTATCGGCATAATAACGTGAAATTCTTCCTACATAATCTACCGTTCACCTGAAACCGAAAAATAATAAAATATATTGCAAATACGTACTTCACACAAAATCACAACAAACCAAAAACACAATAATTAACAAAATACTCACCCTTTGAAAAAATTTCACTTTCGAAGCAATCAGCATGCTTAGCTGAAAAAATAATGACAATGTAACTCGTGAATCCATAGGTACTTCAGTTACAAAAGTTTCGTTTTCCATACAAAGTTTTTTCAAAGTACATGACGAACCTGAACGTGAACCTGATAAAACAGAAAGTAGACACACACATACACCCACAAAAATGAAAAAAAAACAAGAAAAATTGCAAAGAAAACGAAAACACAAGAGCAAATTAAATATCAAAACATCAATAAAGGCAAGTCAAATGCAAACAGAACCACAATACATGCTTTGCTGAAAAATACACATCCACATAATATATATTACAAAAAAAATTTTAAAAAAATGTAGAGAACACACAATGACAAATTAAATACCAAAGCATCAATAAAGGCAAATCAAATGCAAATAGAACCACAACACAAAAATAATTTGAATACAGGTACACACACATTAAACTGAAAAATGCAAAGAAAACACATCAACAAATTAAATATCAAAACATTCATAAAGGCAAGTCAAATGCAAAGAGAACCACAACACAAAAATAATTTGAATACAGGTACACACACATTAAACTGAAAAATGCAAAGAAAACACATCAACAAATTAAATATCAAAACATTCATAGAGGCAAGTCAAATGCAATGAGAACCATAATACTGAATAATAAAAAATTGACGACTCGGCAGATCTAGAAAAAATCAGAATAATAAGTATATGGTAGTAGGTACGAACACACTTCCACACACTCACACACACCCAACTTCACTCTAATTCCAAGTTCGTGGACAAAAAATTGAAAATTTACAAAAATATGCACATACAACCATAAATCAATAAAATGTTTCAGCATTTTTACAACAAAGGTAGGTACCTACCCATGATATAACCAGTTCAATGGCTGAAAAGTTGGGTCATTTGAAATTTCGCCAGTATAAAAACTCACACATTACTATGAAAAATCAAATTACTTCATTCAAAAAAACGAAAATGTTGGGAGAAAATTATAATCAACATCGAATGCAATCATATTATAGATAATCATAATAAAATAAATTCACTCACCCAACGATAGAGTCATACAGCCTAATGACTCACCGGATTACTATTCGCCAGACACAATTACTCATTATCGCACTAGAAAGTAAGCAGAAACAAAAATTTATGAGAAATAAAATAAAATCATAACGGCGTGCGTATTAGAAACTTCAAAAGTTGTAACAAATCGCGAACAGCTCGAATCACTTCCGAAAATCGAAATTAATCAGCAATAATCAGTTGAAAATTTTTATAAAGAACTAAAGAAGGAATGATGTTCCATCATCCGATTCTGAACAGAGACTGGCCCCGAAAACCAAAATGGCCAAAACTGACCCAAGCAAGCTCCACGCAAATCTATCGTTTAAATTTGAAACCAGATTTCAATCAAACCTTTTTTCACTCCGCTATCTGTGTGTATTTCACGAAACCAACACAACTCAAAAGGTCAGAGAGGTGAGAGAAAATTATTTAATTTAGAATAATATTTTTTTAAATTTTTTATTCATAAAAAATTAAAAATCACAGTTTTTTATTTTATTTTTTTTCGAATCAATAAGTAGATATCCATTCAAAATGTTTCGAAGACATTCTTTTTTCAACTTTTGATTTTTTTGTAGGCTTTTTTATTTTTCAAATGAATTTTAAATTTTTAAAAATTAAAAGTAATTTTTGTTTTCATGTCATGTCTCGATTTTTAGGGCCATATCATAGAAAAAAACTTATGCTTAACTTTTTGTCTCAAGTACAAGTCGAATTTGGTATCATAGAACAAAACTTTCATGAGCATAAAAACCAATGAAATCGCTTGAAAGCAAAAACCGTCGGCTGCACTTGAGCTTAAAATACGTTCTATGATAACGTTTTGCTCAAGCAAAAATGTAAGCACAAGTTTCGGCTTAAACATCGACCTATGATGGCCCTTAGTCATTTTACTGTTCAATTATTTTTTTTTTAATTTTCTTTTTATCAATTTTTAATCAATTAATCATCTTTGAATAAAATTCGCTTGTTTCTTTTAAATCTGTAATTTTCCAGAATTTATTAAATTTGGAATACTTTCATTTACCATTTTTTTTTTTTTTTTTTTGTTTTCCCCATTTTAATTTTTTTTTCAAGGAGGTATTGCATTTTCAATATTTTAAATTTGTGATTTCGCTGAATATTTTCATTTTTATATATTGTACTTATTATTTATTTTTTCAACTTTGGCAGTTTTTCTGATTTTATTTATTTTTCATTTTATTTTTTATTTATTTTTTGTTAGGGGTATAGGTACTTACTTGAAATTTGTCAATTTTTCGTCAATTCTAAAATTCAATAAACTTCCAATTCTCGTGATTCTTCTTAAAAAAAATCTAATTCAATTTTTTTTACACACTTAATTATTTTGATTGAGTATTATAATTTTCATTCTTGTACCAGAACACCTGCAAATTTCTCAACTTCAGATTTTTTGCAATTTTTCTAAATCTATTAATTTTTCGCTGATTTATGATTTCCAATTTTATTGCATTTTTAATAATATTAATACTTACTCGTAAGTAATAAAAATGTAAATTCTCTACTTTTTTGCTTAACAATTTTTCTAAATTATTATTCGAAAATTTTCGCATTTTCATCATTCATTTCTTTTACTTATAATAAATGCAATTTTCAATGTTTCATTTTTTCATGAATTTTAAAATCAATTATTAATCAATTTTTTTTAATTTTTCTGAATATTTCAACTACACCTACCTATAATAATTTTATAATATGTCATTTTGATTTTTGGAAAGTTGGAATTTGCTAATAAATAAATGACAATAAATTTCCTACAATTTTTCTCAATTTTTCATTTTGTTCAAATAATGTTATCAATTTTCCTGAGTGTTCTGTACTTACACAGGCACATATTATAGCTACGTACTATTTTTCAATTTGAAGTTTATTTTAATTTATTCAAGTTTATCAAATTTTCAATATTTTGAGGTCAATTTTTTTTTCCAAACGAATACCTTCAAATTTCTCACTGCTTCGTTATATTACCAATAATAATTAGAAACATATTTTCGCAAACATAATTATACTCGTTTTTAAAAACAAACAACATCCATAATTACAATACTACATTCCGAAATTCGTCCAATACAACTTGCTATGTGCATTTATGTACCTACGTAATATCATGTTAAATTATAAACGCTGTCAATTTAGTTATACTATCATAACGTTGATATTATTGATTACCTATTTTTTTATGAGAGACCATTACAATTTTTCAAACTGCCATTAAAATATCATTGAATTTTTTATACGATAAGTATCGTGATCAAAGTATTCGTATTATAAGGCTTTATTGATATCTACCATTCGACTAATGGTCATTACTCTTCTAAGAGGTATGAATTACGTATTTTTTTGCTTATTTATTGGTTCTTATGACTTTGAACTATCATCCAATGGATTTTTTCGATTGGTAAAAATCATGTAGGTATAATCACAATCAGTTACTCAAAATGAAAGTACGTAAAATAAATTTCAAAAGAAAAGAGAATAGTAGTTCTCTAATAAATCGTAGATCGACACGATTAAATAATTCAAAGCAAAAAAAAAAAATCGTACCTCCGAGACGAAGAAAAAAATTCAAAAATACACTGCAGGTCTTGAAAGCACCAAAATAGGGATATTAGGGACCGTTCAATTCTTCTTCAACTTTTTATTGCTGTCATCGCTCCGTTCGCCTAAAAAAAACACACATACAAAAAAAAGTTCAATTAGAATAAATATTGAATCGACGCGACACTTTGTTGTACCAATTTTTAAGTAATCAGAACCTGATTTTCTTTTACGCGATGATCAACTCGAACTATCTTCGGACGAATCGCTTTCGTTTCCGCGGTTATTTGCAGACGTGTCTGGAGGACTAACAATATTTAAATTTAATATTGGTTCCCTCACGGGGTAATTTTTCTTGCTACCAGACGAGCGCGACGTTTGCCCTGAACTACCTAAAACAATAATTTCTAATATTACGTAGGTATAATAGTTGTACGTTGTATATCGTTTCGGTACCTATAATTGAAAAATGATAAATCACCTTCGATCTGGCGCGTGGAGCTTTTTTCCTGCGGCGTATTTCCGGCTCCATCCGGTTTCTTTTTGTTTGCAGCGTCTACTAAAACGATAATTTAATTAAGATATTTTAGCAAGAATGGTTAATATGTTCGGGAGAACAAGAAGATGGTTACGTCTTTACCATGTAAATGTCCAGGGATGGGGACATCGTCGTAATCTCTGTCCAGATTAAAAATTATTCTACCGGCATTGCTTCGGGTACGAGATTGAATGAAATTCGAAATGCATTTCACCGCTTTTCTGCAAATAAATTGAAATAATTAATGCCATTACGTGGTGAAATTTTATACATGAGAATAGAGGGTGGTATATTATCTCTTCAGCGTCACTATCGCCTTGAACGTATCGCACTAGATTGGGCTACCTAGTACCTAATCAATTACACTAACGTCTAGTTTGATAGTTTTGTTTACATTCATGAGGTGCAACTTCGATGAATTTTTACCAAGTCCAGTGCTACATAGTACTTTATATTCAAAATTGGAAGAGAGTAAGGGGTCTAATCGAAATTTTTGTAATAACTAAAAGTATTTGTACAACTTCAAGCTACAACTTTTGTTTGAAAATTTTTTCAATCGGGCCCCTTACCTCCCCCTGTTTTTAAAAAGGTATTTGAAGGAGTTGGATTATCCAAATTTGGTGGGGAGGGAGGGGTCCGATTGAAATTTTTGTTATTACCAAAATTATTCCTAGTACTTCAAGCTACAACAACTTTTGTTTGAAAATTTTTTCAATCGGGCCCCTTACCCTCCCCCTGTTTTCAATAATGTATTTGAATGAGTTGGATTATCCAAAATTGGAGGGGAGGGAGGGGGGTCCAATCGCAATTTTTGTGATAACCAAAAGTATTAGCGAAACTTCAAGCTACAACTTTTTTTTGAAAACTTTTTCAATTGAGCCCCTCTCTCTCCACTTATTTTGCATAACACTCCCAAAATACTAATTAAAAATTGAAGGGGGAAGGGGAAATGGGTCCAATTGAAAATTTTTTGCAACAAACTTGTAGCTCAAAGTTTTAGGAATAATTTTGGCCATGACAAAAATTGCGATTGGACCCCTCCCTTTCCTCCAATTTTGGATAATGAAAAAATTTTCAAACAAAAGTTGTAGCTTGAAGTACTAGAAATAATTTTGGTGATAACAAAAATTTCAATCGGATCCCTCACTCCCCACTAATTTTGGATAATCCAATTCCTTCAAATACATTTTTAAAAACAGGGGGGAGGTAAGGGGCCCGATTGAAAAAATTTTCAAACAAAAGTTGTAGCTTGAAGTTGTACAAATACTTTTAGTTATTACAAAAATTTCGATTAGACCCCTTCCTCCCTTCCAATTTTGACTATAAAGTATTATGTAGCACTGGACTAGGTAAAAATTTATCGAAGTTGCACCCCATGAATGTAAACAAAACTATCAAACTAGACGTTAGTATCAATTACACTCGACAGTAAACACCTTTGTCGAATTTACAAAAAATAGGACAATTCGAACATTCTGCACCGGTTCAAAAAATACATCTCGATGTACGATGTGGCGTATAGCAGACCGGCAATAAACGCGAGTGATCAATGGGTAAAATATAAGACGTATAAAATATGTAGATTATGTAGGTCTAGGTAGGTAGGTAGGTAGGTAGGTTTAGGTACTCACAAAATATGCTCGTGGCGGGCGGCTCGTAACAAGCACTCGACTTCATCGTTAACTCGTTTTCCTATATCGATCTTGCACCTGCATTTTCTTTGCATCTCGTGCACCCGGTGACCATTATAACCAATAACTGAAAAAAGGAAGAGAAAATTTACATACCTTTTATGAAGGTGGTAATTAGCAGCTCAAAAGTATTATAAATACTTACGTAATCCGGTCAAATGTCGCGGTATCAATATCTTCTTCGAAACAATATTTATTCCACTCATTGTAATACTATCAATACTTGCGCAATACCAAAAAACGGATTTTAATTACCACGAGAAGCACAATAAAAAATTAGAGCGATAGGTAAATTAGGTATTAGGTACAAACAAAACTGACAGCACGGAAAACGGCATCAACAAATTACAAAGAGTGTGAATAGCGAACTCTTATATGATACGAGAACGTTTACCTTTGTTGTTTCGTTCCATGATTCATCATATGAGAATCCTTACCTTTATTATATCTCTTCCATGATTCATCACCATGATAAGAACGTTCTGAGCACAATCAAATGACAAAAACGATAAAAAAAATATAGGCTCACGTCCAGCCTACTACAAAACTTAGAGAAAAAATTTAAGAAAAAAATCGTTTCAAAAAAATTGTAAAAAATACTCATTCTAAAAAATTTAAGGAAAAAATCGTTCTATAAGAATTGTTGAAAATTTTTATTTTGAAAAATTGCAAAAAAATTGCATTCTAAAAAATAGGAGGGAAAAAATTCTTAAAAAAATTGTAAAAAATTTGAAAAGGGTTCCAAATCTCCAAAAAAAAGTATAATTTTTTTATTGAGTGAAATTTTTCACACATTGAATTAAAATTTTTTGCGCAAGGTGTGGTGCTCGAGCACGAGGGCAACTGGGCTAACGCCGGCCATGCAGGGAATGGACCAATCGAAAATTTTGTAATAACCAAAATTATTTCAACGATCTCGACCTAAAACTTGTTTTAAAATTTTTTTAATTGGGGCCTTGGGTACAGAAATAGGAAAATTTCTGGAAAGGTATGCAGCTATGCACCTCTGTACAAAATAGGTCTCAAAAAATAATACCAAGTTTTTCAATCATACGTATCTCTTCTAACGTTTCAATCGTACGGAATTTCAATTTGCCACAAAAATAATCATTTTCATTTTCAAAATCATATTTTCTTTTCACATCAACGGATTTCAGCTTTTTGAGAGTTTTAACTTTGAGTGAGATCGAATTTCAAACGATAACTTATCCTTTAGATTTCAAATAGGCAAATGTTATTTCATGATTTTTTTCGTTTCAATCGGTACTACATACGTACGTATACAGTTGAATTCCACCTAAAAACGATTTCATTAACGAGTATATTTCGTTGATTTGTGTTTTTAAATGCAAAGAAGAATATCACGTTGAATAGTATAAAATAGTACAGGAAAAATATACCTTATAAATAAATCTAAAATAAAGTACCAAAATCGGTGGTATAAAAAACAGCTACAAAAATATGACAAAACAAAACGTTCATGCATTAGTATAGCACCTAAACCTAAGCACTTTTTACAGATCAATAAATATAACTTTTGACAACTGGTAATTATTATCAATTAATTACAACAAAAAAAAAAAATTTTAAAAAACAACGCAACATCATTAAGTAGAGACAAGTAGAGTAGAATTCATGAAAATAAATGAGCAAATTAGCACTTTCCAATCACAATAATAATAAAAGAAGGAACATGTCAAGTTTAAATAATAGATATGTAGACATTACGTGAAAACGTTTCATCGAAGTTGAGGTTGAAGTCAAATAACTTGAGCTGGATTTCGGATTCATCAGCATAAATACCTTCGAGTCATATTCTAGCTTCGTTATTTTACTTTTTTTTTTTACTTCGCTGCTATAACATAAAATAACAATTTACACATTTAAATGTTATTGTTGTTTAAAACAAGCATTTGCCATTATTCTCACCTCAATTAGTATACATACATAAAGGAAGGAGAAATTTTTTGGCGTTAACCGCAACTCTGAACATTAACTGAGCAAAAACCTTGTCCCCTTTGACTTTATCTGGATGGTACTTCTTTACCGCGAGTCTGTAAAAATTTGACAAAAATAAAGACGATTAAAAACCTTGAAATTGATTTTTGTTTCCCTATCTCTATTTATGTATATTGAAAAATGTTTCCAAACTTACATGTAACCTTCTCGAACTTGTTTCTTTGTAGCTTCTTTACCAATGGATAAAATCTCTCGATACTTTTCTTCTTTTTTCGTGGGGTCTTTAGCCATTACAATAAACGTGTGGTCAATAGCTTCCAGCTCGCTTTGCTTTTGTTCGATTTGTCCTACTTCGATCGATTTATTAGAACGCAGCCACTTGATGATTTCGTCGCATTTGTTCAAAATCATGTCTTTATCGGAGTCGATAATAACGTCATTTAAGGTTAATCCTCGGACAGTGTTCTTCAGATCGTTGCAATATGATTCTAACGAGTTCTTAGCTTCGGGCAGAGCCTTTTGTTTCTTGAGTTTAGCTGCGAATATTTCGGCGTCTTTGATCATACGTTCGATTTCTTCTTGACTCAGTCGGTTTTTGTTATACTTGAGGGTAATTCCGTTCATTTTACCAGATAACTTGTCGAGGGCGGTCACGTTCAAGATGCCATTAGCGTCTATATCGAAAGTAACTTCGAACTTGCCTTCGTCTTCGGGTTTAGGAGGGACATCTTTGAGCGCGAAATGGCCGAGCAAATTGTTTTGCTTCGACACCATATGTTCGCCTTCGTAGACTTTAAAGTCGACCAAGGATTGGTTATCTTCCGAGGTGGTGAAAATTTTCGTCTGTTTTGTTGGTATGGTGGTGTTTCGTTTGACAACGAAATCCATTCCGTCACCAAGGACCTCGATACCTAACGATAGTGGAGTCACGTCGATCAGAAGTAAATCCTTGACTTCTTTCGATTCGTCTCCGTTCAACATGGCTGCCTGCATCGCAGCACCGTAGGCGACAGCTTCGTCCGGATTGATCGACTTGTTTAATTCTATTCCGTTGAAGAAATCTTGTAACATCTTTTGTATTTTTGGGATTCTGGTAGAGCCACCCACTAGGACGACCTCTTGAATCTGGGACTTACCTATATTGGCGTCTCGTAACGATTTCTCGACCGGTTCTAAGGTTTTACGAAATAAGTCGGCGTTTATTTCCTCGAAACGAGCACGAGTAATTGAAGAGTAGAAATCAATTCCGTCGTGAATCGAATCCACATCGACACTTGCCACTGTAGACGATGATAAGATTTTCTTGGCATGTTCGCAGTGGGTTTTTAGTTGATTGATGGCTTTTTGGTTTTGTCTGAGGTCTTTCTTATGTTTCCTCTTGAATTCTTCGACGAAATAATTCACCATACGGTTATCAAAATCTTCGCCTCCCAAGTGAGTATCGCCGGCCGTTGAAACTACCTCGAAAAAGTCATCAGCTATTTTCAGTATCGATACGTCGAAAGTGCCTCCACCGAGGTCGAAAATCATTACTTCACGTTCCTTGGTAACCTGACACAAAACAAAGAAAACTCGATTGGCATCTTTTTCGATTACACGATGAGTAATTTTTCACGATCGGCTAAAATTTCAATCGGACCCCTCCTTCCCCACCAATTTTGAATAATATAACTTATTCACACTCATTCAAAATACATTTTTAAAAACAGGGGGGAGGTAAGGGGCCCGATTGAAAAAATTTTCAAACAAAAGTTGTAGCTTGAAGTTGTACAAATACTTTTAGTTATTACAAAAATTTCGATTAGACCCCTTCCTCCCTTCCAATTTTGACTATAAAGTATTATGTAGCACTGGACTAGGTAAAAATTTATCGAAGTTGCACCCCATGAATGTAAACAAAACTATCAAACTAGACGTTAGTATCAATTACACTCGACAGTAAACACCTTTGTCGAATTTACAAAAAATAGGACAATTCGAACATTCTGCACCGGTTCAAAAAATACATCTCGATGTACGATGTGGCGTATAGCAGACCGGCAATAAACGCGAGTGATCAATGGGTAAAATATAAGACGTATAAAATATGTAGATTATGTAGGTCTAGGTAGGTAGGTAGGTAGGTAGGTTTAGGTACTCACAAAATATGCTCGTGGCGGGCGGCTCGTAACAAGCACTCGACTTCATCGTTAACTCGTTTTCCTATATCGATCTTGCACCTGCATTTTCTTTGCATCTCGTGCACCCGGTGACCATTATAACCAATAACTGAAAAAAGGAAGAGAAAATTTACATACCTTTTATGAAGGTGGTAATTAGCAGCTCAAAAGTATTATAAATACTTACGTAATCCGGTCAAATGTCGCGGTATCAATATCTTCTTCGAAACAATATTTATTCCACTCATTGTAATACTATCAATACTTGCGCAATACCAAAAAACGGATTTTAATTACCACGAGAAGCACAATAAAAAATTAGAGCGATAGGTAAATTAGGTATTAGGTACAAACAAAACTGACAGCACGGAAAACGGCATCAACAAATTACAAAGAGTGTGAATAGCGAACTCTTATATGATACGAGAACGTTTACCTTTGTTGTTTCGTTCCATGATTCATCATATGAGAATCCTTACCTTTATTATATCTCTTCCATGATTCATCACCATGATAAGAACGTTCTGAGCACAATCAAATGACAAAAACGATAAAAAAAATATAGGCTCACGTCCAGCCTACTACAAAACTTAGAGAAAAAATTTAAGAAAAAAATCGTTTCAAAAAAATTGTAAAAAATACTCATTCTAAAAAATTTAAGGAAAAAATCGTTCTATAAGAATTGTTGAAAATTTTTATTTTGAAAAATTGCAAAAAAATTGCATTCTAAAAAATAGGAGGGAAAAAATTCTTAAAAAAATTGTAAAAAATTTGAAAAGGGTTCCAAATCTCCAAAAAAAAGTATAATTTTTTTATTGAGTGAAATTTTTCACACATTGAATTAAAATTTTTTGCGCAAGGTGTGGTGCTCGAGCACGAGGGCAACTGGGCTAACGCCGGCCATGCAGGGAATGGACCAATCGAAAATTTTGTAATAACCAAAATTATTTCAACGATCTCGACCTAAAACTTGTTTTAAAATTTTTTTAATTGGGGCCTTGGGTACAGAAATAGGAAAATTTCTGGAAAGGTATGCAGCTATGCACCTCTGTACAAAATAGGTCTCAAAAAATAATACCAAGTTTTTCAATCATACGTATCTCTTCTAACGTTTCAATCGTACGGAATTTCAATTTGCCACAAAAATAATCATTTTCATTTTCAAAATCATATTTTCTTTTCACATCAACGGATTTCAGCTTTTTGAGAGTTTTAACTTTGAGTGAGATCGAATTTCAAACGATAACTTATCCTTTAGATTTCAAATAGGCAAATGTTATTTCATGATTTTTTTCGTTTCAATCGGTACTACATACGTACGTATACAGTTGAATTCCACCTAAAAACGATTTCATTAACGAGTATATTTCGTTGATTTGTGTTTTTAAATGCAAAGAAGAATATCACGTTGAATAGTATAAAATAGTACAGGAAAAATATACCTTATAAATAAATCTAAAATAAAGTACCAAAATCGGTGGTATAAAAAACAGCTACAAAAATATGACAAAACAAAACGTTCATGCATTAGTATAGCACCTAAACCTAAGCACTTTTTACAGATCAATAAATATAACTTTTGACAACTGGTAATTATTATCAATTAATTACAACAAAAAAAAAAAATTTTAAAAAACAACGCAACATCATTAAGTAGAGACAAGTAGAGTAGAATTCATGAAAATAAATGAGCAAATTAGCACTTTCCAATCACAATAATAATAAAAGAAGGAACATGTCAAGTTTAAATAATAGATATGTAGACATTACGTGAAAACGTTTCATCGAAGTTGAGGTTGAAGTCAAATAACTTGAGCTGGATTTCGGATTCATCAGCATAAATACCTTCGAGTCATATTCTAGCTTCGTTATTTTACTTTTTTTTTTTACTTCGCTGCTATAACATAAAATAACAATTTACACATTTAAATGTTATTGTTGTTTAAAACAAGCATTTGCCATTATTCTCACCTCAATTAGTATACATACATAAAGGAAGGAGAAATTTTTTGGCGTTAACCGCAACTCTGAACATTAACTGAGCAAAAACCTTGTCCCCTTTGACTTTATCTGGATGGTACTTCTTTACCGCGAGTCTGTAAAAATTTGACAAAAATAAAGACGATTAAAAACCTTGAAATTGATTTTTGTTTCCCTATCTCTATTTATGTATATTGAAAAATGTTTCCAAACTTACATGTAACCTTCTCGAACTTGTTTCTTTGTAGCTTCTTTACCAATGGATAAAATCTCTCGATACTTTTCTTCTTTTTTCGTGGGGTCTTTAGCCATTACAATAAACGTGTGGTCAATAGCTTCCAGCTCGCTTTGCTTTTGTTCGATTTGTCCTACTTCGATCGATTTATTAGAACGCAGCCACTTGATGATTTCGTCGCATTTGTTCAAAATCATGTCTTTATCGGAGTCGATAATAACGTCATTTAAGGTTAATCCTCGGACAGTGTTCTTCAGATCGTTGCAATATGATTCTAACGAGTTCTTAGCTTCGGGCAGAGCCTTTTGTTTCTTGAGTTTAGCTGCGAATATTTCGGCGTCTTTGATCATACATTCGATTTCTTCTTGACTCAGTCGGTTTTTGTTATACTTGAGGGTAATTCCGTTCATTTTACCAGATAACTTGTCGAGGGCGGTCACGTTCAAGATGCCATTAGCGTCTATATCGAAAGTAACTTCGAACTTGCCTTCGTCTTCGGGTTTAGGAGGGACATCTTTGAGCGCGAAATGGCCGAGCAAATTGTTTTGCTTCGACACCATATGTTCGCCTTCGTAGACTTTAAAGTCGACCAAGGATTGGTTATCTTCCGAGGTGGTGAAAATTTTCGTCTGTTTTGTTGGTATGGTGGTGTTTCGTTTGACAACGAAATCCATTCCGTCACCAAGGACCTCGATACCTAACGATAGTGGAGTCACGTCGATCAGAAGTAAATCCTTGACTTCTTTCGATTCGTCTCCGTTCAACATGGCTGCCTGCATCGCAGCACCGTAGGCGACAGCTTCGTCCGGATTGATCGACTTGTTTAATTCTATTCCGTTGAAGAAATCTTGTAACATCTTTTGTATTTTTGGGATTCTGGTAGAGCCACCCACTAGGACGACCTCTTGAATCTGGGACTTACCTATATTGGCGTCTCGTAACGATTTCTCGACCGGTTCTAAGGTTTTACGAAATAAGTCGGCGTTTATTTCCTCGAAACGAGCACGAGTAATTGAAGAGTAGAAATCAATTCCGTCGTGAATCGAATCCACATCGACACTTGCCACTGTAGACGATGATAAGATTTTCTTGGCATGTTCGCAGTGGGTTTTTAGTTGATTGATGGCTTTTTGGTTTTGTCTGAGGTCTTTCTTATGTTTCCTCTTGAATTCTTCGACGAAATAATTCACCATACGGTTATCAAAATCTTCGCCTCCCAAGTGAGTATCGCCGGCCGTTGAAACTACCTCGAAAAAGTCATCAGCTATTTTCAGTATCGATACGTCGAAAGTGCCTCCACCGAGGTCGAAAATCATTACTTCACGTTCCTTGGTAACCTGACACAAAACAAAGAAAACTTGATTGGCATCTTTTTCGATTACACGATGAGTAATTTTTCACGATCGGCTAAAATTTCAATCGGACCCCTCCTTCCCCACCAATTTTGAATAATATAACTTATTCACACTCATTCAAAATACATTTTTAAAAACAGGGGGGAGGTAAGGGGCCCGATTGAAAAAATTTTCAAACAAAAGTTGTAGCTTGAAGTTGTACAAATACTTTTAGTTATTACAAAAATTTCGATTAGACCCCTTCCTCCCTTCCAATTTTGACTATAAAGTATTATGTAGCACTGGACTAGGTAAAAATTTATCGAAGTTGCACCCCATGAATGTAAACAAAACTATCAAACTAGACGTTAGTATCAATTACACTCGACAGTAAACACCTTTGTCGAATTTACAAAAAATAGGACAATTCGAACATTCTGCACCGGTTCAAAAAATACATCTCGATGTACGATGTGGCGTATAGCAGACCGGCAATAAACGCGAGTGATCAATGGGTAAAATATAAGACGTATAAAATATGTAGATTATGTAGGTCTAGGTAGGTAGGTAGGTAGGTAGGTTTAGGTACTCACAAAATATGCTCGTGGCGGGCGGCTCGTAACAAGCACTCGACTTCATCGTTAACTCGTTTTCCTATATCGATCTTGCACCTGCATTTTCTTTGCATCTCGTGCACCCGGTGACCATTATAACCAATAACTGAAAAAAGGAAGAGAAAATTTACATACCTTTTATGAAGGTGGTAATTAGCAGCTCAAAAGTATTATAAATACTTACGTAATCCGGTCAAATGTCGCGGTATCAATATCTTCTTCGAAACAATATTTATTCCACTCATTGTAATACTATCAATACTTGCGCAATACCAAAAAACGGATTTTAATTACCACGAGAAGCACAATAAAAAATTAGAGCGATAGGTAAATTAGGTATTAGGTACAAACAAAACTGACAGCACGGAAAACGGCATCAACAAATTACAAAGAGTGTGAATAGCGAACTCTTATATGATACGAGAACGTTTACCTTTGTTGTTTCGTTCCATGATTCATCATATGAGAATCCTTACCTTTATTATATCTCTTCCATGATTCATCACCATGATAAGAACGTTCTGAGCACAATCAAATGACAAAAACGATAAAAAAAATATAGGCTCACGTCCAGCCTACTACAAAACTTAGAGAAAAAATTTAAGAAAAAAATCGTTTCAAAAAAATTGTAAAAAATACTCATTCTAAAAAATTTAAGGAAAAAATCGTTCTATAAGAATTGTTGAAAATTTTTATTTTGAAAAATTGCAAAAAAATTGCATTCTAAAAAATAGGAGGGAAAAAATTCTTAAAAAAATTGTAAAAAATTTGAAAAGGGTTCCAAATCTCCAAAAAAAAGTATAATTTTTTTATTGAGTGAAATTTTTCACACATTGAATTAAAATTTTTTGCGCAAGGTGTGGTGCTCGAGCACGAGGGCAACTGGGCTAACGCCGGCCATGCAGGGAATGGACCAATCGAAAATTTTGTAATAACCAAAATTATTTCAACGATCTCGACCTAAAACTTGTTTTAAAATTTTTTTAATTGGGGCCTTGGGTACAGAAATAGGAAAATTTCTGGAAAGGTATGCAGCTATGCACCTCTGTACAAAATAGGTCTCAAAAAATAATACCAAGTTTTTCAATCATACGTATCTCTTCTAACGTTTCAATCGTACGGAATTTCAATTTGCCACAAAAATAATCATTTTCATTTTCAAAATCATATTTTCTTTTCACATCAACGGATTTCAGCTTTTTGAGAGTTTTAACTTTGAGTGAGATCGAATTTCAAACGATAACTTATCCTTTAGATTTCAAATAGGCAAATGTTATTTCATGATTTTTTTCGTTTCAATCGGTACTACATACGTACGTATACAGTTGAATTCCACCTAAAAACGATTTCATTAACGAGTATATTTCGTTGATTTGTGTTTTTAAATGCAAAGAAGAATATCACGTTGAATAGTATAAAATAGTACAGGAAAAATATACCTTATAAATAAATCTAAAATAAAGTACCAAAATCGGTGGTATAAAAAACAGCTACAAAAATATGACAAAACAAAACGTTCATGCATTAGTATAGCACCTAAACCTAAGCACTTTTTACAGATCAATAAATATAACTTTTGACAACTGGTAATTATTATCAATTAATTACAACAAAAAAAAAAAATTTTAAAAAACAACGCAACATCATTAAGTAGAGACAAGTAGAGTAGAATTCATGAAAATAAATGAGCAAATTAGCACTTTCCAATCACAATAATAATAAAAGAAGGAACATGTCAAGTTTAAATAATAGATATGTAGACATTACGTGAAAACGTTTCATCGAAGTTGAGGTTGAAGTCAAATAACTTGAGCTGGATTTCGGATTCATCAGCATAAATACCTTCGAGTCATATTCTAGCTTCGTTATTTTACTTTTTTTTTTTACTTCGCTGCTATAACATAAAATAACAATTTACACATTTAAATGTTATTGTTGTTTAAAACAAGCATTTGCCATTATTCTCACCTCAATTAGTATACATACATAAAGGAAGGAGAAATTTTTTGGCGTTAACCGCAACTCTGAACATTAACTGAGCAAAAACCTTGTCCCCTTTGACTTTATCTGGATGGTACTTCTTTACCGCGAGTCTGTAAAAATTTGACAAAAATAAAGACGATTAAAAACCTTGAAATTGATTTTTGTTTCCCTATCTCTATTTATGTATATTGAAAAATGTTTCCAAACTTACATGTAACCTTCTCGAACTTGTTTCTTTGTAGCTTCTTTACCAATGGATAAAATCTCTCGATACTTTTCTTCTTTTTTCGTGGGGTCTTTAGCCATTACAATAAACGTGTGGTCAATAGCTTCCAGCTCGCTTTGCTTTTGTTCGATTTGTCCTACTTCGATCGATTTATTAGAACGCAGCCACTTGATGATTTCGTCGCATTTGTTCAAAATCATGTCTTTATCGGAGTCGATAATAACGTCATTTAAGGTTAATCCTCGGACAGTGTTCTTCAGATCGTTGCAATATGATTCTAACGAGTTCTTAGCTTCGGGCAGAGCCTTTTGTTTCTTGAGTTTAGCTGCGAATATTTCGGCGTCTTTGATCATACGTTCGATTTCTTCTTGACTCAGTCGGTTTTTGTTATACTTGAGGGTAATTCCGTTCATTTTACCAGATAACTTGTCGAGGGCGGTCACGTTCAAGATGCCATTAGCGTCTATATCGAAAGTAACTTCGAACTTGCCTTCGTCTTCGGGTTTAGGAGGGACATCTTTGAGCGCGAAATGGCCGAGCAAATTGTTTTGCTTCGACACCATATGTTCGCCTTCGTAGACTTTAAAGTCGACCAAGGATTGGTTATCTTCCGAGGTGGTGAAAATTTTCGTCTGTTTTGTTGGTATGGTGGTGTTTCGTTTGACAACGAAATCCATTCCGTCACCAAGGACCTCGATACCTAACGATAGTGGAGTCACGTCGATCAGAAGTAAATCCTTGACTTCTTTCGATTCGTCTCCGTTCAACATGGCTGCCTGCATCGCAGCACCGTAGGCGACAGCTTCGTCCGGATTGATCGACTTGTTTAATTCTATTCCGTTGAAGAAATCTTGTAACATATTTTGTATTTTTGGGATTCTGGTAGAGCCACCCACTAGGACGACCTCTTGAATCTGGGACTTACCTATATTGGCGTCTCGTAACGATTTCTCGACCGGTTCTAAGGTTTTACGAAATAAGTCGGCGTTTATTTCCTCGAAACGAGCACGAGTAATTGAAGAGTAGAAATCAATTCCGTCGTGAATCGAATCCACATCGACACTTGCCACTGTAGACGATGATAAGATTTTCTTGGCATGTTCGCAGTGGGTTTTTAGTTGATTGATGGCTTTTTGGTTTTGTCTGAGGTCTTTCTTATGTTTCCTCTTGAATTCTTCGACGAAATAATTCACCATACGGTTATCAAAATCTTCGCCTCCCAAGTGAGTATCGCCGGCCGTTGAAACTACCTCGAAAAAGTCATCAGCTATTTTCAGTATCGATACGTCGAAAGTGCCTCCACCGAGGTCGAAAATCATTACTTCACGTTCCTTGGTAACCTGACACAAAACAAAGAAAACTCGATTGGCATCTTTTTCGATTACACGATGAGTAATTTTTCACGATCGGCTAAAATTTCAATCGGACCCCTCCTTCCCCACCAATTTTGAATAATATAACTTATTCACACTCATTCAAAATACATTTTTAAAAACAGGGGGGAGGTAAGGGGCCCGATTGAAAAAATTTTCAAACAAAAGTTGTAGCTTGAAGTTGTACAAATACTTTTAGTTATTACAAAAATTTCGATTAGACCCCTTCCTCCCTTCCAATTTTGACTATAAAGTATTATGTAGCACTGGACTAGGTAAAAATTTATCGAAGTTGCACCCCATGAATGTAAACAAAACTATCAAACTAGACGTTAGTATCAATTACACTCGACAGTAAACACCTTTGTCGAATTTACAAAAAATAGGACAATTCGAACATTCTGCACCGGTTCAAAAAATACATCTCGATGTACGATGTGGCGTATAGCAGACCGGCAATAAACGCGAGTGATCAATGGGTAAAATATAAGATGTATAAAATATGTAGATTATGTAGGTCTAGGTAGGTAGGTAGGTAGGTAGGTTTAGGTACTCACAAAATATGCTCGTGGCGGGCGGCTCGTAACAAGCACTCGACTTCATCGTTAACTCGTTTTCCTATATCGATCTTGCACCTGCATTTTCTTTGCATCTCGTGCACCCGGTGACCATTATAACCAATAACTGAAAAAAGGAAGAGAAAATTTACATACCTTTTATGAAGGTGGTAATTAGCAGCTCAAAAGTATTATAAATACTTACGTAATCCGGTCAAATGTCGCGGTATCAATATCTTCTTCGAAACAATATTTATTCCACTCATTGTAATACTATCAATACTTGCGCAATACCAAAAAACGGATTTTAATTACCACGAGAAGCACAATAAAAAATTAGAGCGATAGGTAAATTAGGTATTAGGTACAAACAAAACTGACAGCACGGAAAACGGCATCAACAAATTACAAAGAGTGTGAATAGCGAACTCTTATATGATACGAGAACGTTTACCTTTGTTGTTTCGTTCCATGATTCATCATATGAGAATCCTTACCTTTATTATATCTCTTCCATGATTCATCACCATGATAAGAACGTTCTGAGCACAATCAAATGACAAAAACGATAAAAAAAATATAGGCTCACGTCCAGCCTACTACAAAACTTAGAGAAAAAATTTAAGAAAAAAATCGTTTCAAAAAAATTGTAAAAAATACTCATTCTAAAAAATTTAAGGAAAAAATCGTTCTATAAGAATTGTTGAAAATTTTTATTTTGAAAAATTGCAAAAAAATTGCATTCTAAAAAATAGGAGGGAAAAAATTCTTAAAAAAATTGTAAAAAATTTGAAAAGGGTTCCAAATCTCCAAAAAAAAGTATAATTTTTTTATTGAGTGAAATTTTTCACACATTGAATTAAAATTTTTTGCGCAAGGTGTGGTGCTCGAGCACGAGGGCAACTGGGCTAACGCCGGCCATGCAGGGAATGGACCAATCGAAAATTTTGTAATAACCAAAATTATTTCAACGATCTCGACCTAAAACTTGTTTTAAAATTTTTTTAATTGGGGCCTTGGGTACAGAAATAGGAAAATTTCTGGAAAGGTATGCAGCTATGCACCTCTGTACAAAATAGGTCTCAAAAAATAATACCAAGTTTTTCAATCATACGTATCTCTTCTAACGTTTCAATCGTACGGAATTTCAATTTGCCACAAAAATAATCATTTTCATTTTCAAAATCATATTTTCTTTTCACATCAACGGATTTCAGCTTTTTGAGAGTTTTAACTTTGAGTGAGATCGAATTTCAAACGATAACTTATCCTTTAGATTTCAAATAGGCAAATGTTATTTCATGATTTTTTTCGTTTCAATCGGTACTACATACGTACGTATACAGTTGAATTCCACCTAAAAACGATTTCATTAACGAGTATATTTCGTTGATTTGTGTTTTTAAATGCAAAGAAGAATATCACGTTGAATAGTATAAAATAGTACAGGAAAAATATACCTTATAAATAAATCTAAAATAAAGTACCAAAATCGGTGGTATAAAAAACAGCTACAAAAATATGACAAAACAAAACGTTCATGCATTAGTATAGCACCTAAACCTAAGCACTTTTTACAGATCAATAAATATAACTTTTGACAACTGGTAATTATTATCAATTAATTACAACAAAAAAAAAAAATTTTAAAAAACAACGCAACATCATTAAGTAGAGACAAGTAGAGTAGAATTCATGAAAATAAATGAGCAAATTAGCACTTTCCAATCACAATAATAATAAAAGAAGGAACATGTCAAGTTTAAATAATAGATATGTAGACATTACGTGAAAACGTTTCATCGAAGTTGAGGTTGAAGTCAAATAACTTGAGCTGGATTTCGGATTCATCAGCATAAATACCTTCGAGTCATATTCTAGCTTCGTTATTTTACTTTTTTTTTTTACTTCGCTGCTATAACATAAAATAACAATTTACACATTTAAATGTTATTGTTGTTTAAAACAAGCATTTGCCATTATTCTCACCTCAATTAGTATACATACATAAAGGAAGGAGAAATTTTTTGGCGTTAACCGCAACTCTGAACATTAACTGAGCAAAAACCTTGTCCCCTTTGACTTTATCTGGATGGTACTTCTTTACCGCGAGTCTGTAAAAATTTGACAAAAATAAAGACGATTAAAAACCTTGAAATTGATTTTTGTTTCCCTATCTCTATTTATGTATATTGAAAAATGTTTCCAAACTTACATGTAACCTTCTCGAACTTGTTTCTTTGTAGCTTCTTTACCAATGGATAAAATCTCTCGATACTTTTCTTCTTTTTTCGTGGGGTCTTTAGCCATTACAATAAACGTGTGGTCAATAGCTTCCAGCTCGCTTTGCTTTTGTTCGATTTGTCCTACTTCGATCGATTTATTAGAACGCAGCCACTTGATGATTTCGTCGCATTTGTTCAAAATCATGTCTTTATCGGAGTCGATAATAACGTCATTTAAGGTTAATCCTCGGACAGTGTTCTTCAGATCGTTGCAATATGATTCTAACGAGTTCTTAGCTTCGGGCAGAGCCTTTTGTTTCTTGAGTTTAGCTGCGAATATTTCGGCGTCTTTGATCATACGTTCGATTTCTTCTTGACTCAGTCGGTTTTTGTTATACTTGAGGGTAATTCCGTTCATTTTACCAGATAACTTGTCGAGGGCGGTCACGTTCAAGATGCCATTAGCGTCTATATCGAAAGTAACTTCGAACTTGCCTTCGTCTTCGGGTTTAGGAGGGACATCTTTGAGCGCGAAATGGCCGAGCAAATTGTTTTGCTTCGACACCATATGTTCGCCTTCGTAGACTTTAAAGTCGACCAAGGATTGGTTATCTTCCGAGGTGGTGAAAATTTTCGTCTGTTTTGTTGGTATGGTGGTGTTTCGTTTGACAACGAAATCCATTCCGTCACCAAGGACCTCGATACCTAACGATAGTGGAGTCACGTCGATCAGAAGTAAATCCTTGACTTCTTTCGATTCGTCTCCGTTCAACATGGCTGCCTGCATCGCAGCACCGTAGGCGACAGCTTCGTCCGGATTGATCGACTTGTTTAATTCTATTCCGTTGAAGAAATCTTGTAACATCTTTTGTATTTTTGGGATTCTGGTAGAGCCACCCACTAGGACGACCTCTTGAATCTGGGACTTACCTATATTGGCGTCTCGTAACGATTTCTCGACCGGTTCTAAGGTTTTACGAAATAAGTCGGCGTTTATTTCCTCGAAACGAGCACGAGTAATTGAAGAGTAGAAATCAATTCCGTCGTGAATCGAATCCACATCGACACTTGCCACTGTAGACGATGATAAGATTTTCTTGGCATGTTCGCAGTGGGTTTTTAGTTGATTGATGGCTTTTTGGTTTTGTCTGAGGTCTTTCTTATGTTTCCTCTTGAATTCTTCGACGAAATAATTCACCATACGGTTATCAAAATCTTCGCCTCCCAAGTGAGTATCGCCGGCCGTTGAAACTACCTCGAAAAAGTCATCAGCTATTTTCAGTATCGATACGTCGAAAGTGCCTCCACCGAGGTCGAAAATCATTACTTCACGTTCCTTGGTAACCTGACACAAAACAAAGAAAACTCGATTGGCATCTTTTTCGATTACACGATGAGTAATTTTTCACGATCGGCTAAAATTTCAATCGGACCCCTCCTTCCCCACCAATTTTGAATAATATAACTTATTCACACTCATTCAAAATACATTTTTAAAAACAGGGGGGAGGTAAGGGGCCCGATTGAAAAAATTTTCAAACAAAAGTTGTAGCTTGAAGTTGTACAAATACTTTTAGTTATTACAAAAATTTCGATTAGACCCCTTCCTCCCTTCCAATTTTGACTATAAAGTATTATGTAGCACTGGACTAGGTAAAAATTTATCGAAGTTGCACCCCATGAATGTAAACAAAACTATCAAACTAGACGTTAGTATCAATTACACTCGACAGTAAACACCTTTGTCGAATTTACAAAAAATAGGACAATTCGAACATTCTGCACCGGTTCAAAAAATACATCTCGATGTACGATGTGGCGTATAGCAGACCGGCAATAAACGCGAGTGATCAATGGGTAAAATATAAGACGTATAAAATATGTAGATTATGTAGGTCTAGGTAGGTAGGTAGGTAGGTAGGTTTAGGTACTCACAAAATATGCTCGTGGCGGGCGGCTCGTAACAAGCACTCGACTTCATCGTTAACTCGTTTTCCTATATCGATCTTGCACCTGCATTTTCTTTGCATCTCGTGCACCCGGTGACCATTATAACCAATAACTGAAAAAAGGAAGAGAAAATTTACATACCTTTTATGAAGGTGGTAATTAGCAGCTCAAAAGTATTATAAATACTTACGTAATCCGGTCAAATGTCGCGGTATCAATATCTTCTTCGAAACAATATTTATTCCACTCATTGTAATACTATCAATACTTGCGCAATACCAAAAAACGGATTTTAATTACCACGAGAAGCACAATAAAAAATTAGAGCGATAGGTAAATTAGGTATTAGGTACAAACAAAACTGACAGCACGGAAAACGGCATCAACAAATTACAAAGAGTGTGAATAGCGAACTCTTATATGATACGAGAACGTTTACCTTTGTTGTTTCGTTCCATGATTCATCATATGAGAATCCTTACCTTTATTATATCTCTTCCATGATTCATCACCATGATAAGAACGTTCTGAGCACAATCAAATGACAAAAACGATAAAAAAAATATAGGCTCACGTCCAGCCTACTACAAAACTTAGAGAAAAAATTTAAGAAAAAAATCGTTTCAAAAAAATTGTAAAAAATACTCATTCTAAAAAATTTAAGGAAAAAATCGTTCTATAAGAATTGTTGAAAATTTTTATTTTGAAAAATTGCAAAAAAATTGCATTCTAAAAAATAGGAGGGAAAAAATTCTTAAAAAAATTGTAAAAAATTTGAAAAGGGTTCCAAATCTCCAAAAAAAAGTATAATTTTTTTATTGAGTGAAATTTTTCACACATTGAATTAAAATTTTTTGCGCAAGGTGTGGTGCTCGAGCACGAGGGCAACTGGGCTAACGCCGGCCATGCAGGGAATGGACCAATCGAAAATTTTGTAATAACCAAAATTATTTCAACGATCTCGACCTAAAACTTGTTTTAAAATTTTTTTAATTGGGGCCTTGGGTACAGAAATAGGAAAATTTCTGGAAAGGTATGCAGCTATGCACCTCTGTACAAAATAGGTCTCAAAAAATAATACCAAGTTTTTCAATCATACGTATCTCTTCTAACGTTTCAATCGTACGGAATTTCAATTTGCCACAAAAATAATCATTTTCATTTTCAAAATCATATTTTCTTTTCACATCAACGGATTTCAGCTTTTTGAGAGTTTTAACTTTGAGTGAGATCGAATTTCAAACGATAACTTATCCTTTAGATTTCAAATAGGCAAATGTTATTTCATGATTTTTTTCGTTTCAATCGGTACTACATACGTACGTATACAGTTGAATTCCACCTAAAAACGATTTCATTAACGAGTATATTTCGTTGATTTGTGTTTTTAAATGCAAAGAAGAATATCACGTTGAATAGTATAAAATAGTACAGGAAAAATATACCTTATAAATAAATCTAAAATAAAGTACCAAAATCGGTGGTATAAAAAACAGCTACAAAAATATGACAAAACAAAACGTTCATGCATTAGTATAGCACCTAAACCTAAGCACTTTTTACAGATCAATAAATATAACTTTTGACAACTGGTAATTATTATCAATTAATTACAACAAAAAAAAAAAATTTTAAAAAACAACGCAACATCATTAAGTAGAGACAAGTAGAGTAGAATTCATGAAAATAAATGAGCAAATTAGCACTTTCCAATCACAATAATAATAAAAGAAGGAACATGTCAAGTTTAAATAATAGATATGTAGACATTACGTGAAAACGTTTCATCGAAGTTGAGGTTGAAGTCAAATAACTTGAGCTGGATTTCGGATTCATCAGCATAAATACCTTCGAGTCATATTCTAGCTTCGTTATTTTACTTTTTTTTTTTACTTCGCTGCTATAACATAAAATAACAATTTACACATTTAAATGTTATTGTTGTTTAAAACAAGCATTTGCCATTATTCTCACCTCAATTAGTATACATACATAAAGGAAGGAGAAATTTTTTGGCGTTAACCGCAACTCTGAACATTAACTGAGCAAAAACCTTGTCCCCTTTGACTTTATCTGGATGGTACTTCTTTACCGCGAGTCTGTAAAAATTTGACAAAAATAAAGACGATTAAAAACCTTGAAATTGATTTTTGTTTCCCTATCTCTATTTATGTATATTGAAAAATGTTTCCAAACTTACATGTAACCTTCTCGAACTTGTTTCTTTGTAGCTTCTTTACCAATGGATAAAATCTCTCGATACTTTTCTTCTTTTTTCGTGGGGTCTTTAGCCATTACAATAAACGTGTGGTCAATAGCTTCCAGCTCGCTTTGCTTTTGTTCGATTTGTCCTACTTCGATCGATTTATTAGAACGCAGCCACTTGATGATTTCGTCGCATTTGTTCAAAATCATGTCTTTATCGGAGTCGATAATAACGTCATTTAAGGTTAATCCTCGGACAGTGTTCTTCAGATCGTTGCAATATGATTCTAACGAGTTCTTAGCTTCGGGCAGAGCCTTTTGTTTCTTGAGTTTAGCTGCGAATATTTCGGCGTCTTTGATCATACGTTCGATTTCTTCTTGACTCAGTCGGTTTTTGTTATACTTGAGGGTAATTCCGTTCATTTTACCAGATAACTTGTCGAGGGCGGTCACGTTCAAGATGCCATTAGCGTCTATATCGAAAGTAACTTCGAACTTGCCTTCGTCTTCGGGTTTAGGAGGGACATCTTTGAGCGCGAAATGGCCGAGCAAATTGTTTTGCTTCGACACCATATGTTCGCCTTCGTAGACTTTAAAGTCGACCAAGGATTGGTTATCTTCCGAGGTGGTGAAAATTTTCGTCTGTTTTGTTGGTATGGTGGTGTTTCGTTTGACAACGAAATCCATTCCGTCACCAAGGACCTCGATACCTAACGATAGTGGAGTCACGTCGATCAGAAGTAAATCCTTGACTTCTTTCGATTCGTCTCCGTTCAACATGGCTGCCTGCATCGCAGCACCGTAGGCGACAGCTTCGTCCGGATTGATCGACTTGTTTAATTCTATTCCGTTGAAGAAATCTTGTAACATCTTTTGTATTTTTGGGATTCTGGTAGAGCCACCCACTAGGACGACCTCTTGAATCTGGGACTTACCTATATTGGCGTCTCGTAACGATTTCTCGACCGGTTCTAAGGTTTTACGAAATAAGTCGGCGTTTATTTCCTCGAAACGAGCACGAGTAATTGAAGAGTAGAAATCAATTCCGTCGTGAATCGAATCCACATCGACACTTGCCACTGTAGACGATGATAAGATTTTCTTGGCATGTTCGCAGTGGGTTTTTAGTTGATTGATGGCTTTTTGGTTTTGTCTGAGGTCTTTCTTATGTTTCCTCTTGAATTCTTCGACGAAATAATTCACCATACGGTTATCAAAATCTTCGCCTCCCAAGTGAGTATCGCCGGCCGTTGAAACTACCTCGAAAAAGTCATCAGCTATTTTCAGTATCGATACGTCGAAAGTGCCTCCACCGAGGTCGAAAATCATTACTTCACGTTCCTTGGTAACCTGACACAAAACAAAGAAAACTCGATTGGCATCTTTTTCGATTACACGATGAGTAATTTTTCACGATCGGCTAAAATTTCAATCGGACCCCTCCTTCCCCACCAATTTTGAATAATATAACTTATTCACACTCATTCAAAATACATTTTTAAAAACAGGGGGGAGGTAAGGGGCCCGATTGAAAAAATTTTCAAACAAAAGTTGTAGCTTGAAGTTGTACAAATACTTTTAGTTATTACAAAAATTTCGATTAGACCCCTTCCTCCCTTCCAATTTTGACTATAAAGTATTATGTAGCACTGGACTAGGTAAAAATTTATCGAAGTTGCACCCCATGAATGTAAACAAAACTATCAAACTAGACGTTAGTATCAATTACACTCGACAGTAAACACCTTTGTCGAATTTACAAAAAATAGGACAATTCGAACATTCTGCACCGGTTCAAAAAATACATCTCGATGTACGATGTGGCGTATAGCAGACCGGCAATAAACGCGAGTGATCAATGGGTAAAATATAAGACGTATAAAATATGTAGATTATGTAGGTCTAGGTAGGTAGGTAGGTAGGTAGGTTTAGGTACTCACAAAATATGCTCGTGGCGGGCGGCTCGTAACAAGCACTCGACTTCATCGTTAACTCGTTTTCCTATATCGATCTTGCACCTGCATTTTCTTTGCATCTCGTGCACCCGGTGACCATTATAACCAATAACTGAAAAAAGGAAGAGAAAATTTACATACCTTTTATGAAGGTGGTAATTAGCAGCTCAAAAGTATTATAAATACTTACGTAATCCGGTCAAATGTCGCGGTATCAATATCTTCTTCGAAACAATATTTATTCCACTCATTGTAATACTATCAATACTTGCGCAATACCAAAAAACGGATTTTAATTACCACGAGAAGCACAATAAAAAATTAGAGCGATAGGTAAATTAGGTATTAGGTACAAACAAAACTGACAGCACGGAAAACGGCATCAACAAATTACAAAGAGTGTGAATAGCGAACTCTTATATGATACGAGAACGTTTACCTTTGTTGTTTCGTTCCATGATTCATCATATGAGAATCCTTACCTTTATTATATCTCTTCCATGATTCATCACCATGATAAGAACGTTCTGAGCACAATCAAATGACAAAAACGATAAAAAAAATATAGGCTCACGTCCAGCCTACTACAAAACTTAGAGAAAAAATTTAAGAAAAAAATCGTTTCAAAAAAATTGTAAAAAATACTCATTCTAAAAAATTTAAGGAAAAAATCGTTCTATAAGAATTGTTGAAAATTTTTATTTTGAAAAATTGCAAAAAAATTGCATTCTAAAAAATAGGAGGGAAAAAATTCTTAAAAAAATTGTAAAAAATTTGAAAAGGGTTCCAAATCTCCAAAAAAAAGTATAATTTTTTTATTGAGTGAAATTTTTCACACATTGAATTAAAATTTTTTGCGCAAGGTGTGGTGCTCGAGCACGAGGGCAACTGGGCTAACGCCGGCCATGCAGGGAATGGACCAATCGAAAATTTTGTAATAACCAAAATTATTTCAACGATCTCGACCTAAAACTTGTTTTAAAATTTTTTTAATTGGGGCCTTGGGTACAGAAATAGGAAAATTTCTGGAAAGGTATGCAGCTATGCACCTCTGTACAAAATAGGTCTCAAAAAATAATACCAAGTTTTTCAATCATACGTATCTCTTCTAACGTTTCAATCGTACGGAATTTCAATTTGCCACAAAAATAATCATTTTCATTTTCAAAATCATATTTTCTTTTCACATCAACGGATTTCAGCTTTTTGAGAGTTTTAACTTTGAGTGAGATCGAATTTCAAACGATAACTTATCCTTTAGATTTCAAATAGGCAAATGTTATTTCATGATTTTTTTCGTTTCAATCGGTACTACATACGTACGTATACAGTTGAATTCCACCTAAAAACGATTTCATTAACGAGTATATTTCGTTGATTTGTGTTTTTAAATGCAAAGAAGAATATCACGTTGAATAGTATAAAATAGTACAGGAAAAATATACCTTATAAATAAATCTAAAATAAAGTACCAAAATCGGTGGTATAAAAAACAGCTACAAAAATATGACAAAACAAAACGTTCATGCATTAGTATAGCACCTAAACCTAAGCACTTTTTACAGATCAATAAATATAACTTTTGACAACTGGTAATTATTATCAATTAATTACAACAAAAAAAAAAAATTTTAAAAAACAACGCAACATCATTAAGTAGAGACAAGTAGAGTAGAATTCATGAAAATAAATGAGCAAATTAGCACTTTCCAATCACAATAATAATAAAAGAAGGAACATGTCAAGTTTAAATAATAGATATGTAGACATTACGTGAAAACGTTTCATCGAAGTTGAGGTTGAAGTCAAATAACTTGAGCTGGATTTCGGATTCATCAGCATAAATACCTTCGAGTCATATTCTAGCTTCGTTATTTTACTTTTTTTTTTTACTTCGCTGCTATAACATAAAATAACAATTTACACATTTAAATGTTATTGTTGTTTAAAACAAGCATTTGCCATTATTCTCACCTCAATTAGTATACATACATAAAGGAAGGAGAAATTTTTTGGCGTTAACCGCAACTCTGAACATTAACTGAGCAAAAACCTTGTCCCCTTTGACTTTATCTGGATGGTACTTCTTTACCGCGAGTCTGTAAAAATTTGACAAAAATAAAGACGATTAAAAACCTTGAAATTGATTTTTGTTTCCCTATCTCTATTTATGTATATTGAAAAATGTTTCCAAACTTACATGTAACCTTCTCGAACTTGTTTCTTTGTAGCTTCTTTACCAATGGATAAAATCTCTCGATACTTTTCTTCTTTTTTCGTGGGGTCTTTAGCCATTACAATAAACGTGTGGTCAATAGCTTCCAGCTCGCTTTGCTTTTGTTCGATTTGTCCTACTTCGATCGATTTATTAGAACGCAGCCACTTGATGATTTCGTCGCATTTGTTCAAAATCATGTCTTTATCGGAGTCGATAATAACGTCATTTAAGGTTAATCCTCGGACAGTGTTCTTCAGATCGTTGCAATATGATTCTAACGAGTTCTTAGCTTCGGGCAGAGCCTTTTGTTTCTTGAGTTTAGCTGCGAATATTTCGGCGTCTTTGATCATACATTCGATTTCTTCTTGACTCAGTCGGTTTTTGTTATACTTGAGGGTAATTCCGTTCATTTTACCAGATAACTTGTCGAGGGCGGTCACGTTCAAGATGCCATTAGCGTCTATATCGAAAGTAACTTCGAACTTGCCTTCGTCTTCGGGTTTAGGAGGGACATCTTTGAGCGCGAAATGGCCGAGCAAATTGTTTTGCTTCGACACCATATGTTCGCCTTCGTAGACTTTAAAGTCGACCAAGGATTGGTTATCTTCCGAGGTGGTGAAAATTTTCGTCTGTTTTGTTGGTATGGTGGTGTTTCGTTTGACAACGAAATCCATTCCGTCACCAAGGACCTCGATACCTAACGATAGTGGAGTCACGTCGATCAGAAGTAAATCCTTGACTTCTTTCGATTCGTCTCCGTTCAACATGGCTGCCTGCATCGCAGCACCGTAGGCGACAGCTTCGTCCGGATTGATCGACTTGTTTAATTCTATTCCGTTGAAGAAATCTTGTAACATCTTTTGTATTTTTGGGATTCTGGTAGAGCCACCCACTAGGACGACCTCTTGAATCTGGGACTTACCTATATTGGCGTCTCGTAACGATTTCTCGACCGGTTCTAAGGTTTTACGAAATAAGTCGGCGTTTATTTCCTCGAAACGAGCACGAGTAATTGAAGAGTAGAAATCAATTCCGTCGTGAATCGAATCCACATCGACACTTGCCACTGTAGACGATGATAAGATTTTCTTGGCATGTTCGCAGTGGGTTTTTAGTTGATTGATGGCTTTTTGGTTTTGTCTGAGGTCTTTCTTATGTTTCCTCTTGAATTCTTCGACGAAATAATTCACCATACGGTTATCAAAATCTTCGCCTCCCAAGTGAGTATCGCCGGCCGTTGAAACTACCTCGAAAAAGTCATCAGCTATTTTCAGTATCGATACGTCGAAAGTGCCTCCACCGAGGTCGAAAATCATTACTTCACGTTCCTTGGTAACCTGACACAAAACAAAGAAAACTTGATTGGCATCTTTTTCGATTACACGATGAGTAATTTTTCACGATCGGCTAAAATTTCAATCGGACCCCTCCTTCCCCACCAATTTTGAATAATATAACTTATTCACACTCATTCAAAATACATTTTTAAAAACAGGGGGGAGGTAAGGGGCCCGATTGAAAAAATTTTCAAACAAAAGTTGTAGCTTGAAGTTGTACAAATACTTTTAGTTATTACAAAAATTTCGATTAGACCCCTTCCTCCCTTCCAATTTTGACTATAAAGTATTATGTAGCACTGGACTAGGTAAAAATTTATCGAAGTTGCACCCCATGAATGTAAACAAAACTATCAAACTAGACGTTAGTATCAATTACACTCGACAGTAAACACCTTTGTCGAATTTACAAAAAATAGGACAATTCGAACATTCTGCACCGGTTCAAAAAATACATCTCGATGTACGATGTGGCGTATAGCAGACCGGCAATAAACGCGAGTGATCAATGGGTAAAATATAAGACGTATAAAATATGTAGATTATGTAGGTCTAGGTAGGTAGGTAGGTAGGTAGGTTTAGGTACTCACAAAATATGCTCGTGGCGGGCGGCTCGTAACAAGCACTCGACTTCATCGTTAACTCGTTTTCCTATATCGATCTTGCACCTGCATTTTCTTTGCATCTCGTGCACCCGGTGACCATTATAACCAATAACTGAAAAAAGGAAGAGAAAATTTACATACCTTTTATGAAGGTGGTAATTAGCAGCTCAAAAGTATTATAAATACTTACGTAATCCGGTCAAATGTCGCGGTATCAATATCTTCTTCGAAACAATATTTATTCCACTCATTGTAATACTATCAATACTTGCGCAATACCAAAAAACGGATTTTAATTACCACGAGAAGCACAATAAAAAATTAGAGCGATAGGTAAATTAGGTATTAGGTACAAACAAAACTGACAGCACGGAAAACGGCATCAACAAATTACAAAGAGTGTGAATAGCGAACTCTTATATGATACGAGAACGTTTACCTTTGTTGTTTCGTTCCATGATTCATCATATGAGAATCCTTACCTTTATTATATCTCTTCCATGATTCATCACCATGATAAGAACGTTCTGAGCACAATCAAATGACAAAAACGATAAAAAAAATATAGGCTCACGTCCAGCCTACTACAAAACTTAGAGAAAAAATTTAAGAAAAAAATCGTTTCAAAAAAATTGTAAAAAATACTCATTCTAAAAAATTTAAGGAAAAAATCGTTCTATAAGAATTGTTGAAAATTTTTATTTTGAAAAATTGCAAAAAAATTGCATTCTAAAAAATAGGAGGGAAAAAATTCTTAAAAAAATTGTAAAAAATTTGAAAAGGGTTCCAAATCTCCAAAAAAAAGTATAATTTTTTTATTGAGTGAAATTTTTCACACATTGAATTAAAATTTTTTGCGCAAGGTGTGGTGCTCGAGCACGAGGGCAACTGGGCTAACGCCGGCCATGCAGGGAATGGACCAATCGAAAATTTTGTAATAACCAAAATTATTTCAACGATCTCGACCTAAAACTTGTTTTAAAATTTTTTTAATTGGGGCCTTGGGTACAGAAATAGGAAAATTTCTGGAAAGGTATGCAGCTATGCACCTCTGTACAAAATAGGTCTCAAAAAATAATACCAAGTTTTTCAATCATACGTATCTCTTCTAACGTTTCAATCGTACGGAATTTCAATTTGCCACAAAAATAATCATTTTCATTTTCAAAATCATATTTTCTTTTCACATCAACGGATTTCAGCTTTTTGAGAGTTTTAACTTTGAGTGAGATCGAATTTCAAACGATAACTTATCCTTTAGATTTCAAATAGGCAAATGTTATTTCATGATTTTTTTCGTTTCAATCGGTACTACATACGTACGTATACAGTTGAATTCCACCTAAAAACGATTTCATTAACGAGTATATTTCGTTGATTTGTGTTTTTAAATGCAAAGAAGAATATCACGTTGAATAGTATAAAATAGTACAGGAAAAATATACCTTATAAATAAATCTAAAATAAAGTACCAAAATCGGTGGTATAAAAAACAGCTACAAAAATATGACAAAACAAAACGTTCATGCATTAGTATAGCACCTAAACCTAAGCACTTTTTACAGATCAATAAATATAACTTTTGACAACTGGTAATTATTATCAATTAATTACAACAAAAAAAAAAAATTTTAAAAAACAACGCAACATCATTAAGTAGAGACAAGTAGAGTAGAATTCATGAAAATAAATGAGCAAATTAGCACTTTCCAATCACAATAATAATAAAAGAAGGAACATGTCAAGTTTAAATAATAGATATGTAGACATTACGTGAAAACGTTTCATCGAAGTTGAGGTTGAAGTCAAATAACTTGAGCTGGATTTCGGATTCATCAGCATAAATACCTTCGAGTCATATTCTAGCTTCGTTATTTTACTTTTTTTTTTTACTTCGCTGCTATAACATAAAATAACAATTTACACATTTAAATGTTATTGTTGTTTAAAACAAGCATTTGCCATTATTCTCACCTCAATTAGTATACATACATAAAGGAAGGAGAAATTTTTTGGCGTTAACCGCAACTCTGAACATTAACTGAGCAAAAACCTTGTCCCCTTTGACTTTATCTGGATGGTACTTCTTTACCGCGAGTCTGTAAAAATTTGACAAAAATAAAGACGATTAAAAACCTTGAAATTGATTTTTGTTTCCCTATCTCTATTTATGTATATTGAAAAATGTTTCCAAACTTACATGTAACCTTCTCGAACTTGTTTCTTTGTAGCTTCTTTACCAATGGATAAAATCTCTCGATACTTTTCTTCTTTTTTCGTGGGGTCTTTAGCCATTACAATAAACGTGTGGTCAATAGCTTCCAGCTCGCTTTGCTTTTGTTCGATTTGTCCTACTTCGATCGATTTATTAGAACGCAGCCACTTGATGATTTCGTCGCATTTGTTCAAAATCATGTCTTTATCGGAGTCGATAATAACGTCATTTAAGGTTAATCCTCGGACAGTGTTCTTCAGATCGTTGCAATATGATTCTAACGAGTTCTTAGCTTCGGGCAGAGCCTTTTGTTTCTTGAGTTTAGCTGCGAATATTTCGGCGTCTTTGATCATACGTTCGATTTCTTCTTGACTCAGTCGGTTTTTGTTATACTTGAGGGTAATTCCGTTCATTTTACCAGATAACTTGTCGAGGGCGGTCACGTTCAAGATGCCATTAGCGTCTATATCGAAAGTAACTTCGAACTTGCCTTCGTCTTCGGGTTTAGGAGGGACATCTTTGAGCGCGAAATGGCCGAGCAAATTGTTTTGCTTCGACACCATATGTTCGCCTTCGTAGACTTTAAAGTCGACCAAGGATTGGTTATCTTCCGAGGTGGTGAAAATTTTCGTCTGTTTTGTTGGTATGGTGGTGTTTCGTTTGACAACGAAATCCATTCCGTCACCAAGGACCTCGATACCTAACGATAGTGGAGTCACGTCGATCAGAAGTAAATCCTTGACTTCTTTCGATTCGTCTCCGTTCAACATGGCTGCCTGCATCGCAGCACCGTAGGCGACAGCTTCGTCCGGATTGATCGACTTGTTTAATTCTATTCCGTTGAAGAAATCTTGTAACATATTTTGTATTTTTGGGATTCTGGTAGAGCCACCCACTAGGACGACCTCTTGAATCTGGGACTTACCTATATTGGCGTCTCGTAACGATTTCTCGACCGGTTCTAAGGTTTTACGAAATAAGTCGGCGTTTATTTCCTCGAAACGAGCACGAGTAATTGAAGAGTAGAAATCAATTCCGTCGTGAATCGAATCCACATCGACACTTGCCACTGTAGACGATGATAAGATTTTCTTGGCATGTTCGCAGTGGGTTTTTAGTTGATTGATGGCTTTTTGGTTTTGTCTGAGGTCTTTCTTATGTTTCCTCTTGAATTCTTCGACGAAATAATTCACCATACGGTTATCAAAATCTTCGCCTCCCAAGTGAGTATCGCCGGCCGTTGAAACTACCTCGAAAAAGTCATCAGCTATTTTCAGTATCGATACGTCGAAAGTGCCTCCACCGAGGTCGAAAATCATTACTTCACGTTCCTTGGTAACCTGACACAAAACAAAGAAAACTCGATTGGCATCTTTTTCGATTACACGATGAGTAATTTTTCACGATCGGCTAAAATTTCAATCGGACCCCTCCTTCCCCACCAATTTTGAATAATATAACTTATTCACACTCATTCAAAATACATTTTTAAAAACAGGGGGGAGGTAAGGGGCCCGATTGAAAAAATTTTCAAACAAAAGTTGTAGCTTGAAGTTGTACAAATACTTTTAGTTATTACAAAAATTTCGATTAGACCCCTTCCTCCCTTCCAATTTTGACTATAAAGTATTATGTAGCACTGGACTAGGTAAAAATTTATCGAAGTTGCACCCCATGAATGTAAACAAAACTATCAAACTAGACGTTAGTATCAATTACACTCGACAGTAAACACCTTTGTCGAATTTACAAAAAATAGGACAATTCGAACATTCTGCACCGGTTCAAAAAATACATCTCGATGTACGATGTGGCGTATAGCAGACCGGCAATAAACGCGAGTGATCAATGGGTAAAATATAAGACGTATAAAATATGTAGATTATGTAGGTCTAGGTAGGTAGGTAGGTAGGTAGGTTTAGGTACTCACAAAATATGCTCGTGGCGGGCGGCTCGTAACAAGCACTCGACTTCATCGTTAACTCGTTTTCCTATATCGATCTTGCACCTGCATTTTCTTTGCATCTCGTGCACCCGGTGACCATTATAACCAATAACTGAAAAAAGGAAGAGAAAATTTACATACCTTTTATGAAGGTGGTAATTAGCAGCTCAAAAGTATTATAAATACTTACGTAATCCGGTCAAATGTCGCGGTATCAATATCTTCTTCGAAACAATATTTATTCCACTCATTGTAATACTATCAATACTTGCGCAATACCAAAAAACGGATTTTAATTACCACGAGAAGCACAATAAAAAATTAGAGCGATAGGTAAATTAGGTATTAGGTACAAACAAAACTGACAGCACGGAAAACGGCATCAACAAATTACAAAGAGTGTGAATAGCGAACTCTTATATGATACGAGAACGTTTACCTTTGTTGTTTCGTTCCATGATTCATCATATGAGAATCCTTACCTTTATTATATCTCTTCCATGATTCATCACCATGATAAGAACGTTCTGAGCACAATCAAATGACAAAAACGATAAAAAAAATATAGGCTCACGTCCAGCCTACTACAAAACTTAGAGAAAAAATTTAAGAAAAAAATCGTTTCAAAAAAATTGTAAAAAATACTCATTCTAAAAAATTTAAGGAAAAAATCGTTCTATAAGAATTGTTGAAAATTTTTATTTTGAAAAATTGCAAAAAAATTGCATTCTAAAAAATAGGAGGGAAAAAATTCTTAAAAAAATTGTAAAAAATTTGAAAAGGGTTCCAAATCTCCAAAAAAAAGTATAATTTTTTTATTGAGTGAAATTTTTCACACATTGAATTAAAATTTTTTGCGCAAGGTGTGGTGCTCGAGCACGAGGGCAACTGGGCTAACGCCGGCCATGCAGGGAATGGACCAATCGAAAATTTTGTAATAACCAAAATTATTTCAACGATCTCGACCTAAAACTTGTTTTAAAATTTTTTTAATTGGGGCCTTGGGTACAGAAATAGGAAAATTTCTGGAAAGGTATGCAGCTATGCACCTCTGTACAAAATAGGTCTCAAAAAATAATACCAAGTTTTTCAATCATACGTATCTCTTCTAACGTTTCAATCGTACGGAATTTCAATTTGCCACAAAAATAATCATTTTCATTTTCAAAATCATATTTTCTTTTCACATCAACGGATTTCAGCTTTTTGAGAGTTTTAACTTTGAGTGAGATCGAATTTCAAACGATAACTTATCCTTTAGATTTCAAATAGGCAAATGTTATTTCATGATTTTTTTCGTTTCAATCGGTACTACATACGTACGTATACAGTTGAATTCCACCTAAAAACGATTTCATTAACGAGTATATTTCGTTGATTTGTGTTTTTAAATGCAAAGAAGAATATCACGTTGAATAGTATAAAATAGTACAGGAAAAATATACCTTATAAATAAATCTAAAATAAAGTACCAAAATCGGTGGTATAAAAAACAGCTACAAAAATATGACAAAACAAAACGTTCATGCATTAGTATAGCACCTAAACCTAAGCACTTTTTACAGATCAATAAATATAACTTTTGACAACTGGTAATTATTATCAATTAATTACAACAAAAAAAAAAAATTTTAAAAAACAACGCAACATCATTAAGTAGAGACAAGTAGAGTAGAATTCATGAAAATAAATGAGCAAATTAGCACTTTCCAATCACAATAATAATAAAAGAAGGAACATGTCAAGTTTAAATAATAGATATGTAGACATTACGTGAAAACGTTTCATCGAAGTTGAGGTTGAAGTCAAATAACTTGAGCTGGATTTCGGATTCATCAGCATAAATACCTTCGAGTCATATTCTAGCTTCGTTATTTTACTTTTTTTTTTTACTTCGCTGCTATAACATAAAATAACAATTTACACATTTAAATGTTATTGTTGTTTAAAACAAGCATTTGCCATTATTCTCACCTCAATTAGTATACATACATAAAGGAAGGAGAAATTTTTTGGCGTTAACCGCAACTCTGAACATTAACTGAGCAAAAACCTTGTCCCCTTTGACTTTATCTGGATGGTACTTCTTTACCGCGAGTCTGTAAAAATTTGACAAAAATAAAGACGATTAAAAACCTTGAAATTGATTTTTGTTTCCCTATCTCTATTTATGTATATTGAAAAATGTTTCCAAACTTACATGTAACCTTCTCGAACTTGTTTCTTTGTAGCTTCTTTACCAATGGATAAAATCTCTCGATACTTTTCTTCTTTTTTCGTGGGGTCTTTAGCCATTACAATAAACGTGTGGTCAATAGCTTCCAGCTCGCTTTGCTTTTGTTCGATTTGTCCTACTTCGATCGATTTATTAGAACGCAGCCACTTGATGATTTCGTCGCATTTGTTCAAAATCATGTCTTTATCGGAGTCGATAATAACGTCATTTAAGGTTAATCCTCGGACAGTGTTCTTCAGATCGTTGCAATATGATTCTAACGAGTTCTTAGCTTCGGGCAGAGCCTTTTGTTTCTTGAGTTTAGCTGCGAATATTTCGGCGTCTTTGATCATACGTTCGATTTCTTCTTGACTCAGTCGGTTTTTGTTATACTTGAGGGTAATTCCGTTCATTTTACCAGATAACTTGTCGAGGGCGGTCACGTTCAAGATGCCATTAGCGTCTATATCGAAAGTAACTTCGAACTTGCCTTCGTCTTCGGGTTTAGGAGGGACATCTTTGAGCGCGAAATGGCCGAGCAAATTGTTTTGCTTCGACACCATATGTTCGCCTTCGTAGACTTTAAAGTCGACCAAGGATTGGTTATCTTCCGAGGTGGTGAAAATTTTCGTCTGTTTTGTTGGTATGGTGGTGTTTCGTTTGACAACGAAATCCATTCCGTCACCAAGGACCTCGATACCTAACGATAGTGGAGTCACGTCGATCAGAAGTAAATCCTTGACTTCTTTCGATTCGTCTCCGTTCAACATGGCTGCCTGCATCGCAGCACCGTAGGCGACAGCTTCGTCCGGATTGATCGACTTGTTTAATTCTATTCCGTTGAAGAAATCTTGTAACATCTTTTGTATTTTTGGGATTCTGGTAGAGCCACCCACTAGGACGACCTCTTGAATCTGGGACTTACCTATATTGGCGTCTCGTAACGATTTCTCGACCGGTTCTAAGGTTTTACGAAATAAGTCGGCGTTTATTTCCTCGAAACGAGCACGAGTAATTGAAGAGTAGAAATCAATTCCGTCGTGAATCGAATCCACATCGACACTTGCCACTGTAGACGATGATAAGATTTTCTTGGCATGTTCGCAGTGGGTTTTTAGTTGATTGATGGCTTTTTGGTTTTGTCTGAGGTCTTTCTTATGTTTCCTCTTGAATTCTTCGACGAAATAATTCACCATACGGTTATCAAAATCTTCGCCTCCCAAGTGAGTATCGCCGGCCGTTGAAACTACCTCGAAAAAGTCATCAGCTATTTTCAGTATCGATACGTCGAAAGTGCCTCCACCGAGGTCGAAAATCATTACTTCACGTTCCTTGGTAACCTGACACAAAACAAAGAAAACTCGATTGGCATCTTTTTCGATTACACGATGAGTAATTTTTCACGATCGGCTAAAATTTCAATCGGACCCCTCCTTCCCCACCAATTTTGAATAATATAACTTATTCACACTCATTCAAAATACATTTTTAAAAACAGGGGGGAGGTAAGGGGCCCGATTGAAAAAATTTTCAAACAAAAGTTGTAGCTTGAAGTTGTACAAATACTTTTAGTTATTACAAAAATTTCGATTAGACCCCTTCCTCCCTTCCAATTTTGACTATAAAGTATTATGTAGCACTGGACTAGGTAAAAATTTATCGAAGTTGCACCCCATGAATGTAAACAAAACTATCAAACTAGACGTTAGTATCAATTACACTCGACAGTAAACACCTTTGTCGAATTTACAAAAAATAGGACAATTCGAACATTCTGCACCGGTTCAAAAAATACATCTCGATGTACGATGTGGCGTATAGCAGACCGGCAATAAACGCGAGTGATCAATGGGTAAAATATAAGACGTATAAAATATGTAGATTATGTAGGTCTAGGTAGGTAGGTAGGTAGGTAGGTTTAGGTACTCACAAAATATGCTCGTGGCGGGCGGCTCGTAACAAGCACTCGACTTCATCGTTAACTCGTTTTCCTATATCGATCTTGCACCTGCATTTTCTTTGCATCTCGTGCACCCGGTGACCATTATAACCAATAACTGAAAAAAGGAAGAGAAAATTTACATACCTTTTATGAAGGTGGTAATTAGCAGCTCAAAAGTATTATAAATACTTACGTAATCCGGTCAAATGTCGCGGTATCAATATCTTCTTCGAAACAATATTTATTCCACTCATTGTAATACTATCAATACTTGCGCAATACCAAAAAACGGATTTTAATTACCACGAGAAGCACAATAAAAAATTAGAGCGATAGGTAAATTAGGTATTAGGTACAAACAAAACTGACAGCACGGAAAACGGCATCAACAAATTACAAAGAGTGTGAATAGCGAACTCTTATATGATACGAGAACGTTTACCTTTGTTGTTTCGTTCCATGATTCATCATATGAGAATCCTTACCTTTATTATATCTCTTCCATGATTCATCACCATGATAAGAACGTTCTGAGCACAATCAAATGACAAAAACGATAAAAAAAATATAGGCTCACGTCCAGCCTACTACAAAACTTAGAGAAAAAATTTAAGAAAAAAATCGTTTCAAAAAAATTGTAAAAAATACTCATTCTAAAAAATTTAAGGAAAAAATCGTTCTATAAGAATTGTTGAAAATTTTTATTTTGAAAAATTGCAAAAAAATTGCATTCTAAAAAATAGGAGGGAAAAAATTCTTAAAAAAATTGTAAAAAATTTGAAAAGGGTTCCAAATCTCCAAAAAAAAGTATAATTTTTTTATTGAGTGAAATTTTTCACACATTGAATTAAAATTTTTTGCGCAAGGTGTGGTGCTCGAGCACGAGGGCAACTGGGCTAACGCCGGCCATGCAGGGAATGGACCAATCGAAAATTTTGTAATAACCAAAATTATTTCAACGATCTCGACCTAAAACTTGTTTTAAAATTTTTTTAATTGGGGCCTTGGGTACAGAAATAGGAAAATTTCTGGAAAGGTATGCAGCTATGCACCTCTGTACAAAATAGGTCTCAAAAAATAATACCAAGTTTTTCAATCATACGTATCTCTTCTAACGTTTCAATCGTACGGAATTTCAATTTGCCACAAAAATAATCATTTTCATTTTCAAAATCATATTTTCTTTTCACATCAACGGATTTCAGCTTTTTGAGAGTTTTAACTTTGAGTGAGATCGAATTTCAAACGATAACTTATCCTTTAGATTTCAAATAGGCAAATGTTATTTCATGATTTTTTTCGTTTCAATCGGTACTACATACGTACGTATACAGTTGAATTCCACCTAAAAACGATTTCATTAACGAGTATATTTCGTTGATTTGTGTTTTTAAATGCAAAGAAGAATATCACGTTGAATAGTATAAAATAGTACAGGAAAAATATACCTTATAAATAAATCTAAAATAAAGTACCAAAATCGGTGGTATAAAAAACAGCTACAAAAATATGACAAAACAAAACGTTCATGCATTAGTATAGCACCTAAACCTAAGCACTTTTTACAGATCAATAAATATAACTTTTGACAACTGGTAATTATTATCAATTAATTACAACAAAAAAAAAAAATTTTAAAAAACAACGCAACATCATTAAGTAGAGACAAGTAGAGTAGAATTCATGAAAATAAATGAGCAAATTAGCACTTTCCAATCACAATAATAATAAAAGAAGGAACATGTCAAGTTTAAATAATAGATATGTAGACATTACGTGAAAACGTTTCATCGAAGTTGAGGTTGAAGTCAAATAACTTGAGCTGGATTTCGGATTCATCAGCATAAATACCTTCGAGTCATATTCTAGCTTCGTTATTTTACTTTTTTTTTTTACTTCGCTGCTATAACATAAAATAACAATTTACACATTTAAATGTTATTGTTGTTTAAAACAAGCATTTGCCATTATTCTCACCTCAATTAGTATACATACATAAAGGAAGGAGAAATTTTTTGGCGTTAACCGCAACTCTGAACATTAACTGAGCAAAAACCTTGTCCCCTTTGACTTTATCTGGATGGTACTTCTTTACCGCGAGTCTGTAAAAATTTGACAAAAATAAAGACGATTAAAAACCTTGAAATTGATTTTTGTTTCCCTATCTCTATTTATGTATATTGAAAAATGTTTCCAAACTTACATGTAACCTTCTCGAACTTGTTTCTTTGTAGCTTCTTTACCAATGGATAAAATCTCTCGATACTTTTCTTCTTTTTTCGTGGGGTCTTTAGCCATTACAATAAACGTGTGGTCAATAGCTTCCAGCTCGCTTTGCTTTTGTTCGATTTGTCCTACTTCGATCGATTTATTAGAACGCAGCCACTTGATGATTTCGTCGCATTTGTTCAAAATCATGTCTTTATCGGAGTCGATAATAACGTCATTTAAGGTTAATCCTCGGACAGTGTTCTTCAGATCGTTGCAATATGATTCTAACGAGTTCTTAGCTTCGGGCAGAGCCTTTTGTTTCTTGAGTTTAGCTGCGAATATTTCGGCGTCTTTGATCATACGTTCGATTTCTTCTTGACTCAGTCGGTTTTTGTTATACTTGAGGGTAATTCCGTTCATTTTACCAGATAACTTGTCGAGGGCGGTCACGTTCAAGATGCCATTAGCGTCTATATCGAAAGTAACTTCGAACTTGCCTTCGTCTTCGGGTTTAGGAGGGACATCTTTGAGCGCGAAATGGCCGAGCAAATTGTTTTGCTTCGACACCATATGTTCGCCTTCGTAGACTTTAAAGTCGACCAAGGATTGGTTATCTTCCGAGGTGGTGAAAATTTTCGTCTGTTTTGTTGGTATGGTGGTGTTTCGTTTGACAACGAAATCCATTCCGTCACCAAGGACCTCGATACCTAACGATAGTGGAGTCACGTCGATCAGAAGTAAATCCTTGACTTCTTTCGATTCGTCTCCGTTCAACATGGCTGCCTGCATCGCAGCACCGTAGGCGACAGCTTCGTCCGGATTGATCGACTTGTTTAATTCTATTCCGTTGAAGAAATCTTGTAACATCTTTTGTATTTTTGGGATTCTGGTAGAGCCACCCACTAGGACGACCTCTTGAATCTGGGACTTACCTATATTGGCGTCTCGTAACGATTTCTCGACCGGTTCTAAGGTTTTACGAAATAAGTCGGCGTTTATTTCCTCGAAACGAGCACGAGTAATTGAAGAGTAGAAATCAATTCCGTCGTGAATCGAATCCACATCGACACTTGCCACTGTAGACGATGATAAGATTTTCTTGGCATGTTCGCAGTGGGTTTTTAGTTGATTGATGGCTTTTTGGTTTTGTCTGAGGTCTTTCTTATGTTTCCTCTTGAATTCTTCGACGAAATAATTCACCATACGGTTATCAAAATCTTCGCCTCCCAAGTGAGTATCGCCGGCCGTTGAAACTACCTCGAAAAAGTCATCAGCTATTTTCAGTATCGATACGTCGAAAGTGCCTCCACCGAGGTCGAAAATCATTACTTCACGTTCCTTGGTAACCTGACACAAAACAAAGAAAACTCGATTGGCATCTTTTTCGATTACACGATGAGTAATTTTTCACGATCGGCTAAAATTTCAATCGGACCCCTCCTTCCCCACCAATTTTGAATAATATAACTTATTCACACTCATTCAAAATACATTTTTAAAAACAGGGGGGAGGTAAGGGGCCCGATTGAAAAAATTTTCAAACAAAAGTTGTAGCTTGAAGTTGTACAAATACTTTTAGTTATTACAAAAATTTCGATTAGACCCCTTCCTCCCTTCCAATTTTGACTATAAAGTATTATGTAGCACTGGACTAGGTAAAAATTTATCGAAGTTGCACCCCATGAATGTAAACAAAACTATCAAACTAGACGTTAGTATCAATTACACTCGACAGTAAACACCTTTGTCGAATTTACAAAAAATAGGACAATTCGAACATTCTGCACCGGTTCAAAAAATACATCTCGATGTACGATGTGGCGTATAGCAGACCGGCAATAAACGCGAGTGATCAATGGGTAAAATATAAGACGTATAAAATATGTAGATTATGTAGGTCTAGGTAGGTAGGTAGGTAGGTAGGTTTAGGTACTCACAAAATATGCTCGTGGCGGGCGGCTCGTAACAAGCACTCGACTTCATCGTTAACTCGTTTTCCTATATCGATCTTGCACCTGCATTTTCTTTGCATCTCGTGCACCCGGTGACCATTATAACCAATAACTGAAAAAAGGAAGAGAAAATTTACATACCTTTTATGAAGGTGGTAATTAGCAGCTCAAAAGTATTATAAATACTTACGTAATCCGGTCAAATGTCGCGGTATCAATATCTTCTTCGAAACAATATTTATTCCACTCATTGTAATACTATCAATACTTGCGCAATACCAAAAAACGGATTTTAATTACCACGAGAAGCACAATAAAAAATTAGAGCGATAGGTAAATTAGGTATTAGGTACAAACAAAACTGACAGCACGGAAAACGGCATCAACAAATTACAAAGAGTGTGAATAGCGAACTCTTATATGATACGAGAACGTTTACCTTTGTTGTTTCGTTCCATGATTCATCATATGAGAATCCTTACCTTTATTATATCTCTTCCATGATTCATCACCATGATAAGAACGTTCTGAGCACAATCAAATGACAAAAACGATAAAAAAAATATAGGCTCACGTCCAGCCTACTACAAAACTTAGAGAAAAAATTTAAGAAAAAAATCGTTTCAAAAAAATTGTAAAAAATACTCATTCTAAAAAATTTAAGGAAAAAATCGTTCTATAAGAATTGTTGAAAATTTTTATTTTGAAAAATTGCAAAAAAATTGCATTCTAAAAAATAGGAGGGAAAAAATTCTTAAAAAAATTGTAAAAAATTTGAAAAGGGTTCCAAATCTCCAAAAAAAAGTATAATTTTTTTATTGAGTGAAATTTTTCACACATTGAATTAAAATTTTTTGCGCAAGGTGTGGTGCTCGAGCACGAGGGCAACTGGGCTAACGCCGGCCATGCAGGGAATGGACCAATCGAAAATTTTGTAATAACCAAAATTATTTCAACGATCTCGACCTAAAACTTGTTTTAAAATTTTTTTAATTGGGGCCTTGGGTACAGAAATAGGAAAATTTCTGGAAAGGTATGCAGCTATGCACCTCTGTACAAAATAGGTCTCAAAAAATAATACCAAGTTTTTCAATCATACGTATCTCTTCTAACGTTTCAATCGTACGGAATTTCAATTTGCCACAAAAATAATCATTTTCATTTTCAAAATCATATTTTCTTTTCACATCAACGGATTTCAGCTTTTTGAGAGTTTTAACTTTGAGTGAGATCGAATTTCAAACGATAACTTATCCTTTAGATTTCAAATAGGCAAATGTTATTTCATGATTTTTTTCGTTTCAATCGGTACTACATACGTACGTATACAGTTGAATTCCACCTAAAAACGATTTCATTAACGAGTATATTTCGTTGATTTGTGTTTTTAAATGCAAAGAAGAATATCACGTTGAATAGTATAAAATAGTACAGGAAAAATATACCTTATAAATAAATCTAAAATAAAGTACCAAAATCGGTGGTATAAAAAACAGCTACAAAAATATGACAAAACAAAACGTTCATGCATTAGTATAGCACCTAAACCTAAGCACTTTTTACAGATCAATAAATATAACTTTTGACAACTGGTAATTATTATCAATTAATTACAACAAAAAAAAAAAATTTTAAAAAACAACGCAACATCATTAAGTAGAGACAAGTAGAGTAGAATTCATGAAAATAAATGAGCAAATTAGCACTTTCCAATCACAATAATAATAAAAGAAGGAACATGTCAAGTTTAAATAATAGATATGTAGACATTACGTGAAAACGTTTCATCGAAGTTGAGGTTGAAGTCAAATAACTTGAGCTGGATTTCGGATTCATCAGCATAAATACCTTCGAGTCATATTCTAGCTTCGTTATTTTACTTTTTTTTTTTACTTCGCTGCTATAACATAAAATAACAATTTACACATTTAAATGTTATTGTTGTTTAAAACAAGCATTTGCCATTATTCTCACCTCAATTAGTATACATACATAAAGGAAGGAGAAATTTTTTGGCGTTAACCGCAACTCTGAACATTAACTGAGCAAAAACCTTGTCCCCTTTGACTTTATCTGGATGGTACTTCTTTACCGCGAGTCTGTAAAAATTTGACAAAAATAAAGACGATTAAAAACCTTGAAATTGATTTTTGTTTCCCTATCTCTATTTATGTATATTGAAAAATGTTTCCAAACTTACATGTAACCTTCTCGAACTTGTTTCTTTGTAGCTTCTTTACCAATGGATAAAATCTCTCGATACTTTTCTTCTTTTTTCGTGGGGTCTTTAGCCATTACAATAAACGTGTGGTCAATAGCTTCCAGCTCGCTTTGCTTTTGTTCGATTTGTCCTACTTCGATCGATTTATTAGAACGCAGCCACTTGATGATTTCGTCGCATTTGTTCAAAATCATGTCTTTATCGGAGTCGATAATAACGTCATTTAAGGTTAATCCTCGGACAGTGTTCTTCAGATCGTTGCAATATGATTCTAACGAGTTCTTAGCTTCGGGCAGAGCCTTTTGTTTCTTGAGTTTAGCTGCGAATATTTCGGCGTCTTTGATCATACGTTCGATTTCTTCTTGACTCAGTCGGTTTTTGTTATACTTGAGGGTAATTCCGTTCATTTTACCAGATAACTTGTCGAGGGCGGTCACGTTCAAGATGCCATTAGCGTCTATATCGAAAGTAACTTCGAACTTGCCTTCGTCTTCGGGTTTAGGAGGGACATCTTTGAGCGCGAAATGGCCGAGCAAATTGTTTTGCTTCGACACCATATGTTCGCCTTCGTAGACTTTAAAGTCGACCAAGGATTGGTTATCTTCCGAGGTGGTGAAAATTTTCGTCTGTTTTGTTGGTATGGTGGTGTTTCGTTTGACAACGAAATCCATTCCGTCACCAAGGACCTCGATACCTAACGATAGTGGAGTCACGTCGATCAGAAGTAAATCCTTGACTTCTTTCGATTCGTCTCCGTTCAACATGGCTGCCTGCATCGCAGCACCGTAGGCGACAGCTTCGTCCGGATTGATCGACTTGTTTAATTCTATTCCGTTGAAGAAATCTTGTAACATCTTTTGTATTTTTGGGATTCTGGTAGAGCCACCCACTAGGACGACCTCTTGAATCTGGGACTTACCTATATTGGCGTCTCGTAACGATTTCTCGACCGGTTCTAAGGTTTTACGAAATAAGTCGGCGTTTATTTCCTCGAAACGAGCACGAGTAATTGAAGAGTAGAAATCAATTCCGTCGTGAATCGAATCCACATCGACACTTGCCACTGTAGACGATGATAAGATTTTCTTGGCATGTTCGCAGTGGGTTTTTAGTTGATTGATGGCTTTTTGGTTTTGTCTGAGGTCTTTCTTATGTTTCCTCTTGAATTCTTCGACGAAATAATTCACCATACGGTTATCAAAATCTTCGCCTCCCAAGTGAGTATCGCCGGCCGTTGAAACTACCTCGAAAAAGTCATCAGCTATTTTCAGTATCGATACGTCGAAAGTGCCTCCACCGAGGTCGAAAATCATTACTTCACGTTCCTTGGTAACCTGACACAAAACAAAGAAAACTCGATTGGCATCTTTTTCGATTACACGATGAGTAATTTTTCACGATCGGCTAAAATTTCAATCGGACCCCTCCTTCCCCACCAATTTTGAATAATATAACTTATTCACACTCATTCAAAATACATTTTTAAAAACAGGGGGGAGGTAAGGGGCCCGATTGAAAAAATTTTCAAACAAAAGTTGTAGCTTGAAGTTGTACAAATACTTTTAGTTATTACAAAAATTTCGATTAGACCCCTTCCTCCCTTCCAATTTTGACTATAAAGTATTATGTAGCACTGGACTAGGTAAAAATTTATCGAAGTTGCACCCCATGAATGTAAACAAAACTATCAAACTAGACGTTAGTATCAATTACACTCGACAGTAAACACCTTTGTCGAATTTACAAAAAATAGGACAATTCGAACATTCTGCACCGGTTCAAAAAATACATCTCGATGTACGATGTGGCGTATAGCAGACCGGCAATAAACGCGAGTGATCAATGGGTAAAATATAAGACGTATAAAATATGTAGATTATGTAGGTCTAGGTAGGTAGGTAGGTAGGTAGGTTTAGGTACTCACAAAATATGCTCGTGGCGGGCGGCTCGTAACAAGCACTCGACTTCATCGTTAACTCGTTTTCCTATATCGATCTTGCACCTGCATTTTCTTTGCATCTCGTGCACCCGGTGACCATTATAACCAATAACTGAAAAAAGGAAGAGAAAATTTACATACCTTTTATGAAGGTGGTAATTAGCAGCTCAAAAGTATTATAAATACTTACGTAATCCGGTCAAATGTCGCGGTATCAATATCTTCTTCGAAACAATATTTATTCCACTCATTGTAATACTATCAATACTTGCGCAATACCAAAAAACGGATTTTAATTACCACGAGAAGCACAATAAAAAATTAGAGCGATAGGTAAATTAGGTATTAGGTACAAACAAAACTGACAGCACGGAAAACGGCATCAACAAATTACAAAGAGTGTGAATAGCGAACTCTTATATGATACGAGAACGTTTACCTTTGTTGTTTCGTTCCATGATTCATCATATGAGAATCCTTACCTTTATTATATCTCTTCCATGATTCATCACCATGATAAGAACGTTCTGAGCACAATCAAATGACAAAAACGATAAAAAAAATATAGGCTCACGTCCAGCCTACTACAAAACTTAGAGAAAAAATTTAAGAAAAAAATCGTTTCAAAAAAATTGTAAAAAATACTCATTCTAAAAAATTTAAGGAAAAAATCGTTCTATAAGAATTGTTGAAAATTTTTATTTTGAAAAATTGCAAAAAAATTGCATTCTAAAAAATAGGAGGGAAAAAATTCTTAAAAAAATTGTAAAAAATTTGAAAAGGGTTCCAAATCTCCAAAAAAAAGTATAATTTTTTTATTGAGTGAAATTTTTCACACATTGAATTAAAATTTTTTGCGCAAGGTGTGGTGCTCGAGCACGAGGGCAACTGGGCTAACGCCGGCCATGCAGGGAATGGACCAATCGAAAATTTTGTAATAACCAAAATTATTTCAACGATCTCGACCTAAAACTTGTTTTAAAATTTTTTTAATTGGGGCCTTGGGTACAGAAATAGGAAAATTTCTGGAAAGGTATGCAGCTATGCACCTCTGTACAAAATAGGTCTCAAAAAATAATACCAAGTTTTTCAATCATACGTATCTCTTCTAACGTTTCAATCGTACGGAATTTCAATTTGCCACAAAAATAATCATTTTCATTTTCAAAATCATATTTTCTTTTCACATCAACGGATTTCAGCTTTTTGAGAGTTTTAACTTTGAGTGAGATCGAATTTCAAACGATAACTTATCCTTTAGATTTCAAATAGGCAAATGTTATTTCATGATTTTTTTCGTTTCAATCGGTACTACATACGTACGTATACAGTTGAATTCCACCTAAAAACGATTTCATTAACGAGTATATTTCGTTGATTTGTGTTTTTAAATGCAAAGAAGAATATCACGTTGAATAGTATAAAATAGTACAGGAAAAATATACCTTATAAATAAATCTAAAATAAAGTACCAAAATCGGTGGTATAAAAAACAGCTACAAAAATATGACAAAACAAAACGTTCATGCATTAGTATAGCACCTAAACCTAAGCACTTTTTACAGATCAATAAATATAACTTTTGACAACTGGTAATTATTATCAATTAATTACAACAAAAAAAAAAAATTTTAAAAAACAACGCAACATCATTAAGTAGAGACAAGTAGAGTAGAATTCATGAAAATAAATGAGCAAATTAGCACTTTCCAATCACAATAATAATAAAAGAAGGAACATGTCAAGTTTAAATAATAGATATGTAGACATTACGTGAAAACGTTTCATCGAAGTTGAGGTTGAAGTCAAATAACTTGAGCTGGATTTCGGATTCATCAGCATAAATACCTTCGAGTCATATTCTAGCTTCGTTATTTTACTTTTTTTTTTTACTTCGCTGCTATAACATAAAATAACAATTTACACATTTAAATGTTATTGTTGTTTAAAACAAGCATTTGCCATTATTCTCACCTCAATTAGTATACATACATAAAGGAAGGAGAAATTTTTTGGCGTTAACCGCAACTCTGAACATTAACTGAGCAAAAACCTTGTCCCCTTTGACTTTATCTGGATGGTACTTCTTTACCGCGAGTCTGTAAAAATTTGACAAAAATAAAGACGATTAAAAACCTTGAAATTGATTTTTGTTTCCCTATCTCTATTTATGTATATTGAAAAATGTTTCCAAACTTACATGTAACCTTCTCGAACTTGTTTCTTTGTAGCTTCTTTACCAATGGATAAAATCTCTCGATACTTTTCTTCTTTTTTCGTGGGGTCTTTAGCCATTACAATAAACGTGTGGTCAATAGCTTCCAGCTCGCTTTGCTTTTGTTCGATTTGTCCTACTTCGATCGATTTATTAGAACGCAGCCACTTGATGATTTCGTCGCATTTGTTCAAAATCATGTCTTTATCGGAGTCGATAATAACGTCATTTAAGGTTAATCCTCGGACAGTGTTCTTCAGATCGTTGCAATATGATTCTAACGAGTTCTTAGCTTCGGGCAGAGCCTTTTGTTTCTTGAGTTTAGCTGCGAATATTTCGGCGTCTTTGATCATACGTTCGATTTCTTCTTGACTCAGTCGGTTTTTGTTATACTTGAGGGTAATTCCGTTCATTTTACCAGATAACTTGTCGAGGGCGGTCACGTTCAAGATGCCATTAGCGTCTATATCGAAAGTAACTTCGAACTTGCCTTCGTCTTCGGGTTTAGGAGGGACATCTTTGAGCGCGAAATGGCCGAGCAAATTGTTTTGCTTCGACACCATATGTTCGCCTTCGTAGACTTTAAAGTCGACCAAGGATTGGTTATCTTCCGAGGTGGTGAAAATTTTCGTCTGTTTTGTTGGTATGGTGGTGTTTCGTTTGACAACGAAATCCATTCCGTCACCAAGGACCTCGATACCTAACGATAGTGGAGTCACGTCGATCAGAAGTAAATCCTTGACTTCTTTCGATTCGTCTCCGTTCAACATGGCTGCCTGCATCGCAGCACCGTAGGCGACAGCTTCGTCCGGATTGATCGACTTGTTTAATTCTATTCCGTTGAAGAAATCTTGTAACATCTTTTGTATTTTTGGGATTCTGGTAGAGCCACCCACTAGGACGACCTCTTGAATCTGGGACTTACCTATATTGGCGTCTCGTAACGATTTCTCGACCGGTTCTAAGGTTTTACGAAATAAGTCGGCGTTTATTTCCTCGAAACGAGCACGAGTAATTGAAGAGTAGAAATCAATTCCGTCGTGAATCGAATCCACATCGACACTTGCCACTGTAGACGATGATAAGATTTTCTTGGCATGTTCGCAGTGGGTTTTTAGTTGATTGATGGCTTTTTGGTTTTGTCTGAGGTCTTTCTTATGTTTCCTCTTGAATTCTTCGACGAAATAATTCACCATACGGTTATCAAAATCTTCGCCTCCCAAGTGAGTATCGCCGGCCGTTGAAACTACCTCGAAAAAGTCATCAGCTATTTTCAGTATCGATACGTCGAAAGTGCCTCCACCGAGGTCGAAAATCATTACTTCACGTTCCTTGGTAACCTGACACAAAACAAAGAAAACTCGATTGGCATCTTTTTCGATTACACGATGAGTAATTTTTCACGATCGGCTAAAATTTCAATCGGACCCCTCCTTCCCCACCAATTTTGAATAATATAACTTATTCACACTCATTCAAAATACATTTTTAAAAACAGGGGGGAGGTAAGGGGCCCGATTGAAAAAATTTTCAAACAAAAGTTGTAGCTTGAAGTTGTACAAATACTTTTAGTTATTACAAAAATTTCGATTAGACCCCTTCCTCCCTTCCAATTTTGACTATAAAGTATTATGTAGCACTGGACTAGGTAAAAATTTATCGAAGTTGCACCCCATGAATGTAAACAAAACTATCAAACTAGACGTTAGTATCAATTACACTCGACAGTAAACACCTTTGTCGAATTTACAAAAAATAGGACAATTCGAACATTCTGCACCGGTTCAAAAAATACATCTCGATGTACGATGTGGCGTATAGCAGACCGGCAATAAACGCGAGTGATCAATGGGTAAAATATAAGACGTATAAAATATGTAGATTATGTAGGTCTAGGTAGGTAGGTAGGTAGGTAGGTTTAGGTACTCACAAAATATGCTCGTGGCGGGCGGCTCGTAACAAGCACTCGACTTCATCGTTAACTCGTTTTCCTATATCGATCTTGCACCTGCATTTTCTTTGCATCTCGTGCACCCGGTGACCATTATAACCAATAACTGAAAAAAGGAAGAGAAAATTTACATACCTTTTATGAAGGTGGTAATTAGCAGCTCAAAAGTATTATAAATACTTACGTAATCCGGTCAAATGTCGCGGTATCAATATCTTCTTCGAAACAATATTTATTCCACTCATTGTAATACTATCAATACTTGCGCAATACCAAAAAACGGATTTTAATTACCACGAGAAGCACAATAAAAAATTAGAGCGATAGGTAAATTAGGTATTAGGTACAAACAAAACTGACAGCACGGAAAACGGCATCAACAAATTACAAAGAGTGTGAATAGCGAACTCTTATATGATACGAGAACGTTTACCTTTGTTGTTTCGTTCCATGATTCATCATATGAGAATCCTTACCTTTATTATATCTCTTCCATGATTCATCATAATGATAAGAACGTTCTGAGCACAATCAAATGACAAAAACGATAAAAAAAATATAGGCTCACGTCCAGCCTACTACAAAACTTAGAGAAAAAATTTAAGAAAAAAATCGTTTCAAAAAAATTGTAAAAAATACTCATTCTAAAAAATTTAAGGAAAAAATCGTTCTATAAGAATTGTTGAAAATTTTTATTTTGAAAAATTGCAAAAAAATTGCATTCTAAAAAATAGGAGGGAAAAAATTCTTAAAAAAATTGTAAAAAATTTGAAAAGGGTTCCAAATCTCCAAAAAAAAGTATAATTTTTTTATTGAGTGAAATTTTTCACACATTGAATTAAAATTTTTTGCGCAAGGTGTGGTGCTCGAGCACGAGGGCAACTGGGCTAACGCCGGCCATGCAGGGAATGGACCAATCGAAAATTTTGTAATAACCAAAATTATTTCAACGATCTCGACCTAAAACTTGTTTTAAAATTTTTTTAATTGGGGCCTTGGGTACAGAAATAGGAAAATTTCTGGAAAGGTATGCAGCTATGCACCTCTGTACAAAATAGGTCTCAAAAAATAATACCAAGTTTTTCAATCATACGTATCTCTTCTAACGTTTCAATCGTACGGAATTTCAATTTGCCACAAAAATAATCATTTTCATTTTCAAAATCATATTTTCTTTTCACATCAACGGATTTCAGCTTTTTGAGAGTTTTAACTTTGAGTGAGATCGAATTTCAAACGATAACTTATCCTTTAGATTTCAAATAGGCAAATGTTATTTCATGATTTTTTTCGTTTCAATCGGTACTACATACGTACGTATACAGTTGAATTCCACCTAAAAACGATTTCATTAACGAGTATATTTCGTTGATTTGTGTTTTTAAATGCAAAGAAGAATATCACGTTGAATAGTATAAAATAGTACAGGAAAAATATACCTTATAAATAAATCTAAAATAAAGTACCAAAATCGGTGGTATAAAAAACAGCTACAAAAATATGACAAAACAAAACGTTCATGCATTAGTATAGCACCTAAACCTAAGCACTTTTTACAGATCAATAAATATAACTTTTGACAACTGGTAATTATTATCAATTAATTACAACAAAAAAAAAAAATTTTAAAAAACAACGCAACATCATTAAGTAGAGACAAGTAGAGTAGAATTCATGAAAATAAATGAGCAAATTAGCACTTTCCAATCACAATAATAATAAAAGAAGGAACATGTCAAGTTTAAATAATAGATATGTAGACATTACGTGAAAACGTTTCATCGAAGTTGAGGTTGAAGTCAAATAACTTGAGCTGGATTTCGGATTCATCAGCATAAATACCTTCGAGTCATATTCTAGCTTCGTTATTTTACTTTTTTTTTTTACTTCGCTGCTATAACATAAAATAACAATTTACACATTTAAATGTTATTGTTGTTTAAAACAAGCATTTGCCATTATTCTCACCTCAATTAGTATACATACATAAAGGAAGGAGAAATTTTTTGGCGTTAACCGCAACTCTGAACATTAACTGAGCAAAAACCTTGTCCCCTTTGACTTTATCTGGATGGTACTTCTTTACCGCGAGTCTGTAAAAATTTGACAAAAATAAAGACGATTAAAAACCTTGAAATTGATTTTTGTTTCCCTATCTCTATTTATGTATATTGAAAAATGTTTCCAAACTTACATGTAACCTTCTCGAACTTGTTTCTTTGTAGCTTCTTTACCAATGGATAAAATCTCTCGATACTTTTCTTCTTTTTTCGTGGGGTCTTTAGCCATTACAATAAACGTGTGGTCAATAGCTTCCAGCTCGCTTTGCTTTTGTTCGATTTGTCCTACTTCGATCGATTTATTAGAACGCAGCCACTTGATGATTTCGTCGCATTTGTTCAAAATCATGTCTTTATCGGAGTCGATAATAACGTCATTTAAGGTTAATCCTCGGACAGTGTTCTTCAGATCGTTGCAATATGATTCTAACGAGTTCTTAGCTTCGGGCAGAGCCTTTTGTTTCTTGAGTTTAGCTGCGAATATTTCGGCGTCTTTGATCATACGTTCGATTTCTTCTTGACTCAGTCGGTTTTTGTTATACTTGAGGGTAATTCCGTTCATTTTACCAGATAACTTGTCGAGGGCGGTCACGTTCAAGATGCCATTAGCGTCTATATCGAAAGTAACTTCGAACTTGCCTTCGTCTTCGGGTTTAGGAGGGACATCTTTGAGCGCGAAATGGCCGAGCAAATTGTTTTGCTTCGACACCATATGTTCGCCTTCGTAGACTTTAAAGTCGACCAAGGATTGGTTATCTTCCGAGGTGGTGAAAATTTTCGTCTGTTTTGTTGGTATGGTGGTGTTTCGTTTGACAACGAAATCCATTCCGTCACCAAGGACCTCGATACCTAACGATAGTGGAGTCACGTCGATCAGAAGTAAATCCTTGACTTCTTTCGATTCGTCTCCGTTCAACATGGCTGCCTGCATCGCAGCACCGTAGGCGACAGCTTCGTCCGGATTGATCGACTTGTTTAATTCTATTCCGTTGAAGAAATCTTGTAACATCTTTTGTATTTTTGGGATTCTGGTAGAGCCACCCACTAGGACGACCTCTTGAATCTGGGACTTACCTATATTGGCGTCTCGTAACGATTTCTCGACCGGTTCTAAGGTTTTACGAAATAAGTCTGCGTTTATTTCCTCGAAACGAGCACGAGTAATTGAGGAGTAGAAATCAATTCCGTCGTGAATCGAATCCACATCGACACTTGCCACTGTAGACGATGATAAGATTTTCTTGGCATGTTCGCAGTGGGTTTTTAGTTGATTGATGGCTTTTTGGTTTTGTCTGAGGTCTTTCTTATGTTTCCTCTTGAATTCTTCGACGAAATAATTCACCATACGGTTATCAAAATCTTCGCCTCCCAAGTGAGTATCGCCGGCCGTTGAAACTACCTCGAAAAAGTCATCAGCTATTTTCAGTATCGATACGTCGAAAGTGCCTCCACCGAGGTCGAAAATCATTACTTCACGTTCCTTGGTAACCTGACACAAAACAAAGAAAACTCGATTGGCATCTTTTTCGATTACACGATGAGTAATTTTTCACGATCGGCTAAAATTTCAATCGGACCCCTCCTTCCCCACCAATTTTGAATAATATAACTTATTCACACTCATTCAAAATACATTTTTAAAAACAGGGGGGAGGTAAGGGGCCCGATTGAAAAAATTTTCAAACAAAAGTTGTAGCTTGAAGTTGTACAAATACTTTTAGTTATTACAAAAATTTCGATTAGACCCCTTCCTCCCTTCCAATTTTGACTATAAAGTATTATGTAGCACTGGACTAGGTAAAAATTTATCGAAGTTGCACCCCATGAATGTAAACAAAACTATCAAACTAGACGTTAGTATCAATTACACTCGACAGTAAACACCTTTGTCGAATTTACAAAAAATAGGACAATTCGAACATTCTGCACCGGTTCAAAAAATACATCTCGATGTACGATGTGGCGTATAGCAGACCGGCAATAAACGCGAGTGATCAATGGGTAAAATATAAGACGTATAAAATATGTAGATTATGTAGGTCTAGGTAGGTAGGTAGGTAGGTAGGTTTAGGTACTCACAAAATATGCTCGTGGCGGGCGGCTCGTAACAAGCACTCGACTTCATCGTTAACTCGTTTTCCTATATCGATCTTGCACCTGCATTTTCTTTGCATCTCGTGCACCCGGTGACCATTATAACCAATAACTGAAAAAAGGAAGAGAAAATTTACATACCTTTTATGAAGGTGGTAATTAGCAGCTCAAAAGTATTATAAATACTTACGTAATCCAGTCAAATGTCGCGGTATCAATATCTTCTTCGAAACAATATTTATTCCACTCATTGTAATACTATCAATACTTGCGCAATACCAAAAAACGGATTTTAATTACCACGAGAAGCACAATAAAAAATTAGAGCGATAGGTAAATTAGGTATTAGGTACAAACAAAACTGACAGCACGGAAAACGGCATCAACAAATTACAAAGAGTGTGAATAGCGAACTCTTATATGATACGAGAACGTTTACCTTTGTTGTTTCGTTCCATGATTCATCATATGAGAATCCTTACCTTTATTATATCTCTTCCATGATTCATCACCATGATAAGAACGTTCTGAGCACAATCAAATGACAAAAACGATAAAAAAAATATAGGCTCACGTCCAGCCTACTACAAAACTTAGAGAAAAAATTTAAGAAAAAAATCGTTTCAAAAAAATTGTAAAAAATACTCATTCTAAAAAATTTAAGGAAAAAATCGTTCTATAAGAATTGTTGAAAATTTTTATTTTGAAAAATTGCAAAAAAATTGCATTCTAAAAAATAGGAGGGAAAAAATTCTTAAAAAAATTGTAAAAAATTTGAAAAGGGTTCCAAATCTCCAAAAAAAAGTATAATTTTTTTATTGAGTGAAATTTTTCACACATTGAATTAAAATTTTTTGCGCAAGGTGTGGTGCTCGAGCACGAGGGCAACTGGGCTAACGCCGGCCATGCAGGGAATGGACCAATCGAAAATTTTGTAATAACCAAAATTATTTCAACGATCTCGACCTAAAACTTGTTTTAAAATTTTTTTAATTGGGGCCTTGGGTACAGAAATAGGAAAATTTCTGGAAAGGTATGCAGCTATGCACCTCTGTACAAAATAGGTCTCAAAAAATAATACCAAGTTTTTCAATCATACGTATCTCTTCTAACGTTTCAATCGTACGGAATTTCAATTTGCCACAAAAATAATCATTTTCATTTTCAAAATCATATTTTCTTTTCACATCAACGGATTTCAGCTTTTTGAGAGTTTTAACTTTGAGTGAGATCGAATTTCAAACGATAACTTATCCTTTAGATTTCAAATAGGCAAATGTTATTTCATGATTTTTTTCGTTTCAATCGGTACTACATACGTACGTATACAGTTGAATTCCACCTAAAAACGATTTCATTAACGAGTATATTTCGTTGATTTGTGTTTTTAAATGCAAAGAAGAATATCACGTTGAATAGTATAAAATAGTACAGGAAAAATATACCTTATAAATAAATCTAAAATAAAGTACCAAAATCGGTGGTATAAAAAACAGCTACAAAAATATGACAAAACAAAACGTTCATGCATTAGTATAGCACCTAAACCTAAGCACTTTTTACAGATCAATAAATATAACTTTTGACAACTGGTAATTATTATCAATTAATTACAACAAAAAAAAAAAATTTTAAAAAACAACGCAACATCATTAAGTAGAGACAAGTAGAGTAGAATTCATGAAAATAAATGAGCAAATTAGCACTTTCCAATCACAATAATAATAAAAGAAGGAACATGTCAAGTTTAAATAATAGATATGTAGACATTACGTGAAAACGTTTCATCGAAGTTGAGGTTGAAGTCAAATAACTTGAGCTGGATTTCGGATTCATCAGCATAAATACCTTCGAGTCATATTCTAGCTTCGTTATTTTACTTTTTTTTTTTACTTCGCTGCTATAACATAAAATAACAATTTACACATTTAAATGTTATTGTTGTTTAAAACAAGCATTTGCCATTATTCTCACCTCAATTAGTATACATACATAAAGGAAGGAGAAATTTTTTGGCGTTAACCGCAACTCTGAACATTAACTGAGCAAAAACCTTGTCCCCTTTGACTTTATCTGGATGGTACTTCTTTACCGCGAGTCTGTAAAAATTTGACAAAAATAAAGACGATTAAAAACCTTGAAATTGATTTTTGTTTCCCTATCTCTATTTATGTATATTGAAAAATGTTTCCAAACTTACATGTAACCTTCTCGAACTTGTTTCTTTGTAGCTTCTTTACCAATGGATAAAATCTCTCGATACTTTTCTTCTTTTTTCGTGGGGTCTTTAGCCATTACAATAAACGTGTGGTCAATAGCTTCCAGCTCGCTTTGCTTTTGTTCGATTTGTCCTACTTCGATCGATTTATTAGAACGCAGCCACTTGATGATTTCGTCGCATTTGTTCAAAATCATGTCTTTATCGGAGTCGATAATAACGTCATTTAAGGTTAATCCTCGGACAGTGTTCTTCAGATCGTTGCAATATGATTCTAACGAGTTCTTAGCTTCGGGCAGAGCCTTTTGTTTCTTGAGTTTAGCTGCGAATATTTCGGCGTCTTTGATCATACGTTCGATTTCTTCTTGACTCAGTCGGTTTTTGTTATACTTGAGGGTAATTCCGTTCATTTTACCAGATAACTTGTCGAGGGCGGTCACGTTCAAGATGCCATTAGCGTCTATATCGAAAGTAACTTCGAACTTGCCTTCGTCTTCGGGTTTAGGAGGGACATCTTTGAGCGCGAAATGGCCGAGCAAATTGTTTTGCTTCGACACCATATGTTCGCCTTCGTAGACTTTAAAGTCGACCAAGGATTGGTTATCTTCCGAGGTGGTGAAAATTTTCGTCTGTTTTGTTGGTATGGTGGTGTTTCGTTTGACAACGAAATCCATTCCGTCACCAAGGACCTCGATACCTAACGATAGTGGAGTCACGTCGATCAGAAGTAAATCCTTGACTTCTTTCGATTCGTCTCCGTTCAACATGGCTGCCTGCATCGCAGCACCGTAGGCGACAGCTTCGTCCGGATTGATCGACTTGTTTAATTCTATTCCGTTGAAGAAATCTTGTAACATCTTTTGTATTTTTGGGATTCTGGTAGAGCCACCCACTAGGACGACCTCTTGAATCTGGGACTTACCTATATTGGCGTCTCGTAACGATTTCTCGACCGGTTCTAAGGTTTTACGAAATAAGTCGGCGTTTATTTCCTCGAAACGAGCACGAGTAATTGAAGAGTAGAAATCAATTCCGTCGTGAATCGAATCCACATCGACACTTGCCACTGTAGACGATGATAAGATTTTCTTGGCATGTTCGCAGTGGGTTTTTAGTTGATTGATGGCTTTTTGGTTTTGTCTGAGGTCTTTCTTATGTTTCCTCTTGAATTCTTCGACGAAATAATTCACCATACGGTTATCAAAATCTTCGCCTCCCAAGTGAGTATCGCCGGCCGTTGAAACTACCTCGAAAAAGTCATCAGCTATTTTCAGTATCGATACGTCGAAAGTGCCTCCACCGAGGTCGAAAATCATTACTTCACGTTCCTTGGTAACCTGACACAAAACAAAGAAAACTCGATTGGCATCTTTTTCGATTACACGATGAGTAATTTTTCACGATCGGCTAAAATTTCAATCGGACCCCTCCTTCCCCACCAATTTTGAATAATATAACTTATTCACACTCATTCAAAATACATTTTTAAAAACAGGGGGGAGGTAAGGGGCCCGATTGAAAAAATTTTCAAACAAAAGTTGTAGCTTGAAGTTGTACAAATACTTTTAGTTATTACAAAAATTTCGATTAGACCCCTTCCTCCCTTCCAATTTTGACTATAAAGTATTATGTAGCACTGGACTAGGTAAAAATTTATCGAAGTTGCACCCCATGAATGTAAACAAAACTATCAAACTAGACGTTAGTATCAATTACACTCGACAGTAAACACCTTTGTCGAATTTACAAAAAATAGGACAATTCGAACATTCTGCACCGGTTCAAAAAATACATCTCGATGTACGATGTGGCGTATAGCAGACCGGCAATAAACGCGAGTGATCAATGGGTAAAATATAAGACGTATAAAATATGTAGATTATGTAGGTCTAGGTAGGTAGGTAGGTAGGTAGGTTTAGGTACTCACAAAATATGCTCGTGGCGGGCGGCTCGTAACAAGCACTCGACTTCATCGTTAACTCGTTTTCCTATATCGATCTTGCACCTGCATTTTCTTTGCATCTCGTGCACCCGGTGACCATTATAACCAATAACTGAAAAAAGGAAGAGAAAATTTACATACCTTTTATGAAGGTGGTAATTAGCAGCTCAAAAGTATTATAAATACTTACGTAATCCGGTCAAATGTCGCGGTATCAATATCTTCTTCGAAACAATATTTATTCCACTCATTGTAATACTATCAATACTTGCGCAATACCAAAAAACGGATTTTAATTACCACGAGAAGCACAATAAAAAATTAGAGCGATAGGTAAATTAGGTATTAGGTACAAACAAAACTGACAGCACGGAAAACGGCATCAACAAATTACAAAGAGTGTGAATAGCGAACTCTTATATGATACGAGAACGTTTACCTTTGTTGTTTCGTTCCATGATTCATCATATGAGAATCCTTACCTTTATTATATCTCTTCCATGATTCATCACCATGATAAGAACGTTCTGAGCACAATCAAATGACAAAAACGATAAAAAAAATATAGGCTCACGTCCAGCCTACTACAAAACTTAGAGAAAAAATTTAAGAAAAAAATCGTTTCAAAAAAATTGTAAAAAATACTCATTCTAAAAAATTTAAGGAAAAAATCGTTCTATAAGAATTGTTGAAAATTTTTATTTTGAAAAATTGCAAAAAAATTGCATTCTAAAAAATAGGAGGGAAAAAATTCTTAAAAAAATTGTAAAAAATTTGAAAAGGGTTCCAAATCTCCAAAAAAAAGTATAATTTTTTTATTGAGTGAAATTTTTCACACATTGAATTAAAATTTTTTGCGCAAGGTGTGGTGCTCGAGCACGAGGGCAACTGGGCTAACGCCGGCCATGCAGGGAATGGACCAATCGAAAATTTTGTAATAACCAAAATTATTTCAACGATCTCGACCTAAAACTTGTTTTAAAATTTTTTTAATTGGGGCCTTGGGTACAGAAATAGGAAAATTTCTGGAAAGGTATGCAGCTATGCACCTCTGTACAAAATAGGTCTCAAAAAATAATACCAAGTTTTTCAATCATACGTATCTCTTCTAACGTTTCAATCGTACGGAATTTCAATTTGCCACAAAAATAATCATTTTCATTTTCAAAATCATATTTTCTTTTCACATCAACGGATTTCAGCTTTTTGAGAGTTTTAACTTTGAGTGAGATCGAATTTCAAACGATAACTTATCCTTTAGATTTCAAATAGGCAAATGTTATTTCATGATTTTTTTCGTTTCAATCGGTACTACATACGTACGTATACAGTTGAATTCCACCTAAAAACGATTTCATTAACGAGTATATTTCGTTGATTTGTGTTTTTAAATGCAAAGAAGAATATCACGTTGAATAGTATAAAATAGTACAGGAAAAATATACCTTATAAATAAATCTAAAATAAAGTACCAAAATCGGTGGTATAAAAAACAGCTACAAAAATATGACAAAACAAAACGTTCATGCATTAGTATAGCACCTAAACCTAAGCACTTTTTACAGATCAATAAATATAACTTTTGACAACTGGTAATTATTATCAATTAATTACAACAAAAAAAAAAAATTTTAAAAAACAACGCAACATCATTAAGTAGAGACAAGTAGAGTAGAATTCATGAAAATAAATGAGCAAATTAGCACTTTCCAATCACAATAATAATAAAAGAAGGAACATGTCAAGTTTAAATAATAGATATGTAGACATTACGTGAAAACGTTTCATCGAAGTTGAGGTTGAAGTCAAATAACTTGAGCTGGATTTCGGATTCATCAGCATAAATACCTTCGAGTCATATTCTAGCTTCGTTATTTTACTTTTTTTTTTTACTTCGCTGCTATAACATAAAATAACAATTTACACATTTAAATGTTATTGTTGTTTAAAACAAGCATTTGCCATTATTCTCACCTCAATTAGTATACATACATAAAGGAAGGAGAAATTTTTTGGCGTTAACCGCAACTCTGAACATTAACTGAGCAAAAACCTTGTCCCCTTTGACTTTATCTGGATGGTACTTCTTTACCGCGAGTCTGTAAAAATTTGACAAAAATAAAGACGATTAAAAACCTTGAAATTGATTTTTGTTTCCCTATCTCTATTTATGTATATTGAAAAATGTTTCCAAACTTACATGTAACCTTCTCGAACTTGTTTCTTTGTAGCTTCTTTACCAATGGATAAAATCTCTCGATACTTTTCTTCTTTTTTCGTGGGGTCTTTAGCCATTACAATAAACGTGTGGTCAATAGCTTCCAGCTCGCTTTGCTTTTGTTCGATTTGTCCTACTTCGATCGATTTATTAGAACGCAGCCACTTGATGATTTCGTCGCATTTGTTCAAAATCATGTCTTTATCGGAGTCGATAATAACGTCATTTAAGGTTAATCCTCGGACAGTGTTCTTCAGATCGTTGCAATATGATTCTAACGAGTTCTTAGCTTCGGGCAGAGCCTTTTGTTTCTTGAGTTTAGCTGCGAATATTTCGGCGTCTTTGATCATACGTTCGATTTCTTCTTGACTCAGTCGGTTTTTGTTATACTTGAGGGTAATTCCGTTCATTTTACCAGATAACTTGTCGAGGGCGGTCACGTTCAAGATGCCATTAGCGTCTATATCGAAAGTAACTTCGAACTTGCCTTCGTCTTCGGGTTTAGGAGGGACATCTTTGAGCGCGAAATGGCCGAGCAAATTGTTTTGCTTCGACACCATATGTTCGCCTTCGTAGACTTTAAAGTCGACCAAGGATTGGTTATCTTCCGAGGTGGTGAAAATTTTCGTCTGTTTTGTTGGTATGGTGGTGTTTCGTTTGACAACGAAATCCATTCCGTCACCAAGGACCTCGATACCTAACGATAGTGGAGTCACGTCGATCAGAAGTAAATCCTTGACTTCTTTCGATTCGTCTCCGTTCAACATGGCTGCCTGCATCGCAGCACCGTAGGCGACAGCTTCGTCCGGATTGATCGACTTGTTTAATTCTATTCCGTTGAAGAAATCTTGTAACATCTTTTGTATTTTTGGGATTCTGGTAGAGCCACCCACTAGGACGACCTCTTGAATCTGGGACTTACCTATATTGGCGTCTCGTAACGATTTCTCGACCGGTTCTAAGGTTTTACGAAATAAGTCGGCGTTTATTTCCTCGAAACGAGCACGAGTAATTGAAGAGTAGAAATCAATTCCGTCGTGAATCGAATCCACATCGACACTTGCCACTGTAGACGATGATAAGATTTTCTTGGCATGTTCGCAGTGGGTTTTTAGTTGATTGATGGCTTTTTGGTTTTGTCTGAGGTCTTTCTTATGTTTCCTCTTGAATTCTTCGACGAAATAATTCACCATACGGTTATCAAAATCTTCGCCTCCCAAGTGAGTATCGCCGGCCGTTGAAACTACCTCGAAAAAGTCATCAGCTATTTTCAGTATCGATACGTCGAAAGTGCCTCCACCGAGGTCGAAAATCATTACTTCACGTTCCTTGGTAACCTGACACAAAACAAAGAAAACTCGATTGGCATCTTTTTCGATTACACGATGAGTAATTTTTCACGATCGGCTAAAATTTCAATCGGACCCCTCCTTCCCCACCAATTTTGAATAATATAACTTATTCACACTCATTCAAAATACATTTTTAAAAACAGGGGGGAGGTAAGGGGCCCGATTGAAAAAATTTTCAAACAAAAGTTGTAGCTTGAAGTTGTACAAATACTTTTAGTTATTACAAAAATTTCGATTAGACCCCTTCCTCCCTTCCAATTTTGACTATAAAGTATTATGTAGCACTGGACTAGGTAAAAATTTATCGAAGTTGCACCCCATGAATGTAAACAAAACTATCAAACTAGACGTTAGTATCAATTACACTCGACAGTAAACACCTTTGTCGAATTTACAAAAAATAGGACAATTCGAACATTCTGCACCGGTTCAAAAAATACATCTCGATGTACGATGTGGCGTATAGCAGACCGGCAATAAACGCGAGTGATCAATGGGTAAAATATAAGACGTATAAAATATGTAGATTATGTAGGTCTAGGTAGGTAGGTAGGTAGGTAGGTTTAGGTACTCACAAAATATGCTCGTGGCGGGCGGCTCGTAACAAGCACTCGACTTCATCGTTAACTCGTTTTCCTATATCGATCTTGCACCTGCATTTTCTTTGCATCTCGTGCACCCGGTGACCATTATAACCAATAACTGAAAAAAGGAAGAGAAAATTTACATACCTTTTATGAAGGTGGTAATTAGCAGCTCAAAAGTATTATAAATACTTACGTAATCCGGTCAAATGTCGCGGTATCAATATCTTCTTCGAAACAATATTTATTCCACTCATTGTAATACTATCAATACTTGCGCAATACCAAAAAACGGATTTTAATTACCACGAGAAGCACAATAAAAAATTAGAGCGATAGGTAAATTAGGTATTAGGTACAAACAAAACTGACAGCACGGAAAACGGCATCAACAAATTACAAAGAGTGTGAATAGCGAACTCTTATATGATACGAGAACGTTTACCTTTGTTGTTTCGTTCCATGATTCATCATATGAGAATCCTTACCTTTATTATATCTCTTCCATGATTCATCACCATGATAAGAACGTTCTGAGCACAATCAAATGACAAAAACGATAAAAAAAATATAGGCTCACGTCCAGCCTACTACAAAACTTAGAGAAAAAATTTAAGAAAAAAATCGTTTCAAAAAAATTGTAAAAAATACTCATTCTAAAAAATTTAAGGAAAAAATCGTTCTATAAGAATTGTTGAAAATTTTTATTTTGAAAAATTGCAAAAAAATTGCATTCTAAAAAATAGGAGGGAAAAAATTCTTAAAAAAATTGTAAAAAATTTGAAAAGGGTTCCAAATCTCCAAAAAAAAGTATAATTTTTTTATTGAGTGAAATTTTTCACACATTGAATTAAAATTTTTTGCGCAAGGTGTGGTGCTCGAGCACGAGGGCAACTGGGCTAACGCCGGCCATGCAGGGAATGGACCAATCGAAAATTTTGTAATAACCAAAATTATTTCAACGATCTCGACCTAAAACTTGTTTTAAAATTTTTTTAATTGGGGCCTTGGGTACAGAAATAGGAAAATTTCTGGAAAGGTATGCAGCTATGCACCTCTGTACAAAATAGGTCTCAAAAAATAATACCAAGTTTTTCAATCATACGTATCTCTTCTAACGTTTCAATCGTACGGAATTTCAATTTGCCACAAAAATAATCATTTTCATTTTCAAAATCATATTTTCTTTTCACATCAACGGATTTCAGCTTTTTGAGAGTTTTAACTTTGAGTGAGATCGAATTTCAAACGATAACTTATCCTTTAGATTTCAAATAGGCAAATGTTATTTCATGATTTTTTTCGTTTCAATCGGTACTACATACGTACGTATACAGTTGAATTCCACCTAAAAACGATTTCATTAACGAGTATATTTCGTTGATTTGTGTTTTTAAATGCAAAGAAGAATATCACGTTGAATAGTATAAAATAGTACAGGAAAAATATACCTTATAAATAAATCTAAAATAAAGTACCAAAATCGGTGGTATAAAAAACAGCTACAAAAATATGACAAAACAAAACGTTCATGCATTAGTATAGCACCTAAACCTAAGCACTTTTTACAGATCAATAAATATAACTTTTGACAACTGGTAATTATTATCAATTAATTACAACAAAAAAAAAAAATTTTAAAAAACAACGCAACATCATTAAGTAGAGACAAGTAGAGTAGAATTCATGAAAATAAATGAGCAAATTAGCACTTTCCAATCACAATAATAATAAAAGAAGGAACATGTCAAGTTTAAATAATAGATATGTAGACATTACGTGAAAACGTTTCATCGAAGTTGAGGTTGAAGTCAAATAACTTGAGCTGGATTTCGGATTCATCAGCATAAATACCTTCGAGTCATATTCTAGCTTCGTTATTTTACTTTTTTTTTTTACTTCGCTGCTATAACATAAAATAACAATTTACACATTTAAATGTTATTGTTGTTTAAAACAAGCATTTGCCATTATTCTCACCTCAATTAGTATACATACATAAAGGAAGGAGAAATTTTTTGGCGTTAACCGCAACTCTGAACATTAACTGAGCAAAAACCTTGTCCCCTTTGACTTTATCTGGATGGTACTTCTTTACCGCGAGTCTGTAAAAATTTGACAAAAATAAAGACGATTAAAAACCTTGAAATTGATTTTTGTTTCCCTATCTCTATTTATGTATATTGAAAAATGTTTCCAAACTTACATGTAACCTTCTCGAACTTGTTTCTTTGTAGCTTCTTTACCAATGGATAAAATCTCTCGATACTTTTCTTCTTTTTTCGTGGGGTCTTTAGCCATTACAATAAACGTGTGGTCAATAGCTTCCAGCTCGCTTTGCTTTTGTTCGATTTGTCCTACTTCGATCGATTTATTAGAACGCAGCCACTTGATGATTTCGTCGCATTTGTTCAAAATCATGTCTTTATCGGAGTCGATAATAACGTCATTTAAGGTTAATCCTCGGACAGTGTTCTTCAGATCGTTGCAATATGATTCTAACGAGTTCTTAGCTTCGGGCAGAGCCTTTTGTTTCTTGAGTTTAGCTGCGAATATTTCGGCGTCTTTGATCATACGTTCGATTTCTTCTTGACTCAGTCGGTTTTTGTTATACTTGAGGGTAATTCCGTTCATTTTACCAGATAACTTGTCGAGGGCGGTCACGTTCAAGATGCCATTAGCGTCTATATCGAAAGTAACTTCGAACTTGCCTTCGTCTTCGGGTTTAGGAGGGACATCTTTGAGCGCGAAATGGCCGAGCAAATTGTTTTGCTTCGACACCATATGTTCGCCTTCGTAGACTTTAAAGTCGACCAAGGATTGGTTATCTTCCGAGGTGGTGAAAATTTTCGTCTGTTTTGTTGGTATGGTGGTGTTTCGTTTGACAACGAAATCCATTCCGTCACCAAGGACCTCGATACCTAACGATAGTGGAGTCACGTCGATCAGAAGTAAATCCTTGACTTCTTTCGATTCGTCTCCGTTCAACATGGCTGCCTGCATCGCAGCACCGTAGGCGACAGCTTCGTCCGGATTGATCGACTTGTTTAATTCTATTCCGTTGAAGAAATCTTGTAACATCTTTTGTATTTTTGGGATTCTGGTAGAGCCACCCACTAGGACGACCTCTTGAATCTGGGACTTACCTATATTGGCGTCTCGTAACGATTTCTCGACCGGTTCTAAGGTTTTACGAAATAAGTCGGCGTTTATTTCCTCGAAACGAGCACGAGTAATTGAAGAGTAGAAATCAATTCCGTCGTGAATCGAATCCACATCGACACTTGCCACTGTAGACGATGATAAGATTTTCTTGGCATGTTCGCAGTGGGTTTTTAGTTGATTGATGGCTTTTTGGTTTTGTCTGAGGTCTTTCTTATGTTTCCTCTTGAATTCTTCGACGAAATAATTCACCATACGGTTATCAAAATCTTCGCCTCCCAAGTGAGTATCGCCGGCCGTTGAAACTACCTCGAAAAAGTCATCAGCTATTTTCAGTATCGATACGTCGAAAGTGCCTCCACCGAGGTCGAAAATCATTACTTCACGTTCCTTGGTAACCTGACACAAAACAAAGAAAACTCGATTGGCATCTTTTTCGATTACACGATGAGTAATTTTTCACGATCGGCTAAAATTTCAATCGGACCCCTCCTTCCCCACCAATTTTGAATAATATAACTTATTCACACTCATTCAAAATACATTTTTAAAAACAGGGGGGAGGTAAGGGGCCCGATTGAAAAAATTTTCAAACAAAAGTTGTAGCTTGAAGTTGTACAAATACTTTTAGTTATTACAAAAATTTCGATTAGACCCCTTCCTCCCTTCCAATTTTGACTATAAAGTATTATGTAGCACTGGACTAGGTAAAAATTTATCGAAGTTGCACCCCATGAATGTAAACAAAACTATCAAACTAGACGTTAGTATCAATTACACTCGACAGTAAACACCTTTGTCGAATTTACAAAAAATAGGACAATTCGAACATTCTGCACCGGTTCAAAAAATACATCTCGATGTACGATGTGGCGTATAGCAGACCGGCAATAAACGCGAGTGATCAATGGGTAAAATATAAGACGTATAAAATATGTAGATTATGTAGGTCTAGGTAGGTAGGTAGGTAGGTAGGTTTAGGTACTCACAAAATATGCTCGTGGCGGGCGGCTCGTAACAAGCACTCGACTTCATCGTTAACTCGTTTTCCTATATCGATCTTGCACCTGCATTTTCTTTGCATCTCGTGCACCCGGTGACCATTATAACCAATAACTGAAAAAAGGAAGAGAAAATTTACATACCTTTTATGAAGGTGGTAATTAGCAGCTCAAAAGTATTATAAATACTTACGTAATCCGGTCAAATGTCGCGGTATCAATATCTTCTTCGAAACAATATTTATTCCACTCATTGTAATACTATCAATACTTGCGCAATACCAAAAAACGGATTTTAATTACCACGAGAAGCACAATAAAAAATTAGAGCGATAGGTAAATTAGGTATTAGGTACAAACAAAACTGACAGCACGGAAAACGGCATCAACAAATTACAAAGAGTGTGAATAGCGAACTCTTATATGATACGAGAACGTTTACCTTTGTTGTTTCGTTCCATGATTCATCATATGAGAATCCTTACCTTTATTATATCTCTTCCATGATTCATCATAATGATAAGAACGTTCTGAGCACAATCAAATGACAAAAACGATAAAAAAAATATAGGCTCACGTCCAGCCTACTACAAAACTTAGAGAAAAAATTTAAGAAAAAAATCGTTTCAAAAAAATTGTAAAAAATACTCATTCTAAAAAATTTAAGGAAAAAATCGTTCTATAAGAATTGTTGAAAATTTTTATTTTGAAAAATTGCAAAAAAATTGCATTCTAAAAAATAGGAGGGAAAAAATTCTTAAAAAAATTGTAAAAAATTTGAAAAGGGTTCCAAATCTCCAAAAAAAAGTATAATTTTTTTATTGAGTGAAATTTTTCACACATTGAATTAAAATTTTTTGCGCAAGGTGTGGTGCTCGAGCACGAGGGCAACTGGGCTAACGCCGGCCATGCAGGGAATGGACCAATCGAAAATTTTGTAATAACCAAAATTATTTCAACGATCTCGACCTAAAACTTGTTTTAAAATTTTTTTAATTGGGGCCTTGGGTACAGAAATAGGAAAATTTCTGGAAAGGTATGCAGCTATGCACCTCTGTACAAAATAGGTCTCAAAAAATAATACCAAGTTTTTCAATCATACGTATCTCTTCTAACGTTTCAATCGTACGGAATTTCAATTTGCCACAAAAATAATCATTTTCATTTTCAAAATCATATTTTCTTTTCACATCAACGGATTTCAGCTTTTTGAGAGTTTTAACTTTGAGTGAGATCGAATTTCAAACGATAACTTATCCTTTAGATTTCAAATAGGCAAATGTTATTTCATGATTTTTTTCGTTTCAATCGGTACTACATACGTACGTATACAGTTGAATTCCACCTAAAAACGATTTCATTAACGAGTATATTTCGTTGATTTGTGTTTTTAAATGCAAAGAAGAATATCACGTTGAATAGTATAAAATAGTACAGGAAAAATATACCTTATAAATAAATCTAAAATAAAGTACCAAAATCGGTGGTATAAAAAACAGCTACAAAAATATGACAAAACAAAACGTTCATGCATTAGTATAGCACCTAAACCTAAGCACTTTTTACAGATCAATAAATATAACTTTTGACAACTGGTAATTATTATCAATTAATTACAACAAAAAAAAAAAATTTTAAAAAACAACGCAACATCATTAAGTAGAGACAAGTAGAGTAGAATTCATGAAAATAAATGAGCAAATTAGCACTTTCCAATCACAATAATAATAAAAGAAGGAACATGTCAAGTTTAAATAATAGATATGTAGACATTACGTGAAAACGTTTCATCGAAGTTGAGGTTGAAGTCAAATAACTTGAGCTGGATTTCGGATTCATCAGCATAAATACCTTCGAGTCATATTCTAGCTTCGTTATTTTACTTTTTTTTTTTACTTCGCTGCTATAACATAAAATAACAATTTACACATTTAAATGTTATTGTTGTTTAAAACAAGCATTTGCCATTATTCTCACCTCAATTAGTATACATACATAAAGGAAGGAGAAATTTTTTGGCGTTAACCGCAACTCTGAACATTAACTGAGCAAAAACCTTGTCCCCTTTGACTTTATCTGGATGGTACTTCTTTACCGCGAGTCTGTAAAAATTTGACAAAAATAAAGACGATTAAAAACCTTGAAATTGATTTTTGTTTCCCTATCTCTATTTATGTATATTGAAAAATGTTTCCAAACTTACATGTAACCTTCTCGAACTTGTTTCTTTGTAGCTTCTTTACCAATGGATAAAATCTCTCGATACTTTTCTTCTTTTTTCGTGGGGTCTTTAGCCATTACAATAAACGTGTGGTCAATAGCTTCCAGCTCGCTTTGCTTTTGTTCGATTTGTCCTACTTCGATCGATTTATTAGAACGCAGCCACTTGATGATTTCGTCGCATTTGTTCAAAATCATGTCTTTATCGGAGTCGATAATAACGTCATTTAAGGTTAATCCTCGGACAGTGTTCTTCAGATCGTTGCAATATGATTCTAACGAGTTCTTAGCTTCGGGCAGAGCCTTTTGTTTCTTGAGTTTAGCTGCGAATATTTCGGCGTCTTTGATCATACGTTCGATTTCTTCTTGACTCAGTCGGTTTTTGTTATACTTGAGGGTAATTCCGTTCATTTTACCAGATAACTTGTCGAGGGCGGTCACGTTCAAGATGCCATTAGCGTCTATATCGAAAGTAACTTCGAACTTGCCTTCGTCTTCGGGTTTAGGAGGGACATCTTTGAGCGCGAAATGGCCGAGCAAATTGTTTTGCTTCGACACCATATGTTCGCCTTCGTAGACTTTAAAGTCGACCAAGGATTGGTTATCTTCCGAGGTGGTGAAAATTTTCGTCTGTTTTGTTGGTATGGTGGTGTTTCGTTTGACAACGAAATCCATTCCGTCACCAAGGACCTCGATACCTAACGATAGTGGAGTCACGTCGATCAGAAGTAAATCCTTGACTTCTTTCGATTCGTCTCCGTTCAACATGGCTGCCTGCATCGCAGCACCGTAGGCGACAGCTTCGTCCGGATTGATCGACTTGTTTAATTCTATTCCGTTGAAGAAATCTTGTAACATCTTTTGTATTTTTGGGATTCTGGTAGAGCCACCCACTAGGACGACCTCTTGAATCTGGGACTTACCTATATTGGCGTCTCGTAACGATTTCTCGACCGGTTCTAAGGTTTTACGAAATAAGTCGGCGTTTATTTCCTCGAAACGAGCACGAGTAATTGAAGAGTAGAAATCAATTCCGTCGTGAATCGAATCCACATCGACACTTGCCACTGTAGACGATGATAAGATTTTCTTGGCATGTTCGCAGTGGGTTTTTAGTTGATTGATGGCTTTTTGGTTTTGTCTGAGGTCTTTCTTATGTTTCCTCTTGAATTCTTCGACGAAATAATTCACCATACGGTTATCAAAATCTTCGCCTCCCAAGTGAGTATCGCCGGCCGTTGAAACTACCTCGAAAAAGTCATCAGCTATTTTCAGTATCGATACGTCGAAAGTGCCTCCACCGAGGTCGAAAATCATTACTTCACGTTCCTTGGTAACCTGACACAAAACAAAGAAAACTCGATTGGCATCTTTTTCGATTACACGATGAGTAATTTTTCACGATCGGCTAAAATTTCAATCGGACCCCTCCTTCCCCACCAATTTTGAATAATATAACTTATTCACACTCATTCAAAATACATTTTTAAAAACAGGGGGGAGGTAAGGGGCCCGATTGAAAAAATTTTCAAACAAAAGTTGTAGCTTGAAGTTGTACAAATACTTTTAGTTATTACAAAAATTTCGATTAGACCCCTTCCTCCCTTCCAATTTTGACTATAAAGTATTATGTAGCACTGGACTAGGTAAAAATTTATCGAAGTTGCACCCCATGAATGTAAACAAAACTATCAAACTAGACGTTAGTATCAATTACACTCGACAGTAAACACCTTTGTCGAATTTACAAAAAATAGGACAATTCGAACATTCTGCACCGGTTCAAAAAATACATCTCGATGTACGATGTGGCGTATAGCAGACCGGCAATAAACGCGAGTGATCAATGGGTAAAATATAAGACGTATAAAATATGTAGATTATGTAGGTCTAGGTAGGTAGGTAGGTAGGTAGGTTTAGGTACTCACAAAATATGCTCGTGGCGGGCGGCTCGTAACAAGCACTCGACTTCATCGTTAACTCGTTTTCCTATATCGATCTTGCACCTGCATTTTCTTTGCATCTCGTGCACCCGGTGACCATTATAACCAATAACTGAAAAAAGGAAGAGAAAATTTACATACCTTTTATGAAGGTGGTAATTAGCAGCTCAAAAGTATTATAAATACTTACGTAATCCGGTCAAATGTCGCGGTATCAATATCTTCTTCGAAACAATATTTATTCCACTCATTGTAATACTATCAATACTTGCGCAATACCAAAAAACGGATTTTAATTACCACGAGAAGCACAATAAAAAATTAGAGCGATAGGTAAATTAGGTATTAGGTACAAACAAAACTGACAGCACGGAAAACGGCATCAACAAATTACAAAGAGTGTGAATAGCGAACTCTTATATGATACGAGAACGTTTACCTTTGTTGTTTCGTTCCATGATTCATCATATGAGAATCCTTACCTTTATTATATCTCTTCCATGATTCATCACCATGATAAGAACGTTCTGAGCACAATCAAATGACAAAAACGATAAAAAAAATATAGGCTCACGTCCAGCCTACTACAAAACTTAGAGAAAAAATTTAAGAAAAAAATCGTTTCAAAAAAATTGTAAAAAATACTCATTCTAAAAAATTTAAGGAAAAAATCGTTCTATAAGAATTGTTGAAAATTTTTATTTTGAAAAATTGCAAAAAAATTGCATTCTAAAAAATAGGAGGGAAAAAATTCTTAAAAAAATTGTAAAAAATTTGAAAAGGGTTCCAAATCTCCAAAAAAAAGTATAATTTTTTTATTGAGTGAAATTTTTCACACATTGAATTAAAATTTTTTGCGCAAGGTGTGGTGCTCGAGCACGAGGGCAACTGGGCTAACGCCGGCCATGCAGGGAATGGACCAATCGAAAATTTTGTAATAACCAAAATTATTTCAACGATCTCGACCTAAAACTTGTTTTAAAATTTTTTTAATTGGGGCCTTGGGTACAGAAATAGGAAAATTTCTGGAAAGGTATGCAGCTATGCACCTCTGTACAAAATAGGTCTCAAAAAATAATACCAAGTTTTTCAATCATACGTATCTCTTCTAACGTTTCAATCGTACGGAATTTCAATTTGCCACAAAAATAATCATTTTCATTTTCAAAATCATATTTTCTTTTCACATCAACGGATTTCAGCTTTTTGAGAGTTTTAACTTTGAGTGAGATCGAATTTCAAACGATAACTTATCCTTTAGATTTCAAATAGGCAAATGTTATTTCATGATTTTTTTCGTTTCAATCGGTACTACATACGTACGTATACAGTTGAATTCCACCTAAAAACGATTTCATTAACGAGTATATTTCGTTGATTTGTGTTTTTAAATGCAAAGAAGAATATCACGTTGAATAGTATAAAATAGTACAGGAAAAATATACCTTATAAATAAATCTAAAATAAAGTACCAAAATCGGTGGTATAAAAAACAGCTACAAAAATATGACAAAACAAAACGTTCATGCATTAGTATAGCACCTAAACCTAAGCACTTTTTACAGATCAATAAATATAACTTTTGACAACTGGTAATTATTATCAATTAATTACAACAAAAAAAAAAAATTTTAAAAAACAACGCAACATCATTAAGTAGAGACAAGTAGAGTAGAATTCATGAAAATAAATGAGCAAATTAGCACTTTCCAATCACAATAATAATAAAAGAAGGAACATGTCAAGTTTAAATAATAGATATGTAGACATTACGTGAAAACGTTTCATCGAAGTTGAGGTTGAAGTCAAATAACTTGAGCTGGATTTCGGATTCATCAGCATAAATACCTTCGAGTCATATTCTAGCTTCGTTATTTTACTTTTTTTTTTTACTTCGCTGCTATAACATAAAATAACAATTTACACATTTAAATGTTATTGTTGTTTAAAACAAGCATTTGCCATTATTCTCACCTCAATTAGTATACATACATAAAGGAAGGAGAAATTTTTTGGCGTTAACCGCAACTCTGAACATTAACTGAGCAAAAACCTTGTCCCCTTTGACTTTATCTGGATGGTACTTCTTTACCGCGAGTCTGTAAAAATTTGACAAAAATAAAGACGATTAAAAACCTTGAAATTGATTTTTGTTTCCCTATCTCTATTTATGTATATTGAAAAATGTTTCCAAACTTACATGTAACCTTCTCGAACTTGTTTCTTTGTAGCTTCTTTACCAATGGATAAAATCTCTCGATACTTTTCTTCTTTTTTCGTGGGGTCTTTAGCCATTACAATAAACGTGTGGTCAATAGCTTCCAGCTCGCTTTGCTTTTGTTCGATTTGTCCTACTTCGATCGATTTATTAGAACGCAGCCACTTGATGATTTCGTCGCATTTGTTCAAAATCATGTCTTTATCGGAGTCGATAATAACGTCATTTAAGGTTAATCCTCGGACAGTGTTCTTCAGATCGTTGCAATATGATTCTAACGAGTTCTTAGCTTCGGGCAGAGCCTTTTGTTTCTTGAGTTTAGCTGCGAATATTTCGGCGTCTTTGATCATACGTTCGATTTCTTCTTGACTCAGTCGGTTTTTGTTATACTTGAGGGTAATTCCGTTCATTTTACCAGATAACTTGTCGAGGGCGGTCACGTTCAAGATGCCATTAGCGTCTATATCGAAAGTAACTTCGAACTTGCCTTCGTCTTCGGGTTTAGGAGGGACATCTTTGAGCGCGAAATGGCCGAGCAAATTGTTTTGCTTCGACACCATATGTTCGCCTTCGTAGACTTTAAAGTCGACCAAGGATTGGTTATCTTCCGAGGTGGTGAAAATTTTCGTCTGTTTTGTTGGTATGGTGGTGTTTCGTTTGACAACGAAATCCATTCCGTCACCAAGGACCTCGATACCTAACGATAGTGGAGTCACGTCGATCAGAAGTAAATCCTTGACTTCTTTCGATTCGTCTCCGTTCAACATGGCTGCCTGCATCGCAGCACCGTAGGCGACAGCTTCGTCCGGATTGATCGACTTGTTTAATTCTATTCCGTTGAAGAAATCTTGTAACATCTTTTGTATTTTTGGGATTCTGGTAGAGCCACCCACTAGGACGACCTCTTGAATCTGGGACTTACCTATATTGGCGTCTCGTAACGATTTCTCGACCGGTTCTAAGGTTTTACGAAATAAGTCGGCGTTTATTTCCTCGAAACGAGCACGAGTAATTGAAGAGTAGAAATCAATTCCGTCGTGAATCGAATCCACATCGACACTTGCCACTGTAGACGATGATAAGATTTTCTTGGCATGTTCGCAGTGGGTTTTTAGTTGATTGATGGCTTTTTGGTTTTGTCTGAGGTCTTTCTTATGTTTCCTCTTGAATTCTTCGACGAAATAATTCACCATACGGTTATCAAAATCTTCGCCTCCCAAGTGAGTATCGCCGGCCGTTGAAACTACCTCGAAAAAGTCATCAGCTATTTTCAGTATCGATACGTCGAAAGTGCCTCCACCGAGGTCGAAAATCATTACTTCACGTTCCTTGGTAACCTGACACAAAACAAAGAAAACTCGATTGGCATCTTTTTCGATTACACGATGAGTAATTTTTCACGATCGGCTAAAATTTCAATCGGACCCCTCCTTCCCCACCAATTTTGAATAATATAACTTATTCACACTCATTCAAAATACATTTTTAAAAACAGGGGGGAGGTAAGGGGCCCGATTGAAAAAATTTTCAAACAAAAGTTGTAGCTTGAAGTTGTACAAATACTTTTAGTTATTACAAAAATTTCGATTAGACCCCTTCCTCCCTTCCAATTTTGACTATAAAGTATTATGTAGCACTGGACTAGGTAAAAATTTATCGAAGTTGCACCCCATGAATGTAAACAAAACTATCAAACTAGACGTTAGTATCAATTACACTCGACAGTAAACACCTTTGTCGAATTTACAAAAAATAGGACAATTCGAACATTCTGCACCGGTTCAAAAAATACATCTCGATGTACGATGTGGCGTATAGCAGACCGGCAATAAACGCGAGTGATCAATGGGTAAAATATAAGACGTATAAAATATGTAGATTATGTAGGTCTAGGTAGGTAGGTAGGTAGGTAGGTTTAGGTACTCACAAAATATGCTCGTGGCGGGCGGCTCGTAACAAGCACTCGACTTCATCGTTAACTCGTTTTCCTATATCGATCTTGCACCTGCATTTTCTTTGCATCTCGTGCACCCGGTGACCATTATAACCAATAACTGAAAAAAGGAAGAGAAAATTTACATACCTTTTATGAAGGTGGTAATTAGCAGCTCAAAAGTATTATAAATACTTACGTAATCCGGTCAAATGTCGCGGTATCAATATCTTCTTCGAAACAATATTTATTCCACTCATTGTAATACTATCAATACTTGCGCAATACCAAAAAACGGATTTTAATTACCACGAGAAGCACAATAAAAAATTAGAGCGATAGGTAAATTAGGTATTAGGTACAAACAAAACTGACAGCACGGAAAACGGCATCAACAAATTACAAAGAGTGTGAATAGCGAACTCTTATATGATACGAGAACGTTTACCTTTGTTGTTTCGTTCCATGATTCATCATATGAGAATCCTTACCTTTATTATATCTCTTCCATGATTCATCACCATGATAAGAACGTTCTGAGCACAATCAAATGACAAAAACGATAAAAAAAATATAGGCTCACGTCCAGCCTACTACAAAACTTAGAGAAAAAATTTAAGAAAAAAATCGTTTCAAAAAAATTGTAAAAAATACTCATTCTAAAAAATTTAAGGAAAAAATCGTTCTATAAGAATTGTTGAAAATTTTTATTTTGAAAAATTGCAAAAAAATTGCATTCTAAAAAATAGGAGGGAAAAAATTCTTAAAAAAATTGTAAAAAATTTGAAAAGGGTTCCAAATCTCCAAAAAAAAGTATAATTTTTTTATTGAGTGAAATTTTTCACACATTGAATTAAAATTTTTTGCGCAAGGTGTGGTGCTCGAGCACGAGGGCAACTGGGCTAACGCCGGCCATGCAGGGAATGGACCAATCGAAAATTTTGTAATAACCAAAATTATTTCAACGATCTCGACCTAAAACTTGTTTTAAAATTTTTTTAATTGGGGCCTTGGGTACAGAAATAGGAAAATTTCTGGAAAGGTATGCAGCTATGCACCTCTGTACAAAATAGGTCTCAAAAAATAATACCAAGTTTTTCAATCATACGTATCTCTTCTAACGTTTCAATCGTACGGAATTTCAATTTGCCACAAAAATAATCATTTTCATTTTCAAAATCATATTTTCTTTTCACATCAACGGATTTCAGCTTTTTGAGAGTTTTAACTTTGAGTGAGATCGAATTTCAAACGATAACTTATCCTTTAGATTTCAAATAGGCAAATGTTATTTCATGATTTTTTTCGTTTCAATCGGTACTACATACGTACGTATACAGTTGAATTCCACCTAAAAACGATTTCATTAACGAGTATATTTCGTTGATTTGTGTTTTTAAATGCAAAGAAGAATATCACGTTGAATAGTATAAAATAGTACAGGAAAAATATACCTTATAAATAAATCTAAAATAAAGTACCAAAATCGGTGGTATAAAAAACAGCTACAAAAATATGACAAAACAAAACGTTCATGCATTAGTATAGCACCTAAACCTAAGCACTTTTTACAGATCAATAAATATAACTTTTGACAACTGGTAATTATTATCAATTAATTACAACAAAAAAAAAAAATTTTAAAAAACAACGCAACATCATTAAGTAGAGACAAGTAGAGTAGAATTCATGAAAATAAATGAGCAAATTAGCACTTTCCAATCACAATAATAATAAAAGAAGGAACATGTCAAGTTTAAATAATAGATATGTAGACATTACGTGAAAACGTTTCATCGAAGTTGAGGTTGAAGTCAAATAACTTGAGCTGGATTTCGGATTCATCAGCATAAATACCTTCGAGTCATATTCTAGCTTCGTTATTTTACTTTTTTTTTTTACTTCGCTGCTATAACATAAAATAACAATTTACACATTTAAATGTTATTGTTGTTTAAAACAAGCATTTGCCATTATTCTCACCTCAATTAGTATACATACATAAAGGAAGGAGAAATTTTTTGGCGTTAACCGCAACTCTGAACATTAACTGAGCAAAAACCTTGTCCCCTTTGACTTTATCTGGATGGTACTTCTTTACCGCGAGTCTGTAAAAATTTGACAAAAATAAAGACGATTAAAAACCTTGAAATTGATTTTTGTTTCCCTATCTCTATTTATGTATATTGAAAAATGTTTCCAAACTTACATGTAACCTTCTCGAACTTGTTTCTTTGTAGCTTCTTTACCAATGGATAAAATCTCTCGATACTTTTCTTCTTTTTTCGTGGGGTCTTTAGCCATTACAATAAACGTGTGGTCAATAGCTTCCAGCTCGCTTTGCTTTTGTTCGATTTGTCCTACTTCGATCGATTTATTAGAACGCAGCCACTTGATGATTTCGTCGCATTTGTTCAAAATCATGTCTTTATCGGAGTCGATAATAACGTCATTTAAGGTTAATCCTCGGACAGTGTTCTTCAGATCGTTGCAATATGATTCTAACGAGTTCTTAGCTTCGGGCAGAGCCTTTTGTTTCTTGAGTTTAGCTGCGAATATTTCGGCGTCTTTGATCATACGTTCGATTTCTTCTTGACTCAGTCGGTTTTTGTTATACTTGAGGGTAATTCCGTTCATTTTACCAGATAACTTGTCGAGGGCGGTCACGTTCAAGATGCCATTAGCGTCTATATCGAAAGTAACTTCGAACTTGCCTTCGTCTTCGGGTTTAGGAGGGACATCTTTGAGCGCGAAATGGCCGAGCAAATTGTTTTGCTTCGACACCATATGTTCGCCTTCGTAGACTTTAAAGTCGACCAAGGATTGGTTATCTTCCGAGGTGGTGAAAATTTTCGTCTGTTTTGTTGGTATGGTGGTGTTTCGTTTGACAACGAAATCCATTCCGTCACCAAGGACCTCGATACCTAACGATAGTGGAGTCACGTCGATCAGAAGTAAATCCTTGACTTCTTTCGATTCGTCTCCGTTCAACATGGCTGCCTGCATCGCAGCACCGTAGGCGACAGCTTCGTCCGGATTGATCGACTTGTTTAATTCTATTCCGTTGAAGAAATCTTGTAACATCTTTTGTATTTTTGGGATTCTGGTAGAGCCACCCACTAGGACGACCTCTTGAATCTGGGACTTACCTATATTGGCGTCTCGTAACGATTTCTCGACCGGTTCTAAGGTTTTACGAAATAAGTCGGCGTTTATTTCCTCGAAACGAGCACGAGTAATTGAGGAGTAGAAATCAATTCCATCGTGAATCGAATCCACATCGACACTTGCCACTGTAGACGATGATAAGATTTTCTTGGCATGTTCGCAGTGGGTTTTTAGTTGATTGATGGCTTTTTGGTTTTGTCTGAGGTCTTTCTTATGTTTCCTCTTGAATTCTTCGACGAAATAATTCACCATACGGTTATCAAAATCTTCGCCTCCCAAGTGAGTATCGCCGGCCGTTGAAACTACCTCGAAAAAGTCATCAGCTATTTTCAGTATCGATACGTCGAAAGTGCCTCCACCGAGGTCGAAAATCATTACTTCACGTTCCTTGGTAACCTGACACAAAACAAAGAAAACTCGATTGGCATCTTTTTCGATTACACGATGAGTAATTTTTCACGATCGGCTAAAATTTCAATCGGACCCCTCCTTCCCCACCAATTTTGAATAATATAACTTATTCACACTCATTCAAAATACATTATTGAAAACTGTGGGGAGGTGAGGGGCCCAATTGAAAAAATTTCCAAGCAAAAGTTGTAGCTTGAAGTTGTATAAATACTTTTAGTTATTACAAAAATTTCGATTGGACCCCTCCCTCCCTTACAATTTTGAATATAAAGTATTTACGTAGCACTGGACTTGGTAAAAATTCAAGGTGAGCAAATGAATCAGCAGGGTCTCACCGTAAATATATCCGATCGTTAATTTTTCTTACGATACGTACTTTTTTCTCTAAACCGTAGGCAATGGCAGCAGCAGTCGGTTCGTTGATAATTCGTAGAACTTCTAGTTTGGCGATGGCTGCTGCGTCTTTTGTAGCCTGTCGTTGAGCATCGTTAAAATAAGCCGGAACAGTGATAACTGCTTTAGATACACTTCTTCCTAGATAAGCTTCGGCAGCTTCTCTCATCTTGATTAATATCATCGAGGAAATCTGCGAACGAAAGACAATTTACGTTAAAAATGATTAGAAAATGAAGTTACGTTAGATACATGTAAAGTGTAACGTTTTATTACTTCTTCGGGCACAAAGATCTTCGTTTCGCCATCTACTCTGATCTTTATTTTTGGTTTGTTGTTATCGTCGATGACTTCGAATGGATAGTTTTTTATCTCAGTCTGGACAGTGACATCGTTATAATTTCTCCCGAGCAACCTTTTGACTCCTGTAACGTGAAAATGAATTAATTACAGATTATCGATATGTATAAATACCTTTAGAAAGTACTTCACGATGATCACTTCAGAAATGATTCGTGTGGTATTATCAGACTAATTCAAAATTACAATGCAAGTCCCAACTAACCAAATATTGTATTGTTGACGTTCCTCTTGGCTTGTTCCTTGGCTGGCTTGCCAATCAATATTTCGTCTGGAGTAAAAGACACATAACTTGGAGTAGTTTTGTCTCCTTGGTCGTTCACTATAATCTCGACTTTTCCATGTTGGAAAACACCGACACAAGAGTACGTAGTGCCCAGATCAATACCAATAGCTGGAGCCTTCGAAGTGTCACCTAATCGTCGTCTGCGTTGAAGAGAAAACAAACAAATAGAGTACATCTAATTGTTTTTAAATACAATCGAACAAAGTCTTTAGTCTACTCACTTTTTGCCATTCGTTTCGTTGGATGAGCTATCGTTTTGTCGTTTCTCTCCGGTCATATTTGCACTTTTTTGATGGCAAATTCGAATGAGGCTGTTTTGATAATCGCGACGATAATATAAAATAAACCGGCATAAACGTTCAGTTTCAGCCTTTCAGCTTTACTTACAGCGTTTCAGCTCACTCGACTACGTTTTGGACTTTTAATTAATTCCGCCGTGTCACGTGCGAAAACAACTGATAAAACTGGTGTTCTCCTCTCCTCCTCCTCCTCCACCGCCTGTCTATCACCTTTCGTAAAAGTAAACACAGGGATTTTGAATTATCAAATCGTCAAAAAACGATTTTTTTGGTGTGAAAATATTTTTAAATTCATTTTTGGAGAAAAATCTGAATTTTCTAAGAATTGAAAATTGCTCCCTTTTTGGAGTCACCTTGAAAAAAATTCTCGAATTTCCAATTTTTTGAAAAATAATTTTAAAAAAATATTTCTCCGACATGAATCAGGAATTTTTTTAAAGAAATTTTTTTTTAATTTTTTAGGAATGAAAAGTCCCTCAATTTTTTCAAAATCTCAATTCTTGCAGCCAGAACAATTTTGAAATTTTGAATAGGTATTAGGTACCTATAAAACTGTTTTAAATTTTATTTTTGTACGAAAATAATGAAAATTTAAAAAAAAAATCTCAAGGTTGCGTTCAGTTTGGAAATTTTTCCTTCCCTCATACGTTATTTTGACGTCACATCAAAAATTTGATCATGAATTTTTCAATTTGATTGGCCAACAATTTGTTTGGTACTTGATAGTGACGTATGAGGGAAGGGAAAATTTCCAAACTGAACGCAACCCAAAATTTCTTGGCAAAACTTTTTTTTTATTTCCTTGAAATTTTTTAATTTTTTGCAAAAAATAGATACCTACTAGGTAATACTTAATGTTTTTTATTAGTATTCTAATTTTTTGGAATGAAAGATTACTTTTTTTTAAAGTAGGTAGATAAACTGAATTTCTCATTTTTTTGGGATTGAATTTTTTTTCATTTTTTTGAATGAAAAAGTTTCCAATTATTCGACATAAAACATTTTCTTCAAAAGTTGTTCACAATACCTAAGAAAACTTGAACTTTTTTGAAGCAGAAGCAAAACTACATTCTTCAACTTTTTCTAAAAATCTTCAAGTTTGATGAAATAAGTAGGTATAAAAAAATTCTCCTAAATTTTTGGGATGAAATTTTTTTCTATGAAAATTATTTTTCCGAATTTTAGGTAAAAAAATTTTTTTGAATGAATAATTTTATTAAAATCAAAAATTTTTGATAAGTATATTTCAAAATAAAAATTGTTGTCAACTTGTTGGAAATAATTATAGATAGAAGAATTCTCCAATTTTTTTTTAAATATCCCAATTTTTTCGAAAAAAAATTTATGACCAAGTTTTTTGACATTTTTTTGAAATAAGGTACCTAAGTAATTTTTTGAATTTTTGGATAAAAAAATTAATTACGTAAGTATTTCTTTCAAATCTCAAATTTTTTATTAACTTGTAATTTTTAAATTTTTTCAAGTAAAAAATTTTCTTGATTTAATGGAATGAAAAATGTTGTCAATTTTGTTGGATAGATAAAAACAATGTTCACTATTTTTTTTAAAACCTCTAATTTTCAAAAAAAATTTTTAACAATTTTCAATTTCTTGAGAAAACAATAAATTTTCTTAATTTTTTTTTCGATTTTTTTTGCTTTTTAATTTTTTGGAATCAAAAATTGGTAATTTTTTTCCAAGTAGAAAATTTTTGTTTTTTTTCGGAATAGAAAACTTTTTAAATAAAAAAGTTTCTCAATTCTTTCGAAATAATTTTTTATCAATAAAGCGAAAAGACCCAAAAAAATTTTAAATAAAGAAAACTTGAACTTTTTGAAGCAAATCTATTATTTCCAACTTTTTTAAATCTCCAAGTTTTATGGAATAAATAACAATTCTCTCGATTTCTCGGAATTATTTGGAATAATTTTTTCTCATGTAGGTACCTATTTTGAAAAAAATAGTTTTCCATTTTTTTTAAAACAAAAACCTTGTCAATTTTTTTTGAAGCAAGTACCTAAATCATTTCTTTTCAAGAAGAAAATTTTTCGATTATTATTAAAAATTTATTTTGAAAAAAATTGTAATAAATTTTTTTTCAATTCTTTTTGGAGAGAATTTTCAACAAAAAAAAATGGAGTAGATTTTTGGGAAAAAGTAATTGATGGTACAAATTCTTCAAAATTTTCAAATCTCTAAATTTTTCAAGTAAAAAACTTTCCATTTCTTTGAGTAGGTAAACAATTACTCAACTTTTTTTGGAAGTAAAATGGAATGAATGATTTTACAGATTTTACAAATAATTTCACTCAATCAAAAATTTTCTCCACTTTTTGGAATAAAAAATGAGGCTAATACGGATAAAACAATTTTTTAATTTTTTAAAAATCTATGTAAGTTTTTTTTCTATTTGGAATATAGAATTTTTTTCCAATTTTTGAGTAAAAAACAATAAATTACCTATTTTTGAATCTGTAAAAATTTTATTTTTTTAGGAATAAAATTTATAATTTTTTTTGAAATAAAAAAATCTCGGAATTTTTTTTTTGAATAAAATAATTTTTCAATTTTTTTAAAAATTTCCGAATTTAGATAAAAATAGACATCTTAAAAATTTCTTAATTTTTTGCAATATTTTCTCTATTTTTTAAAGAACAAAAAATTTTTAGAATAAATTTATAATTTTTTTACAGTTATATTTTTTTACTAAAATTCAATGTCAACAGTTAGATTGTTGATAAGTTGTTTTTTCAATTTTTTCTAAATAAGAAAATTTTGTCAATAAAATGGAGTACATAAATATTGAATATTTTGAAACAAATTTGTGAAAAATTCTGGCAGACAAAAAGACGTTTGTCGTTTCAATAGATAAAAAAAATTAAAAAATGGAATTATTATTTCTAGGTCCTAGGTACTTGAAACAATAATCAAACATTTTATCTTCTGCATGAAAATTACTTGATAAAACTGTTCTGCTTTTTACTGTTACAATCCGAGATTGTTCACGAGGTCAAACTTTAAAATCATATTTCAAATTATAATTATTCTTCCAGTAATAAATAGAAAATACCAAGATAGAACTTCGTTCAACAGCGATTTTATCAACACGTATATTTCGTCAATTACAATGAATCACTTTAACAAAATAATTATAGAAAAACTTATCTTATTAAGGTAAACTGAATAATATAAAAGTACGAACTGTAAAAAAAAGTAACATACCAAAACAGGTGAAAAAACAATCACGTTTTTAAACATATTATTGTAACAATACAATTATAAAATTATACGTACCTTGTCAAAATAAATGGTCGATTATTTTTCAAACATTTTATCAAACTTTCTTATACATACGAAATGCAATAACAAAAAAATAAAAATAAAAAAGAATAGTAATAAATGCTAAAACTGAGGTATAATTCCGAAAGCTGGGATATTTTCCTTTTTCAGTTGATCTGATCCGGAGCAGAGAGAGAGAGAGAGACAGAAAGTATGCATACAATAAAAACAATAAACGATTCGATTAGAATTAAAGAAATACTAAGACACATGGCACTTGCTGGATTTCATTTCGGTTCAGCATACCTTGAACTTTTCTTCACACTGTAAAAATAAAATAAAAGGTCGTACAAATATAACGTTTCAAACAAGTATGTATTTATTGTCATTCTTCTCTCCAATAGCATACCTAGAGAAGACTGGTGAGAAATTTTTCTGCATTTACCGCAATACAAAACATCATTTTACCAATTTCTACATCACCCTTGAATTTGTCCGGATGGTACTTTCGGGTTGCTTGTCTGTAAAAAAATTGAAAAAAAGTTACTTCATCATAAACTCTCGACACTTGTACTCGTTTCGTGGAAACTGTCTCCATCACATAGACGAGTAATGCAACGAAACTATTCACCAAACTCACCTATAGCCTTCGCGGATTTCTTCTTCGTTCGCTTCACTCGTAAGATTCAAAAGCTCACGATACTTTTCTTCCTTCAAACTGGGGTCTTTAGCTATCGAAATGACTATATTGGAAGCGTCTTCGAGCTCTTGCTGCTTCTGCTCAAATACTTCAACTTCAGTTTCATCGGTAGAGATTACCCAGTCGATAACTTCGTCGCATTTTTTCGCAATCATTTGTTTGTCAGTTTCGACGATGAAATCGTCCAATTGCAGCTCTAAAACTGTACGTTTTAAATCCAAACAAAACGATTCTAACGAGTTTTTGGCCGCCGAAAGACCTTTTTGTGAATCGAGCTTTTCTTTGTACGTCTGAGCATCGTTAATCATTCGATCGATTTCTTCTTGACTGAATCGGGTGCTGTTATAGGTGAGAGTAATTCCATTTTTATTCCCTGTTTCTCTATTGACTGCGGTTACATTCAGGATTCCACTGGCATCGATGTCGAAAGTAACTTCGAATTTAGGAACTTGCCTAGGTGCTGGAGGAATACCCGTGAGAGTAAACTTGCCGAGCAAATTATTATAGATCGTCTTGGGATTCTCTCCCTCGAATATTTTGAAACATACTGAAGTTTGATAGTCATGCATCGTGGTTAAAATAGTGGTTTGTTTCGTTGGTATGGTAGTGTTGCGTTTCACGATCAAATGCATGTCTTTGGTATCTCGCACTTCGACACCCAAAGATAACGGGGTAACATCCACCAATACTAAATCGAGGACTTCTTTCGAACCGTCGTTGTTCAACAAGGCTGCTTGGATCGCAGCTCCGTACGCCACAGCTTCGTCAGGATTCACAGATCTGGACAGTTCTTTACCGTTGAAGAACTCGCTTAATAATTTCTGCACTTTCGGAATCCGAGTAGAGCCTCCGACAAGTACAATTTCCTCAATTTTCGACTTATCAATTCTAGCATCTCGAATGCATTTTTCAACCGGTTCCAAGGTCTTTCGGAATAAATCTGCGTTCAATTCTTCGAAACGAGCACGAGTAATCGAACTATAAAAATCGATGCCTTCGTGAAGTGAATCGAGATCCAAGCTGGCCAATGTGGACGACGATAACTCTCGTTTTACTTTTTCGCAGGCAGTTTTCAAGCGACGAATTGCTTTCTTGTTTTGTCTCAGGTCTTTCCTGTACTTGCGATTGAATTCCTCTGCGAAATGATTCACCATTCTATTGTCGAAATCTTCGCCACCCAAGTGGGTATCTCCGGTGGTTGAAACTACTTCGAAGAAATCTTTATCGATGTTTAGAATGGATACATCAAAGGTTCCGCCACCGAGATCAAAAATCATGACGTAACATTCGCTTTCAATCTGATTCAATAAAAAATGAATTACTCGATTTGGTCAACGATTTGTCAAAGTTCGAGGATGTTTTTCCTTTTTTTTTATACGTACTTTCTTTTCAAACCCATACGCGAGAGCAGCAGCGGTGGGTTCGTTGATGATTCGTAGAACTTCTAGTTTGGCGATTGCAGCGGCGTCTTTGGTCGCTTGTCGTTGAGCATCGTTGAAGTAGGCTGGCACGGTTATGACCGCTTTTTGCACCGGTCTGCCTAAGTAAGCTTCGGCTGTTTCTTTCATTTTAACCAACACCATCGCAGAAATCTATGGATAAACACAGCAAGATGTAGAAAAATTCAACAAAATGACAAATGCTAATTGTTAGTCTACTCGCAAAGGGAAATTCCGTGCGATTATTTTGTAAAAAGCAATTTTATCATTGATTCGTAATCTAGGACATATTTTGAAAAAAATGAGCTGGGGTTCCATTTTTTTAAGGCTCCCCCTTTCCCACAGTCCACCCCCTTTCCAAAATGTTTCTCTATCTCTGAACCTGAAGCTTGAATTGAAAATTTTTTCAAACATGAGTTGTAGATTTAGATCCCAGGAATACTTTTAGTTATCATAAAAATTTTGATTGGACCCCTCCTTCCCCTCCAATTTTGCATAATATGTGCGAAAATTACTTTTAAATCTAACTTGTGCAGCTAGCAGTCACCCCTATGTAACTTCAGCTTGGGGTACAGCCAAAAGATGAAAAATGGGTTCTGTTAATAGTCATTTCGATTAAAACTCGACCTAATAATTAGGTAAAACAGGGAACGAGTTTGACATTTTCATTGTTTTCCCTTAATTGAGGGTCCACCCCCACCAATTTTATTTTTCTATCTCTGTACCTAACGCTGCAAATAAAAAAATTTTCAAACAAAAGTTGTAGATTGAGGTCCATGAAATAATTTTGGTCATGTCAAAAATTTCGATTTGACCAGTTCCTCCCCTCCAATTTTGAATAAAACTTATGAAAATGATCCAGCGATTTTCATACATTTTATGCAAAATTGGAGGGGAGGGAGAGGTCCAATCGAAATTTTTATAATAACTAAAATTATTCCTGGTATCTGAATCTACAACTTTTGTTTGAAAATTTTTTCAATTGAGGCCATAAGTTCAGAGTTAAAGAAAAATTTTGGAAAGGGGGTGGACCCTGTGAAAGGGGGAGCCTTAAAAAATGGAACCCCAGCTCATTTTTTTCAAAATATGTCCTAGATTACGAATCAATCATAAAATTGCTTTTTACAAAATAATCGCACGGAAGACTTTTTTTTTCCTTTTACGACTAGACTATGACCGCTTACTTCTTGTGGAAAGAATGTTTTTGTTTCTCCGTTGACATTAATTTTAATTTTAGGTTTGTGGTCTTCATTGATGACTTCAAATGGGAAATTCTGTATATCTGTCTGAACTCCAGCATCGAAAAACTGGCGACCGATCAGTCTTTTGGCACCTGTAATGTAAACATCAATATAAGTACTCAATACGATACAATTTTCGAAAAATAGTGCACCGACTACTTCATAAAATAACAATTTCGCTGATGAACTGATGAAAAATCTCGAAACTTACCGTAAATGGTACTTCTAAGATTCCTCGTTTCTTGTGCTTTGGCAGCATCACCGATTAAAATTTCTTCATCGGTGAAAGCCACATAGCTCGGGGTTGTTTTGAAACCTTGATGGTTGGCGATTATTTCGACTTTACCGTATTGGAAAACACCAACGCAAGAGTACGTAGTACCTAAATCGATTCCTATAGCGAGATCTTCCTCGGTTTCACTGCATAATCAGAACAAATTCGCATAACTATCAGTACTTGGCTATACATTCAAGTAGATGGATTGTAAACATCGTTATTATTATCAACATATGACTCACCTCGTATTCTTATTATTTGATGAAGAAGAAGAACTATCTTCTAATATCTGCCTGTAATTATAAGAAAAACAAAACAGTCTTACTGGTGAATCGGTTTAAAGTAATCAAATAAAATCCACTCACTTTGTACCACCGGTTCCATTCAGTAAACTTTCATTTTGACGTTTTTCACCAAACATTTCGGTTTTTTTAAAAGCATCGCCGGCGGTGTCTTCTGGTCTGCAATTGGAAATAGAAATGCATTGTAATTATTATTCATTAGGAACAATACAATTACACACACACGTGATCATTGATAAACTTACTTGGAATTTCTCAGTCTGCGAGCAGGTGGCATGTTTTCACTTCACAAAAAGGATTCGGTTTGAAGTTTTAAGAGATATGCCTCTTTTGATTAATTTGCTTCACGTAAGTCAAAGTACAACTAAGTATATAATTCAAAATCTAAAGGCTCGTTCACAATGCACCTTAACTTTTTACTTTAACTTTAACCAGCTAAAGTTAAAGTAAAAAGTAAAAAGCAAAAAGCAAAAAGCAAAAAACAGTCAAAACTCCTACTAACCAACCATTTCCAAAATGAATTTTAAGCTTTTTTATGCTTAAAATCGTTTTGAAAATGGTTGGTTAGTAGGAGTTTTGACTGTTTTTTGCTTTTTGCTTTTTGCTTTTTACTTTTTACTTTAACTTTAGCTGGTTAAAGTTAAAGTAAAAAGTTAAGGTCCATTGTGAACGGTCCTTAACGTTTCAATTCAATTCAAACTCAAACGGCCAGTTAAGGCTCGTTCACAATACACCTCTTTTTTCTTTTGCTTTCACCAGTACATCCAAACGTGTAAATACACAAATTTCTGGCCACCAGATTGGTGCAGGCAGTAGTGAGTGTTAAGCAAAAAGCAAAAGCAAAAAGTTAAGGTCCATTGTGAACGGTCCTTAAGCTTCTAAAAATAAACTTCAAAATTCAAAACATGAGTTGTTGATAACGTTTGATTCTCCACCCACCCCCACCTCACGTGCTTTTCATTACTCATTCTGCGCAAACTGAAGGCGCAAGGTGCAATAAATTCACAAAATTGCATTGTGGCATAAATTATGAATTTAATTATGATTGCATTGCATAATTGCATAAATTAAATTTAAGTTGATTTAATACACTACAAATTAAAACATGAAGTGTTTTGTGGAATGTGAGAATGATTGATTTTTTTTCTACAATTAAAAAAAATTCCACCCAAAAATTTGGACTTGAAGACTTTTTGTTTTTAGTTTTTCCTAAATTATTACTTTTTTTAATTATTTTTTTTTAATACCTACAGAAAAGAAATAGAACTAATTTTTATTTTCCAAAAAATTGAAGAATTTTTTTCTTTCAGAAAAAAATTGACAAAAATTATTGTAATTTTGTCTCTGAAAAATTGAGAGAGATGTTTTTTCCTCGTAGCGAGATTGATTTCTTTCTGAAAAAATACTGACCCTAGTACCTAGGTACCTATTTTGTTTTCAAAAAAAATTCAGAAATTGACAATTTTAGCACTGAAAAAATTTAAAGATTTTTTACTTCAAAAAAATTGAGAAATTTTCTTGTAGGTATCAGAAAAAATTGGAAAGATTTTTTCTCAACGATGAGACAAAAAAAGGGTATTTTATCTACTTTTTTTTTTATTTTAAAAAAATGACAAATTTTTTCATGCTGCGTTCAGTTGTTGCTGATTCAAAAAAAGATTTAGATATAAACACCATTTTTTCTCCATAAATTTGAGAAAAATTTTTACTCGAAAAAAATTAAGAGATTTCTTTCCAAATTGGAAGTTTTCTTGGATCAGAAAAAATTGCAAAGATTTTTTTTAAATGAAGCAAAAAAAGGTTTTATCTACTTTTTTTTTTTAAATGACAAATTTTTTCGTACTGAGTTCAGTTGCTGACTCAGAAAAAGAGAGTAAGATATACATCATTTTCCCCCATACATCTGAGAAAAATTTTTACTCGAAAAAAATTAAGAGATTCATTTTTCAAAAAAAAAAAAAAAAAAAAAGGAGGCAAAAAGTTAAGATTCTTTCTCAAAAAATTGAAGTTTTTCACTTTAAAAATAAGAAAATAAGAGATTTTTCTTTCACAAAATTTGAAGTTCTTTTTCCAAAAAATTGAGAAATTTCTTTAACACAATGTTTTTCAAATCTTTTATTAAAAATGATTCTATTTTTGTTAATTTTTTGCTTGAAAAACATACCAATTTTTAATTAGTTAAAACTATTTAATTGTTTTTGAAAACCAAAATTTCGAAAAAAAATTTTGAAAAAATTTTATTTTCAAATTTTTGAGAAAAAAATAGGTATTTTTTTAAAACATTTTTTTTTTAGTTTTTGAATCCCTGAATTCCTAATCTGGTATGAATCACAAAATTTTTAAGTTTCGTTAAAAAATTCAATCTTTTTTAAATAACTTTTTCTTTGGAAAGAGAATTTTCCCAAATTTTAGCTGTTGTTACCTGTCGTTTTCACAGATGATAGGTTTTAGGTACCTAATCATTGTCAAAAACATTTTCTCTCTTTTTTTAAATTTTTGTTAAAAACAAAAAATTTTCATCAATTTTTTTCAAAACAAAATTTTCAAATTCTTAATGACAAAAAAGTCATATTATCTTACCTATTCTGGTTTGATAATTTTAGCTTAAAAAATGAAATTTTTTACAATTTTTCTCATAAAACAAAATTGTGAAAATTTTCTTAAAAATGAAATGTTTACATGGTTTAAAAGAAATTTGGTTCAGCAAGAAAACAATTTTTTTTTTTAATTTTCTTGAAAAACAAATTAAATTTTTTTTTCTCAAAAAACAAAATTTTTGATAAAAAACATTTTTTTTTTCATTTTTGTTGAAAAACAAAATTTCTGTAGGTACTTTTCTAAATTTTTATTACCTATTGAAAAACTTCATTTTCAATTTTTTTTTTTTTGAGAAACAAAATTTTTCAATTTTGCTTAAATAAAATTCTCCATTTTGTTCACATTTTTTTCATTTTGTTTTAAAAGAAAGTTGGTTGAGCAAGAAAACAACAATTTTTTTTAATTTTTCTTGAAAAACAAATTAAATTTTTTTCTTAAAAAACAAAATTTTTGATAAAAAACCGTTTTTTCATTTCTGTTGAAAAACAGAATTTCTGTAGGTTAGGTAGGTACTTTTCGAAATTTTTATTACCTACCTACCCATTAAAAACCTTGATTTCCATATTTCTGTTGAGAAATAAAAAATTTTAATTTTGCTTGAATAAAATTCTCCATTTTTGAAAAACTACGAAAATTTCAAATTTTTCCAACTTCTATCGAACCCCCACTATAAATCTAAGTTTCGTCAACCTTAATTAATTATTGTTTCAAAAACGTTTTTTTGTTGATTTTCGATCGATCATTTCTATTACCTACCTAATTCAGGCAGGGTTTTTGAGATAAATCACCAAGCACGAGAATTACTCAATTCCTGATTTTATTTCACTGATGAAATTTAGAGTAGGTAGAAATATTTCAAATGAGGCTGTACGAGTGGATTAATCGCAAAAAAAAAAGAAAATATCTGCAGAAATTCGTATTATTAGAGAATAATAATTATGTAACAACGTATCAAAATCACTGGTTGATTATTTTCAAAAATTCTCATCAACCTATCACACGATTTGGTAATACAAATTTAAATTGCAAAAAAATAAAAAAGTTAAACAAATAAAGTTAAAACTAGAGTAAAACGAATTCTCGATGAAACGAGTCTTGAGCGAATAATAAAAACAGACGTGGCAAGCTTGATAAAAACAACAACGAATTCATCTCACTGCAAAGATAGAAATAAGTATAAATATTAAATATCAAACAGACCTATTAACGAATCGATGGTTTTCTCATCGCAAACTTACCCAGTTTGCTGAGAAATTTTTCAGCACTGACAGCAATTCGAAACATCATCTTTCCAACTTCTTTGTCACCTTTGACCTTATCAGGATGGTATTTGCGGGTAGCTTTTCTGCAAAAAGTTAAAAAAATACATTGCTAAAATACAGGTAGGTACAGAAAAGAAACTGGTTTTCATCAAACTTTTCAACAATGCTAAGAAACTAAACCAAGATTAAGAAGGAAGAATTATGGAAATTTTGCAACCCTCACCTGTACCCTTCTCGAATTTCTTGATAGGTAGCATTGTTTCTAACGTTCAAAACTTCTCTATATTTTTCCTCTTTTCTCTCTGGGTATTTAGCGATTGTAATAATGGTATAAAATGTATCGTCTAATTCCGCTTGCTTCTGTTCGAATATTTTCACTTCGTTTGAATTATTCGAGTGTATCCACTCGATGACTTCGTCGCATTTTTTCATAATCAAATTTTTATCGGATTCGATAATTGCTTCGATCACTTTTACGTCTTGAACGGTCTTCTTGAGATCGAGACAGAAAGATTCTAGAGATTTTTTCGCATTAGATAAAGTTTTCTGTTCTTTTAGTTTCTCTTTGTATATTTCAGCATCGCGGATCATGCGTTCTATTTCAGCATGACTGAAACAGTTTTTGTTGTATCTGAGCGTAATACCATTCTTAGATCCGCTGGCTTTGTCGACGGCGGTCACGTCCAATATCCCATCTGCGTCCAAGTCGAACGTAACTTCGATATTGGGAACCCCCTTGGGTGCAGGGGGAATACCTTCTAATTTGAAGGTACCAAGTAAATTGTTTTGTTTGCTATCGGGGTTCTCTCCTTCGTAAATTCGGACAAAAATATAATCTTGATTCTCTCTAGTCGTTGTAAAAAGTTCAGTCTGCTTGGTTGGAATGGTTGTGTTACGTTTGATGACGTTGGACATCATATCGCCAATGGTGTGAATACCCAACGATAATGGAGCGACATCAACCAATAGTAAATTTTTCAATTTATCCGCCGAATCGTCGTTCAATACCGCGGCTTGTATGGCAGCTCCATATGCCACAGCTTCGTCAGGGTTGATCGAATTGCATAGTTCTTTTCCGTCGAAGAAATCTTGCAGAAGTTTTTGCACTTTCGGAATTCGAGTAGATCCGCCGACAAGAACGACTTCTTGAATTTCCGATTTGCCAATCCCTGCATCTCGTATGTTTTTTTTCACCGTCTCCAAGGTCTTTTGGAATAAGTCGGCGTTGATTTCGTCGAAACGTGCGCGAGTAATCGCAGAGTAGAAGTCGATTCCTTCGTAAAGTGAAGGAAGGTCCACACTTGCCAATGGATAAGTTGATAGCCTTCTCTTGGCTTGTTCGCAGGCGGTTCTTAAACGACGAATAGCTTTTTTATTTTGAGTGAGATCCATGCCGTATTTACGTCCGAATTCTTTTACGAAATGATCGACCATCCTGTTATCGAAATCTTCGCCTCCCAAGTGAGTATCGCCGCCCGTTGAAATTACTTCGAAAAAATCTTCGGCTACGTTCAAAATGGATACGTCGAATGTTCCACCACCGAGGTCGAAAACCATTACTTTACATTCGTCGTCAACCTAGAGCAACATAAACACGTTAATTCGTTCCTACTGCTTGTTTTACAGCGCGATAACGTCTAGTTTGATAGTTTAGTTTACGTTCGTCGTTCATGAGGGGGACCTCCGATGAATTTTTTACCAAGTCCAGTGCTCCATAATACTTTACATTTAAAATTGGAAGAAAGGAAGGGGTCTAATCGAAATTTTTGTAATGACTAAAAATATTTGTAAAACTTCAAGCTATACAACTTTTGTTTGAAAATTTTTTCAATTGGGCCCCTTACCTCTCCACTGTTTTTAAATAATGTATTTCAATGAGTTGGATTATCCAAAATTGGAAGAGTGGAGAGGGAGGGGTCCGATTGAAATTTTTGTTATAACTCAAATTATTCCTAGGACTTCAATCTACAACTTTTGTTTGAAAATTTTTTCAATCAGACCCCTTACCTTCCCACTGCTTTCAATTATGTATTTGAATGAGTTGGATGATCCAAAATTGGAGGGGAGGGAGGGGTCCAATTGCAATTTTTGTCATAACCAAAAGTATCAGTGAAACTCAAGTTACAACTTTTGTTTGAAAACTTTTTCAATTGAGCCCCTCGCTCTCCACTTATTTTGCATAACACTCCAAAAATACTAATTAAAAATTGATTGGGGAAGGGGAAAGGGTCCAATTGAAAAATTTAATCAACAAAAGTTATTGTTTGCGATCCTTGGAATAATTTGGTCATTACAAAAATTTAAATTGGACTCTTCTATCTTGTAATAATTTGTATAAAAAGCATCAAGAGGTTCTCATAGGTATGAACGTGTAAGGTGTATAGTATACAAAATTGGAGGGAGAGGGAATCATAGCCCGCCGATAATTATTTCCTTAAGGGGTGCTCACGTTATGGGGGCCAGGGGGTGCGAAAATGTTGTAAAAAAATACTTCATATTATGCATAAAGTAGAACCTCGATAATCCACGCCCAAAAATTGGTCAATTTTTTATTAGAATTTCTCTTCAATTTTGCCCAAAGACCAACCTCATAAATGTTTCAAATTTTCTGGAGATTGAGAAATTTTTTCATTTCAAAAAAATAATACCCAATTATTTAAAAAATGTAGAACAATTACTTATTTGTTTTAAAATGAGAAATTATTCATTAAAAAAAAAATAGGAACTCAAAAAATATTATTCCAAAAAATTAGAACTTGTCCTTTTTCATCCTAAAAAATTTTAAAATCTCATTTCATTCTATAAAATTGTAAAAATTTTCATTTTGAAAAACGGTAAAAAAATTTCATTCTAAAATAATGAAAAAAGATTTCATTCTAAGAAATTGTAAAAAGATTTCATTCTAAAAAGGTCTAAAAAAATCATTCTAAAAAATTGAAGAAAAAACTTTTTCTAAAAAAACTAAAAAATTTCATTCTAAAAAAATTGAAAAAATATTTCTAAAGAAATTGTAAAAAAAATTCATTCTGAAAAATTAAAAAAATCATTCTGAAAAATTGTAAAAAAGTTCATTCAAAAAACTTTTTCAAAATCATTCTAGAAAATTGAATAAAAAAAATTGTTCTAAAAAAATTGTATTCTAAAAAATTGAAAAAAAAAATTATAGCTTGAAGTACTAGGAATAATTTTGGTTACAACAAAAATTTCAATCGGACCCCTCCTTCCCCACCAATTTTGAGTATTATAACTTATTCACACTCATTCAAAATACATTATTAAAAACTGTGGGGAGGTAAGGGGTCCAATTAAAAAAAATTTCAAACAAAAGTTGTAGCTTGAAGTTTTACAAATACTTTTAGTTATTACAAAAATTTTGATTAGACCCCTTCCTCCCCTCCAATTGAATATAAAATATTACGTAGCACTGTGGACTTGGTAAAAAATTCATCGAAGGTCATGAATGTAAACAAAACTATCAACTCAACTGGACGTTAGTAATAAACCAAGTTCTTGTTACAATACTTATGTAGGTACCTTTTTCTCTAAACCGTAGGCAATGGCAGCAGCGGTGGGTTCGTTGATAATACGAAGAACGTCAAGTTTAGCAATGGCTGCTGCATCTTTTGTAGCCTGTCTTTGGGAATCGGTGAAATACGCTGGAACGGTGATGACAGCTTTTGTTACCGTTTTACCTATATAAGCTTCGGCAGTCTCTTTCATTTTAGCTAATACCAGTGCAGAAATCTACGAATAAAATGTAGGTATTTCAATACATCGAATAATTCACACGTAAAAATTCAAAGCTTACTTCTTCTGGAAAACATGTCTGGATCTCGTCGTTTACGATGACTTTGATTTTAGGTCTGCTGTTGTCGTTGATGATTTGAAATGGACACTTTTTCATATCGTTTTGAACAATGGGATCTTCAAACCTACGTCCTATCAATCTTTTAACACCTTTAACGTAAAAACAAACATAATTATTGTTTAGTGATAGATGTTTTTGAAAAGTACTAAACGCGATGATCACGTTCTTGATAAAAGATATTAGGTACAATCGAACGTATGAAAGATCACAAAAAATTGAAAAAATTACCAAAAATGGTGTTGTACAGATATCTGGTCGCTTGTACCTGGGCTGCATCTCCGACTAATAATTCTTCATCGGTAAAAGCCACGTAACTTGGAGTGATTTTATTACCCTGATCGTTGGCGATTATTTCAACTTTTCCATGTTGAAAAACACCGACACAAGAGTACGTAGTACCTAAATCTATTCCGATAGCTGGAGCTTCCTTATCACTGTGGTACGAAAATAAATTTACAAGATCAATCAGATATGTAAGTACTTACAGAACACGACAGGGAATTGAATACTTCGTTATCTATGTAACTCTAACTACTCACGTTGTTTCAGTATTCGATGAACTATCATTATTCGACTTCTGATTCGAATTCGATTGCTGAGTAACCGGAGGAGTAGTGTTATCATCTAATCGTTGCCTGCGATTGAACAGAAAAAAAGGTGCTTTCTGTTTCTAGGTATTTAAAGCAGCCAAACACATTCTACTCACCTTTTTCCATCCATTTCATCAGATGAGCTTTCGTTTAATAAACGTTTCTTTCCGGTCATCTTTTCTGTTTTTTTATCAGCAAAAGCATTGTCTTTTGATCTGCAATTGAAAATGAATGTAAATACCTCGTTTTCGTAAGAAACACTGTTTCATGTTATCAACTTACTTGGAATATTTTTTACGAGGAGGCATGTTTCTAATTGCTTTACTTCTCGTTTGAAAATTTCAAGAGATAATAATTGATAAACACAATCAAAATTCAAAAAGCAGGAATCTAACCTACCACCTACTCCCACGCACAAAGAATCTCGCAAGATACAACTGGTATAACACACCGGCCTAGTGATCGCAAAAGTATCGACAGTATCGATACAGTATCGATACTTTTTCGGTATCGAAAGTATCGATACTGAAAAACAGTATCGAAAAAGTATCGATACTTCGGAAATTCCCCAATTTTCAATTTTTTTCGCAAAATTACTGAAATTTACTGATGAATTTCATTTGAAAGCTATAAAACTTGCGATTTGCCATATTTGAAATGATTAAAAAATCAAAATTGACCATGATTCAAAAAATTTAAGAAATTTTCCAAGATTCTTCGTGTTTTATAATTTGAAATACAAGATAAACTTCTGCATTTTTATTTCATTTTTCAACAATATTGCATTTAGGTTTACGTTTAGAATTCATTTTTCAACGTTTTAGGGATTTTCTGCGTAATTTTGAGAAGTATCGATAGTATCGATACTTTTTTGGTATCGTATCGAAAAGTATCGATACTGAAAAACAAACCGATATGCGATCACTACACCGGCCACACTCCACAGGTATCTTTTTCCTTTTTTCAAAGCCTTTTTCACGTTTTCCGTCGACCGGCTAAATTTCCCAACTCCCTTCTATTCCGTAATATTCATCTTGACGTCATACTCAAGATTCAAAATTGGAGGTGAGGAAGATGTCTAATCGAAATTTTTATAATAACAAAAATTATTCGTAGAGCTTCAAACTACAACTTTTGTTTGAAAATTTTTTCAATTGGACTCCTCCTCTTCCCACCCTTTACAATAATTTTTTTCAATAACAATGTATGTAGGTATTGTCGTATTATGCAAAATTGGAGGAGAGAGAGGGGTTTAATCGAAAATTTTATGATACCAAAATTATTTCCAAGACTTTAGGTACAACTTTTGTTTGAAATTTTTTCAATTGGACTCCTCACTCCTCCCACTCCTTAAAGATACTTATTCAAATTCAAAATTAAGAGGAGTGAGGGAGGAGGGAACCAATTTAAAAAATGCTAATTGCACAAACAAAAAATTGTGAACTGAGGTCCTAGAAATGATTTTTTCAACTAAGTATAAAATTTTCGATTGGATGGATTTCTATGTATTTCTCTGCTTATTTATTCACAGTAGAACTTCATAATTATGCTTATTCATTCTCAACAAATTTCATATAGTCAGTAATTTTCTACTGATTCAATGAAAATGATAGGTACCTACTCGAAATTGTCAATATAATATGATTAAATTTCAGAAAATCAAATTTTATCCAGCGTCGATGAGATTTTACTGTTCTGTGTTAAAGTTTCTTCAACTTGATAGGAATAATACGTACCGTAAAGTGGGGTGAAGTCGGACGGTTTTAGCGGTTTTTTGCTAATAACTCCTTTCAAAATAAAGTTACGAGGATGGGAGTTGTACCATTAGAAAGAGCAATGTTTTGGCTTCAAGAATCATATTTTTTGAAATTTTTATATCGACGACAAATATTTTTTTTATTTTTTTGAAAGTTGTCCGGTTTCACCCACAAAACGGTACAAAGTCGGACAATTTATTTTTTTCAAAGATAATCTTCTGTAAATGTTCTGTAAATGATTTTAAACGTGAAGTTGGTCAAAAATTAAGAGAAAAAATATGAATGAACCCAAGAAATTCATTATTACTGCGAAAAAATTGATTTTTACTTTGAAAAATAACAAAAATCATAAAAAATGAAGATGATTGACTTTTTCCACAAAATAGAACAATGAACACGTAAATATGGTATTTTTTGTCAAACCCGACCATTTTTTATACTTTCCAACCACTTTTGTGAAGAAATATGTATTTTACGTTTAACTGTTTACATAAAACTGTGTCCGACTTCACAACAGACCTACTGACTTTTGGTTTTTTGAAAATTCACACACACCTAATTGAGCAAATAGAAAAATTAACATACCATTGGAATCAACATCAAATTACGCATAAATAATGTTCTTACCCTTTTTTCGAATAAACGTTTGGTTTTGGTGCTCTATTCAACTTTTATCATGAAAATGCAAAATACACAATTTTTATACTTTTAATTAAAAAATTCTGTAGAACCCCCAAATGGAGTAAAACGGACAATTGATAGCTCTACAGATAGAGTCGACTCTCCTCTACTAGATGAGACCAATTTCGTTTTTGTGAGATGAAAACTTAATGAGTAGCTGCACCAGAAACATGAAAAATTTACATTTGTCCGACTTCATAACGTTGTCCGACTTCACCCCACTTTACGGTACCTAACTCGTTTCAAAAAATACGAATCCAATTCAAATAAATTTATAATGGAATATTATTTGAAAAAAAAAAAAATCATCATCCACACACATTCGCATTATCAGTCTATTAAATTATACCTAATTGTAATATAAATGATTATAGTAGGTAAGGTAAGTAGGTACAGTTTATGTCGGGTAGCCTTAAAAACACCTTCAAAGAGAAGAAATAAGACTGTATACAAAATACAAGTAATTAATCGCAAAAATTAAAAAAATATAAACTAAATAGTGAATAAATGAAAAGATTGTCATTAAAAACATTAAACAATAATAAGTAAAAACTTATATGACTATGATTAAGTATTGCTGATTTTCATCATTCAACAAAATAAAAAAACAAGAAGTAAAAAGTAAAGTGAAAACTAATTCGCAAAACGTGTAGGAAGTATCTTTGTAACATCTCAAAAAATTGTCTTTTTTACGTAGCATGCCCATTGCCCAAACATGCATTTATTTTTACTGAAATACCTATGCAAATTTTCCCCTCCAAAAATTCACCCTCCATTTTCCATTTTTTACTCCAACACAAATTTTTTGAAAAAAAATCAAAACTTCAAAAAACTGAGGATTTTTTTTTCAAAATTCAAATTTTCTAAAAAAAAAAATCAATAATTATACCCTACTACTTTTTTTCAATTCGGAAGATATTTCAAAGCTTTCCTGAAAAAAGTCCGAATTTTGTAAAAAAAATCGAGTAAATTTTTTTTTTAAGAAAATATTTTACAATTTTTCAAAAAGAAAACTTAAATTTAAAGAATTTTTTTGAAAAGAAATACGTCGATACCTACCACAAAATTTTTATGAAAAAAAAAATCAAAAACCTTATCAAAATGAAAAAATATACTCGTATACTCGTAATACCTACTTACTGTAGACAAAAAATCGACTAAAATTTCATAAAAAATATTTCATAATTTTCATCGAAAAAAATTCAAAAATTTCGTTAAAAAGTGCTGAAAATTCTTGTGGTTTCCGGAAGTTTCAGATAAGATATGATCCTTTTCCCCCTTCTTGACAAAAGTCCCATAAAATAATAATTCTCAGTAGGAATACGATAGTTTAGAAAATGAGAAAAAAATTTTCCATCTCGTAAATTCCAAAACGGTGTCCCAGGTGATTTGAAAGTTTAAAGTCGCTTTCAAAAAAGAAAATAAATATTTCAAAATTTTAAAGCCATTATAAGATTTTTTTCAAAAAGGAATTCAGAAAAAAATGCAATTTTTTTACTTCTTGAAACTCAACCTATTAAATAGGTATAACGTACGCGCATACTAATTTCCTATTTTTTACGGAAAATGCTTGAATAATAATTATGCACTTATGAACTTGGTGTACACAGCTGCATACACCTATTTTGTATGAATTTATTACGGTATAAAATTCAAAGTACTTGAAGAAATTAGAATTTATGTCTTACCAAGACTGATGAGAAAGTTTTCGGCATTAATTGCTAATCTGAACATCATCAGGCCAATTTCTTTGTCTCCTTTAAATTTATCAGGATGAAATTTCCGAGCCATTCTCCTGTAAAAATTTGACAAAAATTTATAATACCTAATGCAATGAAATTAAGAACTGTTTAAATTTATTCTTGTTCCTCCGAAGTTGTTTTCATCGAAATCAAATAGTTCAGAGTCATTCAACGAAACTAAGATCGATAGGAAGATATTTTTAAAATCATAAAATGTTACCATTCCACACTCACCTGTAACCTTCTCGAATTTCTTCCTCAGAAGCTCCCTTCTTGACATTCAAAATTTCACAATACTTTTCCTCTTTCTTACTTGGGTCTTTAGCAATCGTAATAACTGTATTAAATGCATCGTCTAATTCTTTCTGCTTCTGTTCGAATTCTGTTACATCAGTTGAATTACTCGATTGTAACCAATCGACGACTTCGTTGCATTTCCTCACAATCATGTCTTTGTCACATTCAGGGATTTCATCAAATTGTTCGTCTTGAAAGGTGCTTTTCAGATCGACGCAGAAAGATTTTAAAGAGTTTTTTGCGGCAGATAATGTTTTTTGTTTTTCTAGTTTGGCTTTGTACAATTCTGCATCGCGGATCATACGATTAATTTCATCTTGGCTGAAGCGGGTTTCATTGTGTATAATGGTGATTCCGTTCTTATTACCAGTCTTTTGGTGGACGGCAGTCACGTTCAAAATACCGTTAGCATCGATATCGAAAGTAACTTCGAATTTGTCAGAAGCTGCAGGTGCCGGAGGGATACCTGTGAGAAGGAATGTTCCAAGCAGATTGTTGAACTTGGTTTCAGGATGTTCTCCTTCATAAACTGGGAAACGAATTGCAGTTTGATTATCATGAATTGTGTAGAAAGTTTTCGACAGTTTGGTTGGAATGGTGGTGTTGCGTTTGATGACCACACTCATATCCTTGAAGTCTTCACGGGAGCCAATACCCAAAGACAGTGGTATGACATCTACTAACACTACATCCAGCACTTCTTTTGATCCATCATTATTCAATATGGCGGCTTGAATAGCAGCTCCATATGCGACCGCTTCATCAGGGTTGATTGATTTCGAAAGTTCCTTCCCGTTGAACAAATCTTGTAACATCTTTTGTATTTTCGGGATTCGAGTAGATCCACCCACTAGAACGATCTCTTGAATTTGCGACTTGTCTAATCCTGCATCTTGAATAGATTTTTCAACTGGTTCTAAGGTCTTTCTGAATAAGTCGGCGTTTAGTTCTTCGAAACGAGCACGAGTAATCGAAGCATAAAAGTCGATTCCATCGTGAAGGGAATCGAGATCCACACTTGCCACTGTAGACGATGATAACGTTCTCTTGGCTCGTTCACAGGCAGTTTTTAAGCGACGAATAGCTTTTTGGTTTTGTCTAAGGTCTTTCTTATGTTTACGTTTGAATTCTTCGGCAAAGTGGTCGACCATCTTGTTGTCGAAATCTTCGCCTCCCAAGTGAGTATCGCCGGCGGTTGAGATTACTTCGAAAAAATCTCCGTCCATGTTCAAAATGGATACGTCAAAGGTTCCACCACCGAGATCGAAAACCATTACATAACGTTCACCGTCAACCTTAATACAATACAAACGACGTAATTAGCTTCTAGTTTAACAACGAAATAATGAATATTTTTCCTTCTTGAATACGTACGTTTTTCTCTATTCCGTAAGCAATAGCAGCAGCAGTAGGTTCGTTGATAATTCGTAAAACGTCCAGTTTGGCGATAGCCGCTGCATCCTTTGTTGACTGTCTTTGAGAGTCGTTGAAATAAGCTGGTACAGTGATAACAGCTTTCGTAACAGTTTTGCCTAAATAAGCTTCGGCGGTTTCCTTCATTTTGACCAACACCATCGCAGAAATCTACGAACAAAAGGTATTCACAGGTTGATAAGTTTAAGAAAAGAAGTAGGCTGTTGATAGATGCACGTGAAGATCAAAATTCAACGCTTACTTCTTCAGGAAAGAAGGTCTTTGTTTCGCCATGAACTTCTATTTTTATTTTCGGTTTGTCCTTTTCTTCGATGACTTCGAAAGGAAATTTTTTTATATCATTTTGAACAGTGGCATCGTCAAATTGACGTCCGATCAATCGTTTGGCACCTTTAACGCAGAACATGTTATCATCAAATCAAAGTTACGAAAAATTGTAATGAAAATTGAAATAGGTAATCTTATCGTGCCTTACCAAAAATAGTGCTATGAAGATTTCTCGTTTCTTGTGCTTTAGCAGCGTCTCCGATTAATATTTCTTCATTTGTAAAAGCCACGTAACTTGGAGTGATTTTGAAACCTTGATCGTTGGCTATTATTTCAACTTTTCCATGTTGGAAAACACCGACACAAGAGTACGTAGTACCCAAATCAATACCGATAGCAGGCGTTTCTGTTGCATCACTGGAGCAAGAACGAATTCAGATAATTATCACTTTGCAATATAAGTGGATAGTAAAAGTACTAGTTATCTAAACTCAACTTACTTCGTGCTCGTATTTGATGAACTTTCATTATTCGAATGTGGATCTATCGGAGGAGTTTCATTATCCAATCGTATTCTGTAGTTAAAAGGGGAAAAAAATGACTCGTTTGAATAAAGTAAATTTGTTTAAAACAGTCAAACAAAACATATACTCACTTTTTTCCATACGCTTCGTTGAGCGTACTCTCCTTTTGACGTTCTCCGGCCATTTTTCGCGTTCTTGTGAATACCATTATCAGGCACTTCTGATCTGAAATTAAAATGTATCTTATTTCCTGCGTTAATTACTATAACAATTGTATAACGTCTTCAACTTACTCTTGTCGTCGCTATTTTTACTTTTGTTTTGGAGATTTCAGAAAATACCTAAAATCCGCACAAATTGATAACAAAATGTATAAGATAACAAACACGTGGTCACCGCCACCGCCACCCCGCCCAGGAGTGGCTAAATCCACAACAGGGAAGAAAACCAATTGAAACCAAAACCGGGTAAAACCACCACCACCAGATATTTCAATTGGTTTTCAAAACCATTTGGAACCATTACAATGAACTTCAAAAATTCATTCAAAAACCACCACCAAAAAGAACCAATTCCTTTCAAAAAGGCAGGGAAGAGAACCATTTGGAACCACAAAGAAAAATCATTTTTGCTGAAATAACCACAACCACAGCCACAAGAAAGTGGTTTGAAAATAAAAAACCACCACCACCACCACCACCATTTCCAATTTCCTTTACAATGAAAACCAGAACCACCACCAATTAATGGAATTGGTTCTTTTTGGTTCTAAAAAGAGAAATAGTGGATTTGAAAGGGAAGGAGGGGTCCAATCAAAATTTTTGTTATGACCAAATTTATTCCTAAAACTTCAAGCAACAACTTTGATTTGAAATTTTTTTTAATTGGGCCCCTTACCTACCCCCTGTGGCCTGTTTTCTTCATTTTTCTGATTTTTCAGCGCTCTGGAAAGTGGAAACATTATTATTTTTTGTTTTTTATTTGAATGTATATTATTTAATTTAAATTTATTGCAATATTGCGTTTGTAACTTGTAGGCAAAATTCATTTTTTATTTTTTATTCTTTATAGTTTTTTTTTTTTTTTTTTTTACTTTTTGAATTTTAATTTTTTATTCAAATTTCAAAGATCTGATCTTTTTTTAGTTCTTTTGTGGTATAATAGGAAGCACGAAAATGGTTCCATCTGGTTCTGATGGTTAATGCCATAGATAAATGGTTTAAATGTTGGGAAATATTTTTCATACTACGAAATGGAAGCAATTCGATGAAAACCAATTGAAAACCCAAAACGGAACCACCACCACCACCACCACAACCATTTGAAATGGTTTTTAATTTGAGAACCACCATCACAACCAATTAATCAAGCAAAACCAAAAACCCAGAACCAGAACCAATCAAAAAAAAAAAAATTAAATGGAACCACTTTAGCACCAAAACCTTTTGAAAATTTTTAAAAACCAAAAACCAATTGGAACCACCAGTAATTTCAAAATTTTCTCAAAACCACCATCACCATAACCAATTGGGTCTCAATTGGTTTTCTTCCCTGATCCACAATAAGTAATCACATTGTAAGGGCGATGTCGTTCTTTTTTATTCATCTTCTTTATTTTTGTACAAGTTTTTTTTTTCAAAGTTCAACCAAATTTTTTGCAAGTTTTTCTCTGAAAACTTTGGTGTTTTATTTAAAACGAATCTATTCTTTCACAAAATACTCAAAAATATGTTTTTCATTTTGGGTAGGATGCAAGGATGCTGTATTTATATTTTTTTTATGTTTTAAGCTTTTAACTTTTAATTTTTTATTAATTTTTTTTTTCAACAAGTCAATGAGTATTGAGTAGTTAATGTATTGTAGTTGAGTACTTACTCAATTTTGAAATTTGAAAAAATTAAAATTTTAGTGGATTTGAAGGAAAAAAAATTGAAAATATTTTTTGAAGGACCAAGGACATGAAGGAAAATTGGAATTCACTGGAAAAAATTTAAAAATTACACAATTAGAAGAAAAATGTTGATGAAAATTATTGGAAAAATTCGAATGAGAAGTTAAGTTGCCAGTTGGGAAATGAAATAGGAATATTTTGATGACAAATTTCATTTGAAATCAAATTCCAAATTGACAATTTTATTGGAAAATTGGGAGGGGTGATGAACAAGAACAATTATTTTCTTGAAAAAAAAAATAAAAAAGGTCGGGAAAACTTTAGATAGAAACCTCAAAAATAAACTTGATAAAAAATTTACTTGAAAAAAATTTCAAAAGAAAAATTTGAAAAGTATGGTAGAGATTTCGAAGCATTTCGATGAGAAAATTTGGTGAAAAATCTTTAAAAATCTAAATGAAAATTTAAAAATAAATTTAATTAGGTAACAATATTCATTAAAAATTTTTTTTTAAATAAATTGTAAAAATTATTGGCAAGTTTGAATGAAGAAATTGGAAAATTAAAAATAAAGTTTCAACTTTTAAACGACAAATAGAAAAAAATTGATGAAAAATTTGAGGAAAAATAGGAATAAATAATTAAGTATTTGATGAATGTAGATTAATTTCTTCAAGAATTTTTTTTCAAAAATCGAATGAAAATTAAAAATGAAAAAAAATGAAAAATTTGAAGAATAGAAAACTTGGAAAATTTTTAAATATTTTATTAAATTAAATTTAGGTAGTGGAAAAATCTCGATGAAAATTTTGTGAAAATCAATTTCGATGAAATCCACTTTGCAATGACGACAAACGCGACCACGACAACGATTTATTCAAAAATTTCAAACAAGAATATGAGATGAATCACGATGAATTCTCGTTCGTTCATTTTCGTGATTACTTGTTGTGGATTTAGTCACTCCCCACCCACCCAAGCACACCCTCCCTGCGCCCCACTACGGATCATCCAATCCAACCTATGACGTTGACATATTAGTTTTCTTTCATATTTTTCATTTTATTCATATTGGAGGAGAGGGAGGGGTTCAATCGAAATTTTTATAATAACCAAAATTATTTCTAGAGTATTACTCTACAACTTTTGTTTGAAAATTTTTTCAATTGAACTCCTCCCTCTCGTCTGATTTTGTAAATTTGTATAACACTCCAGATACGAATTCAAAATCAAGAGGAGTGAGGGGGGAAGGGACCAATTGAAAAATTTTCCAAACAAAACTTGTTAACCGAGGTTCTAGAAATGATTTTGGTCATTATAAAATTATCAAAATTTTCGATTTGACGGATATTTCTCTGCTTTTTTGATCTCAGCGAATTTCATTTAGGCATAGTAATTTTCTACTACTCGTATTTCAGGAAGTACGTATAGGTACCTAGTTGATGAAAATGCTATCGATATGTAATCGAAAGTTGACAAATGATTAAATTTCCGGAAATCAAATTTTATCCAGCTTCGACGAGATTTTACTGTTCTGTGTTCAAGTTTCTTCAACTTGAAAGTTAAAAGGTACCTATATAATTCGTTTCACACAAGTTTTTCGCCTTTTCGGAGTTTTCGAGTCCATATAATATGTAAATACGAATCTAATTCGAATAAATTGTAATCGAATACTACGTATTTGAAAAAAATCACTATCCACGCACATAATATCTATTAAATTATAATTGCAATATTTTTTCAATATAGGTGAGTAATAGGTAAGTACAGTTTATGTCGAGTAGCCTTAAAATAAAAACACCTTCAAAGAGAGGAAATAAGACTGTAAGTAAGTCCAAGTACTTAGTCTCAAAAATTAAAGGAATGTAAACTGAATAAGTACAAGAATTGTCATTAAACATTAAACAATAAGTAAAAAAAAACTAATTATAAATTGACTGATGAGTATTTCTACTTCTCATCATTCATGATTCAACAAAATAAATAAACTTGATTTGGTACAAGCTACAATTAAGTAAAAATTGGAATGAAAACTAATTCGCGAAACGTATAGAAAGTACCTTGAGCAAAAAATGAAAACAAACGTGACGTACTGACATAGCAAGCTTTTAAAAAAAGGCTACGAATTCATTTCACTGCAACAAAAAAAAAAATGAACATGAATTTGAATGTAACGTCTCAAAAAGTTTTTTTTTTTTTTTTTTTTTTTTTAACGTAGCATGGCCAAACATGCACTATTATTTTTACTGAAATACATATGCATATTTTTTTCCAAAAATGCATCCTCCATTTCCATTTTTTACTCCAACACAAATTAGTAATTTTATTAGAATTAAACTCTGTCAGTCGACAGTTCAACAGAGCAGTAATGACGATTTTTATTATTTTGTAGTAGGTACCGACATTTTTTTCTAGCCCATAGGCAATGGCAGCAGCGGTAGGTTCGTTAATAACGTTTGTTTATGTTTTGATTTGACACCCTCACCACCATCACCACCCACATGTTCAAAAGTTGATGAAATTGACTATTCTGCAAACTGAAGGCACAATGACTTTTAAAAATACCAAATATGTAATACGACTTATAAAAATACCAAATATGTAATACGTATTTTTGAAAAAAGTTAAAAATGAACATTTCATGTACTTCGCCCTTCCGTTGATGTAGTATGATTCCATACATTGAAATACTTCACAATAAGTCAGTAAATAAAGTTAAAACTAGGACATCAAATCTAACTGAGAATATTTCACAGTTTTACATACCTACTTGAATAATAGGTAGGTAATAGGTCTAGGTACTGAAAAAATGGTCAGCGGATATTCTTCTCCACCTCGCACCTCTACATAATTTTTCGAACCCTTTTCCAAAGATCAAATTTTCAAATTGACAAATTGAATTTTTTTTTTCAAGAATCATTTTGAAAAAATTCTGTTTTTTAAACCCTTGCCAAAGATTGAATTTTCAACTTGACAAATTAAATTTTTTTTAAAAATCATTTTGAAAAAATCCTGTTTTTTCAAACCCTTGACAAAAATTGAGTTTTCAACTTGACAATTTATTTACATTTCTTGCTTGTGATGAACATTGAATTTTTTTTAAAAATCATTTTGAAAAAATTCTGTTTTTTCGAACATCTGCCAAAGATTGAATTTTCAACTTGACAAATTGAATGTTTTTTTAAAAATCATTTGAAAATTTTTTCTGTTTTTTGAACCCTAGACAGAAATTCAATTTTAAACCTGAAAAAATTTTTTGCTTGTGATAAAATTTGAAATTTTTTTTTAAAATCATTTTGAAAATTTTTTCTGTTTTTTGAACCCTAGACAGAAATTTAATTTTGAACCTGAAAAAAATTTTTACTTGTGATAAAATTTGAAATTTTTTTAAAAAATCATTTTGAAAAAATTCTGTTTTTTCGAACCTTTGCCTAAAATTCAATTTTCAACTTGGCAAATAAATTTAAAAAAATCATTTTGAAAAAAAAATCTTTCTTTTTCAAACATCTGCCAAAGATTGAATTTTCAACTTGACAAATTAAATTTTTTTTAAAAATCATTTTGAAAAAATCCTGTTTTTTCAAACCCTTGACAAAAATTGAGTTTTCAACTTGACAATTTATTTACATTTCTTGCTTGTGATGAACATTGAATTTTTTTTAAAAATCATTTTGAAAAAATTCTGTTTTTTCGAACATCTGCCAAAGATTGAATTTTCAACTTGACAAATTGAATGTTTTTTTAAAAATCATTTTGAAAAATTCTTCTGTTTTTTGAACCCTAGACAGAAATTCAATTTTAAACCTGAAAAAATTTTTTGCTTGTGATAAAATTTGAAATTTTTTTCTGTTTTTTGAACCCTAGACAGAAATTTAATTTTGAACCTGAAAAAATTTTTTACTTGTGATAAAATTTGAAATTTTTTTAAAAAATCATTTTGAAAAAATTCTGTTTTTTCGAACCTTTGCCTAAAATTCAATTTTCAACTTGGCAAATAAATTTAAAAAAATCATTTTGAAAAAAAAATCTTTCTTTTTCAAACATCTGCCAAAGATTGAATTTTCAACTTGACAAATTGAATTTTTTTTTTAATTTTTTTTTTCGAACCCTTGCAAAAAATTCAATTTTCAACTTGACAACATTTTTTTGTTTGTGATAAAGTTTTGAAATTTTTTTAAAAAATCATTTTGAAAAAATTCTGTCGTTTTGAACCGTTGCCAAAAATTCAAGTTTCAACTTGACAAATTTAAATTTAAAAAAAAAATCATAATGAAAAAATTCTGTTTTTTCGAACCCCTGCCAAAGATTGAATTTTCAACTTGACAAATTAAATTTTTTTTTAAAATCATTTTGAAAATTTTTTCTGTTTTTTTGAACCCTCGCCAAAAATTAAATTTCCAACTTGACAAATTAATTTTTTTTAAAAATTGTTTTGAAAAAAATCTGTTTTTTATACCCTTGACAAAAATTCAATTTTAAACTTGACAACATTTTTTGTTTGTGATCAAGTTTGAAATTTTTTTTAAAAATCATTTAGAAAAAATTCTGTTTTTTAACACCTTGCCAAAAATTCAATATTTTCAACTTGACAAAATTTTTTGTTTGTGATGAATTTTGAAATTAAAAAAAAAAATCATTTTGAAAGAATGTTGTTTTTTTGAACCCTTGCCAAAAATTTAATTTTCAACTTAACAAATTTTGTTTGCTCGTGATAAATTTTGAAAAAAAAATTTAAATCAAAGTCAACACATTTCAGAAGATTGCATTAGTTTCAAAAGTAAAGTGAAAAAAAATTAAAACTGAAGTGGACTAATTTCAGGAGATACCTACATTAAATTTGAAAATTTCGTAGTTTTTAAACTCATGTCAAAAATCGAATTTTCAACTTGAAAAACTTTTTTCTCTAGAAAACATTGGAAAAAAATTAAAACCAAAGTAGTAAAGTGTTTGAAGATGCATCGATTTGAAAAATTCCGTGTTTTTCGAACCTCTGTCCTGTCACAAAATGAATTATCAACCTAAAAAAATTTTTCGTTCTAGAAAACTTTTAAAAAAAATTTAAATCCCAAATTGACCCATTTTAGAGGATTCATTAGTTTCAAATTTCAAGAACTTTTTGAAAGAATTTTAAAATTTTTCCAGTGAGATTCACAAAACTTTTTTTTACCAGACTCTTTCTTGGAATCATGGACTATCTATTGTTCTTTTGAAAAAAAAATTGTTTTAGCTATTTTATGTATTGTTAAAATTATTTTTGAATTTCGTGCTCAATTTCTCATCAAATTTCAACTTATGATTGCCTTCCGGCATAGTTCGCTTGATAAGAAGAACTGATGGGAAAAATTAGCAAGTAACTTCAAGTCTGGTGTTGTCCTGCATCAAACAAGTTTTTTGGAATTTTTGCATCTACGAGTTTAATTAGAATCATTATCGATTAGAAGTTTCATTACCTACTCTACTCTGGGATGGCGTTCGTGAGAAAAATCGCAATACACGAGTTATTCGATTTCAACATTTTTAGTAGGCTAGGCATCCATAGTTTATGTAGTAGTAGCACAAATTAAGAATGATTTCAAAAAAAAGCTACCACTTCGTCTGATTTAATTACATTGAAGAAATCTACGATAGAATGTACTACTTCAAATAAAACTATTGTGTTTCATTACGAGTTACTTAATAACAAAACTGAAAGAAATTAAAATAATCGAACAGGTAAATATTATTATATTCAACAAAAATATATAATATACAACTTATTCCCAAGTTAAAAGCGAGGACCGGTGGAGATAAACGGATACCGACTTACGTTTCAGCTGTCGCATTTCTTAGTCAGTTTTGGGTTTAAGCCCTTTGTACTAAAGAACACTCTTCCCTTTCACTGTAAACAAAAATATACCAGATTAGTAAAATGTTTCAAAGGCAGCTATGTATTTACGTAGGTATCTATTACTTCTATGCCTGCTTGAGTATACTTACCCAGACTGATCAGATATCGCTGAGCGTTGACCGCCACTCTAAACATCATCTGGCAAATCTCTTTATCGCCGAAAAATTTATCGGGATGGTACTTCAAAACCGCTCGCCTGCAAAAAATTGACAAAAATTTACTCAACAACATAATACATATACACTTTCGAAACTGGTTACTGTTTCGTAGAAAACCATAAAAGAACTAAAATAAGTAGAAATTATTTTTTAAGAGTTTAGCATGCTCACCGGTAGCCTTCTTCGATCTCTTCTACGGTTGCTTCTTTTTTTACATTCAACATCTCTCTAAATTTTTCTTCTTTCTGGCTGGGATTTTTCGCAATTGTAACAATTGTTTTGAATATTACATTAAGATCATTTTGTTTCTGTAGGAATTCTCCAACTTCAGCCGAGTTATCAAAATGCAGCCACTGGATTACATCGTCGCATTTTTTTATAATCATGTCTTTATCATTTTGGATTAATATATCATTTAATTTCAAGGCTTGAATGTTGCTTTTTAGGTTGATACAGAAAGATTCCAACGAGTTTTTAGCGGCCGACGAGGCTTTTTGTTTTTTCAGCTTGTCTTTGAATTTTTCAGCATCGTTGATCATGCGGTTTATTTCCTCTTGGCTGAGGCGGTTTTTGTTGTACGTAAGAGTGATGCCGTTTTGGTTACCTGTTGTTTTGTCGACGGCGGTTACGTTCAAGAGACCATTAGCGTCTATATCGAAAGTAGCATCGCAATTAGAAACACCCTTAGGTGCCGGAGGAATACCGCTGAGGACGAATGAACCGAGCAGATTGTTGAGCGGAGCATAAACATGTTCTCCTTCGTAAATGTTGAACTTCATAGAATTCTGATAATCAAAGAGAGTGACGAAAACACTGGACTGCTTGGTCGGAATGATGGTGTTGCGCTTGACAACCACTGACATTTGGTGCATTAGGCCTGTGGAAACACCCAAAGATAACGGGGTCACATCAACTAAGACCACATTTTGCACTTCTTTGGACGTATCACCGTTCAATATGGCGGCTTGTATGGCAGCTCCATATGCCACAGCTTCGTCAGGATTGATCGATTTGTACAGTTCTTTACCGTTGAAGAAATCTTGTATGAGTTTTTGAACCTTGGGAATACGAGTCGAGCCGCCGACTAAAACGATCTCTTGAATTTGAGATTTGTCCAATCCGGCATCTTGCATCGCTTTTTCAACCGGTTCTAAGGTTTTTTTGAATAAGTCCACGTTCAATTCTTCAAAACGAGCGCGAGTAATCAAAGCATAAAAGTCGATTCCATCATGGAGCGAATCGAGGTCCACACTTGCCATTGTAGACGATGATAGAATTCTCTTGGCTTTTTCGCAGGCAGTTCTTAAACGACGCAGAGCTTTTTTGTTTTGACTAATATCTTGCTTGTGTTTGCGTTTGAATTCTTCTACAAAGTGGTCTACCATCCTGTCGTCGAAATCTTCGCCTCCCAAGTGAGTATCGCCGGCCGTCGATATCACTTCGAGAAAATCGCCTTTTATCTTCAAAATCGACACGTCGAACGTTCCACCGCCGAGATCGAAAATCATCACTTTACGTTGGCCGTCATCCTGTAGCAAAATAAACGAATTACTTTGTAGATTGTTCATTCCACAATGCAATGATTTTTTCAATATGCACGTTAGTCCAGGAAAATTACGAATTTTATTCTGACAAATTGATATATGAATTTTTTTTTTGGAAATGGGTAGTACTCGATGCCTTCTTCAATATTGTGTTATGACGCGATGTCGTAGGACGCTTGCTTCGCGAGCTAGGGGGTGGAATTCATCGCCTCGCGGCGTTTTTCACGATTATTTCCAAAAATATGCCCTTTTTTGAAAAAAATGATAATAACATAAAATATTCTACATACGATTTCCTACGAAAAACGTTCTTATAATTTTTTTGTAAAACGTACCCTAACGCCCCTATGGGGGTGATTAAATTTTCAAGCGTTGTATAAATTCCAAGTTTTACAGACAGACAGACCTTGATCGAAATGAGATCAAATGTGACCCAAAATATTACTTCTGATGTACAACGATCCCAAAAAAAATTTCAACCCCCACCCACCCCCACTCCTGAATTATGAGGCATCAAATACCGAAAATTAGATATTTAATAACAGTGGAGGAGGTGATGCAAAATTTTTGAAAATTTCAAAAATTATGGGTACCATGCGGGTGTCTTGGTGAGAATTTTTTCAAAAAAATTATCATCATTTTTCAAGGTTTTTCGGATATTGAAACTTAGATGTATCGTAAGTATTTATTGAATATAACATATAAAAGCTCACTTTCAATGTTCGAAAAACCTTGATAAATGATGATAATTTTTTTTGAAAAAATTCTCACCAAGACACCCGCATGGTACCCATAATTTTTGAAATTTTCAAAAATTTTGCATCACCTCCTCCACTGTTATTAAATATCTAATTTTCGGTATTTGATGCCTCATAATTCAGGAGTGGGGGGGGGGGGTTGAAAATTTTTTTGTGATCGTTGTACATCAGAAGTAACATTTTGGGTCACATTTGATCTCATTTCGATCAAGGTCTGTCTGTCTGTCTGTCTATAAAACTTGGAATTTAGACAACGCTTGAAAATTTAATTACCCACATAGGGGCGTTAGGGTACGTTTTACAAAAAAATTATAAGAACGTTTTTCGTAGGAAATCGTATGTAGAATATTTTATGTTATTATCATTTTTTCAAAAAAGGGCATATTTTTGGAAATAATCGTGAAAAACGCCGCGAGGCGATGAATTCCACCCCCTAGCTCGCGAAGCAAGCGTCCTACGACATCGCGTCATAACACAATATTGAAGAGGGCATCGAGTACTACCCATTTCCAAAAAAAAATTTCATATATCAATTTGTCAGAATAAACGTCGATTTTTACACTAATTTTCCTGGACTACGTACCTTTTTTTCTAAACCGTAGGCAATAGCAGCAGCTGTAGGTTCGTTTATAATTCGTAAAACGTCAAGCTTGGCGATTGCAGCAGCGTCTTTAGTCGCTTGTCTTTGGGCATCGTTGAAATAAGCTGGTACGGTGATTACAGCTTTCTTTACAGTTTTACCTAAATAAGCTTCGGCAGTCTCTTTCATCTTAGTCAACATAAACGAAGAAATCTACGAACAAAACATTTAGGCGTCAAATTTCAGTAAAATGAACGACAGAACGAGTAGATGTAAGATACACGAGCAAATTCAACGCTTACTGCTTCGGGAAAGAATATTTTCGTTTCGCCATTTAGCACTATTTTTATTTTAGGTTTGTTGTCTTCATTGATCACTTCGAATGGCCAATTTTTGATATCGTTTTGAACACTAGCATCGTCAAATTTACGACCCATTAATCTTTTGACACCTGTAAGTAATACGTAAATTGATACAATATCATACGTAAGTGGATATTTTTAGAAAATATGACCCGATAACAAATTAGGATACATTGGGAACTTATAGAAAAACTCTCATCTTACCATAAATGGTGTTATTAAGATTTCTCGTCGCCTGTGCCTTGGCAGGATCTCCAACAAATATTTCTTCGTCTGTAAAGGCCACATAACTCGGCGTAGTTTTGTTACCTTGATCGTTAGAAATGATTTCTACTTTTCCATATCGAAAAACACCAACGCAAGAGTACGTTGTACCTAAATCGATACCGATGGCTGGATCTTCCGGATTGTTACTGCGGATCGAACAGATTTTCAGAATTATCAACAATTTTCAGAACCAATTCATTCACTGGATATGTTTATCATCCACATACAACTCACCTTATTAGACGGTTGGTAGTTGATGAGCTCGCAGACGGAACCGCAGGAATGAGATCTTCGAGTCGTGGTCTGTAATTGAGAGGAAGAAGCAGAAATAAGATTTGAGTATTCGAATAAATGGTAATTCGATTTCGAAATTTAACAATATACTCACTTCTTATCACAAGTTTCGTCGTAGTCGAAGGTGCTCGTGCTTTGTTGTCGTTTATTCATGTTTTATCTTCTGTCCCAGCATCAAAGGTGACAATTAAGAATCCTTTCCAGAGTCTGATCTAAATCAAGTTTTCAACTTTTTCCATACTCTCGATAATATTATCAACTTATCACTTCACATAAATGATCCACAATGATCAGAAGACGCCGTGACAGCTTCCGCAGCAGCACGATCTACCTCTCTCTACGTCACTTGATACACCTTGGCTACCCTGCACAGTCCAACCGTTTCTCAAGGTCAACATTGTTCTCACCCCATATGCAGCAAACCTACCATATGATTTTACAATGTATCTATTCTATACCTCGTAGAATACGATCTACCTAAATTATAAAAATGAGTCATCTTGATGATAATCTATACTCGAGTCTTGCTTTTTCAGCTTCTGTATAACTTTAATTTTTCAAAGAAGTTTGTTCAATTTTCAATACTAGGTAATACCTAGTTGATAGAATAAGATCACTAATTACATGGACAACAGGGTGGTTAATAATTACATTTTTTTTTTTTTGAAATGTCAAGGGATGCCCTCTAAAAATGATTCTTTTGGTGCAAAATTCCAAAATAAACTCCCTAAACATATTTTTTTTCACAAAAAATATTTTGAGTGTTGGCATTGGACATGGCAGAAGTGCCAGGAACCGATTGAAATGAAAATTTGTTTAAATTGTTGTACTACTCGAGTAAGTTACAAAACCAAAATTATAGACGCCCGTTTCCATTAGAAAATTTTTTAAGAAAATTTTTGAAACTTAAAATTTTGAGGAAATCAAAAAATTTCAAAAAATCATTTAAAAAATTTTCTTTGTACACCACCGGATAACACATGAAAAAATAAACAAATTTTAATATTACATGTTTTTGCCTATCTCTGAAATTGAAGGGGCTAGGGGGAGGATTTTATTTTAAATCACTCAAAAAAATTCAAAAAAATATTAATAAAAATATTTTCCTTGATTTTATAATAAAGTGTATCCTTTCTGTTGGCACGAGTTGTGTTCGAAAAATTGCATACCACCCTTTCGTAGGCGCTGTGCGTAACATACGGAAAAGATACACATTGACATTATCATAAATTCAAGGAAATAATTTTTAATAATTTTTTTTTGAATGAATTAAAATAAAAATTTTCTCCCTAGCCCCTTCAATTTCAGAGATAGGCAAAAATATGTGATAATAAAATTTGTTTGTTCTTTTATGTTCTATCCGGTGGCGTGCAAAGAAAATTTTTTAAATGATTTTTTGAATTTTTGATTTTTTGAAATTTTTTGATTTCCTCAAAATTATAAGTTTCAAAAATTCATAAAAAATTTTCTAATGGAAACGGGCACCTATAATTTTGGTTTTGTAACTTACTCAAGTATCGAGTAGTACAACAATTTAAACATGTTTTCATTTCAATCGGTTCCTGGCACTTCTGAGTTCTGACATGTCCCATGTGAGCCCCTTTCAATGAGAAAACGAAAAAAAAATCCAAAAATTTGAATTTATTTTTTTTTCAAAACTTTTAACGAAACAGTTACTAAATAGGTACTTTTACCTACTAGCAAGACCATTTTCGGTGATTTTTCATCTGCACCCCTGTTTTTAAATGCACATAAAACCCTTTTTTTAAACGTTTTTTGACAAAAAAATTAAAGATGAGCAAGAATGAAAAAAAAAATTGGACCAATGTGGTCTCAAAATATCTACCTATACATATCTCCATTCAAAAACACCGTTCATTTATGGCAAAAATAATTTTTTTGAAGAAAAATGTTTAGGGAGTTGATTTTATACCAAAAGAATTATTTTCAGGGGGCCAACCCTTGATATTTTGAAAATGAAATAATCAACCCCTTAAGGGACAAGTTATGAAATTTTGGAAAATAAAAAGAGGCGTTTTTGAGGATTAAGGGGTCAAACGTGAATCTTCGTTAAAAATTTCCATTTTTGGCTATTTTCAACCGAATTTTATTTTTCAAATTTATGAGAACAGTGCATAGGGGTAATTATTGGAGGTTGAAAAAAAGAGCAATTTTTAGAAGATAAATGAATTCTAAAAAAATTCAAAATTTCAAGGTTTCTAAACGGTCATTTTGGTAACCCCTTTCAGATCTGTACTTCTAAAAAAAAATATCATAACATCGTACTCTTTTTCAAAATATTTCAAATCGTGGTGCGCCATCATCAAAAATTCTAGAACTGATTTCCCCCAACACTTTTCGCTCTTAAAACGGTCGTCTTTGGTCAATTTTTTTTATTGCAATATAATATCATTAAATACACTTAAACACATCGTAAACTTTAATTTGGACCAAGTTCATTCATTTTTTTCCATTTTTGATTTTTCTAATTTATTTTCTTTTGAAATATTAGAATGATACCATTTTGGGAACCCACGACCTCTTTTCAGACTATCTAGAGGTCTAAAATTCTTCTTTGAACATACTTTACCCTTATATATGCGTATTATGTTCGTCACAATCACAATACATATGTCAAAATTTCAGTAAAATTGAAAAATTTTAATTTTTCTGTCCATTTTCAATTTTTTTTTTTTGTAAAATTTGTACCTATAGGGTACCTACACAAAATTGGTTGAGAAAAAAAATGAAAATTTTAGATTTTGCTGAAATCGCTATAAATGACAAATGTCGAGTTGAGATATACACAGACATGAATTTTAGACCCCCAAGTCATGTGGAAGGTCCAAAAAGAGGTTGCTGGTTCCCAAAATGGCGTAATTCGAATATTTTAAAAGAAAATTAGATGTATTTGATAACGAATTTGTAATGAAAAAAATGTCGACCAAAAAATAATTGTTTTAAGGGCGGAAAATTTTTGTTGACATTTTTTAAGATGACGTACCACGATTTGAAATTCTAAAAAAATATGGGGGCCAGGAGTATATTTTTTTTTTAGAATTGCACCTTTGAAAGGTGTTACCAAAATGACCGATAGAAACCCTTTAATGCACTAGAGTCTAGTTTGATAGTAGTTTTGTTTATGTACATTAGGGTGGCCCTTATTTTTCGAATTTTGGAAATGTTGTCGGGACGGGAGGTCAATTGGTGACATATTGGTAGAAAATAATTCCCTATTTTTTATTTTTCCTCTAACTGAATTTTAAGCCGTTTCTCAGGGGCCCCCAAATTTGAAAAAATTAAAAAAATAGAAAAATAGAACATTTTGAAAATTTTTGAAAATTTTTAGCAAAATGGTCATAGGGATGGTATTTCTATAAGACAAGGCCATTTTCGATGATTTCTTATCTTTACCCCCCTTTTCAAGGGACATAAAAAAACGTCATTTTTTACGTTTTTTAAAAAATTTGAAAAAAATGGCTACAAATTTAAAAAAAAAAAAAATTTTAATAAAATGGTTTCAACATACATGTTATTACCCAAAAAGGTCATTTACGGTGATTTTTCACCACTGCCGTATCAGTGAGAATTTTTCAAAAACTATCAAAAATTGAAAAAAATGAGGTTCCCAAAAATGAAGGTAAGGATGAAAAATCGCCGTAAATGACCTTTTTGGGTGATAACATGTATGCTAAAAACATTTTATTCAAAAAAAAATGTTTCTTTAATTTTTAGTCATTTTTTCAAATTTTTTAAAAAACGTAAAAAATGACGTTTTTTTTATGTCCCATGAAAAGGGGGTAAAGATAAGAAATCATCGAAAATGGTCTTGTCTTATAGAAATACCATCCCTATGACCATTTTGCTAAAAATTTTCAAAAATTTTCAAAATGTTCTATTTTTTTTTTTTTTTTTTTTTCAAATTTGGGGGCCCCTGAGAAACGGCTTAAAATTCAGTTAGAGGAAAAATAAAAAATAGGGAATTATTTTCTACCAATATGTCACCAATTGACCCCTCGTCCCGACAACATTTCCAAAATTCGAAAAATAAGGGCCACCCTAATGTACATACATGGAGCCTCAAATAAAATTTTTCCGACTCAAGTTTTTTTAATGATTCGTGATAATAATAACGAGGTTAAAATAGATTTTATGATTGATTCGTAATCTAGGATGTATTTTTTAAAAAATTAGCTCGGGTTACATTTTTTTAAGGTCCCTTTTTCCCAGGATCCCCCCTCCCAAGAAGTTTTTACATCTTTGTACCTAAAGCTCCAATTAAAATAATTTTCAAACAAAAGTTGTAGATTGAAGTCCTTGGAATGATTTTGGTTATAACAAAAATTTCGATTGGACCCCCCCCCCCTTCCCTCCAATTTTGCATAAAGCGTGTGAAAATCGCCGGATCATTTTCATTATGTGAAATTGGAAGGGAGGGAGGGGTCCAATCAAAATTTTTGTCATAACAAAAATTATTCCAAGGACCTCAATCTACAACTTTTGTTTGAAAATTTTTTCAATTGTAACTTTAGGTACAGAGATAGAAAAAAAATTGGTAGTGCGGTGGACCCTCAATAGAGGGAAAACGAAATACTCGTTTTCTATTTCATCTGATTGTTAATGTTTGGTGGAACTATAATCGAATCGACTATTTTACAGAATCCATTTTTCACCCTTGGCTATACTCTGAGGCTGAGCTCAAGTTAAATAGAGGTAGTCTGCAAGCTGCACAAATTGGATTCAGAAGTAATTTTCGTACGTACTATGCAAAATTGGAGGAGAAGGAGGGGTCTAATCGAAATTTTTGTAATGACAAAAATTATTCCAAGGACCTCAATCTACAACTTCTGTTTGAAAATTTTTTCAATTAGAGCTTTAGGTACAAAGATATGAAAACTTTTTGGAAAGGGGAATGGGCCCTGGGAAAAGGGAGGCCTAAAAAAGATGGCACCTCAGCTCATAATTACTTCCTAGATTACGATCAATCATAAAATCGCTTTTAACCTCTCGGTCGCACGGAAGTGCTGCTTTTAGAGATTATAGTAGATTTTTTACAAAATCAGCATCTTTTTTATTCACGTCTCCGAAAAAGTGTAGCTAAGTCATCTCTTTTGATTTCATCAAACTGACAAAATCTATACGATGAAAATTCGCAGAAAAAATTCTACCTATCTCACACGATTCCCAATTCCCATTTCTCGCAACGACACAAATACCAACCAAATAAATTCGTCACGAAACACTGCAGTATTCAGGTGACCTGCATATTTGGCAAACGCAATAAAATAAAAAATCGAAAGTAAGAATATCACAAACATTTATTCGTTTTTGAAAAAAAAAAGAAAAGAAAAATCTACAAGAAATATGGGTATGCATTCAGCACAACGTAATACTTTATACAAAAACAATACAAATTAAAAATTATATTTATACATTCGAATCGAATCGTTTGATTTGTTTTTCACTGGCACAACAACAATACAATACACAATACAATTGGAAAAAAAATAAGAAAAAATAAAAGCGAAATGATAAACAATCATGTACTGTACAATTATACACAAATTCATCAATTCTTTACGAATTGGTGACTAGGATTAAAAAATAATATCAACAAGTTAAAAAAACACAAAAAAACTACGATAAAGGCCCATAGGTAAGTTACTCGAGTATACACAGGGTATAATTATACGACAGAAAATATGTAGGATCCAGTAGTGAAAAACACCACCCACACAGAGAAGCAAAATCTCAGGCTTTTATTTAAATTTCACCTTCCCCCCCAAAAAAAAAAAAAAAAATGCAATCGAAGGAAAAAAATAATCACAGCATTTTTCACTACTTTCGCACGTAGCCAATGTAACTCGACTAATACCTAAGTAACATCTACATAAAGAGATAATAATTTAAAATAACGATACAGAGATTCGCAAAATACGAGTACACGTTATATCGTTATAATATTTTGATTAACGTTTTTACGCCTTTTACAAAACTTACAAATAATAAGGAATGTTAATTTATTCGAGCTGCTGCTTGTTTTTACGAGTAATGTTGGTCGTTTATCTTTTTCAAGTACCGATAAAATAAATTATCTAATAGAAAGAACTCGCTAATATGTATCAGATTTAATTTCAATCGTACCCGGCGATGATTAAATTTAAAATTGAAAATGTGCAATCGTTATTCGATACCTTTTACGAGTCTCGAACTCGAAGTAAAATGTGGTACGTTGAAAGTTGACAATTAATTTTTGTCTCTTGTAGATAATTCAATTGTAGAAACGATCAATTTAATAGGGTATTAAAAATGTCCTCCCGTCGTTTTCCCATTTTTCTACACCGAACCAATTTTTTTTTTCAAACGTTAGAAATTATATGGGTGATGTTATTTCCACCCGCCTGGGTGAGTAGTTCATAGAAATGAATCAACTGAATCTCTGGACTTAGAATATTTCTTTCAAGTTTCGATTGACATTTATTTTATTCAAAATTGGAGGGGAAGGAAGGGTTAAATCAAAATTTTTGTGATATCCAAAATTATTCTCAAGTCTTCAAGCTATAACTTTTGTTTGAAGTTTTTTTTAAATTGGACCCCCTCCCCACTGATTTTGCACAACACTTCGAAGATATTAATTAAAAATCCCAGATAAATAAGCGAGGAAGGTACCGATTAAAAAAAATTTCAAATAAAAGTTGTAGAGCAAGATCTTAAAAATAATTTCGGTCATTATAAAAATTTCGATTGGATCTCTCCCTTTCCGCAAATTTCACATAATATCAGGTAGATACTTTTTCAAAATTTGTCGAAGGGGTCCAATTGAAAATTTTTTCAAACAAAAGTTGTAGATTGAGGTCCAAAAAATTTTTTTTTTATTATAAAATTTTCGATTAGACCCTCCCCTCCTCTCCAATTTTGCATAATGGCTTGGACACTTATATTATTAAAAAATTGCGAAGGTAGAGATCCAATTGAAAAAATTTTCAAACGAAACTTGTAGCTTGAAGTCTTGGAAATAATTTTAGTCATTACAAAAATTTCGATTGGAGCCATCCCTCCCCTTCAATTTCGAATAAATTACATGTTAATTGAAAGAAATTTTCCAAGTTCAGAATCTGAACTGATGGAAGTAGGTGGTGTGAGTAATTTCGTTCATGTTCACTACAAATCCGAGCAACTACTCACCCAGGCGGGTGGAAATAACAACACCCGAATTATATAGGTCCAATAAGTAGGTATTTTATCAATTTTTCCTACCAAATATTCATCTACGAGTAATGGGAAAAATGCTTATTCGTAATAAATAATGGTCCAATAATGAATAATATTTTTCACTACACGAAATAACTATTATTCTAATTATTTTAACAAAACAAAACAAATTAAAATTACGTTTAAAATCTTCTCGTAAAAATAACGAAACGATTTACAATAATGAATGAAATGAAAACAAAACGAGTAAACAAACATGGCAAAAATAAATGAGTATGTCATGACTCGTTAAATATCATTTTTTTGCTAACAAGACAATTTTTTATCTAATTTAAAAGCTAAAACAAGAGGAAAACGTTTAAAAATTATGAAAAAAATAAATAAAAATGAAAAATTAAACCCATTAAAATTTTCAAACCGAGAAGAGAATTTTTTCGTCTTGGTAATTTACTCACGTGAATTGGTATACAAATGGACGATTATACAATGATAAAATAATTTATTTTTTACGGCGAGGTAATTTTATAATAATCAAAGCAGACAAAGAAGTAGGGTAGGGACATACGAGAGTACAAAAATACATACGTAAGCAATTGACAAAAGTAAACATAAAGCACAGAGAAGAACAAAATTTGCAAATTATATCGCGTAAGTAGTAATTACAAAGAAATGGCATTACTGCAGTTACACCTTTTATTTAATACCTCGACCGGATTCAATGACCGTGAACATGCTAGTGGCCGGCTAAATTGTTTAGAAACAATGTTCAAACAACACGCCGGAGACATTTTGTTCTTTTATCAACGTTATTACTAAATGAACCATTAGGTTGGTTAATGGCCTCAGCATCGTTCATCGGGAACAGAAACGGAAAGTTTGCAACCAGCGTACGATATCGAAGCAGAAACGAGGAGATTACTAACGATGTAGGAGGTAGATGGTCAATTTACTCGGAGGAGTCGGATCGAATGGGCAAGGTGTCGAAGGAATCTCAGTGAATGAGGAAGATTGAACCAATCTGATCAAAAAATGGGCATTTTTGATTTTTTTTTAGTGGATACGAAACGAACACCAGTCTTGAAGCATACTCAAAAAATTTTCTACTCAAAATTGAGAATTTTTCATTTACAAAACTTTCCATTTTTTTTAAAATCAACAAAATTTTTCAAACTTTTTATTTATTTTTTTTCTAGTTTTTCCAATTAAGCAAATTGTGAAATATTTCAACTATGCAAAATTTTCCCGTTTTTAAAGCATAACAATTTTTGAACATTTTCTACGTTCTCATATTTTTTCAAGTTCAAAAAATCCAATTTTTCAAATAATGATTCAGTTTTCCTATTTTTTTTTTTTTTTTTTTTTTTGAATTTGATAGGTCAAAAATTTATTAAAAACTCAAATTTTCTTTTTTTTCAAAATTTCCAGATTTTTGTGGGAATTTATTTTAAAAATAATTTGTTTTGGAAAATTTTTTCCAAATTTTCCACTTTTTTGAATTTAAAAACTTTTCAAATTTTTGTAATTAAAAAAATAATTCAATTTTTCAGAACTGGTAGTTTTTTTCAATTTACAATATTTATCCACATTTTGCTGAAATTAAAATTTTTTCCAATTGGCCAGTTTGAAAATTTCTTGAAATCTCAAATTTTCCAATAGGTGAAGTACCTACGCACCTAGGCATTTCAAAATTTGCATGTTTTTTAAAGTTTTTATTTTTTTCTTCATTTTTTTAAAAATTTGTAAATTAAAAAAAATCAGTCGAGCACCAGACTCAAAATTTTCAAATTTTTGAAAATTTGATTTAAAATTTTTCAAAATATAGTTGACCAAAAAATACCAAAAACTCAAATTTTCCTGTTTTTTAAAGTTTAGGTAGGTATCCCGAAAATTGGTTCAATTTTGTTGTTTTTTCCAATTTTAGGAAATATTTAAAAAGTTTAGTTTTGAAAATTTTTCTGTTTTTAAAGTTGAATTTTTACAAAAATTTACAATACCTATTCTCAATTCTTCCAATGATAAGAAAATTCATCAGAAATTGTTATTGTTTTTCTTAATTTGCAAAGTTAAGTAGGTTCCTATCCAGTTTTGATAAAATTAAATATTTTTTCCATTTTTCAAATTTTGCCTCATTTGCAAGTTTTTCAACTTGATTTAAAAAAAGTCAGTTTTTCGAGAAAAAAAAATTATTGTTTTATTTTGTTTATTTTAAAAGTTTTCTATTTTTTAATTTTTTTTTTAATTGTAACATTTTAAAAATTTTCCACAAGAGTTATTTTTTCCTCAAAATTTGTTACTTTTAAAAAATGTCAACAATTTGAAAATTAAAATTAATTTTTTTTTTCAATATTCGAAATTTTCCAATGTTTTGAATTTTTTTACTAATTTGAAAATTTACCACATTTCGCAATTATTTAATTTTATTAAAAATTTTCAGTTTATTAAAATGATTTTTTAAAAAATACTTTTTGAACATGACCGAATTTTTTAAAATTTGAAAAATACTCAAAATTTGCTACATTCTCAACCCTGTTTTGTTTAGAAAAAAAATCAATTACGAAGAAATTATAGTTTTACCAACTACGCAAATTTTAAAAACTGTAGGTTTTTCATACCTATTTTTCTATTCTTCGAAGGTAGGAATTTTTAAAAGTTGATCACACAACCAAATTTTTCCAATTTCTTTTTATCAAAAATTGGTACCTAATTTTAAAATTTTTCAAAATTGGCAAAATTTCAATTTTTACCAGTTTTTGGGGTTTAAATGTCGTATAGGTATGTTCAAAAATTTGTCACATTTCACAGATTTTTCAATTTTAATTTTTTTTTTCAGTTTTTCAAAATTTTCCAGTTTTTTAACCCAATTATTTCATTTATTTTTTCCAATTTGCCAGTTCAAAAAGTTATCAAAATCTGACAATTTTTCAAAGTTTGAAGCTTCTTCAAAATTTTTCATGTTTTAAAATTTTTCTAGTTTCAAGGAATCCATTTTTTCAAAAATTGCCACTGTTTCAAGTTAGTCAGTAGAAAAATGCTAGTTTACTTTTTTCAATTTTGTTGATTTAAAAAAAAAATGATTGTTCAAAATTTCAGTTCTTTTCGAGTTTGAAATTTTTAAAGATTTGCAACATTCTCGAATTTTTCTATTTTTTTTTTCTATTTAGAAATTTTTCAATAATTCAATTCTTTGGGTTTTTTTTTAATTTGCCAGTTTTCTAACATCACTGCCTTGAAAAAAATTCACTTGATTATTTTTTATATTTGTACCAATTATTTTTTTGTAATTTGCGGGTTTTTAAAAAAAAATTATAATAAAAAAACTCAGTTTTTCAAAATTTGCAATTTTTCTAATTTTTCCAATTTTAATAAAATTTTGAAAACAAACTGGAAATTTTTTCTCTGAATTTTTTAAAAATTTTCTTTTTCAACATTTCTTTATGCTCAAATCTTTCAAAATTAGGAAATTACAAGTTTTTTTATAATTTGCTTCTTTTTAATTTTTTTTTCGATTCTTCATTCAAAATTTTTGAGTAAGTAGGTACATTATTAATTACAAAATTACAAATTTTTAAGAATTTGTCACATTCTGCATTTTTTTTTTAAATTGAAAAAATTTCCAATTTTCCCATATTATCTAATTTTTACAAAATTTTTAATTTTTCCAAATTTGCATTTTTTTAAAAATTTTGCCTAGGTACATATTAAAAAATTGTTTATCAAAATTTGAAAATTTTCAAAAAAATTATAATTTAAATAATTTTGATAAATTTTGTCAATTACTAATTTTTTGATAAGGAAAATTGAGAGAGAAGAGGTAGGTTCATTTTTTTAAATCCTCCGAATAACATCTCCTTGGACTGGTCACTTTTTGACACCTTCGTTCCGACACTGATTGGTAGAGCTCGCACACACCTTATCTTCATAATTTTTTCAATTTTGAAATTTTTACTAAAAAAAAAATCAAGATTACCGAAGGTGTAAATTCTGAGTCGTTCTCAAAATGAAAACTCCTCGAATAAAAAATTATTTTACTCCTTTTGGCCTATCCACCTCCCAACCCAGCTCGATAAAATTCAACGTATAGATACTTAGTATCGGTAAATTACATGTTATCAGTCTTACAACACCAAATCGACGCTTCAACTCGGAAACAGAAGCTCACACCTCGACGCATCTCGACTTGGAAGTCAAAATACAGCTTTTCATTAAATGATGATGAGGTAAATCTCTAATTTTATCGTCGTTAGCGTCTTGCCCCATAGGTTCGACGAATCCACTCTCATCGCTGCCTTCCTCCCACAGCGAATCGAGGTCGTAATTTTTGGAATACTCTATTTTCATATCTCTCGGAGACGACGTATCCGAGCCGCTGGAAATGCTCTGCAAACTGGGCGTCGATTCTTCGTCCAGAGATCCTGTGCCGTCCAAGCTGTCTCGATTCTCTTCGCTGAAGTCGAACTGCAGCGCCGAATCGGTTTCGCCGTTCGAGCACTCCGGTTTATCCAGATTTTCGAACAGTTTACGTCTATTTTTCACTAAATTCCTACGCGGAGATCTTTCCGAGGGTTTTTTATCGTCTTCGAAGAATTTTCTACGATTTTTGCACTCGATAAGGTCTTCGAATTTGGGTAAATCGTCCAAGTCGACGTTGATGGTTTGTATCGGGCAGGACTCCTCGCCGGCCCAGGAATTGCGATAGAAACGTTTGGTTTTGGCCTTCGGACAGAGGTTTTCGTTGATATCGCAAATGTTCGCTGGTTTTTTATCGTTTAGAGTGAGGTCTTTGTCGAAGACATCCACTAAATCGCAGTCTTTTCCGCATCCGCAAGGATTCTGCTCGACGACGTCGGCGCCTTCGCAAGCGACCACGCTTTTCTCGCATTGACTAGATTCATCGTCTTCTTTTCGACTACAATATTGCGCCTTTTTGGCGCAGTTATACAAGCCGCCCATACGATGGCCGCGGTTCGAATACGAAAGATTCCTATAGGTGCCGAATTTCGTCTTCATCGCTGCTACCTTCTTGCAATCCAGCATTTCGTCGTCTTCTTCCAGACTTTCTTCTATGGCCATTAGCTTGGGGGCGGATTTCGATCGTTCCAGAGGCGGCCTGTAGTTGTGAGAGCCGGTCGAAAGCAGGATTTTACGCCTGGGTAGAGAAGGATTATCGTAGACGGAGTTGGCCAAAGATAACCGGGCGTTTTGGCGACTGATTTTGTCTCGTTTGAATTCGATCAGAGCTTGCGTCAGACGCGTTTGTAATTGGCACGCGATCTGTCGAGCGATCGATTCTTTGGCGCAGAGGACAGCGTGACAGCGAAGTTCTTGCTTCAGTTTACGACCTTCGTGACGGTATACCCAGCAGAATATCTTGGAGAATTCGGACGGAGCGCAGCAGTAGGTTATGCGATGGCTCCAGTATTCGGTTAGACCGTGTTCTTTGGTGATAGCTTTTAAGCCTGATTGAGTAACTATGAGCTTCATTTGCACGTCCGGCTTGGAATTCGACTGGTAGTTCTTCCATAACGTATTGAGGGGTTTTTCGGTGCACGAGTCACCTGTGGACAGAAAAAAAACACAGGGTTAGTGGTGCCAAATCAGAGATTGAAATGTATCTAAAAAATGTAGTCATCTATTTAAAGACTCTAAAGTGATTGTAGAAAGGTCCTCTACTCAATGTAAATTTTCCATCTAACGATCATTGTGTCAATTCTTTTCGAAGATCTTTAATTGGATAAAAAATGTTCCTGGGAAATTCAATTTATCATCTTCCTGAAAAGATTTCAAGATTTAAAAAAATTGAAGATTGATTCTAGATTTTTTTCTCAACAAAAAAAAAAATTGTAATATTTTTTCTGAATTTCATTTTTGTGAGAGGACGTTTTCACGTCGACCAAAAAAACAACTTATTTTCTAAAAAATTATTTTTTTGTCAAAAAAATTTCTGTATGAAGATTTTTTCTGAGATTTTTGGAGAAGGATTTTTTACCAAAAAATTCATTTCCAAGAAGATTCTTCTCTGAAAAAACTTTTTATTTTTTTTTGTATCGAGTGGATTTTTTTTGTTGAGAAATTTGTTTTCCCATTACAATTTTTATTTAAAGAATTTCCTCTTCCCCCAAAAAAATTCTGTTTTTTTTAAATTATTTTTCAATCAAGATTTTTACTGAAGAAGTTCATTCATCGAGATATTTTTTCTTAAGGAAATTGTTTCAAGCTTTTTTAAAGGGAATTTTTTTCTCAGCAATAATTTTCTATCAAGTTTTTATTTTGCTGAGAAGATTTTGTCTAGTTTCTCAAAGAACTATTATTTTCTCAATGAGATTTTTTGAAAAAATTCGCGTGGACTTTTTTGTCACAAAAATTTTCCCTCAAGATTATCAGATTTTTTCGAACAAATTTTTTCACTTATAAATTTTTCAGAAAAAACTTTTTAATTTTTTTATTTTAAAGGATTTTTTGTTGAAAAAATCACTTTTTCTTGAATATTTATACCTATTGACAACTTTTTCCCAGGCTTGTCGAGAGCCAAACCGGGCCCGGGGCAAAAATTATTTTTGGCCCTCTTTTAAGGGCATTGTTGACCAAAAACTGTGTAATTTTTTGAAAAAATTCAATTCGGGCCCCCTAGGAAAACCTCCGGGTACGGGGGAAAATGCCCCCTCCCGTGTAGCAACGTCGATACTAATTTCGATATAAATGTCGACACATCGAAATCGGTCACTTTTCGATCGTACATGTCGACACGATTGTGGATGGTTTGTCGAACTTATTATCGACATGTTTGTCGATAATAAGCTCGACAAACCATCCACAATCGTGTCGACATGTACGATCGAAAAGTGACCGATTTCGATGTGTCGACATTTATATCGACACCCACATCGACATTTGCAATGGTGAGATTTTGAAAAATATGCTAAGTTCAAATATTCAATATATGTATATATTAAAATTACACCAAAAATAGTGTTCAAGCCAACATTTTGACATTTTTTGTCAAATATGCGGCATTGAGGCCACCTTTGTAGCTGGACACATGCGAGTGTCCAACTAACATAGAGATGATTCTTAGACCTTATGTACTAATTCACAACACACTTTATCTGCGAGTATCACAATCACCCTCAAGACGTCGACAGTCAAGTCGATGCATTATTCGACCCTCGACAATTAGATCGACATTAACTCGACTTAAAATTCCTCTGGTCAACACTGTCGACAGTTAAGTCGATGCATTATTCGACCCTCGACAATCACATCGACACTATCTCGACTTAAAATTCCTCTGGTCGACACTGTCGACAGTGAAGTCGATGCATTATTCGACCATCGACAATTATGTCGACAATAACTCGACAAGTCGTTGTATTATTCAAAACTTTGAAAAATAAGAAAATTTTGTGATTCTTTCAAAAATTATTTATTCCTGAGCTTAAAATGTTCTTATTAATTGTTTTTAGTTCTTTTTAGATATAAAATTTGTAAATTTAATTGGCAGAAATTGTCGACATAAATGTCGATGCGTTTATCGAGTATCGATTTTTACATCGACTTGTCTATGTAGAAAAACAACGTTTTCTAAATTATAGGAAAATACTGAGAAAAATTCAAAAATTTTGTTTTGATTGAACAGTTATGTTTAACATAGAACATTACTTTAAATCTCAAATATCATTTTTAATTCATCGTTAACCGAGAAAAAAATGTGTCTGAATTTTGTCGACATAAATGTCGATGTCGACAATTGCTACACGGGCTCTTGTCTACGGGCCTGCGGTTTTTCCTCAAGGAAATGTTTTCTAAAAATTTTTTCAAACATTTTAATAAGCTCAAGATTTTGAAAGATTTTTTTTTTTTCTGAGAGAACTTAACTTCTTCAAGCTTTTTAAAAGAGATTTCTATTAAGAAATACAGATTTTTCAATGACGATATTTTTCTGAAAATTTTTAAAAATTTTTTCTTCAAAGAGAATTTTTATGCCAAGATCATTTTTTCAGAGAATTTTCAAGACTTTTAGGATGAGAGGACATGGAAGAAAATTAATATTTATTCATAAAGATTTTTTTGAAAGAATTTTTTTTGCAAGAGATTTTTTTCTGAGATAATTTTAATGATTTTTATGTGAAAATAATTTTTCTCTTAAGATTAAGAAAGCGCCCAAAAAAAAAAAAAAAAAAAAAAAAAAGAAAGAAAAAGAATTTCTTTGCAAAACATTTTTTCAGCTTTTTTTTTTTTTTTTACAAAGAAAACGATTTTTTGATTGAGATTTTTTTTGAAGAAATTTATTCAGTAAGATGATTTTTTAAAGAGAATTTTTCCTTCTAGCTGAAACAGATTTATTTGGAAAATTTTTACCTGAAAATTTTTTTAGTCATGAAGATTTTATTTGCCAAAACAAAGAAATTCTACTGTAGGTAACATTTCTTAGATTTTTTTCATTTTTTTTTTTTTGCAAATAGCATAAATATATTTCTACTTTCGTGTTCAAGAGAGTTTCTTTTCAATTTATTTTCTTTAAAAAATTTTTTTGATTTTTTTTCTCAGAGGAATTTTTTGCCAAACAAATTATTATGCTAGGTAAGTATGTTTTTTTTTTTTTTTTTTTCAATGAAAAAAATATTTGCCAATTTATTTTTGAAAAAAAAAGTCTAGAGAACTTATTTTCCAAAAAATTCAATTTTTTGAATCTATGAAGATTTTTTTCAGAAAGAATTTTTTTAGATTTTTTGAAGAGAATTTTCTTGCCTAGAAAATTATTTTTGAGCAATTCCCCGTAAACATTTTTTGAGAAAATTTCCAAGAGGACTTTTACCCAAAAAATCTCTCATTTCGTAAACTTTTTTAAAATTTTTGTGGCGATAATTTTTTTTGAGAAAATTGAAAAATATTAATTTTTAAGGAATTTTTTTTTGTAATTACTTTTTTTGCCAAAATCATTTTTTCTGAAAGAATTTGTGTAAATTTTTTCAAGAAGATTTTTTGGTCCAGAAAATTATTTTTTGATTAAGACTTTTTTGGTGTAGATACATAATTTATTCACCATGATGATTTCTTCCGAGAGAATTTTTCAAGGGGTTTTCAAGATTTTTCAAGATTTTTTTTTCTTAAAAACAGAAATTTTTCATTTTTTTTTTGGTTGAAAAAATTTTTTGCGAAGATTTTTTAGCTGAGATTTTTTCTTATTACACTTCATCAAAATTCAAAACTGAATGATAAAACGAACCTTCAAAGATACAAAATTCTCACCCAAAAACTGCAAAACGCCTATTGCAAACAAAATCACAGCCACTCTGGTCGCACACGAGCCTGTGGTTTTTATTTTTTAAATACACAAGCCCCTGCCTACCTCATCCCATGCACAAGTTCGACTCACCATACTGGCAATTCTCTCTTTGTAAATATATTATTGAGTTATAAATATATTTTATGTCGATATTACCTGCGAAAGGTTAATTTATACACTTAAGCGAGTTATTCCACAGAGACTTTGGTTATAAATTGCCTATCAAATACGAGCCAGTTTGCGTACGTTACCCAAATTAATTATGGTTGTTTGAAAAAATTTATAGTTTATTATTTTTTTTACAACGTTCGAGAGTATTGTGAGGTCTCGGGGGAATGCAATTTAAATTTTTCTTCTTCGCGATCGTAAAAATTCAAAATGCGATATTTTCATCTCGCGAATGTGAAGTTCATACAATACGTACGTTTAAAGAAGTTCATCGAAGAGTAAAATTTTCAAAAAGTATTTTACCTTGGAAAAATGATTTTTCTCGCTTAAATTGCCTCTTCATCTTCATAATATTATGCATATGTACATATGTATATAAAATTTCAGATAAGAATTTTTATGTACTCGTATTTCGCGTAAAAAATAAGTAAAAAATAAAAACGTGCCGAGTTCTGGGAATTTTCATTTTAGAGATGCCCGGTATCAGATTAGATAATACGGATGCTGTGTAATCTTATGTACATAGATAGCGTTATTATAATTTTTTACCCGTAATAGTCGCAGCAGACAACAACTTACGGGTAATTAAAATGTTCATCGTAATTCGTTAACGAGAAATCGTTACTGAGCTAGACGTACAGAGGTACAGACATGTACGGAATGTATAGGTGATTTTTATACCACCTAAAAAATCTATATATTTTTATCGATAAACGACCCATTTTAATAGCTATTTACTTTTTTTTTCTTCGTCGTGATTCATTCGGTTTAGGAAAGTGATTCAATTTCGATGCAATTTAGAAGACGTAATTTTTTCACGATGATTTCATTTCGTGAAAGGAGATACTATTATAAGGTAAAAGAAATGTAAAAGTGAGAATCAGATTTGCTTTCATGTTCGAAACATGAAAACGACAATTGAAAATGTACATAATATTATAGATATTTTTGGAATACACCGTAGGAGTAGATTTTTCGTTTCAATTCATTTTTATTCAGGTGAACGAAAAAAACTCAATACAGAGATTAGATTATGTTTTGAAATAGATTTCCTATTCAATGGGTCTTAAAATTTCTATCTGCCAAAATTAGGCTCAAAAGATTCTTTTCACAGACTACTTTTTTTCTCGTAGTTATCGAAATTTTCAAAAAACATATTTTTGGAAATCATTTTCAAGAAATTTTCAATTTTTTTTTAAACACAAATTCAACCAAATTTTGTTTTAAAAAAAAATCAAAACCTTGAGAGAAACAGCTTCATTCAACAAAAATTTTTATTCTTCAAGATTTTTCATACCAAATTTTATTCAAAAACAAATTCATCAAAATTTTTAAAAAAATTATAAAGAAACACAATTTTTATTAATAGAAAAAGTGAATTATTTCTCTCAAAAATAAATTCATCAAAATTTCCACAGAAGAAATGTGTGTTTTGAGAAGATGTTGACTTTTTCAAAAAAGAAAAAAAGAAAAAGTTATTAAAAAAGCATTTTGTATAAAACATTTTCTATGATTTTTATATTTTTCAAAAACAAATTCTTCGAAACTTTGTGCAGAAAAAAAATATTATTCTTTACAAAAAAGATCACATTCTTCAAAACTTAAAATTTTTTTGCAAATAAACATAATCTAGGTATTTTACAAAATTTCGATGTATTTAAAGGCAAATTCTTACCAAAAACAATTTTTCTTAATTTTGTAAAAAATAAATAAATGTTTCAAATTCAAAAATAATGTTGTTGAAAAAATGAAAATCACATTTTCAAAAATTTTATAAACTTGTTGTCCCCTAAATAGGAAAAAAAAAACTAAGAATCAAAATCTTTTTTTTTTTTTAAATTTTATGAGAAAGTACATTTTACAAAATTTTGATTTCAGCCAAAAAAAAAATTAATAATTTTGCTAAAAAATAAAAATCTTTGAAATTCTGTATTTAATAATTTCGAAAATCAAATTCTTCTAAAGTAAAAAATCACTATCTACCTAAATTCTTTCCAAAAACAAAAAAAAATCATGATTTTTTTTCATCACAAAATCATTTTTAAAAACAAAAATTAGGAATGAAATTCTTTTAAAAAAATTTTAAATTGAAAAACCACAGTATTACCTATTTAATAACATTTTGATTTCTTCCAAAACTGAAACAAATTTTTTGTAATTTTTTTAATAACAAATTTAGCAAAAAAAAAGTTACCAAACACTTTTTAGAAAAAAAAGTTTAATCACATTCTACAAAATTTTTGAAAAAATGATAAAACATATATTTTTTCACAAAAATTATATGAATTTCTTTCAAGAAACCACTTGATTCAAGAACGAATTCTTCAAAATTTTGTAAAAATGAAACAACAAAATAATTTTCTTTAAAACAAATTTTTTGAAATTTTATAACTTTTTCAAAAATTCTTCAAAATTTGTAAAAAATTAATAAAAATACATTTTTTTATATAAAACCTTTCAAAAATCAATTCAACAAAATTTTAATTCAAACAAAATCTTTAAAATTGTGTTAAGTATAAAATAAATGTTTCAAAATTGATAGAAAAAACACATGAGATATTTTCACAATATTTTTTCTTTCAGGAAAAAATTAATGAAATTAAATTTTTTCAAAATTTTGTGAAAAAAACAGTCAAGTTGATAAAAATTTTATTTTCTTCAAAAACAAATTCTTACAATTTTTTTTAATTTTTTAATTTTGAGAAAGAAACATAAAAAATTTTCACAAAATTTTCAAAACCGAAACTGATTTAACAAAATTTACCATAAAAACAATTCGTCAAAATTTTTTAATGAAACAAATTTTTCAAAATTACGAGGAAAGTAGGTATAGGTACATATTTTCAGTATTTTTCAAAAAAAAAAACAGTTAAGTAAAATTTGATTTTTTTTAATTTTGTAAAAAACATAATTACTTATTTCAAGAATTGGAAAAAAAATTTCACAATTTTGTTGAGTTTTTAATTTTGTTGAAAACATATTTTATAATTTCCAAAAAAAAGAGATTTCTTTCAAAAACCAATTACCTAAACAAGCTTTTGATTCAAAAACAACATTCTTAAAATTTTGTAATGAAACAAATTTTTCAAAATTTTTTGAAATTCTACTTTTTTAATTTTTGTGGAACATGAAAAAAAATCATTTTTTCAGATGAGAAACTAAATTCTTTCAAATTTTTCAATTTTTTAATTTACAGAATATTCAATTCTCATAAAATATGTTTTATTCTTCCAAAAACAAAATTCAAAAAAATAAAATGGGTTATAGGAAATTTTCAAATTTAATTTCAACTTTGTAAAAATTTCCCCCTTTTTCGTGGAAAATCATTCATTGAAAAAAATTAATTTTTGAAAAATTTATGGAAAACCAACTCACAGATTGAAGATTTTCATAGACCTCTCTAAGAATCACTTATCTTCATGTTTATTATTGGTAGAGGAATAAAATTTCACTTCAATTTTTTACTTTAAAAAATACCTACTTGAAATGCTTCAACATTTTTTTAAGAAATGGATATTGAAGTACCTACCCCAAATTTCTTAAAAACTTATTTTTGAGAATTTTGTGGTTCAGAGATACCATTTTATTTAGAATGGAAGCAAGGAAGGAGTTAAAGACCACCCTTCTACTACCTATGTTTGATACTTCAGGCAGGCGTAAAAAGACTACGAATTCAGGTAACTCGATCAAACGAACGGGTAAGTACTAAGTAGTAAGTACATAATTGTACATACATCGAACACAGAATACAATTTCGAGTAAATATTTTTGTTTACTCAATTCGCTACTCGACAATAAACCGATTGAATCGTCTCAAAACGAAACTTTAACTACACTTGCACATCGAAACACAATGGAAAAATCAGCCTACGACGTCTGTATGGTATACGAAGCCGATAAATCCAACAATTAAGTAAACAAACTGATTGAAATTGTGTATTATGGCGTGTTCGGTGTATTCAGCACTGTGTGCTGTGTACATATCTACTTATTTAGGTAAACTTTTACAGATATGTACACACTACACAGTACAGATAGGGACGCTATTAAATCGAAAAATTGTTTATCGAGCCCGAAGCATTAGTCATATTTACAATTGCAAACACGTGCTGTGGTGGGCGTCGGCGTCGTCGTGAGAATGCGAAATGAAAATTCCACATGTTGCTGAGCCATTTGATAGCTTTCAATCACAAGAAGTATCAAGTATGGTCGTGGAAGCTCGATCGTCTCGTCTCCGGCGTATATTTTCCAACGTTTACCGACATGTTCATGGTCATCGATACCAAACATGCGAAATTTTTATCTCCTAATATGGATATCGATCGGGGGAGCATCTTAATGGTAAGCTAACGTAAGCTGTGCCTGTGGAACGAAGCTAATATTTTTCGCTTGTCACGACCAAACAAACGCCAATACACAATCGATTCTTGTACGATGATCGATGCGTGGCTGAAGACCGAACAGATCTTCGTCTCGGTCTTCGTACATACTCTCGTACTCGTAAACCTAACCGAGAGCTGTGCATTTCCATAGGTGAACGTTTGATCATCGACTATCTCAGCGGTTATTGACCATCCAAGCCATCGAGCCATCGAGCAGCAAAAAAAAACACGCATACTCCGCGTAGTTGGCTAAAAAGTGAAAATCTCGACTCTCCGAAGACTACAAGATGCTCTATGCAGATTCCCTTCCATCGTGTCCGCTTCGTCCTCTTTTCTCACCGACGACGTCTTCGACGTCCGCGTATTCTATTCTGCACTGCTGCAGTGTGTGCAGGCAGAGGCAGCGATTATGTAAATATTTGTAATACGTATACTACAGGTCAACCTTGAAAACATAAGTTGGTCGCACGTCGTCGAGTGTTTTTTTCTCTCTCTTTCCTTCGTTCTTCTTCCACATTAAATCGCGGATACCAGCGGCGATTGTACTGATAGCGCGTATCCGATTTGCCAATGTCGCGAAAAATACCTCTAACCTATCAATAGATAGGTACCTGCCTGCATGAAAAAACTTACACGTGGATGAGATACTTATTAAGGCTCGAATTTGCGCCCGAAAAAAAAATAAAGGTAGGCATGAACATTGTATCTGATTCGAAATAACGACCTTTTTTTTATTCCATTTTTAGATAGAGATTTTATTATTGTCGTAGGAATTTTAGTTCTCGTCCCAATTATTCTAACTTGACGAAGCTGGATTAAAAATCCATTGTAGTGAGTACACGTGCAGCGAGAACCTCTATAATTACACTATACCTACAATCCTTGAGACTCCGTCAGTATTATACAGGATGTCAAAAATGAAAAAATTCGAGAGAAAGCGATTCACCGTATAAATTTCACACATTAAAAAGTGGTTCAAACGATTAATTTTTTCGAGAAAAAATTCGTCATTTTTCCTTTTCTTCAAAAAAAAAAAAAAAAAAAAAAAAAAAATCAGAAAAAAATGTTTTACTTGTTTTTTTTTTTTGATAAAAAATATTTTTAATTTTTTAGAGGAAAAAATCTTCCAATTTCTTTTAAGTAAAAATGCGCATCTCTCAATTAATTTTTGAACAAAAACGGCCTCAATTTTATTTGTAGAAACATCTGATTTTCTTAGGAATAAAAGATACCTATAATATCTCATTTTTTCTTCAAGTAAAAATTGATAAAACAATCTCTTAATTTTTTTAAAAAATATTTCAGTTTTTTGAAGAAATGCAATTTTATTTCTGAATATTCTTGAAGTGAAAACAGATTCAATTTTTGGCATTAAGAGTAAAAAACAAATTTTTTTGAAATGAAATCTCATTAAAATGGTATTGATGACATTATTTTTTTTATTTTTATTTATTTATTTATTTTTTTTATTCAAAAGAAATCGTTATTGTTCATCTAAAATAAAAAAATTGGTAAAAAAATCTCTCAATTTTTTAGAAAAAAAAATTAAGTCATAGCACTTTGAAATAAGTATCGCATCGTTTACTTTTTTTTGAACATTTTTGGAATGAAAAAAAAATTTTTTTTTTGAAGTAAGGTTAAATTTTTACTTAATTTTCTAAATTGTCAATTTTACTTGATTGTGAATTTTTTTGAGACATTTTTCAAAGTTTCGATTTTCAATTTTTTCTGTTTCAATTCATTTTTCTATTTTAATTTTTTATTTCGATATTTTAATTTTTCTTCAATTTTTAATATTTGAATACTTTTGAATTTCTAACGTCTTCCAATTGTAAATGAATTTTAACATTTTTTCTGCATTTTTGATTTTTTTTAAGTTACTTTTTTTACGATTTTCCAATGTTTTAGTTTTAGTATTTTTTTTTTCTTTATTAATTTCTGTAAATTTTAATGAAGAAATTTTTTTATTTCTTCAATTACTTTCCTTGAAATTTTTTTTTAATATTATAAAAACAATCATTTTTATTTTTCAGATTCAATTTTAAACTTTTTCAAGTTGTCGTGTTCTTCAGTTTTTTATTCTTTTTTAGCTCAATAAAATTTTTCACATTTTTCAATTTCTTCAATTTTGAGTTACCTACCTTCAATTCTCACAATCAATTTTTTCCAATCTTCACGACAACTTCTTTACAATTGCTTTTTTTTACTTCTACCTCAAATTAAAAATTTTTAAAACTAAAATTATGATGTTATCGATACAATTTGAAATGATTTTTAATTTTTTCAACCTGTTAATTTTTTCACAATTTTTTTAGTTTGCAATTTATTTCTTAAAATTAACAATTTTTCTTCAATTTTTGTGATTTATAATTTAATTTTAAATTTTTTTTTCAAGCCTTAAGTTTTTTTTTGTTTTTTTTTTAAATATCCATTTTTTAAAATTTTTATTATTAGGTATTAATTATTTAAAAAATAATTTTTCATTGATTTTTCCAGATGATATCACTTTATTCAGTTTTTATTCGTGTTTCGTACAATTTTTTGAAATTTTCCAATTGCAATTTTTTCACAATTTTCAATTATTTTAAAATTCAATTTGGATTCAAGCTTCAATAATTTTTAATTTTTTCCATTTTTTAATATTCCTATTTTATTCATCAATTTTTGATCTTTTTATGTTGTCAGTTTCTTTCAAATTTTTATTTGTTAATTTTTTACGGTTTTTAAAATTTTTAATTTTGGATTAATTTAAAATGTCAATTTAAAAAAAATCTTTATCATTTTCTTCAATTTCGATTCAGTTTCAATGAACTCACCTACCTAATCATTTGATTTCATATTTTTTCAATTCATTTTTGAAATTTATTTGTAGTCGTTTTAAAATTTGTATTTTATTAACTGCCAATTTCTTCTAATTTTTCAAATATCAGTTATTATTCAAAATGTCAAACTTTAAACTGGAATCTAATCTTTGAAAAATTGGACAAAATTAATTTTTGACGAAAAAGTTAACCCCCTCCCCTCAAGAAAAAAAAGAAATCGAAAAGTCTACTTAATTTGCATTAAAATATCTCGTAGCTCGTATTTTTGGCTAAAAATAAGCCAAAAAAATATTATTTTGGAGCAACCATCAAAAGTTGTTATCTGATTTACCCATAATAGCTAAATAAAAATATACAAATCGTTTTAGCTGATTTTTTATTCTCAAAACGTGTCATTTTCTTAAAGCTTCGAGTAAACTGCATATTTTTTTAACCTTTTTAACCTCATTGTAGGTATGTTTTGGCATAATATTGTTTTAGTGGCAATTAGCTCGAAGCCACCGTGTTAAATTATGACAATAATCATTCTCAGCTAACACGACTTGACACGTTTTTTTTAAAACTTTTTAATTTTTCTAACTTACGAAGGTTACATCTAACACGAAATTTTCATTCAAAAAACCACCAAGCAACGCCAGGTGTTTCGAAAACTCAACTGACAACGAACGAATGTTTCGAGCAGGTAAAACTTTTTTCCCGAAACTTCGTTAGGTTGATTTTTGGTAAGCACGTGTTTCCAAAGCTTGATTCAAAATTTACGAACAAACTTTCGTTTTGATGGTTTTGGAAATACCACCGCATGCCGCAAAGTATATAGCACGTGATCTGGTTCGATTAATTAATTCGAATGAGATTCGTAAATATTAAAAAATATGAATATATTATAACCATAAATGTTCAACTCATCGAAAATTTTCAAAATTCAGTAACGTCAGAAGTTGAATAAAAAATGTGACGGTCTTAAATTTTCATTTAAAATAATCCATCCTCATTTTGGAATTTGAAGTTCGAGGTCATTCAAGGTTTTATTATATTTCACATCAACAAATTAAAACATTCATCATTTTTTCAATTTCAACTGAAACTGAACACTAAAAGTGAAGCACTCCTCGAAAATTTTTAAATTTTTGGAATTTTCATTTTGGAAAAATGTATGTATGATAGATTTTTTTTTTTTGGAGAAAATTCAAAAAAAGTTCTTCAATTTTCCTTTTCACTTGAATTTTTATTTTTTTGGGGGAAAAAAATTAATACTGAATGACTTCATGACATGAATGATATTTTTTCATCTCATCAAATTACCAATGATGAATTTTTATGAGCTATGGAAATTTGCATAATGTTATTTCTTTGAAATAATTGTCCAAAAAACGTTTTTTCTCATTATTCGGGTCTATTCTGAGAGGTTATGATGAAAAAATTATGAATTTTTCAATTATTCGCTTTTTTGGAAAAAAATTCATTTTTGCCATGTAAAAAGAACCATTTTTTTCGAGGATCTTTTTGATTAAGAAATATCAAAAATTGAATTTCTTTGAAAAAATTGCCCCAAATTTTTTTTTCTTATTATTCGGGTCCATTCTGACAGGTTATGATGGAAAAATTCTGAATATTTCAATTATTTGCATTTTTGGTAAGAATTCATTTTTGCCATGTAAAAAGAACCGGGTTTTTCGCGGAAATTTTTACATGGGAAATTTCACAAAATTATGCTGTGAAAGTTGAACTTTTTGGAGAACAACTTACCAGAAAATTTTTCTGAATTTTCAATTTTTCTTTTTGGGAAAAAATTGATATTGAATGACGTTATAACAAAAAGTACATTTTTTTATTTTATCGAATTACCAAAAAAAGAATTTTTATAACTTTTGAAAATTTTCATTATGTATAGTAAAAGTTGAACTTTTTTTGAGAATAGCTCGCAAGAAAATTTTTCAGAATTTTCGATTTTTCTTTTTGAGATAAAATTCAATTCTTGCAATTTGTTTATTATGAACTTTAATTAGTTTAAACTTCAAATTCCAAAATGAAATTTATTTTGAAAAATTTAGGGCCGTCACTTTCTTTTTTCATCTTCCTATATGTTACTGAATTTTGAAAATTTGCTGAGTTGAGCATTCCAAAGTTCGCGTTCGCGTCGACAACTCAGACACCAGCTTATTAATTTTTCAACATCGATACTCGTATTTCAATGTTCGCCAGCAACCGGCTTAAAAAAAGAAGTCGAATCGACCCAATTGATATCCACACACGGGTACATTTCTCTTCACACGACACCTAGAGTTACACTGGAGAGAAAAAAACTGCATCTCTTGTAACCTCTGGAGCTATTAAATCTCACGTCTGAAAACACCCTTTAACCTTTTCGCCTTGATTTGCGCTTGAAAAGAGTGAAAAAAGCAACGCAATAATGAAAACCGCGTACATCGTACGCCCTTCGGCTATCGGATGAGTCTGTCATCGAGTCCTCTCTCTCTCTCTTTCTCACTCTAAAGAATCGAGAATTTGCGAATGGGCGCGGGGCCGCGGTGGACTTTCACCCGATACGAGGAATGCTTTTATTAAACTCGTACAGACAACGAGGAATGCGTAGCAAAAGTACGATATTTTTTTTCGCTTCTAGGCCATTCACCTACATAACAAACAATGCGTACTCGCGAATTTGATTAAATTTCCATCGATTAGCTTCGCTCGGTAAATCACCGCAAGAGGATTGGATTTTACAACGTTTATGATGTTTTTTTTCGCTCTTTGCTTTGTTTTGTACGTACGTACTTTTTTTACGATTAAGTATATTTTTTTTCGTACTCTCGATAAGATTATTACGACCAGACGAGATTTCGTCGCAACTCGTAGTCGACCTGGCGTTAATTTAACAACGACCAGCGAATTAAGTGGCTCGCTCCGACTGTCCCACTATTTATTTTCCCATCGTTTTTTCTTCTTCTCGTAATTTTGTCAACTGCGATTAAAAAAATCGACCAGAGATGTTATTATTGGAGAAAGTAACGTAATTGGTTCCATAATTTACAAATATTTCAGAGATAAATTTGGTACGTCCTCGTAGTCGTAATTCGCCAAACAAGTGCGCGTATAAATGAAATTATCATTGCAAGTATTTTCGTTGATTTTTTGCGGGTCAACGTAAATTAAACTCAGCCTGGGAGTCTATTGTTTATTTTCCAGAGTAATTGAAAATCTTATAAAAACACTTAAAAATACGTAGCACGTGATGAGCGTAAAAAAAACAACAAAATGCGAAAGTTTCACTTTCTGGTTTGTTAATAATTTGTGAGTTCGCCTAAATTTTTGTATTTTTTTGCCAACATTATGAGATTAACTAAAACATTTTGAATTTCAAGAAATTAATTCGAGTCTCTACAATATGATAAAAAATAATTCATCCAGGGAAAAATTTTGGCTGCAAAAATTCTTTGTTTGATGAAAATGTCTATTGAAAAGTTCTCTGAAAAATTTCTCCAAAAATTGTCTCCCAATTTAAGAGAAAAAATAAATCTTTTGGAAAATCATCTCTGATTTTTTTCAACTCTTTGGAGAACATATTAGTGTGAAATACGTTTATTTGAAAAAAAAAGGGTTCTCTTTCTCTTTGAAAAAAATCCATAAATAATTGCAAAGGTCTTGAACAATTTTTTTAAAAAAATAAGATGAAGTTTTTTAAAAATATTCCTTCCAGAGAAAAAATTTTCCAAAATGAAAGTTTCTTTTAAAAAGTTATCTGAAAAATACGAGAGAAAAAAATTGTCAAAAAATGTTTCTCAATCTAATTTTGCAATCAACATGAAAACATTTCAAAGAAAAAACTTTTTGAAAACATCATGGAAAATTTTTTAGAGAAAAATCCTCTCAAAAAATTAATATTAAAAAATTATCTGGAAAAAAATTGTTTGATCACAAATTCTAATTTAAAAATCTTTTTTTTTTTTAGTTACCTATAGGGAATTTAACGTCGCTCGATCATAAACCATTGAAATAAAGCAAAAAAATAAATAAAAAATAAAAAATGATTTTTAAACAAGAATTCGTGTTCAAATAATTTTTTTCAAGAATTTTTTCTCAAAATAAAAAATTCATAAAAATATTTAATTTTTATTTTTTGAAATCGAAATTGCCAGAAAATTTACTCGAAAAATTCAAGAATAAAGAAGTTGAAGTAATTATTTCATGTTGGTAGGAAAATTTTTTCCTAAAATAAGATTTTTTCAAAAAAAAATCTGAAAAAATGAAAAAAAATTTAAAATTGCTACGAAAATCTACACGAAAATATTTCATGAAAAAAAATCTATTGGGAAATCAACTCGAATTTTTTTTTTTTAATGGGGAAAAAGTAAAAAAAAAGTCATCATTTTTTCGTTATGCTAAAATTTTGCTTAATTTTGAAAAAATTTTAAAAAGTTGAATTCTCAAAGTTTCACCAATTTTCACGAATTTTAAAATTTGCTAAAAATTGAAAATACTTAGAATAATTTTTAATAAATTTTTTGAAATTGTAGCAATTTTCAAACAATTAAAAAAAATAGATTTGAGTCAGTTCACACAATTTTCACAAATTTAAAATTTGTGGATTTTTAAATTTTTGAACAATTTTTAAATTTTAGCGATTTTTTTTAATTCAGTTGAGCTTTTGAAAAAAAGTAGAAGTTCAATTTTCAAAATTTAATGTAAATATGGAAATTTGAGAATTCTAATAAATTTTCAAAACTCGGCCAAATTTTCAAAAAATTCAAAAAGAATGATTCTCAAACTTTGATCAATTTTCACGATTTTTATAATTTTTTCTGAAAATCGAAAATTGGAGAATATTTAAATTTAAATTTTTACAATTTTTAAAATTTTCAAATTTTGATCAATTTATAAATTTTGAAAAATTTTCAAATAATTAGTTGAATTTAAAAAAAGTTGGAAGTTCAATTTTCAAAGATAAACGTACCTTTTTGATAATTCTCAACTCCAATGCATTTTTAAATTTCAGTTTTTTCAAAAAATTTTCAAAATGTTATTTTTTGAAATTTAATTAGTTTTCACGATTTTCAAATTTTAATAACTACATTTTTGAAATTCGATCAATTTTAAAAATTTCCACTTACAATTAAAAAATGCCAAATTATTTTTACAATTTTCAAAATTTGGTAAAAATTAGGAATTTTGAGAATTTTTCTAAATCAGGTTAATTCACCTTGAATAATTAAAATGTTGATTTTCAACATTTAATGTGAATATGGGAATTTGAGTTTTTAAATTTAAGTGAATTTTAAAAATATGACCAATTTTTTAATTTCAGCTTCAGCCAGAGCCGGTGCGAGGGGGGGGGGGGGGGGGGGGGGGGTTTGGAGGGGGTGCAACACCCCCCAATGATTTTCCATTCGGCAAATTTTTGAAAAATTTTCGACAAATTCGGCAAACTTTCGACAAATTAAATTAGGTATGTTTACAAAATTTGGTAAAGTTTTGAATTTCAAATATGTAAATTTTTTAGAAATTCTAAATCACAAATTCGGCAAATTTTTGAGAAATTCCGAATCATAAATTCCGACTCACAAATTCGGTAAATTTCTGAAAAAAATTTTCGCCCTCGCTTCGCTCGGGCAATGTACTTCTATTACTTCATCTTTCTCTCAGAATCAGAATAGGAATCAAAAATCAGCGCATTTGAATTGTTATAACTTATAACGTAAAAAAATGAACATGATCTTTTTGAAAATATTAAAAATTATGTTTAAAGTGCATTATTTTTAATTAAAAATTCCAATTTTTTCAAAATTTTCGCCCTCGCTTCGCTCGGGCAACGTATCGCTTTTTCATCTTTTAAAAAACCAGAAACTATTGTATGTTTTCAAAATTTCTGCAAAAAAAAGTCCATCTTTTCTTTTAGAAGTGCAATTTTTTCAAAAATGTTCGCCCTCGCTTCGCTCGGGCAGCAACAGTAGTTTTGATTCAAATCCTAATGCTACCATAAGTTCTTGAAATTTTTTCTATGAGGATAGTGAGAAGTTCTTCTTTCGAAAACTCACTTTTTTCAAAAAATTCAGCGCAGGGGTCTACTTCCCACTGTTGTACCTATTAATTATCATTCGGCATTTTGAAAATTTTCATTCGGCATTTTCGATCTACACCCCCCCAAAAAAATTTGCTCAAACCGTTTCTGGCTTCAGCTGAATTTTCAAAAAAAAAAATTAAAACTGTTATTTCCTAAAGTTCCATCAACTTTCACGATTTTCAAATTTTTAGCCAAATTTGAAATTTGAAGATTTTTAAATTTTGAGTAATTTTAAAAATTAGATCAACTTTTAAATTTTGGGAATTATTTAAAATTCAGTCGGAAGTTTTTAAAAAAATTATGAATTTAATTTCCAAATTTTGGTATTTTTTTTTAAAATGTACAAATATTTTTTTTGATTTTATTATTTTAAAATTCAAAACCAGTAATTTTTGAATTTCACTAAAATTTTGAAATTAACAAAAAAAATCGAATTATATAATTCAGATGCATTAATGTTTGAGTCTTCAGTTTTTTTCAAATCATAAATTTTCAATATTGATAATTTTCTAATTTTGAAGATCAATCCGTACACTTGAAGAAATATCACCCCCAGCCACGGATCACATTTGCTTACCGATTTTTCGAAAACCAAAATTCAGCCAAAATTGACCAACTTTTTAAATTCTTTTTTCAAAAGTTTAGAATTCAGGGCATTCTATAATAAGTAGGTATAATCATTTTGAATCGTCAAAACCCCACATCATCACAAGCACTGCCTCCAGATGAGTTCAGATTTGCCTATGCCCACCTTATGCATAGTTGTTATTATCTGTGATTACTCAATTAGCTCATTTCAGCGCCAACTCGATAGAAAAATGGTCAGCTGTGCTTGTACACGCGGAAGCAAACATCTCCTCGAGTCGTATAATTTACACATTACGTAATTGCCCCTATTTGAAAGAAGGCGTTCGAAGCTGTCGACAGGGTACGAGGCGAGTAGGAATCTCAGAATTTTTATTCCAATCGCCAGCGCCATTAAAGCGATCGCGAATCGTATACTTGATTCAAGGGCGATCTAGACGATTTCGCGTGCGCAATACGCCGAATTTTTACTATTCCATTGTATTTACCTACTCGAATATGAAATCGACCCTCCACCACGCTCGTTTCCTCACTCGATAATATTTTTAAACGATATTAATCAAGTATGGCTCGAGACTGGAACCGAAACAAAACGTATTACGTAAATACCCCAATCCGAGTTATTTACTAATTGCAAAACTTGCCGGTCATTTTGATAAAATGGAAATCATCGGTACGAAAATTACCAATTTTAAATACACACGAGCGCATTTTTTTCGAAACGAAATTAAAATTACACCTCGAACGAGGGAATAATTAACCATACTTAAGTATTCGTACCTTCCGGTTATATGCTCGTATTGCAATTTTTTTCGAGTGGAAAAATTTTCAAATTTTCAGCAGCAATTTGCACATATTCGTGTCGGTACAACCTCCGGGGAGTATTTTTTTCGACAGTTAATTCGCGCAGCTTGAAAAATCCAAGGTTTTTTAATTAAAGACGTGTCGAGGTTTTTTTTTCCTCTCATCATCTTTGTACGACGACGTGACGCGAAAATACCCCAGATGGAAATTACCATACCAACCGCTGAAAAACGTGAAAACTCGCACGATGAAAATTTTCGCATATTTGTTGTATTTTTTAACACATTATTCGAGCATTTGACTCGAAATTAAGCAAAATTCTCGTACGAAGAGAACCAAAATTACATTTTATACGGTCTGCTTCGTCTTGTTTTGACTCTTTCGAGGCTGATTTTCATACCCCGAAGTACTTTAAAGACGAATAGTTTCTCGCTGAGAAGGTCGCTGACTGGGAGATGAAGACTTGTGAGCGTGAACTTTTAATACTTGCAGGGTGATAAGAGAAGAAGAGGGTCGGAGTAATGAAATTTTTTCCAAAATGAATTAGGTACTTAAACTTTCAAAGAGAGAATTTTAGAACACTTTTGTCGTTTAAGAAATTAACCTTGGGCTGCGGTTTTCTTTTCTCGCTGTTGTGCCGTCGGTGCTGGATTCCATGATCGGTTTTGGTAAGACTGTCTTATGTTGTGTTTTTTATCGGGGTTTTGGGTACTTTGGAATTCGCTTTGATGGTATTTTGGTTTTCTCCTCTTCATCAATGGGAGATATATTTTTATTTTTTTATTTTTGAATGAATTTACGTTGTGGTCGTTTTACAGTTATTTGACCTTTAATATACTTTAGGGATGAAATTGGTTGGAAGACGTAGGTAGAGCTTTTAATATAGAATGAGCGTAGATTTTTCAAGTCAGCAAATTTTTTGTTCAGATAAGTGTTTTTTTTTTGAAACTATTGGTAATTTTGAAAGGGAAACTCTCCCCTCCAGTGAGTACAACACTGCTCAAGCTGTTTTCAAATTCAAAACATTTTTTTTTCAATTTTTTGGAGCAAAATTTTTTTTTAAAAGTTCTGAAGTAAGTAAAAATCTTTCAATTTTATGTCTAAATTTTTTTTCGTGTTTTCATTTTTTAGAAAAAAAAATCACATAATTTATTATCATTTTTTATTCATTATTTTTAAAAATCCTTTCAATCTTTGTGGAGAAAAAAATTTCATTTTTTTTTTTGAGAAAAACATCCTTAAACTTTTCCAAAGCATAAAAAATTTAAATTATTTTTCCTTAAAAAAAAAATAAATAAAAAAAATAAAATATATAGTGTAGGTAAAAAATTTTTAAGAAAAGAAACTCATCTCTCAATTCTAATGAGGAAAAAAATTTCCAGTGTTCTTGAGAAAAGAATATCTCAAATTTTCGGAGTCATCGTAAAAATTCCTATTTTTCACTTTAAAAAAATCCCTATTCTTTAGGGAAAAAAAAACAAAAAAAAACTTGAGTTTTTGAAAAATATTTCATAATTTTCTGGGAATAAAAAAATCTCAAATTTTTGTAACCAAGTACATATACCTAAATCTAAGAAAATTCTCAATTTTTTAAGGGTGGGGGAGGATTTTCATCACCTTTTGGAGAAAAAAAATTCCAATTTTTTTGTAACAAAAACTAGAAATTTCCCATTTTTTTGATTTTTTCTTAGTTTTGAATAATTTTATTTCAGTAAAAATATTTCAACCCAAAAAATAAGTTTTTTAAAGCAAAAATTTTTAAAAACATTTTCTTTAAAAAAATAGATAGTTTTTTTGAAAGATTCTAAATTTTTCTGAAGATAAAATATCTCAATTTTTTGTAAGTTCATATAAACCTGAGAATATTTTCCAACTTTTTAGGGGGGGGGGGGGGGGAGGGGTTGATTTTTTGAGATTAAAAAATTGAAAATTTTCCATTTTTTATTTCTTTTTAAAAAAAAAATTATGGTCAACATTTTACATTTTTTACTTTTGCAATAGGTAATTAAAAATAAATTTCAATGCAGAAAGTGAGTCCTATGAAAATTTTTCATTTTTAGAGAAAACCCCAACCCACAATTTTTTGGAGCAAAAAATCTTTCAATCAAATTTTTCCGAAGAAAAAAAAATTCCTAAATTTTCTTAGAATAAAAAATAAAATCTCAATTTTCAGGAAGTAAGCGAAACAAAATATCCGATATTTTGGAGTAAATTTTTTTTATAATTTCGTTTGAAGAAAAATATCTTTAAATTTTTCGAAACACGGAAAAATTTCTTGATTTTTTGGAATAATTTGTTTTTTAGAATAATTTTTTTTTTCAATTTTTTGAAGTGAATTAAAGTTTTTTTCTACTTTTTTGAAGTAAAGAATTTTCAATTTTCAAGTGGAAAAATCTCGAAAGTTATTCCAAAAAAATGGAAAATATATTTTCATTTTTGTTCCAAAAAAATTGAGAAATTTTTTCAATCTCAAAAAATAAATAGGATTTTTTCACCAAAAAAAAAAATGTAGGCAAGATTTTTTCACTCAATAGAAATGAGATGTTTTTATCGAGAATCGATGAAATATTTTTCAAAATCTTCAACTTTTTTCTCTAAAAATCTCTTATTTTTAGAGAAAAAAAAATTGAAAGATTACGTTATTGACTTCAAAAGTTTAAGATATTCTTATTTCAAAAACATTCGAATTTTTTTCATCAAACGAACTGAGAGGATTTTTTCTTCCAAAATTGGCTGGAAAATATTTTTAACAACTCTAAAAAAATGAGGTTTTTTTTCATGAAAATAATGCAGATTCTTTACTTTTCGAGAAAATTCAAGGATATTTTTCTCTAAAAAAATTTAATTACTTTTTTCAAAAAAAAAATGAGGATTTTTATCACCGATAAGTAAAATATGCAAGTGCATGACCAATGTTCTCGAATCGAGTAACTCAAAATATTTTTTAAAGGGGGGTTTCAAAAAAATTTCCGAAAAATTTTTCTCACAATGATTGAAATTATTAGCATCATGCGTTTTTAAAACAGAATTTTTTACATCAATTTTTGAAAAAACTTGAAAAAAATTTAATACATAATAATATTTCGAAACTTGTGCGAAAACTGATGTAGGTATGATTAAAAATTGACCTTCGTTAATTTTTTTGAAAATTTATCTGAATTTCAAAAATTTATTTTATTTTAAAAATTCATTAGATAAAATTTGGAACTGATTTTTCCAAAATATTTTCTTAAAGAATTTTCTAGCAATATTAATTTTGAAAAAAATAGGAGAATTTTCTCACAAGAATCAAAGAAGAATTTCCAAAATAATTTTCTATTATAAATGACAAATTTTTTGATTTTTTTTTGAAAATTGTGAAAATTGTTTAAAAATTAAAAATTACCCTTGATTAAATTTTTTGAAAATTAAGATGAATTTTAAAAATAGATTTGAATAAGTAAATTTTAAAATTAAAAATTTTATTAATTTTTAAAATGGTAAAAATTGACCAAAATTTAAAAATTCACTTTAAATTGGCAATTCAAAATCTCTCTAAGTACAACACCCACAGCACAGCACTGTCTGGAAGTACTCGCGAAGGTGTAAGTACAAATATTAAAAACAATAGGCAAACTTATGTATATCGTACGTAGGCATTGCATTTTTTACCAACGTTCTGGAATCATTGGAACTCGCCAAAAGTGGCCAGGCGGGGCAGGGTCAGTAATCCCGTTAATCAGAAATGTGTACCGCTGCGTATCCGAGCTCGCACCGTTCGACTTGGGTCGACTCGACGTACGCATAGATAAGTTATGCGGTCCGACCTCGTGTACAGATGACCGCCAACGTGCACCGTAGTACACACAGCACACAGCACAGGTATGCAGAAGCCCTCCTCCGCCATTGGGTCGCGTCCGTCCACCGTCCAGGTCCGGGGCCCCCTCGGGCTATCCATAGCGCATCGGGAATTAGTGTATAACATCGTGGCTGTAATTAAGCGTGTAAATAATTCCTAGTGCGAGCCGGTGCAATTATATTATGGCCACATCTACGCGTCCATTTCGGTATTCACAATTCACGCCGCGGTCATAGACGAGCTACAGATACAGCTCTACATAATTAAACCGTTCCTCTCCTTTCTGGCATCTGTGGCAGAGGCGCAGAGCAGACGCAAATCAGCCCGCTATTATCATTCGAATACGCCAATAAAATCTTCACCATGGTCCACGATACTACCATGTGACCCGGAAGGAATCGCATCGTTCTGATTTTGACTCGGCCTATGCCATGCCATGCCATGGCTCATTGGCTCGGCATCGTTTGTCCCAATCTACCATCTTTATATAAATGTATACGTAGGTACTAGGTACGAACTGAGGAGCTCTCTCGCCAGATGAATGGTACATATTTTCAGCTTCTTTGATTTATACCCAGAGTACAAAGCGCGGCGCGAGCAATCGCATTCCTTCGCGGACAAAATGAATTATTATATCGATGTGTTTTCTTTTTTACACAAAAATTTTCATTTGTTTAGTGCACTCGCTGCGCAGTCAGCGACCACAACCAGCGTAGGTCGCTGGCAATCTGACGTGAGTTATACGTATTTTATGCACGACGTATATATTTCGCCTCAGGCTGAATCATCTCCTCTGTTTTGAAAGTGATACCTTTCTTTACCTACCTAGACCCACTTCCTACGTAGGTATACATGGATTTTTACCAATAAACCTCCCTTTACTCGAGCTAAGCTTATCCAGATTTATCAAATATTTCGTGGTATTTTCATCCCCCCAACCCCGAATCCGATAATTACATCGTAAGTCACGATTACACGATCGAGTTTCTTAATAAAGGTGTTAACTGGAATCCCTCCCTTGCTCCTACTACTACCTTTCTTTATAGTAATTTATGCGTCACGCGTATATGCGTAAATTATACGTCGATGAACAATTTATCGTGTATTATCGGTTATTACCACCGTAATTCACTCATATGTCTGTACATAATATGACTCGATAGGTACGATGAGCTAATTCTAACGTCTGAGAGTAATTTTCCCTTCATCGATGTTTGACGTCTTCATTGATAAGAAGAAGTTTTTTCGTGTCTACATGTAATAAGTATGTAAAACACAACCGGATCCGTTCAGGAATACTCGATTAATTTTTTTTTGAAAAAAAATGAGTCAAAATTTCCATCCACTCGTTTGGATGATCGCGAACGATCCGCATGAACGGGAGTGGCAAAATCCACAATAAGTAATCACATTGTAAGGGCGATGTCGTTCTTTTTTATTCATCTTCTTTATTGTACGAGTTTTTTTTTTCAAACAAATTTTTTCAAATTTTTTCTCTGAAAACTTTGATGTTTTATTTAAAACAAATTTATTCTTTCACAAAATACTCAAAATATTTTTGATTCTTGGTATTTTTTATGTTTTATTTAATTTTTCAATTTTTTTTTTCAACAAGTCAATAAGTTCGTAGTTAAGTACCTTAGCGTTAGCTACTTACTCAATTTTGAATATTGAAATTTTAGTAAATTTGAAGAAAAATTGGAATTTACTTGAAAAAATTTAGAAATTCCTCAATTAGAACTAGAAGACAAGACAAATGGTGATGATATGATGAAAATTATTGGAAAAATTCGAATGAGAAGTCAGGTTGCCAGTTGGGAGATGAAATAGAAACATTTTGATGACCAATTGGAGAATGAAATCAATTGACAATTTTATTGGAAAATTGGAGGGGGGGGGGGGGGGGTTATGAACAATTTTCTTGAAAAAATGAAATTAAAAAAGTCGGAAAAAATTTCGGAAAAATAAACTTGATAAAAATTTTACTTGAAAGAAATTTCAAAAGAAAAATTTGAAAAAGTATGGTAGAGATTTAGAAGCATTTTTTGATGAGAAAATTCTATGAAAAATGTTAAAAAATCTAAATGGAAATTTAATTTAAATTTAATTAACAATATAATAAAAAAAATTCAAAAAATGAATTTGAAATAATATGATGAAGATCAGTAGCATTTTGATGAAAAAATTATTGGCAAGTTTGAATGAAAAAATTGAAAAATACACAATACATATATTTTTTTTTAAAAATGAGTTCTAATTTTAAAACGAAAAACAGAAAAAATTTAATGAAAAATTTAATTTGAGGAAAAAATAAGAATAAATTATTGATGAGTGATGAATAATTTCTTCAAGAAATTTTTTTCAAAAATACAATTAAAATTTTAAACAAAAAAAAATGAAAAATTTGAAGAATAGAAAACTTGGAAAAATTTTAAATATTTTATTAAATTTTATTGAACTTGGCGAAAAAATCTCGATGAAAAATTTGAGAAAATCGTTTATGAAAAATTAAAATTGGATTAAAAATCAATTTGGACCAAGTCCACTTTGCAATGACAAACACGACCACGAAAACAAGTTTTCAAAGAACAAGAATATGTTGAGGTGAATTCTCGTTTGTTCATTTTGGTGATTACTTGTTGTGGATTTAGTCACTCCCCGCATGAACGATATTATGTAAGAAGACCCGAAATTTAGCCCTACGTCTGAAGACGCAGAACAGATGATAAGAAAATCTAGAATTATTTTTAATCGAAACTTGGATGGGGAAAAAAATAATCATTTTGAATAACTTTTTGACTAAAATGATTCGGTCATTTGCGAACGATTCGGATGAAAAAAATGTAGAATTGATTTTACTCGAAATTTGGATTCCAAAAAAAAAGAATCATTTTGTACAACTTTTTGTTAAAATGATTCAATCGTTCGCGAACGATTCGATGAAAAAAAATTGAGAATCAAGTAATTTAAATTTTATTCGAAATTTGAATGTCAAAAAAAGAATCATTTTGTACAACTTTTCGACTAAAATAATTCAGTCGTTCGCGAACGATTCTATGACAAAAAGTAAAAAATTATTTTCACTCAGAAATTGGATAAAAAAAAGAATCATTTTAGACTACTATTTAGCTAAAATGACTCAGTCGTTCGCGAATGATTCCTTCAACATTCAGCTCGAGTTGGGTTGTGAACGATTATCACTTTTCGAGATGATCAGAGACTCAGAGTTGAATTAAAAAAAAAAAACTTCGAAAAAAGAATTACTTGATTCATTATCAAAAAAGTCGTTCATTGAGTAAAAAACTGATATTGAAAAAAAAAATCTAGAACTATTTCACTCAAACTTACAGATATCACAGAAAAAATCTTTTGAACCAATCTTCATCTGAAATCATTCAGTCGTTCGTAAATAATTGATCATGAAAAACCATTTTTTTTCTTTTTTTTCTTCAAAACAATCAAGAGTCAATATTTAAAAAAAGTAAATGAAAAAAAAATTGATTTCAAACTCTGAAAAGTCGTTCGCGAACGATTCACCTCAACGAAATCATTGACGAACTGATGCTAAAAAAATATTTAAATCATTTTTTACACGAGAGTGGCACATGAATAATAAATCATTATTTATTACGAACAATTATTTCATCAAAATGATTCAGTCGTTCGCGAACCATTCGTTCAACAAACGGCTCGAACTCAGTTGTGAGAACGATTCATCACGAAAAAATCAATTTTTCCCCCCAAGATTACCTCAAATAATTTACGAAAGAGTTATGGCATGAGATGATTCAATCGTTCGCAAACGATGGAACCAAAGTTATATAGAACAAGATAGTTACCACACTCCGGTTAGCCACGCCCATTTCGCCAAAGTACATCACTGAGAGCGCTGCATTCGACGGGTGGGCCCATCAAAACATGTGTTTATATGAGATTATTCCTTTTTTTCAAGTTTTTCCTTAATAACTTTTTTTAGGATGGATTTAAGAAAATTTTGGCTGAAATATTTTTTGAAGAGAATCAAATTATCTTTCGAATGATGTATTCACTTTTGAATTTTATTTTTTTTGTCGGTACGTAAACAAGAAAATTATTTTGAAGAAATTTTTTATGTCTTCAGATTATTGGAAATTACTTTGATAATATTGTTTTGAATTATGGAAAACTATATATCGTTGGAAAGAGCATAAAAAATGCTACATTTCGTACGCTTTGAGTATGAAGTTATCTGTTACCGTTTTTAAAATATATTGAACTCAAAATTCGCATTACATTATCTCAAAAACTAAACCAGATAGAATGGCACTCACAGCGTACGAAATGTAGCATTTTTCGTGCTCCTTCCAACGATATATAGTTTTTCATAATTCAAAACAATATTACCACAGTAATTTTCAATAATCCGAAGGCATACATAATTTCTTCAAATAATTCTCTTGTTTACTTACCGAAAAAATAATTAAAATTCAAAAGTGAATACATCATTCGAAAGAGAATTTAATTCTCTTCAAAAAATATTTCAACCAAAATTTTCGTAAATCCTTTCGAAAAAAAGTTATTAACAAATAAACTGACAAAAATTGATAATCCTCATATAGAGCAGTCCAGTATCTATAATAAGAGTGTATCACCCGTCGCATCAAGCGCGCTCTATAGTGAGTGATTTGCTCGCCGTAAGAGTGGCAGAAAAGAATTGCATTATTCATATGGGGAGTGTGGTAACTATCTTGTTCTATATAACTTTGGATGGAACCTATAAGATTTTCAACAAAAAAAAACCGAATAAATTCGTAAGAAACATTAACAAAAAGAATAATGAACAAACGTAAGAAATAATTTGAGGACGATTTGTTCGATCAAAAAAGGTAAGTAATCGGTTGCGAACAACTCTTAAGTCTAAATGAAGATGATTCAAATATTCGCAACGAAACCAATCAAAATCACATAAAATTGCCGAAAAAAATTATTACCGAACGATTCGATCAAAAAGGACAGAATTATTCACGAAGAATGAGTCATTTACTACAAATGAATCTCGAACTACGAGCAAAAAATAAGTAATTTTTGAGATAAATTGAACGAAAAATACCATCTCTGAAATTATTTTGAAATAAAATTACAATTCACCAAAGTTTTTGCTTATTTCTCCGACGTTTTTAATAACTTTGCCCTTTTTGGGAATTTCAATTTAAAATTTTCAAAAATATAAATAATAACTTCATTAACGTCACTAAACTTCCCTCGACAAAAAAATTCAAGCCTCTCGTAATTAAAATTAAGCCCGCCTTCGTTTTTTAATCAATTTATCGAGATAATTTTTCGCAACAGTATTACGAATATTTCTAGGTAAATAATATAATTTTCAAGCCGGTAAAATATTTTAATGAATTTTCAGCGGATATAACATCGTCTGAAATAACCTCCAAATGTCAATCTTAATTTTACCATAATGATGGTAAATTTCAAACTCGAACGAAAATAATCTAATTTTTGATCGAAAAAAAAATTAATAATAAAATAACGCAACACCCAAATCAATTTCCAAATAGTATAATTTCCCAACATTATCCCTATAATATTCTCTCCATCATCTTCGAAATCCTTCGAAGAAGACAAACAAAATAATTAATATTCAATTTCTATCCATTTTCTGCAAATATCTCGAATCGAACTGTTTTCAAATCTTCAAATACTGCGAATAGCGAGTCAATCACGTGTAAAACTGATAACCCCAGAAACCCCCGGGGAGATTCATTTTCTGCAAATTTCTCCCAATAAACTGTCACGTCTTGTCTTTGTGAAGATTGAGTCGAGCCGAAAATCTAAACTTGTCTTAAACACAGCTATAAGATGACGTTTGAGGGTCAGGGAAGGCAGGGTAGAGGGTAGTAAATGGCATACCGCGAGATTCGACGCAATTATCGTATATTTCTCGAAACGAACGAACAATTATAATTTGTTCGAATGCAGGTTAATCGTCAATTACCGAACGATTCACCAAGTATGTGATGTATGAAGCAGGCAAGGCAGGTGTAAAACGTGAATAATTTTTCGTATATGATGCTCGAAAATTATACACACGCGCGATCACGATCGCTTTTCCAGTGAACTTACTTCAACTTGAATGGTAACGAATTAATAGGTACAAATAGTGAATCGTGTTACCGGCTGTTTAATTAATAACGATAGATACGAATCTAATGAATTACTTTCGACGTGGCTATCTCACATATTAGGAGGACCTTTCGTTGAAAAAATATCTTCAAAGAGATTGTTAAATGTTTAGCATCGTAAATGTGAAATTTCTCTCGTGTAAAAATACTGACCTGTAACAGAAAAATAAAAAACATTTGTTAGTATAAACGATGAATTGAGAACATAAATTATCTTAGAGTAAATATAGGTAATTAAAAATTTTATAAGTAAAATAAAAAAATAGAGAATTCAAAAATTGAAACAATAATTTTTTTAAATTTATTATCTAGTAGTTGAATTTCTTAAAAATTAAAAAAATTAAATTTTCAAAATTCGAAAAATTTTTACAATTTAAAAAATTTGTCCAAAATTTAAAATTTGGAAAATTTTAGAATAAAATTGCAAAATTATGATTTTTTAATGAAAATTTTCAAAATAAAAAGGAGTTGTAATAAAATTGTGAAAATTGAAATTTTAGAGGATTTTTTTTTGTATAAGAACGAAAGAATCAATTCATCAAAAAAATCCTCTTCTGAAATTTCAATTTTGACAATTTTATTACAACTCCTCTTTATTTTGAAAATTTTAAAAATAAATAACTGATTGGAAAAAGGAATGCAAAGCCAAATCAAAATTCAAAAAATTACCAAAAATTCCAACAAAAAAAAATTAAAAAAACTCGAGAAATTGAAAAAAATTCCAAATTTGAAAAAAAAATCCCAACCTTATAAATCAATTTATAACCTTCCACAATACGTTTATATTTCCTCTTCAGTTAAAAATACTCGTACCCCAACAAACAAACCAACTCGATATTCTCATGCCTACCAGATCACACTTAATAATCGTAAACATCGTCGAAAAAATCTCCCCTGCATCCCACTAATAATTTATTCTTACTCTGCGGACGCAACAGGCGCAAAAACCAACACTTTAACGTCCGGTAAGTACATCATACATCACCATAAATAATGTATTCGCGCAATTGTAGCATACGATGAAAAAAAAAAAAAAAAAAAACGGAAACATCCTCGTTTGAAGTCCCAAACTCAAGCTCGCCGGCTGACAAGTCGTTCACATTAACGTGCCGAAATTAAAACCTTATTAATTGCACTCACTTCAGCTCGAGCCTGCAGACCGACAATTGGAGCATAAACAGCGTAATAAAAGATAATACGTACGAACGACCGACCGAATGAACGAAAAAAAGAAGTAAAAATACCAGTAGTGGGTCAGCAGGTAATTAATTTTGACCGATACGATGCGTGTTAGTGCGGTGAAAATCATTACATGAATTTCAATGTCCTGCGGCGATATAGATTTTTTTTCTTTGGTACGTAGACGTATGTACGAGCGTCAAACGTTCCACCTTTGATTCTCTTCATTCTGTTTTTTTTCTGTCCTTCTTAGGTTCGCTATGTATAACAATTGTATAACACTCTTGGCCGTAATGTGTCTCATAATATAGGCGATTTCACGCCCTGGCTATGGCTGCACACGTAGGTTTCTGAGTCTAGGTACTAGGTAGGTACCTACCTAATCGTGAAAAACATTACATTCGACGTGATGACTAGGCGACAAGTATCATTTCAAACAAATGAATCTATTTTTTATTTTTATATATTTTTTTTGAAATACGTAGTTGGCCAAGTTCAAGTTTTTCAAAGAATCCAGCCAACAATGGTGATTCGAGCTTTTTCATTAATTACGTCAAGTTCCTACCTAGGTACCTAGCTACCTATACTCATGTATGTACATGTAGAGAAGCTGCTAGAGTGTTTCGTTGAGGAAAATTCCAAAGATATCTTATACCAAGTCATTATTAACAGTTATTTATAATAATATGTAATCATATTGCTCGTGTACATTAATCATATCATAAGCTGTTCAGTCATTTCATCATCATTGAATTTTATATCAAATTTCATTAGGTGTTAAAAGGGTGACAACGTATAACGCTTTCCTACGACACTGAATCGACGTTACCTTTTAATAAAGTTTCCCCAGAGAATTAATCGACTACGTTGTAAAAACTGTTATTTTTATCGACTCGAAAATGAAAAAGTGTCGTGTTTCAATATCGATAATATTTCTTCAATTTTGAGTTTTAATGGAAAAAAATTTTCCATTTTTTTTTTTCAAATCCGAGGCATTTGGAAGAGTTTATAGAAGGTTAAGGTCACAAGCATTCAAAAATGAAAAAAAATTGCAAGCATTTAAAAACTTCAAAGGCTTTCAAAGAAATTCACAAAAAGTATGAGCAATCAAAGAAAATTCATAAGCATTCGAAAACATTCAGAGAAATTTCAAAAAAGAGAAGAAAAAGGAGTACATTTGAAGGATATTACTGGCCTAGGGGGAAATTCACAGCTATTCAAAAAATTCAACGAAAACACTAGGAATTCAAAAGTATTCCCAAGGAATTCGCAATCATTCAGAATCAGAAGATTTTGCAGGAATTTAAAAGGCTTTGAAGAATTTTAAGGGCACTAGTAGACATTCAAAGAGAATTCACAAGCTTTTGTTAACATTCAAAAGATACGTCAAGTATTCAAAAGAATTTAAAAAAAAAAAAAATTAAAAAAAAATCGAAACTAAAAGATTTTACAGGCTTTCAGAAAAATTCTGAATATTCAGAAGATTTTACAGGCATTCAGAGGAAATGTTCGCAGTTTACAGGAAAACAATTCATAAGTATTTACAGGAGTTTATACAAAGGAATCCAATACGAGTTCATAAGTAATTAAAAAATTATACAGGCATTCAACGATTTTAAATAAATTCAGAAGATTTAAAAATCATTCAATTTAAAGGAATTCACCGAAACTCACAGGTAAAGTTTAACATTCAGAAGATTTTTTGACTTTCAAGGAAATTCATAAAAATTCACAAGTACTTACAATCTTACAGGATCTCACAAGCAGTTAGATGAATTCACAAATGCCACCATAGTTCAGAAGATATTATAGAAAATCAGAGAAATTCAAAGAAATTCAAGAGCATTCAGAAAAATTCATAAAAATTCACAGGCATTCATTGGTATTGAAAATATATATATTATATTTTTTTAGATATTCAGAAGAAATCTTAAGAATTTACAAGATTTTACAGGCATTTTAGATTAATTCAGACAATTCCTGAATTCCAGAAGCATTCAAGGGAATTCATAGGGACTCAGTGGCATTCCTTAGCATTCAGAAAGTTTTTTAGTCATTCACAGAAATTGGCAGAAATTCTTAAGCATTAAGCACTCTTACACGATCTCACAGGAATTCAGAAACATTTATAGGATTTATATTCTGAAGTGTTCACAAACGTTACGATTATTCAGATGATTTTACAGGTATTTCGAGAAATTCAGAAGAATTCAGCGACATTCACCAGCACTTTGGGAGATTTCTCATAAATTCAAAGGAATTCACAAGAATTCACAGGCATTTGATATTTTTCAGGCATTTCGTGAAATTCAGAAGAATTTACTGGCATTCACTATAGCACTCAAAAGATGTTTTAGATATTTTGAAGAGTTATATAAATGAAATCCAGACAACAGACATTTTGAGAAATTTTTAGACATCTGAAGTAATTTATAGGACATTGCAAAAATTTAATTCAGATGGATTCACAAGCACTCTTGACGTTCAGAAAATTTTTCAGACATTATTAGGAATTTTTAGGAACTCGGAGGAATTCACAGACATGGAAGAATTCTTAACAATTGAAAAAAAAATCACAAGAGTTCCATTCAGATGAATTCACAAGTTTTCACCAACATTCATAAGCCTTTTTAAATACTCTGAGAAGAATTCATAAACACTCACCGGAATTCACAAGATTTATTACGCGTTCAGAAGACTTCTCAGGGATTAACAGGCATTCAAAGGAGTTCAATTCAGAGAAATCCTTGAAAATTCACAAACATTTGAGGGGTCATTTGTAAAAACAACCATAGTCAAAAAATCAAATTTTACAGGAGACCGAAATAACGTGTTCAGATCATGTTTAGGAGCGAAAATTTGATTCAGACTCAGAGGGTGTTAATTGATCATAAAATTTTCCATAATGTCAAGAAATGCAATAAATTTTTTTTCCAAATTTTGAAAAATTTTACGACTTTCCCTTTAAAAATACCGACTATGGTGATTTTTACAAAATAATCATCAAAAATACGTACTTTTGAAGTTGAAAAAAATTGATGACGGCCAAATTTTTTTTAAAAACTTTTATCACCATCGTCTTTCTCGTAAAATTTTAGTTTAGAAACTTGAATTAAAAATTTTTTCTAATTTTTGACTATGGTTGTTTTTACAAACAACCCCTCATCATTTACAAGAAATCAAAAGATTTGAATGATTAATTTCCCATTCATCGATCAATCTTGGAATCGAACGAATAATCAATCAATTTACAAGCATAATTTCTGAAAAAGATTTTTCAAATTACATTAGGTAATTGATTTCCTAATAAAAATACATGGGATTGATCAATAAATCGATTTATTCGAATCAATTGATTCTTCGCCTGAAAGTTTCCACCAACTCCCCCCCCTTCCAAGAAAAATGATAAATAAAATGACAATTAATTTATCAATTCCTCGGTCACGATCAATCGAGCGTTAATTTTGTTTACAATAAACAAAATTAATTTTCAATACAGTTTAAAATCACAAGTCGGAAATACTCTTGCTGCATTGTTTGCTCAACTCTTCGACACCGACGAGGCTTCCTGCACCTCCACTCCTCCAGAGTCACTCGAAGGTTCAACAATGATTCGATTTCATTGACACATCAATCACGCATCACCAAAACTCCCAACCCTCCAGCACGTTGAATTTTAATTTAAAAACACCTGTTTTCTACCAAAATATACTTATGCTCGAGTTATTGTATTCAAATCAACATCGTAAATCATACAATTTCCGTTGCTGGGAAAAAAGGTACATGGATCGGAGACGGACATGGTGTGTGGAAGGGGGTAAGGTGATGAAGTTTGCGCGGATATGGGACTGCGAAAATTCCAGTACGACTCGATATACTTAGTCATACTGGGTAACTACCATCAATTAACCTATAGGGCAAGACATGCGTATACCTTAAGAGGTTTTTAATCAAAAAGGCGCACTACTCGTCGCACGTAAATCAGCTGCTTCCTCAGTTTTATAAACGAGTCATTTAATTAGCCAATTTAACGGAACGGCTGGGCTAGTCAGTCTCAGTACACGTGTTTAATGCTCATCGGCTCATCGCCAATACACTATGCGGTATCACCTTTACACGAAGGCGAATACGTACGACATTGCGAGCAAAAAAAAACCAACACTCGAATCATCGCGTGAAGATGACTCTGTTTGAAATCACACCTTGAATTGCGACCGTGTCAATTTTCTATATCACTCGCCAGCTAATCTAATATTTATTACAGAAACGTCGCTCAATTATGGATTAAAAAGAAACAGAAAACATACGACAATCGCAGCGTTAACGATCGTTTGAAACATTAAAATGAGACCGCGAGTTCAAGATCATTGCAGCGAGACAGTGCAAATGACTGTAACTAGGGCGATGCTGGACGCATGCGTAATCTCATTCTTTTATTATTAATGTATAATTCTCAAGAATCCGACGATTTATATTTTTATACATTTTTTTCTTTCGGACTACCATACGACTTACGAGTACCTAAATGAAAAAAAAAATCAACCAGTCTTATCGCCTCTTGTGTCAACCTGATGGCCTAATTTTTTAAGTGCCTTTGGCGGTATGTTGTATGATGTACTCATTAGATGACGTGGGTACGCTTTTAAAGTCCATTATAATGGACTTTTAGAAGACCACAGTGCATTCTGCTAAATTGCACCGAGTTGTGTAGTTGGTCAAGAGTACTATCGTTTTGTAAATTATACCTTCAGCTTTGGATCCAAACACTTTGATATGAGCTTTGGTGTTATTATTTTGGTGATTTTCATCGCTATGCAGGCCATCGTGGTCCAATGTAATCCTTTATTGGACGCCCAGGGCATAGTCGGCAGTATAGGATCTATAAATAAGGGTAATGTTTGATCCTTTTTTTTTCAACGACTTTACTTAGATTTATATAATTAATTTTCTGAATTTTTTTCATTCCATTTTTCCCTCTTCCACTTTGTATAAAGAATATTTCTAGCCAATTTTTATTAAATAAATTTACCTAATATCCATAAAAAAATTCAATTGCAAAAAAAAAATTGAAACCTCAATTTCAAAAAAATGAAATTTAAAAAAAAATTCAACTTAGAGTCGTTTTTTTAAAACAATTTTATGGAAAATTCGATGTTGTTGTTGTTTTTTCTTTAAATTTGATGCCCATGGAAAATTTTTGAGAAAAAATAGCCAAAACAAGAAAAAAAAAAATGAAAATTCAAAAAAGTAACCTAACAAGTACCCTTGATCTTTAATCAATACATTTAGGTACCTACTAATTTGTTATGATACATAATGATGCATAGTTTTAAAATTTTCGTTTTGTTTAAAAATAAATTTTTTAATCACTTTGTTTTTGAAAAAAAAAAAGTAAAATACGTGCTTCTGCTTACGTAATTTAATACGCATTAAAAAACAATCAAAAAATCCATTTTCAACAAAATTTTGTTTTTGAAAAAATTGAAATTTAGGTTTAAAATAGGTACTCAAGTTTCCTAATAAAATTACGTAAAAATATTAATTTCAATGAAATTTTGTTAAAAAATTTTCGGACAAAATTTTCACAATGTTTTTTTAATTTTAAAGGGTGTTTTCTTTGAAAAAAATCGAAAAATAAAATTTCAAAAATTTACCTTGAAAATTTCTTTAAAGATTTTGGCATTTATTTCTTAATCAATTTTGGTATAGGAAATATCAGTTTCCTCATAGTTGAAAATAAAGAAAAAAATTTTTTAAAAAGTTATCTGGCGAAATTTTTTGACTCTTTTATGCATCGAGGTTTTGTACCGTTTGTTTAAAAAAAATTTAAATGTGCATCTTCATAAAATTAAAAAATTATAAACAAATTTTAATTCTTGATAAAAAAAATCAAAGTTGCATAAAATGTATATTTTTAAAAAAATTTTAAAAATCAATTTTGAAAAAAAAAACTTTATAGAAAACTTTTTAAGGAATTTTTGTTTCGGAGATAGTCAAAATTTTGGTTCAAAATATGTCTTTTAAGAAATTAAAAATTGTAAGTTTTCATTTTTCAACAAAATTTAAAGGAAAAAAAATCATTTTTAGAAAATTTGTTTCGTTTTCGAAAAATCCAAAAATTTTGTGTAAAATCAGTATTTTTATAAAAGAAAATTTAAAAAAGCCAGTTCATAACAAAATTTGTAAAACAGTTTCCATCAAACGTTTCAACATAAGATATTTGTTAAACAGATAAATCGAAATTTTGCACAGATCTGTTTAAAATTGTGCATTTTTTCCAAGTTGAAAAATTAATTTCCAATAAAATTTTTAAAAACTTGCTTTTAGAAAAACTTTGATAATTTTTTTTTCTTCAAAAAATAGCTTTCATTTTTTTTTTTTTTTTTGTAAAATATTGAAACATGTATTTTGGGGAAAATGTTCAAAAATCAATTCAACACAAAATTCTGAAACCGTACTTTTTATTTTAGGAAAAAAATTAACAAGTTTCTCCCCCCCCCCCCCAAAAAAAATCTGAAAAGATATGTTTTTAATTACGACGAAGGCTAATCTTGAAAAATACGTAAGTAGGTACGTTTAAAATGTATGCTTTGGGAAAAATCGAAAAATAAATATTAATTAAATTTTGAAGAAAAAAAATCGCATTAGGTACTTATAGAGAAATGTTAAGAAATTTTGTTTTCGAAAAAAATCAAATTATATGTTTAAAATCTATGGTTTTATAAGATTAAAAATATGAAACAAAAAAATATAAAAAAAAATTCAACGAATATTCGAAGAATCAGAAAAAAAATCGCATTAGGTACTTATAGAGAAATGTTAAGAAATTTTGTTTTCGAAAAAATCAAATATCATTTCTGTTTAAAATCTATGGTTTTATATAAGATTGAAAATATAAAACAAAAAATATTTAAAAAATTTCAACGAATATTTGAAGAATTTTGTTTTAGAAAAAATCTATGTTTTTGTTTGCAAAATCCGGTGCTTCCACAAATTTAAAAAAATATATATTTTGAAAAATCCATTTTTTAGCAAAATTCCTAAAAATTTAGGCATTGAATTAAAAAAAAAAATAGTTATATGTATTTCTAATTAAATTTCGAAGAATTCGCCATTTAGCAAAATTTCCTAGATTTGGTTCTACAAAAAAAAAAGTGTTTACGCAAAATTTGAATAATTTTTTTTGCGACGAAATATTACATTTTTCTTTACGAGTTTTAATTGCTTCAATTATTCACTCGAGTTTTTTTTTTAAATTACATTCATAGCACTTTTAAGTATTCAAACATTCATATTCCATTTTTTTTTTGTACTTTACAGAATTGAAAATCTTGTCAGATCTGCTTCGACCAATTTTTGAGTTGGTGAATCGTGGCGAAGATTAGAATACTGAATTTGCGAAAAATTTGTTCGAATCGTGCAAACAAGACTATAAAGTAAAATTCACCTCACACACATGCAATATACAAATTGAATTGGCAAAATAACAATTTTTTTTGACCTCCGGAGCTGTTGGCACGTCAACATTCGCTTTCTATTGCGATCTCGTTACTAAAAAAACATAACGATACGAAACCCTAGCACCTCCACCCAGTCAGTCAGTCCAGGCCCGGAACCTTGACAAACAATAATACCGAATTTAAATTAAGTTTTGTCACCACTGAGACCTGCACAAGTGAAGGGATCAGGTAAACACGAACGAGTTATATACACTTTCATTCGGCTTGGCCATTCTACCCTACAAAGGTCATATAGTGAAATAGTTACCGGAGAGACGTGGACGTGGCTCGTTTCAAAATAAACATCAAGTACGGTTTGAAAAATTAAACAATTCGTTATATCCCTATTGAGCTATTTAAAATACGTCGCACTTGACCGCATTATTATAGATAGATAAGTCGTGCATATCCTATATACACTCGTAAGAGCTCTTTTAGGCATTGGTTTCGCTTCCAGGCTTAGGCTTCGATCTGTTTGAAAAGTCTTGTCTCTGAGGCACCTCTGCCAAGGTCGACTCGTAAAGTGCATCGCAATTCGAAGAAAATTGGCGAAGAAAATTTCGGAAGGTGGCTCGTCTATGCGGAAATCCACACGCGATTTAAATTAAATTTAATGACCGCGTTTAAAGACAATTGAAAATGGCCCATTCAAGGCCACCACCGCTAGGAAGTTAAAGGTTTTTTAGTGGTAGCCGAAATACGAGTACATACGATACCATTGACGCTGACGAGCTTTTCATTCCATAGCCTTGAGTCGATCTGTGCATTTAAAGTTCTCTTGTAGAATTTTTTTCCCTCCCCTCAAAGGAGCCAGGAGTAATTTAAAATTCTACTCTCGAGCTCTGGTACACACGTAATCGTCACCCATTGCCTGGATTACGTCTCGGTCTCGGTTTAATGGTTTGTAAACAATGTGCATGCGAGCGGGTAACGTGAGCGGAGATTTTAATTGATGTGATACGAAGTTCGCCAAGTGATGTCGTGCCATGCACAGTGCACAGCACACAACACGGCCAAAGGTGTTGTTAATAATTAACAATTGAAACGTACTCTATAGAGAGACGAATTCTGATTGTGCTGGGTGTCTCGTTTCCGGGTTCCGTTTGGCGTTTTTCGCCTCTCTTCTCTGTTCGATGAGTAATCGATTCTTGTCGAATGTCGACTCGAGCGAACATCGCCTTTTGCTAATTCCGGGTTGAAAGTGCACTTCACTTTGCGATTGTACAATACCAGAGGTGCCGAGAGAGCCTTGGAATTTGCCAAAGAGTTTTTCCCATTACAAAGCGAAACGCGAAGCGGATTAGGCTAGTGGGTTGTGCCGGCAGCCAATTGTAAATATTCTATTTCCATTTATTTATAGATACGGTAATTTGAAACATCATTAACGATATTATTTTATCTATTGGCACGAGTCGAGCCAGCCAACAAGAGAACAGCGAGTTCTTCCAGTTCTTAAATATGAATTAAATCGTAAGTAGCAGAGAAGTGGTAGAATTTTAGGTTTTTTCGCTTTTCCTTCTCTCGAGGAAAAACTTGAAGTTGAAATTTAATATTATGAAAGAAATTAAAATCGATAATATGACAATCGAGGCAATAAAATGGTGAGTACAAAATCTTGAAATTTCAAGTAAGTATTGTGGGTTTTTCAATCGGGTCGAGGGATTTAGAGCAAACTGCACACAAATTTTGTCAATGGGTGATTTTGAAAGCGCTATGGTAAGGCTTCAAAATTGTCAAAACGTCGCGTCGAAGATCCTTTATATTTAATTATTAAACGTAGGTGGATATTAGACCCTCTATTCGATTATCTTCTCGAAGAAGCTCCATTTATACGCGAAACCTTACAATTTTCATCATAGCAACACTTTTGGTACAGCAGGTGAGTAAAATTCGAAGAAAAAAACAAACGAATAATCAATATTTTAATTTTTTCTCCAACATTTTGTCAAAAGAAAATTCTAGAATGCAGATCAAAAACTACGATAACATTTCTCAATTTCGACGATATAAGTGTAATGATTTTTTTTTAGATTTTTTTGGTTTGATAATCGATAAAATAATTCGAATTCGGTAAGTCGATCATGACATTTAATTTTGATTTTTTGATAAATAGAAATTTTTTTCAACTCTTTTTTCAATTCGATAATCGATAAAATAATTCGATTTCGATAAGTCGATTATTATAGTTAATTTCGATAAATCGATGGTTTTCTATTTCGACAAAAGAGGTGATTTTTAAATTTTTTCATATTCAAGATAAGTAAGTATTTTAAATTTTTTTTTAGATTTTTCCAAATCGATAAAATAATTTGATTTCGATGAATCAAAATTATTACGGTTTTTTAAAATTTTTTATAATTTTTTTCAATTTTGATGAGATGGACGATTTTTCGATAAATAAATACAAATAAACCCAATAAATTCGATTTCGATAAGTCGATAATTCAATTTCGAAGAATCGATAAAATTGTTCCAATTTTGATAATTTTGTACTGAAAAGGCGAGGGGGCCAAACTACTTTCTTAAAAAAAAAAAATAAAAAAAAAACTCCGGATTTCTAAAGGAATTATTTCATACCTAATTTGTTTTTAAAATGATTTTTTTTTTCAAGTTGATAAAAAATGCACCAAAAAATTATGTAGGAAAGGAAATCACAAAAATGCAGGGTGTCTACATTAATTTTTTTTTTGAAAATTCATGACTTTTTCATGACCTCTTTCATGAATAATATTTCAACACTTTCAGGGACCCCCCCCCCCCCTCTTCCAGCATGAGTGTAACTTGGAATGAATATTTGGGGGGGGGAGCAAAAAATCCTTATTTCTCCCCAGTGACGCAGCTAGGATGAAATCATGGAGGAGGTTCAACTTTCAGGGGTGGTCATTTTGAAATAAAAATTTTCATTTTTTCTTCGAAAACAAAGAGAGCTGTATTTTGGTATTTTATGCCCTTAAGCAGAGAAAAAATTGCACCGCCAAACAGTGACGAACTGAAAGAATTTTTCAAGGGAAAAGGGCAGAATTACTGATAATACCAAATTTAAGTACCGAAAATTTGAAACTTTAACAAATGAGATGAAAATAATATATTTTCCGAGCGAAGCGAGGGAAACAATTTTTGAAAAAAACTGCAATTTTGAGTAAGAAAGATGTAAATTTGAACTACTGAAAGTTTCAATTCTGTTATCAAATAGAAAACAAAATACTGCTCGAGCGTAGCGAGAGCAAAATTTTTTAAAAGAAATATTCAGTTATAAAAGAAAAAAAGGGCAAATTTTGCCTAATAAATAAAAATTTCATGACTTCCAGCAGCAAAATTCATGACTTTTCATGACCTAGTGATTTTTTTGAAAAATTCATGACTTTTTCATGACCTCTTTCATGACCCATTTTCAAATTTCATGACTTTTCATGACCTGTAGACACCCTGAAATCCGTTCAAACTTTTTAGTTTTACAAAAATAAACAGCAATTTCGGATTTTTTTTTTAATGCCAATTATAATTTTGTAATTATGCTGAAATCAACAGTTTTTTGAAATTTTGTTCAAAAACAATTTTTTTCTATTTCATCTCAGGACATTTTTAAAAAAATTAAATGTTTAAAAGCCAAATTTCTCAAAGTTAGTATGTCTCTCTAAAATAACTTTTTAAGTTTATTTTTGTATTTCTTGTTTTTTTTTTGTTTTTTTCTGAGAAGAAAAATAATGTTCATTTTAGTATACACAAAAAATAGGGAAGTAGTTGAGACTTGAGATACAGTGTGTAAAACTTTTTTTTTCAATTTTGATTACGAGTATAAAGAATATTTTTTTTCGATTTCGAAGAGTTTGTATTTTGTTTGGAATAATTGATTCAATTCCTATAATTTTACAAAATTTTGCCTCAAATATTCTTTTTATTTACAAAAAGAAAAAAAAAATAGGAAGAAGGTTTCTTTTTCAGCTTTATCTAAGAACAAATTTTTTCGCAGCATAAAATGCAATTTTTTCTTTGAAACCACCAATTATTTGAAATTTTATTTTGGATCCATTTTTTTTGTAGGTATTTAGTTTGTTAAGAACAAAAATTGATTTTTTTGTGATTGATTTTTTCCAATCTTGGTTCATATAGGTAAACCATTATTATTTATTTTTTTATTTTTGAAAACAACCACAAAAAAGTTTCAACACGAATTTTTCTATTTCATCCCTAAACAATTTTTTCGAGGCACCAAAAAAACATTTTTTTTTTTCAAAATCTTATTATTTTGGAAGCAATAATTTTTTTGAATTTTGTTTCAAAACAATTTTTTGTATGGTATTTCTTTTTGAAAGAAAGAAATTTAGAAAAATTGATTCGTGATAATTGATAAAAAATTAATGAAACACTATTTTAACACAAAATTTCACTCTGAAGTTTAAGAAGAATTTTTGAGAATTCCAAGAAGAAAATCAAGTTCTTTAAAAAAATAAAAAACATTATTTCGATGAAAAGATTTCAACTAAAAATGTGAAAAAGAAATTGAAGAAAATTCTGAGGAAAAAAATGGAAATAGTCCAAGAAAAAAAAATTAAATAGGTACTTTAATTTCACACTGATGAAAAAAAATGAAAAATACCTAAATAAATTTGTAGAAATTTCGAAACAAAAGGCATTTGATTTTTTTTCTTCGTAATTTACGAACTTAACAATATTTTAAAAAGTTTTTCGCAGCTTCTAGAGTGTTTTAAATAAAAATTAAATTAAATTTTTCGACTATGGAAATAACTGTACAATATTATTGAAAATTTTAACCTCAACCTCTACCTATGCTTCGATAGTTGCTTCATTTCTTCAAAACAAATCACTATCGAGTTCTTTTCTACTACTCCAGCGACCTTCCGGGCTTTTAATACAGTTTCAAAGCGATTTATTTTAGATTGTGCGTCATTTGAGAAGCCATTATTAAGAGACATGTACCGGTATTTGGGATCTTTTCGACTGCAAACCGAGCAGAAGAAACTTTCGGTCGAGTTTTCCTACTACAGTCAATTACTTTGAACTTGGTTTTGGTAAATTTATACTCGGGCTAGAAATTAACTATCAAAGTTTAGCCAGAGTGTGTGCGTTAAAAGTCGATACGAATTTAAAGGTCTGGTAGGTCCGCGAAGAATTGCTTTATAATTAACTTACACGTAGGTACGAGTATATTATAAATCAGCGTAAGGTGGAACTTCAACTTGGATAAACTCCAAATTAGAAACGAACTGTATATTTTTTCCTTTCACTATTACACGATGGCAATTTTAATTTCGGTAGATTTGGACCTAATGTGTATTACTCGATAGTCGCACGTTATGTTAACGTTATCGAAATATTGAGTAAATTCCTCGTGGACGCGAGTCCGATATCATCAACTGGTTTGGAAGGCACCTTACGCAAACGGCGCATTATTGACCACCCACGAAAACAAACACATGATATAATGGGGTTAATCGTGTGGCGCTGCGAGCTGCGTAAAAAAAAATTCCAATCGCGAAAACCTGCGCCTAAACGTCAATTAATTCGACCAGCTAAGAGGTAGGTATACGTACGAATACGAGTACGCGTATAGAAAGAGAAAGTGATAGTTCTATACATGGCAATGGTCACCCAAGTCCAAGCCGAAGTCGGCGACCGGCGAGTTATTAGCAAACAGGTGCTCCTGCTCGGCGATTCTGTTCTGGATTACGTAACCGACGTCGACGTCGTCGTCTCGGCTCTTTTTTTTCTTCATTTTTTCACGACAGGTAATGACGACAAATGAACATGAATTTCGCATTAACTCGCCGCAAATGACTCGCCTCGTACAATACCCATCGAAGACGACGACCGAGGCGACATCATTCCAGCCACAGCCTCGCTGGATGGGTATTTTTCTAGCACGAAAATCTCTCCCCAACTCGTCGAGAGTTGCGAAATGAACGACGAGTCGACAACACGTCCATGTATAGGTAATTTATGGTCACGTGTAAAATATGACTTATTTAATTACTACATTGTACATCGAACTCGCCTTTTATGGAAAACCGACGAGAATATTTTTTCGGAAGGGTACTCGACTACTTATATGGTAATTAAGTAACAACTTGTGTTCGAATTCCGATACACGAATTTGATTAGAACATTACAACAATATTCTCGCGTATTGACAGGTGCTGATTCGTTCGTAATCGACACTCGTGAGTCGTGACGTCACAGATTAACTCATTCCGAGCCTAGGTACATTCGACGAACGGTTTTTTTTTTGACAGTTAAATGGTCTCGCTTGGATTGCCATCTACCCTCTTCCTGTCGACAAATTCGACTCACCAGTAACATCTGCCAAAGTGCCAAGTGTAATAGAAAAAAATTCGTTAAAAAGCGTACATATGCGCGATGACACGACGAGTTTCCAAATCCAAAGCCTCCACAGCACGTACATATAGGATTACACAACCACATGTGACAAGTTCGCCAAAAAAATACTCATCGAGTCGTCGAACTTTCGAAATTACGAAAATTTTCCTCTCAAGTTGATTTATTTGTTCGAGTGTTCGAGTCGATCCAACGTCGAGTGTGATCAGGATTAATGCCTAGGGCAATTTAAACCCTTGTCAAATGTAATGAGAGATCGTTTCGAAATCGTGATGCAAGTAAGGTGAGCTGTTTCTTAGATGATGTTTGTACGTAGACTGTAGAGTCGTAGACTACGTGAAAAGAACCAACCGTCAGCGTCATTATAGGTTTTCATTCGATTTAATATAGTTTCATCTCGCCGTGATTGAATTCAAGTAGTACTAGTTCTTTGTCTGAGTACCCAACAGCGGCTAATTAGAGCAATAGCGTCGATAGCCGCTTCAAACAAGGTTATTTTCTTAATGGATATGTGATTCTATTTCTTCTTTTTTTTTCTTTCGTTGCTCGTTTTATTTAATGATTTTTTTTAATGTGGAATTTCAATTTTATGGTTCTAGGTATTTTTTTTTTACAACTCGATTTCGGCGTATGTACGAGAATTACACAATTATTTTTAGGTTGCTGGACGTTTCTGAAGGTATATTTTGTCGAATTGATATATCTCATTTTTTGACAAAATGTAGGTATTAATTTTGAAGAAAAAAAAAACCACGTTTTGATGTATTTAGATGAGTTGAAATTTTTCAAAAATTCAGCTTTCAATAATTTTCGGAAAATTTCTACGTTTTTGAATATCAGTTTCTTTTAATTAAATTATCAAAAATCGAATAAATTATCGATTACACATCCGTCAAAATCGAAAATTAGGATCGATCCATCTGAATCTAAAAAATAGTAACTTTATGAAAATTTAATAATTTTATAGATTCCAAAAGATCTAAGAATGAGATCGATTAATGAATTGAAAACTTGTATCGGTTCATCGAATATCAAATAGATTCGCCGATTCATCCAAAATTGAAAAATTAAATCGAATAATCGATTTGGAAAATTTTCAAAAAAATCGTCCATTTTTATCAAAGTCTAAAAATCAGATTGAATTATTAAATAAAAAAATTGCATGGATTTATCGAAAATCCAATCAAATATAATTATACTTTAAGGTAAATTTTACTAATTCTTAACCCCTCCCCCCTCCCACCCATCATTCTATTCTTCAAATTTATCCGCCATTTTTCGTAAGGACAAATTTAGAAATATGTATTTAAAAGGCCAAAATTGTAAATATTTTAATTTTTAAAAAACTTATTTACTGAACTTCCAGACTAGATATTTCAGAAAAATTTCAGTTTGAAAAGTTTCGTCAAAAGGGTCACGTTGGGCAAAAAAATTATCAAACACTTTTTCGATTTTTTTCTCTCACTTTTTCTTTACATTGACCATATTTCTACTTCAATCTATGAAAAAATTAATTTTCGAACAAAATTTCAAAACTATTTTTAAAACAAATTAACATCAAAAAATTGTTCAAAATTTTTTTCTCAAAAATTTAGCTTTTTAAGCATTGAAAAAAGCTGAAAAAATTCTTCTGCAAAATATAAAAAAAAATTATTGCGTCAAATTTCTTGGTAATTGTTTTCTAAAAATTAAAAAAAAAAATTACCTAAATTTTTTTTTAAATATTCAATTTTTTCGTATTTATTCAAAAAAAAAAAGGCAGAATTTTGAAAATTTTGGCTTTTAAAGCTTCAAAACGAATTGTTTTGAATCGAAATTAGGAAAATTCGTTACAAACAAAATCTAAAAAAAATTTCAACAAAAAAAAATGCAAAAAAATTGTTTTTATACTTGGATGGAATTTTTAAAAAATTAACTAAGGATGAAATTGGAAAAAAATTGCATTAGATTTCATTTTGTACTTTTTTCAAATAGAATATTATTTTAACCAAAGTTTTGAAAAATTTAGCTTTTAAGGGGGGGCCTATAATTTTTTTTTTTTTGTTGAATGCATAGAGTTGACAAGCGGAATTATAATTTGCCGACGACTTCTTTCGAGTTGAATGGAATACTAAGATGAAATTCATAAGAAAGTTAGATAAAATCAGGGGGAAAAGTAGGAATTTCGCAAAACCCTCTCGTCAGACTACAGACCAGACTGTACTGAATAAAAAACATTCTGAGGAAAAACCTCGTGGGTTGCATAGTTTTTCTGGAAACGGGGCATTAAGAAAAAGTCGTGTTTTTCTCCAATTTCAACGCTTAAAATTTTTGATTTTCCAACAAATTTATCAATAATTTCTACAAAATGACATCATTAAAATGCAAAATGAATATAATTTTTTTTTTGAAAACTCCATGCATTTTATTTTTCAAAAATCAAAAATTATTTTTTTTTTGTAAAAAAAAGCGAGATGAAATTAGTTTTTAATTTTTCTTCAAAACTTCATAGATGAAAAATCAAATTGACGTCATGCAAAGGTCTTAGAAAATTCCGCTTGTCAACTCTATGCATTCAACAAAAAAAAAAATTATAGCCCCCCCCCCCTTAAACATTTGAAAAAATTGTTCTACGCGAAATTATAAAAATTGCTCTACACAACATTTTTAATTTTTTTCAAAAAAAAAATGCAGGTAAGTACAAAACAATTATTTTTAAACAAAATTTTGAAAAATTATTGATTTTACATAAAATTTTGAGCAAAGTTCCTAAATTGTTTTAGAACAAAAATTCTATTTTCAAAAAAAAAAGTTCAAAAAATTATTTGACATAACGTTTTGAAAAAGTTTCCTTTCAAACAATATTTTCCATTGAAATTAAGAAAAAATCATTTTAAGTACAATTATTCCATTTTATTTCATTTTTCAAATTTCAAAAAATGCTTGCTTTCAACCAGAAATTGAAAAATCATAGATATTAATTTTTTTCAAATTAAAAAAAAAAAAAAGTACAAAACACAAAAACTACGAAAAATTCCAATGAAATATTTTACGTAAAACTTTGAATTGTTTCCAAGCATTGAAAAAATCGTTTTAAAATAAAATTTAGAAAATAAATCGTTTCAAACAAAAATTTTAAAATTTTGTTTCATCAAAATACAAAAAAAAAATTCAACAAAATTTCAAAAATTCATTCCTTCACAACAAAATTTTGAAATTTATTGAATTTTTTTTAAAGATGAAATTGAAAAATATATTTCATTAATTTATTTTTAGAACTCTTCCCAAAACAATATACCAAAAAATTATTTAGTTTTAAACAAACATTCAAAAAATATTGTTTACGAACAAAATTTCGATGAATTTGGTTTTTGAACATTGAAAAAACTGCTTTGAAGTGAAATTGAAAAAAAAAAAAAAAAAAAAAAAGTTAAACACAAAATTTTAATTTTTTTAAAATGAGTAATACAAATAAATTGTTTTATAATTATTGAGAAATTTTTTTTCAAACAAAAATTTTGAAAAAGCTACCTATCTTAAATATTGAAAAATATTGTTTTGAAATGAAGTTCCATAAATTTTTTTGATAGAAATTTTTAAAGAAATTAAGCATTTCAAAACGAAATTACATTTTTAACAATGTTTTCTTCACTTCGTTTTAATGATTTTCGACATTTTCCAACCTCCTCAACTGATAATCTCTGAGACTGGAAAATTTTTCTCTTAATTCAGTCAATTAACCCAATCAGTTCAATAAACAAACACTCTACAACCTTCCATAACCCCTGTTTCATAACTCACAGCAACCCAAACCGCACACACGAGCTGATTATCATTTTAAAAAAGAAAACAACCCAAACAAAGCCATAAATTTAACCGCGGACATCTCGGTTTCCGAATCAAATCACTTCCTGTCTTTGTACCATCGCATCGTACCTAACCCTTTGAAAAACTACATCCAGAATCCAGATCCAGTCATCGGTCTCGGAGTTCTCACCTCATAGTCCGGAATACAAACCCAAAGATAAGTTACAAACGGTATGTAGGTTACTACCGGGCCCAGAAACTAGTTTGGTTCGTAATCGAAATTACTTATCGATCGATATAACAAAGTTATTACAAGTTTGCGGTACTCTCGGGTTATGGTATGAGTGGTACTCGTATCTTTCTATATCTGTACTCGTACTTATTTGCTACATTACCACTGATTACATACATTTATGTATAGCGAAATGAATCATCACACAAGTACAAGTACATACAAAATGGCAACATTCTTGGTGATCTTACGTAAGTTACAGATTAATAAAATAAACGTGAATGAAATGAAATAGGTAGGTGCATAGTCGTATATTGCAGGCGAGAGAATCCTTTTTTGCGGTATTCACAACGAGAGAGCTGATAAATCGAGAATCTCGTAAGCGATTACTCGAGTCTTTATTTATAAGGACGCTGGTGTATTACGCACGTAAACGGATAATTAATATAGAAAACGTCGTCGTTTATTGCATGATTAACGAGTTCGATAAATTTCATTTATAGGCTACCGGTAAATTGTTTTTTTAGACGATAATTTATGAAACAAATTTGTGGATTTTTGCCAACCTTAATTGCAATTTGTTCGGCAGAAACAGAGCGCTCCGGGTCGACGTATCGTATCGGTTCAGCGTGTGAACATTTTATTTGTGTCGGAATCTCCCTCGTGCGTTGACATAAATTACAAGCAAATTCCAACGTTGGAGTTGGTAATTCGTATAGGTTACACATGTGTGTGGTGTGTGCAGTGCAGCTCGATCATTACCGAAAGCACATATAGGGAGACCTTGAAGTTGGCAAAATTTCAGGGCTATGCAACGAGTAGGAAAAATACACATACGTACGTGAAGTTCAGGTCACGTAAGTTTAATCCGGAATTCGGTATTGAAGAAAAGTCGTGTTTGTAAACACTACTTAGCACTAGTGCCACTGCAATGGACACCGATTCGGTAATCATTATGAGGTAGTTGATATACAATCGTCTATTTTTCCCACAACTCGCTATGGCGCCATCACGTCTTACTCGTCCTTAAATTTTACCAAGTCCAATATACTACATAGATACTTGATATTCAAAATTGACGGGGAGGGAGGGGTCTAATCGAAATTTTTGTTATGACCAAAATTATTCCTAGAACTTCAAGCTACAACTTTTGTTTGAATTTTTTTTCAATTGGACGCCCTTCACTCCCTCCCATTTTCAATTAATGAGTATAAAAGTCGTATTTTCCGAAATTGGTGGAGAGGGAAAATTTTATAATAACCAAAATTATTTCTAGGACCTTAATTTACAACTTTTGTTTGAAAATTTTTTCAATTGGACCCCTTCGCTCCCTCCCATTTTCAATTAATGAGTATAAAAGTCGTATTATCCAAAATTGGTGGGGAGGGAGTGGGCGAATCGAAAATTTTATAATAACCAAAATTATTTCTAGGACCTCAATCTACAACTTTTGTTTGAAATTTTTTTCAATTTGACCCCAATTTCCCACATTTTTAATACCTAATAATGAATTAATGAGTATTGAAGTCGTATTATCTGAAATTGGTTGGGACTGGGGAGGGAGGGGTCAAATTGAAAATTTTATAATAATCAAAATTATTTCTAAGACCTCAATATACAACTTCTGTTTGAAAATTTTTCCAATCGGGCCCTTTACCTTCCGTATTATCCAAAGTAGTTGGGGAGGGAGAGTTTTAATCGAAAATTTTGTAATAACCAAAATTGTTTCTAGGACGATAATCTACAACCTTTGTTTGAAAATGTTTTCAATTTGACCCCTTGCTCCCCTCAATTTTAATAAAAATAATTATAATGAATTAATGAATTATTAAATACAATGACAATGAGTATCGAAGTCGTATTATCCGAAATTGGGGGGAGGGAGGGGTCAAATCGAAAATTTTATAATAATTAAAATTATTCCTAATACATCAATCTACAACTTTTGTTTGAAAATTTTTTCAATCGAGCCCTTTACCTCTCTCCCATTTTCAATAATATGAATATGACTTATGAGACATGAATATCGGAGTCATATTATCCAAAATAGATGAGAAAGGAGGGATTTAATCAAAAATTTTGTAATAACCAAAATTATTCCTAGTACGTCAATTTACAACTTTTGTTTGAAAATTTTTTCAATTTGACCCCTTACCCTGCCCCCATTTTTAATAATACCTAATGAATTAATGCGTATCGAAGTCGTATTATCCAAAATTGGTGGGGAGGGAGGGGTCAAATCGAAAATTTTAATAAACAAAATTATTTCCAGTACTTCAATCTACAACTTCTGTTTGAAAATTTTTTCAATAAAATTAGATCCTTACCCCAATTTTGAATAAGTATTTACATAATGTTACGTGTAATCGGAGAAGAAGGAGGGGTCCAATCGAAATTTTTATGATCATGAAAATTATTTCTAGAATCATTTTGTGCAACTTTTGTTCGAAATTTTTTTCAATTTGACGCTTTTTTACTCACTCCTCCAATTTTGAATAGTAAAAGTATATAAAGAGTGTTATGCAAAATCGGAGGGGAGGGAGGAGTCCAATTGAAAAAATTTTCAAATAAAAGTTGTAGGTAGCTTGAAATTCTAGGAATAATTTTGGTTATAATAAAAATTTCGATTAGACCCCCCCCCCCCTCTCCTCGTCAATTTCGAATATTAAGTAATTATCTTTGTATAGTATTGGACTTGGTAAAATTTAAGAACGAGTTCAGTGATGCTGTCAGCGAGTTGTGGAATAAATAGGCGATCGTGGTTGAACGAAATTGATAATTTATCGAATATCGAACACACGATAGACGATGTAGGGTCTTATAGGATGGTAAATGGCAACTGGCAAGTGGCAACGGACATGTGTCAGATTACACTTGTATTGTACTTACGTCGAACCAAGTAAACATTGGATCTGACACGTTTACGCATAATGTTACCCTTCATACACATGCCTTCGAAATCAAAGTACCTATATCTATATCCAATCCAATAAAACGGCATAATACTCGTATTTTTAGAAACTCGAATCCATTCTATAACTGAATGCAAGGTTACCTACTCTCTTTCTCTCTACAATACCTACATATTCATCCAACACACGAAATTATCTTTAGAAAATTTTTACTTTCAAGGTAAATGCGAGTACACAGATTGATTGTACCTAGTTGTACAGCTCTGGTGGTTGCATAAGCCCATACCCATACACACGATATCTCCCATTCAACGTAATGGATACGCGATATACCTGCGATGATGATGATGATGAGAAAGATCGCCGATGTGACCGTGAGTCTCGAATTAAACGCTCGATTTAGTACGGGCTCGTGTACTAATTGACGACTGTCCTAGAAGAGCGTTCGGGTGATTTGGAAGATTTACCGGGCACGTCCATCGTTCGTAATTCGGCACCCATCAAGAGTTCATTTGTCAGCTTGCGCTTGGCCCGAAATTATATTGAATTTCGTTGTTTTATGCGAACGAGTTTATTTTTGGTCGAAATGGAGGTACCGAACTAACGATGAGTCGAGCAGTTCGCACATCTGCTAGGACGTTCGGTTTTTAACGAAATTTTCGACGTGAAAAAATTGGAAAGAAATTCGTTTTATTCATCCTCGAGATATTCATTTTTTAAATTTCAAATTGATAGACGTGAGAAGGTTGAAAAAGGTCGAGAATCGTTTAAAACGTGATAAAAATTGTTGGATTCGAAACCCATTTACTCGGAATTTTCTTGTAGGTATATTAATTAACCCATTTCATTTTTTTTTAGAATTTATTTAAAAATTATCATTATTTTTTTAAATTTTTTTTTTTAAATTCATTTATTGTGCCATATACAAAGTGCTATGCTTAGAGGCACATTCTTAAGATTAGGATAGTATGTAAGTATTAAGTGTATATATTAGAAGTTAATTTAGTTACATGCTTAAAAATTAAGGTAAAGGTAATTATAAAAGTTTGTTTAGATGGGTGATTTTTATGAATTGGAGAAGTTTTTCGATGTTGTTTTGATTATCTGAGAGGATGTTTTGTAGATTTCCGTCGAGGTAGGTGTTTCGGGCTTGGTGATATTTAGGACAATCGATAAGAATATGGGGAATGTTAATGGGAATGTTGGAATTAGTACATATCGGAGGAGGTTGTTTTAGAAAAAGGTGTTGGTGAGTAAGGAGAGAATGGCCCGTTATTATGACTAAATTGAAGATTTTTCATTATAATTTTTAGAATTTATTTTTTTTATTTATTATTTTGAGAAAAAGTGCTGTAAGTATACAACACGTTTTAAAAAAATGTAAAATTTTCCTCGGTATTTTTATTTTGAATTTTTTTTAACATTTGAGTTTAAAATGAATTTTCCTGTTCGAAACATTTTTTAGATGCCTAATTTAAAATATATAACCCAAGATGAAATTTTCATAATAATTCAATATGAAATGTTCCAATGCTTTGTGACACATTTTTTCCGTCAGATTCTATTCAAAAAATGAATTATTTATTTTTTAAGATTTTTTTAGGGAGAGAATTTTTTTATTTTTCAAAAACACCAAGTTCTTAAAAATTTTTTTGAACACGAATATTTCAATTTTTTCTGCAAGATTTAAAAAAAGTTTTGTTCAAAAAATTATCGAAATAAGAATAAGCACATTTTTTCAGATTTTATTCAGAATTTTTTTTTCTAATCTTCTCAAAAATACAAATATTGAAAATTTTGCACAAAAACATATATCAAATTTTTTTTACAAAATCAATTTTTTAAATTTTTTACAGAAATATCTACAGTAGGAAAAAAAAAATTCAAAAATTATTTTGTTTAAAAACGAATTTTTTCCAATTTTTTAATTTATTTTTCATTTTTTTTAAATTTGTAGGTAATTTTATTTAATGCTGTAAAAAAATTCTTATTTGATCACTACTTGATTTTTTCTATTTTTTTTAAAGAGAATTTTATTAATTTTTAAAAAATACAAAGTTTTTAAAATTTTGTTAAAAACAATAATTTTGCTTTCAAATTTCGTTTAACATGAATATTTCAAAATTTTCTACAACATTTGTATTATTTTTTGTATATTTTTTTTCAAATGTCATTCAGAAATTTTAAAATATTTTTTAAATCAATTTTTTTGAAATATTTCGTTTGAAAATGATTTTTTTTTCAAATTTGGTTTTAAAGTAGGTAATTGTTTCTGTTCAGAATCTTTTTAAAAATTTCTTTATATTTTTTTTCTCTCAAAACGTTATTCAGATTTTTTTTTTAAATTTCGATTAAAAATTAATTTGTGTGATTTTGTTTGAAACGAAATTTTCCAAATTCTATAAAAAAAAACCAATTTTTAATGTTCATAATTAAAAAATGTTCTTTTTAAAAAAAATTTGGAAGGCAATTTTTCCATATTTTCAAAAATAAAAAAGGTTTTAAAATTTTGTTGAAAAACATTTTTTTTCAACATTTGCGTGAGGAAAAAATTGAAAAATATAGTTTGAATATGATGCAGTTTTTTTTTTAGGTTTTGTTCAAAAAATATTTTTTTTTCAAATTTTTTCAGTAATTTTTTTCAATTTTTCAAAAACATAAAATTTTTAAAATTTTTATGAAAAACGAGTTTTTTTAAAATTTATTTCAGAAGAAAATTCTTTCAAATGTTCAATCAAAAATCAGTTTTTCCAAATTTCTGTAATATTTTTCTTTTTAAATTTCATTTTGAAGAAAATTTTTCAATTTTTTTGAAAAATTCAAACTTTGTGCAATTTGTTTAGATATTGCTCAAAAAAGCGAATTTTAATATTTTTTTCAACTTATTAGAAATTTTTTTTTTTAATTTCTCGAAAACTTAAATTTTTTATAAATTTTTTGAAAAAACAATATTATTATTTAATAAAATACACAAAGACAAATTTTAACACGAACGAAATATTTCCAAATTTTGTTGAGAAGAAATTTTTATAAAATTTTTTTTTTTTTAATTTTATTTTTGAGAAAATTTTTCAATTTTTTGCAAAGTTACAAAATTTTCAAACATTTTCGCAAAAAAAATTGTTTTAAATTTTTTTAGATGAAATTTTTTAAAAATGTTCTTCACAGATAATCACTAGATCCTTGAATATTTTTCAAAATTTCGCTGAGAAGCATTTTTTCAGAAAAATTCTAGGCACTTGCCTTATTAATGACGAGTTAACAACGTACCCTTGAAAAAAAAATCTAACGTACAACAAAGTTGAAAATTTTGAGTCATACGTATTTCTTTTTTCTTTTTTTTGCAAAGATACTTATAGAAGAAGGAAAATGATTCGCGAATTCATTCATTTAATCAATCTCGATGACTCACGAATTAACGAGAATTTCTCCCAATTTTTCAACGATGCCTTTCCCTCCCCTCATTGGACACTAAACCAAGTAGGAAAATTTTGGAACCAGGCCATATTCTCGTTCTCGAAGTACGTACAATGTCGAACTTTGACAAGTGTTGTACTTCATAGTTCATTATCTTGTCAAAGAGAACAAACCCGCGTTAAAATTGCTTTAATTTACTAATTAGCTTTTCTCAACTCTCGCCTATAATACGAATTGGAAATTAATCATTTCGAAGCTTTACGTCGTGTCACCATGAAGGTCTCTTTCGCGACAGGGTAATAATAGAGGCAATTTTTTTTCTCATCTTTGGGAAAATTTTCCACTTAATAAATTTAGTGCGTCGAAGAAGTACTTGACCAAGTTCATTCGTATACAAATATTAAAGTCTATTTTCAGAAATCTATTCTTTTTAAAATTTAAAAATATGTACTTTCGGAATGAACTTCATTTTCCGTGTATTGATGTTGATATTTTCAACTCTCAACCAAGGTATTAATAATTAAGCAGACGATTTTTATCGATATAATGTAGAATCGCCAAAGCATGCAACGTGCTAATAGGTTTGACCGTTGGTTGCTGCCTGCGTCGAAAAAATTCTTCTAATTGTTATTTTCACGGTTTTAATTTTCATGGTTACCGTTTTTTCAGTTTGTAATTTAAAATCAGGTCGGCACGTAACACGTACGATATTTGTACGTAAGGTGGTAGATTCAGGCATAAAACAGCTTATAAATAAAACATCGCGAGTTTTAATTTTTTCGCCACGCTATATAATGCTTCCACACCTTACACACAGAGAGAGAGAGAGAGAGAGAGAATGGTTAATTCGGATGGAATTAAAATAAACTTGGACGATTGGATCGAGGTATTTGTTAAACCTACGTATGCTGATCTGATGGGCTACTATGGTATTATGGCGAATTTTATGAAATATCGAAAATATTCCAGAGATTTATGGAATAAAGATTACGTTAGGTAATCGCACGTACGCGAGTATTACGAAAAAACATCCAACTCGAAGGAAAATGGAATCGAGGTGAATACCCAGTATCAGATGTTCGCCAAGTAACATTAAACGGTTTAAAATTGGCCCGAAATGAATTATAGCCGGCGCGATGATTTATCTCGAAGAAAAGCTTTCGATATAATTTATGACAATGTTAACATGTGTAGGTATGGCATAAAAGGCGGCTTATTTTAAGGCGATTGTCGTGTAAGCGTGATTTGAAATTAACTCATGAGTATATAATACTGGTATCGCAGTCAAGCCGAAGCAGCCCCCAGTTTGGTCATATAGATCGACGCCCAGCCCATCGTCCTATAATAAATCCTCAGCTCGCACACCGGCCAAACGTGGGTAAACAAGTTTCAACATAATATCGACAATCTGAGTCAGGCCAGACCGAGTATATGGCCGACAGGAAAATAAATCTGATCGAGAGTTACGTAACAAGTGACGAGGAGATACGTTGACATATCGCAGGTCCATGTCCTCGTCCTTCCTGCAGCAGGTGAACGATATGGTAAAAATTTCAATTCAACTTTCGCCAATTGCCATCGAAATTATCGGATGAGTAAGTTTTTAAATTTAGATAACGGTGAAGACTATAAAAGCCATGTTGCCGGCGCTCTGTGGTTATAAAACCGTGAAATCATACATATGAGACGTTTTATGTAATCGCAGGCCGCATACGCGATAAAAATATAAATATACGAATACATTATCTCTCGCAAAACGCAACCTTTTACCTCTATATATATATATGCGGTTTTCTTCATTTTTCACTCAGGCCTCCTCCTTATCGTCCTCACACTCGAGGAAATGAGTGGTTTTCCGCATTCGGCACATGGCGAAAATAACTCGTCTGGTAGTTTAAAAAACCGTTCGACGACGGTTCGACAGTACCAAGACTAAATAGCTTTAATTGTTTGATAAAATGATCTATACCATGGGTAAGGTAAGTACTCGGTGGTGGCGACGCCGACATCCGGGCATGGCTATATGAATCCGCATACCCCTTGACGAGTAGATCGCCAAAGTACTGTTTTTTTGGCATCGAAAATTTATCAAGTCCATACTACATAGAAAATTGGAGGGGAGGGAGGGTCCAATCGCAATTTTTGTAATAACCAAAATCATTCTCAAGACTTCAAGCTACAACTTTTGTTTGAAAATTTTTTCAATTGGACTCCTTAGCTCCCCTCAATTTTCAATAATATAACCATAAGTATTAAGTATCTATGTATGTCATATTATTCAAAATTGGAGGGGAGGGAGGGGTTCAATCGAAATTTTTGTAATAACCAAAATTGTTGTAAGACTTCAAGCTACAACTTTTGTTTGAAAATTTTTTCAATTGGACCCCTTACCTCCCCTCAATTTTTAATAGTATAACTATAATTAAGTATCTATGTCATATTATGCAAAATTGGAGGGGAAGGAGGGGTTCAATCGAAATTTTTGTTATAACAAAAATTGTTTCTAAGACTTCAAGCTAGAACTTTTGTTTGAAAATTTTTTCAAATGGATCCCTTACCTCCCCTCAATTTTTAATATAAGTATCTATGTCGGATTATGCAAAATTGGAGGGGAGGGAAGGGTCCAATCGCAATTTTTTTAACGACCAAAATTATTTCCAAGACCTCAATCTACAACTTTTGTTTGAAAATTTTTTCAATTTGACCCCTCACCTCCCCCCAAATTTTCAATAATAATTATAGTCAAGTATCTATGTCATATTTTGCGAAATTGGAGGGGAGGGAGGGGTCCAATCGTAATTTTTGTTATAACCAAAATTATTTCCAAGACCTCAATCTACAACTTTTATTTGAAAATTTTTTCAATTGGACTCCTCCCTCAATTTTGGAAAAGTATCCACATGATGATTCGTGAAATCGAAGAAGAGGAAAGGATCCAATCGAAATTTTTATAATAACCAAAATTATTTTTAGGATCTTAATCTACAACTTTTATTTGAAAAAATTTTCAATTGGCCCCTTCCTCTCTCACTTTTCCAATTTTTAATTATAGTATCTTCGAAGTGTTATGCAAAATCAGCAGGGAGGGAAGGGTTCAATTGAAAAAATTTTCAAATAAAAGTTGTAGCTTGAAGTCCTACAAATAATTTTGATTATTAAAAAAAATCGATTGGACCCCTCCCTCCCCCAATTTTGAAAATCAAGTATCTATGTGGTATTGGACTTGGTAAATTTTCGATTATGCCAAAAAGCGGTACACCGCTTCGATCCACTCGTTACCCCCTGGGCCATACTCATAATATTGTACGCCCCCTGCGTCGTTCTGCTCGTTCACGTCCACATTGTCGCGGATTAAATGACTCGCACGATGACGAATAAACACACCAGAGAGATAACGGAGATAGATATTGGATGTGGCCCGAGTATAGAGATTTCCTCCTTCGAAAGTATAGTACATAGCGTCATTGGCAGACAATAGAAGCAGGAGTTCGCTTTAATTAAAGACTTTTCGCCAAGTGCGATAAATGGATTTGATTAAGCGTTATTTAATGTTGAAAATACGTTTCTTTTGAAATGTACGGTATGGTACGGGTCGGGTACACGGTGTGTAGTCTGTCTCTGTATATGTATGCCCTCTGCCAGTTGGCACACCCTTTTACCCATGCAGAGTATCTTCGCTCTGAATTATAGCGGTTCATTACTCGCATTATTGGAAGTGAAGCTGGGTATATTGATGGACATTTTTTCTTCATATACCTATATGGTTGAATCGAGGAAATTCAAGTGATTGACGAGCCTCACTTCGATGTGACATTTACGTTCAAAACAATCGATGATTACTTATTTTTCGATAAAAATTGAAGGAAATTGATTTTTGAAAAATAGCAATGAAACGAAACTTGAAAAAAATATAAATATCAGACGAATACTTGAAAAAATTGTTTGTAATCGAAATTTTGAAGAAAAAAAAATCATTATTTTGAAAACCAAATTTGAAGAAAATATGTTCTCAAAAAAGAGTATAATATTTTTGGGGAGAGGGAGGGGGACAAAACTTGAATTTTCATTAAAATTACATTTTTTAAAAATGTTTTGAAATTTTATTTTTTATTTTAAAAATTTTCATTAGAAAAAATTGAAACATTCTCTCTCCTGAACAAAAGTTTTTTTTTTTTTTGAAAAACTTGAAAATATAGTTTTTTATTGAACATTTAAAATTATTCAATTTTCAAAATTTTCTTCTAAAAAAATTAAATATAAAAATAAAAATAAATAGAAAAATTCATTTTTTTAAGAAACTGAAAAATTTTCTTATAAACGAAATCTGAACAAATTGAGTAAAATTTTCTCTCGAACAAAATTGAAGATAAAAATATTGATCAAAGAATTGAAATTCGTGTTTAAAAATTTAAATTGCCAAAAAAATTTGAAAAATATTAGGAATTTTTGAAATCTTGACTGACCATTTGAAATTATTCAATTTTGAAAATTTCCTTCTAAACAAACTTATTTGCCTGGAAAATTTTTAAAATGTTCTTGTGAATGAAATTAAAAAAAAAAAAAATCACGTAAAATTTTACATTTGAGAAAAAAATTGAAGAGAAAAACCACACAAATTATTAAACTATTTTTTTGCTTAAATATTTGAAAATTTCAAAAAAATTAAATGAAATATTCGTTTTTGAAAATTGATAAAAATTATGTAAAAAATATTTTTCCTCAAAGAATTAGAAGAAATTAATTTTTTTCTAAATAACATTCAATTTTTTTATGATTTTAAAATTTCAATTGTGCTTGATTGAACATTTGAAATTGCCGATTTTTTAAAATTCAAAAATTTTCTTCTGTAAAAAAAAAGGTTTTATTGTGATTTTGAAGGGTTCGGTACATATCTATTTTTGAACTCATGAAAAAATATGGACAATTTTCTTTCGAGTTAAAATTGAAAAAAAAAACAAAACGCAAAAACAAAATTTAAAAGTAAAATTGACCAAAAAAAAAATCATGACAGCTCATTTAAGCAAAATTTGAAAATATGCGTTTAAATTTTGTTTTCAAATTCAGTTACCTTCGGAAGTACGAAAAATAACTCAATTTAATTCATATAAAACGACTCCAACCCAACACCTTCCTAAGGCCAGTCACTTGCTGGTGAATAATCAACCAATTAACGTGAAAAATAAACGAGGAAATAAGCAATTCCGTTGCTAACTGTAATAAAGTAAATGAGGGAATTTTTAATTTTTTTTTCCTAAATTTAAAAATTAGACTAGTAATTTTGAATCCGATGATTGACAAAACGAGCAGGTGAATAAAATTCAGACAAAACTAATTATTATGATAATTGCGATAAGCGAACCATTAAAAAAAAAAAAAAAAACTTTATCAAGATGCGAGACTTCGGGAACAGAACAGAACAGGGTATAAGTTGACCTCGTACCCTTGAACTTGAAAGGTTTCTCGAATCAGTCGAAATCTTTAGTAATGGAAAAATGCCAGTTCGACGACAAGACCATTAGTCCAGATCGAAGGTAAAATAGATAATAGGTACCTAAGTATTTTAAAAGTAAAGTTTTCGAGTTTGATGTACCAAATTCTGGACAAAAAATTTTTTCTATAATATTAAAATTTAATTTAAAACGTCAAAGAAATTAAAATAAAGTTTAAAATGACTAAAAATTCAAAAATAAAAATAATGAAAAGATTTTTAAAGAAATGGTTGAGTAAATTTTAAAATGATTAAAAATTGAAGAAAATTGAAATTTAAAGAAAAAAATGAGAAAAAATGATAAACTGAAAGAATCAAAATGGAAGAAAAAATAATAACTAAAAAAAACGAAAATTAAAAATAAACCTAATACTTAATTGTAAAATAATCAAAAAAAAATTTAAAATGACGACTAAAAAAATCCAAATCAAATTAAAAATTACTTAAAGTGGAAAAAATTATAAAAATTGGAAAAAAAAACTAAAAATCTACCTCGAAACCGAAAAAATATTAAATTAGAACCAGTAATTTCTCTCCACTAGCTTCCCACTTCGATGGAAACATTTCGTGGTTGATTTTCGGCTCGTCTTTCCCTGAACTGGTCTTCGTCAAGGGTTCGACTTCCTATTTCCTCTACCAACACCTTCTCGGAATCATGGTCTAATGAAATACACTACGACGTATTCACAGGTACAACAGAGGGGACACTTCCTATTACAGGTAAGACATACGTACTGTACACAAGATGTAACACGACTCTTGCCATTTCCTCATACACAAAGTAATCATATACATGGCGGCGAACTTCGACCAGAAAATTGGCAAGAGCGAAGAAGACGCAACTGCGACTTGGCTTATGAAAATCACTTCACGTCTATAGCCATTTTATTCGAGAGAAAGTAAACAATACACACACACTGAGTCTCATAAACGACTTTGTATGGAGATAATGCCGAGATAAAGCACATGTCATTAACTCATCCATATTACAATTTTTTCCGTCGTATTGATGAAGATAGCGAACGGAATTCTCGCAAAGATTCAGTGGTTGGGAAACTATCGCTCCACCTGGTCGCATTTTACCGACCATTATTCTAACACGTTTTACGTGAATTCGAATAAATTATACGACAAAAACAGCAATTTTTTTCGTAATTTCGAGGATATTTTTAGTCGACGGTGTCCGTCAATTTAGACGTTTCAAAAAAACCTGCCTCGTGCATAAACGTCCCACTGATTCGTATACATTTTTCACGTTTATAAATCACGTGGACGTATCATCCTTTTAGACTCGACTTGTCAAACCCTTTTCTGTCGTTTTCAACATCTCTTAACCGAGTTATGAGTACCATGAAAAGATACCCGGTGGAAAAAAGGTCCTTTATCACGATCACCTTGAATATGGTATAAAGCTTTCGCAAATACGAGATTTTTCGCATCAGATTGTAACCAACCGAGCAGTGTCGTCGAACTCGTCACGAAATTTTACTTTTATGCATAAAAATCATCCGAGATCGTACGATTACGCATCCAACGAAATGGAAAACGCGTCGATTATATGATAATTTTATAAGCAATACGTGCCATGTATTATGTACTTACGTAAAATATTCGTTTATATAAAATATTTTATTATATGACATCTTTCGAATTGCCAATTTCAATTTCAGTTACTGACCTGAAACAATAAACAAACAAAACAAAAACGTCAAAATATCGTCCATACTACGAATGAATTTTTCATTGTAAAAAAAAAATGCAAACTCGACATTACATAACTTAATTAACCGTTGGTATTCAAGGACATTGTCCTATCAGTAAAAAATTATACGCTAACGTATAGTTCATTTGTGTACAAGTTTCCAAGATTCATTACGTAATAATTGTCATTGTTCCGTGGGAGGAAAAGTAGAGCTGATAATTAATGATTCGAATTATGCAAAACTCCGTCGCATCTTCCTTCTCCATCGTAATCTCTCCTCGTTCAACGTAAAAGTTTAAATGAATTTTCGACCTACTGTTCGTGTCTTTTGAACGTTTACGATTGTACAGTTTCGTTCGTACAAAGTATTGTACGCGAGTATTATTACCATTTTGCGAAAACCGGTTTTACCTATAAACGTTCGTTGGTGATTAAATGGAAAAAAAACAATTAGCCGATGATCGATGGTTGACTAGTTAATTGGTTGGAAAGATTAATAGGTCATTTATTTTCGTTTATAGCGCGTACATTAATCGATTCCAACGTGTAGTGTCTTTTTTTGGTTGCATTTCAACCGGTTCAGGTGCAGGTAGACAGTTGCGTGGTAAAGTTAAATGGTGTTTTATTGTATTCGCATTTCATTCAATGAAATCGTACAATCTCGAGAAAAATCAACTTTCCCAGATTTTAAAGAGCTTTGTTGAAAATTTTCACCAGTAACGGAATTGTTTCCAATCGGTTTTAACGAGTTTGGAATTTTAACATTCATTTCAGTTTGAGAAAATTTTTTCGAAATAACTTTTTTTGGGAGATACCATTTTTTTCAAGTTGAATTTTTCTGTGTAAAAATGAAATATTCGAGAATGTAGACGAAGATCCGGTTCAAACCGGTTTGTTCAAAGTTTAAAAAATTGCAGAAAATTTCCAACATTGAAGAAATTTAATCGAGAGTAGTCGTAACTGTAAAGCTGCGACTTTAAGAAAAAAACACTTGAAAATAAACCGGTTTCATGACGTTTGAGTTCGTAAATTTATCGTGTTTTTCAACTTTTCTAATCATTGCACGATATAAAAAACGATTCTTAAGTAACAAAAAATTGAATTTGTCGAGTTTTCTTTTTAACAACCGGTTCACTGCAAGTGAAGAAAAATTTATTCGAAAAAAGTCGCAACCAGTTCATCATAATTCAAATAGGGTGGGAAAAACAACACTACTAAAAAATGCACAAATACAGCAAATGCCACAAAATGGGATTTAAAGATACAAAGACGAAACCAACTGGTTCAAAAAGTTCAAAATAACCGGTTCAATCATGTAAATAAAAAAAAATTGGAAAAAGCCTGCAAAATGTCTCAAACCAGTTGCAACCAGTTGACTAAAAATTACACCAGTCGAAAATATACGATTAAGTATATCCAGAAATACTCCTATTCAATAGTTCAATATTCCTTAACAATAAAAAAACGATCAACCGGTTCAAAAAGTCCAAAATAACCTGTTCAAAATGAAAAATTGTCGGAAAAAAGCTCGCAAAATGTCTCAAACTGGTCGCAACCGGTTGTTGTAAGATAAATCAGTTGAAAAGAAACGTCGGTATTGAAAAAAGCACCTGAGTACATAAAATGAGTTAAAAACCTTCAAAATTAAAGAATAGTACTATTTCATTCAAAATGAAAAATTTTTTTGTAATGATTTTCTGAAGTTTGAGATTTTACCTAATTTACATTTTTATCAAGTCGACCCTCAAAATTTTTTGAAAGCTTAGCTGAATTTTAAAAATTAGCCTAACTTCAAAAATTTATTAAAATTTGAAAATTTGTGGAGTTTTGGAAATTTATTAAAACCGAGAAATTACCAAAATTTCAGTTTTTATCGATTTTTTTTCTCAAAATTATTGTGAATTTTTATCAGATTTTTTAGATTTTCTAAAAAAGATTCATTAAATTAGAAATTTTTTTTAAATTTATTAAAATTTAGAAATAACAGAAGTTAGGTATCATTTTTATTGAATTTCAAAAATTTTCCCCAGTTTACTAAAAATAGAAAAAATTCTTTAGAAATTAGTTCAATTTTAAAAATTAAAAGATGTTTTAAAATGATCAAATTTTGAAATTTTTTCAATTTTTGAATTTTTACCTCATTAAAGATTCTAAGAATTTCAAAATCCAGCAAACTTTGAAAACTGATAAAATTTTGAAAATTCATTCAAGTTTGAATTACCAAATTTTGAAAATTTTCCAAGTATTGGATTTTCACCTATTTTTGAAGATTACCTACTTCGATAGGGGGAAAAAAAATTTAAAATCCAGCGAACTTAAAAATTACAAAATATTTAAAAAATTTTAGCCTGATTTTGAAGATTATTTCAGTTTTAAAATATTTGTTAAAATTTAAAAATTTTCAAATTTTCAGATTTTTTAAAATTCTTGCCTAGTCAAAAATTTAACAAACTTTGAAAACTGGTTCAATTTCAAAAATATTAAAATTGAAAAATGGCTGAAATTCGCAGTTTAATTGAATTTCGAATTTTCAACAATTTTCAAAATTTTTAAAACTTTAAAAATTTCTTAGTTTTGAAAAATCGCCAATTTAAATTTCAAAAAAATTAAAATTAAAATTTTTACTTACCAAATTTTTGAATTTTTTAAATTCTTAAATTTTGGCAAGATCTTCTAATTTTAGAATTTTTAAAAAATTTATCAAACTTTTCAAATTACCCAATTTTGAAAATTTATTCAAATTTAAAAAATAAATTACCAAAAATCCAAAATTTTCAATCAATTTGAACTTCTATCAAAAAATTCTAAATATGATTGTTGGAGGAACAGTAGGACTTTTACTCGTTCAAATGCACAAAGAAGCGATTAACCGGTTCACCAATACAAACAATCTCAAATTTTTCCAAATGTACTGAAATTTCAAGATTTTTACACTAATGATTCAAAATCGTTATTAGATAGTTTGAAAAAAGCTTTAAACTGGTTTCAACCAGTTCAAGAAAAATTAAATTCGTTGAAAAATCCCAAAATGAGATTTTTAAAGACGAATATAAGCTATTAAAAATCATCCAAAAAAAATTCATCACGATGAGTTGTTCAATTCGTGACGAATTGTTCAGAAGGGTGAGGGGAAGGGCAATTTGAAATTACGAAAAACATTTTTATTTTTTTTTAAATAAAAACACACGAAGAAGCTGATCGTGAAACATACTTCGAGCTATAAAATGGAAATATTGACGTAAAAAAAATTCAAGCACAGAGGAAAAGAGTAAAGAAGGAAGGAAGTAAACGATGCAATAATAAAATAGTCTGTTATTCTCGCTTCTAGCAGGTATTTCAGTTTCGCAACGGAACGGTACACCAAAGCGAATAATATTTTTATTTTTTTCGCTGAAATCTCGTAAGAGAAAAAGAAAATCATCTTTAGATGCCAATTTGCATCTACGTAAATACCAAAAAACAAGCTAATCATTTCTATTAACGAGTAAATTTCAATCAAATCGTTACACGATGTTCTGGCTACCGCAAGTACATATTCTCTTCATTCGCATGCAACAATTTTACATACTTAAAATACGTGATTATTCTCTCATTTCAGGGATACCTAAACCACGTGTTTATTTGATTTTTTATCCATATCTCGAATCTCATTAAAATTGAAATCCGCTCACATAGATATACAAAAATAACCTCGTAGCAAACCACACACACACACATGACCCTGCCTTACGAACGTACCTACTCCACTAATAAGATTTTCATCAAATCGACGCGAAAATTCACATTATTAAACACGTTAGCTGGCGTATTTAAATAAACCATGGAGAAAAAAACTCTGAAAAACTGGAAGTAATTCGTGCGGGGTTTTTGTTGGACGTCATAACGTTTGTAATTAATTTCACGTTTCGAAGAAGCTATACCTAGGTAGTAGGTAGGTACACATTCGTAGCATATTCAAGTAGTTTTTTCTTTCGATTCGTCGAAAAACTACGCGAATAGATCAGCTTTACGATGAAAAACCGCAAAAAATTTCCATCTTAAAATGTTGGTAATAAAATTTAAGCGTTCAAATGCTGCAAACGGGTTTGAATGCATTTGATTATTAGAATTTGCAACCAGGTATGTCTATATCCTATTTAGCGTGTTTATTTTTCGAAATTTTCGTATAATTAAAGGTACGAGAGGAAAACCCATAAAGCGTATCTTCATTATACGCGGAACCTCAGTGGTAAAGATTTATAGATCATCGTAATTATCGAAGCTTGAAAAAAATTTGTTTTGAAAAAAAAAAAAGAAAAAAATAAGATGAAATAAGAAGCTAGAAAAAATATGGCAAAACTTGACCGAGAGTTTTCGAAATCGGTTAATTATCGAAATTATTTATATTTTTTCCTCTATTTTTAAATAGCGTGTACGAGGAAGATTTTGCAACATAAACAGCAATCACAGAACGAAGAACGATACACAATCTGCTATATAATTAGCATATTCGAAAACATTTTCACATATGCGATGTTTAATAAGTAGATACGCGAAAGATGGGAGGATCGACGAGTTCTGACTGCTACTTTTCCATTAAATGCGACGCGATGCTAAGTCTACTTCACAAATTTTCAAACTTATTGGTTGGCATTAATCACGTGAACGATTTACGAGCTCGCGAATCCTTATTCATCTCTTTTTCGAGCAATGTGTGAAATTCTACGAAATGCCAGGCCTTCGAGTTCCGGGTAGAGGATTTTTTGCTCGCAATGGTAATTGGTTTGTTGTCACGGAGACATCTTACGTATAGATACAATGGTTTTGGAGAACAGAGTGCCACAGTTCTGTTGGAAGATTCTACCTCGAGATATTTATCATTATTTTTATAATTATCACCTTGAATCGATACACGAAAATTTAATAGTCGAAGTCTGAGCTCGTTACAGGCAAATTCCATTCTGCAGGGCATCCTTACAGCCCGGATTTAAATTCGTCCGAGTGTGTAATAATCGTAATAAGGTTGCAAAAATTTCGTGCTCGTACAGCCCCTCTTCCTTCCGAAGGTATAAATTTTATAGCCACGAAAAAATTTCACGTACCTAAGTAATTTCCTAGCACGTATTTATCGAATCGTTCACAGTGTGAATGTAATTTGTTAACCCTGAGCTGAGCACGCGATTTTAAACCAAGATTGGGTAAAAATATCGCCCATAAAAAAACAAAAACCGACCCACCGAGGAACGTGATTGTAAATTAGACTAGAATTTTTTCAGCCGAGGAACAAAATTCTTTTGTCGATGTCCAATTAAACTTATTAAGCCAAAAAAAAAAGCTCTTTTGTAATTACAAGTCACTCGTCGGGTCTGGTAACTCGTAAACGTACACCAGTAAAAACAAATTGCAAACACGTAATGAATGCTTATCTTCTTCCCCAATCATCGTCATTATATATAACTTGACCGCAATGCGATTGCGAAATCATTACGCGTAAAATTTTGGCGAATTTTTCATCTCTGACTTCTTTTTTTCGAGCTCAATTTTATTTCACGTTTCTTTGTTTTCGGATCCAATTGTCTTCCAAATTAAATATTTTTTGCAGTCTTTTTTCTTTTTTCGCACTCGAAGAAAAATAGTAAGTCATTACGAGGTCATTAAGGAGGTTCCGGAGTTGACAGGTGTATTGTGTAATGAAAAAGGTGCTGCTTTTTTTTTTTTTTTTTTTTTTGGAATGAACCAAACATATACGTGTTGAAGATTGTTAAATTTTTTTCACTCGCCGATTATTTCATTTTAATGAATTTAATCTTTGTGTTCTTGTTTTTTTTTTTAAATTTGTCAGTGTGTGACATGAAGATGTACGGAGAAGGTCGTTTGTCTTTTTGAATGTCCTCACGTGGTTAGAGTAATTTTCAGAGATGCGAGAATCTTTGAAAAATGGTAAAGTGAAGTATAGCAAGAGACGAATGATGTTTGGCGATTTTTTCACACACGTAAAAGGAGTCTAATGGAAGAATAAAGAGAAGAACATTGGGTCAAATTTGATCTAAATGAAATATTTTTAAAAAGATTGAATAATTTGATCAAAAAAGTTTCCAAATGTCTGAAATCTCGAAACCTGAAAGCAGGACTTTAGTAGAAGAACCTTCAACAGTACTTTTTCGAAATAAAAAAGTTTTCAATTTTTTAAAATTGTAAGAATTTATTAAAATTTGAAAATAAAACAAATTTTCAAAAATAGTAAGAGTTTGAAAATCATCAAATTTTGAATATTTGTAGATTAAACAAATTTTTGAAATAAAATAGCAAATTTTTATTATTTAATAAATTGGAAAATTATGAATTTCAAATTTTTAGCAAATTTTGGATTTTCATAAAAGCATGTTTAAAACTTGCCAAACTTTAAAAATCTATCAAACTTCATAAATTAACATTTGAATTTTTTTATAGGTACCTAACTTGAATGAATTTTACAAAATTAATTCAACTTCAATAAATTATTAAAATTTCAAAATGACCAAATTTTCAGTTTTTGCCGAATTTTAAAGATAAATAAAAATTGCAAAATTGCAAAAATTTTACAAACCTCAAAACTACATTTGATATCAAATATTTAGGTATTAAAATTCAAAAATTGCTACAATTTCAATTTTAATAAATTTTTCATTTTTTTTGCCGAACTCAACACCTCAACTTAGATGTCCTGAGGGGCTAAAAACTAATGTCTAGGCTTGTTTCAACACGATATTAATTAATTAATTATATATTGCGAATTCAGCAAAATTGAGAATTTTTCATTTTTTTTCAGACTCGCTTATTTTTAGACCCCCCCCCCCCCACAAAAAAAATACAGAAATTTGAGAACTCCTTCAAAAAATCTCTTCGCAAAATATTAACCACAAACAAAATTAGAATCCAAATTTACAATAAAAAGATCAAATAGCAGGAAAAAACTCAATGTTACCAATAAGAAGAAAAATTAGGTAGGTAATAGGTATTAATAATTTTTGAGAAATTGATCACCTTTCAGAAATTTCTATTTTTGGAGAATACATAACTTCTCAAAAATTTTAATTTTTTTAGAAATTGATGAGTTTTTGAAAATAATTGTCAATTTTTGAGAAATTATCATTTTTTCAAAAATTCCAGTTTTTCAACTGAAGATTTGAGGATTAATTTTGAGGATTGCAGAAATGTAGACTTTCATCGATTTCATCACTTTGTGAAAATTTTGAATTTTTAAGAAACTGATAACTTTTCAAAAAATGACAATTTTTGAAAAATTATCGTTTTTACAGAAATTTGCATTATTTTATGAAGCATTAATTTTGAGATACATCGACTTTTTAAAATGATCAATTTTATCTATTTTTGAAGAATTGTTGGCTTTTTGAAAAATTGCCAATTTTCGAGGAACACCGAAAATTTTAGAAATTATAAATTTTGATGAAATTGATAGCTTTTCTATAGGATCGTCAATTATTTTTGAGAAATTAGCAACCACAAAAATTTATAATTTTTGATGCATTGATAACTTTTCAAAAATATGCAACTTTCGATATATGGATTGATAATATTGATACCTATCGTTTAAAAAATTTATAGGTATTCATTTTTTGATAAATTTATGGCTTTTTGAGAATTGCCAATTTAAAAAAAATTGATAACTTTTCAAAAATATGCAACTTTCAATATATGGATTGATAATATTGATACCTATCGTTTAAAAAATTTATAGGTACTCATTTTTTGATAAATTTATGGCTTTTTGAGAATTGCCAATTTAAAAAAAATTGATAACTTTTCATAAATTTACAATTTTTGATAAATTTATGCCTTTTTGAGAATTGCCAATTTTTAAGAAATTGATAAATTTTCATAAATTTACAATTTTTGAGAAATTGAGAATTGACAATTTTTGATTTACAATTTCTGAGGATTTGATAATTTTTCAAGGAAATTGATAACATTAAAAATTGTGAATTTGTGAGAAATTGATAACTATCTTGAAAAACTTACCATTTTTGATTGAGTAATTCATATCTTTCAAAGGAAGTTGATAACTTTTCGATAATTTAACAATTTTATGAGAAATTAATAATTTTTCAAAAATTGTTGATTTTGAGAAATCAGTTTTATCAATTTTTAATAAGTTGTCACTTTTGAAGAATCTCCATTTTTTTCAATTTTTTTTTTCAAAAGATCAATTTTAAGATTCCAAAAAGTTTTAAAAAGCTCTAATTTGTTGAAAATTCGATCAAACCCCACAAGAAAGTCTGAAAAGCTTATAATTATTGTTGAAATTCTGTTCAACCCATTAAAAATATAATTGGAAAACTTTAAATTTAGCTTCTTGTAATGTCACTGATCTCGAGTTTCATTTTGCAAAACAAACATCAAAAGATCAACAAACCCGGCTGGCTCGCTAATGTATCTAATTTTTCAAACATTCGATGTGGAAATGGGTTTAAAAATACTTCCATAAGCCATAATGACCTACAGAGGTATAAAGAGAAGAGGCGAAGCTGTATTAGCAGAGTTCAAGATATTATAATATGGAATTGCTCGCCATCGCGATGCTTATTTTTATTGCTTGACTCTAATAAATCAGGCAATTGGTCCAGCTCGCTTTACTCTCCGGTATACGTTTTATCATCGCGATAGCAGCGGGCTCATTAAACGAATACCTTATCAACATCCGCAGCATCCGTAGGAAAGGAAAAAATAATTCGAGTTATTATTTCCATTAGCGCGTTGTTTCCTACGCACAAACGAAGGCGCGCATTATAAACATTACGTAAACGGTGCTGCGACTGCTGCGAGTCCGAGATGGAAACAAATTGCCACATTTAGCTGGTAAATTGTATAAAAAAAATCGCCAAGTTTTGCTTTACTAGAAAGCTAATTCAATGTCAATGCTTGTTTGGGCTTGGGCGTGCTACATTACATAAATTCTGCGGCCGCTGCGGCGGTATTCTGCGCGTTGCTCTTTGTTTCATAGTTGAATTACCATATAATCATGTACCATGGAGATACGAATATTGGTAATTTTTTTTATTCCATATTTATACCGAATACGAGAGATAAAATAATCAGACCTTGTATTGCGTTTTTACTCATCGAGCGTAAAAAATTAGAGCACTTTGACGAACGCCTCGTTAACCTGGATGGATGAGGCGGCAATACGAGCGCGATATTTAAGAAACACGAAAAAAAACCACGCGGCGATCATTCATTACCGCATAATCGAATGTATTCGCGGTAAATAGAAAGCTTATTGCGGTTACTGGACAAGTTAACCTGTTGATTATGACCGAAGATAAAGCCAAAGGTAAACGAAACGATGCCCAATCTGCCAGCAGTATCTTCTTCATCGAGCGAATTACTCGATGGCAATTGTATCCACTGTTTCGTTGACTTAATTGAACCATCATCATACTCTGCAATCCGCATAAGATTTCAATTCATGAATCTCGTGATGCTCTCGAACAATGTATCATTAAATTGACAAATGTCATCTTTAGGTATCTTTTTAAAAGAATTATTCCTCAGATAAATATGTAATTTGAAAAAAAAAAGTCAAGGTTGGATCTGTGGGGGTATAAAGAGAATCGATCTTGTTTATGAATTTGTTACCCTCTCTTGCCGAAGAATGATTTTACTCTCGAGTTCTATCTGGACTGGCTACTGGCTAGTCGATGTATCTGGCTCTGGCTATAGATAAGAGACTCCGGTAAGCTCATTAGTTCCTACCGGTAGACAGGCTTAACCTTCTATTGTTATTGCGCCGCGTACTTCCAATTATACGTGATTCTTGGAGTGAGCGAAATCTCGTTAAGAAGCCACATCCACCAGTAGTCTCTAGTCTGGTGGAGACTCGAGAGAGTAATTAAAGCGCTCGACTATCAGTGTAACCGGCTACAATACGTTGAACAGTACCAATGACAAAGAAGTGAGAATCGTCTGCTAGAAGAGATTCTTTTCTTTTCGATGGCTCGACTTCCTCTCTCACTCAGATGAGAAAATTCTTCCTGTCGTGGGTAGCAATTATGAGACAATTTTTTTCTTTTGACGTGAAAATAAAGACACTGACGGAGAAAAATAGATTTTTGATGATTGCCATTGTCGTTATGAATATTCGCGAATCCCCTATTGGTTCAGAAGTTCGTTAACCCTTTTTTCAGAAATCACTAACCTATAGGAAGGCCAGATTTGAGTTAAATTTAAGACAATTTTGATCCTCAACGTCATCTTGTATTTTTCAAAAAAAAAAAAAAAAAAAGATGTGCTTATTTGATCATTTAAAATAGCAGTTGTCGAAAAAAATTGGCAGTTTTAAAAATCTGATAATCTCAAAAATTGGTAATTTTTGAATAGCATTTCCACAAAAATTCACAATAATTATTGGAAGTTATCAATTTTCCAAAAATTGAAAAATAATCGAAAAATTATCAACTTCCTTGAAAAGACAATTATAAACAACTCGAAAATTGTAAATTTTAAAATAGTTATCGATTTCTCAAAAGTTCGCAATTTCAGATGTGGTCAATTTCTGATAAATTGAGAATTCCAGAAAGTTCATCTACACATTCTCAAAAATTGTAAATTTTTGAAAATTCACCAAATTCTCAAAAATGGTCAATTCTTGAAAAACCACAAATTTATGAAAAGTTATCAATTTCTTAAAAATGAACAATTCTCGAAAAGTCATCAATTTCTCAAAAATTATAAATTTTTACGATATCAATTCCTCAAAAGTTGCAGATTTTTGAAAAGTTATCAATTCTTCAAAAAATTGACGATCCCCGAAAAGTTATCTGTCAATTTCATCAAAATTTACAATTTTTTAAGTCATCAATATTTCTCGAAAATCGGCAATTCTCAAAAAGCCATCACTACTTCCTCAAGAATAGATAAAATCGATCATTTTAAAAAGTCGATGATATGTAAAAAAAATTATGCTCTTCATCTAATAATGCGAGTTGCGAGTTTACGCAAGAACAATAATTTTTCAAATATTCATAATCTTAGAAATGTTATTAGTTCTTCCAAAATTTTTAAATTTTCAAAAAGTTGTTAATTCTTCAAAAATTTGTAAATTTTAAAAAAGTTGTCTATTCCTCAAAAATTGCCAAGTTTTTGAAAAGTTATCAATTTCTTAAATATTGTTAATTTTAGAAGAAAAGCTGTGAATTCCTCAAAAATTGCCAGCTTTTAAAAAGTTATCAATTTCTCAAAAATTCAAAAATCCTCAAAAAGTCATCAATTTCTCACAAATTGATAAAATCGATAGGTCTGCAATATCTCAAAATTAATCCTCAGAAAATCGACAATAAAATTATTTTCAAAAATTCATCAATTATCAATTTCTCATAAATTGATAATTTTCAATAAGTTGGTTGATTTCTCAAAATTGACAACTTTTGAAGAGTAACCAATTTCTAAAAAAAATACACAATTCTCCAAAAGCTATCGATTCTTCAAAAAATGTAAATTTTTGAAAAGTTATCAATTCCTCTAAAATTGTAATATGTAGTTATCAATTTTTTTTAAATGATAACTTTTGACAGGTTATCAATTTAAAATTTTTCAAAATTGACAATCCTCAATGAAAAGTCATAAATTTCTCAAAAATAGATAATTCTCGAAAAGTCACCAATTCCTCAAAAATTGATGAAATTTATGGTTTTAAAAAGTCGACGATATCTCAAAGTTCATCTAGCGGAAACGATATTTCTCAAAAATTTTAATTTAAAAAAAAATATAGGTAATATTCTCCAAAAAATCACATATTTTCGAAAAACCATCAATTCCTCAAAAATTGATCATTTTTAATAAGTTGGTTGATATCTCCAAATGGACAATTTTTCGAAAAGTAACCAATTTCTAAAAATTTACGATTCTCGAAAAGTCATCAATTCCTCAAAAATTGTAAATTTTTGAAAAGTTATCAATTCCTCAAAAGTGGTAAAATTTTGAAAAGTTCTTAATTCCTCAAAAATTGTGAATTTTTGAAAAGTTCCAAATTCTTCAAAAATTGTGAATTTTTGAAAAGTTCCCAATTAAAATTTTTTTGAAAAGGTATCAATTCTTCAAAAATTGTAAATTTTTGAAATGTTATCAATTCTTCAAAAATTTAGAACTTTTGAAAGGTTATAGATTTCTCAAAAATTAATAATTTTCGAAAAGTCGATCAATTTTTCTAAATTGATAATCCCAATGAAAAGTTAGTTACCAATTTTAAAAAAAATAAGCAATCCTCGAGAAGTCATCAATTCCTCCAAAAATTGACAAAAACAATAATTTTAATTAATAAGTCTGCAAGTTCTCAAAATTCATCCTTTGTTGAGAAAATAACTAATGGGAATTTTGCAAACACGACAATTTCTCACAAATTGGAAATTTCTGAAATTAGGTGAAGATTAGCAATTTTTGAAGGGTTACCAATTTTTCAAAAAATATGAAAATCGATCACTCTTGGTTCTTGAAAATCGACGATACCTATTTCAAAATGAATTTTTTGTCAAAAAAATAGATAGTTTCAAAAGTGTGAATTGCTCAAAAATTGATAATTTCTAAAAAGTTTGACGGAATAATTTATTGATATTTTTTCTAAAGTAAGTAGATGATTAAATAAAATGATCATTTCCGAAAAATTGACAACATTTCAAACGAATCCCATCTCAATAAATTCGCTACCCCTTCGCCTCATTCGAGTTCCTACTTCTCGAATACGTTTCTGTACTTTAAACCAAGCAACAACAAAGACCAGAGATCTCAATCACGATTACATAGTCTGTCAGATGAGAAATATTCACAAAGCCATGTATTCTGTCGTCATGACGATAGAGAAAAATCCAATCCATGCGTACATGGAATCCTTGAGTTACCGGTACATCGGATAATTTACATTATAATAAGGATTTCCGCCAATTCACGTCGAAGCTGAGCGTATCATTCAAGGATCCTGCGGCATGGAAAACGTTACCGGTACACAGAAAACATCCTGATCCCTGGAGCCTGGTTAGCCTGCGATCAAAGCTCCTGGAATGGGATGAGCGGGTATGTAGCTAGAGCTGGCTCATGATGAGAACTCGAAGCAGGTAACGAAACGCTGGCTCGGTACGGTGCGGTGAAAAGAGACAACGGTAGAGTGAAACGAACACAACACCTGCAGTATGCTATTCGACCATTGTGATGTCATAGATGTAGACGTAATTATCGGGACCGGGATGCTGTTCACCTTGACGGCCGTATTAACTGCGTTTAAAGGAGAAATATGTAACGTCTACGGCTCAGGCTCAGGCTCGGAAAACCTATTGAATACCATAACTGTCACGCCTACTCGACCATTGCGGCGCTCCAAGTACTCCAACTCCAACGAGTACATAGAACCTACAGCATTTTTACCATTCTTGTCACCCTGCCCGCAAAAAAATGCCGATACCATCTTTTTTTTCTTTCTGCCGAGCTCGTTACATAGCCCCCGTGTTAACGATTTCATTTCTACCGTGTTAGCAAATCACACACAGGTACAGTGCGATCAGGTTCGGCTTCGTGTGCAGGTTTGGTAAATCAGCTCCAGGCGTCTCGAGCTCGACTCCAGTCGACGTACAGTTTGCTTGCGAAAACCATGTCACGGATTGTAAACATAACGTTATAGATTCCACCACGTCAAAAAAAAAATACACATATTTGGGCGAAAAATAGACGATCTCGAAGACGAGATGCAGTTCAACCGGTCCTCAAACTCGCGTAGCTCGTATAGTATACCCGAAACGCCGCAAATGTACGAATCCGAATCCGAATCGCCTAATTTTGGAAACCAGTTTCCACTCTGCAGTTATGCCAGTTATCTCTGGTAAAAATTTGTAAATACACCTCTATACGTAGCAGAGATACCGCAGATTCGTAAGATGCTCACGCTTACACGTTCACATGTTACGTATATCTGCGTATAAGTATGTACATAAGAGGTATACTACATCATTTTGATAAATATACCAACGTATACGTTTCCGTGTTTAACTTTTATCGATTTTAATTACTAATAAATAGGTTAATAACTCGCCAGCCGGATTTGAACGCTGATACCAGTTGCGGCGTCGCGTCGACCACCACGAGTGCAGGGAAAACGACGACGAATATATTCAAACTATCAGCTCTGAGTCAACTTCGGTTATTGTAAAATAATTGCAACAAGTGGGTTTAGCATAGATGCATTTTTCTCCTTCGTTTTGCCGGATGTGGTAATTTTATAGGAAATATATTTGTTATTTATAGGCGGTTATTTCGAAAGAAACGAAAAAAATTGATTGAAAAATTCGTAAAAACCTCTGAGAAAGTCAATCGACCTCTTGGGGGAAAAAATAATAATAGAAAAATTCAATCTTGAAGAAAGTTGAAAAAATTTATTTTTAAAAAATTTTTTTTAAAAAATCATCTTTGCTAAAAAAAAATTGAAAAAAAATTGAAACTGAGGAAGTTGCCTGGTTTTGAAAAGGAGGTGAAAAAAAGCATTTGAAAAAAAAAACAACAATAAACTCATTTGCACTTTTAAAAAAAATCATTTTGAAAAAATTAGAAAAATAATAAAAAAAATCTCCAAAAATAAGCTGGACAAAATCAAAAATATCACTTTTGAAGAAATTTAAAAATTCTATTTTTGAATTTAAAAAAAGTTGAAGAAAAAAATACGAAAATTCATTTTTTAAACGAATTTTTAAAAATTTATTCATTTTACAAAATATTAAAAAAAAAAAAAAAAAGAATTGAAACTGAGAAAGTTGAGTGGTTTTGAAAAGGAGGTGAGAAAATTCATTTGTGAAAAAATTAATTTTCAAAAGAAGATGAAATATTTCAATTATTTAATGAAAAATCCGCCAAAAATAATTTGGAAAAAATTTAAAAAATCACTTTTAAAGAAATTGGAAAATTCTACTGTATTTTTAAATTTGAAAAAGGTATAAGAAAAAAATACAAAAATTCATTTTTAAACGAATTTTTAAAAATTTATTCACTTTACAAAATATTAAAAAAAAATCAACAAAAATTGAAACTGAGAAAGTTGACTGGTTTAGAAAAGGAGATGAGAAAATTCAATTGAAAAAAAAACAACAACAAACCCATTTTCACTTTTGAAAAAAGTGATGAAAATTAATTTGTCGAAAAAATGGAAAAAATTAATTTTCAAAAGAAGATGAAATATTTCAATTATTTAATGAAAAATCCTCCAAAAATAATTTGGAAAAAATTTTACAAATCACTTTTAAAGAAATTGAAAAATTCTACTGTATTTTTGAATTTGAAAAAATGATGAGAAAAAAATACGAAAATTCATTTTTTAAATGAATTTTTAAAAATTTATTCACTTTACAAAATATAAAAAAAAATATAAAAAATTGAAACTGAGAAAGTTGAGTGGTTTTGAGAAGGAGGCGAGAAAATTCATTTGAAAAAAAAAAACAATAAACCAATTTCCACTTTTGAAAAAAAAACAATTTTGAAAAAAGTGATAAAAATTCATTTGTCAAAATATTGGAAAAAAATTAATTTTCAAAAGAAGATGAAATATTTCAATAATTCAATAAAAAATCCCCCAAAAATAATTTGGACAATATAAAAAAAAAATCATTTTTAAAGAAATTGAAAAATTCTATTTTTGAAATTGAAAAAAGTTGAAGAAAAAAATTACAAAAATTCATTTTTAAGCGAACTTTTAAAAATTTATTCACTTTACAAAATTTATTTAAAAAAATCAAAAAAACTGAATCTGAAAAAGTTGACTGGTTTTGAAAAAGAGGTGAGAAAAATTCATTTGAAAAAAAAAACCAATAAACCCATTTTTACTTTTGAAAAAAAAAATCAATTTTGAAAAAAGTTGAGAAAATTTATTTGTGAAATTAATGTCCAAAAGAAGATGAAACTTGATTCCTTTTGAAAAGATACGAGAAAATTCATCCTTGAAAAAATTGAGAAAATTCATTTAAAAAAAAAAAAAAAAAAGTTAAGTAATCAGAAAAAATAATTTTAAAAAGCACGCATTTTTGAAAAAAAATAGCAAAATTTAATCCTGAATGAAGTTAAGAAAATACATTAGTGAAAAAATCTGGAAAATAATTCATTCATTTCGTAAAAAAAATCAAAAAAATCTTTTAAAAAATGAAAATCTATGTGAAAAAACTCTGACGCAGTCTCCACGTCAGAAAAGCTGATTTTTTTTCTATTTTTCTTGTTCTTATGAATGTCTTTCACTCATCATTGTAACTTTAAAATTACCAGAATTATGATGGAATTAATTTCCTTTCTTCGAAGCTAAAATTTTCCAATTTTTTTTTTCTTGAGGAAAGAAATCTCCATTTTTTGAGAAGAAAAATCTATGTTATTTTCAGAGAAGAAAATCGTTCACGAACGACTGATTCATTTAAACGAATCGTCCTCAAATGACTGATTCATTTGAGTCGAACGAAACATTCGCGAATGACCAATTCATTTGAACGAATCGTTTGCAACGATTAATTAATTTGAACGAATCGTTCGCGAACGACTGATTCATTTGAACGAATCGTCCGCGAACGGCTGAATAATTTAAACGAATCGTTCGCGAACGACTGATTCATTTGAACGAATCGTTCGCGAACGACTGATTCATTTCAACGAATCGTTTGCGAACGACTGATTCATTTGATTTGTAACGTTAAAATACCGTTATCGTAACGTTACATAAAACAGGTGATGTGCAAAAATCGCATATCTACCTTATTCGCGGAGTTACAGTGTTTTGAAAATTTCGATCACGGATATCTCGCGAACCCGCGAACCAATTTTGCTCAAATTCAATAGGCTTCTATTCCCAATGGTCCTCTATCATTGATATAAATTTCAAGTAATTCCATCAATTATAACTCGAGTTATCGCACCAACAAATTTTAGTCTATACATACATACATAATAAAGAAATACCAAAATGCGAAATTGGTGCCAATCGTCATATTTTGGCATGAAACGTCGAGAAATTTCACTCCCACCATCGGGTCAAATTTAATAGCTGATTTTTTCAAAATGAAAAAAATCAGCTAAAATAGGAAAATTCATTTTTGAAAAGAAATGAGAAAATTCATAATAATGTGAACTTATCTCACGTAGAAAAATTATACTGAAAAAAATTGAAAAAGTTTCAAAAGAAAATTAGTGAGAATTTATTTATAAAAAAAAATCGGAAATCCATTCTGCAGCTTCGTAAAAAATCAAAATTCATGTATTTCTTAAACTGAGGATGGATTCTTTTTAAAAGAAAAAGTTTTGAGAGAATTGTTTTGAAACGATTTTTTAAAGTAGAATTTTATTTTGAAAGTTAATGAATTTTTTCTCAAAAAAAAAAAAAATAAAAATAAACAAAATAAAAGTAAAACAAGTTTATAGTTTTGATGAAAATAAATTTAATGTAACTAACTTACTACCTTTTTTTTTTTTTTTTTTTTTTTTTTTTTTTTTCATTCTTATTCTGTTCTAATTGCTTCGAATCGACATCATAATTATTCTCTTCCAATTAAATATGTTTCTCGATTTAAACACAATGTATAAATATAATATATATTTCGATATCATTCGTAAAAATAGCTCTCAGATATCAAATAATTTTGTGGTGTTATTTTGTTGTGCCCTTATCACAAAAAAAATAATTTCCTCTATTTTGTAACTACTTTATTTAATCTCTTTGCTCGGTTGTATAAGCACTTAATATACAGTATAATACTCGTGAATTGCTCAATAATACCTAATCGTTTATCAAACATATGGTACCTGAAGGTTAATGTACAGCACATATTTTTATTTTCTGTACATAAGTAATTTTTGCCCTAAAAATTCAAATCGCTCACGCGAATTTTTTCTTTCTATTCCATATTCTCGTGCTAAATCATATCGCAATATTCGAATCAAACGCAATACGCACGTGGAATTAAATTCAACTCGTATGTACTTCAACGTACTACGTACACAAACAAACCACCGAATGAATACCGCAATACACACAGTCAAATTCTGATATTCGTTATCAGTGAATCAGTCACAAGTTAATCAGACTGTACAGTACATTATTTAGATTAGATATACGCGAGTGGATCAATTTTGAAAGGTATTATCTCGATCGAGCACGCCATGCCATTTAGATCCACGTCCACGTCGACAAACGCGAAATGGTAAATAGGAAAAATTCAAATTACGAATTCTAATAACACCATCTCTCCGCATAATACGAGTACATCGAGTCAAAGCTCGTTAGCTGTTACAAGACCATAGAGTAATTTAATATACGTTCTATATTTAATACTAATCCGACATTACTCGTATCTTGTACTGATATGGCACATCCGCGAATTATTGTCCGCACATTTCTGTTCATTATACACCTCGATGTCGCATTTACATATCGATTCAATTATATGTACATATACTACGTTCTTACGCCCCAAACGATGGAGTTATTATCTTAGAAAAAAAAAAGAAGAATACGTAAACATCCGTAGATAAATTTTGCCGTTGAAAAAAATCTATGTACCTATCTATGCGGAGTACACGGGCTCGTTCGGCGTATTTGTCTCGTATCTCTTCGAGTATAACCTTGTACGTAGACTTTCGACATTAAAAATTCCAACTCGCAATAGGTCGCGGTTCGGGCTCAGCTCTCAGCTCTCTTCTCGTAGAATCGATTCGAATCTCGAACCATTCAAAGTCTAATCGAGTCTACGATGATTCTGTGTTGTACTTGTAAGTACAGCAGAAAGAAAATAAACGTAACACGTAGCGAGAATACTGCGATCGAGCGACGGACTTATCTAACATTCATAAAACCTTGGCAATGTAGGATTAAAAAATGTTAATTTTTTTTCTTACCGAGAGAATGCTCGGTAATGTAATACTAGTTAAAAGATGCGAATTTTATAATGTAATCTTATATACCTTGTGTAGGTTGTAATTATAACGTCTATAAAGGCGAAATATTTTAGGATGAATTTTTTTCCAAATGGTGATCGAGATGATTTATATAAAACGTGTTTAATTAATGGCAATTTTCAAGTACCTATAGGGTGTTGAAAAAAAATGGAAATTATTGTAGCTGCGCAATTCAAGATTTATTGTATTTTTTTAAATCGATTTAAGTTGTTAAAATTATCGAGATAATGAAAAAATTGAAATTGAAACATAAGTTGAGATTTAAAAAATTGACTCAATATTTTTCAGTTTCATAGAGATGTATTTTTTTTAAAACGAATAAACTATCATGAAGAATTGAAGATGGATGGTAAATGAAAAATTCATGGAATAAAAAATAGGCCTCTATCCATTGTTTGTCTAATGCTGCAAACCAAATCTCAATCGAAAAAATTGGAGAGAAATAACTAGGATACCATGAAGTAGGTTTGAAATTGGCTGAAACAGATTTTTCTTTTTTATTTAAGACTTTTTTTATGGGAATTGAATCAAAGAGAAAATCCAGTTGATGGAAAAATTATTTTTCTAATTATTTTTGTAAAAACATTTCTTGGAGAAATTTTTGATTCTTGGTGAAAAAATATAAATGTATTATTTTTCTTGTTTTATTATTGAATTTTTGATTTTTTTTAAAATTTGAATAGGTACCTACTTTTCGTTTTTTGGATATTTATTTTCAAGAGAATTGTTTGTATCTACCAAGAATATTTTTTTGACCATTTTTGGAAAAAAATTCTGTGCATCTCCCCCCCCCCCCCCCCACCAAAGGTATTTAAAATCGTTTTCAGTAAATTTTCTAAAAGATTCATTTTTTCGTGTATTTTTGTTTTCAGAAGAATTCTGTAGGTATATGCCAAAATAATTTTTCAAATATTTCTTGAAAGAATTTTTGAAATTGTTTTCAAAAAATTTTCAAAAAAATTTTCTGTATATTTCTCGGAAAGAATTTCAAAATTCTTTCATTAAAAATTTTTGATTTTTTTTGCAATTTTCAAAGAGGATTTTTTTGTGAAAAATGTTTACTTTGTACTAAGTATATTTTTGAATTTTCTTTTTCGATTTTTTTTTTTTTTGCTAATTTCTTCAAAATATTTTCTTTTAGAAAAATCTGATTTCAAGAGAATTTTTTTGTACCAAAATATAATGTTTTAGGAAATTTTGAAGGAAATTTTGAATTTTTTCAGAAAAAATTGTTTGTAGAATTTTTGTACGAAAAATGATTTTTTGTGAGAAGTGATCAAAGCTTTTGTGTTTTTTTTTTCAAGTGAAGAAATCAAATTCTTGATTTTTTGAGCGATTTTTTTTTTGCAAGTTTCCTTTTATGAGAATTTTTCTTTGTCAAAAAAGATTTTTCAGACAATTTTTTGATAACGCTCTTCGCCTACTTTCTATGAAAAATTCTTTTTCTTAATTTTTGATAACAAATTAGGTACCTATCAGTTTTTGTAAAAATAATTTTTCAATTTTTGTACAATTTAAAAAATAAATAAAATTGTAATACGATTTTTGATTTTTTTTTAAATTTGAAAACATTCTATTTCTGTGGATTTTTTCCAAGATTTTTTTTAGGTGAAGAAATTTTTTTCAAAAAAAGAGAATAGTTTTTGTACTGGAAAATATTTTAAAATGATGGTTTTTTGAAAAAGTTTTTGAATTTTTTTCAATGAATAATATTTTGTGCAATTTATTTCAGTTTTTTTTCAAATTTAAAAATTATTGAATTTTTGTCAGAATTTTACAAAAAAATATTTAATTTAGTTATTTTCTTGAGATTTCTTTAATTTTGATTTTTTCCAATTTTGTTGCAAATTTTTGTTACAGAAAATATTTTTAAAACATTTTTTTTAATTTTTAATTTTCCATAAAAAATTTGTTTTTAAGATATCTCTTACTACCTTTCAGAAGAATTTTTTATGCCTGTAAAAATGAATTAATTTCTTCTCTCCAAAAAATTCTTTCAAAATCAACTTGCAGGAAGAAAACTCAATGGGCTGAATGAAAACTTTTATTTAGTTTTTGCGAATTAAATTTTTTTTTTGAATAATTTCTTCTTTTTTTCGATTTATTTGTACACTTGATATGGGGAAAAAAGTTAAATTGATTGATAAAAATAAGTTAATAAAATTAATTTTTAATCAATTATTATTTAAAGAAATATTTAATAATAAAGGTGATCAAAAAATAAATCTAGAAAAAATAGAAAAAATTACTCCTATAGATAAAACATAATGAAAATGAGCTACAACAAAATATGTATCGTGAAGATTAATATCGATGATAGAATTAGATAAAATATACAAAAGATTATTTTTAAAAAAAAATTGACGAGTTTGCCCTTGCCCTACTCACAAAACACTCGAATGTAAATTTTTTTTGGTTAGTAGCTTCCTTCGCGAGACACCCTGTTAATTACGACGAAAAACGTGTAAAAATTCAAACGTGTAATTTATATCGATCAATTTTTTTCTGTTTTCATTAGTCGGTGTTTGTATCCGAGAGGAAACTTTGATCCAAGAATTTGGATGTTTAGCTTCAATGTCAGCTATGTTGCGTAACGCAGATGAATTTTTTTCAAGATTTAGAGATTACGTGTATGTGTTTGTTCTAATTATAGTCACGTTTTTCTTCCTCTTCATCATCGACCAGATTAAAAATTTATGCCGATTCGGTAGTACGTATGACGTAGAGAGACTCTCGAGTACATTGTGGTTTTCATATTTGTACTCTGCGCGGTTACGTTATAAATTTTCCATTATCGAGTTATCTTGTTTTGGTTTCTAAAAGAGTGGATTAACCTTTTGGGAGTTGAGATGACATATTTTAAACGGGTCATTGTATGCTCGAACGTGTTCGCGTATACGTATGTGAGGTGAACGAGTTAAATTTGTAAATAAACTCCACTCGTAGAGATGGTACCATTAGACTATTCGTTGAATCGAGCGTAGGTTTTCCAGGAGGACAACAGCAAATGTACGAACAGAAGGCGCTAAATTGAACAACGGTGGCCGGTGGGTAGATTTGCAGTTGCACGGCAAAGTAGGTGTCCGGACGACGGGATGACGGGACGACGTCGGACGCTGCGCTGGTCACAGCCACAGCCACACGATTCGAAGATGGCCGTTGTAAGCGCGGCGGCGGTGTAAAAAATGTAAATGCGTCGGAAGCCTCGGAGTTGTTGACCTTCTTTAATAATCAAACACGGATGATTTTATTATGATCACGTTTCATCTTTTTCCTTATTATTTCGCGATAATTAAAATTGTAAGGGCCGTTTGCTCTCGAGCTCTTCCTCGCCAGAGTGAAAAAAAATTCTAAGGAGTGGTATCTATCTACGTAGGCATACGATTACGAAAGCATGAGCATGTGGAAGTCCAAGTCTACGCGATTAAACGGTTTCTCGAAGCGCTAAATCGTTCGTTTTGTACGATATAAATATTCCAGGAAGATGGTTTTTTGGCTCGTTATGTAACGCTGTAAGTATGGACTACCTGTGCCTAATGTTTTTAAAAATGATTCAATTTGATGAATGACGCGATAGATGGTGATAAATTATGGCCAACTTTTACCTATTTGGTTTCCACTACCGAATACTTACTATCTACGAGTTTATGTAGAAAGTGAATCTGTATTCTGTATTTGGTAGTGATGAATCGAGTGGAATTTTTTCAGCCACGTAACGACCATCACGTTGTAAATTGTTGTCGTTTAACGTTTTGAGTAAAATAGCTGAATAATTGTACTGATGTGAAATATTCAACTGATTGATGTTGAAGACTGATTTCGAGAATCGTTTGAACAGAGTGAAAATTGAACTCGTTTTAGGAAATATTTCATCCCTTCATTCACAATCCTCTCCAAAAATCAATAAATTAATAAACGTGAGAAATTTTAGAAATTTTGATTTTTTGAAAACTCATGAATAAATTTTTCAATATTTTGAAAAAAATGACTGATAATTTTACTAACCAGTTTTAAAAAAAGGTTGAAAATTTTTTGAAAAAATTTAAAAATCATTTCTGAGAAAATTTTCAAAAATCTAGTAGGTACGGTCGTTGATTTTTTAAAAAATTGAGAAAATGAATTTTCAAAAAAAGAAAAAAATTGAAATTCATTCATGAAAACTATTAATATTCATTTTTTAAATAATTGGTAATTTTTGTGAAATTAGATAGGTAGAGCTACACAAAAACTTGAAAAAAAATGGAAGGAAGCAGAAAATATATTGCAAATAGAATTTTGGATTCATCTCGTTTTTGAAATAATTATTCTTCTTTTTAAAAAATGAATAAATTTTCTTGATTTTTTGTACAAATAATTTTCCTCTATTTTTGAGAAACAAATTTTCTTGACTTTTTATTAAATGAACGTCTGCGCCTTTTTCTCCAAAAAATTACTCTCTATATTATTTTTTTCACATTTTTTCGAAAATGAATTTTTATAATTTTTTTTCTCACATAAATTTTTTCAACTTGAAAAAAAAACCGGTTAACTATAGACTTTAAAAATCAATCCCGTTTTCAAAATAAATTCTCAGACAATTTTTTTTTTTTTAATTTGAAAACTCGACATTGTTTTTGAAATTTTTTCGAAATAATTTCTTCAACTTTTTTTTGAATAATTCTTGATTTTTCTAAAATGGATTAATTTGTTTTTTTATTTCAAAAATTAATTTTACCTAATGATTTTTTCATGAACAAATTGTTTCATTTTTTTTCCGAGTTCACAAATTAACTTTTTTAGGTTTTCTGAATTTTTCATTCGTAAATTTTTGATCTTTCTATAAAAATGAACGAATTTCATCTAAAAATTAATTTTACTCATTTTTTTACGAAAAAAAAAATATATATATTTTTTTTAAATTCAGTAATAGTTATAAATTTTTTTTATTTTTCAACAAAATGAATTTCCCAAACACAAATAACATTGATTTTTGAAATTTTTCAAAATTAATTTTTTCGATTTTCGATTTTTTTTTAAATCATTTGTTTTCTTCCTATGCTTTCCAAATAATTTTACTGATTTTTTCACAAAGAATTTATTTATTTATTTTATTTTTTTTTGAAATTCAGTAATTGACTTTTTTAAATATTTGATTTTTTGATTTAAAAATTCTTCATTTATTCGTAAAAAAATTTTATTGCCTATTATAAGATTTTTTTTAAATAAAAAAATTACATTTTTAATTTTTCTGATTTTCTTTCTCCAGAATTTTTGATTTTTTCAATAATAATTTGTTTTTTTTTTACCAATAAATTTTTACATTTCTTTTCCCCCAATATTTTAAAGATGTCTTTAATTTCCAAATTGTCTTCTTTTGAGAGATTTCTTTGGGAAAAAATCTTTTCACCAAGAAATCTTTGTTTTACAAAAATCTTGACAGAAAATATGTTTTTTTTTTTTTTTTTTTTTAGAAAAACTTTTCTTTGTACCTAATAAATCAAAAGGGTGAAAAAATCTCTTGAAGAACCCTGCACTTCAACAAAAATTTTCACGAAATCTCACTTGAACACTTTTTAAAAATACGAATATCTTGCAAACGAAACAAGAAAATAATCACTATTTTTATAATTTTTTTTTGTTGATAATTTTTCAACAATTCTATTTTTTTTTCTTCAAAATTCAAAAGGAATTAAATTTCAATTTCATGAGGGTTGAGGGGAGGAGAGTGGAAAGAATTACAACTCAAGTAAACAGCATTTCGAATCAAATAACCCTTTTCATCTTACGATTACTTGACGAAACACCACAACAGCTCAGTGGTTGCACCGAGATAAGATAGAAATCTGCCAGTTGAACCAAACAACGCCAGCTACTGTTATTGCGGTTCGGCTTACATTAGACGTTCAACGCATAGAATACCATTTCGTCCTTCTTATTACCCCCATGAGAGTATAGACTCTGTTTACACCGCAATTAAAGGTAATTAGAGGGAAGTAACGGATGAAAAGTGAATGCCGATGCCGAAGTATTGACAGATGATTAGAGTATGGTAAGGAAGGGTATTGGGAGGAGGGGGATCGGGGCACAAACCGCAGACGAGAGTACGCTGTACAAAGCTATAATTAAGGTCACCTATCACCGAAGGGAGATATAGGCAGAGATATTGGAACGCGACTGGTGACGATGACTGGTGGCATGGCAGAGTTTGCGGGAGCATTTTCTTCAAAACTTTTGCAACTTTCTTTCCGCCATGAAAGCTTGGAGCACAATAAAGAGTCGCGTCGTGGTATTGGCGCGGGTGCACTTCGCTGAATACAGATTAATTAATCGAACCGAATATGGACCGGTGTCCGTGACATTTGAAAATATTGTGTGTACTGTACCAAACCAAGTACATAGGTATTTAAAGGTTGTAATTGAAACGACCACCGAGATACGAAGACGCCGAGACTTTGTACGTGATACTGGTGCAAAAATCTGGGTTAAATTTTATCACAATTTCGCACTTTTTTTTCTCTTTTTCATTTTATTTTCGCCGAGTGCTGTTAGCGTTACTGATAATGACTGGTACATATCGTATACTTTCTAGAATAAATAAACACGTGTGACGTTGAGGTAAGAGAATGTTGGTTATGCGATAATTGAAGTGTACATACAAATGAAGTGCGGGATCGTGCCATTGGGTACCTGCTTCGTTTGCCAGGTTATAGACGAATCTTAATATTTATCGGTGTAAACCGTTCAGAGACTAGCGATAAAAGACTGAGATATGGTGTAATACGATGTATTGGGTAGGTGTGTGCGAATGTAATTTTATTTACTTATTTATATTTCATTTTCGAATAATGCGTATAAAATGTCACGTGACTGGCACCTCAGTCCGCAGTAATTTGATGAATAGAGTGCGTGGGTTTCAATGTAACAGATTCAGAGAGTCAGCTCAAATTGGAAACTTGGAATATTTAAAAAAAAAATTAAATAATAAATTAGAATTTGAAGGGGAAAAAATAGAAATGTAGATATAGGTGAAGTTGTAAAATTGCAAAAAAATAAAAGAAAAGATATAAAATCATACAACCTGAGGATTAAAAAAAATTAAAAATTGAAAAATAATAAAATAGGAAAAAAATTGTAATCGTGACATTAAAAATTAAAATTAGATTGTAATTCATTATAATATGCTTTTGTCAATCGGATGGAGGGAGGAAGAGGGGGCTAAAATTTGCATTGGAAAAATTGTGAGAACTTTAATAAAAATATTGAAATTCCGAAAAAAAAAATTACAAAAGAAAAAATATGAAAACTTTTCATTTTTACCTTCTTTTTCTGCTAAAAGAATTTGTTTTTCGTTTTAAAAATATTTTACGGATAAAAAAACATTCGAGACGATTTTTTGGGAACATTTTTGGCAGAGAACTTTTTTTTGGGTGTGTTGCTTTCTTGAAACGATTTTTTTTTCAATGAAGACTAAACAGTTCTGTCGAGAAGTGTTTCTCCTGTGAGAACTTCCCAAAACGAAATTATTTCTAAAAAAATTGAAATATTCTTTTACTCTTGAAAAAATTGTGGTAACGAATTTGGATTTTTCCCCAAATTAATCAAAAGATTTTTTTTCATTAGGTTTTTTCCAATATTTTTTTTTAAAATTTTACCTCTCAAAAAAATATTTTTCTTATAAAATTGAAGCTCTTTATCTCAAAAAAAGCAATAATACAAATCTCATATTTTTTTCTATGTAAAAAAGTTCAACAATGAACAATTACTCTCATTTTTTTTCAATTCATTTTTTCCGAATTAGGTAATTGGTAATTAAATTTTTTTTAAATCTAAAAAAATTCAAAAATTTTCTTCACCATTAATTTTTTTTTAATCTCTAAAAATAGGTAATGAAAAAATGTTTTCTTTTCCTCTGAGGGGTACTTTCACCCTCTCACCCCCTTCATCGCAATTTTTTAACTCTAGTAAAATCTAGAAAAAATTTTAATCTGAAAAAAAATAATTTTTTCTACTCCAAAACCTCATTTCAAAAAAAAAAATTTCTATCTGAAAAAATGATTTTCCTAGAAAATTTGACAGAATTTCTTCTTCCAAAAAATTTATTGTTTTTTTTTCGCCTCTGAAAATGAAGATATTTCATTGATAATTTTAGCTGATTTTCTCAAAGAGAAAAGTCAGCTATTAAATTTGACCTGATGATGGAAGTTGGGGTGAGGGGTATTTTTCTCGACGTTTTGGGTCAAAATAAGACGATTGGCATGATTTTCGCATTTTGGTATTTCTTTATATATAGTACATATATGTATGTATGTATGTATGTATCCCCAAAATTTGTCCAGACGATAACTCGAGTAAGAATTAACCGATTGAGCTGAAATTTTCATGAGAGGTTTGTTACTACTGGAAATAGAACCCTATTGTTTTTGAGAAAAATCGGTGAACCGGTTCTCGAGTTATCCTTCTAGCGCCTCGAATTAAGCAATTACGCGAAATTAGTAAATAACCTTTTTAATAGTACTTAAAAAGACGCACAAAAAAGGTTCTAAGCATTTTTCATTTTAATGAACCGGTTCTCGAGGAATTCGCCATGGAAAATTTCAAAACAAACAGCTGATCATCATTTCCCATTTTTTAAAAATAAATGGCTAGCAAAGTTGTAAAAATTCAAAACTTTTGCAATGCATATATAACTGCCTACTTTTCATGATAATGTCGTTTCTTATTGGTTTAAAACTTGTTAAAAGTTTTTATTTATCAAAAATAGCTGGCTGTAAATTGTATAATTTTTTTAATCACTTTAAAATTTTCAATTTGATGTTGTTATCATTAAGTACATAAAAATAATTTAATTTACACATGAATTTACATAAATTTTGAAAAATAAAAATAAAATTGAAAATAAAAAATAAAAATAAAAATAAAAATAATAGAAAATCAGCTTTTCTAGCGCATTAACTGCGTTAGAGTTTTTTTTAGAATAGTCTCAAAAAAGAGAGTAATTTTTTTTTATTATTAAGTAAGTTGTGGTTTTTTACGCTGACTCCAAAAAATTGAAAAAAATCGTCTTCTAAATAAAAATGAGAAAGGTACCTAGGTATGCATTTCAAAATTAAAATTTTTATCTAAACTTTTTCAACGCTGACTTCAAAAAATTAAGGATAACACTAGGTAGAATTATTTTTAGAATTATTTTTTATGCCAAGGAAGTTCAGAAATTTTTCTCCAAAACAGTTTAGAAATATTTCTACACTAGGTAAAAAAGTTGAGATTTTTTCCAAAAAAAATTGAATATAATATTGTTGTTCAAAAAAAAAAATACAAAATGAGATTTTTTTTCTACCTGTAAAAAAAAACGTGTTTTTTTTTCAAGATTTGGGATTTTTTCTTCAGAAAAATTGCAAATATTTTTTTCAAACATTTCAAAAATATTTTGCACAACAAAAAATTGAGAAACTTTTTTCTTCATGAATAGAGTTTTTCATCGAAAAAATTTACCTAATTATTTTTCTACTTCAAAAAAATGAAATATTTTATATTCCAAGAAAATTTAGATTTATTTCTAGGAAAAACAGATTGTGCCAAAATACACTTTATTAGCACACCTGCTTCGCCAGGTTAGAGAATACGATAAAATTCAAACAAACTGAAAAAAAATATTGAGAACCCATTTGAAAGCATATTTTTGCAAATACACCCAATAATTTTATAATTCAAACATTGCCCTTATCAATTCTCCATACACATTATACATATAATTACACCACATTAAACATTCGAGATCATCAGTGAAAGCTAAAAAATGCAGAACTACACATACCCACATGCACATTGTAGAATAAAATTTCAAAAAAAAAAAAGAGCAAGCAAGAGAAAACATTGATAAACAAAACAATACGCGATCAATTCGTATTAGCTCTTTCCAACGCAATCTTAGAATTCTGATACTACTGTGTGCGTCATCAGTTCGAGCTAAAAACACAATTACCTTACCGGTCCTAGCTACGGGTAAATGACACGCGATTTATATTACGTACTTGGAAAATATTTGTACGCTGAGGTGAACCAAATCGCACGAAATTTAACACTGGAAACAGGTAATCTACCTTGTAGCGAGCCTGCTTGATAAATGTTCCATCTGTATTATTGAATTGTATTTTTTTTTTCACCCTGCACAAGTCAATTCAATTAGCATCTTTTTTCCCTCTCAATCGACAGGAAACATGCGAATACGATCACGAGTATCGGTACTACGAGCACGTCATCCGGCATAGTTCTTTTTTTAAATTTTTTGTTGTCCAAATGATTACGACGTATAGAAAGCCCCTATCTATTGTGCCAAATAAGAAATCGATAGTGTTCCAAAGTGTACCTGTACAGTGTACATTAGGAAGAAGAGCAAGAGCAAAAACACCTCATCGTGATCTTATCACCTACACCAGATGCGAATTTACAATCATCAAACGTACTGGGAACTTCGCAATGAGAATTTTAATCGATAGGAAATCCATTCGAACGTTTTGTTCTATTATAAATATTAATACAGCGTTCATCTCGAAGCCAAACTTGGATACGTGAAATGACGTAAAATTCTACCAAAGACGACTTTCTCACTGCCCAGTGCTCATTGCTCGTGGATACTTGTACGTAGTTCGTACTTACGTCCTACACGCCATAGTCAGACTATAGAAAATCCTCTCTCAGTCTATAGTATAGGAACGTAATTGGTGCACGATTGCGAATTTCGGTAGCTTCTCGCCACGTCAATCACGACCAATCGACAATTGACGATTGCGTGAGTAATACTCCAGTTCGACTTGGAACGCTCCTTCTACTTCTTCGATTCCAATTCCCTTTGGTCGTCGCAAAGATGACCTATTATGTTACGATTATGGAAATCGTGTGCCGTGTAACCCCATTTTTTCCTTCTGTTGTTTTCTTTTCGTCCACGCATTCCAATAATAATCCGAATCGTCGGGTCGCGGCGACGCGACGTGTCCTCGTATTTTTTTATTCCGAACTATGGCATCCTTTGACAGGTGAGTTTTTATCAATGTCGAAGCACGCAAAAGGTCTTCGGTTCAAATGCGCCGGATATTGTGGTAGCGGAGAAAAAACACGTTTTTTTTATTTATTTTTTTTTGGATTCAATCTTGGAGATCGTATGGCTTCGGTGTTGTTCTCCAGACGACGGAAGAGGACGAGACGAGAGTAAGGCAGAGTTGAGCTTTTCTCGATTATTGATTGCTTTTTCGAATTGGGTTATTTTTTTTTTCAATTTTCAATTGAATTTTGAATTATCTCATTCGAGAAAAACCTTTTTGTAACAAATATTGATCCTTTAGAAAATTTTCCTTGAAAAATATTCTATAAAGAAAAATGAATTTGTAACAATCACTCTTGAAAACAATTTGAAATTTTCTCATTCTAGAAAAACCTTTTTACAACAAACATTTATCCTTTAGAAAATTTTCCTTGAAAAATACTCTATTAAGAAAAATCATTTTTGTAACTATCACTCTAGAAAACATATAATTTTCCTTTCAAACAAAATTTCGATCAAGAAACACATAATTTTAATTTTGGAACAAAATTTCTGAACAACGTACAAAAAAATAATTACCGTGGAAAACTCGATTTTCATTCAAATCAAATTCAAATGCTCAATGATTCCGAACACACTCTAAGAAAATAAAATGAAATAATCTTCGAACAGAATTTTGTGGCAAATGGTCTTATTCAAAAATTTGATTTCTAAAAAAATTCTCAAAAAGATAATTTTGCTGAAAAATTAAATTTTAAACAAAATTTTGAGTTGATTAATTTTTTTGAATACCTATCAAAATTCAGTTTTTTGAATAAATTAATGTTCAAATTTTATCTTCAGAACTTTTTTTTTTTTTTTTAATTGAAGAATTAGCTTATTTGAAAAAATTCAAGTTATCTATTTTTAGAATAAACTTTATTTTCGATTTTTCAACTTAATTTTGAAAAAAAGAACCATAAAAATCAGCTTCGTCCAAAAAATTTTCAGAGCTGAACAAAGTTGAATAAAATTCTATTTTTAAAATCGAAATGTGGCTTTCGAACAAAATCAAATAATTTGATACAAAAATTCAATTTTCACCAAAATTTGGACCTCAAATTTTTTTTTTGGATGAAATTTTACAGAGGGATCATTCATTTCCAAAATATAATTAATTCGAAATAAACTTATAAAAATTCAAATTTGTTCAAAAATTTAATTTATCGCACAATTAGAAGCTTAAAAATACATAAAATTTAATTTAAAAAAAAAAAAATTTTTGAACAAAAAGGGATTGGAAAAATTTTAAGTTTCACTTATTTCTAAATTAAAATTTGAAAACAAGTTCGTTCAAGAAAAGCTTTGTCTTGAATGAATAAAGCAGTTAAAGGAAGAAGAGTTTTCTTTGATTTATAATAAATTACAAACTTTTTATCAAAATTCAGTTTCTTCAACAAAATGATTCTTTTTTCAAACAAATCTGGACAAAATTTTCAATAAAATATTTATTCCTGTATAGGTACAAAAATTTTCAACTTATTTATGAGCAAAAAATATTGACAACTTTTCAGTATTTATTTTGAAATCAATAAAAATTCAAGATCAACTACCTATGCTCAAAAAATTCAATTTTTTGGACAAAATATTCAAATTTCATTCTTGAACTTTTTTATGTAATAAATTGAAAGTAATGATAGGTAGGTACCTTCTAATAATCAAGTTTAAAAATTAAACTTTTAATAATTAAAAAATAAATAAATTTTCTTGATTAAAATTTTTACACTTCATTTATGAACAAAATCTTGAATTTGTTTCATCTGATTTTTTTGAACAAAACGTTTAGATTTCATTTTTGAACAAATTTTTAATAAACCATGAAAAATATTTTTTAGTTCAAAAATTTAATTTTTAATAAAATTTCAACTTTGTCTAATTTTCAAAAATATCAATATTCAGTTTTTTTGCAATGTTTAAATTTTACTCCTGGCTAATTTTCAAAAAAAATGAAAAAAAAACTTTTAAAAAACTTTTAAATGTGAAAAAAAATGAATTCTGATTCCTGTTTAAATTTTATTTTCGAACAAAAAAAAAACAAAAAAAAACTCAGTTCTTTTAAAACAAAATTGCAAAATATTAATTTTGTTAACAAAATTTAAATTTGATTTTTTTTTGAGAATTAAAATTGAGTTTTTCAAACGAAGTTTTTAGATTTCATTTTTGTAGACACTTTTTAAAGAAATGGTTTAAAAACCTAATTTTTAACAAAATTAAAATTCTGAAAATAAATTGTTTCTGAACAAAATTTTTAGATCTGTTTTTAAGCAAAATTCAACAAAAATTTATTTCTGTACAAAATGAAAAAAAAAAAAAAACTTAGTAAAAGTTGAAGTTTGAATATTACGTTTTATTCTGAGCGAAATTTCACACATTTTTTTAAACAAAAATAAATTTTCAACTATATTTTGTAATTTTTTTGGAACGAATTTCAGATTACATATTTGATATTTTTTTTCTCGCGATGATTGAAATATTTTCAGAAATACGCAATAACCTTTAAACCAAACTACAACCAATGAAATCTAGAACTCGTTGTAACCACCAAGTTCAAAAGTAGTTCGGTCAAATTCGCCAGCACGCTTCTTCAGCGACTCCATATCAGCTCCATTTCCCCTCCTTCTGGCCCAATCTTCCTCTCAGTTCATCGAAACACACCTATATCTACAATGTTTTACAATGTCTCCACACGCATATTCTGTTATCGCAGACGCAGGCAGCCGCTTCGCAACACAATAATCCATGCCCAGGCGCACACCATTAATTAAACGAAGACAAAGGTACACGTGATAGGATCACGATCATGGTGGAGCTGGAGCCACAGGTCATCGGGTAAAATAGCCTCATTCACAAATACTCACGATTTAGCAACAGAAGACGCAAGCCGGAAAGACCAAAGCGAACGAAATACTCGTACGTACGAACACAGGAGAAGAATACTCTCGATCTAGGTATAAAATAAAAAACACTGCTCGGTGCACTTTTTTCCCATCTATTCCAGAGGGTATGAAATATCTCGTAAAAAATGTAGAGAAAAAAAAAGAAAGAAAGAAATATTAACGCGGAAATGAGAGCAAGGATACAGGTGGCCTTCGTGACATCTCTTCGTACAAATATATAAATATATTGCCCGTAAAGTTAAACAGTCCGGTCGTATTTATACGAATGAGAAAAATATCCACGGCCAGATTTACCATTTGCAGGAAATGAATCCTTTTCGAAGAAGGGATTTCACTCGACACGTTTGCTAATTACCTACTCGTCATCGTGTCGTTGAGGGAAATTAAAAAACGACGCAGATAGGTAAAGTAGCATCTCAGAGCTCAGGGTACTCTTACCTAACCTAAGTAATAACGAAGACTACGCGAAGGAATTTTCAAAGTCATCTTTCTACTTTTTCTCATCAGCTGCCATCGCGTCAACGAGCTTAACCTTTTCGTTCCAATTTTCCCTTTTCGCTCGAGACAGACGAGCACAGAGCGCCGACATTCGCATTCAATTTTCCGCCTTTCAAGGGCACCCTCGTCCTCGTCCGTCCATAATCTCGCAAATGTCAAAATATGCATTCTCACCCAACTCTCTTCCTCCCCATCTTGGGTAAAGTTTTTAATGCGAAATCGATGTTGATGTTTTTCGCCGAATAAAAGTATCTTATACGATGCTTTGAGATTATATCAATTCGTATCATTTATACGCGTCTTATTTTTCTTTTGACCCTGAAATATTAAACTTTTTTCATCGGATCGCTGTAGGTAATTAATTACTTCCAAAAGGTTAACCATTTTCAGCGAAATAATAACGAATATTTAAATCTTCTACAGACGTATCGTATCGTATCGTATCCGCAACATCGTAATAATGATGCGCCCAACGCTCTGTACAGATATTATTAATTTTGACGCCGCTGCTTACTTTCCTTTCCTTTCCTTTCTCGCTGCATAGAAAATTTCATTACCAAGTTCGCAATCGAGTTATGCGCCTTAACCGCCGACAAAAATTTAATAAATCGTTTCGATGAGCTCTCGTCTCGCAAAGGCTTCCCTTCGACTCCGCGTCCAATCCACCGCATCCAATGTTTCTATCTTTATTGCTGCAGCTTTCAAAACTACGTCACATTCGCCAATCTTTTTATTATTCTTTCTCGTTATCGCCAATTTTTACCATTTGTCTGCGTCTGTCTGCTCGAAAACAGACGCGATTATCTCCAGTTTCGTTTACTTCTTTTCGTATTGTCGTTGGTCACATCTTGCCAATACCGAAGAAGCTTTTTCTTTTCTTTAAAGATTTTTTTTGCACGTCTTATCGACCAACTAAAAAAGGGTATTTTTTTATTCTTCAAATATTTCTCTTCGACTCGACGTGTTTTTTTATACTGTTCGGTAGTATCTTGAGCTTTTTTTTCCTGTCTAGGGTCGTATTTTTCTTCTCGGGGATATTATTTCAACGGGTTGAGTTTAAATGTAAATTTTTTTATAACGCGGTTCCATTCAATTGCCATTATTTCGATGTGTTTTTTTTCTCTCTCTCTTATTTTAAAACGTAGAAAAAACGGAACGTAGGATTTTTTCTGATTTCTTTTCCCAGTTTGAAATCTCTATTTAGAAAAAAAAGCACTTGAGTATATTGCGGGAAGACATTTTTTCGATTGTTCTCGTCGAATTTTATCGACGAAGAAATGGACGAAGGTAGAAAGAGGGGAAGGATTTTTTTTTCCCGATAAAATGTCTTCTGTTCTTTTTTTTTTTACTGCGTGAAAGAATGGATATTAAAGAAATAATTTTGGAAAAAAATGTGAAAGATAAGGGCAATAAAGCTTTTAAAAGTAATAATTTTTTGAAAAAAAATATAATTTAGGAAAAGTTTTGGTTTTAAAATGTGATGCTAAAAATTTTTTAGGGGAAGGTTAAAATAATTCCGATGGGAGTCTCCAAATCGTTTTTTTATTGAAACAAAACGCATTAAATTTGATTTTAGATACCTACGAGCAATATAATGATTTTCCTTTGGAGAATTTCTTTCATTTTTGAAAATTAATTTACCTAATGTTATTTCCTTTGGGCATATTTTTAAAAATTCGTTACCCTCCCCTATTTCCAGACTTGCAATTCTGGTGACATACTTTACTTCGCACAAAAACTTTTTGAAAATAAATTTTATACCAAATATTTACCAAATTTGTACTTTGAAGTGGTTAATTTAAAAAAAAACCTGATAATTCACGAATTTTCTAAATTTTATTGAAATATCAATTGCGTTCAATTATTTTGAAAACACATTTTGAAATTGAAGGAGTTATTGCAATTAGAAATTCTTGCCAAAACTAACTACTTCCTAAATTTTTTTTTGAAAATCATCAAAAAGACAAATGAAAATTGCTAATTTTATCTAGACAATACATGAAATAGGTGTGACTTTTTAAGAGGAACAAAAAAGTTAGGTGAAAAATTAGTCTATCTTTAAAAATGAAGGCACTGTAGAGCTTTAAACTTCGAAAACGTCAATTCTCAATGATTTTTTACGCCTTCATTTTCGAAGATTGACAAATTCTACTTCAACTTTTTTTTTGCTCCTTTCAACAGTGGCGTATGCAGGGGGGTTCAAGGGGGTCCAGACTTATCCCCTTGGCGAAGAAAATGTTAAAAAAATTACGAAATTTCAGCTTTTTAATGCTCTTTTTTACAAAAATGTTCACTTTTTTTGGTCCAGACCCCCCCCCCTCCCCCCTACAAGAATATCTAGCTACGCTTCTGTCTTTCAAGAAGTAACACTTGTCCAAATTTTACGAACCACTGCCCCTTCAAAGTCAACATAAGCATCTTTGTTAATGAGGTATTTTGTTAGTTGGACTAGGTTACATCTAAATCTTTAAAAATGCCCACCACTCTTTGGCCATCTTTGTATGCATCTTTAGAACCCAATTTCGTGATTTTTCCAACGAATTTCATTTTTCACGAACCGGTTGGAACCGGTTTAAAGCTCTTATACAATTATTTTCGAGCGATTTTGAATTGTTTATCGAGTGTAAATTGTAAAAATATAATTTCGACCAATTTGGAAAAATCTGAGAGTGTTTGTTCAGGTAAACCGGTTCTTTTGAACATTTTGAACCGTTTTATCGATTTTTTGTGTTTTTGAATTTTTCAATCACGAAATGAATTCAATTTTGAAGTATTTTTAAAAATGAATTTTTCAATACTGTCATTTTTTTCAACTGGTTCAATTTATGGTGGACTGGTTTCAACCGGTTTGAATCATTTTGCAAGATTTTTTGGTACAGTTGGAATAATTCTTCATTTATTTTGTATCGATGAACCGTTTATTTTGAACCCCTAATGTCAAATACTTATTCGCCACCAATCAACGGACAGGGACACCCTGTATAATCTGCTTTAGGAATTTAAAAAAAAATTGTCTACCTTCTCGGTAAAAGCAAATTCGGTGCCAAAACTTAAAAAAAATTTTTTTAAATATTTTACTCAAGAAATTTGTACCTTAAAAATGGACAATATTTGGGAGGATTGATAAATTAATAATCTATGATTTAAAAAAAAAAAAATTACTTATTAAACTTTTTTTTTAATTTCTCATAATTTTTTTTGAATAAACTGTGCCTCTAAAAAAAGAAAAAAAAAAAAAAAAAAAATGGCAAAAATCATCCAACTTGAACAAATTGCTGAAAATTTCTCAAATCGAGGATTTAAATTATTTCACCTTCCCTTTTTCTCTTCACCAGTCAATATAAGTTCATTCCATAATACCTCTTTCACTATTTCCTACGAAAAATCATCTCAATTTTCACTGAACAAAAGTGTATGACCAGACGAGCTCAGAATTCCTCATTCTCTCTCTTTAAAATACACCAAAAAATTTATTTCTAATCAACGTACTTGAAAAAACACTCTTTTAAATAATTTTTTCTAGGAATAAAATTTTCTATTTTTGGTACGATAAGTGAAATAAAAAACATTTAAAAGGTTGCTGCGTACTTACAGCAGGAAAATAATTCACCAAAAACACGACCATAAACTTATACATTTTTTTCAATGCTCGTTGCAGAAAAAAAAACGAAATTTCAAACTGAAAAATCGTATAAAATATTCCAAATGATTCTTTAAAACAAATTTCAAATAAGGAACAAAGTGATAAAAAATTCAACGATTTTTTTTCCACTTTCACGTGTACGTTAATTTTCAAGCTTAATAATCGTTTTAGCATTCTTTTTGTATTTCTAAAAAAAGAAAATAAGATTTTCGTAATTACACGTTTTTTTTGTCGTTCTTCCCATAATAAACGTGGTGTTTAAAAGTAACAGGCTATATTTCAATTAAACACCTGTATTGTAAATATCACAAACCTTTAATTTTGTTGTACTTGGATTTTGGTACGAATGGGTACGACCCAAATTTAGGTTTACTCTCACGAAATTAATTATTCGAGATAATTTCTACTTTGAAACACTTTCGTATTAAATGAAAAAATAAAAAAAAATAAACATGCACGTCTAAGTAGATATTTATAGTGATATGAATTTTTTTTTGAAAAATCTTACCTTTAGCCCATCCGGTGAGTACATTTCCTAAATAAGCGACCTTATAGGTGGGATCATATTCGGTAATGGTGACTGATCTTCGGCCCAACAACCGGCCCAAACTCTGCTTTAGACTTTTCAAACTTCTTCCATGGAAATCCTTATTCTTCAACAATTTATCTTCACCGATCACCTCCATTGGGAAACTTTTATTTTTTACACATCACCACGAAAATTTTCGAAATTTCACGAGGTAAAAACTGAAAAACTAAAAACGCAAACAATCGCGCCGAAAAAAAATTCTCGCGAACGAGTTGGTAGGATCGAAAAACGAACGCGATAAACGTACTTCTACGTGGACTTGTAAGTGAACGACTGCTTTCAAGTTTTCATCCGTCGTTGGCAGATTCGCGGTTGTTCTCGAACGCGTCAAGTTGTACGTGCGGTAGTCGTGACGTCACGAGCTCTAGCATACCTGTAAATGAAAGAACATAGTTTTAAGTTATACACCGGCGTGTAATTAAAATAATGGTATTTTTTTGATAATTTTTCAATCAACTTTTTACGTATTTTTTCTATACGCGTAGCGCATAATTTAAGCTCATTAATCAGGGTATCGACGAGACGGCGATATCGCCAGGTACGCAACATATGATGAGTGATGTGCTAGGTACGTTTTAAAATGTCATAATAAGGAAGTAATTACCAGTGTATACGAATTACGAACGGACGTTTATTTATGTAAGATGGTATTGTGCCTATTAGCTGTACAAAGTTTATATTATGTACCGAAGTTGGTATCTTGGGGAAAGTTCAACTTTCCTAGGAGACGAGAGCGAGAGAGCTGATGCATGGCCATTGTTTGCACAATCGGGGTTCCAACTTGATGATTTTTCTAAGCTCAATTTGTGACGAATAAAAGTCTTCCAAACAAATATAATGTATTAAATTTCCCTCGAGGGCAGTTATTCTTTTCTGCACATCTTCATCATCGTATATATACGTAAAGCACTCGAGTGAAGATATTGTTCAAGAGGTGTATAGGCTGATCCGAAATTACGATGTTGTTTTTCAAATCACGAGTCAATAAAAAAGAAAAAACGAGATTGTGTTTTTGAAATTTATGGATGAATTTTTGATTTCGAAAAATGAATACATTTTCCATTTCCCTATATTTTGATCAATTATTGGTAAAATTTTTTGATCAGTTGACTTCAAACAATTAGCAAATTTTTCAATTTTGATAATTTTTTTTTTACTATTTTGTTGATTAAAAAAATTTTTGATTTCAATAAATAGGTGAATTTTTTAATTTTGTCCATTGATTTTAATCAACTGGTAAATTTTTCAGTTTTGATTACTCAGTTCAATTTTTTTTAAATTACATTGATAAGAAAATTTTTGATTTCATCCAACAACTGTTCAATTTTGAAAAATTAATAAATTTTTGACTTCCATCATAATGGTTAAATTTTTCAATTTTGATTATTTTTCATTTTATTTTATAATTGGTTTATTATTCAAATAGGAAAAAATTTTGATTCTAGTCAACAGGTGAATTTTTCAATTTTGAAAAATTGATAAATTTTCAATTTTGATGAATTAATTAATTTTTTGATCAGTTTTTCAATTTTGTAGATTAAAAAACTTTTCGTCTTTCGTCAACGAATTATTCAATTTAGACTACTTGATAAATTTTTTTAAATGTAGTTGATAAGAAAAAATTTTGATTTCAGTCAATAAGTGAATTTTTCAATTTACTTTTTAGATAAATTTTTCAATTTTATTTATTCCAAAAATTTTGATTTTAATCAACTGCTAACTGATTTTTAGATCAATTCTTCATGTCTGTTCACAATTTTTTTTAAACCAACATTTTAAACGAGCAGGCGCGGCTCGTGCATAAGGGCTGCAGGGCTGCAGCCCCCCTGATAAATTCCCCATAATTTTTTTTTAATATTCAAAGATCTCTTAAATAATAAGCTGATCATCAAACAGAAATTTCCCCATAAAAAATGTTTTTCTCAATGTAAACCCCGAACGAACGCGTCTAATTCCGGCGAAAAACCGGTGGCATGGGCTGCACAAAGTGCAGCTCTTGTTTGTGGAGTTTAGGTACAACCAAATACTTTACATATATAATACTGGAAACTCAATGCTTTTGATTTGACTCCCAAGAAGAGCGCTCTCTAAGCGGCTCGGCATGAAACTAATTCCAGGTTTTCGACTAATCGTCGCGTGATTCGCTCTCTGATTGGTCGAAGACATGACGATCGGTCGAAAGTCTGAGAATAGTTTCATGCCGAGCCGCTAAAAGAGCGCTTTTGTCGGGGTCACTTGTCCCCATTGGAGTTTCCAGTATTATATATGTAAAGTATTTGGTACAACCACAGGGAGGAAGCGCGGCAAGACGAGGTTGCGTGCGCATGCATATTTCGTCCGCGTTGGGGCTGCACGACAACCAGCCCGAACGCGACAACGAATTTATTTTTTTATGCGTGGATTTGACTGTTCAGTTTCTTCAATCTCCATCAACATTTCCAAATTTAAAAAATTTATTTTTTCATATACCTAGAATGTTGTCTATACATATAATATACTCCAAATTTAAAAAAAAATTGTTATCTGAATTAAATAAGTAGGTGCTTATGCTTTTTTTTTCTTCAAAAATTGAATCATTTTTTCTTACTATTTACATGTATTTGAAAATTTTAAAAGTTCAGTTTTCTAGATAGAATGTCATGAAAGCTAAAAATCGCTTGTGAAAAAATTGTAATCTGCCTTGGGTATAATGGGTACTTTTTTTTTGTACGTTGAAATTATTTATCTAGTTTCATAATTTTACATAAGATTTAAGAAATGAAATTGTGGTGCTTGATTGAAAATAATATTTCTAGTAGGTATAGGTACAGTGGTACACCTCCCCTTTTTAAAAAAAATCATCAATCTACTAATTTCCAGCCCCTCTACTTCAAGAACCCACGAGCCGCGCCTGTAAACGATTTCAAGTTTTGAATATCAATTAAATTTTCGATTAATATTTTAATTTTGTTGATTTTTTTCTAATTCTATCACTTGGTGATTGTTTTCAATTTTGTTGATGGAAAAAGAAAATTGTGCTTGATCAATTGATTGATGTTAGATCTATTCTCTTCCAACTCTCTCGGATAAGCATTTTTTTTTTTTTTTTTTTTTTTTTTTTTTATTTCAATCCGTTTGTAAACTTTTCGATTTTAATCAATTTTATTGGTAAACGATTTTCAATTTTTCATATCAATAAATTTTTCGATAAATTTTTTAAAACTTTGTTGATTAAATTTTTTTTGATTTCAATCAATTAATGATACGTCTTTTAAATTCTATTGATTGATTTTTTTAAATTTTGTACAATTTGTGACTTTTTTTTCAACCTTGAAAAAACAATTGATAAATTTCAAGTTTCGATTAATTGTTCAATTCTCGACAAATTTTGATTCTTGATTAAAAGTTTTGAAATTTCAATGATTTCAAATATTTTTTGATTTTTAAATATCAATCAATTTTCAATTTTGATTCCCGAATCAATTTTTTGATTTGTTTTACAATTTTGCTGAATAAAAAAGTTTTTATTTCTATTATTGTGGATTTTTCGATTTCGACTTTTCGATAATTTACTCAATCAATTTTTTCAATTCAAATAGCCCACAAATTTTCCTATTTTAATTTTCATCAATTGGTAAATTTTTAGATTTCGAAAAATTGATAGATTAATGTTCGATTTCTTCTATTTTATTATACCTAATAAATTTTTTTGATTTCGCTCAATTGGTAGATTTTTTGATTTGCTTCTTTGATTATAAATTTAATGATTTTTCGAATTTAGAAAACCTAGTCAATTTTTCGATTTACAAAAATTGAACAATTTTTAATTTAAATTAAGTTTAAGTATTTTCTCATCACTTCAGTGGTTCTCCCTTTTTTTTTTTTTTTTTTTTTTTTTTTATAATTTTCATTCAGTGGGTCTAGGTACCGGGTAGATTTTTTGATTTCGAAAAATTGATCAATATTTTTTTATCAGTTCTTCAATTTCGATGGTTTAAAATATGTTTAATCAATTTTTCTCATTTCAATTGACCTACAAAATTTTTCGATTTCGATTAGTTAATCGTAAATAAGTATAAATTTAATCGTGAAATCTCGTTTAATAAATTCCTTATAAGCTCACCATGTTCTTATCAAATTCGAATCGCACTTTCTCAACCACCCTATACCGAATGATTAACGAATGGTTGAAATTTCGAACGAAATCCCTACATGGGCGTTCACTAAAACAATTTATCGCACTTACATTTAGATTCCTTTCCGAATTCGTATTTATTAAGTTAAGAAAATAAACTTCGAATTTGTTCAATTTGTTATCATTTTGGTCAGGGAAAAAAATTACCATAAAATGGTCACTAATTTTTCATACGGTGAAGCGAAACGATTATATGTACTAATTAAAACTTCATTTCCACGGTTGTTAATCGAGACTAAATCATCTTACGAAAACTCTAGTACTGAAAGATACCTGTATCGTAGAAAAACGTAATCCATATATAAATACAAATATAAAAAACACCTCGAGAACATGTTTTTCTAAAAAAACTATGACGACAATTTACTCGCGAGGTGTAATTTGTCTTGCATAAAAAATACACTGCACGAAAACACCTTAGATGCTATTTTTTTCATCTCTCAGCTTCGACAAAAACGTGGAAAATTTTTGTTTACCGGGTTAAATTTTTTCATCGAATGAACAAGGATTTGATTCGCCACCGAGTTGACTTTATCGAAAAGATGATGCGTGTTTCGTGTTCGTGCTAAAGTTGTTTTTTTTTCATCTCTTTAATGAATATGTTGGTTGGGTTCGATTCATCGTTCGAGAATGGCTCCTTATCGCGTAAAACAACAAATTATCAACTTATCGGAGTACGTACGAGGGCGTACATAACTTATTACTTTACAGAGTCGAAGATTTTGAAAAGCTTGTGCTTCTTGATAAAAGCGAAATGATTGTTTGGTAGAGTAAAATTTTTCAATGTAAATATTTACACGAATGAAACATTTTATATTATTGTGAAAGAGATCCATTAAAAAGATGCGATTTATAAACCAAATTACCAAAGTTGTGATGATTTATTCGTCGGTCAAATTGGTAATTTAAGTTGTTGGTAAATTTTGAGTGTTGGAAAAGTAATCAAGTGGTTGGTAAAGTGGGCTGGATTTTTAAAATTGACCATTTTCTAGTGATTTTAAATGTACGTAATTTATCATCAAACTGCTCTGATGAGAAATTGCTCGAAATATGATTTGAGCCGAATTACAATTTAATTAAAAATTTTCAATACGATATGGACCAATACAAGCAATCAATATGCGTTTGATTAGGGATCAATATTCCCATCGAGCAAAAAAAAAAATAATATATATATATATAAAATATGCGCCACAAGTTACATACTATTCCAATTCATGAGCAAAAGCCATAACTCGATCCACCTCCGTATATTTACTCGTACCATCCCAAGAGAATATTTTACATTTACACCTCCAGATAAACTTGTAATACTCGTAATTCAAAGATGCAGTAATCGATTCAACTTCACAAGTCTCAAGAGAGACAGACAGAGAGAGAACAAAGATCGCAAACGAAGCGAAGATCACAATCGTCGAAATTTTTAAACATCATTGACCCACACCTCTTCAACTCGGCCTTTTCAATTCATGGAGTTTAGATGAGGGAAAAAAACAACTGCGAAGGTTACTCTTGTATCGTTATAAGGGAATCCTTACGACAGACCAATGTTATTGAATATATTGATCGTTATGTTTTCACCGTATCTCGCATAATAATTATTCTTACGAATATTACTCGGATGAATGGAGGGAAAAAACACACTCCATTGTTCGACAATTGACGTCATTCTACGTAAATCTAGAATTTAGATTTAAAGCGACATTTTAATAGCGTCTGTAAAATGCCACTTACTCGTAGTAATTAAAGGATTATATGGGTTTTGCTGCGCCATAATGGTGCGAGAAGACGCAGCTCGCGAATTAAGACCTTAAACGCCGTACTTTCGGATGGATTAAACGTCAAGCGATTCGAATAGTAGGAAAGGGAACTCAGTCCGGAGCCCACCACGTCGTAAGTTTCGCTGAACCAAAAGTTGGTCGTAATTGTTTACGAAAAAGGCTAGGTAAAGGTTCGTATACGCGAGTTGAAGATTTGTTATTCAGATTAACACTTTGAATAATGCCAGAGTTTTTCATCTTGCGAAAGGCATTAAAGATACGGCGAATGTATTCCTACCTATCTACCTACCTACCTACCTACCTACACAGTGAATTTGTAATTAAAACTTATTCGTTTTCCAGCATCGCCAACTTTTATATCATAGCATAACGAATGGAAAACACGAGACCTTTTTTTCTCCACATACATATGTATTCGTTTACCTTTTACCTAAAATAACATACGTACATTTATCGAAGTGAAATTTTCACCAAAACAACGATGGGAATCTAGTAAATGAAATTTTTCTAACGTCTGATCTCGTAGATTAACGCAGACCAAAGATACGTATCGCTATTGTAATCGAGATGTAATTTACGAAATGAGACGTCGAATGGAAAACCCTTTATGGGTACAAACAAAGTATCCACGAGTTTGGTGTAAATTCGTAGGGAAATTGATTACAATCGCAATTAGCTGAACTTTTTTCGTTTTTTCGTTGCTATCTACTTTCTAAATTGAAAAAGAAATTATGAGCATTACGAAAATGGCTCTCGATTTAGGTATAAGTACGAAATTGTTTTATATAGGTAAAATAAAAATATCCATAAAAATTATAATACATCAAATTTGTAAAAAAAAATATTTTAAACAGGTTGAATTTGAACAAAAAAAAATGCAATAATGAAATTGTCTCCAACTAATATTTCATGAAAATTTAATTTTTGTAAATTCGTGAACAGAAAACGTACAAGCATACCTAATTTGCAAAAATTTGGCGAGAATTAAAATTTTTTCTAAAATACAAATATTTTTCAAAAAAGGTACTTTTTTTTACGATAAATTGTCATAAATTTCTCACTTAAAAAAAAAAAAAAAAAAAAAACACAAATATTTTGAATTTTTTTCTTCCATGAAACACATGTTTAATTTATGCAAATTTATCGTCTAAACGAAATAGCAAATAATATTTATCTAATCCTTGATAAAATTTTCTCATTTTTTTTTTTACAAAGATGCAATTTCAGGAATTTTTAGAAAGCTATATATTTCTGACAATTTTTTCTCATAAATGCAATAGCAAGAATTTTCAAATTGAGATGTTCCAAATTTTAAAGATTTTTCAATCGTGAAAATTGTTTGATCCAATTTTTAAAATTTATTCAAGTTAAAAAAAATATAACTGAAATGAAGATTAAATTAAAACTAAAAAATTACAATAATATCAAATTTTTGAAAATTTTCCAGATTTTGAATTTTTATCAAATTTTTTAAATTTATCTAACTTTGCAAATTTTTTATTCAAAATTTTTTGAAAGTTTGGCTGAATTTGAAAGATTATTTATAGCAACTTAGACAATTCATTTTAAACTTGAAAAATTATAAAAATTCTGATTTTTTATAAAGAATTTTTTTCAAATTTTAAAGATTTATTTAAACATAAAAAATTTAAAAATTACGTATCTACAAAATATTGAACTGTACGGACTTTTAATCACTTTTAAAATCATAAAAAATTTTCAAGTGTTAAAAATTCATTCAAATGTGAAAGTTATTAAAATTCAAATATGTGCTGCCAAAATTATATTTCCTAATTCAGAATTATTATCAAATCACATTGAATAAAATTTTGAAAAGTTCTAAAAGTTAATTCAACTTCAAAAATTAATCAAATTTTGAAAATTATCAAAATTCCAATTTTTATTGAAATTTGAAATGTTTCCAGATAAAGATTTACGAATATTATTCCAAACATTCTAAAAAATTGATTGAAATTCAAACATTTATTAAAATTTAAAAATAACATTTCTATCAAATAAAATACTTAAGTATTTCCAAAGATTGAATTTATACCCTTATCTTTTTTCTCCAACTAGGAGATGCGCACAATTTTAAAAGCTCTAAAAATTGATTCAAAATATTATTGAACTATAAAAGTGAGCAAAATTCATATTTCTATAGAATTTTGAAATTTTCCCCAAGTTTTATGAAAAAATTTACCAAACTTTACAAATTGAACCAATTTCGAATATTTTACCTAAAATGAAGAAAAAAAATTAATTCCTGTTTTAAGCATAATTATCAATCAAATATTTCTAAATTTTGATTTTTTTTTTTTTAAATTTAAGAGATGTACTATTTTTGAAAATTGATTCAACTTCGAAAATTGATTCAACTTCGAAAATTGATCCAATTTAGAATATAAATTTCAACAATTTTTTTCGAATTTTAAAGATTTAGGTTCTAAATATCAAAACTTTCAAAAATTGATCGTACAACACTTTAAAAAATTTATAAAATTAAAAACAACTATACAGTACCAAATTATGAATTTTCATCAAACCTTACAAATTTCCTACCTATTATTTTCTTTTTAATTTTTTTAGAATTGTAAAAATTAATTATTATTTAAACTTTAAGAAAATTATCCAATTTCAAAAATTTGTCAAAATTTAAAACCTACTAAAATTTCAATTTTTATCAAAATTTAACAATTTTGAATTTTCATCAAATTTTAAAAACTTTGAAATATAATTATTTTGAAGTTTAAAAATGACCAAATTTCGAATTTTAATCAATTTTGAAAAAAATTTCACTGTTTAAAATTTTTTTTTAATTTATTCAATTTGAAACATTTTAAAATTGGTTTGAGAATTCATGAAAAAGCATAAGCTACAAAGTTAAAGTTGGACCTTTGCAAAGATAGCAGGATGTCCAAGCAAAAAGCAGGACTTTTACATGACGATCAGGATTGTTAATTTGTTAGACACCTTGTTCAATAGAAATGCAATTTTGAAAATTTGTAGAAAAATAATTAAGTACCAAATTTTTTCTCACAGTGAATGATTTTTTCAAAATATTATTGTTTATCATCATCATCATAATAATTTTATTTTACGACCAAACACATTGAATTTTCATAAATTTTTTCGCACAGACATAATTTTGAAAATTTTGTGAACTATTTTTTATTCTGGTTTCAAAGTCGAACCTGCAGATCTTTTGCATTTTGTATTTTTTTTTTTTGAATTTCACTCTCAAATGCAAAAATTTTCTGCCAAGATGAACCTGAAAAATTCTGCACACATTCTAATTTAATCAATGAAAAAAGCTACTGTAATTTTAATGCAAAATCCTCCTCTAATGGCATTTTTGAAGAATTTTAAAATCATCAATTTTGTGAAAATTTTTATTTTCAGTATTTTTTGAAAAATGAGAGCTTTTGCCAAATTACATTTAATCAACGAAAAAAGCTACTGTAATTTCAATAAGAAATCCTACTCTGATTGAATTTTTAAAGATTTTTAAAATCATCAATTTTGTGAAAATTTTAAATTTCAGTAATTTTTGAAAAATGAGAGTTTTATAGCCAAATTACAAATTACTTCTGAGAAAAAATTAAATGGTGAATCCGGTAAATCATTTGCATTTTTTTTTCTCGCTAAAATCACATTTTGAATCCAAAAAAAAATCTTTGAAGGCTATTTTTTTCATTTTTTAAGATGAAATTTTTTTAAGCAACGTTTGCTCAATTTTTGTACATTGAAAAAAAAAATCAACAAAAAATTAGAGATAAATTTGGAAGACTAGGAAAACATATTGTACAGATTCGAAATTTCGAAAATTGAATAACCAATCCCAAACCGAGCAGACCAAACTCACTCAAGTTCACTTCACATAATATCCATCATTATAGTCATTCCCCAAGGTGGCCATTTTCAATCACCTCGAGATCATTCGATTGATTTCAAGTCAACGTACTCGTTCCAGTTTAGAAATGTTAAAATCACACAATCGTAACGGCATAATATCATATTTCTTTGACACCCAAGCATCATAATCAGCTCCATAGTCCATACTCGTACGTATGTAAGTTCGCGCAAAACCAGTTCCAGTTTAGGGCTCGCCTTCACAGTTCGCAAAGCGCCGAGTTAGATTACACGACGATACCTTAAACGGCGATTTTAGAAGCCACCTACGCGAATTCCTCATCAGATCGGTTCACCGTTTCAAAATGACGAATCCACCTTTTCTTTCGGGCGGTCAACTGGTGAACGATATGTCCATAAGCTGTATATTTATTTCCGACAACTATGATCAATTCGCCTCCATTCGGTATCATTATAGCCGAGATCTGGTCGCTGACTCATGTATCATCTGCATCTCATAGTACACGCGATCCAAAAGACCATCATCGGTGTAACTCTCACAACTTCACATCACAAGGCGAATGATCTAGTTAAAAAAGAAGCAGCAGCACAAAGTCATTGTCAAGGTGATTCGCGTAAGGTGGTAGAGGAAAACAAAAGATCGCAACGTAAACAAGCTGGAGAAACAATCTACGAAATATTTCTACTCTATTGTATAACTCTCGGATTCTGATTTGTCGGCATATGGAGATCTCAAGGTTACTCGAGGATAATCCCGTTGTCGGCTCGGCTAAAAAATAAACCTTATCGATTAGTTTTCCATTACGAAGCACACTCTCGGAATTGTTTGGTGTTGGCAATCACGCTGATAATTATCGAAAGCTAAAAAATAAACGTACCAGAGCTGACGATTATAATTTATAGCTGTAATTCGTCTTTCTAGCGGGTATTTAATTTTGGTAAAAAGTCCCTCGTGATTATTTCCTTTAAATATAAACTCGCGAATAAATACTATTTACGAGCGTGACGTAGCTGTTTGTATCGATTTACTCTTCGAATTTTTCATCGGTTTTTCTTCAGGCCAAAAGGAAAACTGCGCCTTCAAAAAAGCAACCGGTTCTCGCGACTCGCTAATTATACAACGAGCAAAAAAAAATTACATCTATCAGTTCGTAGAATTACGTAGATACAGATTCACCATCGTATTGGTGTAAAATCGTTGTAAGTCTCTCCATACATATTCAAATTAAATTCCTTCACAGAACAAATCCATCTTCAGTTCTTCACCTCCATCAAGCAACTTCAATTAGGTCATTGTTAAACCATATCGATGATAATTTCTAACCTCGGTCAAATTTTTGGTCAAATCAACCCTCCTACGATAACACACTCCAAATATTCTACAATGAAATCTGCATATATTGCGAATTTATATACCTACTTAAAAAACTAACTACACCGTCGCAAATGCAAACTACGCATACGTTAATAATATATATAAAGGCGAGTTTTGGCACACATACAAATGACCAGCAGCTCGTAAAATTACTCGTACATTACAAATACCAATAATTACCCGTCCATTGTACCGTGTACATACATACGATGAAATAATGTAAAAAAGTTTATTCATTTGGTAAAAAAATATCCTTGAACGGTATTACACGAAAATGATTTATCGACGATGAACATTACGAGAAAATTTTCGCCATTGTTTCGGGCTATTTTCAATGCAATTATCGCAATTGCGTTTGGAATAGGTGAAACAATGAGAATACCTCAGCGTCAGCACTTCGGGTATATACCCAAATCGTCAACAAATAGAAGAGAAAAAAAAAAAATAATAATATATTTTTTAATACGCCCGATTATCGCCATAATCTCGAGTAGGTTCGCGGTAAGCAAAACAATACAATCGAACTCGTGTCAAAAAATAAACTTTTAATCCGTGTTAATAGACGAGAATTTCCCAAGTATTAGAAATTAATCTCGATGGTTTTGGCGAAAAAATTGCCCATTTTGTGAAATGAAGCCTCCAAAGTGGGGATTATTATTTAAAAAAAAAAAAAAAAAAACAATCGTTAAAAATTGCTAAACACATGTATTTGAATACAAAGAACAAAATCTCTCGTAATATTGGGGAATCATACAAATAAATAATAATGATCCTTTTGTATAGATTCCTTCGCCAACTGAAACTACCTCATGAACGACTGATGGTTGATTTTTTCGAATGATTTTCAAATAATTTACTTGAAAAAAATTTCCATTTGTTCGTGAATCATTCATTTATCATTTAGGAACGACATATTATAGTTGAATAATTCTGTAATTTTTTTGTATCTTTTAGTTTTATGAAATGAAAAATTGAAAAACCTATTCTTCATGGTCACATCAACTGAATCCTTCGCGAACGATGAATCATATTGAGAGGGTCTAACAAAACCTCTGAACAAAAAGCAAGAGTTTTGGAGGAGGAGGACCTCCAACAGGATTTTTTTTTCAAAATAAAAATTGTTCAAAATTTCAAAGATTTACTGAATTTTTAAAAAATTACAAATTTTTACAATAAAAAAAAATTATATAGGTAGGTACATATTATGACGTTATGCTTTAAAATGGACTCCATTTTCAAAACTTACTAAAGTTTAAAAATGACCAAATTTTAAATTTTTATCAAATTTTGAAAATTTTTTAAACGATGAAAATTTAGTGAACTAAAAAATTTCAACAAACTTTGAAGATAACAACAATCAAATTTCATTTTTTTTCTTCAAAATTCCATTTTTTTTTTAAATCCTAAAATGGGTTTTTTTACATTTTTAAAAAAATCAGTGGAATTTTTAAAAATTTCAATTATTCAATTTTAAATTTTCAACTACAAAAAAAAATGGAATTTCAAAGATTGGCTAAATTGTAAAACTTTTCCAACTTCAAAAATTTACGAAACTTTTAAAATTGCAATAATTCATCAAACTTTGAAAATACTTTTAGATAAAATTTTAGATTTTTATTAAATTTAAAAATTTTGATTTATATTAGGTACAATTTTTTTTATTTTTTATTTTCACTAAATTTTAAAAATCCGTCGAGCTTTGTAAGTTGAACTGACCAAACATGAAAAATTTATCAAAATTTGAAAATTTCCAAATTTTAAATGTTCGCCAACTTTTGAAGATACATAAATTTTTCAAAACTACAAAAACTAAAAAATTCATCAAACATTGAAAATATATCGAATTTTAAACATATTTTCTCAAAATGTAAAAATGATTGAAATTTCGATTTTTATTCAATTTTAAATTTTGAAATTTGTAATCTTTTAAAAATTTTAGGACCAACATTTATTGAAATTTGAAAATCATGTATTTTTCCAAATTTTGAATTTCACCCATACTTTAAAAATTTATCAAATTCAACAATTTGGCTTTTAAAAATAGTTGTAAAAATTGAGCCATTTTAAAAAATTTATTTAAATTAGGAAAAATAGTCAATTTTTGAAAATTGATGCAATGTTACAAAATTAAAACGTAAAAACTACCAAAATTCCAATTTTTATAAAATTTTGAAAAATTTGTCAATCTGAAATTGTTACCTTGAAAAAAATATTAACCCTTGCAAAACGAACTTCAAAAATTACTAAAAATTCAATTTTCACCAAATTTTGAAGTTTTGAAGGGAAAAAATTTCAATTTGTTTGAGGAAATAATCCTAATTTTTGGATGAAAAAATCTCAATGTTGGGAGTGCAGAGTCCTCAATTTTTAGCCGGGAGGGGGAGGGGGGTGGGTTTCTCAATTTTTTAAAAGAAAAATTTAAAAGACTTTCTTCTCCAAATAATTTGATTTTTTTGCTTCTAAAAATTACAAAATAAATATTGCAGAAAAATGAGATTCTTTCTCAGAAAATTTGAAAAAATCCCCCCCCCCCTCCAAATTTATTTTAGGTGAGTACTCAATGATGGTTGAGATCATGAGTTCTGACTCTGAAGAAATTGAGATTAAAAAACTGACATTTAAAAATTTTCAAAGTACAGAAATTTTATAAAAATTTATTCAACTTCAAAAATTAATTTTGCTTTAGTTTTTGACAAATTTTTAAAATTTTTAAGATTTCTTAAATTTATAAGATGTTAAAAATAAATAAATTATAAAAATTTAATTGATATTCGAATTTCTAACAATATAATTTTTCGAAATTTAAGGATAATTTTTGAAGATCTACCCTTAAAATAAAAAGAATTTTCAAAATATTAAAAACTTTACTAGTAAAAGACCTGATATTTGGACTAGATCATTACGAACAACTTTTATTCAAACGCATTTTGAGATTTTTCATGGTCTTGTTATATTTAAACGTCTGATTCTTCATTCCAGCATGTTTCGTTCGCGAACGATTCACTCATAATGACTGATTCGCGAATGATAAATTTACTTAGATCGAATTTCTCATGAACGATTCTATTGAAATGTCATTTAAAAAATTTTCTCCACAAAAAGTTCGAGAAAATAGTTTTTGAATCGTTGGTGAACGATGAATCGTAAATTCCAACTAGATAGATCATTACGAACGACTTTCCTTCAAGTTTAAACTTAAAGCACATTTTGATTTTCGTATTCAAGTGATAATTATTTGGTCACCCAATTATAAATTTTGTTTAATTCGTTCACGAACGATTCACTCAGATTTTCAAGATATGGTTTAAAAAAAATTATTTTTCGGGTAGTGTAAATTGAATCAGTCGTGAACGATGAATCATATTCAACATTATGCACTGAACTTTGAGATTTTTCAAAATCTGGTGGTATTTGAGCACCTGAATTTTTATTTCAGGCGAAGTCGGTCGCGAACGATTTATTTTTGATGATCGATTTGCGGACGAATAATCATAATCAAATTCTAAAAAGAATGACGTTCTTATTGAAATGAAATCAAAATTTCCATCTCTCAAATGTTAATTTTTCACATTTAATCGTATGAAATCGAATCGTTCGTGAACGATTCACTCATTATAACGACATGTTCGACAATTTTTACCCCTTTCACCCTTATCAATAATCTTCACCGCCATAATGGATCTACAAGAGATTGATGATGAAGCCATAGGAGGGGGGAGGGAGAGTACCCGTTGAAACCCCGATAAAAGCCCACAATACATATCGATTACGTATACTTTTCAGACACGCTGATTTCAGATCTGCGGGGCTAATTCCGCGATACGAATGAAATAATTCGCGATTTGCGATTCCGAAGCGTAGCTCGAGCCGGTATCACGATTCGTATCACCGCATCCCGGACGAGGACGCCGATTACCACTAAAGCAGACTAACTCGGAGTCGATCGACTACCGTTGAGGCTGGTAAATGAGCCAAATTAAGCATAAAAAAATACAAGATGAGATTTAGATTCACGGCAGTACTCTCAGACAAGGTCATATTATCAAACAAAAGAAAAATGAAACTAGTTATAGGAAGAGTCTTCTTCTTGGTTCTAGGTATATCTATTCAGGCTAGAAAACAATTGAGGAAAAAAAAAAGAGCGAGCGTGACGAATACTTGAAATAATAAATAATCAATCGTGTATATAGTATGTATAAATATACGTTGAAGGAGCATGATATGCGTATAGGTAGGTGTACGAAGCGAGAAAACGTTTAAAACAAATATTGCCTTTACGTATGGTCGACCCAGTCGACCTACCCTTAAAAAACAGTCACGTGGAGGATGATGAATATTTTAACTCGTGTTAGACAACGTGTCCGAAATGTATTCTAATTTCTAATTGCGTTACTTCCCTCGCATAAATGTTTTCGTTTGGAATGACGAGGACGACAAAGACGAGAGGATAGAAAATTTTAGAGAAATTTGTTATCATCAGTCATGGTACCTACATATATGTGAGCAGTCAAAGTGTTCGCCCATCATACCTTGTATACACCTACGCGGATATGTTCGTCGCCGAAATTTAATTATACTTTAGGAAACAAATGTCCAAACGAGGTAATCTCGCAAGGATATCGATATAACGGTAAAGCCATGGCACAGCTAGGGCAATATACAGGGTGTCCGGTGAATGGTGTACCAAACTTGCAATTTGGGTGTAACCGAGTACGACTAACAAAAAAGTTTATGTACACATATTGCCTAAGTTTGAAAATGAAAAAGCTACAAAGGTTTGAAAATTGCTATTTTACCTAGTAAAATCGATTGGCAACACTGCGTTTAAAAAAATTCGACTCCGGCAGTGGATAGGTCTTCGAAAAAGCAATAAAAGTTGTAATCATATTGGATTGCCTATCTTTGAAATTGAAGGAGTTACAGCAATGCAAAATTCCAGTCAAAAATATTGCCTACCTCAATTTATTACGGTGCATAAGTGATACATGAAAATTGCGAAATTCGTCCAAAAAATACACAAAACAGGTGTAAAATTTTGAAAGGAGCAAAAAACGTCATGTGAAAATTTTGCCAATCTTTGAAAATTAAGGCGCTACGGACCCTTGAATTTCGAAAATATCAATTTTCAAAGGTTTGTAGCGCCTTCATTTTCAAAGATAGGCAAATTTTTGACATAACTATTTTTGTTCCTTTTAAACAGTTACACCTGGTTCGTGCATTGTTTTCACAAATTTTGAAAAATTTTGAACACCATTGCCCCTTCAAAATCGAGATAGGCACCATGTGTATATGAAGAATTTTGTTAGTGGTACTCGGTTATGGGTGTTGTTATTTCCACCAGCCTGGGTGAGTAGTTCGCATAGAAATGAATCAACTGAATCTACCATTTTATCTGGACTTAGAATATTTCTTTCAAGTTTCGATTGAAATTTATTTTATTAAAAATTGGAGAGGAAGGAGGGGTCCAATCAAAATTTTTGTTATATCAAAAATTATTCCTAGGTCTTCAAGCTATAATTTTTGTTTGAAGGTTTTTTCAATTGGACCCACCTCCCCACTGATTTTGCTCAACACTTCGAAGATATTAATATTTAACTTAATTAAAAATCCCAGATGAGTGAGCGAGGAAGGAACCGATTAAAAAAAATTTCAAATAAAAGTTGTAGAGCAAGATCCTAAAAATAATTTTGGTCATTATAAAAATTTCGATTGGATCTCTCCCTTTCCTCAAATTTCACATTATATCAGGTAGATACTTTTTCAAAATTTGGCGAAGGGGTCCAATTGAAAATTTTTTCAAACAAAAGTTGTAGATTGAGGTCCAAGATATAATTTTTATTATTATAAAATTTCCAATTAGACCTTTCCCTCCCCTCCAATTTTGAATAATGGCTTGGACACTTATATTATTAAAAAATTGTGAAGGTAGAGGTCCAATTGAAAAAATTTTCAAACAAAACTTGTAGCTTGAAGTCTTGGAAATAATTTTAGTTATTACAAAAATTTCGATTGGGGCCATCCCTCCCCTTCAATTTCGAATAAATTACATGTTAATTGAAAGAAATTTACCAAGTCCAGAATCTGAACTGATGGAAGTAGGAAGTGTGAGCAATTTCGTTCATGTTCACTACAAATCCGAGCAACTACTCACCCAGGCTGGTGGAAATAACAACACCCCTCGGTTATATCCCAATTTCAAGTTTGGCACACCACTCAGCGGACACCCTGTATAAATATTAATACAAATACGAACAGAATCTCCAGTATAATCTGGTGCTGCTGCATAAGGGCACGAAATATATTCTATTCGATTTTAATTACAATGAAAGCTCGCGGCAATTGGATAAATACAAATGGGAAAACATCTTCCAGGCAGAAGACGTCCGATTAAATATTCCGCCATTTGTAAAGAGTGCGCTTTTCCACTTGATAAATATTTAATTATTAAATTGTTTTTCGAATTACAACCGAGTACGTAGGCAGGTAGCCGGATTGGGTAATTTTTCACATCGAAGTAGAGAATCTCGGTTCGAGGTTCTCAAGGCCGCCGGACGATTGGAATTGGACGTCGTCGGGCGGCGCGGCTCCGGATTAAAGTGAAATATTTTGAAAGCTCGTGAATCTACCACACGCATAGCGATCAAACAATGCTGATGGACAAACAACTTTGAAAGTACGTCAAAAGATTCCTCGAGTACCGGCACGCTATAATCGGTTATGTTTTGTACAAATGACTTAATACAATTGAGAAACCGATAGAGAGACAAGGGGTTGGCGTGGAGAAAAAAATACGAGTAAATACAAAACACGTTTCGATTAAATAACGTTCTGCGAGCTAAAGAACATGGAACACGCTCAAAAATGGCAGTAACAGGAAGTCTAGACGGCATTTTAGCTTCTTTATGTCGCGCTCTATGCCATTGTAATTACGAAAGTGAGATTGAACCGGTATCGAACATATTGTCGATACAAGTGCGTTATGATAAAATGCCAACGTCTGTTTTTCTCTCTACTTTCGAGCAAGGTGCATGCGTCTTAGCCTTAGCTTCATAGCGATGTTGTAAGAAGCCCAGTTTGGAGTATACAAATCAGTGGTACTTCGTAAACCTGCACCAGTAGGTATATCAAATCAAATGAGATGTATGAGATGCTCTAAGGTATATGATATTTTCAATTTGTATGCTAATCAAATCATATGCTCCGTACTGTATTCCATTTGTCGAGTATGGGCCATTCGAGATCGAGAATACCCCTTCTTCAATAAACTTACTAGTCAGTTAATGGCTCGTTACGTAATGGGATTTTCTACCATATTAGAAATCAAACCTAATATGATAAGCTAGACCAGCTTAAAACCGATCAACTTATTACGTACATAAGATGATTTTTAATTTCAACCTGTATTTCATTTCTTTCTCGTGTTCAATATACTATATCATTCGTTTCACTAATTTGATTCATGTGGCAATAAAAGTGATGGTATGGCATATTTTTTTTCATTATCATTGATAGAAAACGATTTTTTCCATGATATTTGTTCCAAAAGGATTCAGTCGTTCATATGAAAGATTCATGAAAGAATAATTTTTTTGATTTCAGAATTTAAAATCGATAAAAATTTCAAGTTTTTTACGAATAATTCGTTCAAAAAAGATTCAAAGATTCAGTCGTTCGCGAACGATTCACTGAAATGATTCAGTCGTTCATTGGGGGGGGGGGGTCACAAAAAATAATTTTTTAATTTCAGAATTTAAACTCGATCACAATCTCAAGTCAACAAGTCGTTCGCAAATGATTCATTCATCAAAGATTAGATTCAGTCGTTCGCGAACGAATCATTCAAAAGATTCAGTCGTTCATAAAAATTTCACAAAAGAATAATATTTTGATTGCAGAATTAACATCGATTACAACTTCAAGTCGTTCGCAAACGATTTGTTCAACAAAGATTCAGTTGTTCGCGAACGATTCACTTGAATGATTTAGTCGTTTATAAAAAGTTCACAAAAGAATAATTTTTTGATTGCAGATTGCAGAATTAACATTGATCACAACTTCAGTCGTTCGCAACCGATTCGTTCAACAAAGATTCAGTCGTTCGCAAACGAATCATTCTAAAGATTCAGTCGTTCATCAAAAGTTCACAAATTTTTTTTTTTTGATTTCAGAATTAACATCGATCACAACTCCAAGTCGTTCGCCAACGATTCACTCAAACGATTCATTGGTTCACAAAATATTAACAAAAAATACCTAATTATTTTATAGGTATTTCAGAATTTACATCGATCACAATTTCAAGTCGTTCTCAAATGATTCGTTCAACATAGATTTAATCGTTTGCGAACGATTCACTCAGAAGATTCAGTCGTTCACAATTTTATGAAATAATAATTTTCTGTATTTCAGAATTATGGTTGAAGGCAATTTACAATTTCTGAATTTCAAGTCTCGTTCGTGAATGATTCACTAAGAAGACTCAGTCGTTTCTAAACTGTTCACATGAATGATTTTATCTTCCTATTTCAAAATTTACACCGACCATAATCCTAAGACATTTGCGAACGGTTCACTCAGATGATTTTTTGGATTTCAGAATTTATATTAATCATAATTCAAAATCGTTCGCGAATGACTCATTCAAAAAAGATTCTGAGATTCAGTCTTTCGCGAAAGATTTATTCAATATGATTCTTCGTTGTGCGTGAATTATCATAAAATCGCTAATTCAAGTCACTTGTGTTCACTCATTCGTGAAAGTAGATGTACTTAGAATGAGAAACAATTTTTTTCAATTTTGGATTTTCATATCTAAGTAATATATTGGCAAGTCGTTCGGAACGATTCGTTCGAAAATCATTTTCTGACTGTAAATTTGTTTCAAACAAAATTCTCTAAAAATAAATTACTCAAAATTTCAAAAAAAGAAATCTTTAATAATTTTTTCCATTAAAAATTCTTAATAAATTTTTTTGGTAATTTTCAAAAATTAACATTTCTTCATTATAAATAAAATCCTCTTAGACACCAACTTTCGAAAAAAAAAAATTATCATATTTTTTTTCAAAAATTTGATTAGTAAAAATTATTTTGAAAAAAAAACCTTTTAGATGGTTATAAAAATTTTCTCATTAAAAAATTTTCTTTAAAAAAAATATCAGAAAAATCAGTTCAAAAATGTTTAAAAATTGAAAAAAAAATCCCATTAAAAAATTTCTAAAATATCTTGGATTTTTTCTCCTCGTCCTGCGTCACTCTCGTCGTTTCCATGGACCTTCTGCGGTGTTGAATCTTTGGATTCTTAAGAGGTTCCGGAAGTCAAACTATTGTTCATGCAGAGTGGCATTGATTCTGGATGTTTATCCTTTTAGTCGCTCTCTTACGACAGGCAGGATATACCGTAGGAATATTCTACTACCCGTTCCCACACGGGGGAGATTTTTTTAAATCACCTACATTAATTTTCTTCTAAAAAAAAAAAAATCCAAGAAGGACCGGAAAATTTGTCTTTATCAATCTTTGCCATTCTTGAATTTTAAAAAAATCATTTTTCAAGTCTTTCGCAAACGATTCGTTCAAAATAGATTCAAAGATTCAGTCATTCGAGAGTGATTCATTCGAGAATTTTTTTCAATGTCTTGGAAACCGAATGTATTTTCAAGTCGTTCACGAACGGTTCGTTTTGAAAAGATTCAATCGTTAGCAACAGATTCACTCAGAAATGATCTTTCTTTATCTACACCAATAAAATAACATTTCTCAGTCTTTTGCGAATAATTTGTTCAAAAAAAGCATTAATCAATGATGGAATTTTCATTGAATGTATTTTCAAGTCATTCGTGAAAGATTCACTCCGAAAAAGTTCAATTATTCGCAACTGATTCAATTCATTCAGAAATAATTTTTTTCAATAATCAAATTTTCTTATTTTCACCAGTTCTTTTTTTTTTTTGATATTTCTTGATTCATTTTTTTTGTAAAAAAAATTATATATATCATTCGCTAATGATTCCCTCAAAAAACACTCTGATTCAATTCCTTAATAAAAAAGTAATCGAAAATTCGTCGTTTGCTAACTTTTCAGCCAAGTATTTTTTTAATGATGGAATTTTCATCTAATGTCTTTTCGTTGGTAAAATTTTTCATCAATCATATTCTTTGGTCGTTCGCGAATGATTGGTTCAAAAAAAATGAAATCGTTCATGAACCACTATAGAATCTATGATCATTCTCGAATGATTTGTTTGAAAAATTACTCTCTTCAAAATTTATCAAAAACGTTCATCTATGAAACGACTAGGCTCTCATAAAGAACGACGCCCCCCCCCCCTCAAAAGAGCTGAAATTTTGTCCATTTCACAAGAAATTCTAGAAAATACCACCTCGAGCTGATACCACTCGATATTTTAGATTCGCAACAAGCTTCCCGCTAATTCAAGTTCATATCCATATAAATATTAAATATTCGGTGCTATAAAAGTACATCATCGCTCCAGTTCGTTCGAATCCTAAAAGTATTGAAATGGAAAAATGTAGAGAATTGTTACGTTATATTAACGGTACGTGGTTATTCAAAAGTTGAACCAAACGAGGTAATATTTTACATAAACATTATCCGCGAACCAATGCATATCACAGAAGCATATTTTTTTCTCTATTTCGTTGTTTCAGTAAATAAGTAACTTACCTACGTTTATATTACTCGTGCTGCTTATTATACCTACATAAATGGACACGGTTCCATATAATGAAAATAACGTTACAATCTAAGGTTACCTACATGTAGCGTTAAGTGTATTATTTCTATAAAAATCGAGTTCTTCTCTATTCTAATTGTTACGTACATTTTAAAAAAAAACACGAACCCATGTACCATGTAATTGGCACCTTATTACAGTAATGAAAATTTACCTACTCCTGGGATATCGATTGAGCTAGTTACATGCAAAAAAATTCGCTGAACCAGTTCGCATTGGCGCCCTAACGGCAACTCATATCGAGTATATCGGTTAAAAATGATACAAACGCTTTGAAAATTAATAAAAAAAATTTATAAACATTTGTAAAACATCTCCGATCGACTCTTTTTTCCTACCGGTCGCGTTACGCTAACGACTAACGAGTTTTAATAGGTTAAAAATTCATCGGAACTGGTTTAAATATGAAATTCTCTCAGCTAAATGGAATTTTCAATAATAAAATTCGAATTTAAGCGATTTAACGCGCTTTTTTTCACGTACCGGTTTTGCATTCGCGTACGCTGGAGTATTTAACGACGCCATGTTGGTCGAGTTACCATAAAAAAGAGTAAAAATCTTTTCGATATTTCGCATCGATCACGTAAAGGATTTTTTCCCTTTAAACCGAACCGGTTACACGGTAAAATGTCACGTTACATGGAACCTATTCTATTGTCTTTGTACGTTTCCGACTATTTCATCACAATTCGCATACTCCATTCCTTCTCAAAAGTGCACGTACCTATATATTACAAAGTATATAGAAGTATATTCTGAGAAATACACACGACGATGAGAGCAGCAGCCGTCAAATTCACTATGAGTATTTGAATTCCTAATGAGAATTGGTAGGTAACGCGATGGCGAATTGACGCCTAGTTCGAAATTTTTCTTTGATAAATCACGTCCGCGGCCAAAGTGTTTTCGTGTTATTGTTGGCGAAAGTTCTTCCTCCTCATCTTCGTATTTATAATAATTATGTATTGAGGAAGTGAACAGAAAGAAGTTTCCGTGCTGGGGTTCTGACAAAAGTAAACATCGCGTATTGGGATTTTATAAAAGCGCAAGTTGCCATCTCTCTCCACCTCTTTCCCTATCTATCTATCTTATGGTCAGCCGGCGTTGATATGTTTACGAGCTGAGATTCTTTCTCAGCGTTTTTTGTTACGTTTCAAATAAACGTGATTACCGAATAGAGTTCGTGTTTTTTTCACGATGTGCTTTTTATATTCTTTGTACCGCTAATTTACGTCAAAAACGAGTCTTTTCGGCAAATAGTGTCAAATTTGTAAACCAAATGAAGGTTATATTGTGTGGTGTATGGAGTGATGGGCAAAACAATGCTCTTTTGTTAGGAAATTTTGTGGGTTTTTTTCGATGAAGAATTCGACTGTCTTCGAAATTATTTTTAAGCATAAGTAAAATCAATGAATAAAATTGAAAATTCCAAAAGAATCACTCATTAATCGAAAAAATATAATTTTTTGGGGGGGAAAATCATTGAAATTGCATTTGAATTTCTAATGAAAAAATAATAAGGTGTTTTTCCTAGATTTTTTTTTTTTTTTTTTTTTTTTTTTAATGACATTGCTAGAATTAAAATTTAAAAAAATTGAAATATTAAAAATTTACAGTAAAAAGAATCCAAGCTAAAAAATTAAAATGTCAACTAATAGAAAAATGAAAAAAAAAAATGTAAAATGAAATAAAAAAATTAGAGAAAAAATCTAAAACTATAATAATTATATATATATATATAAATTGAATTAAAATATAGAACAGAATTTTAAAAAATAAAAAAAATACAATAAAAAATCTTGACTAAAAAATTGAGAATAAATCATCAGGAATAGAATTTTTTTTTTAAATAGGCATTGAAAAACCAAAATTTTTTAAAATGCATTGAAAAAATTAAGAATTAACTAGGCCTGGTATTCAAAAATACTGAAAAATTCAAAATTATAGAATTAAAATTAAATTAAATTAAAAATTGTTTTTCAAAATTTAAAAAAAAATAAGAGGAATTAAAAATTTTTAAAATGGAAATTGGAAATTTTCTTGATAAAGATGATTTTTTCAAAAAAAAAAAAAAAAGAAATCCAAACTCGTATAGAGAATTTTTAACGAAGGATTTTGTATAAAAATTTGTCATTATTTTTTTTTATTGTTAATTTTTTTTTTTTTTTTTTTTGAAGAAAAAGAAGAAGAAGAAGAAGAATTATTTTAAAATAATTCTAATAATTTTGAAATACCTTCTTTTTTTTCTTTTTTTTTTTAAATATGAACAGTCAATTTTCTTTTGAAAATTTTTAAAAATATTGGTTACTGTTAGACAGAGTTTTCACTGAACATTTTTTTACAATTTCCTTCATAAGACATTAGAAGAGTCATTTCTCTGTTCTGCAAAATTTCTACACAAAAATCCAAGTTCAAATCAAATTAGAAAAATAATGTTTGAACAGAATTTAAAAAAAAAAAAAAAAAAAAAATTGAAAAAATGGCTTTTAATAAAATTGAGTGTTTAAAAATTTTTTTGAAAAATTGTTGAAATCAAATATTCGATTACGAAAACAAGATTTCAAATTCTTTAAAAAAATGTAAAAATATTATTTATTTTTAGCCGAATTTTTTTTTTTTAAATTTAGGCTATTGTGTCCGACCCTGATTTAGAAGGAGAGGGAGGGTGGAAGAGTTCTGACCCAATTTGTTGACGTTTGGGGCCAAAAGATGACGATCTGTCACATGTCACATATTTATATATATATCATATATTTATAATTTTACCCCTACTTTTGGAACTCTGGGGCCGAGCCTAACAGGTCAAATGAGGTCAAACTTGATATGTAAGGTCCCCTCGGTGTAGGAATGATGCAAAAAAATTTTGGGACCCTAACTCAAAATTGGGGATATGACCCCTTTTTGAGGGGGTGCGGGGGAGCCCCAATATCATGAAATTTTTTAAAACTTGCCCCAGGGATGAGAACCCTAATTACCTACACCATAGTCAAATTTCAGCCCCCTAAGTCATCGCCACCCCATTTTAGGGCCCAAAAAGTGGATTTTGGGCTACAGACCCCCCAAATTGGGCTGGGGGCCAAAATTTTCATCATGGATCAAGTTTGTGCCCCTGATGTGCCTTTTGTAGGTTTCAACTTTTGGGCCCCCTTTGACCCCTGTCAAGGGTCAAAAATCAAGATTTTTCACAATTTTTCATGTTTTTCTCGCTTCCCGGTACGTTGATCAGCCTGCAGCCCAAACCAAATGACCTTGGATGCTAAAATTTGGTATTTAGGATAGGTAAGGGTCACTGAGGTGCCTTTTGGGGTTTTTGACCCTTGAGCCCCAAAATTGAGGGTGGCCCCTTTTTGAGGGGGGCTCTAAAGTGGCCCTAATTTGACAAAATGATTTGAAATTTTTACCAACAACAGTGACTCTGATTGTCTCTACTGTATTCAAATTTCAGCTTCCCAAGTCATCCCCACCTCATTTTAGGGCCCAAAAAGTGGATTTTGAGGTCATTTTTTCACGTTGATCAGGCTACAGACCCCCCCCCCAAATGGTGCTGGGGGCCTAAATTTTTATCATAGATCGAGTTCATGCCTCTGATGTGCCTTTTGTAGGTTTTGACCTCGAAACAGGGTCAAAAATCAATATTTTTCAAGTTTTAACCTGTCTTTTCTGACGCGTTGAACAGCCTACAGCCCAAACTAAAAGACCTAAACAATCGAAATTTGGGATGTAGGGTCAGTAGAGGTCACTGATGTGCCTTTTGGGGGTTTCGACTTTTGAGCACCATTTGACCCCCGTACAGGGTCAAAAATCAGAAATTTTCACGTTTCAACCCCTTTTTCTGGTGTGTTGGCCCCCGTCTGCAAAGCCGAAAGGCCATGTCCTTGGGGCATGGGGATTAGAAGAGCTGGAAGTGACGAGGTGGTTGGGGGCGAAGCCCTCAACGCGAAGGTATGGGCGGAGCCCCCATCCTAAGAGCTGAAAGTGATGAGGAGGTTGGATAGGAGTCTCAACAGGGGTATGGGGGCGGAGCCCCCATCTGAAGTTGAAATCTTCAATGCAGAGAGGAACTAAAACTGAAGACAAAAACCTGACATTTTTAAACTGAATTTGAAGTTAAAACTGATATTGAAACTGAAATACCATGGATGAAAACGTTTTCAAAGTGGTACACTAACTTGAAAAAAAAAATTCGGCTGTCGCGGAGCATCTTGACTGCTACGCGTTTTTTTTTTTTTTTTTTGTAAATATTTTTACATAAGTAATATTTCAAAAATCTTATTAAAATCTTCTCAAAGTATTATCAATATAGGCTACCTCCAATTTTTCAATTGGTTGGTTTCGTAAATACTCCCATGAATTCCCGGATAAAAAATTAATTACGAAGAATATTACAAGTAAAAAAAGATACTTGGCAAAACTCCCTTTTTTCTTGCATCCTGTCAACTCTTCGATTATCCATTAATCAAACGAGAAAAAAAAATCAATTTACCGCAAATTCTTTCCACCCCACCTAATTAAATTAGCTTATCTGGTCTGAAAGTGGCTTTATTAATACACTACAATCGATCTATGTAATAGATAATCAACCTGTGTGTGCCGTTGATTTGGAAAATAAAAAATAAATACCTAACCCTGGCCGGTGTAATTGAAAGTACATCGACTCGAAGCTCGCAGAATGACCACCTTATTGATATTCGATTAATTTCAAATAAACGTCAAATAGAAGCCGAGTACCTAGTTCTATAATGAGATGTAGAATTTCACAAGTTCTTTTCACTCTGCCTGCGTTCGACATAAGGTTTATTTTTTCTCCTCGAGAAGAAAACACTCAAAAGAGGGGCCGACGATTAAATAAATACGAAATGCGAAATCGATAACATCTGTTGAGTTAGTCGAGTGTCGTTATATTTACATATGAAATACCGCTACGAGGCGATGGTTATGTCATTTTTTTTTGTTCATAACTAATACCTGCACTTGAAAGTGTATTAAAGAAAGTATCCAATCGTCGTAGGAATAAAATAAATAATATCCTAGACCCTTTTTTAGAAACTACCTGTCTTTTGTGCTTTAAAAAAATTGAATTTCGCTAAAAATTTATGGCAAAGGTTTTTGAGGGGTTCATTTTTATGCATACGAGCCGATCAAAAGTAGGGTGGAGCGAAAATCGAAAATTTTCGATTTTCAAAATTTAATACTGCGGAAAAGTTGCGTCTTGGGGAAACGTGAAAAACAAAAAAAATATATATTTTCAAGTTGAATAATATCTTCCAATCGCGCAAGAGCCCTAAAATTTGTGAAAATTTGCAAAAAATCAAAATTTGAAGAAAATTCCAAAATGTTACAGAATGGGTTTTATGCCTTTGGTTGGCAAGTATTATCATCGTTATTAATATTTTTTGAAAAAAATCCAGAATTCATCACTCATCAGATCATCGCATTTATAAGACATTAAAAAATGTCATATTTTACGGTTTTTTTTTTAAATTGAAAAAAATATATTAAAAATTAGGGGGGAAAATTTTGGAATTAAAATAGGTTTAACATACACAGTTTTGCCCAAAAACACAATTTACAACGATTTTCCATCTTTACCTTCATTTTCAAAAACCATCATTGTCCTCATTTTTTTCTTTTCTTCGTAGTTTTTGAAAAATTCTCAAGGGTACGAAAATGATGGAAAATCGCTGTAAATTGTGTTTTTGGGCAAAACTGTGTAAGTTAAACCCATTTCAATTCCAAAATTTTTTCCCCAATTTTTAATCTATTTTTTTCAATTTTTTTAAAAAAACGTAAAATATGACATTTTTCTAATGTCTCATAAATGCGATGATCTGATGAATTCTGGACTTTTTTTTCAAAAAATATTAGTAACGATGATAATACTTGCCAACCAAAGGCATAAAACCCATTCTGTAACATTTTGGAATTTTTTGCAAATTTTGATTTTTTGCAAATTTTCACAAATTTTAGGGCTCTTGCGCGATTGGAAGATATTATTCAATTTGAAAATATATATTTTTTTTGTTTTTCACGTTTCGCCAAGACGCAACTTTTCCGCAGTATTAAATTTTAAAAATCGAAAATTTTCGATTTTCACTCCACCCTAATCAAAAGGTCAAGATTGTCGATCAGGACGAGGCTCGTGAATCATAATAAATTTTACGGGCGTAGCATTACATTTGCATGTGCCACATCGTACCTATATCGAAATAATAAAAAAATCAAGGTTGGACTAGAAGCGCATTTTTTTAAAAGGTGCTTTTTACACTTCATATTGATAACGGGTTTTATAACGCTAACGCATCAAACCGATAAACTGTTATCGTTCAACATTCTATAAATACGTGTGTCGTTCTAAGGTATGCCGAATGAGACGAGATATTGAACCGGAATCGACTGCGTAATTTTTTCTAAAAAAAATTTAATACTCTGGTAAGTACACACGACACATCAAAGAGGGGATATAAAATAAATGAAATTCAATCTACGAGAATTTCCAGCGTCAAATGAGCCACCTACTCTTTGCACAGTTCAAAGCCAAGGTCCTCTTAATGTACTAAAATAAACCTACGCGTTCCAGGGTACCCGTTGTTTGACAAATATTTACTTTTTGACGCGACCATAACGTCTTCGAGCGTTAATTGAAAAAACAAACGGTTTTACTCATCAGTCTATCACATTTTATGACTTCTTAGCGTCCAATTATGACTTTGAAAAAAATCGTCTCCTGTCGTATCGATGTAGGTAACGTCACTATACATATAACGTATCGTAAAATCCATCTGAGTAATCGACTATTCGCTTAAAAATAATCCAAAATTCTCTCCAAGTGTCCCCCTTTCCTCTTCCTTGGCCATTCTCGAACATAGGATCCGATTTATTATAATACCTATCGAAAACCTTGAACATTATGGGCAAACGAATTATATTTAGTGGCATGTCATGCCAACTAAAATTATGCTTACGGATTCCAAATCGTTTCATTATTATTTTTCTCAGCTCGAGTCTTTTATCGAGTGAATCTATTTTTGGTTTCGGGCTTTTTATCGTTTCGCATTGAAGTTTTGAGAAAATTGATCGTTAAATTGAGTAATATCGAACTGAGAGCTTGTTTCATCACCTACTGTCGTAAAAAATAAATAAATAAGATTGGGACATGTGGTAGAGGGTAATGCACTAAACAGATAACACAGATTTGGTATGTATAATTGAATATATAGGGTGATTTGGTTATTGGTAATAGGAGAATTTGGAAGGCTACGAATAAAAAAATTGTGAATTGAGAGATTTAATGAAGTGATCTGTGCGGTAGATCTTGAGTCATAGATCGTACTCGATTATTAGAAATTTGATCTTTTTGTACATCTTCAGATTTCAAGGCAACATGGGCGAAGTATTTGAGCTTCTCTATAATTTTTAATAAAGTTTTTCTTAGAAATGCAAAATTTTTGAAGAATTTCTGAATTTACCTATACTCCTCCCCTCTTTAACAAAAAAAATGGATATAAATACATCAATGATCAATTATTGATCATTAAAAACACCAAACATTAAGAAAGTCGAAATATTAAAATAAAGTCAAAATTAATTGATATCTAATGATTTAGACTTATTAATTAGAATAAATTGAAAATTCGAAAAATTACCCATCAAAACACTATAAGAAATCTAAAATTGAAACATCGAAACATAATATTAAAAAAGAAAAAAAAATGAAAGAATCAAAAATCAACTTGAGAATTGGCGAAAATCAACATTCAAAAAATTAGTTAATTAAATTGAACACGATTCAAAATGTGAAAATTTAACAATAAAAAACAACAATTTGAAAATTGCAAAAATTCAAATTAAAAAAAGGATTAAATACCTTTGTAAAAATTAAATTGAATACAAAGCCCGTGTAGCAATTGTCGACATCGACATTTATGTCGACAAAATTCAGACACATTTTTTTCTCGGTTAACGATGAATTAAAAATGATATTTGAGATTTAAAGTAATGTTCTATGTTAAACATAACTGTTCAATCAAAATTTTTGAATTTTTCTCAGTATTTTCCTATAATTTAGAAAACGTTGTTTTTCTACATAGACAAGTCGATGTAAAAATCGATACTCGATAAACGCATCGACATTTATGTCGACAATTTCTGCCAATTAAATTTACAAATTTTATATCTAAAAAGAACTAAAAACAATTAATAAGAACATTTTAAGCTCAAGAATAAATAATTTTTGAAAGAATCACAAAATTTTCTTATTTTTCAAAGTTTTGAATAATACAACGACTTGTCGAGTTATTGTCGACATAATTGTCGATGGTCGAATAATGCATCGACTTCACTGTCGACAGTGTCGACCAGAGGAATTTTAAGTTGAGATAGTGTCGATGTGATTGTCGAGGGTCGAATAATGCATCGACTTAACTGTCGACAGTGTTGACCAGAGGAATTTTAAGTCGAGTTAATGTCGATCTAATTGTCGAGGGTCGAATAATGCATCGACTTGACTGTCGACGTCTTGAGGGTGATTGTGATACTCGCAGATAAAGTGTGTTGTGAATTAGTACATAAGGTCTAAGAATCATCTCTATGTTAGTTGGACACTCGCATGTGTCCAGCTACAAAGGTGGCCTCAATGCCGCATATTTGACAAAAAATGTCGAAATGTTGGCTTGAACACTATTTTTGGTGTAATTTTAATATATACTTATATTGAATATTTGACCTTAGCATATTTTTCAAAATCTCACCATTGCAAATGTCGATGTGGATGTCGATATAAATGTCGACACATCGAAATCGGTCACTTTTCGATCGTACATGTCGACACGATTGTGGATGGTTTGTCGAGCTTATTATCGATATGTTTGTCGACCGTCCAAATATGGCTCGACATGTCGAGCCATATTTGGACGGTCGACAAACATATCGATAATAAGCTCGACAAACCATCCACAATCGTGTCGACATGTACGATCGAAAAGTGACCGATTTCGATGTGTCGACATTTATATCGAAATTAGCATCGACGTTGCTACACGGGAGTCGACTCATTGAAAACTAAAGAAAAAAAATTCTAAACAAATTAAAACGCTTATAATAAGTAAAAAAAATTAAAAAATAAAAAATAAATAAAAAATAAAAAATAAAAATTGACAAGTGGAAGGAATCGAAAACGGAAAAATTCAAATGTTAAAAAGATTCAAAAAATTGGCAATATTAGTTGGAAACTAAAAAAATCTAATAAATTAAATTGTCGGTGAATTTAAAAAATGTAAAATTGTTAAAAACTATGAAAAAATGAAAAATTTAAATTAAAAAAAAAAGTAATCAAATTGAGATTAATTAAAAATTGGCTGAAATAAGAGAATCATTTTTTTAAATTAAAAATAAATAAATATGAAAGTGTACAAAATAATCCAAAACTAAAAACATTTACAAAAAAAATTAATGGAAAAATTCAAAATTGGAAAATTTAAAAAATTAAAAATTCGTGAAAAAGTTGGGTTTAAAAAAACGAACAAATTCTCAAATAAAAAACTAACATAATAAATCAACTTGCTGAAAAATGAGAGAATAAGACGTATATATATAGCTTTGAATAATTTTAAAAAACATTTTAAAAAAAAGAAACGGAATGAAATCAGAATTCATAGATTGAAATAAAAATCAAAGTACAAAGAGTTGAAAAAATTTGCAAAAATTCACTATTAAAAAATTGGAAAAATCTAAAATTGAAAGAAATAAAACTGACTAAAATAACTGTGAACAATTATAACTGAATTAGATAAAAGTTGCTTTAAAAAATGTGATAACAATAAAAATGTAAATCTAACATGGAAAAAAATTGAGATTCAATAAGAATTGGAGGAAATAATATTTTAAAAGATTCAAAAAATTGAAATAAAAATTAAAGAATTAAAAATTGAAAAAACTTTATATTCACACGTCGTTTAAAAAAAACGAAAAATTGAAAAGAATCCAAACTATTTTGGTCAACTTGAAAATTGGGAAAAATTCAACACCAGGAAAAGCTTAAAATTCAAAAAATAATGTAACTGAATTAAAAATTATCTGATAAATTAAAATCAACAAAAAAAAAGAAGAAAGAAATGGAAATACAAGCCTTCATAAATATTTAACTTGAAAAAAAATTAAATAAAAAAAATTTAATTTTTAAAAAATCCTCAATTTTTTTGAGTACAAATTTTTTTTTCAAATTTTTGAAGAAAAAAATCTCATTTACACATAGAAAAATGCCAATTAATTAAATTAATTTTTCACAAGAATGGGAGAATATCTCAAATTTTTTGAGAAAAAAAAATCGAATTTCTTTGAAATCAAGAATAATGCTATCGATTCATTCTTAATTTTTTTAAATTTTTTGGGAGAAAAAAAATACTTATTTTTTTCGAGAAAAGATCCTCAAAGTTTCACCTTATTTTTTTAGAAAACGATATATTTTATTATTTTTTTGGAACAACATTTTTATCAATTTTTTGGAGGTAAGTAAGTAAATATTTTCAACGTTCAGTGCAGTTCAGTGGTAACAAAATTTCCATTTTTTCACAGAATTTTTTTTTTGAACTTTCTTAGAGCACAAAATAATGCTCATCTTGATTAATTTTTGGAGTCTGTATAAATTGTAAAAAGAGTTACTCATTTTGTTGAGGTAATGAAAAACCTTACATTTTTTTTTTTTTTTCGAAAAAATCTCTTATTTGAGGAGGGAAATTTTTCTCAATTTCTTTTAATAAAAAAATTTCATTTCTATGTTACTATTTGTAAAAGATTGTTTTTTTCTGTTCTTTTTCGAAATGAATAAATATTTCTTCGGCGAAAAATTCATTCTCACACTCAACATTTAAAATTTTTTCTAATGCACAGTGCACATCCCCTTTAAAAAAAAATAGAGGTACACTTGAAATTGTCATAACCTAATGATAAAAAAATAAAAGTTCGAAAAGTGAAAAAAAAACCAGGGAATTTATTTGATTCCCAGTACTCGATATCCTGTTTTCAAAACTCACCTCACACTTTCATCGTCAGTCTGCTAGCAATAAATGTCAAAATAAAAACCAATACCACCCACCCAAAAATTTCATTAAAATTCGATAAAACAAAAACAACAAAACAAATTCACATTTAAAACGTCTTCATTTCTGGGCTACGTCTAGAATCGATTCAAAATTTTAATTAATAATGTACCAAAGATATTAAAAACTTCTCAGAAAAAGTCTCATTGTCAATAAAACTTCACTCGTGGCTACATCACAAGTGGAAAATCTTAATGGTGTTTGTATTGGCATAGTTGTACAGTTTTTATTTTTATCAAATTGGAAAACAGACAGCATTCAATTATAGATTCACTCGCTAAACCGTAATGTAATCAACTTTATCAACACTTGAAAGATGAAAATTCGTCGAGTTATTTATATCTAGCAGCTTAAAACGATGAAAAGTTCGTGTGGCAAAAACGGTAGCTTGTAGAGTACGAATGGTATAAATTTACAACTTGAGAAGTTACGCGAATATCGAGTGTATGCCAAAAAGTCACGACAGTTTGATAAAAATTTAAAAACAAAAAAACAGTAAGGTAATTAAATCGTTGATAAGAAAAAAAGGAACTGAACTGAACTGATTTTAAGGTCAGTTACATGTACCTAACTAACTTGGTAGCACATACTACTACTTCACGAGTACGATTAAAAATCTAATTAAGTTCTATGAAATTGAATCATAACACAAAGTGTGTGGGTTGCTGGGTTCCTTGTATACATAATACAGAATCACAACAGCAGTAGACATGGTCGAAGATTACGAGCATGTGGGAAAAGATAACCTTGGTGGTATGTCCTATACCACAAATTTATATTTCACCGAACTACTCAGTCAGGAAGCAATTACACGAAATGCAAATGCAAAGCCCATCAATGTGGTAAAGCAAAGGCACAATCTTGTACGGGTTTAGAATTTGATCGAGCTGCAGAATACAAAATGTAACCACATTTTGAGCACAACATGTCAAAAATTTCGTAACTAACGTTCAAAATCATCTCCAACTACGTACTTCCTAGATTAGTATCGCATTTTATGAATCATTGCGTCGAATATAACACCACGAGCAAGAGATGAAGAATGCTTTAAACAATGCAGCGATATTAATAAACCATACGAGATGATTATACCGATGATAATAAACAATGATGTAAAATTCGCCATAATAACTATGGTAAACTTTTCGTACATCGAAATGATCTAAGCTAGTCGTTAAATCGAAACTGATCTTCGGATTACTTACACGAGATATCGGAGCATTCCAGATTTGGTCGTTATCTTCGGCTTGGAAGGATACCCGTCGCTGTTGCATTCGCGTCCATGTAATCACTAACGGAACACTAACTGTCAAAGTATCGCACGTTTTTAATTAAAAATTCACAAATAAAACAGTAGGAAAACCGCGAAACGAAACCGCAATTTTAAACGATCATACCGAATAGTCGTAGCACTAAAAACAGTATTGGTATTCGGCCATCTTCTGGTAAAAGCCAACGGATTCTGAGGCCGATTGTATTGTGTACATGTTACATGAGTACAATATACACCTTTCGTTGTATGTTATTAAAGCAACGCGGCAACAGGTATTTGAAATCGTCCCACCTGCACTCTCTTCTCTTCTCTTCCCTCTGACTGCTACTACTTTCACCGGAACGTAGGGACAATCGTAAACTGAAATGAACCGAAAAGAATGTCTGTGAGGCCATACCACAGCCGTTCATGACGCAGTCTACACGTGAGTGTTACCATTATTTTCGACTTTTAGGGCAAGCTGCCGGCCAAGGGTCCTTCTGCCTCTTCTGGCAAATTTGACGTCGGAGTATTGATGAAATTTGCTGTTTGCTGTGTGGTTTAGAATCATCGAACGTGCTGGAGATTCTCGTGGCGAATAAAGTAAACAGTACTTACGTTCTGGAAATGGATACAGAGTCAATTAGGATCCGAATTACTAAATTATAACGAACTTCCCACGAATTAATTAAAAATATCGACATTAAAGTCAGGTGTTTTTTCTGCCATTTTCCAGTTTTGTTTTGATTTTTTTTTTAGGTTAGGTTAGTTTTTGGCGGGGAACAATTTCAGGGGTTCTCAAATGTGACGTCATAAAATTTTTATTATTTTTTTTCTTTAAATTTGATTTTTGGGTTTTGTTTTGATGATTTTTTTTTTCGTTGGGCCAACGTTGGGCCATCGTTGGGCATTGGGCATTTTTTATATCAATCACGTGTATTTTTCTTATCAGTCAAGCACTCATGAGTCATACGAAGGAATCCTCAAATTCGAATCTAAATTCAGTAAATTCTAATTAATTAACCTGTTTTACTAATTAAATTGATGTAATTTCAACTAGACACCTTTTAGTCTACAAGAAGCAGTCTATATTCTGAGCGACATGACAAGACTGAAGACTGACAAGGGTACGAAGAACTTCATCCAGTAAGTGAAAATATTTTCAGGGTTTTGAAGATACCTACGTAGTTATTTCATCATTCTGTATTTTAGTTCTAGAATGCATTTGGAAAATTAACATCGATAACGTGAAGAACTTGATTAAGGAAGTTGATCACCTAAATCACCTATTCATCGATGCCGAAGCTAAACCTCACACCAAAGAAAGTGCTGAAAATTCATCTTTAGACGAGGTAGATAACATTTTTTTACTCAACTTTTCTATTTTAGTTGAATAGTCAATGTATGTAGAGTATCACAGACATTTCATGCCCATATTTTTGTTTGCAGTGCATTCATCACTCCTTGGTGATAGAAGGTGTGAAGGAGTCACCATCTAATAAACTGAAATTAAAAGAAGCTTCCCTGTTGTTTGACTGTATAAGGTGAACTTTCAACAAACTTATTCACTTTTTGACTTAGTTATCAAAATTCACCAACTACTGTATTGTTTTATGTTTTTTTTCTTTCTAGGAAGGACGAATTGACGTTGGAAAAAATTCTCCAAATGCATGAGAAAATAATCGAGGATGGTGGCCACATTCATAGACACTTTATTAACATACGTCATCCTGGTACAAGAGAGTTAGTTGAAAAGATGATGTCTCCAATTGGCCTAGAGGACCAGCTAAGCAGACTGATAAAATCTATTAATGATCATGAAAACTCATCAATACCTCCTGTGATCTAAGCAATTGATTTTAAACGCCAATTCGTCACCATTCATCCCTTCTGGGATGGTAATGGCAGATTATCGCGGTTGCTGTTCAATTGGTTCTTAAGAAGGAATGGCTTTAGGATTTGGTGTACGTTTCCGAGTGACGAAGTCGTCGAGTAAGTAGCTATTACCAGTAGGTCTTAAAGAGATTTCAAGTTCTATAATAATACTCAATTTTTTTTTTTTATAGGTACTGCGAAGCGATCGCATCAGCAAATCATGAGATTTTTTTATAGATATGCGTTGAAATGCATCATTAGGACTAGGAGTTACAAATACCAATTGAATAAGCTTGAACGAGGAGATGAGTCCTGATAGAACTGCCCAATCCCAGCATCTCTGGCTGTCGAGATTAAAATTATGATGACTTTACAAGTATTCTTCGTCAATTTTCTCGATTGTTTTACTTTTCGAACACGATTCCTACGTATGTATTTTTCATTTATAAATTCATCTTTCCTCTTCTCTCTTCCATGAAGTTAATTTTTGCTTTCTTTCGCTAATTTAGTAGCGGAATGTTCAGCCCAAAGTTTCTTTTTATTGTATTTTATTTCTGCACCTGTTAGAAAGGGAGCCAATCTTCATTTTTATTTTTTTTCCACCCTGTCCCTTTGTATTTTGATTCGTATTTTTGCACCTCCCGTTCACTTTTTGAAGAAAAAAAATATCACCTTTTGGCTTTTTCAGTTTTAAATTTTATGTAGGTTCTTTAATTTTAATTATAACCGCCACGACGAAATATAAATACGAGTTTTTCAAAAAATAAAAAAATTCAACTATTGCATTACTAAAAAAAAAATCTCAAAAATGGTAACATATTGATTTTATTAGGTATGTATAAAATTTTATAAATCAAAAACTCACGAGAATGAAGGAGAGGAGAAAAAAAAAGAAAAACAAGTTAGCTAATAAATTAATAAAATTAACAATAATAAGAGTACACGAAACAAAATTTACTTCACCAGTATCGAACTAAACGCGCGAATACCAACATTATATGGCAATGTTAATTTAAAATTCGAATTAAAACATAAGTACATAGTGTTTACATTAATATACACTTTAAAAAATAATCATCAGTCGATACATAGAGAAAAATATATAACTGATTATTTTACAGGTCAATTGTACCAAGGAACTGGTAAACGTAAACACGAACATGATCCGCAGCACAAATAGAAAAAATGCCATCGAACCCGGGAAGACGAGGCAAACTCTCTAAGCTCTTGATGATGAAACGTTAAACGAGTCATTTTAAAATGACCATTTGTTTCGCTTAATACGCCGATATTATCCGTCGATAGGTATATACAATTTATAAACTTTGAAAATAATTTACAATACTTTACAATGGAAAGTGAATCAATAAATTACGTATAAATAAATACATCGTACAAATCTGATCTTTTTGATTATCTTCAACGAATTAAACGATCCAGCGTGGACATTTTTGAAAACAAATAAAAGCCATATTTTACTGCTAATATTGATATCAGTTGAAGTGAAACTTAAAAGTGAAAGGACTGCCGTGAAACTGGTGAAATTGTTGAAATGGATTAAATCCTTGAGGATGTGCTCCGGATTCGGGATCGAGTGGATCTTCTCCGTTATCGAATTTTTGTCGTTTTTCTACAAAAAAAAAAAAATCATCAACGAATTAATTACTACCCCGACGAATATCTCGTGTTAATTTTATCAACTCGTGTTTACCTGGATCGGTGAGAACTTCTTTGGCAGCAGCGACGTCGATAAATTTCTTCTCAGCCATTTTCTTCTCTTCGCCGTGGAAATTATCCGGATGCCATTTTTGCGCAGCTTTCCTATAAATTTGACGAAGAAAAATATTACGTCGATGTTTCGAGAAACGAGCAAAAAAGACTAACGTCTAGTTTGTTAGTTTTGTTTACATTCATGTGGAGGACCTTCGATGAATTTTTTACCAAGTCCAGTGCTACATAATACTTTATATTCAAAATAGGAAGGAAGGAAGGGGTCTAATCGAAATTTTCGTAATAACTAAAAGTATTTGTAAAACTTCAAGCTACAACTTTTGTTTGAAATTTTTTTTAATTGGGCCCTTACCTCCCAGTTTTTAATAATGTATTTTGAATGAGTGTGAATAAGTTATATTACTCAAAATTGGTGAGGAAGGAGGGGTCCGATTGAAATTTTTGTTATAACCAAAATTATTCCTAGTACTTCAAGCTACAACTTTTGTTTGAAAATTTTTTCAATCGGGCCCCTTATCTCCCCCTGTTTTCAATAATGTATTTCAATGAGTTGAATTATCCAAAATTGGAGGGGAAGGAAGGGTCCAATCGCAATTTTTGTCATAACCAAAAGTATTAGTGAAACTTCAAGCTACAACTTTTGTTTGAAAAAATTTTCAATTGAGCCCCTCTCTCTTCACTTATTTTGCATAACACTCCCAAAATACTAATTAAAAATTGAAGGGGGAAGGGGAAAGGGTCCAATTGAAAAAAATTTCAAACAAAAGTTGTAGCTTGAAGTACTAGGAATAATTTTGGTTATAACAAAAATTTCAATCGGATCCTTCCTTCCCCACCAATTTTGAGTAATACAACTGATTCACACTCATTCAAAATACATTATCAAAAACTGTGGGGAGGTAAAGGAGCCCAATTATAAAAAATTTCAAACAAAACTTGTAGCTTGAAGTTTTACAAATACTTTTAGTTATTACAAAAATTTCGATTAGACCCCTTCCTCCCTTCCAATTTTGAATATAAAGTATTACGTAGCACTGGACTTAGTAAAAAATTCATCGAAGGTCCTCCTCATGAATGTAAACAAAACTATGATACTAGACGTTAGTGAAAAACAAGTGGAGGAAATTTTTACCTGTAAGCTTTAACAATCTCTTGCTTGGAAGCAGTTCTTTTAACGTTTAAAATCTTATAATAATCTCTCTTCTCCGCCATTTTTAGTAATTTTTGAGCTCGTTTTTGGCCATTAACAGCTCTTTGAAATTCTCTATCCAATTCCAAAGCTTTACTGAACTCGTGTATGGCTATAAAAAAAGTAAACAATTAACAACGAAGTAATCGAATAAAAATTGCGAAATTTTCGAGTAGCTCACCTTCCTCGTACATTTCGGTAGCGATAAAGACCTCAGCCTTTTCGCAATGTACATCAGGTGTCCTATGTATATCCAAGGCCTCTTGGCAGTATTGTAAACTTAATGCGAATTGTTCGTCGTGTAAATAACAGTGGCATAATTTTTGTTTAGCTAAGAACATAATCATAGGTTCTTCCTTTTCCGCTAATAACATCTGAGAATGAAAATAACTCGGTTAGATGTCGAATCAGGAGATCTTACGTAGTCTTGGTTTGTGTTTTATTTACTTTTTTAGCTTTTTCTGCGCATAATCCGTATTCTTTGGAGTTGATATGGTCTTCGACGTCGGACATTAGTTTATCAATTTTTTTTACTTTTTTGTAATGTGGGAAGCAGTTTTTATGTTCTGGGTCTAATTTTAAACATTCTCGTATTTCTCTGGAAATGATTTTAAAAAAACATTTAGGATCGTACGATTGTTTGTTGGAGATGGATATATATTTTAAGCTTATTACTCACTTTAACGAGTCGGCTAATTTACCGAGTCTATATTGTAACATTGAGATTTTTAAAAAGCCTTCGGTATTATCCGTAAGCAGTTTGGTAGCCGATCTTAAATCTAATATGGCAGCTTCTGTATCACCTCTTTCTAAATGGCAAGCTGAACGTAATTCTCTTATTGTCGGAGACCAAGGACATACCTGTTAAGGTGACAGCGGAATCGTTAGGTATCTGTAGCTAGTTGTCTATGATGTAGGCACGTTATGTATACGTAGATATAACTCACCTCAATTACTTTCGTTAGTAATTGAATGGCCGAAAAATAATCTCTATTTTCGTAATAATAATGACTACTGTCTATTTCGTACTGGATATTGTCCAGCTTCTGGTACTGGTCGTACGCTTCCGGGGCAAGGTGCGGATCCGAGACGTACTGCAAAAAATACGACAAATGACATAGTTTAGTATTTTGACAGGAGTATTCAATTTTTCAAATATGCATTCTAAATCTCAGGGTCAGCAACTGAGAATGTTATGGGGCGAAGCTCGATTTTTCCGGAAGTGGTGGGGGGAGTTATTGAATGTAAGAATTATTTTATTCTCCAAAAAAAAAATTCTTAATCCAAATTTTATTTAAAAATTTAATTAAAAACATTGGAACAAAAATCAAATACGTAAGTAAAAATAATGAACTTTCTTTTCAAGTTCTTTTTTTCTCACAAAAAATTGAAAGATTTATTTTATTCAATTTTTATGAAATACCAACTCTTTTTTTATTAAGAAAAAAATTCAGTTTTTTTTTTAAATTTAGAGGTTTTTCTTCAAAAAATTTTTACTTTTTTTTTATATTTTAGAAAAATTTACAAAAAAAATAATGTTTTTTTTTTAATGTTTCCAAAAAATTGAGATCATTTTCTCTTGTTTTTTTTTCAGCTCCATTCTTGGTCTAATTAATTTTTTTCCAAAAAATTGAAAGAGGTTTTCTTCTGAAAGGAAAAACATTTTTACTCTAGAAAAAATTACAAAAAAAAACAAAAAAAAAACGAAATTTTTAAAAAAATCTATAAAAAAATTGTAGATCATTTCTCCTGATTTCTTTCCTAAGAAATTCCAAAAAAATTAAAACAGAGAGATTTTTGGTTTAAAAAACATTTTTTCCTAAAAAATTATCAACCTAAAATTTTTTTCCTCGGAAAAAGTGAAAGATTTTTATAATTTTTTTTTTTTTTAATTTAACCTGCTTATTTTTTACTTTGAAGAAATTCAGAATTTTTCTCTCAAAAATTGAGCGCTTTTCTTGAAAAATTTCAAAAATATTCTAGTTCCGGAAAAATTTACAAAAAAAAAAAATAAAAAAAATTTCTCCAAAAAATTAAGATCTTTTCTCCTTGGAATTTTTCGAAAAAAGATTACAAAAATACCAAAATTTAGAGATTTGTATGAAAACTTTTTTTTCAAAAAAGTACCTTCCTGAAAGATTTTTTCCCCCAAAAAATTTAAAGTTTTTTTCTCAAAAATTTCACCTAAGTAAGTAATTTTTCTACACAGAGTAAAAAAAAAATCAGAAATTTTTTCTTCAAAAACTTGATGAATATTTCTATTTTAGAAAAATTAGAAAATAAAACGGGGAAAAATTTTTCTCCCAAAAAAAAAAATTGAGATCATTTTTCCTAAAATTAAAAAAAATCCAAAAAAATTGAAACTGAAAAATTTTTTGTCTAAGGAAAATTGGAGATGCACTTTCAGCAACAAATTTTTCTCCAAAAAAAAACCTAAAAGTCCACAAAATCAAAGGGCTTTCTTTCAAAAAAAAAGATCAATTTTTTATTATTTTTTTTTTTTTTGCTTTAAAAAATTTAAGTGGATATTTTTTATTCCAAGAAAAGTTGAAATTTTTCTAGCCAAAAAAATTGATGGATAAAAGAATTATTTATGAAATGTTTTCCTGGAGTGTAACTCATTTTAGTGAAGTAATTTCGGAGTAGCTTGAGCATCCTAGCTGCTCAAATAATGGTCGTACAAAATCTTACCACGTGGTAGAGATCATCTTTGGATTTTTGTATTTCGCCTTGTTTCATCAATAACAGCCCTCTTTGCATTCTTGCCTAAAAAAATTGAAAAACAACGTTAATTCATCTGCTATCACATGGAAAATTATTTTGTCTCAGTGAACTACTCCTTATCACTATTAATAGATGAACTTTTTTATCCAAATATGGAATAATTTACTCACAGAATGAAAATCAGGTTTCAATTCCAATACTTTATCAAAATCCAGCAACGCAAATTTTGCTTTGCCTAAAGCTAAATAAACCGTGCCTCTTTTGAAGTACGTTAAATAATTATTAGGATCGCCCTCTGCAACGAGAAAATTTCCCAATTAGTGCCAAAAAAAAAAAAAAAAAAAAAAAAAAGGTAAAAGGTTAATGTTTGAATTAATGGAAAAATTGGTCTTTTTTCTTACCAACGGCGGCGTGATAATGCGATAAGGCATCTTGCAGTTGACCTCTGGCCAGAAAATCTCTACCTATTTCTAAATGGCTGTCTACGTCCGCTTGTGAGTTTGAACTGTCTGATGAAACTGAAATTGCAAAAATAATTATTAGAATACGGAATATGTAATTTGACGATAGTAAATAAAATTACTCGATAGGTTTAAAATAAGTGTGTGACTGTATGGATTCTCAAATACCATCATTTTGGCTTCGTATTATCTACAATAGCTTCTTCTTAAATACTGAACCTAATTTTAGTTTGTTTCGTGTCATTCATCTGCAGAAGCAGAAGAAAAAAATAGGAAATTTTACGAGAGAACAAAATGCATTGTTGCAACAATTCCGTTCTTTCTCTGCTATTTTTATGCGAACATTGTTTGAAAATTATTTTAAAATTTTGCCATCTCGTTTCGTATATGCATGACCGGTAACTTTACAGAAGTTCAAGTGCTCAAGGTGCACTCAAAATTACCAAATTGAAATGAGCTACACTCTAGAAACCCCGAAAATACAAAAATTAAATAGGTACACATTGTCTCGTATTAATGTCTCAATTTTTTGGAGAAAAGAATCCCTCAGTTCTAATGGAGATAAGAAATTCTGTATTTTTTTGAAGAACAAAATCGCTCATTTTTAAGAAAAAAATCTCCCAATTTTTTGTGTATCTATTTTTTCAACTGTTTTGTCTCAATTAAAAAGACTAAAAAGTATCAATGTTTTCAATTTTTGATATGGAGTAGAGGTGAGGTATTTTAGAAAGCGTTTTATCACTGTTTTTTTTTTTTTTTTTTTTTTTAAGAAAGGTCTGAAAACGATTTATTTTTATAAACAAGAAACGTCTCATTTTTTTTGGTGTTCACATAAAAATCTAATTTTTTTATGAATGGAAGTAGGTAAAAAAATTCTCAATTTTTCCTCCAAAAAATATTCAATTTTTGGTAGAATAAAAGCATTTCAATTTTTTTGCAAAAAAGGATTTTTTTTTTTAAATACGAATCTGTCTGATTTTTGGAATCATTTTTTTTTAATTTATGGAGTAAAACACTACCCAATTTCTTTATTTCAAAAAATCTTTTCATTTTTTTCGAAGTGGGTAAAGAAATTGGAAATCTCAATTTTTTGGGGGAAAAAAATTTCTCACTTTCTTGAAGGAAAAAATGTTTGTATTTTTACAGAAAAAAAAATTCTGAAGAAGAGTACTTCATTTTTGGAGAAAAATGATTCAATTTTAATTGGAGGAAGAAATTTCTAAATTTTCACGAAACAAAAAAAAACTTTCAATTTTTTGGGACAAAATCTGTTTTTTTTTTGAAAAACAAATCTCTGAAGAAATCTCCTAGTTTTGTTTTAAAAAACTTTTTATTATTCAAATTTTTTGGAGTTGAAAATTTCTCCATTTTTTGGATGGCAAATAAAATTTACTTTCTTTAGAGAAAATATCTTTACTTTTGTGTGAAAGGGTTTTTTTTGTGATAAAAATATATTTTTCAATTAATTTTTTTGGGGAAAGACATTTATAAATTTTCTTGGAATAACAAATATTTCGTTTTTTTAAAATTTTTCAGCTTTATGGAGAGATCATATCTTACAGTTTCTTCGGAGAAAAAAATCTCAAAATTTTCAGAGGCAACCCAGTTTTCTTTTGTTTTTTTTTTGGAGAGGAGGGGGAGGATTTAAAAACGGATTTTTTTTCCTTTTTCCCCAATTTTTGTACAATAAAAAAATATCAACTTTTTGGAGAACAAAATCTGTTACCTATTAAACAAAAAAAACCTCTTACTTTTAGAAAAAAATTACCATTTTTTTTTCAAATTTTGTAAAATAAAAAAATTTAATTTAAAAAAAATAATACATGATTGAATTTTTTTTAAATAATATTTTTTAGGTTTTTTGGAGGAAAATACACAATTTTTTAAACAATTTTTTTTTGAGAAGGGAATCTCTAATTTATAGCTTTCAAAGTTTCACTTCTTTCAGATAAAATAATCTTTCAATTTTTTTAAAAAAGAAAATTTTTTGTTTCATCTTTTTTTAATTCTCACATTTCACATAAAGCTACACCCTAGGAAATCCCATGTTGCTGGTACTATGTACGTAGTTATTTTTTGAAAGCAAAATAATGAAAGATAATATTTCGAAGAAGTTTATTGAGAGGTTATAAGCACCGCAGAGCCTCTATAAAAACCGATAATCCAGGCCAGGGGAGCTTATGACGTAATTGAGATATCGTTAAAGATGAAATAAATAAAATTAAATCAAAAAATAAACAATTAAATCCGCATAAAAAATTTATTCCATAAAAAACATTTCATATGCGTTACAAGTATACATAAAATCGGTGTATAGAGTAGGTACATTGAAAAGATTCCGAATTCGCTAAATTCTAAAGCTGTTACACAAAAATTAAAACGAGTAATTAGCAAAATGAAAAATATTGCTACGAAATAAAATAATAGAATATTTTACTCAAGAAGTGACACCAATTAAGGCGAATGAAAACAAAAGATGAAACTCGTAGGAGCTGTTTTCTTTCACATTTTTGAATTAGTAAGTTGTTGAAAAAAAAAATACAGGTATAAATTTTAATACAACGGTGACTCGGTGTGTTTTTGACATTTTTGTCAAACAGATCCATCGAAGGAGGAAAAACACATCATCATTGTAAACACGATACCGAATAAACAAAATTATTAAAAACAGAAAACATTTAATAAAAACGCAGATTATAAAGTAAAAAAAAAATACTCGAGATAACATTTCGTAGTCTAGCGAACTGCTACACAACAAGAAGAGATAAAATAATTAAAAATAAATGGTACACGCAAGGTCGCGAAAACACGACCGTATTCAATCACAATAATATATAACTCATTCCGTTAAGTAAAAAAAAAAAAAAAAAAAAAAAACATGAGAAAATATAGTTATAAATTTAAATAAAATTACAAAGAAGAAAAAGGGTAATGGGCTAAAAAAAAAATCGTTACTGTCATTAAAATATAATCGTCGCAACCACCTTAATTCCTTAATGGAACGACCCTTATCCAGATTGGCCAAAAAAGCTCTATAGAACTACCGGGGAGGGGAGGGAAATTACACACCTTTTTAATACGAAGAAGAATTTTAATATAAAATAAATAAACCGAAGCGGAATCATTCTCTTAGGGTCAATTTTCACCGGTTGGGTTTCCCTAACGTGCCAGTTGAGTGATCAATGCTGCGCACATTTCGAAAAACTCCATCGTATGATTACCGACGTTGATTGGTATTCTTTTACAGACGTCCTCCGATTCGGTGCTGTTATTTTGCGAATTAGCGTCTTGCTCGCTGCTGAGGCTTTTAAAATCTAAGAGGTAACTTTTATGGTCAACTTGGTATAGCTGCAACGACATCAACGAGTACCGTTTGGTGACTGGGTTCTTGTGACGTACTCGTACGTGATACGTGTTGATAATTTTCCATTCGAAATTTAAAGCTTTCATGGCTCTGTATACCTCGTTCATGATATCGTTGGGTTTACTCTGGGATCGAATACCTAAATGCCACTTGGCTTTCTTATTAGCGTTCTTATTCCTGTCGATGAATCCGTCTTTGGTTAACGATCTTTCGCGAGACGGTGCAATTCGTTCGGGGTGCGGTTTAAATGGACTCTGAGAGAGTGACTCGCTCGGACTGAACGATACAGGAGGCGGACTGCTGGCGAAATAGAAATCCTTAATCTCGGCTTTGGCTGCTTCATCGGCGATACGACGGTTATCGATGATTAGATGATAAGCGATGGCTAGCTGATCGTGAGGGTCGCCGCTGAGCAGAGCGTTGTGCACTTCTTGCTCTTTGACGCCGAATTTCTCGCATACTTCGTTGACAGCATCGGTGTCGATGACGGAGGAATCGTGTTCGATAGGCGAAGGAAACAGGTAAGTAGGTAAGTCGTGTTGGAACCATTCGTGTTTCTTGATATCTTCGATGGAAGCTCTTTTAATCGGGTCTACTTGAAGCATATGGCATAACAAAGAGACCACTGACTTGTTCAGGTACTCTGGCAGAGGGAAAATACCGCATTTGATTTTTCTAAACAGAGTTGGCACGTGCTCATCGTCGAATGGTAATGTACCGCATAGAAGAGCGTAAAGGATTACACCGCAGGACCAAATATCCACCTCAGGGCCGGCGTACAGTTTGCCAGAGATTACTTCGGGTGCTGCGTAATTAGGAGATCCGCAACTAGTACGTAAGAATTCGCCATCTGTCATCATGTTTGATAATCCGAAATCAGCTATTTTAACGTGTAAATTATGATCGAGCAGTAAATTTTCTGGCTTTAGATCTCGATGAACGATCATATGCCTATGACAATAGTCAACGCCGGAGATGATCTGTTGGAAAAATCTGCGAGCTTCGTGTTCTTTTAGTTTGCCATGTTTGACGATATAGTCGAATAGTTCGCCACCTGATACGTATTCCATAATCATAAATATATCGGTAGGAGTACTAATGACTTGGTATAGTTTAATAATATGCGGATGTCTGAATAACTTCAAGTTTTGAATTTCTCTGCGTATCTTTCCGACTACATCTAAGCTTTTGATTTTTTCGCGATTCAGTATCTTCACAGCAACCTTATGCTTGGTCAACTGATGCTCTCCGATTTTCACCTTACCGAAAGTGCCAACGCCTAGAGTTGCGCCCAAGATGTAATGACCTATTTTAACACTTTGCGGTTTATCAGACATTTTGGCCTACGTTGGTCACGCAGTCGAATTGAAACGGATGCACTTGAGAGTGATTTTTTACAACTTTACACCATATCGTAACCTTGAAATCGTTCTGTACTTCCTGATGTTCCAACTTCTGGTAACGGAACAGGGCACTATTTCCGATTATTGTTCGATAGTTCGCGTTCGTCAACGAATAAAACGACTAAATCGATCGAAAACTTCACTAAGCGTGGTTTAAAACGAAATCACATTTTAAAATAGACACTCGTTTGATGAAAATAAATCATAATTATCTTCCCGACGTAAATTCATAAAACACGCAAACACTCTTATCTCTTTTCGTGTTTATTACAAAATGCGCAGTGCCTCGTCATTCGCGATTGATAATTTATTATTTTGGGGAAATCAGATTTTTTTTATTAAAAATGACCGAAATTAGGAAAAACTTGAAATAAACGAATAACTAATCGTTCGTACAATGGAAAATTTCTTAAAATGAGATAAATTTCGCATAAATTCTAATTCAAAACTCAATTTTTATGAAAATATCACTCATAACGATCCTAGCGACTGTTTTTGTAACTAAAAAAGTCGACCAATAGAAATCAATTTAACAATGTTACCAACTTACTGTTTTGAATTTCTTTTTATTTTACAAAAAAATTTCTTGTGAAATTTTATTTAATTCAAAATTCAAATTTTTGTAAAATAAATTCGAAAAAGTGATAATTTACAAATCAGAAGATGAGATGAAACAATATTTCCTATAGAAGTAAACCTAAACACTGTAAATCGAGAAGAGAACGTCAAGAGATGATATCAATTCGACTGTAAAACTTCATCTATTCTGCATAATCATTTTCTAAAAAAAAAATTATGCACTTTACAGAATTCATGTTTCATGAAGAATAATTTATTATTGATTATTCCATTAGATTATTCACATAAAAAACCTACTCGAAACTGGTAAAATTCCTAAGGAAATCAAAGTTTTGGACCCTAGAAGAACAATTTAGTTTAATTTCAACAAAGATGAACCAATGTTCACGAATCTTAGGTTTCAAACTTCATTGAACTTTAACTAAAGATGAAAGAAGTCGAATCAATCACTCGAGAATCTTCAAAGGATTAATATTCAAAATACCTCCTGAACTTGACACTTGGAGAGCAAAGAAACAATTCCAGAATAGAACCAATAGAACTCAATTTCTGACCTTACCATACATATGATATCACAGTCATCTCTTTCTCCACAGCTCATCCTGATACATCCGAGATTTTCAAGGTATAGGCTCAGGAGACATTAAAAGTAAGGAGAATCCACACAGTCTTGTACAAAATACATAAAATCGAACATGAATTTCAAATTCAACATACCCGATATGATATCTAAAGCTAGAAACAGCAACCAGCTAGAGCATATCTTCACCGGTGCAATCTGCCAATACTCGATCATTTCTTAACACATGAATCTCAATTAAAAAATAAATACTATGCACTTTTTACAATCCAAATTTACATATCATTTAAACTCGACTCGACAAATTTTTTCAAACCGCTATCAAGTAAAATTTATATCAACACAAAACTAAACAATTGATTCATGGCAGTGAAATAAACTCCACGAACCACGAGCGACGTCGTCAGTGTTAGCAACATCCGAGGAAATAAGTACCTGGCTTTTGAAAAGCTTCGGTATAACTTTTTAATTAGCTTATTAGGAAAATAATTAATTCAAAGAGAATGCGAATAATGCTAAACATGAATTCAAATCGATTCAATCCCTTACGAATAAACCGAAATATTAATTAAAGCTCCTCGATAAATGTTACCAACATAGAATTTTTACCAATTTCTTACTTCCAAGGCGAGTTCATGTCAAAGATCGTGGACGTTTATGATTGGAACACGAATGCATCATCAATGAAAAATCATACCATAAATTTTTCTATCAGAAATTTTTACAGTTCAGCATCGCTGCCTAATTACCTATCGTTGCATTCCTTCCTATTCACAAAGTGACAGACAAAAAAGGTGTCTTCAATTCGTAAATTTAGGTATACTAAATCTTCGTAATGGAAATTAAATGACCCAGATTCGCAGGAAAATTTTTAATTAGAATTGGTACACAGATTTACAACGAAAAATCTTTTCAAAATATGGTAAAAACTGATTTAAAATACGGTGATATGTAAAAAAATAAACAACGCAGTAAAGGATACTGAAAAAAATTCGTTGTGAGAAATTACCAAGTGCAATTAACATAATATTATAGACAGATATTGAAAGATCATTTTGTTAATTTCAAAGAATCAATCTGAATTCTTCTAAAATTACAATGTAACTAAATAGAACACAACATAAAGATACCAGATCAATACAAAACTTGATGCAAAAATCAATTTCGCAGTCTTAAAAAATAAAAAAGTAAAAATTGCTTAAAATTGGACGGAGTGTAGATAGGTAATTATGCCCTTCGTGACGAGAAAACGAGATTCGACGTAATACTGCTAAAACATGGCAATTTTTAGTCTTAAAAAATAATGTCTTTCGTGAAAGTGACGACATACTAATGGAAGACAGATTATCCCTCTGAGAATATAAAATACATCTTAAGGGTAAAAAGATCGGTGGCTAGAAAAATATACACTCTATAAAAATAAAAGTGATACAAAATCGTAATAAGAAATAATTTAAAAAAAGTCAAAGGAATACGACAAAAATATACACAATCAAATAATGGACGGAAAATATTGCCATAATACAAAAAAAAAAGAAGGCATAAACACATTACGCTTTCGTTTCTTGATCCATTTCGAATCGACTTTGAGATTCTTTCATATATTTTTCTTTTTTCTCTTGTATACGAGTTTCAGTCAAGAATAAAATACCCGAAGCGAGCAAAGCGAATACACTCGCTATGGCCACTCCAAATGACCATCCGAAGAAGTTATTATCATGACCGGGCATCCAGTTATCTCGATTACCATACAGGCCGAAAATTAATACGCCCAAGGCAGCGCTTATGCCTGAAAAGAAATGAAAATGTCAGTCATGGCGATTTAAAAACGAAGTAAATTTATTCATACTTCACGTACCAGCTCCAATCAGAGTGAAACCGAGAGCTTTGGTCAATAAAGTGAATCTGTCTTCGTCCGGGGTACAGCATAAAAAGAAAATTAATACGCCGACGGATGATGCTAGCACAGCGAGGAATGCAATCGTGTAGAAAAATTGCGTCAATATCATAAAAGCTGGAAAAAAGATTAAAACAATTATTTTATAGTAGAATAAATATGTATTTTATGTATTAACGAGGTTAATGAAATCTTAGATGTAAGGTCGCACTTCCCAGTTCTCATCGAGGTTACAAGAAGAAATTACTGGTAGTGACCGATTTAAAATATTGACTCCATAACATGTATGTTGACCACAAACTTTTCACGGTTCAGCGAACAAAATTACCGATAAAGAACGAAGTGTTTGAAAATTTACAACGAGTAATTTACAGGAGGATAAAAGAGTGAATTTCAATGTAATATGATAATTTCCAAACGACGGAGAATTCTCAAGAGTATAAATCATACGAAATCACTTTCGTGAAGTTTTCAACGGAGGTAAAATATTTTTTTAAATAATTTCTAAAAACGCATTCTGACTCGAAGAATTTCTCGAACCGTGACGAAGAATAATGCACAATAACCCATATTCAATTTACTGATAATAGCTAGAAAATGATTAAAAAAAGGAAAGTTTTTATGTATTTTTTGCACCTGCAACAGGCAATTACGAGCAACTATGAAAATTACGTATGAATCGTGACTCAAACAAATAGCTTATTCAGAACAGAGCCTAATTTTCATATTTTCATAGGTATATTTACATATGCAATTAGCTCTTACTAGGGACTAAGTATCCACGAATTTGGTCATATCCGGTGGTAAATGGATCGAAAATCCATCTACATCCAGCGAAAAATCTACGTCCATATTCGTCATTTGGATCGGCTAAAGATCGAAAACAATGATGCCATAATCCGAGACGGTTGAAAGCAGCACCTTTAATAAAATCGAAACGAAGATTATAAACATTTTCGTGTGTTTTTCTCCATAGCCGATTAATAAATCAATAATATGTTACCTGTTATTCGATAATCACTAACTAGCCAACTTCTGGAGAAAAATGCTAAAATGGTTAGAAGTGCACCAAAGACGAACACACCGATTGCTATGTTCCCTGTTGATGTTCTTTTCCTCATACTGAAAGCAAAAAGATATCTGTAGTTAGTTGTGCAATATTTATAACGATCAATGCAGTACAATTAATAATATTAGATACATTTAATGTGTTTTAAAAGTAAACACACGCCATCACTGTCTCAACAGTGTACCTATCAAACACTTCTTAAATGAAGACGTGATCTTGGTCAAATTATCAAGAAGAGTCATTAGTAGACCGTATGTTTTCTTTTATGATTACGAAAAATATGCCATAGTTTTCTTACAATGAGGATTCCAGGGCGTTACCTGGTGAATTGATTGGAGTGATAACATGTGAAGAGTTACTGAATATGGTAGTCTTACCTTAATGTGTTTGAATGAATATGCTTATGAAAATGAACCAAAGTGCACAAGAATCATTGGTATTATTATTATCTATTAAATGAATGCATTGAATTCATCAACTTAGCCGAATAAACCGTAACGTTCTGATCGTAAACATCAAACAGGTATGAGAGTTTATGAAAAATTTCAAACGTTGATGAAGAAAAAGAATGGAAACGAAAACAATCGGAGCAATGCTGCCATGTTTTGAGACCTTAAAAGTGTTTTTTCATTTTTCGTTTTTTAATTTTCAACGAATTTTTTTTTGGAAAAAATGCTTCCTTATTAAAAAATTTCTTAATTTTAAATTTTTCAACCATTCGCATCTTTTTGATTGAATAAAAAAGATCAAATTTTTGCACTAAAAATTCTCAATTTGAAATTTTCGAAAAAATTACCAATTTTAAAGTTTTAAACTCTCAAAAAAAAAAACATTTTATTTTGTATATAAATATTTTCAATTTTATTTTAAAAATACAAATTATTTAAAGAAACTTCCAATTTATTTCGAATAAAAAATTGCATTAGATAAAAAATTAGGTATAAATTTCTAAAAAAAAAATCTAAATTTATTTGGATTGAAAAATTATCAAATTTTTTGAATGAAAATAATCCGTTAAAAAAAATGAAAAAATTTCAATTTGTGATTTGAAAATCTCAATTTAAAAAAAATTCTCAATTTGTTCCAATTTTTTCATTTTAAAATTTCTCAATTTCAAACACTCGAAAAAATTCATAATTTTTCGGATGAAATATTTTCAGATTATTTTTAAAAATACAAATTATTTTCGATAAAAAATTATCAATTTTTTTCTAACGAAGAAATTGATGTTTTTAAATTGAAAAATTGCCAAATTGTTTGGATAAAATAATGTCATTTTTTTATTGAAAAATCTCAATTTTATAAAAAAAAATTTAACCATTTTTGGATAAAAAAATTCAAATTTTGTTATAAAGAAAATCATATTTTTTTTTGTTAAAAAATTCTCAGTGAGATTTTTTTCTTTTAAAAAATCTCAATTTCAAACTCTTTAAAAAATGCAGCTTTTTTGAATCAAAAATAATTATATCGAATTTTTCAATAAAAAAGTACCTATCAATTAATTTTTTTAAAATTAACAAATTTTTGAAAAATTAATTTCGAATAAAAAAAATCAATTTTCAAGATGAAAAAAGATTTCAATTGAAAAAAAAATCTCAATAATTTCGGATGAAATTGAAAAAATCAAATTTTGTAATAAGAAAATTTTGCACTAAAAAACTGGGAAAAAAAATGTGAATTTTTTTCAGTTGAAATATTTTCAATTTATTTTCTGAAAAATACCTACGAATTATTTTCGATAAAAAATTCTCCATTTTTTTCTAATGAAGAAATTTCAACTTTTTTTCAAAATAAAAAATTTTAATTTTCTTGGGTGAAAAAAAATTGTGATAAAAAACATCATATTTTTGGAAAATAAACAATTTTCACATTGTTACGATTTTTTATTTTAATTTGGAATTAAAAATCACAACATCATTGGGTAAAAAAATATCTCAATTTTTTTTGAATTAGCAGGTAAAAAAAATCGAACAAAAAAAATTAACAAATTCTTGGGATTAAAAAAATCTCATTTTTGGGTTAAAAAAACATTCTCAGTAACCATGATTTTGAATTTAAAAAAATTAATTTTTAGGGTGAAAAAAGATCTTAATTTTTTCAAAAAACAAAAATAAAATCTCAATAATTTCGGATGAAAAAAATTAAATTTTGTGATAAGAAAATTTTGGACTAAACAATTCTCAATTTTTCCGATGTTTTTGTTTATTTAAAAAATTCTTATTATTTGAAAAAATTCACCATTTCTTCCGATGAAAATTGAAATATTTTTAATTTATTTTCTTAAAAATACCTACCTACGAATTATTTTCGATAGAAAATTGTCAATTTTTTTGTAATGAAGAAATTTCAACTTTTTTTCAAAATAAAAAAATTCGAATTTTCTCGGATGAAAAAAATTGTTGATTAATTTTTTTAGATAAAAAGATTACAAAATTTTGTAAGTAGGTAAAATAGTCTCATTTTTTTGATAAAAATAATATTTATTTCCGATTGAAAAATCTTATCTTTTGAAAAAAAAAACTCATTATAATTTCGGATGAAAAAAATTGTGATCAGAAAATCATATTTTTTGGACTAAACAATATTATCACTTTGTTACGATTTTTTTTTTAAATATGAAATTAAAAATTACAATATCATTGGGTTAAAAAAAATATCTCAATTTTTTTTGAATTAGCAGGTAAAAAAAATTAACAAATTCTTTGGATTGAAAAAATTTCAATTTTTTGGGTAAAAAAAACACATTATCAGTATGATATTGAATTTTGAAAAAGTAATTTTTAAAGTAAAAAAAGATCTTAATTAAAAAAAAAAAAAAAACATCTCAATAATTTTGGATGAAAAAAAATTTGTGATAAGAAAATTTTGGACTAAACAATTCTCAATTTTTTCCGATTTTTTTACTGTATTTTAAAAAAATGCTTATTTTTAAACTCTGAAAAAATTAACAATTTCTTTGGATGAAATGAAAAAATTGCCAACTTTTTTGAATAAAAAAAATCGCCTTTATTTGATATATAAAAATCTCAATTATTAAAAAAAAACATTCTCAGTTCAATTTCGAATAAAAAATTCAATTTTAGGGATAAAAATTCAAAAAAAAAAAATAAGTGTAAATTTTTTTGGAATAAAAAAATAATTTTCAGTCAATTTGGTATAAAAAATTGCAATTTTTCTTAGCAAGAAAAAAATCTGAATTTTTCTGGATAAAAAAGCTCATTTTTTAAATTACAAAACTCGAATTTTTAGACTTGCGTGAAGAATTTCTCAAACCTGATACTTATTCAAAATTGGAGGATGGAAGGGACGGACGGAGAGAGGAGTCCAATTTTTGTAATAACTAATAACCAATATTGTTTTTAGTATTTTCAATCTACAATTTTTGTTGGAAATTTTTCAAGTTATTGAACCTCTACCTCTCCCAATTTTTAATAATGAAGTCATATTATGCAAAATTGGAGTGGAGGGAGGGGTCTAATTGAAATTTTTATAATAACCAAAATTATTTCTGGAACCTCAATCTACATATTTTGTTTGGAAAATTTATTCAAAGGAATTGGGAGGCTCAAGTAAAAAAAAAATGTAACTCTACAAATGTTTTAATATCTAAACTAAAAACTTTTCAATAAAAAAAAATTCAACACGTTTCGTTGAAAATTTTAAATTTTAAAAATTATCCAACCGGTAATTGACTCACACCAAAAACCTTCACACTGTACACTATAAATGTTCCAAAATCTTGTTTAATTAAAAATTATGTGCGCAAATGGATGAGTCAGCAATGAATAAGTGAATAAGTACACAAGTACCTACCAACCTATTTCTAGGTACATAAGTCAAGTTAAATTCAAGGAATAAAGTAACTTTGTGTATTACGTCGTGTACACTTAGTGTATTCATATATATTTTTTTTATTTTGTTACATCGTAATATAATTAAAAAAGTACTTTTCTTTTTAGGGATAAAGCCGTCGTTTCGTGCGAAGCTCGACCATTGTATGTACCTACAGCTTTGTTTAAATGCTATCAAAAAAATCTAGGAACTCGAGTGTGGGTGGGCATATATCTTCAAAGCTGAAGTTAAATTGAATTTATTTTTCTAGGTTGGGTGCATGGATCGATATTTTCTGTCAAATTAACAATACAAGTGCGATTTTATTAATGTACCTAGTATATTTCTCAATAACAAGGTTGTCCTTCACCTTCGAAATAATTATTTTGTGCGTATAAAAATCTAAGTAGAAATCGAAACGATGAAAATTACAAATCACGCTAAGTAGGTACTTCTGATCTAATCTAATTATAACTTATCACCGATGAAGCGTTTTATTAACCAACTACAAAAGGGTGTATTTAAATTTTAGATCAACGTCAGTGAAATAGGTATGTACTTACCTACCAATAATCAATACAAAAAGCTATATTTTGATGTTACATCATGCTTAGTAATCACATAAACGTACCTTCGATTTGGAAATTTTACGGAAGATTATTCATGAATCGATGTACGAAGCTAAAACCGACACCTAATTCGATATTAAACACATTAATCACTAAAGCCTATGAACGTCTAGTTCGTACGAAAGTACAAAAAATTACAGATCAATAAACTTTTCAAATGAACAACTTGTTTGGAAGATGTTCAACTTTTGCGAATAACGCTTACATACTTGTTATTCGCTCTACGTTAAATAACATTATTCGTTAATTCTACGTACACATGAAATCGTAAGAAGGACACCCATGGGAATTGTCTCGTCGGGAACAATAAAATACATCGTAATACTCAGTCACAAGTTACCTATGGTTTATTCTTCTCCGAATACAAATGTATTATGTCAAGGTTTTCACGCATTTCATTTTTTATATCTTGTCAAACGAGTTTTTTTTCCAAGCAAAAAAACAAGGAAGATAAATGTAGATCATTTTTACTTTTTAAATCAGGTGTAAATTACCTATTGATATTATGATGAGATTCTCATGAATGATATTTGCAAGGAATTAGGTACATTCAGCTATAAGACGTGTGTAGTGTTACGATTAGTACGTCTACGTGTATTTGTATGTGAACCAGTTTCGTTCTAGTTAAATCTAACCAAGTTGAGAGTACGTGTTTGCACAAAATGAGATTTTTTTTGGTTGAAAATTAATCATTTTTTATAGCTGTTCTTAGATTCACTCGTGTTACGTGTGCACTGAAATCGATAAACATAAACAATTTCTTATTCGTGATCGTTTCACATTGAGCAGAGTCAATGTTCTTAATACCTAATCACTAATTTCATTAGTTTACACTGCCATAAGAACGTGTATAAATAAAATTGTATCAAAATATTCATATTTGATTTCACATATTTTTAATTGAGATGTGATTAAAAAAATCGTAAAATACTCGAATAAATTATAATGCAATATACAGGTATAGAAATTTTATTAATAAAAAATTTCAATAAAAAATCGATCCATAAACTATCAATAAATTTTTAAAAAATCAATTCAATGATTTCACAGTATTACAAGGGTTTAAAATTGTTTCACATTGTGCTTAAAATAAAAATACCAATAAATTTAACAGTGTAGTGGGAAATTCCGAACACTCGAGTCGCCAATCGAATGGGTAAGGTACATATTAACATTTAAATTAAGAACGTAAAAAAGATCATAAAAAATGAGAATAGCACTCCTCGTAAAAACAAATTAAAACTAATCTTACAAAAACACACCGACGTATCACGATAATTGGACGGACATAAACAGGGTGAAAAAATACTAAAATCGTTTAAAAATTACAAAAATCATTGAAAATGAGTGAATATTCGATTTAAAAAAAAAAAAAAAAATCAGTCCATTATTTAATCTAAATGAATCAAATATTGGTATGCCCACTGTAAGGTTGTCGTTCGCTCATAACATAATCGGAGGGATGTTGCCCAAATCGTCTATGTTTAATCACATGCTTACGAGACTCAACCATGAAAAGTATACCGGCTATGTAAGCTGCAACGGTACCGATCACGGCGAACCAATAAGAATATCCCATATTGTTATGCTCCCAGTTTGGCATCCAATATCTGGCATCTCCATAAGCTCCAAATATGATCACAGCTATTGATCCGCAAATAGCTACAAAATACCATAAATTAGACCAATCGATGTACAGGTAAGTGAAAAGTTATTTCTTAAGCTTACCAGCTGTAAACATTGAACCTCCTAAGATTGCCAAAAGACATATAAAATTTTCAGCATCTCTGCTCGCACAGGTGTACGCTAGGGTTAAGAAACCAGCAATAAAAGTTAATATGAAAGTTATCGTGAAGAAAAACTGAGTAGCGATGTAGAATCCTAGAACAAATACAACCACGAATATAGTTCATGTAACTGTAAGCACGAATGTGATTTATGTGATCGTTTTTCGTTTCAAATACATACCAGGTAGTAAGAATTCATGAATGACGTAGTACTCTTCTTCATAAATCCACCAACATCCTGAGAAATGAGTATCGTACCAATGCCTCTGGTCTTCAAAGTCTTTGAAACACACGATCCATAATCCTGCAAAAACACAAGTACTGTGTGATTACACAGGACATTTAATAAAGAGATGATAAGTTTGTCTACTCACCGATACTTTCAAATTTTGGTTTTTCTAATTCACCGTCGGTTACGAGCCATGAAGAAGTGACAAAAGCTATGAGAATGAAGAAGAATGTGACACAAGCGAAACCAAGAGCTGTTAATCCAAGACGTGTTTTAGCCATTACAAAGTATCAAGAATCACGAGATAGAGGGAAAGTGAAGATTTATGACATTATTCCATTAATTTCATCGAGTAATTTGATTAATAATCACATAAAATAACAATTTTTTTTTAAAAACATAACGAATGAACGCCCTAACGTTGATATGACACACAACAAATTCAACCGAATAGTACACTTTGTTGGGAGGAGGCGAATTTTTTCAGTCGAGAATGCTATGGAAACTAATTTTTAATGTATTTTTACTGGTTTTAATTAAAATAAAACAACGAAAAACATTAAAAACAATGAATTAAAATATAAAGAAATAATTATATTTTCCAAAGATTCAGGATTTTTTCCAAAATTCAACTTGGGTGTGACTAAATTTCGTGTGCATCATGGAATTAGTTCTACGAATTGTTCAAAATAGCATTTTTTATGTAAACAAAATTTTGTAACAGTGCTGCCACCTTTAGTATATTTTTTGAAAAACGTTGAAAAATGATAAGATTTTTTAAATTTTTTTATTTATTATCAAAAAAATTTAGGCGTTCGCGAAAAAATGGAAATTTTTGGAAATTAGAATTGAATGATTTCCAACAAAAGAGACTAAAATTCGTGCTAAAAGTAGTAAATTTTCAGTAATATATAATTTCAACACCATCGATAACGATATCCAACTTATCGTTAGAAGCAATTATCGATTCATGAAGTAAGTACTTGCTAAGTTACGATATTTGTGCGGCAGATAAGCTTCACGAAATTCACGTTGGATTTCAGACATGTTTCGATTACAGTAGTAACTAGTATTTACAGAGTGACGTTGGTTTTATAGATTTGAGCGTTCGGCAGTCATTAATAGAAACTGCACCTGTTCAGTACTTCGAGTTGATCGGTTCGATACACGTCATACCACTCGTGCTCTCGGAACTCTGTAGCTATTTTTAGATCAAAGGAAGTTTTCTTCTCGACGCTTCTAATTGCTAACTAGCGGCATCGTTTCGTACAGTAGTTTCTTATTTTCGAAGAAGCATTCGAATTTTTACTGTCATGGCAAGTCAATTTAAACCTGTGAAATCTGTCATCTTCGATATGGATGGTTTACTACTCAGTAAGTACTAAGTACGCTCTGTTTTCAATAAATTTTAAATGATCTCATCTAAAAAATGCGTTTATGATTTACAGATACCGAGAAAATTTATTTCGATACGTTTAAGAACGTTTTGTCAAGATACGGAAAAACTTATACCGAAGAGATGAGGGTGAAAGTAATGGGTACAGTTCCTCGAGATACGTATTCCATATTTATTAAAGAATATGATTTATCTGTCGGACTCGATGATTTATACAAAGAAATGTCTTCCGAGCTGATAAAAGTGATGGATAAAGCCGAACTTATGCCAGGTATTATTTTAAAATCTAATCAGTGAAGTACTTGGAAGTATCGTATTAATTAAACCTTTATTTCAGGCGTAGAAAGATTACTCAACCACTTGACATCCCATAATATTCCAATCGCTGTCGGTACAAGTAGCAGTCAAGAGTCTTTCGATGTAAAAACTAAAAACCATGATAAAATTTTCAAATTATTTCATCATATCGTTGTTGGAAGTTCTGACCCTGAAGTGAAAAAAGGAAAGCCCGCTCCTGATGTATTTTTAGTATGTGCTTCCCGATTTCCGGAAAAGCCCTCGTCATCCGAAGTAATCATCGTTATTTTAAATACAATTTTGTAGATTGTCGGATTTGCAACACTATTCCTTTCTAACTCGTTTGTATTTTTTTTTGCAGTGCTTGGTTTTTGAAGATGCTCCAAATGGAGTCCAAGCTGCGATTTCTGCTGGAATGCAAGTTGTTATGGTACCTGATCCGATTATACCAGAGGAAAAACGCAAATTAGCGACGAAAGTGATTAATTCATTGCTCGATTTCAAACCGGAAGAGTTTGGTTTACCAGCATTTTAATAAAAATTATTTTTTGCACGACAATATTACGCATTTACGAACTCCTAAATTTTATTTTACTCATTTTAATCAAGAATTTTGGACGTATTTTGTAAATTTAGTGCAAGTGCCTCGATTAATTTTTTTCGAAGTTACTAGGTATTAATTTCGTTTAGATTACAATTAATTGTCGATCATTCGAGTGTTTATTTCTATTCCAGTATTTTGATTTTGATCATTTAATTATTTCATGTTGCATGTTATTTAGTTAGTTCATTTATGAAAAAATATTGTTTTTCAAGTTCTCTAGTCTATTGTTTTAATCTAGTCGTTTCGGATAGCGAGAGCTAACTAATTATGAATAAGGAATGATTGTCAATTCGTTTCACTGTATTGTTGATTGATTAATGATTTGTCGATATGTAATTTATGCTAAAACATTGAAAAATTGAAAAACGTCGAAATGCTTTAATTTCAAAATTTACCAGTATTTTGTGAAATAAATTCAGTTAATAATGTTACGAATAATTTATGTTTTTTGATTGAGTTGAGCATACTTATTTAAGAGATTTTTAAAAAAGAGTTTCCAAGTTTTCTCCCCAATTTTTCGAAATCTAATCTGAAATTTTGATCATGATTTTGATTTCTGGATTTGTGGATTTTCTGAAATTTTTGAGAAAAAAACGAGAAAAATTTTTCATTGTTGCCAGTTAGAACAGCGGAAGTTGAGCAAATTATCGTTATTTTTATTTTTATTTCTCCAATTTTTTTAACAAAGAGAGATTTATAGTTACGAATGAAATTAATTCATTTTAATAATCGAATTGACTATGAATTTACGATGCAGAACACTTCTAATTAATTAATAATCATGTTCAATTTTAAAAATTTGAGAAATTAAATTCTCGTGGGCAAAGGTGGGTACATTGAACATGAAAAACAAAAATGATTGATAAAACAAACTCTACTGATAAGTCAGAATTTGGAAATTATGACCGAAGCCGGTGATGGAAAATGTTTTCGACCACTTTTCAATTAAAATTAAATTAATTTATGGGTGTTTGTTGATAATTTACCTCTTTAATTACCCAACGAAGCTTAATCGTTTTCTAGATAAAGTTTCCTTCCAATAAAACTCTCCTTTTTATCTCCAATCTTCAACGGTTGCTACGTCTTTTCGTTGATGAACCCTGTTATAAGTACCTAGATGTATGCAATAATTTCACGAATATGACAACCGATAACAACTATCATAGTTTCATCGCAAAATTTCCATCGAATTTTACGCAGCATATTGAAGATGATTTTGATAGATATCTCGAATTTGCGTTCATACGTAACTTTTTACTCTCGAGTAAGTTGATTTCTTTCGTGCCACTAATATGTAAATTATTACCAATTGATCATTGAATTCTATTTTTTTTTTCAGTTGATTATTTGTGAATTGAATAAAAGAATTTAGAAGAATGGCTTACAAACCTGTAAAATATGTTATCTTCGACATGGATGGTTTACTCCTGAGTAAGTAGGATGTTAAAAAACTACTCTATAATCTTCACTGAACATTATTTATCTGAATTTTAAACTCACAGACAGTGAACACATTTTTCGCAACGTCTTCCAGACAATTTTAACACGATATGGAAAAACTTACGATCCTGAAATTACATTAAAAGGTTTGGGTATGGTACCCCAAGATTCGTATTCAACTTTCATCAAAGAATATAATTTACCTACCACTTTGAATCAGTTTTATGAAGAAATCAGGACAGAATTATTACCTGCTTTGCAGTTCGCAGAATTACTTCCAGGTAAAAATACTTGGGTTTTCTACGAGAGGTGGTATAAAATTAATACATACGTTTGTCGTTATAGGTGTTGAAAGACTTGTAAATCATTTAAAGAATAACAATATACCGATAGCTATTGCAACGAGTAGTGGAAAAGATACATTCGAGGAGAAGATCAAGAGACATGTTTCTTTTTTCGATAAATTTCATCATATTGTGATAGGTAGTATTGATCCAGAGGTTAAAAATGGTAAACCAGCTCCTGATATCTATCTGGTTTGTGCTTCGAGGTTTCCTGGCAATCCTCCTCCTTCTGAAGTGAGAAAAACTAATTGTCGAGTAATGCAGATACACCTTTACTTGAAATTAATAATGTGTCATTTTTTTGGATTAGTGTTTGGTGTTTGAAGACGCTCCGAATGGAGTTGAAGCAGCTATTTCGGCTGGAATGCAAGTTGTCATGGTACCAGACGCATTAGTGCCAATTGAAAAACGAAAGTTGGCTACCAAAGTTTTAAATTCGTTGGTAGAATTTAAACCCGAAGAATTTGGTTTACCTAAATTTGATTAATACATTCAAAACACCTGTGTTCCAGTTCATTGAGTTTGTAAATATAATTCACATTGCATTTTTATGCTGTACCAGACTTATAGTTATTTGCATTAAATACAACAGAACATACCTACGTAAGTGTATGTTTTCGTCTTGAATTATTTACGTTTATTAAATATTCTTCAGCGGAACCTGCGAAGATTGTGAGAAGCGCAGATAGTACGCGCAATTCGTTTCATTTGTTCTCCCTTCCATTCTGTTATCAATCTTGCTTACTTATCAGTAGTCAGTTACAAAAACGATTACCAATTTACCCTTTTAAATGTGCAAGTGCGACCGGTAACTCGATCGACATTCATTTTTTCAATTCTGTATTACTAATTTCGTAATGGAAAATCCTGTACTAATCACAGCTCTCGTACAATGTGTTAATTTTGCTGCAATAAAACACCAAAGACAGCGAAGGAACGATGTAGAACAAACACCATACATAAATCACCCGATAGGTAATCTCTATTCCTAATCTAATAACTCGTATTAAAATGCTTTTCCGGATTTACAGACTTATGTACTCCTCTTTCAGGTGTAGCTTATATTTTAACAAACGAAGGAAAGGTTACCGATATTAACGTCATATTAGCTGCTTTATTACACGATACAGTCGAAGATACAGATACAAGTTTCGAAGAGATTCGTCAAGTATTCGGAGACACTATCGCGAAGATCGTAGCCGAAGTAACTGACGATAAATCACTACCTAAGCAGAGAAGAAAAGAGTTACAGGTGATCCTTCGTTGGCCACTTCTTTCAATCGAAGAAACAATTCGTTTATTAATTATTACGAAATGTTACAGATCGAGCATGCTCCTAATAGTAGTTACGAAGCAAAATTGGTTAAACTGGCGGATAAATTGTATAATTTGAGAGATTTAGATAGACAGATACCTGTTGGATGGGATGAACAGAGAGCACACGAGTACTTCAAATGGTCCAAACTAGTGGTGAATGGTTTACGAGGTACTAATTCGACAATCGAAAGTGAATTAGATAAGTTATTTCTGAAACACGTAGTTAGCTAGTACGAGAAAAGTGTTACGAATATTCCTGTCACGCTAGATATTCTATCATGATCTTGAATGGAATGTTTTAATTTGCAATTTTAATCTTAATGGTAAAAATTTTAATTCCAAGTATGTAAAATATACCTACTGCAGTTTTTAATCTTTCATATTGTTGTTCTTTAATATTGTAGTCGAACCTTTACACAGTTCAAAAGGTCATGAGTACACAATAGGTAACGGGTTTAACAATGAATTGTTCTTTTACACAAAACAACCCTACTAGGTAACAGCTGGAGTCATTTTCATCTTCCCTAGTTCCAGGTACATAATTATTATACCTTCAGGCAAGGTAGGTTTTTGTCAAACAAATAAAATACATTTCACTTGGTTTCACTTTCACTCCCAAACATCCCTTCTGCTGAAAAAAAAAGGCACGTACCTATAAACTACTTTCACTTTCAAATAAAACATCCCTCGTCGAACCGTAACAAAACCCTACCCAGGTAGCTTTTCGTCAAAAGAAAAAAATATATATTCTGACTTTCATTTTCTAGGTAAGTACTTGTTTTCGCTTTCACTCTCGAATGGACCTTCTACTTTCCTTTTCTATGCATCCCTTGAACTACAACAAACTACTAATATCACTAGTAAATTAAAAATCAAAACCTCGTAATAACAGAATAATTAGATTACTAAGGAGAAGATGAATGGTACATTTATGTTCAGTACCTACAGCTACATACTTCAGACACCAGTTGATTTCAATTTATCGATCGAATTCGAAGAACCTGAAATACTGAAACCCTTTACTTTCTAACGTCCCTCTAATTAGCCAAAAATAAAATACTGAGCTTGTGTAAACAGATTTACTTGCACGACAAATTTCAAACAAAGGTTGGTAAATTTATTCGTTACTTCAATTTGAAAACACTTACGCACAGAAAAAACAAAGGAACATTCAGTTACCTAATTTACCTTCAAAAGTAATAATTAGCCTTTGTATACTCTTCGTAGAACTCGAATACTGAGTAATTGAACAGAATTCACGTACGTAGGCAATTGGGAATAAATAGATTTTTATTACTTACCAGGAATGTTATCATCGTTCAAACATTCATCTAACGTTTGTTCAAAAATGCGGAATAAATAGGTTTTTATTACTTACCAGGAAAAGTAACCATCGTTCAAAAATTCATCGAACGTTCGTTTACCTAATTTACTCTCGAAGTAATTCCAAAAACCAAAAAAATCATCTAACGTTCGGTTACCTAATTTACCTAATTTACCTTCCAAGTACATAATTCCAAAACTACCAATTTTTCATGTTCGTAAATTTGATTTTTAAAACCAAGTACGGAGAAAGCACAGCTTTAACAATTACACCAAGAGTATCTACTTTTCTCTTAATACCAAAAGTACGTATATTTGCAATTTGAAATAATTACACCAGTTTTTTTGAATAATATCAAAGTACGTACGTAAATTTTCAATTATTGAAAGTATGGAGAAATTTTGAAAAATAAAATTACACGAGACCAAGAGTAAGTACAGTTCTCTATACCACGAATATCAAAAAATTTACCAATTAAACCAAACTTCGGAAATTTGTAAGTATCACTTACACTACAAGTACTCATTTTTCATACAAAAATTCATCGAATATCACACGTAGAAACCCACCAATTTTTTATTACCTTAGAAAAATTGAATACCTTACCTAAGAATTGCAATCGAACAATTTATGTAAGTATCAATTACACTGCATTGCAAGTACACATTTTTCATATCAAAAAATTCATCGAACTTACCAAAAGTACGTATATTTGCAATTTGAAATAATTACACCAGAATATTTTTTTGAATAGGAGAAATTTGAAAGATAAAAATAATAAAATTACACGAGACCAAGAGTAAGTACAGTTTTCTCTATACCACGAATATCAAAAAATTTACTAATTAAACCAAACTTCGGAAATTTGTAAGTATCAATTTACACTACAAGTACTCATTTTTCATACAAAAAATTCATCGAATATCACACGTAGAAACCCACCAATTTTTTATTACCTTAGAAAAATTGAATACCTTACCTGAGAATTGCAATCGAACAATTTATGTAAGTATCAAATACTCTGCATTGCAAGTACACATTTTCCATACAAAAAATTCATCGAACTTCCTAAAAATCGAATACCTGAGAATTGCAATTCGAACAATTTATTACGGAGCAAATAAGTTAACAACGATGCGTACCAGTGTAAAAAATAAATGCTATAAAATATATAAAGACATGCCGCAAGCAAACGTAAAGAATGGAATGAATATAATTATGTAGGAAAAAAAAACAAAAATTTTCATACAAAAAATTCATCGAATATCACACGTAGAAACCCACCAATTTTTTATTACCTTAGAAAAATTGAATACCTTACCTGAGAATTGCAATCGAACAATTTATAACAATTTTTCTAAGTATCAATTACACTGCATTGCAAGTACACATTTTTCATACAAAAAATTCATCGAACTTCCTAAAAATCGAATACCTGAGAATTGCAATTCGAACAATTTATTACGGAGCAAATAAGTTAACAACGATGCGTACCAGTGTAAAAAATAAATGCTATAAAATATATAAAGACATGCCGCAAGCAAACGTAAAGAATGGAATGAATATAATTATGTACTAAAAAAAAAAAAAAAAAAAAAAATGCACTGACGGAGTACAACTTAAAAATTAACATTGTATTCTAGATTAGTTTTAAAAACCCATAAAAAAAACCATTTTCCGTTTTACCGCGCAATGCGTATAATTGCTATTTTAAAAACGCCTAAAAATCTAATAAAAGTAATTTTTTTTTTTACTTCTTTCAGAGTAACTGGTACAACATAAATAACTTAAATAAAAACAAAACTCTTCCCCGAAGAAATAATAAAAACTAAACTTAATAAAAAGAAAATCTTAAAATTTAAATCAAAACACATCTTCAATAAACGATGATAGTATGTACAAGTTATACATAGAAAAACGGAGTTCTAATCGAATAAGTCTTAAACCTGGAAACAAAGACGAAAAACAACACCGTTAGTACGTCTAATAATATGCAAATTTTCGAGCTAAGGTAAGTGGATAGGTACTCACTCAATGAGAAGAAACTGCGATCGAATTAGGCAACGCAGCATGTTTCGAGTTCCTCATAAGCGGCTTATGAGATCGAGTTGAATGATGGTGTAATTTCCAACACTTGGTGCAGAAATACCGGAAACATCCGTTCTCGCGGCAGAAATACGGTCCGACTTGAATCGAGCACAAGCTACATGGCGAATCTTCCAAATACGGGTCTAATTGCACCTGAAAGAAAACTTCGATTAGTACCTGAATTACAGATAATTTAATTCGACAATTTGACAATTACCTTCTTGGTGAATTTGGGCGTCTTGATATCTACGAACGCAGCACCGACAGCTTTAGCGTACGATTGATCGTTGTTGAAGGTTACACGAGCTGATCCTATGGGATATTTATTCTTGTCCGTATCGATTCCTGCGAGAGAAAAAACACTTTGTTAATATCGAAAAATATCCACATGCAAAATAACCACACAAGTACGTTGAAAAAATTGGGTCAAAATTTTGAATCATCGAAAAAATTACATGCACAAAATTTACACAAATTAAAAATAGAAAAATTGGGGGAAAAAATTTGGTCAAGATTTTGAATAGAAAAAAAAATCACAGGCACAAAATTTACATAAAATTGAAAAATATCCACATGCAATCACTACATAGTAGGTACGTTTAAAAAATTAGGAGAAAAATGCAACCAATAATACATACCAGCGTAAAGTACACCGCCGAATAAGTCGTCCATAACGCGGAATAAACCTTCGGCGTTCATCATGCCATGCAGAGCTCCAACGAAGATCGTTTTCTGAGGTTCTAGCTTTTGGAAGATCTTCACAGAGTAATTACTGTCGGTAATGGACCACGGAATCACTTGAACTTCCTTCGGTCGGGATCTGCGCGATGGGATCTTGTAGAAAAAATTGCCTTCGTTCTCGTCTATTCCTTCGCGACAGGAATCCAATAACAATTTCACCTGTAGAAAAAAGTAAATTAATATCTAACGAATTTCACACAATTTCACGAGTAGGTACAAATTTCACTAAGACTCACTTGCATCTCGTTCTCGAAAATAATATACGCGTATCCTTTAGGTTGAGCGATAGCTTGTTCTTTTCCTGGCCATTCGACTTTGACGTTACCAAATTGACGAAACGAACAGATCAGCATGTCTTCCGAAATATCCCAAGGCAAGCCGCCAAGAAATACCTACACAAAATAATATCGTTAAAATCACGTTTAAAATTACACTGGAAAGATGAAAATTCAATACTCACTTTGCTCGAATAGGGTCCTATATACGAACGATTAGGTAATGTACCACACCAAGTAAACTGAGCCTCTGCATGACCTGAAACTAGAGAAAAATTCGTAAGATTGTCGTCGCACAATGAACTATACTTTGATGAAAATTTACCAAATTTACCAGCGGCCGTACGATGACATCTGGCTTCCATTTCAAGCGCATCGTTATTGTTTTGTAAAATCGAACTAATGAAATTGTAAGTCTGCATCAATTGAGTGTGGTTCATTCCGGACATACATCTGATTACGTGCAAATTCTGAACATTGGCGATTCCTTGTTCCGTCAAAGGCCAAGTACATCCGTTGTTTTCTTGATCAGTCATCGATTGCGCGAAGTGTACGTTCTGAAAATCACAAAAAGCACCGAATTAGACTAAATCGCGAGAGCACAAATTTGATAACGAATAAAAAAACTCACCATTACACCGCTATCCGGGCTGTTACTACTGGCTTCCGAATTGCTCTGTACACGAAATGAATCACGATTAGAATAAGCTACTAGATAATTCACGTAATAACAATGACACCAAGTACTACTCACCATGTGATTAGAGATGCTTTCAACGCTGTTACTACTAGCTTCAGAAATAGGAGAGTCTGATCTGCAGGTCTGTAAGTTGTGAGGGAAAAATCCAATTTCGAAGCCCGAGCTACCTGTGCTAGCGCTGGAGTCGCTGAATGGTGGCGATCCGTTGTTTCTGTTGAACATTGAATTCCTCGCGCGTGATAAGTCCAACGATAATCTCGAAGATCGTCCATCAGTTTTGGGACTAAGACCACACCTCTGCGAAAAAAAATGCACCGATTAATTACAATTCGATTCTAATCAAAAGATTGAAAAAGTTCAAGTACGTACCTCGTGTACATATCCTTTCCTGTCCGGTTTATCTGTAATACTCATGACTGAAGATTCCAAAATTGAATTCTCTCCGTTCGACGCGAAAAGCGAAATGTTTGATTGACGACTCGGGTTACCTAATGAAGTACCCCGCGGAGTACGAAGTCCAAGCAGATCGGATATATGCATACTGTCACCTGTGAAAATCATAACAACCATTAATCAACACATTCAACACATTCAAAAAGTGCACAACTTGTAATTAAACTCGTACTTACCACTCACCGGCGAAGCATCCATGTCTGGTGTCTGTAAAATTTCCGGAGTAAACATCGAGTTTGTTCCACCAAGTCCACAAGACTGATCGAACGCATGGGTTAAGTAAGTCTGGAAAAAGAAAAATGGCACGTTAACTACACTATTACAACATGAGGTATTTCAACTAAACTGACGCCATATTTGAATCAAATTAAACTAAATGAATAAATTCAATCACCTGTCTATGAAACATTGTAAAGTAGAGAACGTTCAATGCAAAGTAACAATTTCACGAGAAGATCTATCTCACTCAAATTTCAAACGACTAATGGTAGACGTCGGGTTCAAATAGCATTGAACTCGGCTGAAATGACGTAAGAGGTCAAAAGAATGTTTTAGAATAAAGAAAAGTCACAGACAGCCCCCAAACAATCAAATCAAAAGGTTACATGAGTCATTCGATGGATTTGCAACCACATTTACGTACCCAAACAAAAGAATTTCAAAATTCCGAGTATATCATTGGTTGGTAGGTATCGCTATCACCAAAGTGATTCACTCAAATTGTTCAACCTTTTCACCTTTCTAATGGTTCCCAAAATTGTTACTTTGCATTACGTTCGAATTTTAGAAATAGTTACGTTTACTTTGATTTGATTTAACCGAATTAAAACTTTAAAATGAAATTAATTTGAAAATTATACTGGCATACACTTCGTACAAAATATTTTGAATTTGATTTAATAGTACGTTACGTTGAATTCAATGCATTATGATCAAATAAAAATTTGAAAATTGAACTCGAATACGTTGACTAAGTACAAACTATTTTCAATTACGATCCAAAATTTTTTTTGAATATTTTGAATTTAATATTCAATTTTACAGTACGTTACGTTAAATTCAATGCATTATGATCAAATAAAAATTTGAAAATTGAACTCGTATACGTTGACTAAGTACAAACTATTTTCAATTACGATCAAATAAAAATTTGAAAAAAAAATTTGAAAATTAAATTCGCATACGTTGTTGAAGTACAAAATATTTTGAATTGATTTAATAAAACGTTACGTTAAATTCAATGCATTACGATCAAAAAAAAATTTGAAAATTGAACTCTCATACGCTAAGTACAAAACTTGAAAATCAAAAAAAAAAAAATTCAAATTCAATTAAATAAAACAATGCTAAATTTAATTAAAGCTTACCTGATTAGGTGCAGCAGGCATTCTCAAGTAGCATTAATAACGAAAAAAAATCCACCAAAAATAAAGCGTTCACTAAATAAACACAACATTAAACTCGATGGACAGTGAACAAGAACTTCCGTCCGAGAAATCTAAATCGCAAATGAGCACAGAAAATTTTCCAATTTCGGAAGTAACTGAGGGTTCACACCCCTCTTCGATCTGATTGGCTCGCCACAAAATACCCCTACTGGTAGGGGTTGAAATTTAAAGAGGGTAGAAGGACCAGTTTCGAAAATCAAATTTCAAATTTACAACCCTAGATAAGAGAATCTCGACATCGACGCAGCAGGTGGTGGTAAATCAAATTTTCTAAAACAGTTTTATGATAGTCTGAACAACACCGCAGGTGGTAGATAAAATTTCCTAGAATCGATACACAATGGACTTGGATCTTGTTCACGTAAGGGGGTAATAAAATTTTATTACCTTGACCATCGGCTATTGTATCATTTTATACAACCCTCTTCTTATCTATTTTACAATCTTATCGGATTATAAAATTTGTGTGACGAGACGTTTGATATATTTTAGTGATCTAAATTTTATTTTACAATTTTACAACCTTGATGACCACTGGCTATTGTATAATTTTATCCAGCCGCTTCCTTATCTATTTTAGAATCTACTTGGGGTTGTAAATCATATTCGATGGTACGTTTGATAAATTTTAGCGATCGACGTAATTTTATCTCTTAGATAGTGACTCATATTTACACAAAGGATAGATAATGAGTCACGTATTCATCATAACATTTTTATTGAGACGACGAAGGTGATTCAAAGGTTCGACTAATTGGTGACGAATTGGTTTCTTTGTACAATTTTTATTGTACCTTTGATAATGGTTTCTTATCTTGATTTTGAAAAACTTCTAGTGCGATGACGAAGGATGACGAAGCTATGACAATGAGCATTTAGATTCGATGATTTATCCCTTGCAACTTCATATTAGTCACTTAATAATAAGATGTGGTGAAGAAAAATAATGAAAAAATATTCATCTGAAATTGTAGGTATCGAGATGGGTATAATTTGAAGGGAATTTTGAAAATTTCTCCTTCCAAACGCAAAGATGTGACAATCCCTTGCAACTTCTCATTTGTCACTCGACGATTAAAATTAATAATAAGATGTGGTGAAAAAAATGAAAAAATATTCATCTGAAATTTGTAGGTATCGAGATAGGTATAATTTAAAGGGAAATTTGAAAATTTCTCCTTCCAAATGCAAAGATGTGACCCATTCAACAGCAGATGGAAATAATCGAAATGCAAGTAATTACTGTAATTGGTTGCGAGTAATTACCGTATTACCGTATTTTATTTAAAAAAATTATCTTCGAATTGGGTGGTAACGTTGAAGTTACGGTACAGTTTTATTACTTGTTGGGGGCAACATTGATGTTATGAAATTTTTTGTCAATTTTTTTTAGGCAACGAAAATTTTGCAGATAAATGAAGATAATTCTTTTCAGTGGCTTAAATGCTTAATTATTTTCGTTTAATTAGGACAAAAATAATATTACCCTAGTCAATAATAGTCCGATGTTATCAACACAATCAAACGTTGACGTTTAATGATACCGGAAATTTGAAAAAAAAAAAGAGGTAAGGAAAGTTTCACGGTGTACTATGTTCTATAAACTTCTAGATACAATTCTATACGCTGCTGTGAATCTTCGTTATAAATACTTTACAGTGTCATGATTCGTTTACATAATACCTACGAATATCAATAATTCAATCAACTACGATATATTGATACATGTGTTTTGTCGTCATTCACTCGGTATCGTGAAACATTCGCGTTAACTTGACGTTCTGTAAATTTAGTATTAAACAACCCTGTTCGACGTAATACTTCAATAGCGGACGTTTTTACTGTTGCGTTTCAGAAAAATGGGAGATTCGATTAAAAAATTACTCCATTGTTATAACAAAGGATGTGGTAAAACATTCGATCCCGATGATAATCCCGACGGTGGTTGTATTTATCATAGCGGAGTGCCTTACTTTCACGACGCCTATAAAGAATGGACGTGTTGTAAAAAGAAAACCACAGATTTTACAGAATTTTTAAACATCAAAGGCTGTACTCAAGGTATACATAATGGTAACAGACCCAAAGACTTGGATCAGTTCAAACAAGAATCAGATGCCAATTCGGAGAAGCTTATGAAGCAGATCGAAAACATGCTTACTCCCAGAAACGATGACCGTAAAATGGAATCGATTCGATCATCGGTACCGAAAGATCTACCCCTAGTCCCATTGACTCCGAATATATCGCCACGTCTTCTGCAACAGTTAGCCGACTTTACTCAAGCTGTGAAAGTTGAAGTTACCGAAGGTGGCCCCGTACCTATCGGTACAAGCTGCAAAAACACTGGCTGTACTGTTTCTTACGATAAAGACATACCGGAAGATTGCGTTCATCATTCGGGTTCCGCCATATTCCACGAAGGCCTCAAGTACTGGTCTTGTTGCAGAAAAATGACATCGGATTTTTCTAAATTCTTAGATCAAGTTGGCTGTACCACTGGCAAACACGTATGGTTCAAGAAGAAAGAGGCTATTCAGTGTCGTGTCGACTGGCATCAGACTGGAGCATCGGTTGTGATATCTGTATTCGCTAAAAATTACGATCCTCATAAATCTCTCGTTTCGCTATCACCTACACGACTCAAAATTAACATATTTTTCCCTCAAGAGTCTCAGGAATTCGAAAAACAGTACGAGCTTTTTGGTGTGGTCGATGTCGAGAAAAGCTCCGTGTCTATGTTGCCTACTAAAGTTGAAATTAAATTGACTAAAGCGTATGGAGAAAACTGGCGTGATATCGAGGCTTTTTCTAAGTAATCTTGAGGCTGAGCTGGATTGCTAGTTTGTTTATGCAGGTTGTGCTTGAATTTGAGGGTTATTTTGATTACCTAAAGCTGTGAATTATATTATTTTCATTGAACAACCGTTCCTAGATGAAAATTTTAGACATGGTATTTTTTTTAGGAGACTGGCAGTCTTTTGTTGTAACAATAGATTTTTTATGAACGTTCTTTTAACCGAATTAATTTTATTTTCGACGAGTATTTTATTTTTTAAACAACTTGTGAAACTAGTGAACTATATAAATACAACGATTTTACAATTATCAAAATGTTTATTAATTTATTTCGAAGTGTCAAAATGTACCATTGTGTATCTTGATTGATGACTGTATACGACAAATACCTCAACTGTAGGCTAACGAGTTGCGTTTTTTTTAGGTAAATGCGATGTCCGATCACGGTAACCAAAGAGGACCAGGTCCAGTGCCAGATCGTTGGCTGCGCTGTCCTCGTAAAGCGAGCGTTCTAATCGCCGATAAGTTTCTGGCATTTAAGACGCCACTAGATGGAAAATTCGACGAGCAAGTTCCAGCCGCATGGAGATTCCCACCTTCGATGTTATTCGACTGGCTGGCCCAGAATAAAATGAAAATGGGCCTGTGGATCGATCTAACCCGAACTGATCGATTCTACGACCGAAGAGAAATCGAAGAAACCGGTTGTAAGTACTTGAAAATTCAATGCCACGGTCACGAAGGCGCTCCTAACGCCGAACAAACCGAATTTTTCATCAAAATATGTAAAAATTTCATCGCCAAAGAGCCCTTATCGGTGATCGGCGTCCATTGTACGCACGGTTTCAACCGTACCGGATTCATGGTCACTTCTTTTCTCGTCCAAGAATTAGATTTCGGCGTTGGCTGCGCTCTACAACAATTCGCCAGAGCTCGACCGCCGGGTATTTACAAAGAAGACTACATTAAAGAGTTATTTAAACGGTACGACGACGAAAGCGAGGCTCTCCCAGCTCCTCCTCGTCCAGCCTGGTGCTTCGAAGAAGAAACCAACACAGAGTCCAATACCAACGGGTCTGAATTCAAAAATCGTAACCGTAAAACCAAGTTTAAAGAGAATCCTACGTTTATGGAAGGCATCCCAGGCGTAGTACCGATCACAGATCGTAAAGACGTGACTAGAATTAGACAAATCGTGCAACGTTTAACTAATTTCAACAACGATGGATTCGTCGGCTCGCAACCTGTCTCCATGGATCAAGAGAATATGAAATTTTTAGCACAGAAACCCTATCGAGTATCGTGGAAAGCCGATGGTACCCGTTACATGATGTTCATCAACGGTCGAGACGAGGTATATTTTTTGGATCGAGATAACAGCGTTTTCAAAGTAAACAAATTGCAATTCTTTCACCGTGGCTCGAAGCAGCATCTCACCAATACCTTGCTCGATGGCGAAATGGTCATAGACAAAGACGGCGATAAATGCTACCCCAGGTATTTGGTCTACGACGTTGTATTCATAAACGGCCATAACGCCGGCAGAGAGCCATTTTTCCCCGATCGACTCAGAGATATCGCCAAAGAGATCTGCGATCCGCGAATCGAAGCCATGAAAGACGGTCGTATACGCAGAGAAGACGAACCATTCAGCGTACGAGCGAAACCATTTTACGAAATAACCAAAACTTGCGACCTTCTGGGTGAAAAGTTCGCCAAACAATTGGCTCACGAACCGGACGGTCTAATTTTTCAACCTTCAGAAGACTCTTATACTTACGGCCAATCTCCCAACGTACTCAAGTGGAAACCACTCTCGTTAAATTCCATCGATTTCAAATTGAAAGTTTTGCCCGAAACCAGGGTAGGTTACGCGTTCCCCTACGTCGGTCATTTATTAACCGCCGATAATAGCAAATTCGCCGAACTTAGCAAATGCAACAAGAGACTCAAAGCTTTGGATGGTAAAATAGTCGAATGCAAGTTGGAGAACGGGCAATGGATTTTTATGCGCGAAAGAACCGACAAATCGTTCCCAAATAGCAGACATACTGCTCAAGCTGTATTCAACAGTATTAGATTTCCTGTAACCGAAGGCACCTTGTTGGAGTTTATCGAATTGCATCGTTTCAAAGATCCGATGCCACCGCCAATGGCTCCTCCACCTAAACGTATCAAAACTAATTGAAACATCCACTTTCTTATTTGTATTTGTAATTTAAATGTGTCTGTAAATACGTGTATATCGCCTGTTTTTTTTTGTGTAGAAAATTTTGTACACTCGACTTTTTTTTTATTGTAAAGAAAGTATGTACTCTTTGATGTTTCCCAGGGAAATTATAACTAAGGCGTAGTTGAATCGTTGTTTTGGAGGATTTGTTCGAAAAATAATTCACCTTTGTATCGATCTATTTGAATTTTTAAATTTTTAGCCAATTTAAATCGTTATCTCAATTTTCATATTGTAATTTATCATATTTTTTTTCAACTACGCACCTACCTACCTAAGGTGAGAATTAATTTTCTAAATGAAAAGCAGCTTTTTTATTTAAAACCTACATTGTATTGTGATTTTCCAAGATCGTTGGTAAATATATAATTTATTAATGCGAAGTCGAACGAACTTCAGTTTTGTAGAATCCGTGTGTTCTTCATTTCCAACTATTGAAACGTGAAAAAACAGGCAAATGCGAGTAGAACAATGTCGAACGATTTAATGATCTGGATAAAAAACGCTATAACAGTTCTTGGCAAAAAAAAAAAAAAATTAAAACAGACGATTCCTAAATCGTTAAAATTCAACGTCAACGCTCGATACAGCTTTTCAGCTTGTTCTCCAAATATTGCACTCTGGAGATGAGTTTATCTCTGGGACTGAATTCGTAAAAAGGAATAATTATTACGTTATAACCGGCATTCTCCAATAATCTGAAATATAAAGCTATTCTTCCGTGAGGATCTTCGTTCGTTCCACGACATACGTCGTGATAATCCAACCCCATCAGGGCAACTCTGAAAAATAAAATTCGTGAAAAGGAATTCATCTATCGCTGGAAATCACGAGCGGATCGGGAGCACAACGGAGCCCTGCCATTTACGCTATGTATATGACGTCACGAATCTCTGGACTTATAATATTTTTTTCAATCAACATTCATTTGATTCATTTTATTGGAATTGGAGGGGAGGGAGGGGTCCAACCGAAATTTTTATAATAACCAAAATTATTTCAAGAGTATTACTCTACAACTTTTGTTTGAAATTTTTTTCAATTTGATCCTCCCTTCCCTCCGGATTTTGCATATTACTGTTATAAATGGGAAATAAGAGGAGAGAGGGGTCAAATTGAAAAAATTTTCAAAGACTGAAATTTCAGGAATATTTTATGTGATTACAAAAATTTCGATTGGACACCTCCCTCCCCTCTTATTTTGTATAATACTACAATGTATCGTTGTAGACAATGACAATACATGAAAATTGAGGAGAGAGAGAGGCCCAATAGAAACTCTTGTAATGACAAAAAATGTTTCTAATATTTCAACCTACATTTTTTGTTTGAAATTTTTTTCAATTGGACCCCTCTCTCCTCTCTTATTTCCTATTTATAAGAGTAATATGCGAAATCCGGAGGGAAGGGAGGATCAAATTGAAAAAAATTTCAAACAAAAGTTGTAGAGTAATACTCTAGGAATAATTTTGGTTATTATAAAAATTTCGATTGGACCCTTCCTTTCCCTCCAATTCCAATAAAATGAATGTTAAATGAAAAAAATATTTCAAGTCCAGAGATTCGTGACGTCATATACATAGCGTAAATGGCAAGGCTCCGTTGTGTTCCCAATCCGCTCGTCTGGAAATCAGAAGTGAAATAATTACTTGTGTTCTGTTCCTTTCGACCATTCTGATATTTTGATCAGTTGCGAGCTGGTGTTTAGTCGACATTCGAAATCTAACGAAAAAATTCAAAAATAATGACACAATCCTGATCGGTTAGAAAAAAAAAAAAAAAAAAAAACTACAAACCGATTAAAAATCCCATTTCAGTATTTACGTCAGTTTTCAAATGCTGAGAAACGTCGCAAATATTTACCAACGTATCTTTGATACAGTTTATCGTAATTTGTTTCTCTTTCGTCCTCACCAAAGGAACATCGAAAATGTCTGAAGTTTTGGGTAATAATGGATCTGCAACGTTAATAGTGCTTAATAATTTGAAAGAACAAGATGGTAGAGTCGTTTTATAAACAACGTACTTTCGTAGCTAGCTCCTAGTTGTTGAGCAGCTCCGTTGATGTTCAATAATTTCATTTTAGTTACAACGTGAATTTCACCTACAACACGTATCAATATTTTCATTGAACAACATTCTAAAACTACGTACAAAAATAATAATACGATAACCCACCTTTTGGAGAATTCAATTTACTAATAAAAGATGGATTCAGGACTGATTTCAATAAATTTTCGTCATACTTCTGTAATACTACCAAAGACCATACCAGATCTAACCACTCTTGCTGGTTAGCCATTTCGTGTTCATTCAAAAAAGGTTTCAGTAACTGGAATTAATTCTTAATTTAAGTATAACCATCGTTGATTTAGTTAGTAAATTGACTTAATAGGTAAAAATTACTTGATGAAGGCGCGAGAATTTATCTGGAAGATAATTTATATTAGCTAAGGTCAACACGAGAGAAATGTACTGTTTGGCTCGACAAATAGAAGAATTTTCCACTATCCAATTAGTCAAGTTTTCAAGTAATTCTGAAAATAAACAATTGATTTAAAGTTTAATAAGACAGTTATCAATTCTTCAAAATAAGAAAAGCTAAGTACCTACCTATATCTTTAAATTTTAATATTCCAACGCTCGTAACTATTGAACTGACTATTTCAGGTGTCTTTTTAGCTTTCGAAGCAGCATTTGCCAACGAAGCAGTAATATCTGCGGTAACTTTGGCTAATAAAACCTGCGAAAAATGAATGTAAACGAATCAATAATGGCGAAATGAAAAATTCACAAATTAGGAAAAAAAAATAATATCTACTTCATCGGGAAAATTCAACATGGCGCAAGCATAAAACATATCAGAAGCTTGTTTCAAATCCAAAATCTCCGTTGATCTGCCAATATTGAATGCTAACGATCTCAAAACAGGAGTCGATCTTCTTTTTTTAACGGCCAGACTAGTCATTACCTAAGTAATTTGAAAATTTTATAAGTTACGTGTACCCAACGCGTGAAAAATGAATATTATTATCCAAAATCGTAACACAATCATTACTTTGATCATTTGTGGTAAACTAATCGAAGAGATAAGTTTAGCAGCATTTTCATCAGCAGTAACACCGAGTATGACGGATAAATCACCTAGACCTTGGTCAGCGACTTTTTGTCCTAATGATCGGCATATCTTCGCGTATCTGATATCGCTTTCAAAATCCGATATTTTTATTTTACCCATACCGGCCCAATCGGCCAATTTCGAAACGATCTGTAATTTATAAAAATAAAAGCAATCGATAAGGCTGAAATTATACCGATTACGTATTAGCGTTTGTCTCTGTACAAACTTTCAAAGCGTGATGTTTTGAGACATGATTAGTAGCGATTGAAAGCAAGGCGTCGACATCCGTAGCTTTGGCGATTAGAGCGTCCACCTGAGATGGTTCAGTGCGTTTGGTTGTAACGGATAATTCTTTCAAAGAAGCGAATGCAGCAGCGACCACTTTCGATCGTTCTTTATCAGTCACTGCGGGTTTCTCAGCTTGCTCCAGTTTGACTTCTGCACCACTAATCGTGGAATTTGCGACGCTTTGTGGGAATTTCGTGATTTTTATAGCTCGACGAAGGCTCCACCATCGTAACATTGTAAATAGAGTGGATTTTTTAAAAAATTAAACCTGGAACCGGTGATATCATTTGAATTAGTGATGTAATCAGGTTATAAACTACTTGAAAAGGTCGATTAGTGAAAACTTACTTCGGTGAAATATAGATTTGTGGATTCGTTGAGATTGGAACGTAGAATGTTGTTACATTTTATTACTTTTTTACCAATTTTACACTTGAGCCGGGGTTGATTTTAGAATTTTGACATTGTAAATCGAATTTGATCTAAGAATCGTGCAAAGTTTTTTATCAATTTTTTTAGTTTGTGGACAACTGAAGTGCTGTGGGGAAGAGAGAAAGACAGATTTCAGTGCACTACATTGCACATTTTAAAGGTGTAATTTCAAGTTGAGGCGATTCCACCTCAATAAAACAACGACAATCGATCGAATAACCTTTTTTCACTTTAACAGGAAAATTAATTTTCGTTTTTATTTTTGTTAAAATTGAAACAAGCGCGATTTTATATATTTTTATTCAGTCTAAATTAATATAATATACTAAAAAAATTTAATTATTGAATTTTATGAAATTTTTAATTAATAAAATCAAAATTTTCATTAATGAACTAAAAAACGAACCACGTAGGGATGATTATGTTGCCAGTGTAGCCATTTTCCCTTCTAAAATGATTTTTTCGTTTTTGATTACAAAATCACCACAAACAACAACAAAAAAATTTCAAATTTTTTGAAAAATTCGTTTGAAGTTTTTTGTTATTGAATGCCGAATGAAAAATTTGATAATAATGTGCAAATTTTAAGATTTTCATCCGCGAAATTCATAATCTCAAGCCTCCGTGTCATTAAATTCCAAGAATATGTTTTCGTTGTGAAAGTTCTAATTCGCAGAGGCTGTTTTTGATAACCGTCTCCTTTCTCTGCTTATACTTTGTCAATTAAAACCCGAATTTCACATGGCTGGGGATAGTGATATAGAGATGATAATATCTTCCGAAGTGAATGTCGAAAAATGCAGAAAACTTGCAAAGAAGCACTTTGATCTGGTAAGTGTAGTGTTAGGTATTATCATCACCTCATGTTTATCTTCTTATTGTTCAATGTTTTTTATTCCAGGACCTACATAGTACGGCGCTGTTTTGGGCGGATAAAGTATGTTCCTTGAGTAATAACGAGCCTCACGACGTTTACTTTCTTGCAAGATGTATGTTCGCCATGAAGCAGTATCGCCGAGCGATTTTAGTAATCCAAAATATGGGTTTAGATAAGGTAGTTTGGAAAATGATTCAGTTTCGTTCTACCGGAACCACAATTTCAACAATTTGTTCGTGTTTCAGACTGATATTCATTGTCGATATATCGTAATAAAATGCCTAATCGAAGTGAAAGAGTATTCAGAAGCTTTGAGTATGTTGATGAATGAAGACGTCGGTGATAAAAAGCATACTACGACTTCTCGTACGTTTCAGAACATGGATCAAGACTCGTTGATCAACCTTTTTAATGTACCTGAAGAAGAATGTGCCAGTGTAAGCTACTATGTTAATCTTGTTGGAGATAATTTTCGATAAATTCAACGTAATTTAATTTGTTACAGTTGCGAAGCGCTTTGTTGACGTTGAAAGGCCAAGTTTACGAAGCGTTAGATAATCGAAATTTAGCAACCGACTGTTATAAAGAAGCTCTACGTAATAATATTAATTGCTTTGAAGCGTTGAACGCGTTACTACAACATGGTTTATTGACTAGTTTAGAAGGTAGTTGTTTTTTCAACAAGATTTACACCTTGTATCGATTTTCGTTTCTTAACTTCTTCCTTTTTTTCCAGCTCAGAACTTATTGGAATCATTTTCATCTCAAGAGAACAGTGATAATGTAGAAGATGTTGTAACTAAACCACTTTACCAAACTTTGTTGAGATCTTACATAGGCGATAGTTTGTTACCTCCGGAGGTTACTATAACTTTAGTACCAGCACTTGAAACTAATTCTGATGTACTCGCTTCGGAAGCAGAAAGATTATATTTCAATTGTTCCTATAAAGAATGTTTCGAATTGACTGAAATGTAAGTGTAAGGAGAATAAGTCTAGAATCTTTTAAATACCACTGATTAACTATTTGTAATTTTTTTAAAGAGTATTAAAGAAAGACAGATATCACGCGGATTGCCTAATGACTCATATTGCCTGTTTAGTTGAACTTGGATATAGTAATAGTGAGTACTAGGCTAGTACCTAACTTGCCTACAATGCTTCACTTTGTTCGTTTGTTCTAATTTAAAATTTGTTTGTCGCAGAATTATTCTATTTGGCTCACGAATTAGTCGATGTCCATCCTGAAGCAGCCATATCGTGGTTGGCTGTGGGATGCTATTATTACTTGATAGGTAAACACGATTCGGCGAGAAGATACCTCAGCAAAGCAACGTTGGTCGATAACATGTTTGGTGCAGCCTGGTTAGCCTATGGTCATTCCTTCGCTGCTGATAATGAACACGATCAAGCAATGGCAGCTTATTTTAAGGCTTCTCAACTCATGAAAGGGTACATATATTTTCAACAACTCTCTCTTCATTTGATCAACGATTAATTAGGCTTCAATTTGCAGATGCTACTTGCCTTTGTTATACATCGGACTGGAATGCGGATTAACGAGTAATACAGGATTGGCAAACAGATATTTTCAGGAAGCGAGACTCTTGGCTCCTAAGGATCCATTTCTAATGCATGAAATGGGAGTTATAGCGTATCAAAACCATAGGTAAAATTATCGATTTAGCATTTCTTCTATTTTTGGCATTACTTTGCAATAGGTAATTGAAAATATTTTGAATTTAGGTACGATAAAGCTGAGCATTACTTCTTGGAAACTCTAGCTCGTTTGAAAGAAGTGAACGAACCTTTACTGGCGGATAAATGGGAAGCTTTGTTTAATAATTTAGGCCACGTTTCGAGAAAATTAAAAAAATACGATAAAGCTCTAGAATACCATCAACAAGTACGTACTTTCATTTTTTTATTCGTAATTTTATCGAGAAAAATTTATTTAAATGAAGCCATTTTTCACCAGTCTTTATTATTCGCGCCACTGAATGCTTCTACGTTGACTTCCATTGGTTTGGTTCATTCGTTGTGTGGAAATATCTCCGAAGCTGTAGAAACGTTGCATAAATCGTTGGGTTTGCGTAGAAATGATTCGTTCACGACGACTTTATTAAATTACGTAATCGAACAGTTAGTCGATCATGAAGAGCCTTTTGAAGGTAGGTGTTTTTGTGTTGGTGGTATTTTTGAAGAAGTAGGTTTATTAAAATGGACTTTTTTTTTCAGGATCGCAGTTAGTCGAGAGTATTAAAATAACCAGCGAAGAACATAAACCGAAGAAAACTCCTTGGACTCAGAATGTCGAAAGTCCTAGTAATATGCTTGTTGAAAATGAGAATGATCAAAATTATTCATCTGTCGGTGTAGATACAGAAACTGATTGAATGTCGAGTGTCCAGTTTATATTTTTATAAAAATAAATTTATGTTGTTTGGTTTCTTTTGTTTGGAAACAACTTAACAAAAAGCAAATTCTTTACCTTTCTCCTCTTTCTGCACTTCTTCAGAATCTTGACAAAAATGTTGAACAAAGAAAGTTCATTCAAAAATTATTCTAGTTAATTAAAATTGTGCCTTTCCGACTAGCTCCTACTTTGCACTTCAAAAGTTGGGAGCAGCTAAATTGTGAATTTTTGAGTTTGGGGGGGGGGGGGGGAGGATCAAATTCAAAAGTTTCATTTTTGTAATGAACCTACCTCCCTCAATTTTCATCTACGTACTCAGTACTGTACTAGTGGGAGGGGAGGAGACTAATCAAAATTTTTGGGATAACGAAAAACATTCTAAAGATTGTATTGTAATCTATCTACCTAATAGGCCACAACTTTTGTTTGAAATTTTTTTCAGTTCAACCCCCACCTGTACTAATATGCGAAATTAGAGGGGAGGAAGCTGAGGGGCTCAATCGAAATTTTTGTAGTAAAAAAAAATTCTAATTTCTATACAACTTTTATTTTGAAAAAATTTTCAATTCAATTATTCAACCCTTATGTACCTCCCTATTTTTAATAATATAAGTAACTATGTAAATACTGATGTGCAAAATTAGACGAGAGGGTGTTTCAAAAAGAAGTTATAGATAGCTTAAAATCTTGGAAATATTTTTGGTAATTATAAAAATTTCGATTGGATCTAATTTCGCATAAATTAGTTCATCGCTACTTATATTATTTAAAATAGTGAGAAGTAGAGGTTGAATTGAAAAATTTTTCAAATAAAAGTTGTAGATTAAGATCTTAGGGATAATTTTCGTTATTATAAAAATTTCGATTAGACCCCTTCCTCCTCTTTAATTTTGCATATTAAGCATCATCAATCTGTATGTGTAGAATTTTTTTACTCCCTTCAGCTGGCTCCTGATTTTGGCATTGCAAACTAGGAGCTAGTAAAATCGCGCTCGAACGCGCGTTTTGAACGCGAACGCTGGCTACACTGATTGTTTTAGATTACTTTCCTGCTCCCTGCCCCCCTGATAGTCTGTACCCAAAATTTGAAAAATGAAAATTTGTTTTGTCATTGTCATCCTAACTTTAAATTAACATCTCTGAATTTTTGTGTTGCTTTTATTTGCGTGCAATTTCGAAGTTTCAGTGTTAAAGTATATTTGTTCGTGCATATCTTTAAGCTAACGTAAATTGTCGACTTAAGTAATCTATATAATGAATTGTTGCTTTTGAATATACGAACTGCGTCGTCGCCATTTTTCCTGTGCCTTAATCATCGATAAACGAAGCAATTATAATAGTTGTAAGTATTTTCGAGTGAAAAATAGCTTGTTCGTCGATTATATTCGCGAAATTGCCAGTCGATTTGCAATTAATGATAACATATTTGTTGGAAAAACTCTCGTGTATCTACTAATTACGCCCATTTGTTATTTTTGTTATTTGTTTTCGACTTGAAACGTAGTTGCATTATGTGTTTGACGATGACTGGATTCGATTTCGTTATGGGTGTATTGTGAAAAGTTTTCTCAATTTGGAGTAATTTTTCATACAGGTGGTGTGAAATATATAAATTCACTGAAAATCGAGGTAGGCGACTATTGTTTAGGAATTTTATCGATAACCTATTCGAATAGGATGTTGATAATGATGTAAGATACTCGTATAGTCGAACATTTTGTTGAGATTCTACATTTTTGCATTTTTTCATTTTATTTTACATTGTTCGCCTTTGTCCGTTTTTAGAATAATTGTTGGAATACGTATTGGTTCTAGGTTGAATGATAAAGTGACGTTTCAATTATCCACATTCCTTTGTATTGGTTCAACTGATGAATTTGTAATTGTAATTCTACGCGTGTTCATTATCTATTGTTTAGATTAATGGTTTTCGTACACCGTCAACCAATCCAGCTTCTAAGCCTAATCCATTGAAAACGAAATTTCAACTCGAACCTGGTGGATATCTGCAGTGCATTAGAATTCGCATTATATCGTATTCCATCTGTATTACTTTTCTTCGTCCTGTGGACATTTCGCTCGTCGTTATCAGTAGCCTGAGGCCAGAAGAGACGCGAACTTGTGCATAAAATATCAATTCTGCTAGTGGTATTTTGAAATTACCCAACCCATGCTACGAGCGAAATCAATATCAACCGAAGTACTTCCCTCAGCTATGTAGATTTTCCTTTCATGTTAATCGTCGTCGTCTCGACTACCATAATGGCCTGTCCACATTCTGAAACCATTATCCACTACCAGCAGGTAAAAGATATTTCGTCGTTCATGCCGCGAATCAAACTTGTCATCTAGGAAGTATCGTACTCATTCCCCTTGTTCCATGAAGGAGAGAAAAAAAAGGCAAGCATTTGGAAACCCGAGCGGTGCGTCGATTAATCAAGAATAATGACTTTCTTTGTTAACTATTCCTCGTCGTCAAGGTTATGGCTTCGTGTTCGTGGCACCGCAAGCGACTCGACGCTGTGATCAATTTGAACTTCGAATTCGATTAAGATTTTTGAATAACTTTCTACCCAGCTGTTAACCCACGTCCTGTACTTAATGTACGTCGAGTGCAGCTCGTATCGTACTGTTTCCACGAAAATATTCAGCTCTAAGTACGGTTCGAGAACGTTAACGATGGACTTCGGAATTGATATCGTTGCTAAACTTACATTACCTATTTCTTTTTCTCGTGTAGTTTCATTGTTGTTTGCTCTGTTCTACTCGTATAATCAGAACATATAAGATACGATTTCATTTTTTAACCCCTCTTCTTCCCATGATAATTTCCAAAAAAGCTCTGTAACTTTGTACCTGAGGCCCCAATTAGGAAAATTTTCAAACAAAAGTTGTAGGTTGAGACCCTGGTAATAATTGTGGTTATTATAAAAATTTCGATTCGACCCCTCCCTCCTATCCAATTTTACGTTATATTTATTGAAATCACCCTAGGACTTCACTTGTACAGTCTGTAGTTATTTTTATCGCAATTTTGGTTACTTCTGTAAATAAATTTTCAAATCAATGAATTTCACAAAAAAAAATAATTTGAAATTTTTACAAAAATTTTCAATTTGATTAATTTTACAATAATTTTAACTTTGATGAATTTCATAAAAAATAACACTTTGGTGAATTTTAATCATTTTTCAACCTCACAAAATTATAAAAAATTCATTCAATTTTTTGAAAATTTTATGAAAAATTTCAAGTCGTTCAATTTCATAAAAAAATGTAATTTGCAATTTTTACAAAAATTTATTAGGTATTTGATGTTAATTTTGCAACAAAAAAAAAATTGGTTTTTACAAAAATTTTCATTTTGAACGTGTTTCAAAAACTTTCAGTTTGACAAATTTTACGAAAATTCTACAATTTTACTGACAGATTTCATAAAATTTTCAAATTTGACGAATCTAATAATGAAAAATCAATTCAGTTTTGACAAGTAATTTTTCAATATCACAAATTAAAAAGAATTATGAATTTTGAAAAATTGTCTATTGGTAAATTTCACAATAAAATTGAAATTGATCATTTTTACAAAAATTTTTAATTTGATGAACTTAGATATTTTTCTATTTAAAAATTTTTCAGACAATTTCAATTTAACAAAATATTAAATAAATAAAAAAAACAAAAAAAAACAGTGTTACTAATTTTACAAAAAATTTACAATAATTGACGAATTTCATACAAAATTTTCATTTGGTAAATTTTGATGATTTTTCAATCTCACAAATTAAAAAGAAAAAAAATAGATTTATTGAAAAATTGTCAATTTGGTAAATTTCACTAAAAACTCCAAATCGACAAATTAAAAAAATATACTTATTATAATATTTTGATGAATTTCATAAAAAAAAATTAATTAGGTGAATTTTTATAATTTTTCAATCTCACCAAATATTAAAAAATAAATAAATTTGACAATGTTGAAAAACTGTCTTTTTGGTAAATTTCAATCACAAAAATCTTGAAATCGATTAATTTCACAAAAAAAATTAGTTACCAATTTTTACCAAAAAAAAAAAAAATTGATTTCTAATAATTTTATAAAAATTTTGAATTTGATAAATTTTAATAATTCCTTCAATGTGACAGTTTTTAGAAACTTTTTATTTGGCAAAAAATATTTTAAAAAAATCAGTTTTACCTATCAATTTCATTTTAAAATAGATAATTGACGAGTTTCATAAAATTTTCAGTTAGTAAATTTTGGTAATTTTTCAATCTCACAAATTGAAAAAAAAATTGACGATTTTTTTTTTAAATTGTCAATCAATTAGTCATTTTTACTAAAAACTTTGTAAAAAAAAATTGGCCAATATTGATAATTTTTCAAAATTGAAAGTTTTTCAAAATCTTTCAGTTTGACAAATTCTGTTACAAAAATTTCACAAAAACTTCAAATTTGACGAATTTAATAAAAAAAAATATTTTGGTAAATTTTGATTGTTTTTCAATCTTACAAATAAAAAAGAAATTCAATTTGACGAATTAAAAAAAATTGATTCGATAAATTTTGGTAATTTTTTAATTTCACGTGACGAATTTTTCAAAAAAAAAAAAAAAAAAAAAAAAAAAATGTTATTGGGTAGACCCAAAAAAACTGCGTAAAAGATCAACAAATTTTCTTTTGTTTTCCTGGGACAAATTTCAAGAAAGCCTACGCTTGACAAACATTATGTTAGGTCATGGCATGGCTCAGTCGAATGGTGAAAAATTTCCCTATCGAGGTCATACAAGGTATGAACTTTACCTTCGTTACGTACGAAGGGGGTTGGTGGGGGAAAACAAGAAATCAAAATGTGTTTACGAAGGGAACCATGTTACGAGTTAGTATTTACCCTCGTGAATGCAATTTAAATGCATAAAACGTCAGCGAAACGGGTACCTGGCACTGGAAAGTAAATTTTCCACCCCGATGGCGAGGAAAAGGGAAAACAAACGTCAACTTTTACGTTGGGCTGAACTTTTGAAAGGAAGAGTGCCACAGAGTGTGTTGTTAGCGACGTTTTCAACGCTGATTTGTAGTTGATTTTCAGTCCGATAGGGAAATTATTTATTCGAACTGGCTTCTAAGCAACACTGCTCTTATTTAATGTGTTTGTACGACGATGGTAATAATTTTACTCACTCTTTTCAATGCTCGTAGTAGGCCTTCGAAGGTGGTTCTGTAAATAGTCGTGTGTGTCTGCGTAGAACTTTGTGATATTTTGTGTTTGGTTTAAAAAAAAAAAAAATCTTTTTCAATATTGTGCTTTTCTATCTTTTATTCAAATAGTTTGTTCGAAGTGTAAATTTTTCTCAATTTTTTTCGTTGTTGTAATTTTTGGTGTTCTAGTTTAATTTTTCTAAAAATCCTTGGTGTTTTTCGGTGCCAGTTTTTTCCTCAATTGCCTTCGTTTGGATAAGTTATCGCTGCGATATTGGTTCTCCGCTTATCAGTCACGTCCGAGTGGAAATTTGTATTTTTTTTTCGAGGTGTGTTGAGTCTCTTTTTTTGTGTACCTAATTGAATTTTTTTTTCACGTGCCTGTTACGACGTGGAGTCAACTTGATGCGTGTACAAGTGTCATATTACTCGTTGTTTTAGAGTATGCATTATATTTTTTCAAATTACTACTACGACGACGTGTGTTTGTGTGTAAATCACTTTTTTTAAAAAGCTGTTTTTGCATGTGTGTACGTTGTGTCGTATTGGTAATATTTTTCAGTGCTCGTGGTAATTTTTTAATTTAAATCGACGAGTGATTCGAACGTGTAATAATTGTGTTTTTTTCTCTTTTTGATTTCATGTGTTGTTTCGCGCTTCATCGCTTACAGAGGAGAAAAAAAATTTCGAAATTTGGCAGCAATGTATTTTCTGTGGCAACGAATTCAACATTAATGTGAGTACTTCTTCCTGCCTATGCAGATTTCTATACATACTTTATGTTTTGTACGAGCAACCACATGTATGGCTTTGTTAGTACCTACGTAGGTGTTAATTACCTATTTTCAAGACGCTCGTGTAGGTCTAGGCGTATGAAAAAGTGGCCCATTTTCCTCTCTTTATGGCCAAAGAAGGGGAAAATCCACACTAAAAAGTGGTTATTCGATCGCCTATATTTTATATTATTTTTTAATCGCCAAAGCCTACCACGTAGTGGAGTATTTTGTAGCATGAGAGAACATTGACCCCTTAGAATACTATAAACGGTGGTTGTAGCGTCGAACAGCTGTTTTTTTGTGATAACTTAGACGAGGGGATGGGAGGCGACGATGACGTTGACTCTGGCACAGCGGTGCGGATATATACGTCAGACGACATGGAAGATATATGTGTAGTGTATTATAATTGATCAAGGTACCGATATATACGCCACACGTAGTACTTGTACCCCCTACTTACTCATGTGCAATGTGCATGTAAAAAGTTGTATGTAAATGAATTGAATTCGTCATACGTGATGGGGTGAATTGCACTCGGAACCTGGTCCTTTGGTCTAAGCCTCCTAATTGTCGAGGAAAAATTTCAATTTTATCAGTGCTGTGGGTCGTGAATCGTGAGAAACATTGTGAGCTGGGTATTTCAAAAATTGTTGCGTAATTTTTAGTGGAAAGATGCTGGTGTAGGTTTTTATCACGTACCCGAGGTTTGACTTGATAAGATATGACGTTTTATCGTCAGAAATACTGCACGATGATAGTGGTTAGAATTTGTACTTGGTTTGTGTACGTTCGTATTGGGATTGGGAATAGGAAAGTTACTACAAGAGATGAACGACCAACTGGTACTCGAAGGAAATTACCGATATAAGGTAGGGGTTTGCGATTTTGATTTTAGTTTTGAAATGTTTCACAAGAGAGGGTGCAGAGAGAGAGGGGTGGATTTAGATGTTGGTTATTTCGAGTTGAAACGCGAGTGTACCGAAGATGGTTGGCGTAATATTATTTGTTCGTTGAAAATGTCATGGAAAAGTTGTTCAGTTATCGTCAAAGTCACGTCGAGTGTTGGAAAATTATAATAAATTGAATCAAATTTGTTTTGAATTTGAAGTTGTGGTTTAAAATTTTGTATTTATTTTTAAATATCACAAAAATCGATCCAAATTATTTGATTATTGTGAAATGCCGAATTGATCGTGATAGATTGATTGAAAATCCACGTACACATATTATTTTGGTTTAATTTCGTAAAAATGGTTATAATGAAAAAGGTTCTGAAAATTTCGTAAAAAACAAGTTTGAGCTAACAAAATTTAAAAAATAGGAAAAAAATGCCTTTAATTGAAAAAAAAAAATCAAGTGAAATTGACATTCAGAAAAAAAAATCATTTTTTTGCAAATTTAGTTTTTTGACATTTTTGAAAAAATGTAGGAAGTCTGTCCAATAATCGAATTCGAAAATAAAATTGTAAAAAAAAATTAATTTACATCAAAATTATTTTTTTGAAATAAATCTGCATAATTCATTTTTAAATTTTTTTATGAATTTAGGTACTTCAAAAAACTGAAAAAATTGTTCATTTTTTCGAATTGAAAAAAAAAATTGTTCGTTTTTTTTGTTGAAATTATTTTTAAAAAATTATAACTTTTTTGGGGGTGGGGGGTGGGGAAGAGGGTTCATTTTTTCAGAGTTTGAAAAAATTCATAAAAATCGCAGGTACTTGAAATGAACCAACAATTTTGAGACAAAAAATAAATAAAATTTCTTCAAATTCTTCACAATATTAAAATGGGGAAAAAAAATTGAAAACTAGTCTTACAATAAATTTAAATTTTTTTGTTGAAAAAAATTCAATATTCAAGTACCTACTAATTTTAAAAATTGAAGAAAACCTTTTTTTTGAAAATATCACTAAAATCCTGGAAGAGCATTTTTAAAAATGAAAAATTGAGGTTGAAAAATTCTTCAAAATTTATCAATACTTGGTGAAATTACTTGAAATTAACAACACAAAAACTAAGAGTTGGAAATATTTTTTAAATTTTTGCAGAGAAAATATTTCGATTTTTTAAAATTCGTTTATTTGAGGGATGAGGGAACCTAATTTTTTGGGGGAGGGGGGGGGAAGGCTGTTCTTATTGTTCGAGTATTTTCGCAAAAATTGAAGTGAATGTCATTTAAAATCAATTGAAATTGTTTAAATCTTTGTAAAAAAAATTTATGTGTTGCGAAAATTGGTCAAAATATCTAAGAGAAAATAATCGCTGAATTAGAAACCAAAAACTTCCAAATACTAAAAACGATTTTTCGGCGTTTTTGTTAATTTCAATATCAAAAAACAATTTTTATTATATTTTTGGCACCATTTTTTCATAATTTTCACATCTTTTGAACATCTTTTGTAATTTTATTTGGATCGAAAATTTTAAAATAATTTTTTCTTGAAAAACTGAAAAAATTTTGCATTTACCTGATGAATATTTTTGAAGAAAATATTTAAAAAAAAATCAAACATGTAGATATTTACTTTGCTATTTGAAAAAAAAAATCCAACCCAATGTATTTCAAATTTTATGTCTCCTGGTGAAAACTTAACACAAAGAAAATGCAGAAGAGGAATAATATGTACGAAAAATAATGGATAAATTTGCATCGTGTACTGTACTCAATACACGTATAAATCACTTTTTGTTTGTACAGCGTTTTCCCTTATTTGTCGAAAATTATTTTCTAATTAGTCAAACGAGACGAAATTAATCGGCGAGTGAGAGGGAAAACGCACGTATACGTGCCTTTATCTACCTATATTAATTACCTACTTACGGTTTTTTCTGCTTGGGATTTGGACTCTCGTTTGTAAGCGCAGAAAAAAAATATTTAAAAATTGAATCCTAATTAACGAGAAAGGCTGTGTAACCCAGAAAAGAGAATTTTTCGCAACGTGTTGTCTGTCGCATATGTATGTAATATGCGAGTGTAACATTACACGTATTGTTTATCAATAAGTACTCGGTACTCGTACGTACGTACGTACGTACGTATGCATAATATAAAATTTTAAACAATTCGAAGAAAGGTGTTGATGGCCTGGAACAAGGAGGTAGTTATCGTACGTATGTTAATAACAAATTAACAAACCTGTATTATTCGAATCAGTGAAAAGAAGAAAAAAATTGGAAAAAAATGTATGAAAATAAAAGACTGCTGAGGGAAAAGGGAGAGATCAATTTTAACGTGAGAGAATTTCAATATTTTTTTTACACGTACCTACGTACGTTTGGGAATTGTGTTTATTTTGAAAACACACCCACATAAATGTATACCTATTTTTTCTCATTTTTATAAATGTTTGTTGGGATGAGGTGAGTGTAAAAAAAAGTAGGATGAAATGAAATAGGAGGAGATCTACATTTTAGAGAGATGAAAGATCGCAGCCTCCCCGGACAGCATCTGCGGATATCATCGATCTGATGGCGAGAAGGCGGCTTCTATGCTGCTGTTGCTGTATCCGCCACCAAGGCTGGTTCGCTTATAACGTATTTTACGTGTAAATGTGAATGTGGATTTGGACAGTGGATATGTAGTATATTATGTGGACGTATATGAAGATACGTGTTGATAAAGTGGAAGAAAAGTGCATCGGGTGTGTATGGGCGAACTTGTAGGTACAAGTGTGGAGTGGAATAAAGCGTAGATTCGAATGATGTTGGTGTTGTTGTAGAATAGATGAAACAAGTGCATATTTGAAGAGATTTTATTCTCCATTGTTGGCTTCCTTTTTTTTGATTTTTTTGTGATCAGAAATTGCAGACATTTTACGTATCATTTAGAGAGCTCAATAAGTGTCAATTTGTATTAGATTGTTGGTTTATTTCTCTCGCCTTTTTGGGGTTTTATTAAAATGTTTGGGTTGAAAAATAGTAAGTGCTGTTTCACGTAAAAACTTCACAAAATAATGGAGAAATTAATACCTATACCTGAAAATTATTTTTTTTAATTTTTAAAGTCAAAAAATCTTTCAAAAAAATTGTCAGTTCATTATGACTCTTTTTTTTCAACAAATTTGAGAATATGAAATAATGATAAAAAAAAACTTGGCAATTTTTTTGAAAAAAAAATCATGAAAATATTCAAGTATTCTTTACTTGAGAACTAGGTATTTCGGAAAAAAAGATTCCTGATTAAAAAAAATTAAAGAAAAGGTTGATTATTAAAAAAAAAAAGTGTATCAATTGATTAAAAAATTGTCTAGTACTTAAGTAGGTATAAATATTCTAAAAAAAAATCTTCAAAAAAATTAATTTCTCGAGAAAAAAAATCGTAAAAAAAATGCTCGGAAAATAATTTCATTTATTTATTAAAAAATAATCTCAAGTGTATAAGATATGAATTTTTAAAAAATTATTTCGAAAATTTTTTCAGTTGAAAAATTAATCTTTTGACTAAAATCTCTCGAAAAGGATTTATCTTATTTTATTATTTCAGTTCTCTTGAAAAAAATTCCCACTTCCTTTAGATTAAGAGTTGCTTAAAATTTGAAAAAATCTTTGCTAAATACCATTTTGAAAAAAAAGGGGCAGAAAAGTTCGAATTATTAGAAAATGATTATCTAGGTGCACATAAAAAATCTCAATAAAATCCCCCAAAAAATTCTCATGAGCATAAAATGAATTTTTCAAGAAGAAAAATGTGTTTAAAAAAATAATTTGCCTAACTTATCAAAGCAGTTTCGATGAATAATATTTTAATAAAATTCTCTCGAAAAATTTACAGCCCATGCCTAATTGATTTTTTTTAGCTGATTTTTTGTTCCTAAAGATGATTATTTTTTTTAATTTTCAAAAATTTTTCGAAAAAAAATTATAAAAAATAAGCTCAATTTAAAAACCAGTTTGAAAGAATAAAACCTAGAAGAAAAATGAAATCCTCTGAAAAAGAAGTGTAAAAAAATAATAGAAAATATGAAATTATTTCCTGATGAAAATTTTTTCTAGAAATGGATCTAATAATTTTTCTCATTTAAAATAAATTTCTCAAAAAGGAAATCCTTGTGAAAAATGTTTGATTTCGAATAAAAAATTCAATGGATAAAATAAATTTTGACAAAAATCTCTCAAAAAGTGATTTTGATTCGAAAAAAATTACCTCAGATTTTATTGGCTAACTATTTGAAAAATGTTTGGACAAATATTTTTTCATGGTGAATATTTTTTAGGAAAAACTCTTTTAGTAAAAAAATTAATTTTACTTATAGCGAAATTTTCTCAAAAAGTTATCTAAAAGAAAATTAATATTGTCAATTTTGAAAAAGATTTTTCACAGCGAGTTACCTAAAATTTTTTGAAAAGTAAAACGTCTGAACAAATTTGAAAAAAAGAGAAGTATTTCAGTTTTATAAAATATTTATTGGATCCATAAAAAAAAATCCAGTTTTTTCCAAAATTAATGATTCTTTGTCATTTTTCTTGATTTATTTAGCCATTATTATCATTCGAAGCCAAAGTGAAATCATTTTCAAGCCCTTCATTCATTAGACGACGCGACGTCTCTCATCCTGTATTATCGTTTACAAAGAAAGGGAATTTGGTAATGGGCATGCAATATCACTACCCACGACATTTACCATTGATCATGTCATTTCGATCACGAAGCCAAACAGCAGCCCCAGAGCAGGGGTGGATTTCGCGTCACAGTAGTGTACGAGTCAAACTCCATCCTTTGATTTATGAAGTCTCCCCTCCCCTCCAAAGCCATCTCGTCCACTCGTAGTTCGATGATATCCTGGTAAAAGCGACAAAATAAACGAGACAAGGATACAAAATATGTGCGAGAGAGAAAGAGAGGGTGTGAGAGAGATGCAATGTGTTTCTACAGCAACGGAACGAAATAGCTCAGCATCTCACCGGGCTGGTAATTCTTTTACCTGCCAGGGCCGAAGCCGAACCAGTTGCGTATAGAGTTGGATGACGTCGATGATGCGTAGAATTGAAAAGCAAAGCGGAGGCGCAGCAGCCGCTTCTTCAGATTCGTTTTTATCGTGCACTGAAGAAGCGAGAACTCGAATCCGAAGATGAGCGAGCGTACGCGTATATAGAATTAGAGGAAATACCTATGTATATGCGCCGCCGATACCGCCAAGACCGCTTCGAAGCGGCGGTGATCCGACCAGATATGCCGGAGAGTTATAAAATGCTGTACAGGGCCAGAGCTGGGGCAGTCGCTATATAATGCTATATAATAATAACTGCAGCAGTGGCGTATATAGCGCCAATGGCGCGTATATGAGAGAGAAAACTGGTTTCTTTTTCGTCGCTCTTTTTCCTTTCACGGGGAGAGGGGAAGGGAGAGAGAGAAAAACGAAGAGGTTAATTTTCGTGAGGCTGAGTTCTGGTGTAAAAGCCAATCGATCAGCAGAGTATGAGCCATTTTCATCGTAAGATGATCTTGTCGAGTTGAATGTGAAATTAGAAGAAGATTAAAGCTCGAGCACCTTTTTGACATCTCGAGAAAATAATGTAGATTTTTTGCTGAAAAATTGAAAGAGAAATTTTCATCGTATGATGCTGGAATCAGTACAGAATTCAGATATGAGACGCCAAAGCTCGAACACCTTTCAGACTTTCGATAATTTCAACTTGGAAATGACATGTTTGCTGACAAATGAAGCACATACGCGGAACTAATGGACTAAGGGCTGAAATGCTGCAGACGACGACGCCGACGTCGACTTATAATATTACGTATTTTAACCGAGTAGTGTTGCTCGAACGAAGTCCGAAATGAGATGCAGCCAAAGCGAACGTGTTATGGTTCAGCTTTGGCAAACGAACAAGAAATTCGTACCGTTGTTTAAAATACGTACACTACGGTCGATTATGTGTGCCGAAGTTGGTGCCCCCTTTGGCGCAACACCTCTCACTCGATGAGCGTAAAATTGATCGAAGAGGTCTGGCGAATTGGCCGAACTATAGAGGGGCACAGGCGTCAAGTGCGATGCACAATACTCACATAGATGTGAACGAATCTCGAAAGGTGTGCATTGTTCAGGTTGAAAATACCGCATAAGCAAGGTTACCCGGTATACAGGGTGTCCCATCGTGAAATGCCCGCCATTATACTTGATCCAAACATGTACGTAACGTATTTCGGCCTCATCTTGGGAAAAATTTATGACCAGAATTTATACTTACCGATATTAATAATTGCCATTGCTTGACTCGATCGAAACCGGTTCCCAATCCCGAAATTTATTTCTTTGTATGTTTTGTTTTGATGGAAATTTATTATTAAATTGGTACCCGAATTTATTTATTTGTGTACCTTTTTGGTAACGGGAATCCTAGCCTGTTTTTTCCTGGTCTCTCATGCTATATTTTTTTACAATTCCAACAGAATCGTCATCGTCATGACTCATAAAGCAGTAGTTTTTCATAATATGACGTCACAACGTTCGACTCGAAGTACTCGGCAATAAGTGTATTGTGTTATGGGACATATGTGTACGTGTACGTAGCATTGCCCACGTGTAATTTGTACAAATGAATGTCGCATGGCGTGTTTCATTGTGTACCTTGACTCGAGGTTCTGTTTTTCTTCTTGGATTTTTTCTTAAGTGCTGCGATGACGTCTCGAGTAAAATTGGGTTTTTAACGTAAAGAAGTACTCGAGGATGTAAGACCGAATTGGTCGAAGTACGTATTTCCCCCCACCTACTATAATTTTAAGGAGGATTATTGCATTTGTGGCTAAAACCGCCTGTTCAGAGCACTATCAGTGGTATCACGTGATGATAGCGTGGTCTGCATGACGCATAAAACGTTTTAAAAAGAAAATTTCAAAGGTTTTTTTTTTTTTTTTTTTTTTGAAAAATTGAGTGACGAAAAATTTGGAAAATTGAATTGAAAAAAATTGCTAAAGAGGCAAAAATTAATTTTAATTTGATTGGAAAAAAATTGATGAATTTTTCATGTGGACCAATAAAAAAATTGCGTCCAAATTTTAAATGCAATTTTGGCGAAAAATTGGAATTTTTTCCCAAGTTGAAAAATTTATGAACAGCTAGAACTGATTTAAACCAAAAAATTGACGAACGAATTTTTTTTTCTTCAAAATATTCATTTTTATTAAAAAATGTATGTATTTAGTTGACATTTTTGGAAAAATACTTAATTACATATCATGAAAATTTTTAAATTGAATAACATTTTTCATGATGAAAAACTTTTCAATTGTAGATAAACCATAACAAATCAGAAGAATTTTTTTCACTATTTTATTTTAGTTTATTTTATTTTATTTTAAAAATTTAGAAAATTGACGAATGAAGTTTTTTTTTCAAGAGAGTCAATTTTCTGCAAAAAAAAAATCAATTATTTTTTGTTGAAAAAAAAAATTTGAATTGCTATGAAGAAACAATCAAAGCAAAAAAATTATCTGTTGCATTGTAATTTATTTTCGAATTTTAGAAAAATGTAAACAAAAAATTGACAGGGGAAATTTTTTTGAAGGAATTCAATTTTTTCAAAAAAAGTTGTGGTTCAAACTTTGAAGTTTCAAGCAAAAAAAAAAAAAAAAAAAATCATCAAAATGTTGAATAAATTATTTCATTTTTTTGAATTGAAAACTTTTAATTTGTGAACTAAAAAAAATTGAAGTTTAGAAAAACGAAAACAAAAAAATTGACGAATGGAATTTTTTCAATAGTCTCAACTTCCTAAAAAAATTGTAAATAAGGGTTTTCGCGAGAAAAAAATCATTGAAATTTCGAGAAGGAAAATTTCAAATCGCTAGTTAGAAAAAATGGAATTTCTTGAAAAAATTAATTTTTTTCGGATGGAAAAATATGCAAGTCTTGAATTTCAAGAAAATGGAACCAACACTTTTTCAATTGCAAAAAATATATTGTTGAGTATTTTTTTTTGAAAGTATTAGAAAATGAGAATAAAAATGACAAAAATGAGAATTTCTTCTGGAGAGAAAATTTTCTAAAAAAAAAAAGTGGATCTTATTTTAATTTATTCGCAAGAAATCATGAAAATTCCGAATGAATAATTTAATGAATGAACAAAATTATTTTAAATTTGATATAAGCTGTCTCACACTTCAGCTTGTCCTTCTTTTCCTGCAGAAGTCCTGTTTATGCTTGATCATCCTCTGATTTTTGACAAAATAAGATCTAATCTTCTGATTTTGTTTTTTTGTTTTTTCTGTCATTCATTTCAGTTTTTTTCCCTCAAAATTCCTAATTTGGTTTCAAAGAAAAATTTTCTAAAATTTTTATTTTTCAATAACTTTTTTTTACAAGATTTTCTTTTCAAAATTTTCATTTTCAAGTTCTTAATTAGCTGAAAAAAACAAGATTTTTTCTACGTTAATTATCCAGTCATTTTGAAAATTTTCCCAAAAATTTCATGTTTTTGAGATTACTATTTTTTTTTGAATTCATTCATGCTGAAAAAAAATACTTAATTTTATTTTTTTGGTTGTATTTTTTAAAAATTTTCTATTGAAATTTCGTTACAAAAATGCCACTCCAACAATTTTATTATTTTTTATTTTTTCGGAAATTCTTTTATTCAGTAAAATTTTTAGTTTTCTGTTCTCAATTTTTTTTCTCGAAATTTTTCAACAAAATATTCAAAAAAATGATTTTTTATCAAATTTTCATTTCCTCGTTATCGTATGTTTTTCAGTAAAATCTGTTTTCTGGGATAGAAATGAAAATACGAGAAGAAAAAATTGATATAGGCAAAATTTGATCCAATACAATGGCGAATGGAAATTTTTCCTGGCAATTAAGTTTTCCAAGAAGAATTTATAGCAAAATTGTTGAGGGAAAAATCACGAAAGTCCTGCCCTCCCACACCAAAAAAATTGATAATGCGTAGATAAAAGGTTCCGTTCGAACTTGGGGAAAAATAATGTATCACCGGTATCCAACGAACAGAAATGCGTAGTAGCATGACGATGACGTCATTCTAGGTACTTTGAGCAGACGTTGGTGTACGACTGCGTTTTGTATTCGGGGTTTCCTCGAAAAATTCCTTTTATTTTTAGTCTCCGGAATTCGATTTTTTTTTTTCGGAATTTATTTTTGTACCTAAGTAATTATCGTATTGATTGGACGAGTCATTTGAGATTTTTGAGAACCACGACCACTATTTCTTCGGTCTCCTTTCAGATTGAATTATTGTAAGTTCTGAAATTTCATCACTGTGTGGCTGTGACTTCGTATTGCGTCTTTTTTTATACTTCTTTATCGTCTAACGACCGACTCGAAGGAATACGAATGTGCTATAAAAATTACACGAGCTGTGAAAATGATAACCAAGGCGATAACGTTGGTTCATTTCGCTGATATATTCATCGCAATATTATATATGGTGTGATTCACGAGCCAGCACTACGAATAGAATGAATCAACGGTGAACGTACGGTCCGGAGTGCAGGGCAGACCGATTATTGTGATGAAAATTTCACCGAATACCCTGCCTTCTGCCTTCCTGCCTGCAGCCTGCGTGTGCTGTCGTCGCCGGTCGCACCAATGTCAGAGGATCGTCTCTCGGTATCTCTATGATTGTGTATGTGTATTGCTGCGCTGCTACGACGAGCTCACGATATTTCTGCGCCAGGCAATTAATTACGTGTAATTTAGGTTCTATTATAAGTGCTCGACCTTATATATGCGCGCTGTATATTGTCATTGACGAAGATAGATATACTATTTGAAGAGACGACAGAGGGGTAGAGGAAGAGAAAATAAACGTAGTTTTTCATCGCGTGTGTCTACCAGCACTTTCGTATTTTGGTACCAAGTCGAGTTTTTGAGTTCTTTTTTTCGCATGAAATTCTAAAGGACCAGGGTAGTCGTGGTTTTGTTGTGATTTAGATTCTACCCAGTCAATGGGTGTATTTTTTTTCTTCGTAGAAATTAGAATTTGAAAAGAGTGTGGAGAAAGAGAGTCGCCGTATCTTGCTGTGTGATGATATAGAAAGAGGAAAGTACACGATACACGCGTTGTACACGTTTGCAGCATTACGTTACGTATAAAACAGATCCTTGGCTTGGCAGTGTTAGCGTTTGCTGGCATGGTGAACTACGCACTTGGAAACCTCGATTGTGGGTTGTGTAATGTACCTACTCGGTCTCGTTCTCCGAGTATGTGTGGCTGTGTGCGTGCTGCAAGTAATAATGTAAATGTGTAGGATATACCCAAGTATATACGCGAACGTAGAGCTCACATAGAGTACCAGTGTTACCGCTTTTTTGTGGTTATAGTACACGTTATACATGTACGTGTATTTTAAAACTCAACTCTCTATATATCTCTGGTGTGCCTACCTACAACGTATGGGTAATATGCTGTTGCAGCTGTTCTGCCCTCCTGCCATGGCTGTAGCCGTCGAACGAGGCTTGCGTGTGTCTAAAATGAAATTTTTATTACCAATTTGTACCGAGATGGTGTTTTTTTGGGAGCTTTTGGCAGTTTTTAGCACGAGATACAATTTCGAACGCAACTTTTTTTACAGTTTTCAAATTGTGATGGGCAAGATCACTTGAAAATTGATCTGAGATCACCATTTCAGATCCCTGTCAAAACATTGATTCGAGATCATCATCAAGATCATATTTTTCAAAATTGGTTCAAGATAATAAAGAAGGTCACTAGGTCTAAGATCTTTCCTCAAATTTTGTGCTACAAAAGTACGAATCACAATACATTTGTAGTTTACAAGGGAATATTGGCAACTCGTTCACTCTGATTGAGCTGAAATTTGGCTCACTGAAAGAGCATGTCACTCAGACCTCAGAACCAAATTTTGAGCTGTCGAAGTTGATTTTTCGATTTTTGGCGAATTTTTGAAAATGGAGAAAAAAAATCATTTGTGAATCATTTTTTTCCAAAAATTGTAGATTTTGAGATAAAATCCTGAAAATTGGTACATATACTGAAGTCAACCCCCTAGTCGATTGTAGATATTTTTGAAGCGATCTGGAGCCTCCAGCGAAATTTGATTTTCCAAAATTTTCGGGCTATAAAAAAATATAATTACTGATTTTGGATTCAACTGTGCTAATCGACTGATGATATATTAATTCTAGGATTGAACTTTTAGCTACTAAACTTAATTACCTACAGCGTCGAATGGAGCGATTCCAGTGAGCTGGAGAAGAGTCAACTTTTTCTGGAGGCTTCTGATCACTTTAAAAATGGTCACAATCGAATGAAGGGGTCGACTTTAGTATATAAGCCAATTTTCAATATTTTTCATCTGAAAATTTGAAATTTTTGTAAAAAATTGATCTATCAATGGGCTAAATATTGATCTGGTGTTACCACAAATGTCATATTCATAGACGGTCGCCTATTTTCCCACAACTCGCTGGCGGCATCTCTTACTCGTCCTTAGATTTTATCAAGTCCAATACTACGTAGATAGTAGATACCTAATATTCAAAATTGGAGGGGAGGGGTACAATCAAAATTTTTGTAATGACCAAAATTATTCCTAAAACTTCAAGCTACAAACTTTTGTTTGAAAATATTTTCAATTGGACCCCCCCCCCCACCCCCTTTGATTTGAACTGTATTATCCGAAATTGGGTCTAATCGACAATTTTATTTTTATCAAGTCCAATACTACGTAAATACTTGATATTCAAAATTGGAGGGGAGGGAGGGGTCCAATCAGAATTTTTGTAATGACCAAAATTATTCCTAAAACTTCAAACTACAACTTTTGTTTGAAAATTTTTTCAATTATCCGAAATCGGGTCTAATCAAAAATTTTATTTTTATCAAGTTAATATTAGTAAATATTTGATATTCAAAATTGGAGGGGAGGGAGGGGTCCAATCAAAATCTTTTTAATGACCAAAATTATTCCTAAAACTTCAAGCTACAATTTTTGTTTGGAAATTTTTTCAATTGGACTCCTCCCCCTCCCCCCCCCCCCCCCCGGGTTTTTAATTTGAGTTTTATTATCCGAAATCTGGTCTAATCGAACATTTTATGATAACCAAAAACTCTTTTTAGGATCGTATCCTGCAACTTTTTCTTGGAGGATTTTTCAATTGGCCCCTTCTCCCTCACTCCTCCAATTTTTAATGGGTACCTACAGAGTGTTATGCGAAATTGAAGGGGAGGGAGGGGTTCAATTGAAAAAAATTTCCAACAAAAAGTTGTAGCTTGAAGTTCTTGGAATAATTTTGGTTATAACAAATATTTAGATTGGACGCCTACTTGCCCCCTCAATTTTGAAAATTAAGTATCTAGATGTAGTATTGGACTTGATTTTCAACCCCTCTCACGCGAATAATCCGCTCTAGTATTTTGTACGTACGACTTCTGGCAATCTCTCATGGAAAACCATTCGATAATTTCTGCAATTATTAATCATCTCGAGGTAAAATATGATGCAAAATTTCACTCAACGGGTAATGCCAGCCTTTTCACTAAAACCCTTATTACGAATTTCAAGGTGATTTATGGTTTTGTGAAACGAAGACGACGACGATGAGAAGGAAGAAGGAAGGACGAGTCAACGCCCTTTCGCAGACCCTGAAACACCTTGTTTCTTTTTCTCCTTCTGAGGTACCGTGTCTTGAGGGGTGTAAACCTTTTCGCAGGGTATTTGGCTGCAGGGGTCTGCGGACCCGCCATACCATGCCATGGCCGTCGCAATCGTCTGAATTATGTACTTAGCTATATGTATGGGTGTTTTCTTTTTGTAGGTACCTACGGTTCGTTGTTGAGGTGCGACGGAAATTAGGGTATGGTGAGAGAAGTGCACCACGAGCAGCTGTATGGTCTGTCTCGATAGTGACGTTAGGTATGCTTAAAAATTTATGAATTTTTCGACCAATACGAATTTTAGCGTCACGTGTGTGGGGTTGTTTGTTTTTTTATTTTTTTATTTTTGCAAAGTCGTATAATTTTGAAGCTTGCGGCGGCGTCTGGACGCGAAAAATACGCCATCAATGTCAAGGTCGTGCGATTAAAAAAATTGTTGCGTGTGGCGCTGCACACGGTTACGTACTACGTCTTGCACATTTTCGTAAATATGGACGACGACGACGACGATGGCGATAATGGACTATGGGCTTTTTGGATTCTAATTCTTTGTGATGTACTTACCAAGCCTGCGAGGTCTCCAGCTGCGCTATCTGACTTGGCTTTTGGAACGGTACAGACTATACATAGAGGACAGGTGTTTTATACGCGAGAGCAAGAGAGATCGTATAATGGTATTGGTTGCATTGTGCTGCTGAGATCAGGCTGTTGCTAATGGTGCGTGTGTCTTGAGTAATTTGATGTGCTATCGTGGTGGATGCAGTAGGTATGTGTATGTATTGTGCCATCTATTCTATCGTAACTGACTCTACGAAGTTGTCGCGAAATAGCGACTAGATTCAAGATTACGTGTTGTGTAAAACTGGCACTTGTTCGCGAGAGGCCAAAGTCAACAGTAGAGGGCTCGAGAGATGGACCCAACTCGTGTGCAAGTAAACTTGGGGCGTTGTGTGAAACGTTGTGTGATGTGTATCTTGGAACACGTCTGAGTGTACTTTTCATACGTATGTACGCAGACGTAATAAAAGGGGGATTTTACGAAATATCTCGTACTTGGAGAAAGAAAGAGAGAAAGAGTATCTGGCTTGAGCCTCCGTCGTCGTAATTACATAAGATCATAAGATGCTCGGTAGCTCTTCGCCGAAGACTTACTTGCATCTGTTGTTTCGTTTCGATGTTCATGCTTCTTTCTCGACCGATTTTTATTCCGACCACAAATAAAAAAGAGAAAGAAATGCGTGTGTCAAGAGAGTGTAGGCGATGTGACAACGATGGCGTGGCAGGGAAATGATAATATCATGTAGGATATACTAACGTAAGTAGAGGAAATGAAAACAAATTTTTTTTTCTCTCGTTTTTTTTTTTTTTTTTTTTTTTACGAAGACTACGCCATAACGAGAGATGATAAAGTAAATGGATGTGCTGGCATTAGAATCGCTAGACGATAAAGAAGGAAAACGCGCTGAGAAAATTGCAGCGTAAAAAATTCAGCAATAATTTAGTGCGAAACATTGCGCCGGATTCGCAGAAAATGTGGTGGTGTACTTGGAATTTGGGAAGTTGGCGGCTGGTTCGAGTAGAATTTGGCGAATACGAGTACATGCTACGTAGGTACTCGTTCGTACTATTACGCTGCGTATTGAGATTGAGCCACGCTGCCGATAAATTCTACGGTGGTAGGGTGGATAACCTTGCAAGAGGTCGCCTTCTTTCGTATATTATTTTTATTTATTATTATTTTTTTACAAAACGTGTTGGTACTGTTTTTTTTTCTGGCTCTATGCTGCGACTGCGACCGAATGATCGTATGTACGACGTGTAGAGATAGTGCTTTATGGTTCGAGTTTTTTTTTTGGGGGGGGGGGGAGGATAGAAATTTTTCTAGGACGAAATAGGGATGGTAGCGATGATAAGCTAGGATTATTCTACATATTATTAGTTTCTTGAAAAAGCACGAATTATAACGTTCATTCTTTACAAAAGTTTGAAACCATGAAAAAATAAATGAAAAATTGAATGCCAAGCAATTGAAAAAAATATGAAAATTGATTTTAAAAAAATTGAAATGGAAAATTTATTTCATCAAAAATTTGAAATATTATGAGATAGGAAAAGATTGTGTTGTAATTAATTAATTATTTTTTCAAACCATAATTCAAAAAAATTAACAAATTGAAAAAAAGACCAGTTGTTGAAAACTTTGTAAATTTCAAAAAAAAAAAATTTTAAATGTGTTTTTAATTGACTAAAAAAAATTTGAAAAAAAGATACACGAGTGTTTTTAGATAGACTGTTTTTTAAAAATGAAGTTGAAAAATTAATTTTTGAAAGAAAAAAGAAACTACCTAAATTGAATTTAAAAAAAAAAAATTGAAAAATCAAATTTTGGAAAAAATTAAAAAAATTGAATAATTGAAAAAAATACGGAATTGGGATAGAATTAAAAAAAAAAGTTGGAAAATTGATTTTGAGAAAAAAGTGAATAATTAATTATAATTAGTAATGTTCAAAAAAATGAGAAATGACAATTTAAAAAAAACAGACATTTTCTAAGCAGAGGTGGGAAAATGAAATAAAAAAAAATTAAAAAAAAAAAACGAAACTGAAATGAATTTTTGAAATCGAAATTGAAACTGAAAAATCAAAAACTGAAACTAAAAATTGAAAATAGAACCCAAAACTGAAAACTGAAATTGAAACTAAAATTTTTTTAGATTTTCATCTCTGGAAAAGAAGTATGTTGAAATAAAAATTAAAATCGTTTTTTTTAGAAGACATGAAAAATCAATCAATTTTTGGAAAATGAAAAAGTAATATTGAAATTGGAAAAAAAGAAAGAAATGAATTTCAAAAATTGAAGACCAATTTTTAACAAAACGTGAAACAACCTAATTTTTGTCAAAAAATGTTATTTTTTGAAATAAATTAAATTAAGTAAACTCTTGAAACAAAAATTTGAAAAATGGTCGAAAAACAAAAATTCGAATTGATAGAAAATGAAAATTCGAATTGATAGAAAATGAAAATTCGAATTGATAGAAAATGAAAATAATGTTAGATGAAAATCAATTTTCAAGAAATATGTATACTTAGGTAGGTATTTAATCCAAACAAATAAAATAATACTTGGTATCAAAAAAAAAAAAAAAAAAAAAAAAAAAAAAAAAGGAAATAAAATCAATTTTAAAACTTGAAAATAAATGATTGAAAAAAAGTTGAAATTTCAGCTGTGTTTACATTTATATACTTACTAAAAATTTTATTTTAAAAATGAATTTTCCTCGAAAAAAAACTGAAGAATTGAATTTGAATTTTAAAAAGTAAAAAATGAGCTGAAAAAATTTATAGACTAATTTTGAAGAAATGAATAATACCTGAATACAAAATGAAATAATAAAATCATGAATTCTTAAAAAAAAATAATACCTAATTTGAAAAAACTAGATTTTTTTAGAAATTTTAAAAAATGTATATTTTTTGGTACGTGTTGTCCAATTTTTTGAAAAAGTTCCATGCTGAAGTGAATTTTTGAAATTAAAAAAATGGGTTTGAAACAAAATTTGAAAAAGTTGGCAGAATCGTTTCAAAGATTTCCAAATGACTTGATTTTTTTCGAATTTCATTTATCTGAGCTATGTGAAAGAGCTTCAAGACTATTTTTTCATTTGGAATCTCTAATTATTTCAACTATCAAATTAAAGAATTAATAATTATGTGAATTAAAAATAACCAAGTGCTGTCAACTTGAAATTAGATCCTACCGATATAACACGACGTTGTCGACGATACGAGAAATATGACTACACCGACGAATCGAGCTTCTGTAAAAATGTCGCAATTTCGATTCGTCATCGGATTCTTCAATCGCTGGTATAAATGGCATTCGTGCAATGGATATACGTTTATATGCAGACGTATGGAAGTATAGAGACATAGACGTAGACGTATGCACATTAATCCAATAAAACGGACGTGTAACCGGTTAGTTTTCTAAATTGAGTCTTTAATGTAATTTCCGTTCTCGTCCAGGAGGTGTCTGTTTCGGTCGTCGACGACGAAATTTTTTTTTCTTATTTATTTATCATTTTCCCCCCCTTCTTTTTGGCATGGCGTACCCAAGATTTTATTCGGAACGCGTCTTCATCGCGGTACGTATCCGGCATTGTCTCGTAACGATGATTTTAAAGTGCGTGTACAATTAAGAATGAAAAATTTTGCTCGTTATGAAATTTTAAGCTTGGACGAAGATGGACCGCGTATGACGAGAGGAAGGGTAGCATACGTAACGTGCGTCTGGTTATTATTCGCAGAATACATACGTACGTAGGCCTACGTATACGAGTATTACGAGATTATGTACAGAAATGAGGTTACCATAAGTAACACGTACGTGGTACGCGTCTTTACCTCTGTATCTTTCTGCTGCCACTTGGGAGGTGAGGTGTGTTGAAGAGAATCTTCATCTGTGTGTTTTTTGTGTTCTTTTTCTCGGTATTTATACGTCTAAACGAGTTAATTATACTGTAATTAAGACTAATTGTTTGGCCAGTAGAAACAATACCATAGAAGATGTAGCTCGGTAGAGATTTTGCTATGTAAGCTCCAAGAGGCGAACATTCGTGATATCTTGGCTTACGTTCGGGTATATAAGGTGCGGTGGCCTTATAGCTACGAGATTTACACCACAATTTCGGCCATTTTCTCGGTAATTGGTTACAATGCGTTTGAAGCCGAGAGACAGAAGAGATGCGAAGATGACGAGGGTGTTGCTTTATTGTAATGATGGAACAGATAAGCCGATTGTACTAAGCCCAAGCCAAGATAATTGTTGCCTTCGTCATCCTTATCGACGCGACGACTATATCAGCGCAGCGGTGTAGAATCGATGATGGAAGGCGCAGGCGGCGATGGCCGATGCGCTGCTGCGACGTCGACCTTCGATACAATACGGCCCATTGTGCGGCGCATAAATGCGTGCGAGTTATACAATACCTCTAACCTACTACTACACCACCAGCAGCATCAATCAGCGTAACCAGCAACAATGCCGATGGTCGTCGGCGTCGTTTACGTAAATGGTTCGAAACTTTCGATTTTTAACGTGATCCACACTTCGAAAATTGAAAAATTTTCATACAGGAAGAGAACGCGATCAATTGTTAGGTAGGAGCTTGTTGAACTTTGTTCCGAAGGAGAAGATATGGACTGGTTGACTTGGTGATGAAAATAGAATGCTCGTACAGCATTACTTATGACGAAAGTTTGAAAATAGAAGACTGGATGTGCCATGAGAAGGTATAAGACTTGGTAGGGGACTTGTGACTGTGCACATGTCACACCATCCTAATAAGCTTAACAGCTAACGTCGCTAAATGGCTTTCAATATGGTAAAAATATGGACGTATGAGGACTTAAGATGCTAATTGGCTAAATGAATTCAGTCATCGTTGACGTCATTTATCGTGGCTGAATTACGTGATGATGAATCGATGACGTATGAAGTGAAACAAGTCGATGGTCGTCATTTTCAATCTGAAAGAACTGGTCAAATAATAGGGTCATTCTTGCTGATGAGTAATCAATACTTGAAATCTTTTGAAATTTATATACCGTCTACATATACGAGTAGAAGAATTCAGAATTTTGAAAATCTATGGTTCACTTTGGGTCTTGCATTTTACCTCGTTTAATGGTCGTCTCAAATGCAATAGTTGTCATTTTCAAATTTTGATTCATTCTTTTCTAGATTTTGAGTAAAGAAAACGAATTGGAAAATTTTGAATAGGAATTTTTACAGTTGAACAAACCAGAAATGGTCTGAAAATGACGAATTTGCGAGATTGAATGCCAACTAGAAATTAGAAATAAATGGTGTTGCATGAAGTTCTGACAAAACAGATGTGACTGCTGAAGAGAATGATGTAAGCTCGAAACTTCGAGACTACGCACGTGCTGTGTGTCGTTGTCGCGTAATTTTGTATACAGAGTGAAGAACTCTATTCAGTCTGTTGTGAAATATCTCGAATTACGTCAAAAATCCAAATGTTGTCGAGGTCAACTCGAAGCACCGTGATACGTGCTGATGTTGAACGAAAATTACCAAAAACACAACAAATTGTTCTTCTGCCTTCTCCAAATGATTAAAAAAAAAAACACGAAAAGAGCATTGAACGCGTATGTGACACGTCTGTTCGACAAGGTGGTTGATGCAGGACTGGCCACGCGTTTGATCTTGATGGGGTGGGAGTTATCAGTGTTACCGCATGACCAAATTTTGCGGTATTGATGTTTTTAAAAACTTAAATGTAGAAATTCGATTTAATTAATTTTAATTAATATTCTGACATGAATTAGCAGTGAACTAATCTTGATTTTTTTTTTTTTTGTTTTAGGTGAGTACCATTATTGAATTTCCATCGTTCAAATAACAGAAAATGAGAAATGAGTAAGTTGTGATTTGAATTAATTCTACAACGAAATACGACTCCATTGTCGTCGTTTTTTTGTATTTTTGAAATTCTGCGATATTTTTATTTCTCCTTGTACTTTCCTTCGGTTCTCTGGTAGGATGGAGATGAAACAAGATGCCGCATTCGCGTGTATTTGTAATTGTATGCGTTCGCATGTCTTTACGTAGTACCTAGATATTTATTTTCCCATTTTAAATGACGTGTTATTTCGAGGGCAGCCTTGATTTTAATCTATTCGCCGTAATATTTCACGTTTCAGTTATTCTAAAATGAAGTTCATCGCTTTTTTTTTTCTCTTTCTCGCTTCCTCGACCCTTGTTATTTTAGAACCTGTTGCTTCGTGGTATTTTTTCCTTGACTTTTTCTATATTTTTCTTCCTTCCTGAGTTTAGTTGTATGATTGTTTTTGAGCTTTATTCGTATTGTGGTGTTGTTGCGAGAAATTGAAGGGGTCAAAAATGTTCAAATTTTTGGTAAGAAAAGAGTTCATTTTTTTCTCTCCATTTTTTTTTTTTTTTTTTTTTTTTTTTTTTTTACAGTTGATGCGAATTTTAGCTGATTATGTTCCATCCAATTTTTTTGGAATTTGGTGCCAGTTAGGAAGGTGTAACTCACAATTACTCCAATTGGCGAAATCATAGTCCCAATTACGTCTTTGAAATGTCCCCCATGACACGAACATTGCATTGGTAACTTATCCAAGCTTCAGTCTTTCTCACGAAAACGACCTGGTCAAAACCGTTCGATAAATTTCTCATTCCCACATGTACGTCCTGTGGGTTTTTTCGTCCGGTGCAGTTTTTTTGTATTCCACTAGCCGCCGTTCTGCTTTTAGGTTCGAGTACACCTGCGATTATGGCTATGTCATGTACCGATAAGACGACGACGCGACGTCCATATTCGATAATTCGGACGACGTTCGATCGCTTCCCTCTTCTAAGGTCGCGTATACGTATTTGCATTTTTAGTGACGCGGAAAAACGTGATAAAACGCGAAAGAATCGGTATAGTAGAGGATCGGTTCTCGTGTGTGAGCAAATAAAACACGATTCGATTTTTTTCAACGATCGTTAATGATTCTTGGCTACTTTTGGTAAACTTCGCTACAGCTGGACGTAGAATAGGTATCTCGGTGGTTTACCTACCTACTGTTCCATAGATACACTGGTAGGCAATTCAGTGCATAGTTAGACGGCCCCAGTAAGTGGTGATTTCTGCCCAATGCGAACTTGTTTCGAGTTATCTACGTAATTTACGTACGGTAATGGTCTTTTTAGACGCGGCTACGACCACGTTTGACGACTATGCGACGACTGCGAACGATGATGCGCGTATATAAATTTACGTAGACGTACTACAAATACACGTTTGAATAAAAACCCACCAAGGTCGAATAAATTACCACCGTACGGTCGAAATGTACCTCGTACTACACAATTACAACGAGCAACAGACAGGCGCAGTCGTTGGCAAAACACACCCGTATAAAATCACCGAGCGTTCAGCAAACGTTCATTCGAACGCAACGCACAAAAAAAAAAAATTTGCAACGGTGTTTCTTTCTCTTTTTAAGCGTATTTCCGGGCTCATTTCTCATTTCGCTGACAGCGAGACTGTGGTTCTTTTAGCCCTATAATAATAAAATAAGGTTTCCCATATATGTGAGTACTGAGTAGGTATGATATGTGCGACGAGCAGCTATGTCCTTTTATCGCGGTCGAGGCTTTGTGATGAATGAATTTTATTTGAAAATGGAAATGCGAGCAGTGAGCAGGAAATAGATATGAAATGCGAGGAAATTCGGTGCAAAATTTAACCTTTGAAATGAAAAATTGTTGAAATTTAATGAAATATGCATTGTCGTAAATAAAAATGGTGGTGGGGTGGGCACATTCTCATAAAATGTTGATTAAATTGATGCAAAATCAAACTGTCCTCATTAAAACGATGAGGAAATATGACAATTTGTTTTTTTTTAATTTGAAAGAAAAAAAAATGAAATTGAGGAAAAATTATAAAAGAACAGGAAATTGAAAACACGAAAATTGGATAGAAATTAAAATCGTGTGGAAAATGCTCAAATCCGAAAAAATCATGAATCGAAGAATTAGTGAAAACTTCAGTGGAAAACACGAAAACTAATAAAAATTGAAAATTCGGGGTAAAAGTTGAAAATTGAGAACTCCAAAAATTCAAAATTGGCATGTTAGAAAAGAAATGAAAAATTTGAACAGAGATTGAAAATAAAAATAAAATTTAATGAAAAAAAATATTAGGTAAGCAGAAATTTAACTCATTAAGAAAATTTTGAAAATGAACAAAAATTGAAAATTGGTGAAAAATTTAAGAACTTGGAAGTTTGAAAAAAAACTATAGATACCTAAATTGAAAAAAATGAAGGCAATTTGAAAGAAAAAGATGAACAAAAAAATTTGATGAAAATCAAACTTGAAAGTTAAGCATTGGAAAAAATATGAAATTGAGGAACTTAAAAATTGTATCGACACCAAAATTAAAGAAAAAAATGTTAAGTGAATAAAAAGTTGAAAATTGAACAAAATTTATTTGAAAATTTACTAAAAAACGAAGAATTTTATAATTTTTCTTACGAAAGTTAAAATTTGGGAAAAACCGATTTAAAAAAATAATAATTAGACTAAAATGAACATTTCATAAAAAATAAAAGAATTAAAAAAATTTTCTTGAATGGAAACTTGAAGGAAAAAAGAGGACAAAAAATTTGGAAATTCACAATTTGAAAGAAGTCTTACCCATCACTTGAAAAAATTTAAGACAATGAAAATTAAAAAAAAAAAAAAAAAAAAAAAAATGAGCAGAAATTTATAACTTGGAAAAAATAAGAAATTTGAAACAGGATTGAAAAATTTTTAAAATGTATACTGAGCAGAAATTGACATTAAGACAAAAATTGTAGGCGAAAAATTTTAAAAATTTGACGATTGAAAAAAACACGTGGAAAAATTGAGAAAAAAAACATGAAAATCAAACATGAAAGTTAAGCAGAAATTAAAATTAGAAGAAAAATTGAAAATTGAAAATAAATTGAAAATTCTACTTTAATTGAAATTTGGAGGAAAAATTGAGAACTGAAAAAATTGATAATTGAACAAAATTTAAAAATTTGTGAAAGATCCAAATTTGGAAAAATTGAAAATGAAGAATTTTGAAACTTCTTCTAGAAAATGGGAAAAATTTAATTTGAAAAAAAAAACCAGAAAATTTGAATATTGAAGGACATAAAAATTAAGTAATCAAAATTTAGAAAAAAAATTAAATATTGAACAAAAATTGAAAATTTACGAAAAATTCCAAAATTTGATAGTTTGAATGAGAAACTAGGTATATAAGTTGAAAGATATTGACTAAAAAACACTGAAAACATAAAAATTTGATAAAAATCAAAAACAGGAGAACATTGAAATGAAAACAAAAAAAATTAAAATTTGAAAGAATGATAAAAAAAAAAGTCGAATGAAAAATTAATACAATAATGAAGAAATTGAACAATGAACATTGAGCAAAAAGTAGAGATTGAAGAAGTTGAGCATTGTTCAGAAATTAAAGATTAGGAAATAATCATAGCCTAAAAAAAAATCACGAAAACTGGACAATTTAAGGGAAAAGTACGAAAAAAGAATGGAAAAATTTGAAAACTGAACAAATCATTAACTAAAAATTGAAAAAATGAAAGTGTAATGATTTAAAAAATGAAATATTGAGAAAAATTGAAATTTGACAAAACTTTGAAATAGAAAAACTTGGAATATTTAAAATTGGTGTTAATAGGTATCTAAATTGAAAAAAAAAAAAAAAAAAGTAAAAATTTGATCCAGTATAAATTATTGAACATACGACTACATTTTTGATAGATTCAGCCAACAAAATGGAAGATATCTTCGAAAAATTGAAGCTAGACACATTTATACCAATCTAAAGTTGGAAATTTCTTCAAACAGGTCATTTCAAAAACAAATTTCACACCAAAATGGACATCATGGCGACAATATCTTTAGCTTGCGTAGGCCTTCGATTAATCCATTCATCAAGGCGCGACTATCAAATATTAATAATTTTCTAACCGAATAATCGTTATCGGTATCAGGCCAGGGCTGCCTCACTTCGATTCGAATCGCATCCGAGCTGAATTTCTTCGCTAATCGATTATCTGGTTCACAATATACTTACTCGATTCAAGTATTACCATAATCGAAATCGAGTACCCTATGCTTTGTGCTGTATGTCTGTCTATATACACGATACGATGGGTACACGAGTTTCTCACCCATTTACACAATACCCCCGTATCGTATTGTTACCCTACTTAGTAAACTTAGGCTACTTATACATAATATGTTTTAGTTATGTACATAATCAATGCTGCTGAGCTGAGGCAATCGGCGGCAGCTATACTAATCGATGGTACCTATTTTACTATGCGGGTCCTCTTCTCGTTTAAAAGCACACTTGGGGCACGAGAGAATGGAACTGATAAGCGAGTGAGACCAGCAGCAGACAAAAGACCGCACCAATTAAGCCAATTAACGATTCGACGACGCCAACGTCATCTGAGCTGCGTTTTCTCCATGTTTGTATAATATTATGGCTGTGCAGTCTCGGTGTGATTCGAATCGATTTGATATGAGTAATATTGAATATTGATCCCTCTCCCTCTCCCTCAATGCCCAGGCTGGTCTACACGATTCAACCCTGAAAACCTATTATCACTGCCGGTAAATCTTCTAGGTTCTGGTGATCGAAATCAGCTTACAGATTTTCTATTCCGTCGTCTAGACCACCTACCTACCCTTTTTTAAAGGAAGTACCCATGTTTCGAACAGTACACTCTGAATACTAAACTTAGTACCTTGAGAATTGAGATCGCCCAGCATGGGATAAAATCAGCTCATTTTTCCTCCCTAGAATGGCTCGCAATTTTACTCGATCGAAATTGAACAAAAATAGTACAGCAGACGTGCGGAATGAGAAGAGGGAGTGTAACAGAAATTTCACCAATAACACACACATATTTCTACCTTCTCGTGTATTATATTTTTATACAGGCAAAAGACGGGTTTTCGTTTGGTTTTTGCCACGCTATAGCCATTTAAATGCGCATTTAACTCGACTGTATGGCTTGTATAAGTACCCAGACCCAGGTGGTATAGGTATATAGAGAGAAGTACCTGGTACCTAGTATTATTTTACCGTTACGAAGCATATCGACTGGTCGGTCTCGCGGTGAAATCAACCACCTCGCAGCCCTTCGGCTACGATTACCTTGGCGTTGCACCGTGCGTTGGCCCTTCTTGCTCGAGCTGGTACGTTTATGTATACGCGCCGGTAATTACAGGTAATTATAAAGCGAGCACAGCTCCTCAGTGAACAGAATATACGTACATATAGGTGTGTACTGTGTATAGTGATACTATTGGATATTGGGCCGAAAAAACTAACTTATTCGGATATTCGAGAGCGGAGCAATACCCTAAACATGAAACCATAATTAGGTATAGAGATACGCGTGCATTTGAGAGAAAATTGAACGAAAATAATTTCCATTTCGCTGCATAAACTATGTAATCGACTAACATTGTATTATACACAGGTCTAGGTTAGAGAACATAGGTACATGGCTTGTTAAATCGAAAAAAATTACCAACTCTGATGTGTTTTCGCTCAAGGGAGATCTTATTCTGCCCTTCTCTCTATCCATATCGTGTTCTTGGGTACTAATTTTCGCTCATATTGTATCGTAAAGTTGAACGTCAAAGATCGTTCTGTGCCTGCCAACCTGAAAAAAAAAAATGCAAAACAGTATAGGTAGGTCTGGGACACGTATACAGAGTGTCCTGGGACTGTTGGACCCTTTTTGAGATAGTTTCAAAAGTTAAAGCTCTGTAGTCCCTACATTTTTAAAGATATTTTCTAGTCTCTAACAGCACTTCCTTGCGATTGAGAGGTTAAAAGCGATTTTATGATTGATTCGCACTTTAGGACGTATTTTTTAAAAAATGAGCTGGGGTTCCATATTTTTTTTTTTTTAGGCCCCCTTTTTCAAAAAGTTTTCACACCTTTGTACCTAAAGCTCCAATTGAAAAAATTTTCAAACAAAAATTGTAGATTGAGGTCCTTGGAATAATTTTTGTTATCACAAAAATTACGATTAGACCCCTCCTTCTCCTCCAATTTTGCATAGTACGTACGAAAATTACTTTCAAATCCAACTTGTGCAGCTAGCAGTCACCTCTATGTAACTTGAGCTTGGGATAAAGTCGAGAGGTGGAAAATGGATTCTGTAAATAGTCGATTCGATTATAAATTCGGCCAAACAATTGGATAAAACAGGGAACGAGTATTATTTTCATTTTCCATATTTTCCCTTTATTGAGAGTCCACCCCTACCAATTTTTTTTCTATCTCTATACTTGAAGCTCCAATTGAAAAAAAATTTTCAAACAAAAGTTGTAGATTGAGATCCTAGGAATAATTTTGGTTATGACAAAAATTTCGATGGGACCCCTCCCTCCTCTCCAATTTCACCTAAAACGCGACGTATGAAAATGATTCAGCGATTCTCATACGTTTTATGCAGATTTGGAGGGGAGGGAGGGGTCCAATTGAAATTTTTGTAATAACCAAAATTATTCCCAAGACTTCAAGCTATAACTTTTGTTTGAAACATTTTTTAATTTGATCCCCTCCTCCTCACCGATTTCGCGTAACCCTTCGAAGATACTAATTGAAAATTAGAGGAGTGAGGTGGGAAGGGGCCAATTAAAATTTTTTTCAAATAAAAGTTGTAGAATAGATTTATGTCCTAAAAATAATTTTGGTTATTATAAAAATTTCTATTGGATCTCTCTCTCTTCTCCGATTTCACATAATTTCAGGTAGATACTTTTTAAAAATTGGGAGAGGGGTCCAATGGAAAAAAATTTCAAATAAAAGTTGTAGATTAAGATCCTAAAAATAATTCTGGTTATTAAAAAAAATTTAATTGGACCCCTCCCTCCCCTCCAATTTTGAATAAAATTAATGTTAATGGAAATTGCATTTTAAAAAAGGGGGAGGGGTCCAATTAAAAAATATTTCAAACAAAAGTTGTTGCTTGAGGTCTTGGAAATAATTTTGGTCATTACAAAAATTTCGATTGGGCCCCTCCCTCCCCTTCAATTTTGAATAAAATTACTGTTAATTGAAAAAAATATTAATTTCGTCGTTGTTGCTATAAATCCTTCGATTTTAATATAATTGCAACTTTATCTGTGTTTTCGAAAACCTATCCACTGGCTGCCTCGTAAAATTTCCTGAATGCAGTATATTACCTTCAGATTTGGCTTGAAAAAATAGCAATTTTCGAACCTCCATATCCATAGAACTTTCATTTACAAAAATAGGAATCGTGTGTTCGTGAAGTTTTTTGCTACGTTAGTTTGACTCGGTCATATTCAAATCTCAAAAGCTATCCACCACTCCCAGGACACCCTGTACACCTGATACAGTACGTAGTTCCTCGTGAACATTGGTTGAAAGAGGTACCATAAATGAACGGGTTAAGTTTAAACAATACAATCGACTACACGAGCTGCTTTCCTCACTCTTTCTCTCTCTGCCTTTCTATGTGTTCCGCTCTGGCATATACTGCGTTTCCATACGTAAGTACTCGCTCGTTTATTATACCGTATGTACATACGTATGTATCAGTATTGCGATAAATGAAAAACGACGACGACCTCGAATGCCCGAAGCCGCCGCCACCGTAGCCTACCTCGCCGCGCCGGAAAATCGTCTATGACCTCGTTTCGCGAGTACATTGTCGGAATGTGTCGGCGCACGGCGGCGTCGCGTCGTCGTCGTCGCTGTCCAACGTAATGAAAACTTTTCACGACGACGCGTCGAGGCGTTTTCACTCTCTTTTTCATATCATTAGTATTACCAGTCGTGTGTTTCGTTTTCCCTTTCTTTGGCGTGGAATATGCAGCTTGGATGGAGTAGATGAGTTGATATGTTGTGTGGGGAATTGGGGATGTTGGTGTAGGAAGGGGTGGCATTTTTGATATGTTGAGATTTTTGTTTTGCTGGTGAGAGGGAGTGATTTTTTTTTGAGAAATTTGACCAATTTTTTTGAATAGAAATTGATCAAAATCGATGGATTAATGAAAGAGATTGATTGAAGCGGGTAAAATGGAAGTTGGGTTTTTAGAATCTGATCTGTTCTGAAAAATCGACGAATATCGATCATTGATCGAAAATCGATTTCGAGTCGAAAATTGACAAAAATTGAACCATCATTGATTTTTCAGGAAATTGAGCAAATTCTAATTTCGTTGTTTGAAAAATTAGGCGAAAAATTCACAAAAATTAAATTTATTTATGTATACGAACTTTTCAAAAACTTGATTTTGTGAAATTCGAGAATTAACTACCTATCCAATAAAATATCGATAATTTTTTAATTCAAGAGTAGAATAAAAAAAAAAATATCGGAAATCTTCAACTACTATGGATTTGGAAAATTCGATATAATATTTATCATTTCGTTTTATTATCATCGAATAAAGTGAAAAATTCACAAAATTGAAATGATTGATGAATTTTCCCAAAATCCATAATTTTGAGGAATTGCCCCATTTTTCGGTGTTCGAAAAATTTATCAAAAATCGCTAACTATAAATTTTGAAAACATGATAATCTATTGATAATTTCTTTACTATGACGTAAAATTGAAAAATTCACAAAAATTAAACAATTGATGAATTTAAAAAAAAAATAGATAATTTTGATATAACGATCTAATTTTTGTCGTTCAGAAAATTCATCGTCAATCTTCAATTAACGACTTTGGAAATCCGTAAAAATATCAATTTTTCTCATTATCGATTAAAATCAAAAATTCACAGAAAATCAAATGAATGGATTTTTCAAAAATCTATCATTTTGAGAATTCGACTGAATTTTTGATTTCGATAAAATATCAGCATTTATTTTTATTGTTGATTTGTTACTCACGAAGTGATGTTGATATCGTTAGAAAATCAATTTTTCTTCTTCAAAGGAACAAACAAAATTGAAACTTTGGCTTTTAATCAAATTTGCGAACGAAACTATCGACAAATAATGTAGACCAACAAATGGCGAACGAGAATAAAAATCGAAAAAGTTTCCAAGGTTATTCGACCTATCGTTGCATCGATTCCATCGCCGAAAGCAAGCGCAAGCATCGACTGGGGAAAAAAATCTGTAATGACATTTCCTGCTTTTTGGGCATCTCCTTGTTGTCTGGTCTGGTCTGATGGTAAAAAATATGGTGAAAATTTTACCAAAATTACGTAACCCAGGTAATCGTAAACAAAAAAAACAACAAATAAAAACATACGTAAAGAGTAAAGTTCGCCTTGGTCGTTGTATTTTAACCCTGAAACACGAAGTTGGCGAGAAAAGAAGGAAGTGGCGGAGAATGGCGCATGCGACGATGGTACGATAGTTACCAGATGTGAAACGCGAACAAAACGAATTTCGTAGACGACGTGAAAGTCTGAGCTTTGAAATAGACGATCGAAGGGGTAGTGGTAGAGACTAGAGAGATGTCATTAGGAATCGCGATAGTGGGAAAAATTGTCGCATTTTTTCGGAGGGTAGCTGCCCCTCCCTCCACTCGGTGAATGTACGAATGCGCGAAAGAATACACGAAGGAAATTTAATTTTGTCAGATGCCAGCAGATGCTTCTTATACGTATTTCTGGCTGCGTGAACAAATTTAATGACGCGATAAACAACGACAAATGTTACGTAGTGGGTAAGATAATGATGGGAAACGAGCTGGGGGGGATGTGACGAAAATCATTGCCCGGTCTGCGTAATAAGTCTTATAAGTTTTACGTGTAAATAAAAATATAATAGAGAAAATGGTTGAACTCGCGGCGCAACTTTATCGTACATATGTTTTGTATGTGGTGACATCTACCTACTTGGAAATTTTTGTTTTTATTTATACTCGTGTTCGAGAGAAAAGGGCGATTAAAATGTGTACGTAGAATGGAACAGGAAGTGAAAATTTACGACTGTTGTACGACGAAGCTGCGTACACACCGATGCGCATCGTATTGCGTCGCCAAGATATCTTACGTCGTTTGAGTAATAAAAATAATTACGTTGCAAACTGGTCGCATTTTTCCTTTCTCGAGAACTTTTTAATTTTTTGAAAATTTCAATCGCAAAATGCGGGTTTAGTATGGTTAAAATTGTTTTTTTACACAATTTTTGAACAAAATATTCAAAGAACGAAAAAATATTTAGGAAAATTTTCTCCAAAAATTTAGTGAAAATTTATGTTTTTTTGTTGAAAAAATCTTCTTCAAGAAATATCGAAAACACATGTTGAAAAATTCCTGTATTTTTTTTTGAAAAAATAATATTTTTTATGAAGTTCAATAAAAAATCTCACATTTTTTATTTTTTTATTTTTGAAAACTTGAAAAAAATTCTCACTTACTTGGCATGAAAAGTTTCGTTTGAAAAAATTCTTTCTTATAAAATTTCTTTTAAAATTTTGTCGGAAAAATCATTTTGAAAAATAAAATCTCCAAAAAAATTCTTCATAAAATTTCTCGATTGGACTTGAAATTTTCTGGCCAAAAAATTCTCAAACAATAAATAAGCCAGAAAATTTTTTGTGCTCAAAAATTTCTAATAACACTTGAAAAAATTCCTTTTGCTCTGAGAAAATTTCAACAAACAATGTGGTATAATCATATTTTTTGTTTGAAATTTTCGTATGAATTTCCCTCTTCAATTTTTTTTTAGATTTCTGGAAAATTTATAAAAAAAATACGCGAAAATTCTATTTCTGACTAAAAAAATTCGCCCACAATAAATCTCATTGTAGAGTAAAATTATATTTGGGGAAAAAATTGGAGAAATTTTTTTTGGACTTACCTACCTATAAAATTCTTTGAAAAAATTCTGAAAAACTTTTTTTTATTATTTCTTTTTCACCCGAAAAATAATTTCAACAAATTATGATAGGTAGGTACTTATTACACTTTTTTTTTTTTTTTTTTTTTTTTTTTTTGTAGGCAAAATCTCTTAATTTTTCTTCAAATCTTCTTTTAGAAATTTTCTTCTTCAAAATTTTTTGGAAAATTTATAAAAACATTTTTTGGCAAAGTTTCTTCAATTTTTTTCAATTTCATTGAAGAATTTAGTTGAAAAAATTTTGTGTGAAAATTTTCTGAATAAAGAACTGAAATTTTCTCGTTAAAAATTCTCCTATAGAAAAAACACCAGATTTTTTTTTCAATTTAAAAGAATAGAAGAATTTTTAATTTTTTATACAACAAAGTAAAATCTCTTAGGAATGAAATTTTGTATTTTCAAAAATTCTGGGATTTATTTTATTGATTTTTTTTCTATTGGTTTAGAGTTTTTTTTTTTTTTTTTTTTTTTTTTCAATTCATTTGAGCTTGAAATTTGAGTGACGCATCCTGCGTTCAGAAAAAAGTTATTTTTTGAATAGATACCTATTTATATTTGCGAACTTTCTCTCTTCGTCTTGTTATGTGTGTACTTATCTGTGCCTCTGTTTGTGTCTGTTGAACTGAAATTGACACGTGATTAGATATCGTATATTCACGTGAAATTTTTATACCATCTCGTCGCTCTCGGTTTATTGTTCTATTATTTTTTTTCTATATGAAGACGTGCACTGTTCAGGCTACTACGTGGCATCTGATATATTATTGGACCATGCAAAGATGCGATTTTTCGATGACCAACATGCATCCATACAACTACACACGTATGTTTGTACGTTCGTTCGCGTTTGTGTAACACACTGCGAGATATTACGACGAATAATTACGCACGAACTCTCTTTGTATATGTATTCGCCGCCTGCGGGGGCCTGGGCCGCGTCTTAATCGTATAAAAATGATCGACGAACCGATGACGTATCGATGATTTCGTGCTCGCGAACGTATCTTTATATCTTCGTGTATTCGCGAATGTGTGCGATTAGATTTGTTATTTTTTATGTGGATCGCGATTACGCCGCGTCTAGTCGAGTTAATTGCCTATTTAAATTAGCGGTTTATTTTTTTCTTGTGCAGCGAAAGTACCTCGAAGATGGGTTTTGAGAAGGTGAGGATGAAGGGAAGTCATTCCAGGTTTTATTAGACAACAAAAGACGATAAAAATCGATCCAGTAAGCCCACGAGAATTTTTTTTAATTTGGAATATTTTGTCTATGTCCTCATCTTGCCACCATGAAGCCATTTTCTAGAGGAAATTTTGCAAAAATTCGACCCATTATCTTTGCTCTGAACGCGAGAAGAGTTCGCTAGAATTGTTGTTCTGTGAAATTACGTATAGCTTTATGTAGGAATTGTAGGAGTAACTGTTTTGAAGCTCCCCTGTCTTATTTTTATTTCGAAAATCGAACAAATTTTGCAAATTGCAAGAGAGAGAGAGATGAAGGGCACGGTGGAGAAAAAATTATCCCAACTAGATGTCCAATTCATACGTTCGCGAAATAGCTGTGAGAATTTTTTAGGTCGAATGCAGGTGTTCTCTCATCGAAATTTCAAAATATCTATAAAAACTTTTTTTTTTACACACTAAAAGGCTCATTGGGATACTCGAATCGCGAATGATTCACGTATACGTAGAAGTACATAGCGAAATGATGATAGGAAGGTGTACATGAGTCATTTAATGTCGCTGGAAAAATGGGGAAAATAGGATGAAAAGAGAGGCGAAGTAAAAGAGAGAAGTTGCGTAATACGAGTTTTAATATTTTCAAGTTGATCGCGTTTTTCCCATTTTCACGAGTCCGCGTTGATACCATCGGAAAAATGAATCGTCGAATTGGACGCGATTTGGGAGTGTTTTGTTGTTCGTGGTTGTACGTATTTGCATGAACGTTGACGCGCTTTCAATTCGAGTGTTCGCGATAACGTGCGAATTGCGATTGCCATTTTTATAGTTTCGATTTAATCCGATTCGCGATGGTTTGAATTTTTGAAGTGTTCGTGGAAAATTTCGTTCGTTGAAGAAGATTTGTGTTTGAGGTAGGGAAAATGTAAGAGGTGTTGATAGAAAGATAGAATTTTGATTTTTTAAATTTATTCCCCCTCCTAATTCGCCCATTCCCATAAATAACATGGTAATTTTGAGTATCGTGTTTCAAAAAAAAAAAAAAAAAAAAAAAAAATCAAAAGAGAATTTTGAAGTTATTTTAATTTTTAAAGCTTATTAAAAATGTAGAAAAATTTGAGATTTTCATCATTTTTCAAATTTGAATAAGTTTTTTTTGATGTTGGATAAATTTAAAAAAATCAAATTGGTTTTAAAAAAATGAAAAGTTCAATTTGTTTCTGATAGATTTTTAAAATTTTATAAAAATTGAAATTTTGGTAATTTACATAGTTTATTTAATTTTTTGAAGATGGATTAGGTAGGTATATTTTTTTTACTCGTATATTCAGCTAAATTTTTAAGAGAAAAATTTTCAAACGCCAATTTTTAAAATCATGAAAAAATTCCAGAATTTGAACTTTTAAAATTTTCAAAATATTTTTTGAAATTGAAATTTCTTGCAATTTGATAAAATATTGGAATTTTTTGATTCGGTATACCTAATTTATATTTTCAAAATTTAATAATTTTTCAATTTTTTGAAGTTGAATAAATTTTCAAAATTTGATGAAAATTGAGATTTTGTTCATTTTAAAATTTCAGTATATTTTTTTAAGTCTGCTAAATAAGTTTTCTACATTTTCAAAGTATGTACCTAACTAGAAAAAATTTAGAAAATTTAGAAAATTGAGAATTTTGGTCATTTTTTAAATTTTAACAAATTTTTGATGTTTGCTCAGTTTTTTAAAATCAGATGAGTTTTTAAAAAAGTTTAATTTCAATTTGCCATTTGATAAATTAAATTGCAAAATTTGATGAAAGTAGAATTTTGGACATATTGTATAATTTAGTGAATTTTTGAAAATTGATTAATAAAAATTTTTGATTAGTGTGTGGAATATTTATTTCAATTTTATGAACTATTCACTTTTTTTGATTCTGTATATTTTCAAAATTTGATTATTTTTAAATTTTCAACTTTTTTAAAACATTTGGTTAAGTTTATTTGAAATTGAATTTTTTTAATAGAAAGTTTGGTCATTTTTAAATTTTGATGAATTTTTCAAGTTTGGTCAATTAATGAAATTTTCAAAAAAAAAAAAAAAAAAAATTGATTCGCAGAAGATTGTTTTGTTATAAAACTTTGAAATTTCGTATAAAATCGAAATTTCAAAAATATTTAAAACATGACAAACATTCAAAATTTTGAAAATTTTCGTTATTTTGTAAGATACTTCAAATTCCAAAATTTTTAGAATTTTTTTTTTCAATTTAGGTAGTAAATTCTTGAAATTTGAAACATTTTAAATTTTTAGTAAGTAAGTGTTAACAAAATTTGAAATTTCGTAAAAATACAAATTTTCGAAAATGTTTGAAATCTGGCAAACATTCAAATTTTTGAAAATTTCCGTTATTTTGTATAACTTTAAATTTCAAATATTAAAAAAATTCGAAATTTGCGTGTTTTTTTTTTAATTTTGTAAATTCTTGAAATTTGAAACATTTTTAATTTTGAATAAGTCCAGTCGAAGGTCGTGCATAGGCCTCGTCAAACACTCGGTTAATCGAATTCATATTATTGTGAGCGATTCAATCCGAGTCGTTCGCGAACGATTCATTCAATAATGGATTGGTCGTTCACGTAATTTCAGTTTTTTTTTTGTCTCGTAAAATTTATTTCTAACTGTTTCTTCTACGATTTCACGTATTTTAATCATTAGCGATGATTCAAATTATTGCGAACGACTGCGACCTTTCTTTTCCGAACGAATCGATCCCGCAATATGATGATTCTTTTGCAAATGAATATTTTATGAAATTTCTCTGTTTTCTTTCCTCATCAAAGCAAACATTTTAATTTTTGGTATTTTTTTTGCCATGTTTCAGAATTTTGATAGATGAATTGTGATCGCCAGTACACCTTACGGTGGGAGTCCAGATTTCCTCCAGTAACGTTTATTCCACCGATAAAATTATTGTACAAAGGTGAGTCGATGAATTTGCTGTTATTTGGATTACTTACACTTATACATACATAGCCTATGTACTTACTTAGTGCCCAAAACGCATTTCGATCGGTCGCTGCGCAATTTTACTTATTTTCGTAATCGTCTAAAATTATATCGCGTCTCCGATTAATTGCGCTAATATTTATTGTTCTGAAAACACGCGAGGTATTTTCTTTTTTCCTTGGGTTGTGTGTCGTGTAATGTTGCGGCTCGAGCTGGCATCGCGTACGTACAGTACGTACGAGTACATATTTGTACAATACGCGTATTGAAATGAAAGAAAGAAAGAAAATGAGTTACGTCAGGTGTGTGTGTTATAATTACGGCTATGTAGCATTATTATCGTCGTATATATATGTGCTAGAAAAGTTGAAATTTAATTTTATTGGTATACGCGCGTGCGTCGCGTCGCGTAAGCGTTCATAAGGTAAATTGTATTGTTTTATAAGTACTGTACGAGTTGAATACGTATAAAAAATGCATTTGTCGCGTCGCGTCGCAACGAGTTGCTTTTTTACGATCACTCGTAGCAAGGTCTTCGATATTGCGTACAATAATGAGGCGAATAAAAAATAGCGAAATAGGAAGATGAAATTGGCGTGGTTTTCCTCTTTCTTCTTCTTTTTCTTCGTCGCGTAGTTGTCGTCTTGGTTGACGTTCGTGTTCGTATATCGTATCGCGTAATTTCTTGTTTCAAACCCAACCCAACTAGTCGTGTGTTTTGCCAACGTAACTTCAATTTACAATGTACAATGTCAGTATCTACGTACGTAATGATAACATTGTCATAGGATTTGCAATTGTGGCTGAACATTGAGCAGAGTGTGAGAACAAAGAATTGGTCAGGGGAGGGGAAGAGGGGGTGTAAAGCTGAATAATGGGACGTCTAGAGTTCTTTGTTTATTACGATGTGTTTTGATTAGGTTTGGACAAACGTTTTAAAATGCTGAGTTAATACGTACATAGAAAATGGAATGATTTCAAAGGTGGTGAGAGGGGTGTGGAAAGATTGACCTTTGTCTGAGTTTCATGCTAAAATTACGTGTTTGATTTGATTTTAATTCGTGTGCTTCGAGTGTTTTGGAAGATTTTAGTTCAATAATCATGAAAAATTTCATTATTTTTTTTATCAATAAGAAATTTTAATTCTGTTCGAAGTAAGTAAAATTTTACCAATTTTTTTCAACAGGAAAATTTTTAAAATTATGTTCTGTGAAATTCTTTAAATTTTTTTATAGTAAATTTTTCAATTTCCATTACCCAGAATTTTCAAAATTTTGGTTGAGTCAATTTTTAATTCATTTTTTTTTTTTTTTTTTTTTTTTTTAAATGACATGTTGATTATGGTCAGATATTAGATTTTTTTCAAAATAGGTAGAAAATTTTTCAATCTTTTTTCAACATGAAACATATTTTTTGAAATTTTTTCAAATAATTTTCTTAATTTTTACTTTATTTTTTAAAATTATTACCTACTATTAGATAGTATTATTATTTTTAGCTGTTTCAATTCAAAGTCAGCTACTTTCTCAAATTTCTTCCAAGAATGATTTCATTTTTTTGTAAATCTGTTCCAAATTTTTTTTTTCAATGTCAAAATTTTCAAAAAATTTTTGCTTCAATTTTTCAGATTTTTTAAAAAGTAGGCTGTTTTAAATAAAGATTAATGTTTTCGTGTTTTGTTTTTTTGTTTTTTTTTTTAATACCAATGGAAATTTTTAAAATTTGGTTTGTTAGATTTTTAATATTTTTAACACCAAAATTTTCAAAATTATGTTCAATCAATTTTTTTCAATGGCTAATCTTTCAGTTTAAAGTTAGATTTTCCAAAATTAGAGGAATAATTTTTTTCCTAATTATTGATCTCGTTTCCTCTTTCATTTATACAACTACTGCATTTCATAAGGGCAAATATAGCGACAAAATTGCGAATTAAAAAAAGTTGATCTCAGGAAAAATTCTTCGATCTCAAAATTGGATAAATAATTTTTCTTCAATTGATTAGAATTTTTTTCTTCTGACTACTACAACTAAAAGACCTATATTTGTAGGCTTAAAAATTGAAAAAAAAATGCAAATTCAAAGAAAATTGAAAAAAATAGGCAGATGAAAAAATTATTTGATTCCAAAATTTGACGCATAATTTTTCTCCAATTTATACAACTATAATTTTTCAAAAAAAAAAAATTTCAATATGAAAATTTTTGAAATTTTTTTTAGTTGATAATTTTCAAATTTTTAATGAAATTAAATTCTTCTATTAAACGCTAGATTTTATCAATTTTTTTTCAACAGTGATTTTTGTGAATCAGATGTTAATTGTCCTCCTTCCAAGTCATTTTTTTAAATAGCAATCAATTTTTTTAATTTATTTTATTTTTAATAGTAGAGTAGGTAAGTAGTAAATTATTGTAGTTTGAGGTCAATTTTTTTTTCAACACCAAAATTTTTAAATTCCATTCAGCTTTTTTTCACTTTTTTTTAAACAGCAAATTTTAAACATTATGAATGATACAAATGAAATCCATTTTTTTAAAAAGTGTTTTTCGATGTCAAATTTTTTCAAATTTAAAATACTTGATATAAAATTTTTCAAAACTTATTGATGAGGCAGTGGTTATAACTGGTTAATTGATAAAAAATTTAAGATTACAAACATGGTGAAAAATCTTTTATAATAATTTAAAATTCAAATTTGAAAATGCGAAATTTTTTTTAAAGCGATGAAAATGATTTTAAAAATCTACAACCACGAAAATAAAATGGTAAAAAAATGAAACGACGCAATAGTAATTTACAATACAAGGGTGGAATGGGAGCTATAACGCAACGAGCGGAATATGTTTGTGGAGCGAGCGTAGCGAGCGAAGCAAAATTTAAACACGAGTAAGTTAGCTCCCATTCAACTCTTGCATTGTGAAATACTTTTTATTATCAGTGCATAGAAATAAATGTGTTTTCATAATAAGTTTAGGATTTAAATTGTTTTGATCATCTTCATTATTATCGTGATTAGCGTCACTATTCACTTTTGAACCAAAAAAGAACGAAGAGTAGAAGAAACGAAATCATGTTACCAGTTGCAACTTGCATTATTACTGATAACGTTTTCATTTGTTTACAAGTGAATTTTCCACTCCCTAGGGTGTGGAAATTTGTATGTAATGCGACTGAATGTAATAACAGCGTTCCCAACCTCTAAACGAGTATGAAACAACATTGTTTCTATATGCACGTATAATGAAAAATTGTATAGTGTGAGAAAAAAACACTCGAATAACAAAAAAGGCAGCTGAAGGCAGCGAAAAAATTGGAAAAGAAGCCATTCTTTGCTTTTGCTACGCGTTTATTTGTCGATAATATCGTACGAGCGAGACGGTATTCCAATTATTCGCACTTTAATACTATATGCATAACACTTATATCGAGAATATGATAAAATAAGACGATAATAATTTTTAAATATCGACGTTACGAGGAAAAATCCCCCAAGAGGGGTTCCGCTCGCTCAAGGTGTGTTCTAATAAGTGTAAAATCGATAAAAGATACGAATTACGATGAGGCGAAATTTTGTACTCGATTGTATATTCAAAGGGCTGAGGAAAAGCGAAGAAAGACCCTCATCGTGTATTTTGTTTGGTCATTTGTGAGTGTAAGCTTACGACGAAGGGGGAATAAAAAGGTAGCCTGGTACGTCCTTAGGTAAGCACGTTGACTTTATCGTACGAGTATATCTACTGCATGAGGTTTTCTTTACACAATGTTCTGCTTTTATCATTGAAGAAAGCGAAGAAAGAATAATGATGGCCTTGTGTGTAACATGTGTGTGTATGTTTAATTTTGTATTGATGCAGAAATTGTAGCATTCGAGTCTAGTGTGGTGAACACGAACGTATGTAGTGTTGATCGAATGAAAGGAAAACTCTTAAAAAAAATTGTAAATAGTGCCTAGAAAGAAATCCCCTCTCGCCTTTAGAATTTTAAACCAACGTAGCTGTGAAATATTGGCTAAAAATAAGCACGTACATATATTTCGAGTTCGACTTGGATTATTTTTTGAAATTGATTTCATGACGTATGTATTGAGTTTTCGCTATATTTGTGTATTTTTACTTCGCTAAATAGAAGTTTATGAGTGGGAGTAGTGTAGTTAGAGTTTGACCCCTTCGTCTCTTCCTTCAATTTTTTGTTTTTGTTTGATAGCCTAAAAGTTCTGTGCTTAGGGAGCACGAGTCGACTGGTGTTTGTTTCGAGAAGAAAAATAAAACGAAACAATGGCCGGAAACTAAGGATACTCTGTAAGGCTATTTTTCTAAAACAATACGAACGATGAATTGGAGTTTTTCGCCTAGAAAGTCAACCACCGAGTCGAATTGATTGTAAAACAAATGAAAAAAATTTTCATCGGAAATTCAGTGCCGTGGGTAAAAAATTCTGATGGAATTTCGATTAGAAATGTGTGAAATCATCGTTTTTTTAAGTACGTATTATTAATTTTGTACGAATAAATACACATTTTTCAACAAAAAAATTTCAAGTCAATATTTTTGATTTTTTTTGACAATTTCAAATTTTGTCCAGAAAGAAATTACTTTTTATTTTTTTCTCGTTTTGAAATTCTATGCTGAACAATTTTTTGAAAAATTATGCGATTCTGAAAAATATTCAAATAGGCCCTAGAGAGTAGAGAGTAGACTTTACTCTCATGAATTTTATCAAGTCTTACTTCATAGATTTTTGATATAAAATTGGAGGGGAGGGAGGGGTCCAATCAAAATTTTTGATATAACCAAAATTATTCATAGAACTTCAAGCTACAATTTTTGTTACCACGCTTTTATAAACTTGGTATGTATGTATGTATGTATGTCTCATGGAACCAAGTGTATGTTTTCGCCCAATCCTCTCTCATTTAATATTTTACAAGAATTGAAAGACCAAAGTGCTCACATTAGGGGTTTTCGAGGTCGCTGAATTCGATTTTCAAACTTAAATTTACCCCGACCTCCAAATTGGGCCCCTATGAGGGGGTTCAATTTTGAAAATTTCGAAATTCACAACATTGGTATCAAAATGTAGGTTTTCGAGGTCGCTGAATTCGATTTTCGAACTTAAATTTACCTTCGACCCCGAATTAGGCTCTTAAGGGGGGGGGGTTGACTTTGAAATTTTAAAATTCACAATATTGGTATCGAAGTGTAGGTTTTTGAGGTCGCTGAATTCAATTTTAAAACTTGAATTTGTTAACGGCAAAAAGAGTTAAATAAAAAGGTAAAAAAAATTAAAAAAACCACGCTTTCATTTAAAGTGGGTCATATGTTATTCAGGTATAGGGTTTAAAAAACGAAAAATAAAATTTACTTGAATAATGATGTGTTGAAAAGAAACTATTTTTTCAAAAATTATGACGATGAAAAGCGTGGTGGGGTGTGCATGGACATAACAATATGTACCTTGTCGAATAACGCCCCACCATGCGTTTCATCGTCATAATTTTTGAAAAAATAGTTTCTTTTCAACACATCATTATTCAAGTAAATTTTATTTTTCGTTTTTTAAACCCTATACCTGAATAACATATGACCCACTTTAAATGAAAGCGTGGTTTTTAAAAAAATTTTTACCTTTTTATTTGAAATTTTTTTCAATTGGACCCCTCTTTCCCCTATTATTAATAATGTATCTCAAGGAAGTTGTATTGTTCAAAATTGGTGGCGAGGGAGGGGTTCAATTGAAAAAATTCTCAAACAAAAGTTTTACCTTGAAGTTTCAGGAATAATTTTGGTTATATAAAAAATTTTGATTGGACTCCTCCCTCCCCTCCAATTTTGAATATCAAGTATTTACGAAGTACTGGACTTCGTAAAATTCAAGAGAGTAAATATCCATAGACGCTAATATTGCATTCTCATCGAGAAGTCAGAGGTTAAACCCAAAGCCCTATTTTTAATATAAATTCCAAAAATTCTAGAAATTTCAACACTTCCAAATTCCAACTCACCATAGGAACGCCAGGACCAGGCTCACCCCACCGTGCAGCAGTAAGTACTGCATCGACCAACTCGGGGTCGTCCACTCTTGAGAATCTCGTCCTTCCACCTTCCACCTTCGACTTCGTCATAAGAGCAATTGACATGACAGCTGAGTAGGTATATTAGGTACACGGTGCACTCGACGGAGCAGCGTATAATCGCACTCACGGTCGTCTACAACCGCTCGCACGCCTCCGTCTACGTGTCGCGTCCCGACGTCCGATGTCGCATACCTTTGTATAACATGTATATGGAATATGCATGTACCTACCTTGAATTGAATACGGTATTCTGCGTCCGTCATTCGCACGTCTCTTCTACCTATAAAGCCTGAGTGGACTTTAAGTAGCGCGGAAATGCGCGCTGCACGGTTTAGAAAAATTACAAAAATGTGCGAGCGCGACTCGAATCGTCATCGTCGTCGCAGATAAGGAAACTATTCGCACCGCGATTACCGATTCTCTCAAATCGAGCTGCTAAATCGTTAATCGCGTAAACCGGTTAGAACCGGCGTTCGTCGTCATCGTAAACGTATGCGACCGTACGACGAGTTTATTATTGCACTTTGGACGAGTCGATATGTATAAATATTATGAATTTATGACGTATGTAGGAAAACCGAATCTAAGTCGTTCGCGAAGGTAATAATGGCTAAATCGATGAAAATGACGATTTCGTTTCTTTTTCTATTTTTGTCAGCCTTGCACAAACCCTTTTTAAATTTTTTTTGCATTTAATAAAATTAAAAAAAAAAAAATTTTTACTGAGCAAAATTTCGAAACGTATATTATTGAAATTACGAATCAAAAAATTCTTTATTAAGTGCAAAAAAAAAAAATTACGTTGGACATGAACAAAATTAAAAAAAAAACTACTAAGAAAATTTTTGAAAAATTGAGCTGAGAAAGAATTTGAAAATTTTGCCATTTGAAAAAAGTTTCAAAAATTCAACATTAGACTGAATTTTTACAAATTCAAGTTGCAAAAAATTGAAAAAAAAATCAAACATTTATCCACCTATAATTTTGAAAATTTCTTACTGGAAAAAATTTGAAAAATTTGACTTTGGATAAAATTTAGAAAACTTTGTAAAATTACCTATAGATGTTACAATTTTTCTGTTGAAAAAATTTTGAAAATTAAATTTATTCGCAACTTAGCAAAAAGTAAAAATGAAAGTTTCTAGAAAATTGAAAAGTTTTATACAAAAAACCTAACCGAAGAAAATTTTGAAAAATTACAAGTTAAAAAAAAACAATTTAAAAAGTTCGATTAAGAAAAATAGAAATTGTGGTGAAAAAATGACAAATTGAAGATAATCTTGGGAAATTATTTTCTAGAAAAAAATTGAGAAATTTGGCTGTTGTAAAAAAATCGAAAATGTACAAATTAGATGTTGAACAAACTTTTAAAAAATTCGCTTTTGGAAAATTTTTTCCAAAAATGTTGGTTTTGAAATTTAAAAAAAAAATGTTGATCTTGAATAAAATGTTGAAAATTTCACAATTTAAAGAAAACTAGGAAAAATTGAAAAATTTTCATAATGGAGGTTGACTGAATAAAATAACACTAGGTATTGATGAAAATTGAAAAAAAAATTTGAACACAATTTCAGGGAATTCCCTACTGAAAATTTTTACAATATTTGATTTTTTAATAGAATTAATTGGACATTAAACAAAATTTTAAGAAATTTGCTGTTGAAGTAAACTTATTTCAAAAATTTTGCTGTTGAAATTTTTTCAAAAACCTCGTCTTGAATAGAATATGAAAAATTGTATCATTGCCCAAAAAATTGAAAAATTCATCATTGAACAACTTTTTTTCAAAATTTTTCTGTTGAAAAAATGTTGAAAATTTATTCACGATTAAAAAAAAAGAATGTTTCTGGAAAATTGATAGGTAATGTCTTCTATAGCAAACCTAACTGAAGAAAATTTTGAAAAATTAAATTCCAAGTTGAAAAAAAAGTTACTAGAAAAATTGAGCATTTTGATGAAAAATTGTCAAATTGTGCACAATGTTAGAGAATTTATTACTGGAAAAATTGAAAAATTTGACTGTTGTAAAAAACAAATTTGGAAAAAGTAAAAATTAAGCCTTTAAATTTTTTTAAAAAGTTGATCTTGAATGGAGTTTTCAAAATTTTACAATTTGAAGAAAACTGGAAATTTGTGAATGAAAAAATCGAAAAATTCGCGATTTAGGAAATTTTGAAAAAATTTTCATAAAGGAGATTGACTGAACAAAATAACACTATTGATGAAAATCGAAAAAAGAAAAAAATTGAACGGAATTTCAGGAAATTCCCTACTGGTAATAATTTACAAAATTTGACTTTGAATAGAATTTGAAAAAATTAAAAATTAGGCATTTAACGATAATCTAAGAAATTTGGTACCTATTTAAAACTTATTTCAAAAATTTTGGTATTGGTTTTTTTTTCTTCGAAAACTTCATCATTAAATAAAATTTGAAAAATTTCATCATTATCAAAAAAATTGAAAAATTAGACTTGGAATTGAATTTTGAAAATTTCTCAATTTGATAAAATATATACCTTTGTGATTGAAATTTTTAAAGAAATTCTGTGAAATGTTTTCAATACTTTGAAGTTGAAAAAAAAATGAAAAATCTGGTCAAAAAAATGATATTGAACATTTGGGGAAAAAATGAACATATTTGTTTTCAGAAAATTTTTCTGGATTTTTTTTAAAAAGTCCTTGTTGAACACTTATATGAAAAATTTATGTTGAAAAATTTCTCAAAACATGTCCTTGAATAAAATTTGAAAAATTAAACAAATTGAAAAAAAAATGAAAAAATTGTACCTTGAATAAATTTTTGAAAATTTGCTTTTGAAACGAAACTTTGAAAAATCTCGATTTGACAAAATTTAAAAAGTAAGTGTATGTTTTTGCCAAATTAAAAAAAAAATTGTTTTCCAGCATTTTTTTTTTTTTTTTGATTTTGAACGATTTTATAAAAATGACAATATTGTTTTGAAAGGTTGTTTTAAAAAAAAATTTGATATATGAATCAGAGAGTATAGTTTAATCCTAAAAGAAAAAAATCAAATCGTATTATTTACAATTTGAGTTTACCTTCTTTCGGAAGATTTTGATTGATGTCGGTGAGAGTGCGGTGAAGGAGAAAGAGAGGGGGCATATCAGGAGTTATCGATACGATGGAATAAATCCGCCGACGAGGCCTATCGTATTACGTGTACTTGCACATACTAATACTCGAACCTACAAACATTACGATACGATAATTATTATTTATCTTCTTGTAATGGTACTCGTATTACGCGACAGGGAAAGCGGTATCCCGGAGGCGCTGCTACGGCTGGCACAAACCGAAAACCCACCCAAAGCACTTTGCGAAAGGGGTCGGGAAGAGAAAAAGACCGCGAGGAACGCATTATGCAGCGCTGGAAGGTGTTTCGAGGTGTGCGAAAAATCGGGTCTGGTAAGATGAGCCGATGGCGATATTTGGGCCGACGTGAAGCTAGCTCGTTCTTGTATGTAAATGCAAGAGGAGAGATGCAGATATGCAGAATGAGCGAAAATGAGCCGACGGGGTAGTGAGGAGGAGGGATATGCGGAGGCGATTGTACGAGTTGGTATATGACTTGAAATGTGACAGACTCGATTAATTTAATGATTTATCGATTGATTATTGTGTATGACATATGTAGCTGACATATCGCTGGGGTGACGAGCAGAGGGTGGAGGGACGTGATGCTGGGAGGATTGCCCAAGTGCTGGATTTTTTCCAAATTGGTTGAAGTATTTGAGGCTCCTGGAGCACTCATTTTTTTCAAATTTTCGCTCTTTGGACGCTGTTACAGTTCTTCAGACGGGGAAGAGTAACTTTCACCTTTTTTATTGGCGAATTTACGTATTCGGACGAAAATCATGTAATTCCTTCGCTCAAAAATCGTAATTAGCAAGAGAACCAGTCCCAAGTTTTCAGCTGCTCATACGTTGAGTGTGATTATTTTATCCGTTTATTCGCTTGCAATGACAAAAAAAAACTTTCAATTTTTTTCTGTCCAACCCAACACGACGCATATCTGATTATGTCGCCATCGATGACGACGTTGAAAGCGAAAAAAAAACACGAAAAAAATTAAATTATTTAAAAAAACAACACGAACGAGAACGAATGACGTACCTACGCGTCGAATGAATTTTTCTCGTCGAATTTAATTTCGTTGAAATTATTCACGCGTCGCCCGAGTGATAATCAGCTGATCGAGTCAGCTTTTTCAGACCGGAATGGAGGTGTGTATGGAGGCGAAGGCGAAGAGTTGTAGGCAGGCGTATACGAATTCGTGTACTTGTATGAATACCTACCTAGCTATCTACATACGTAATGTACTTGCATTACCGTTACTATCGTACACGAAAAACGAAGCAAAAGAGGGGGCAGAAAGAGAGAGATAGATGTTGGACATACGTACGTAAAAGACGAAGAAGGCCAACAAATAAGGCGTATTTTATGCCATCAATGGAGGGGAACAGAGACGTCGCGATGCCGAGCTGCGCAGGAGAAATTAATATTGTCGTCTCGTGTTGGAGTTGGAAGAGATAACAGCTCTCGAAAAGTTCTCATTAGTCAGTTCAGCGCAATCTGGTGCAATTTTAGGAAATGGGGATGGAAAAATTCCCCAATTTTTTCTTTACAAATAATGCTGAAATGAAAAAAAAAATCAGTAAGTTTCTGTGAAAAATTGAAATGAAGAATTTGAAAAAGTGAATTTTTGACCAAGGTACAAAATTTGAACCAAAAAAGTGAGGCATGGATTCTTCATTAGATGCTATTTTTGGAAAAATCCGTTTATAATTTGAGTTATGAGGGTAAATCTAAAAAAATAGAGTTTTTTAATGACGTAGAAAAAATTTGAAAGAAGTTTTTCAAGAGACAATTTTTAGAAAAATAACCAATTCTGTTTTTTGGTAAAAAAATAATGTTGATTTTTTTTTTTTTTTTTAAGTGATTTGAGCGAAAAAAATTTGCTGAAAATTGTTTTACAAAACGCAATTCTACAAGTACTTGGAGAAATTTTTGAATAAAAATTGATGATTTTTTTTTTTTGAATAGGTAAACAAAGTTTTGACTTGTCCCATTTGTGAAAAAATTTCTGGAAAAATCAACTTTTTTTTTTTTTCAAAGTCAGAAAAATTTTGAGCAAGATAGGAAAAATATGAACATGAAAAACTGATATAACATTTTTGAATGGGTACAATTTTGTAAACAAGAAAAAAATTGAGCAAAATTTCTAAATTAAATTTTGAACAAAAACCATAATGAAGAAAATTTGAGAAAAAATTTTAAGTTTTTAATCCAGTAATGTATTTTGAAATGTCAAAAATTGACAATTTTTTTTAAAATTTGTTATTGGACCAAATATGAAAAATTTCCTTCTGGAAAATTTGATGACAAATTTTTTTACGAAACCAAGTCTTGAAAAATGTGCATTCCCAAAAATAAAAAATTGTTTAAAAAAAATGAAAAATTCTTTTTTTTGAAATTTTTTTGAAAAATTTGAAATGGAACTAAATTTTGAAAATTTTTTGTATTAATTCGAAAATAAAAATGAACAAAATAAAAAATAAAAGATCGAAATAAGGTAAGTATTTGAAAAAATTGACTGAGCATCATTTTGAACACCATGTTGGGAAAATTTGAAAAATTAGCATTGAACAAAACTTTTTAAAATTTCACTTTGCCTACATAAAATTTTATTTTAAAAAATATCCATAATAAATCAGGAAGTTCTCTATTGAAACTTTTTAAAACCTAAGTAATAAGCAAAATTTTGAAAAACCTCTCAATTGAAACAGATTGACTTTATTGAAATTTAAATTGTGCACGATTTTGTAAATTTTGGAATATTTGAAAAAAAATCAAAAATTTGACATAAAACAAAATTTTCAAAATTTTGCTTTTAAAAAAAGTGAAAAAATAATGGAAATTTCATTAGGCCAAGCACTTGAAAAAATGAAAATTTTGAAGAAAAAAAAATTGAAAAAAATAGAATTTTTGAGAAATTGGATATTGAATAGAATAATTCAAAAAATTTGATTTCAAAAATTTGTTTTTAGAAATTTTAAAAGGAAAATCAAAATTTTGAAAATTGAAAAAAATGTATCAAATTGAGAAAAACTACTTAGGTAAATTACCTTTTAAAAAATTGCCATTGACTAAGTTTTGAAAAAAAATTTCAAATGAAAGAAAACTTTTAAAAATTTTGCTCTCGATAAAAATTTGAAAAAACTGACTGAACATTAACTACTATAAAAAATTCTTTCCTGGAAAAAATTGACATTTAATATAATTTTTATTTTGAATTTTGCTTCGAAAAAAATTTGGAGAAATTGGAAAATTTGCTATACGAGAAATTGTCAAACAAAATGTCATTTACTTAACCAATGTTTTAGAGAAATCCATCATGACAAAATTTCGAGAAAAAAATTAAAATTTGTAAAAAAGTTGAATTGTGGAAACAATTTGCCACTTGGCTCAAAATTGAAGAAAAAAATTGCAAAAAATTTCTTGAAAGATCAAGTGACAATTTTTCAAAAAAAAAGAAAACATGAAAAAAAAAATAAACAAAATTCTGGCAAGAACAATCATAAACAATTTTGAATTATTACTTGAATTTTTGTAGAAAAATGTGATTTTTGGCTGTGAATAAAAATCAATTCATGGAGAAGACTTGAAAAAATTCAAAAAATTAGAGTGGAGTAAATTTACCTTTCAATGCATTTATTTTATATATTTATGCACATACATTACAATATATTATGTACATTTTTGAGTTTCATACGTACGTAAATAATACAACGTACCTGTACCTCACTAACAAACAAAAACACGTTCGAGTTTTTGCACGTTGTTGTTGTTTTTGTTGTTGTAAACAACCAACAAGTACTTATACTACGAGAGCCGATGTACTATTTATCGCATAATTACATTATTAAAACGACGACCACACTCGTGAAAATGCGCAAGTCTAGAATCGTATGCGTGTGTGTCGAGATAACTGAATCGAATATGTGCTCGGTATTTGTGCGCCTTCGCTCGCCAGCGCATAATAAAAGAGAATTAGCGTCGCTGTTTTTATTTTCTCGTGAAAATATGTACGTAGTTGTACACGTACAGTACCATGCGTGGACTTTCAATCGTACATACGTGATAATAAAGCTGAAAAAAAAAAAATTCACAAAGGTGGAGATACCGAACCAACGATGATGATGTGTAGTTGAAAGTTGGTGCTTGTTTTTGATCTTACGAAGTGAAGTAGTAAAAACGCGTGTGTTATAATTGTGTGAATATGTACGATCTTTTTTTCGGTAAAAAGTACGTGAAATACGTGTTTGATAATTCGAATTATTGTGTTTTTCGATACACGTGTGTGTTGAGAGAATTGGCGTTAATTATTCGTAAACGGTAATTATCTGAAATCTGATGTAATGTGTTTGTAATGTTGGCGAATTTGAGAAATGATTTGGTGGAGAAAAACAGCATTTTTGTAATTTTTTTTTTAATCTGTACGAAAAATAACTTTTTTTTTTTTGGTGGAGAATTTGCGATATTTTCGTTTGTAGGGTTGTGCCGGAAAACACCTACGTAATAGGTACTTGTTTGTTAGTAATTGGACGATGTGGTATTATCACGTTGTCGAGTATGTGACCTCGGATGAAATCAAATGGAAACTCGAGTGATGATGGAGTGATTTTCCTTCTTTGTAACGATGCGTAATTTTACTGGGAAAGATGAAAGTAGTCGTTATCACGATGTGTTTGATGTCGAATGTCGATATAAATTTTTACCAATTTTTCTCACGTGTGTGCATCGTACGTACGAGTACAAAAAAATATTTATTTCGAAGTACGCGATGAGAATATCTCTATAGAACAATGATAATTTGAAATAAATGACAATAGAATACCTTCCTCACTTTGTGATAATTTTCTTTGCACTGCACATACTGCACTTTTTAATTCAATATCATTGCAGGTAATTTCTCGTAATTACCAGTATCTCTGTGTCCTGCGTGATCTCGTAAATGACATGACGAACTCGAGCAATACACTCATTGATGACATTACAACACGGTGACTTGCATTGCAAGGTAATAGTTTCGGTAATTTTATGTAATTATCCGTAAATTACGGTTGATTAGTAATATTACTGGTGGTATTTCGCACTGCACATGTCGTACTTACCTGTTTCGTACTGTCACAAGGTGTGTTCTTGAATGTTCTGAAAAATATTTTAATCTGGCAGATGCTTTTTAGCTCAAAAGTTCTATTGGGGGAGGGGTGGGGTTCATGCTTGAAAATTTCTATTGAAATTGTACCATTTTTTTTTCTAATTCTTCAAAGTTTTTGTCTTTTACAGTTTTTAGCTCAATTTTATTTTTTTTTTTCAAATCCTTTTTTGAATTTAGGATTTGTAAGTAATGTTCTTTCAATTTTGATTTTTTTTTTTTCATTATCATTGTTTTAATATTTTATTTGCTCAGATTGAACCATTTACACATTTTTCTTGAATTTTTTGTCAATTTTTTTTATCAACGTTTTTTTTGAATTCTTTTAATTTGAAATTTTTTAATTCATTTTTTTACTTTTTTAACTGAAATTTTTCCATAACCCAAAATTTCTCAATTTTTAATTTATTGATAATTTTTTGGATTTGTTTTTATTTCGTCAAATTGAACCGTTTTCACTTTTTTTTCAATTTTGAATCTTTTTAAATTTTAAATTTGATTTCAGTCATTTTAGTTCTTCAAATTTGGTTCTAGCAGATTTTTCATTTTTTTAAATCAACAATTTTTTTTATAATAGGTATTTTTTCCCTTTTTTCAAGATGTCAATTATTCATGTTTTCTCCATTTTGTAAAATTTTCATTTTTTTGTTGTTTATTTTTTTAATGCTCAAAATGAACCATTTTTTTGAATTTTCGTTCATAATTTTCAATTTAATTTCAATTTTCTCAATTTTTAATTTTTTTTTTTTATATTATAGTTTTTGTCTATTTTTAATTTCTAAATTAACATATTTTTCTCAATCTTTTGAACTTGAAATTTTGTATTAATTTTTTATTTATTCAATAGTAATTTTTCCACCCCAAATTTCTCAATTTTCAAGTTCTTGGTAATTACATATAGGTATTTTTTTAAATAATTTGATTTCATTCATTTCATTTTTTCAGAGTTTAGCTGTTACAAATTTTTCATTTTTTTAGTCAACAAATTTTTCCATTTCTTTTTCAAATTCACATGTTTTTAATTTATTCAATTTTTTTTAAACTGTAATTTTTTACATGGTGGGTCAGTTTTTTTTATGTTTTTCGTCAATTAGTAAAATTTTCAATTTTTTTATTCATTATTTTTCTGATTGCTCCATTTGAATAGTTTTCCTGCATTGTTTTTTAATTTTTCACTCATCTTACAACTTTTAATTTGAATTCAATTTCCACAATTTTTTTTTGGGGGGGGGGGGGCAGTTTTTGTCAGTTTTCAATTTATTTTAATCAACATTTTTTTTCAATCTTTTTCATTTCAATTTTGAATTTTTTCATTCATTTAAAATTTTTGTAACTGTAATCTTTTCATACACATTTTTTGAATTTTCTATATTTTGTAATTTTTAATTTTATTTAGGTTTTTTAAGCAATTTTTTTTATTTGAAATTTTTGATTTATTTTAATTTTTTCTGGTTTAAGTATTTTTTTTTCAGTTTTCCCTACTTTTTGGTTTTCCCTATTTTTTTGTGTCATTTTTTAAATGTTCAGCCTGTGTACAATTTCTCAATTTTTTTCCAATCAAATTTTTTTACAATTTTTTAAATGATAGATTACTTATTCCAAAATTTCTCCGAATTTTCCAAATCCCAATTTGGTTACAACTTGAAAAAAAAATTATTAGCTGATTTTTTTTTAGCAATAATTGAACCATTTCTCCAATTTTTTCAGTTCTCCAAGTTTTCATTTTTACAATTTTTTGTTGTTGTTGATGTAATCCTCAATTTCTTTTGAAATTTTGAAATTCTATAATTATATTTTTAAAATTATGTATGAGTAAATATTTCTCAAAAATTTACAATTAATTTTGTAATATTTTTTTTTTGGATAGTTTTTTTTTTTTTTTTACAAAATTTTGTTTCAATTTTTTAGGTTTTAGATCTCACAATTTTTTAATGTTTTTTCAAGTTGATATCAGATTTTTTTAATTGACAATTTTTTGAATCATCAATTTATAAGGTGTGATTTTCAATATTTTTAAAAATTGTATAGTTAAAAAATTGATTTTTTTACCTACTCGTATATTATATTTTCTATATTTTGATTACTCATTATATTTCATTTCTTCATTATTTGAGTTTTTTTTCTTTTCAATATTTAAATTTTATATTTTCAGTTTTTCTTCTTGTCTGAATTTTTAAATTCTTCGATATTTTTCAATTTATTGAGCCAATATTAATTACCTATGTGAATAATATCAGTAGTTCTCTGTTTATCCATCTCTAAGTATTTATATATTTTACTTTTGTAATTTTAATTTCGAATTTCACGAACCATATTTTAATGTTTATTTTGTCTTCTATTTTTGTTGCAGCAATTTCGGACATTTTTAGCTGAAAGTTGGAATTGCGAGGTGGATTCAGCCAGACAGCGAATACCTCGTACGAGCAGCGAGCTAAATTTAGCGCCCGTTTTTTTTCTCTCATCATCGTCATATTTTGCTGGTCGGCGGTGTATACGACACGCGCGCTAGATACCTCGTAAAAAGCAGAAGAAACGGCGATTTCGAGCGTCCTTTTTTCCCCCTATCCAAGGAACCACGTCTCGAGGAACACTACCTACAAAATAAGCCAACTATAAGAAGAAGACGAGAACTTGAGTTTCTCATTCGTCGTTATATTTTTTTCGCAATTGGACGACGAGAAACGATTACCTTAACTCGATACGATATTACGACGACGTATTTCGCGTAATAATCACTATCGTCATAATTCGTGTAAAGCACACGTACATACCTATACCTACCTATAAATATGGAACGAGAATCGAATTCGATGCAGGCCTTGTGCCGATCGGGGTGCGGATTTTATGGTAATCCGTCAACGGACGGTCTTTGTTCACTTTGTTATAAAGAAGCTTTAAAAAAGAAACAACAACCACCGGGACCATCGCCTTCGGCATCCGTACAGTCAGCCGCCCAAGCCTTTACGACGTCCGCGTCCAACGCTGTTACCACTGCCTTTAACACCGCATCTGCTGCTGCCAAATTCATGGACACGGCGATTCCAACGATTCCTGTAGTGAACGGGCAATCGAACGCGGAAAAAAGAGAGGTTAGTAAAATATCTTGGTTATTTTATTTATTTTTTTTCACGACGTCTAAATTTATTTGGTAATTTTTTTCCAAATTAGGAAATTTTTCCAATTCTTCAAACTTTTATAACCAGATTTTTTCATATTCGGTCGTTTCTGATTCAATTTAATTTTTTTAATTAATTTGAAATGATTAAAATTCGAATTACTAAAAAATTGGAAAAACACGAAAAATTTGAAAAATTGCAATTGGAAAAATTGAAAGTGAATTAAGTAATTAATTGAATAACTTATTTTTTTTTTTTAAATTGGGTAGAATCGTTAAAATGATCTAAAATTTCAAATGTACCTATGAAAAAAAGTGAAAAATAAAAATAAAAATTGTATAAAGGCTGAAAATTGAAGAATATTTTTAAAAATTTTGGATGTAGAATTGAACGTTATTTGAAAAAGTTGAAAAAAATTACAATTAAAAAATTCTAAACGAAATTTTAAAAATACGAATTAAGGAAAAATCAAACGAAGAATTGTAAAAATTAGTTGAAAAATTGAGTTTCAAGTTGAACAGAAAATTCGAAATTGGAAAGATCGAAAATTGAAAAAAAAATATGAATTAAAAAAACTTTCAGAAAGAATCTAAGTAGCTGAAAATGAAAAAAAAAAATAATAATCCGAATAAAAAAATGTTGGTTAAAAAATTTGGAAAAATTTGTTGAAATCAGAAAAAATTATTTACCTAGTAGATTGCTGTTTGAAATGAAAAAATAAAAATATTAAAATGTAAAAAATCAAAAAATTGTTCTAATCAAAATTTGTAAAAATACATTCTAATAATTGAGATTATTGACCAGAAAATTAAAAAACGAGAAAAATCGAAAATTGAAAAAAAAGAAAAGAAAAAATTCAACCACATCAAAAAAATATGAGAAATTTTTTATAAAACTGAAAAATAAAATAAAATTAAAATAAAAATTTTTTTGAAAATAAATCAAAGGTACTGAGTATTAAAAAAGCAAAACGGAATACAAAAAAATTGTTGATAGTTAAATTAGATATCTAAAATTTTAAAAACAAGGAAAATTAAAAAATGTAAATTGAAAAAATGTAATCAAATCAAGAATTGTAAAAATACCTACCTACTAAAAAATTTATTGAAAATGAACATTTGAAAAATTTGTAAATCAAAAACGAAATTTGAAAAAAAAATGAAAACATTGAATGTTAAAAATTAAGAGTTCAATGCAACAATGAAAAATTGAGAAAATATGGAATTTTTAAAAACCGAATTAAAAATTGAATAAAAAAATTGTAATAATACTGTGAATAAGTATAAAATTTTAAACTAAAAATTTTGAATATTAGAAATGAAAAATGCTGAAAAATGAAATTAAAAATTACACTCATATACTGGAGATTGATACGATTTGAAAATTAAGAAAAAAATGAATAAAAAATGAATAAATAGATTGGGAAAAATGTGAAGTTGCTGAAAATCAAATAAAAATATTTATTTTTGGGAAAATATGAAAAATAAAAAATTCAAACCAATTCAAAAATTGTTAGAAGGCCGAAAATTTGAATATTTGAAAAAAATAGGTAGGAAACTGAACATTGAAAAAATCATGATTGAAGGAATTTATTTTAAAAATTGAAAAAAATTCTTGGTTGAAAAATAAGAAATTGGGAAAACATACGAAGTTACCTCACAATAAAAAATCTGTAGGTGCAAAATTTTTTGAATAAAAAATTGAAAAATTGAAAAATTGAAAAAAAAACTGAGAAAATGAATTTAAAAAGTTTAGCAATTGAAAATTTTGAAGGTTGAAGTTGAAACTGGAGTAAAATTTTTAAAATGACCGAAAATTAGAAATTTTTTTTTACCAAATTGAAAAAAAAACATAAGTAATTTTAAAAAGTGAAAAAATTTACCATTTCACAAATAGGAATTTTTTTATTGATCCAAATTCAAGTAGATAAAACTAGGTACTTATATTTACAAAAAATTATCAACTTCAATAGAAAATTTTTCGTTTAAAACATTGGTAAAAATAATTCTTGATTGAAAAAAAAAATGAATATGAGGTGTAAAAATTCATCATTGGAAAAATTGGGGAAAAAATATAATGAATCCAACATCCAAGTAGGTAAAATTAGATAATACCTACAAAAAAACAAATAAATTCAATAGAAAATTTGATGTCTAAAACATTGATAAAAATTTTTTGATTTGAAAAAAAAAAAAAAAAAAAGTGAACATTCAAGAATTAAAATAGATACCTACCTTATTCAAGTTGGAATAATACAAAAAATTCGTAAGTTGAATAAAATTATAGGTAAAGAAACTAAGAATTCAAAACGTTGAAAAAAATTGCTTGGAAAAATAAAAAATAAGGCGAAATAAATTTTAAATACTCGAAATTCGAATAAAATAAAATTTAAATAAAAAATTGCAAGAATATCTACCTATTAAAAATTTAGAAAATCCAAATTATAGAAAATAAATTGTAGAAAGATTAAGGGGGGGGGGGGGCTATAATTTTTTGTTTTGTTTTGTTGGTTGCATAGAGTTGACAAGCGGAATTTTCTAAGACCTTTGCATGACGTCAATTTGATTTTTCATCTATGAAGTTTTGAAGAAAAATTGAAAACTAATTTCATCTCGCTTTTTTTTTACAAAAAAAATTAATTTTTGATTTTTGAAAATAAAATGCATGGAGTTTTCAAAAAAGAAAAATTATATTCATTTTGCATTTTAATGATGTCATTTTGTAGAAAGTATTGATAAATTTTTTGGAAAATCAAAAATTTTAAGCGTTGAAATTGGAGAAAAACACGAATTTTTCTTAATGCCCCGTTTCCAGAAAAACTATGCAACCCACGAGGTTTTTCCTCAGAATGTTTTTTATTCAGTACAGTCTGGTCTGTAGTCTGACGAGAGGGTTTTGCGAAATTCCTACTTTTCCCCCTGATTTTATCTAACTTTCTTATGAATTTCATCTTAGTATTCCATTCAACTCGAAAGAAGTCGTCGGCAAATTATAATTTCGCGAAACCCTCTCGTCAGACTACAGACCAGACTGTACTGAATAAAAAACATTCTGAGGAAAAACCTCGTGGGTTGCATAGTTTTTCTGGAAACGGGGCATTAAGAAAAAGTCGTGTTTTTCTCCAATTTCAACGCTTAAAATTTTTGATTTTCCAAAAAATTTATCAATACTTTCTACAAAATGACATCATTAAAATTCAAAATGAATATAATTCTTCTTTTTTGAAAACTCCATGCATTTTATTTTTCAAAAATCAAAAATTAATTTTTTTTGTAAAAAAAAGCGAGATGAAATTAGTTTCCAATTTTTCTTCAAAACTTCATAGATGAAAAATCAAATTGACGTCATGCAAAGGTCTTAGAAAATTCCGCTTGTCAACTCTACGCATTCAACAAATAAAAAAAAATTTATAGCCCCCCCCCCTCTTAAGAAAAAATGTTTAATATAAAAACTGAAATGAATGAAAAATTGAAGGTAAAAAACTTTACAACGACTGAAAATTTGGAGCAAATTGGTAATATTTTTCTTGTTGCTCTTCGCCATCATGTTTCTCAAGAAACTTTTGATATCGTAAGCTTAAAATTAAAAAAAAAAAAATAAATAAATAAAAATTGATTACTTTTGGATACGAATATTGACAAGTTAAAATTTTGTAAAAAGTCATAGCTGAACTTTAATTTTTTTTTAGTAAATTTCTATGCTATTATATTAAAAATTGGTCGTATTTGAAAAATATAGCTCATTTCAAGTTTCAATTTTTATTTTTTTTAATTTTCTGTTTTTGTTACAATTTTTTAAAACTTGAATTATTACCTAATTTTTTTTTTTTTTTTGAAAGTGTTGAATGTAAAAATTAAATAAGTCGCATTTTATAACTATGAGGTAATTCAATTTTACTTACAACGGGAAAATCGTACACTTGCGAAAGTTAATTTGTACTGACATTGGTTTCGTGATACTTATTTTTTGTATAGTTAACAGCTGGCCATTTTCTCGTGTTTATATTGTTATTTGATCCCAAGTTTATTTTGAAATAACACACCGTACGAAAATTAATTGACAATGGCGTTGAAGAGAATTAATAAAGAATTACAAGATCTTGGCAGAGACCATTGTCGATTTTTAGTAAAATTTCAATTTTGATGATCTTCAGAATGTTTTGATCGATTTTGAAATGAGTGACAATAATAGTATTGTTTGTGTTTAGTGGTTATTTCGAAAAGGGGAGGAGCAAGAAATTTTATTTATCTCACGTTTTAGCAAAGGAAATTTTTGTTACACCCTGTATTATTTTTCTCTTTAATTACCATAAATTTCTAAATACTCACTGTGACATTGGTGTGGTGTGTATGTACTTCGAAGTTATTGAGGAATGTCCTGAATAAAAGTGGTCTCAAGAGTTGAAAAAGAATGGTTTGCCTTATATTTAAACAAAATAATATGGAGATTGAGGAAAAGGGAGTAGTGTACAGAAGAGAATCGTTGCTCGATATTCGCAAGTCTTGGCCACTCGAATTCGACTGGACTAGCGAACGTTCGCGTGGCGCGCGTTTCCATGGAAAATGAAAATACCCACCAGACGAAGGGGGCATCCGGTTGTGGGGTGGCGAGCGAGCCGTTGTAAGTCGCAGTGTTTTACATTCGCTCATCGAATTCCTGCGTATATTTTTTTTACGTGGAAATGTCTCGCTCGAACAAAAATAATCGAAAGAAAATCCGATTATCGAGAAATGGTACGAACGAACAACCGTTGCGTTGCTCGTCATCGTCGGGCTCTTCCAACTACTCGGACGACATGGACGTGATACGTAACGCGGTTCTCGAGTCTTTGATGAAAAACGCGGGCGCTGCGTCGGGTGCGGCGACGACGCTGACGCCGGCGCCCGCCACCAAGTCGTCGAAAAATCACGTAACGTCTTCGCACGACGACCAACAGAAGCAGCAACAACTACGACAACGTCAAGATGGCAAGAGCGACGACGAAAGTCGCAACGATCACCAGCAGCAGCTCAACAACTCATCGTCGACAACGCCAACGGTAGATTCGTATCGACAGAACAGAAAGCTCGATACTCCTCCGGTAGCTCGTACGGCGACCATCGAAGAACTAGCCATGGCCACCGAGACGGGCCCTCCGACGACCACCGAATCCGCGCCCCACAATCCAGACGACGACCAGATCCGAACCGATGTGAAAATCGTACGTATTAAAACTTTGGACTCGGAAGAGAGCAAGCTCTTGTTGATCGTCGACGTCCTGGATCGTAATCCGTTCCGTATCGAGGTGAATAACGAAGCGGCGGCGGCGGCGGCGGCGGCGGCCATGGCCAAACGACGTCGCGACGAGGAGACCGCCAAGACGTGCATCAAGGTGGACATCGAAGCGCTGAAACGCGGCGAATGCCCCAAAGAAATACGTAACCTTTGCACCAAGGTACGCTCTCGACGCATATACAAGTTACCGGACGAGCTGATGAGGAAATTCGATCAAAAAGGCCTGAAAGTGTTCGAGTGGCATAGCTTCAACCGACCAGACGAAGTCATCAAGCTATTGCTAGACGATGGCGGCGGCGGCGCCGCAGGATCCGCCGATAGCGTCGTACAAACCACCCTGGCGTCGCCGCCGGCCGCCGCAGCAGCCGCAGCGGCCGCCGATATACTCCGTAAACGTATGATCATCGGGTTTCGTCGCCGATCCACCTCGACCACGACCAGGACCAGAACCCCCTCCGATGAGGCAGCAGCGGCCAGCGACGAACCAGCTGTGAAAATCAGACGCACGGCTGCCTTTCCGGTCTCCAACGTGGTCGGTGGCGAAGCCAAGCTCATGAGGAGTGGAATCCGTAAATCCAGATTGGCCACAGATCAACGTAGTCGCAACAGGATCTTGCAAAGGTTACTCAAGGAGTACACCATGTCTTCGGCAGCCGCCACCAGAAACACGACCAATGCCTGGGATATCGCCAACCAGAGTAAAATCAACAGATTGGTCAGGAGCCATTTGGATCTGCGAGCCAAGGAAGCCACCGAAAGAGCGAATAACAGAAGGAAGGAGATTAATAACGATTCGATCGCCAAGACCGCAACGATGACCGTCGCTCCGAGAATGTCCGAAGCTAGATGGAAGTCGGTGACCAGTAAGCATTCCGTCGCAGTCGCAGCAGACTTCGGTGGTACGTCCACCATGAAACGAGATCTCAATCTAGATGCTGCCAAAATATCGGTGAGTTACCATTCGTCCGGAGTGCACGCCAGTGAAACTGGTTGCCTGACTTCAGGTCTCGTGGGCATCTGAAGCTGTCAGCAGGAGTTCTTTGTCGTCTTAGGATCGCTTCAGAGAATCAAGATGCCATAGGATGGTACTAAGGCCAACTCAGAAACTGTTTTGAGTCGATTAAGCTTGATTTGGAGGACCCAGATGTCTCTTAGGCTCGCTTTAGAGGATCAAGATTTCATGAGATGGTACTGAAGTCATCTCAGGAACTGTTTTGAGTCGATTAAGCTCAGTTAGGAGGACCCAGATGTCTGAGATAGAGTTTTGTGCGGATTAAGCTTGGTTCAGAGGGTCGAGATTCTACAAGGAAAACTTGAAGCTGTCTGAGGAAGAGTTTTGAGCTGATTGAGCTTAATTGAAAATACTAAGATCTCGTAGAAAAGGAACATTTGTGTGATCGAGTAAAATAGAGTTGATTTTATCGATAATAATTGATTGATTGATCGAGGAGGAAAATTTAACGAAATTTTTTTACACGAGTAATTTTATTTTTTTTGGCAAAGGTATTTCTTACAGCAAATTTAAATTAATTTTTATTCATCAATCTATAATTAACCATATTTAGATCCTATCTTACATTTATTATGTATCTTTCTCAAGTCGAGACATTAATATTTGACTTTTTTCCTCTCTGTTTCAGCTGAACGATGATAATGATGGTTCGGTATCGAATGGTAACGCCGACGTAAGCGCCATCGATGGCAATAGCGATGCCTTAAATAACAGTAACAACGATGATAATGACTCCAAGGCTAAGAAAAAGAATCGCTGCGCGCTGTGTCGTAAAAAAGTCGGTCTCACAGGTGAGTCACAACTTACGATACTAATAATTTTGTTTTTTGATCGATAGTTTCCCCTCCAAAGCACCTGCTGCTCTATTTATCGCGAGGTGATTGTCGATCAGCGTCATCTGGGGAGGCTTGTGTGTGAGTCGAGGATTCAGAAACTGTTTTTGCATTACGTTGAAGTGATCGAGGAGATGATTGGAGTTGTCGATTTTTTTTATTGTTTTTTTTTCTCGTCTTAAATGTATTTTTGGTGAGGTCGGTGAAAAATTATCAATTTTTCCTTTCTTTCCTTTTCCTTCAATTCGGCCTTTTCGTCGATAGGAAAAAATTAATGGATTCGTAGAACGAGTGTATCACTTTTGACTGATTCGATTAGTCGAAAACTATTTTTCGTCCCCTCCTTTCGAAAATTAGGTATTTTTTATGTTGTCAAACTTTCTCGTCAAATTTTTTGTATCGAATATTTCAGAAAGCAATTTTATTTCGTAAAAGCACATATTTTCTAATCTGATATCTGCCTCCTTTAAAAAAAAGAGAATTAGATAAAATTTTTGGTGAGTTTTTTTGTTTAAAAAATTTCAAAATTATGTGACTTGTAATATTTTACAAATAATTTTTTTTACGTGAAAATGAATTTCTAATCTTCATTTCTCTACCCTCCCTCCCACCATCACAAAATCTAGTTTCTTTGTGAGTGGAAGTTTTCACAAATTCTTATTAAATTTTTTAAAAATTAGTTCGTATCTGTATTTCACCAACTTTTTTATTTTTTTCATGAGATGAAAATTCCAATCTTTATTTTTCCCTTTCCCTAATAAAATCAAACTTTTTGTGTAAAATTTTTCGTCAATTTTTTATTGAAAATTTTTAAATAAATTTGTATATTTCAGAAACAATTTTACCTTGTGAAAGGAATTTTTCAATCTTGATTCCCTCCCTCAAAAAAAATTGTTGTTTTTTAGGTAGAATTTTTCGTACTAAATTAATTTGTAAATTTATCAAATAATTTTTTTACTTGAAAAAAGTTTTCAATCTTGACCCTCTCTTCCCCCCCCCCCCCCAAAAAGTTTTATTTTATGTGAAATTTTTCACAAATCCTCTAGTATTTATAAATTTCTAAATTAGTTTGTATCTAGATTGATTTCACAAATATCTATTAACTTTTTTTCATAAAAACAAATTTCCAATCCTAATTTTTCTCTTTCCTAAAAGAAATCTTATCATATTTGTGTAAAATTTTTCATTAATTTTTGTATTTGAAAATTTATAAATTGATTCTTATATTTTACAAACAATTTTCCCACGTAAAGGAACATTTTTTTTTCTTTAGGTATAGAATTTTTCGTAACTTTTAAAAATTCAAAATTGCTAAATTAATTTATTTCAATTTTTTAATCTTCATTTTTCCTCCCAAAATATCGATTCTTTATGTAAAATTTTTCGTCAATTTTTTTCGTTGAAAAGTTTCTTAATTCGACAGTGAAAATTTTTTTTTGATTTTCATTTCCCACCTAAAAAATCTAGTTTTGAATTAGAATATTCCGTGAATTATTTCAAATGGATTTCTAAATCAATTGGGATAATTTGGTTACAATTTTTTGTTAAAAAGAATTTTCAATCTTGATTTTGGTCCCCTCATCCCTAAAATCGGATTTTTAATTTTTTCTAAATTGAAACATTTCTAAACTACATAATTCGTAAATTTTTTTAACTTTTTTTTTATGTAAAAATTTTCATCAATTTTTTCATTTGAAAATTTCTAAATTATTAACAATTTTTTTAAGTAAAAAGTAACTTTTTGATCTTCACTCCCTCCCCCTCCACCAAAAAACTTGATTTTGAGGTATTTGATACATTTCGTAAGTTTTTTCATTAATAAATTCCTAAATTAATTGGTATATTTCCCAAACAGTTTTTCAACTCTTTTTTTTTCGTTGAATAAGATTTTCAATTTTAATTTACCCCCCCCCCCCCCCCCAAACGAAATTCAGATTTTTTTTTTTTTTTTTTTTTTTTTTTTTTTTAATGCAAAATTTTGCTTCAATTCTTTTATTATGATATTTATTCATTTTTTTCAACAAAAAAATCCCTTCCCCCAACCCAGCATTCTGTGAAATTTTTCATATATTTTTTTTTAATTTCTAAATTAATTTGTTTTTTTGTGATAGGAAATTTCAGACTTCAATTTCTGTTTAAAAAAAAAGTTGTGTAAAATTAATTTCATGTTATCTAATTTTTTGTTCAAATTTTCAAATACTTGCTTATTGTATTCCATAAACATTTTCTTTTGTTGAAAAATTCCAATCTTTGTTGCTTTTGGTATAAAACTTAATGACCTTTTTTTTTGTTCGTGAAATTAAATTTCTAATCTTTGCTTCTACTTCAAAAAAAAAAAAAAAAAAAAAAAAAAAAAAAACTTACCCGAAGTATCAACTCTAGATACTTGAAAAAAATGTTCAACATTTAGTCTTTGGTTCTACATTTCGAACCTTTTTTCACCTTGAAAAAATTGTTTCCCCTCATTAAATCGACCTTTCGCATAATAAGAAGCCAAACACAAAAGAAACAGTCTCAATAAATCACCCGTTGCCAATGAATTTGGGTCTTCTCTTCTCGATGACGACGAATTTTCTATACGACGAAATTAGCACTCGTATATTAAGGTCCGAAGGTATATTTTTGTATCTAAATGACGCAAATAACCGTGGCTCTTTGTTGTTATTTTTCCACGCAGATTTTTTCCAATCGATTAAGTCCTAATCAAAAGAGAAGAAAGTCTCGTGACGATATCTTCTGGACATAGTAATTTGGTGATTTGTACCATTCTTCGTCCTCCTCCCCACTCTGAGCTTTTCATCGTTGTCATATTTTGGTTTAAAAATATTCCTTCTTTACTCCTACGAACGATTGAAAGTATGCTTGGCTTGTGATGGAGAAATTAGCGAAGACGATAGGTTATTTTACATAATTTCAACCCACTCTGTGAAAATTTCGATGTATTGTCGGATGAAAGTGTTAGGAGAGAGGAGGTGAAGGGGAATTTTCAATAATTTCTCTTCCCGCTGTTTTGGTCTTGGAAAAAAGTTTCTGCTTCAGTTCGTCGCTTGTGTAACCTTGGGGAAGAAAGGAGGATAGAAAAAAATTTGTTAATTAAAAGCTATTCTCTTTTTTCTTCGGCCACTGCGACGACGACGAGACGAGAGAAATGAAAGAAGCAGGAGACCGTTTTCTTGTACTTTTTAAACCTCTCGCCTCGTACGTGTTTTAACGAAGCTGGGTAATTGGAGGAGAAATTTATTTAATATTCACATCGAGTCTCGTCACTGGTAACAGCAGAAAGGGGGCCAGAGCAGCAGGAGCAAAAGATGCGAATTTTTCTTCAAAATCAAACACCACAATTGGGACTTGACTAGTAGAGTCATTCAGAGCAGGAGGAATTGGTGAGAGGGGATACTACGTCGTGGTTTTTTGAGCCAGCCCACAGCTGTGTAATGGTGGCCGGAGGCTTGGAAAATCAACTAGGCAGAGCGGGGGGACGAGAGAGTGTCGTGAAAATAATAAATTTTCTAAGAAGGTTGCTGGTCGAGTTGCGGAGGAAAAGAGGAGAGTACGAAATTGGCGAATTTATCGAGCCAGCCGCAGGGCTCGGAGTGACCCTGGATGGCCTCTTTGATACGTAGATTTTACAACGGAGTTGCTCTCTTGGTTGAATATTTTTCGGTGCAATTTTTTTTCTAGTAGATTGGAATTTTTTTCGAGTAGATTTTTAGTCTTTTTTTCTATTTCTTTCAAGTAGTTTTTTTTTTTTTTTTTTCTATTGACGATTAATTTGGAATTTTTTTCTATTTGCCAACAGGTTTCGAATGCCGTTGCGGAGGCCTATACTGCGGTATTCACCGATATTCAGATAAACACAATTGTACTTTCGATTACCGACAACTGGGAGCTCAAGAAATACGACGAAATAATCCGGTCGTGATCGGAGAGAAAATCCAGAAAATTTAACGCCGCCTGACGGACGGGACGAGTCGTAGTGCATGATTTAATAATTTTTTTCTTCGTTAATCGTACATATTTTGTCGTCATCTCGTTCGTCGCAGTTCGACGCCGTCATCGTTAAACACACGCGGATCGTTTATTTTATTTTATTTTTTTCTTTTTGTTTATTTGTTTACTATTTTTTTTCTTTCTCTCTTTCTAATCGAAGTCGTCGTCGTCGCCAACGTCGCCGCGAATGTATAAACAAAAAACAAAAAAATAAGGAAAAAAAGAAAAAAAAGTCGTTTTTAAGCTTAATACCTCTCTCTTTTTCTCTTATTTTACCAGAGCGCCGCAAGAACGATCGTATTTTATTTCGTATTTCTCCTCTTTTTTTTCCCTTTTCCTGCGTGTAGTATTCTACGATAATATGGTGCGTTTTCCCCCTCCCTTATGCCCCCACCACGTGTCTGTCACGATTTTGGCCGAGAATTTTGGAACAATTTGGTAAAAAAATACGAGTAAATTGCCCGAATACTTAAGTCTTCTTTAATTTTTTTTTATTCGATTTGCAAACTCGTACGAATTATCCTCCCCCCCGCCTCAAAATCGAATATTGTAATTAAATCGCGAATTTTTTTTTGCCATGAACTGAATTTCGTGATATTTTTTCCCCTTTGGAAATTAATGGAAAAATTTTCGTCTTTCGGCGTGCTCAATTTTCTTGTTCTGAATAATCGATGGTTACACGAGATAAGTCGATGTCTTCTCGATGATTTTTTTTTTCGAACAAAATAATACGAATTTTCGATCTAATCGAATTACATTGTAAAGGAGAGATCGAAATACGGCGAGAAAACAGTGTAACCACGTTTCGAAATTCGTACGAAGTATTTTTTTTTCTGTCGTCCAAAATGCTACAAAATAATAAACGTTTTATTTCGTACGTTTGTATATTTTTTTTTCTGAAAAAAAAATGACGAACTGATGGATGGAGGGCTCGTCGAATCGAGTGGGGAAAACGAGTGTAAAAACGATAGTCGAAATGTACCTCTAACCTATAAATATATTTTTACCGAGTTTAATCGCGTCGATTAGTAATTTTTTTTTTTTTTTTTGGAATATTCAAAATATGTACTTGAACGATTTATTTACCTTGGCATGAATTTTTGTTCGGTTAAGTTTCGTTTTTCCTTATATTATTTTTTTTCGTCGTTATTTTTTTCTTTTTTTTTAGTTTCGTTTTTTTTTTTTTTTTTTTTTTTTTTTGTTGGCTGATTTATATAATATGAGATAAGAGATTGTACGCATTAAATTGACCCGGCTTCTTGTGTTTATTTTTACGGATTTGATTTCTTTTTTTTTCATTTTTTTTTTTTTAGTATTAAAGGAAGCTTGTGTGATATGTTTGTCTTAAATTCAATCGATATTGGACTTTTGTTACTTAATTTAAGTTTGAAAATAGGGTAGATTCGTTATGTACTTTTGTGTTTCTCTTTTATGATTTTTTTTCTCTTAATTTTAATAATTTTTTCGCCCCTATCTCTTCGCCTTATAAGATTTTGTTTCTCACGCACCGTAACCTTTGTCCAATGGGTTTGGCCGCTGATGCTGTTATCGCTGCCTGCGCCTCATTCTGAGTACATATAAGATGTCGCCAGTTACTTTGTGATAGATTTAACTGCGAGTCTTTTGTTTTTTTGCGCCGTTCTCAGCATAAATACCCGAAAAGAGAGCCCGTCGCGAGCAGTTTAGAATGTCAATTATTTTCTGGAGTACGGAACTGGAATCGGATACGAGTCGGTTGGCCAGCGTGTCATTTGTTGTATAGTTTTATTTTGAAATATAAAAAATTGTATATCTTAAATTGGCCATATTATGTAATGTTTCCAAAACACGTTCGGCCAACAGATTCGTAAACCGGAGCTCGCTCTCGTCGGGCGCGGTACGATGATTTTACCCAAGGAAAAAATTCCCCCTTATGCGGTAGAAGAGCGTGTGTGTCCCTCCCCCTTGAAAAATTGTGTATATATTTATAGCCGTTCATATCATTTATGTAATTCTCACCGGATGGTTTTTTTTTTAAAACGAAGCTAAACAGTGAGTCAAAAGGGTGGTTTTTTGGAACGTTTTTTTCTCCTTTCTTCTTTTTTTCATTTCTTATAATTTAGCGTACACGAACTGGAATTTGTTGTTTACTGTGTGCGGGTCCAGTTACCATAGTATTTTATCGCCTGCCTACAGATAAAAGTGAAAATTTAAGACGATTAACCATCTGTACATGCTGCATTATTACACAGGGTTTTTGTTTTAAATTTTTTTTTCTCGTATTTTTTTTTTGGAAAATTAGTACAAATTTTTGTGATAGCAAGCCTGACGAATACAGAGTGTGTGCAATGAGAGAGACACGAGTGGCCTGTAGACGATCGCTTTAATCGTGAAGAATGAATAATACAGTGTAAGAGCCTATGACATTTTGATCGATACGCTTGATCTACTGGTTTTTTAATTTTTTTTCTCTCTTTCCTTTTACCAATTTTTACTAAATAGGTTATAGTTTTACCCGGACGTATATAATGTGTGACGTTACAGTCTCGATGGTTTTTACGACGTGTACAAAAAAAAGAAAAAGAAACAAAAAAAGATGCAATTTTTTTGGCCTAAACGAACTGGAAGGTAGCTGGAGAGAACCTAAGTAGGGTGTGAAGATGCTTGTGCGACGGTTTTCTCATCATCGTTTATAAAAAAAAGAAAATGATTTGTAAATAAGCTTGAAAATGTAGTAGTGGATTAAGTTACGAATTTTTTTCTCTTTGTTCTTTTACAAAATTACGTAAAACCTACGCTAAGTCTCGTTTGTTTATTCTTCTCTGATGATTACGCGATGATTTGATGAATATAAAAGTATAATATGATGATTTCTGTAATTAGTATTTGTTTAAAATGTGTAAATGAATATTTTTTATTTTTAATTTGTATAGATTTGAATGCAAAAACTTTATTTTATTAGTTATAATACATTCTGTCATTTATTTAACATTTATGGATTATAACTCGAGTAAATGATTAAAAAGTTGAGTGGGTTTTTCATTATTTCGTGTGTTTGTAATTTGATCTACGTTTGAAATACGATGGTAGATGTTCGATATGGAAAAATATCGTGAAGTGTTCGCAGATATTTATTCAATAATATCAATAATTACTTGATTTAGAAAAAAAATTGGACATTTGGAATCGAGAATATCGATGTTTGACTTGAAATAATTGAAAAATCGAACGATTTATGTAGAATAATTCATCGTAATGATGATAAAATTATGTCCATTCCGTTAACTACACTATTGTCTGGTTTTCTCAATTCGTTTACATGACGTAGATACTTGATATCCGAAATTGGAGGGGAAAGAGGGGTCCAGTCGAAATTTTTATAATGACCAAAATTATTTCCAAGACTTCAAGCTACAACTTTTGTTTGAAACATTTGTCAATTGGACCCCTACCTCCGTCAATTTTTCGAAATTGTAGAAGAGGGAAGGTTCTAATCGAAAATTTTATAACAAAAATTATTTCTACGACCCCAATCTATAACTTTTGTTTGAAAATTTTTTCAATTGGACCCCTATCTTCGCCAATTTTTCGAAATTATACAAGAGGAACGGTTCTAATCGAAAATTTTATAATGAAAAAAACAAATATTTCTAGGACTCCAATCTACAACTTTTATTAGAAATTTTTTTCAATTGGACCCCTACCTCCACTAATTTTTCCGAAATTGTAGGAGAGGGACGATTCTAATCGGAAATTTTATAATAACAAAAATTATTTCTAGGGCTCCAATCTACAACTTTTGTTTGAAAATTTTTTCAATTCACCCCTCCCTCCTTCCTCTAATTTTTAAATTAGCATCTTCGCAGTGTAAAGCAAAATTGGTGGGGAGAGAAAGGTTTAATTGAAAAAATTTTCAAACAAAAGTTGTAGGTTGAAGTCTTGGGAATAATTTTGGTTATTAGAAAAATTTCAATTGGACCCCTCCCTCCCCCTCAATTTTGATATAAAATATCTATGTAATATTTGAACTTGATGAAATTCAACAACGATCCACGTCCTTGGGTAATTAAGTTGAGTAAACTAGACACTGATGTTGAATACCTACTTCTGCTTTGTTTGATTGAGAAACAGAATTTGAACAAGGTAGGTAATTTGACGATTCTACGTTCGATGTAGGTAAGTAGATTCATCGAGAAGTTGAAAATATTGAACGATTATTTAGAATAATCATCGTATACGTTCAGTCCGTTGATTGCTTTTGTTTTGATTGATTGAAAACCAAGATTCTAACAAAGGTAGATAATTTGACGATTCTATGTTCGATGCAGGTTCATCGAGGAGTTGATCACTAAATTGCTACTACGTACTACGTAAGTATTTTCTATTTATTTTAAATTGATTGATTGAGAACCAAAACCAAGATTCGAATAAAAATAGGTAATTTAATGATTCTACGTTCGATGTAGGTAAGTAGATTCATCGAGGAGTTGAAAATATTGAACGATTATTTAAAATAATTATCGTACTGACGATAAAATTACGTTCAGTCCGTTGATTGCTTTTGCTTTGATTGATTGAAAACCAATATTCGAACAAAGGTAAGTAATTTGACGATTCTACGTTCGGAGTAGGTTCATCGAGGAGTTGACGACAAAATTGCTACTATAAGTACTTTTAACTTTGATTGATTGAGAAGCAAGACTCGAAGAAAAATTAGGTAAGTTTTGATGATTCATACGTTCGATGTAGGTATAGGTACGTAGATTTATCGAGAAGTTGAAAATATTGATCGATTATATAGAATAATCATTGTAATGACGATAAAACGACGCCCAGTCCGTTGATTTTACTTCTGTTTTGATTGATTGAATACCAAGATTCTAACAAAAATAGGTAATTTGACGATTCTACGTTCGATGTAGGTTCATCGAGGAGTTGATGACTAAACTACGACTACCTTTAGTATTTTCTATTGAACAATTCTTGGATTATAACTCCAGGAAATGATGAAAAAGCTGAGTGGTTTTCATTTTTTCTTGTGTTGTAGTAAGTTCTTAGCTCAAACTACGAAGGTAAATAGTCGATCGAAACTATATTTGACTTCGAATAATTGAAAATATCGAACGATTTATGTAAAATAATCGTTAATGTCGATAAAATTACATCCAGACCATTGATTAGGTATGTACTAGGTACTTCTGCGTTGATGTTGATGGATAAAACAAGATTCCATAACAATGTAGATACAGTACCTTCACGATTCTACGTTCGATGTAGGTTGGCCGAAGGGTTGAAAACTAAATTGATACTACGTAAGTATTTTCTATTCAACATTCGTAGATTATAATTCGAGTAAATGATGAAAAAGGTAAGTGGTTTTTATTACTATTTCGATGTGTTGTAATTCCAAGTACAAACTACGGAGGTAAATATTTGATATGGAAAAATATCGATGCTCGATATCGTAAAATATTCACATTTAATACCTATACGACTAAACGTATTCACAAATACCAATACAGAATTTGAAAAATTATGTACGTTTGAAATAGAGACGATCTTTGACTACGAATAATTAAAAATATCGAACGATTTTTGTAGAATAATCGTTAATTTGTCGATAAAATTACATCTAGTACATTGATTAGGTACTTCTGCGTTGATTGATCAAACATGATCATAACAATGTAAGTATACTTTGACGATTCTAGGTACGTTCGATGTACACAGGTTTATTATGGAGAAGTTTACTGAATTGCTACCAAGTATCCATCTTCGATTAAGCTTTCCAGCGAATCATACGTTCATATCTAGAAAATATAAATAGCATTAGAACATCTCACATTTATCTATAGGATAGTAATTAAAGCCAATATCAAGATTTTAAGTAGGTATCTGAATTTTTGTAAGAATGAATTGATATCACGAATTATATCTCATAATTCGTAACCGATGGTAATGTACTAACAAAAGGTATTGTACTACTATTTTCTGAACTAGATTTATAACTTATAAGTACATAGATTTTCATGTCGATGTCGAAACTACGTCATCATTACGTTAATAGAGTTGTATAAGCTGTTCGCCGTTCGTGAATTACGACGGGAGCGGGTTGCAGGGAACAATAATATTGGATTTAGCTACACCATGGAAATGTTGCTCGACTGGTTAGTGGCAGCTGAATATCCTATCGTTGCAATGAGAGCCTTTTGTTAACGATTTTCGTCGCGATTATGGCTGGAAATCGGTGGAAAAGCGAAAAATTAGACTTTCACTGCAACAGGGTTTAGTTTTTGTATTGAAAATGCTTTCTAAACGATACGTACATGATTAATTAACTCGTTTACATACTTCAACTTAGACTTGGAGCTAGGCAGCAGCATCGTTATCTCAATATGAACAAATAAAACCGTTTCGTCCGTTTCTACATCGCTAAATATAGTAACAGTACTGAAAAGATCCACAAGAATCAAGAATTATTTATATATTAGGTATCTATCATTTTGTGAACACTTGAAATCAACAAAAGCATATTTCCTCAGTAAGTCACTCAAGTAGTTATGTAGTTGAGTGAACAGTCGTTGGCCTAGGGTTCTAATTTCTAAACTCAATGACAGCTGATTCTTTGCCTTATACCTACGTCTGGAACCTGGATAAGAGGTAATCCACCATGTGAATGAAGAATTGTCGATATTTGTATCATTATTTTTGTAAAGATTAAAGAGCAATAAAATCAAATTTACCTGCAATTCAAGCATTCAATGGAATAATCATAGGTCTAGGTTCTAAACACACTGACAGCTGGATGCTTTGCCTCGAGTAGGTTTGGATTTTGGAACCTGGATAACAGATATCTATACACTGTCGACATTTCTATCATTTTGTTAAGATTAAAGAGCAATAAAATCAAATTTACCTGCAGTTCAAGTATTCAAAGGAACAGTCATAGGTCTAGGTTCTAAATACACACACAGCTGCATGGATGCTTTGCCTTGTATAGGCTTGGAACCTGGATAAGAGGTATCTACATTGAAACGAAGAATAATATAATTATTGCTTCTCATCGTTTTTTGAATGTTAAACCTTTCCAAAGTACAATTCAAATTAAAAATTCAAACACGATTCCAAAATCAGATAAGCTGTTATCAGTAATTTTTTTTTAAATTGCCTAAACGCACGCAGTTTGAATAACGGATCAGGTGATCACGTTCACACCGATTAGCATATCAAAACATTGCTATCACGTCTCGAACTGATTTCAATTAATTATCCCGTTAATATTATTGTTTTTTGTTTTTTCTGACAAATTTCAAACAAAATAATTTCCTAGAATGATAAATTGCGTACCGGAATAACGGAAAAATTATTTTTTTCGGTCAATTAAAAAATGCTCAAGATGGCTAAATTGTGTGAATTAGTGAATTTTTTTTACAACCAGGAAATTAGGCGTCAGCCCTTAGGCGGTTAGGCCAGGCCTAAATTTTTTTTAGCGTCATCATGTCTGACGGTCTAAATCTTAATTAGTAATTAATTATTATTCATTTTTAATTTTTCAATTATTCTTTAGTCAACATGTACAGTCGTTTGAACTAGAAATTAAAATCCGAAATCGTTTGGACTTGAATTTTACTTCACAATGATCGAGTGAAATGTACGAGTATAAGAAAAAAACTAAATTCTAACGACTTTAAGCTCAATTTGGTATTTTTGTTTAGTAAGCTTTGTAAGTTTATTACACTGATTTTCCGACAATGAGATTTTCCCTCGAATTTTGGCGACGCATCTGAGGTCTTTGTGTTCCTGTAGCCACATTGGCGCAAATTTTTTCGTTCCTAGTCTTTTCTCCGTTGTTCTTTTATAATTATTACGATTTCGAGTGTTTTTTATTAATTAAACTAATTATTGTTACTACTACTGTGTTACCAGGTAATTTATTACGTGATTCTATACTAGATATATTCTTCGAAACTTTAATATTAAGATCGCGTTACTTACCTATGCCTGTGCATGTAGATTTGGTAATGGAATGAAATAATTATGTCCGGAGTAATTTTTTATTTCGAAGCGAGCGACGGTGTGAAGTTTCAATGTACCGATTTCATACAAATCGGCTAAGATTTAATTTTGTATCACTTTATGAGCCTGTTCAAAAGGCATACTTCGAGTTGTAGGTACGCGTAGATTGTTTAGAAGACGTAACTTAGCTCTAGCTTGAATAAAAGTGAATTGACGATAGTTGAATATTTAACGGTGATAAAAGTGAAAAAAGTGTCTTATTTGTGACTACGAGTACTAGTGTTGTTGGGAGTTTCCAATTTCGTTATAGTTATTTCTTTTTTCTTCTCGTTTAACGTATGATTACTAATTTAAGAACGTTTTTAGGAAAGTTTCCATATTACTTCGAGACAAACCAGCTGATCTCAACGTCCTCGTACCAGACTACGATATTGCACCGTTTCATTTAGCTGTCGTTCGCGTAAACTAGATTCGCCAAAGAGCTGAGGTGAGTGAATTATTTCAGAAAAATGGAGCAGATCCTAATGTACGTGAAGTAAGTTTTGGTAATTTAACATTCGGAAAAACGGACGAATGTTTGAAATTGTTCTTTTTTTCACGTCTAGAGATACAGAAGGTGTTACACGTCTGCATGTACCTAGTAGCTGTTTTGGAATCGTACGACGATAGTTAAATTATTATTATTAACGTACAGTGGAGAACCGAGAACCTACGAATTGCTTTTCAATATGCTTACGAAGAACACGCTTGGGAAACGTAGAAAACGTTAGAAATTCATCGACGGTCAACGAAGCTACTGATAAAAGTTCCAATATACAATATTAGGTACGTACCTACCGCTGGTGTGTTTCGTTTCGTGTAATTGAAGTGTTACCTCGTATATTACGATATTTTAAGTAGTGTCGGGGTTGTTTCGTGTGATTAAAGTGTTACGTTGTATTCATTACGATATTTGTTCACAGATGAAGTGATCATACAAGGGAATAACGTCCAAGCGGAGTATAGACCATTGCATGATGAATGTAAAAAAGATGTGGCTGTAGAAAAACAAAGCTTAGCAACACAAACCAGTCCGCTTAGTGTTTACTTTAAGGTATCCATGATTTAGTTTTGAATTTTTATGTAGAAATTTGTTCTTTCGAATCACCCAACGATTCTGTTTATTTTTCCTAGGATGACGACATCGACTCTGATATTTTAGACGCCGAAAACATCGCTTTCGACTAAAATCCGGACGAAATGTTACCTACGAATGGTGCTAGCCTGGCAATATCAGACGTTCAAAAGTTATCACTGCCAAATCGAACGAAAGTCGAACCTAGTTAGGTGCTCAGTTGTGTCGCAGGAGGTGTAGGAGATGTTACCGAAGATAGATCGTTGATTATTAGCAATGAAGAAAGTGCTCCTTTGCTTTTATGAACAGAATTCTCTCATCAGTGAAGATGGTAAACCACTGAGAAATTATATCCACCGGATCTAACGTAAATCACCGTTTAAATATAGTTACCGATGACGAAGATGGAATTTGATTCGTCGAAGCAAGGTTTCCTTTGTGTTTAAGGTAAATTTTTCATATTTAAGTACGTTTTATTTCTTGAAATCAGATTGGTAATTGATTTTGTTGAATTTTGCAGTTCTTCGAATTCCAATTCAAGTTCGAGTACCTACTTCTTTGATTTGAAGGAAAGAAACGTACACGTATAAGTAGAATAATCGAAATGGAAATCTACCTATGAATATGGTAAAATTTGATAAAATTTGTAGTAAATTGGCCCAGAAGTGGTTCTCATCTCGTTATAAATGTTCATTTTATTTTCTCAGATACGTCAGACAGTGCTACTTATGATACTGATTATATTAGAGAAGAATTGAAGTATAGATACGTTTTATTTTTTGAAATCAGTTTGGTAATTTATTTTGGCGAATTTTGCAGCTCTTCGAATTCCAATTCAAGTTCGAGTACACCTTGAAGGAAAAGAACGTACAGAACGAGCAAAACAATCGAAGTGGACGTCGTACTGAAATATGGTAAAAATGAGAGAGAATTGGTGGTAATTTTGTGCAAAAGTGGTTCTCATCTTATTACAAATGTTCATTTCATTTTCTCAGATACGTCAGACAGTGCTGCTTATGATACCTGATTATATTGGAGAAGAATTGAACGAACTAGACTTTGTTTCCGGTCCAATTGCAAGTGCGACGAAGAAATTATACCTACTTGAGAAAATTACGTCGAATTCGTAAATACGTTCCAGACACAGAAGAAACTATTTTGAAACCAGTAAGCTACCTTCGTCGATAGTACCAACGCTGTTCTTCGGTTTAAGGATTCTCAACTTTTTTTTTTGAAAAATCGCAACGTTTTTGTGAAAAAATTCAGATAGATACTTCGATACTTGTAATTCAAAATTGAAGGGGGGGGAGAGGTCCAATTACAAAATTTTTCAAATAAAAATTATAGAATAAAATCCTACGAACAAGTTTGGTCATCTTCAAAATTTTGATTGGACCCTTCCTTCGCCTGCAATTTTTTCTAGTACTACTTAGGTACTTGGTATTCAAAATTAGAAAGGAGAAAGGGTCTGTTGAAGTTTTTTTCAAATAAAAGTTGTTGAATAAGATCCTAGGAATAAGTTTGGTCATATTTAAAATTTCAATTGGACTCTTCCTTCCCATGTAATTTTTCGTAGTACTACGTAAGAACTTGATATTCAAAATTAGTGAAGAAAGAAGAGGTCCAATCAAAAAAATTTTCAACTGGAAGTTGTCGAATACATTCCTAGGAATAAGTTTGGTTATTACTGGAATTTCGATTGGACCCCTCCCTCTCCTCTTATTTTGCCTAATACTTTGTAGTTTCTATTGATATTCAAAATTGAAGTGAAATGAGGGGTTCAATTGAAAATTTTTCCAAATCAAAATTGTAGAATATGATCCTGGGAATAATTTTAGTCTTTACTAATTTTCTAATTGCCCCCCCCCCCCCCCCAACAAATTTATACCAAACAACTCAACTTGTACTAATCCTATTTTCGTATTATTTTCAGTATTCAGCCCGGATTTGGAGCACGTTGAATGCGAAGATAACGACGACAAGGAGAAAATCATAACGAAATGGTTGTCTTTAGAAGTGGATCTTCTGAATTCTTTCTCCGATACTTCGCTATCGTCATCGTTGCGCAATGGCATCGCCAAAACCTCATTCACCTATTTCCTACTCGACCCTTGAGTCTCCGATAAATTGCCAGCACGCTGCAAACAAATGGATTTGGACGACGTGTGACGTGATTTCATCCACGCCAGATTTTACATCGATAAAGGCACCGGAGTTAGGCTCTACGAGCACCTATACGAGGTTTTCTTGGTCTGGAATGAGACCAAAGCGTATCCTAGAAAAAGGTGTTATCTCAAGGTTTGTGATTTGTTGCATTTTTTCTCATAAATGATCCTGATTTTTGACCTTATACTTACGGCGTTTTTTATTTCACAGGTAATTACGGCATATGGTTGACAAGACTTCCAATAACATCATACTTGTCGAAGCGTATACCAAAGACGCAGCCATGATCGATGCGATCGCAGTCTATGCAGACTGAAGAACGAAAAACCTGGCATGTAGTGCGATGTGGCCACGACATGGCCACGACAAGGATCGTCGAACTCAAAAGAAGACTCGGTACGTAAATGTACCTACTTGTTGTATCGAACCATGAGAACATTCATTGCTGATAAGTGATAATGAAGTTCAACTTAAACCGATTGATGTTCGTAGAATCGCTAGGTCTTTTTTGGCGACGAATTTTTTATAATCGGAACTATCGATACTTTTTTTTTATACTTAGTCAGAATGTCAGAATGGTCACCTCAGGTCATGAAGAATAAAACTTCATTTTTCTAGGAATTTTTGCACTAAAATAGATTCTAAAAATTTCTTCATTTTGTTGCTAAAAAATATTTATTTTTTGAGAAAAAAAAAACTTCGAATTTTTTCGATTATTTTCAAGAAAAATTTTGTTTTCTGAGAGAATCTACTCAATTTTTTTATTAAAAAAATTTTCATTTTATTTTGTATTTGAAGTACCTACCTATCTGCATTTTTTTTTAATTTATGAAAAAAAATTCAAACATTTATTTACATATTATTCACGTTGTTTTTTTCTTAATATTAATTTCAGGTGGATTGGATGAAATGTCGAGAAGAGCTTGCCAATTTCCAGTTTCTTTTACAAGATCTTCAAGAATTTTAAAAATTAATTGGTATCCATCGACGACTTACCAGATTTCTCTTGTGGATTTCTCCAGCCAAGCAGTATCATCGAGTTCGACGTCCTATTTTGCTGATTCATCATTTCGGTGATTCGCGATTTTTTTTTTTTTTTTTTTTTTCCTAAGTCGACATCCAATTTCAGAGATTCAACACTTCAGCGATTCGCGATTTTTTTTCTTTTTTTTTCGTATCTCGAAGTTTTCAATTTTTCTCTCGTGTTCGCGTTCGTCGGTTTTACTGTGCGTTCTTCCGCGTCGTTCGTATCGAGTTGCAGTATCGGTGAGTGATTTAAACCTTTTTTTTGGTGGTGGGGGGTGGTGGTCGCCATTTGGTGATTGGATTGGTTTAGTAATAATTAGTGCGACCAATATTCAAATCCCTTTAGAAATTGAAAAAAATTATCTCGCATTTCTCGTTGAAATGGCAAGATGCAATATTTTTTTTACACTTTTCGAAGACACTCAAGTTGATCACGCTGAATGAAAAAGGCTGGTCTGAGTCTATTTTCAGAGTAAGCGTGCTCAACGTGAGTAGAACTCGCCTCAGGTCGTTCGACAACAAATGGTTGCGAGATGGCAAGATGCGAGTTCGCTGAAATATTCATCCAAATCAGGATTCATTTTCATTCGGGCGATAACAAATTGTGAGGCTCGGATGGACACGAATCCTCCAAATTATTGCTTGGGGTATTTTTAAGAGAGTGAGGTGACTGGTTGGTTTGAATGAATAGTGGTCCTTAATTGAAATTATTGAAAAAATCATCAGTTCATAATAATTATATTTAGGTAATTTGAATTAGTCCAACAATAGTACCTATAGAAGTAAATTATCATTATATTAGTCCAAAAGCAGGTGTAGGATGCATTTATCAGAGAATTTTTACCAAAAAAATTGAGAATTTTTTACCTCAAAAAATTAAGAGTTTTTACTTCAAATAATTGAGAATTTTTAACCCAAACAATTTGAGAAATTTTTCATCTCAAAAAAGGGAGAAAATTTTTACAAACCTAAAAAAATTGTGAATTTTTACTCACTTATTTACACACATTTTTTGATAATTCTTCATTTGAAAACAAATTTGAAAAAAAAAAATTACTATACGAACTTTGAAACCGACAGTCACCTCACGATGTATGGCGATTCCACCACCCTTTTAGCATGTACTTCTGCATACATAAATATTTTTCATTTTGAAAATTGTAATATTACATACGTATCTTGAGGTGCATTAGAAAAATTCGCGAGTGATGTTTAAGTTTTCCATTGTGAGTGTTTGTGTGTTTCGTACTTATTTATATTTTGATTTGCACCTACGTGATTTATGTGTTGACATTTTAAAGTGGTTTATTTTTTTGTTTTACATTCAAAAGTACAAGTAGTCTTCGCAGAATGTGGTAAGTCAACAATTTTTTTACAAGTTCTTTCCAAAATGATGATCTAAGCTCATCTTATGAGTATTTCCCTGATCGGAAAAGAACTTTTTTAGGTGTGTACATGTAGATGGTACTTTGATTTATGTATTTTTCTGATGGAAATGTCGTGTTTGTTTGAATTTTTGTTTCAAGAATTTGATCTGATTAGCTGTGCTGTTCATGTTGAGATTGGAATCACTGAGCTTTGGCATCAATCACGATCGTCACTTTATTGGCTTGGAAATTTTTTCATCCCACGATATGCTGATTTTTCTATTTTTCCGAATGGGCTCTACCTAATTTTAATAGGTATGTGGGAACGTTTTGAATTTTTAAATTATATTTTAATATTGCATTTTTTGTTTTACATGTTTTTTTTTTCGAACTGTTTCAGCATCAGTGTACTTATGCAATGTACGTAGCTTGGATTTACACCCTGTTTGGAATGCTTGTCAAGAGTCAACCTATTGGATTCGAGATCAATATTGAAATTTTGAACGATTTTTGAATGGAATTGTCGAAGGAACGAAAGGATTCAACCACTAACAAAAAAAATGCCATAAAAATAGGCATATATAGGTATGGGTATAGGACTTCTCGAATAACTATTTCGAAAAAAAATTAATCTTATGAAAATTGGACAATTTTTTTTGTAAGGGGCCTCTCCAGTATTATTTCGAAAATATTTTTTGTCTATTAAGGAGATTTGACATTATATATTTTTTTAAATTCAACTCTACCATCATGCTATAGTGTTCCTCGAATAATAATTTCAAAAAAAATTTCAATCTTTGAAAATTTGGCAATTGAAAAAAAATCAACTTTACAACTGTAGAACTTCTCGAGAAATAATTTTGAAAAAATTTAACCTTATTATGGAAATGTTTCAATCTTTTGTAAAACACAATCCTACTGCTGTAGGGTTTCTCGAGTAATAATTTCGATAAAAAATTTCAATTTTATGGAAATTTGGCTTTTTTTTTGGTAAAATTCAACTATACATGTACCTAGGACTTCTCGAGAAATGATTTAAAAAAAAATTAATCTAATGTAAATTTTGTATTTTTTTTTAAATTCAACTCTACTATCATGCTGTAGGGTTCCTCGAATTTTCAAAAAAAAAAATCCTATCATTGAAAATTTGGCATTAGCAATTTAAAAGAATCAACTTTACTACTGTAGGACTTCTCGAGAAATAATTTCAAAAAAAATTTAACCTTATGGAAAATTTTCAATTTTTTATAAAATTAAACCATACAACAGGTGTAGGACTTCTCGAATAATAATTTCAAGAAAATTCAATCTTATGGAAATGTTGCTATTTTTTTTTTCAATTCAACCCTACTACCACGCTGTAGGGCTTCTCGAGTAAATATTTCAAATTTTTTTTTAATCTTGCAACAATTTGTATTTTTTTTTTGTTGTAAATTCACCCTTGCAATTGTTTAGTAACTACAGCTATACTTTAAAAAATTGGCATTTTTCATTTTTGAGATTTTTCCTCATGTTCGAAAATAAAGGAGCTACAAACCTTTGAAATTTGAATTTCAAAATACATTGCAATTTTTTGATATAGGTACTTGATTCAACCCTATAACCGCGAGGCTTCTAGAGCAATAATTTCTAGAAGAAATCCATAAATTTAGAGAAGATTTGAATGAAAAAATTTTGTGGACAAATTTTTTCAGTTCTAGGAAATTTGTTAGTTTTTTTTCGACCAATTAAACCTTGTCATTGTAGGGTAATTCCGGGGAAAAATTCATAAATTCTGAGGAGATTAAAATTTAAAAAATTTTGGACCAATTTTTTCAATTCTAGGAAATTTGGTAATTTTGTCGTAGAATTCAACCTTGTTGTCTTAGGGTAATTTCAGAAAAAATTGTTTAATTTTGAATACATTTTAATTGATGAGTTGGGACAATTTTTTCAACGTTTTTCTACGAAAAGAAAAGACACGGTTCTCTCCCTTAAAAATTGAGAAATAGTTTAACTTCAAAAAAATTAACGTCATGAATCGAATGATTGGTTCGCCAAAATTAATTTTTAGAAAAAATTTATACACCTACTTCGAAATAATCGAGTGTTTTTCTTCACAAACAATTAATACTTCTCTTACTCCAAAAATTAGGGAATTTTCAAACTTATGTGTACATATTTTTTACTTTAAAAAGTTGAGGAATTTTTAAACTAGGTAACTGTTCTAATTTAAAATAAATTGAAATAATTTCTTACGATTGACTTCAAATGAATGAGACATTTTTTATTTAAAAAAAAAAAATTTAAAAAAATGGAATTTTTTATGCAAAATAAGTACCTCTAATGTGACTTTTTTTTTAAATTTATTGAATGGGTAGTTATTTTTTTCGCTCAAAAAATTTAGTTTTCACCAATGTTTTATTAAAAAGAAAATAATTTTTTTTACGCTTGTCTCTGAACAAATGAGATATTTCCTATTATTTCAAGGAAATTCAATTTTTTCCCTCAAAATTATTTGTTTTATTATTTTTTTGGAGGGAGAATTAAAAATAATTTTTACTCTGAAAACCAGAAATTTTAATTTCATTATTCAAAACACATTTCTGGCAGTGCCCTTAGATTGTCTAAAATTGGAGGTAGTCTTGAGGGCCTAATGAACGTTTGTTTTCTCGAAAAAAATTGAAATTTTCTTTTAAAATACAAAAAAATCTTTGTTTCATAAAGAAAAAATATTTATTAATATTTTTTTACTGATTCAAAAAAAAACAGATTAAATTTCTTTAAAAATAATATCCAAAGACAATTTTGTTGAAACATGTTTATATTATTTTTATTTTGAAAATTTTTCTGAAATAAATTCAAATTATAATATTACATATCTACTTACCTATCAGAAGTTCAGGAAAAAAGTACAAATTCTTTAATGACTAATCTTTCAAAACGTGTTTGAATAACGTAATTTCCTGATATAATTTTTTTTTTTTTTTTTTTTTTTTTTTAAATTCAAGTAGAAAAATTCAAAAATTTGTTCTACATGTTGGTGGCCTAACATATTTTTTGGCATAAAAATTCTCTTATTTAGAAAGAAATTTGCAAAAAAAATATCTGAAAAATATTCGTTAAAAAATTCAGAAATTCTTCTTCTTCTTCTTTTTGAAAAAATACTTTTTTCGGTCAAAAAATTCTATCAAAGAAAATTATTTTGAGGAAAATTTCAAAATGCTTCCTAGTCATGTTCTGGTGTCTAATTTTACTCGATTTGTTTACATGGATATGGATTATTGTTGTTGCTGTTGAAATTTTCCAAGTCTAATTCCACATAGATACTTGATTTAAAATTGGAGGGGAAGGAGGCGTTCAATCGAAATTTTTTTGAATATCAAATATCTATGCAGTACCTATATTGGTCTTGGTAAAATTCAACAACAACGATCCACGTCCATGTAAACAAATTGAGTAAACTAGACTCTTCATTAACGTATCAACAATGAGGTCGACTTGGTAAAAAAAAAAAAAAAAAAAAAAAAAAAAAAAACAACGCACAAAAAATTGTATTGCAGCCGCCACACCGTGTAAGAACAACCTTAGGTTATAGAGTTTAATAATAATCGTAATTTAACATCTGCAATAAACCTAACAGATTGGGATCGGATTTAGGAAATTAATTAATAATTACCTACCACGTAGAGCCCAATTTTGGGCGGATTTTTTTGTAAAGTATCGCGAGAGATTTTCTTTCTACTGCAAAAATTATTTTTTTATTCCAAATAAAAGTTGAAAAATTGGAACATTAAACAGTATTTTTGTTATGAGTTTTTTAATGATTTTTTTTCTCTAATGATGCTAGAAAATTTGAGAATTTTTTTTCCAGAATAAAAGTTGAAAAATTCCGATTTTTCCAAAAAATTGAAACATTTTATTTCTCTAATTTTTTTTAAAAATCTCTACAAAACCCAGATATTTATTTCTCCAAAAAAGGGATTTTTTATTTACAAATTTTGTATTCAGAAAAATAAAAGTGAATTCTATTTCTAAAAATTTTGCAAACATTTTTGAAGAAGTTTTTATCTAAATATTAGACGATAGGTACCTACTCGTAATTTAAACAAAAATTTTTAAATCAAATTTTTCAACTTCCACCAGATTTGACAATTTTTTTTTTTTAAATTTAAACCTGCAACTGTTAGACTTTTGAGTAGTAATTTCAAGGAAAATACCATAACTTTGAATACATTTTATTTATGTGTTGAACATTTTTTTTTGAATCAATGTCTTCAGCTTTCAGAAGATTTGACAATTTTTTCGTATAATTCGACCCTACAACTGTAGGACTTCACGAGTGATAATTACTAGAAAAAATAGATCAACTTTTATAACTTTGTGGAATTTTTAATTTAATTGATGAACATTTTTTTTTTGACTAATTTTTTCAATGCTAGCAAGTTTGGCTATTTTATCTTATAGTTTTACCCTCTGACTTCTAGAATAACACATTGCAATTTATTTATATAATTCAACCCTGTAACCGTAAAGCTTCTGGAGCAATAATTTCTAGAAAAAAAATCCATAAATTTTGAGAAGATTTGAATGAAAAAATTTTGTGGACAAATTTTTTCAGTTCTAGGAAATTTGTTAATTTTTTTCGACCAATTAAACTTTGTCATTGTAGGGTAATTCCGAGAAAAAAATCATAAATTTTGAGGAGATTCAAATGAAAAAATTTTTGTACCAATTTTCTCAATTTTAGGAAATTTGGTAATTTTTTCGTAAAATTCAGCCTCGTCGTCGTAGGATAATTTCGAGAAAAATTGTTTAATTTTGAATAAATTTAATTTATGTGTTGAACAATTATTTGAACCAATTTTTTGCTTCAAACAATGCAAAATTTATTTTTTTGGAAAAAAACGTGAGAATTTCTTTTTGTTAAATAAAATTTTAAAAATTCTGTACCTAATAGGTTATTCCAAAAATTGAGATTTTTTATCTGAATATCTAGGAAAAATGTGTAGTCATTACAGGCTGATTTTTTTAATTTTTAATTTTTTGAAACCAGAAATGTTTTATCCCCTAAAAAATTACAAGTTATTTTATGATTTTTTTTCAATACCTAATGCTGAAAAGTTGAGAATTTTTTTTATTTCAAAATAAAAAATAAAAAATTTTGTTTCTTCCAAAAAATTGAAACTTTATTATTTTTATAAAATTAAAAAAAAACCTACTCCAAAAAATCCAGATATTTATTTCTCCAAAAAGTTTTTTTTTGTTCACAAATTTTATAAGTACCTATTCCGAAAAATAAAAATGAATTATTTTTCTAAAAATTTTGCAAAAATTTTGAAGAAGTTTTAATCTAAGTATAGGTTGAACAAATTTTGTTCAACCAATTTTTTTAACTTTTACCAACCCTGCAACTGTTGGACTTTTGAGTAGTAATTTCAGGGAAAATTATGAGTTAAACATTTTTTTTGAACCAATGTGTTCAATTTTCAGTAGATTTGACAATTTTTTCGTATAATCCATCCCTAAATTTGTTGGGTATACGTTGAAAAAAAAACCATAACTTTTGAAGAAAATTTAATTTATGAGTAGTTGAACAATTACGTACCTACTTTGAACAGATTTCATCCAATAATTTCATCAGAACTGAAAGACTGTAGCACTTTTGAGTTACAATTTGTAGAAAAAATTGATTTATTTTGAAGAAAATTTAAATCTACAATTAGGGATCTTTTTGGAATCAATTTTTTCCAATTCCAGCAGATTCGGAAATTTTTTCGTATAATTAAACTCTATTTAATATTGGAAATATTTGAATTCATGAACTAATTTTTTTCAATTCCAGTAGGTTTTATAATTTTTTCGTAAAATTCAACCCTAAAACAAGTGTAAGACTTTTCGAGTAGTAATTACCTACAAGAAAAAATGATTCAATTATGAGAAATTTTTAATTTATGAGTTAAACCATGTCTTTGAACTGATGTTTTTTCCACTTCATCGGATTTAACATTTTTTTCCATAAAATTCGACCCTACAATTGTAGGACTTCTCGAGTAATATGTAATTATACTTGAAAAAATTGATCAACTTTTAGGAAATTTTAATTTGTGATTGATTTTTTTTTTTTTTGTATAATTCAACCCTACAAGTGTAGGACTTTTACTTTTACAGTAATAATTTTGAGAAAATATTCCGTAGTTTTGAAGAAAATTTAATTTATGATTGAATTTTTTTTTGGAAATTTCCTACAATTCAATCTTCAACTTTCAGCAAATATTGCAACTTTTTCCCATAATTTAACTCCACCACCATTATAAGCTTCTGAAATAAGAATTTCGAAAAAAAAATTATAACTTTTGTGAAAACTTTAGTTTGAATTGAACAATTTTTTCAATTCTAGCAAGTTTGGCTATTTTTTTATAGTTTAACCCTACAACCGTAGGGCTTCTAGAGAAATAATTCCGAGAAAAAATCCATAAATTTTGAGGAGATTTGAATGAAATAAATTTTTGGACCAATTTTTTCAATTCTAGGAAATTCGGTAAATTTTTCGTACAATTCAACCTTGTCATCGTAGGGTCAGTAATAATTTCCAGATTAGTTTTGAGGAAATTTCACTTTATGAGTTGAACAACTTTTTCGAGCCAATGTTTTCATTTTTTTTCCACAAAAAGAAGATACCTACGTTTCTCTCTTGAAAATTAAGAAAAAAGTATGTAGTTTTACTCCGGAAAAATTTCAACTCATGAATTGGATTATATATTCTCCATTCTCCAAAATAAATTTTTACTAGAGAAAATTTTTATGCTTACTTCGAAAGAATCGAGTATTTTTCTTCACAAAAAATTAAGAAATTTTCAATTTTTTTTAAAATCTAAAAATTGAAAAAATTTTCCACTAATTGTTTTATTTAAAAGAAATCGAAATATTTTCTTACTATTGGCTTCAAATAAGTGAAATGAAAATCTAGAATTTTTGTATGCAAAATAATGCGAGTTTTTTATCTTTAAAAATTTAGTCAACATTATTTTCGCTCCAAAAAATTGAGTAATTTTTCACCAATGTTTTATTTAAAATAAAATGAAATATTTTCTTACGATTGACTCCAAATAAGTGAGACATTTTTTATTCCAAGAAAATCTAGAATATTTTTCATGCAAAATAATGCAAGTTTTTCTTTTTTTATTTACCTAAATTTAAAATTTATTGAACATTTTTTTCACTCAAAAAACTGAGTAATTTTTCATCAATGTTTTATTTAAAAGAAATTGAATTTTTTTACGTTTGTGTTCGAACCATGCAGTGAGATATTTCTCATTTCAAGGTTCAGATTTTTTTCTCATTTTTTTTTTTTTTTTTTTTTTGAAAAAATTAAAAATTATTTTTGTCCAGAAAAACGGAGATTTTAATTTTATTATTCAAAAGAAATTTTTGGCAGAGGCCTTACATGGTCTTAAATTGGAGGTAGTCTTGAGGTCTATGCAGTAGGTCTAGGTAGGTATCATAGATCTTGCCCTAAATCCGATCCTACTAACTCATACCAGGTACACAATAATAATTCAACATTAAAATATAGACAATTAAATAAATCCACTTAAACACATTTAAGTAATCTAATGGAATCTAGGACTTGCTTACGGCACGTAAATGCAATCGCAATGAACAACCCTTCGAACATATTAATAGTCTGGAAAGCCAGCGATAAAACATCAAACCCGGAATAAAATGCCAACTCCTCCAGGGTCCAAGTGAGCCCAGTAATCAGCACCAGTCTCATGTGCAAACTGAACCTCTTAGCGAACCCACTATCTGTCGTATTCATATTCCGAACGGAATGATTACTTAAATAAATATAATACAACGAGCTACCGAAAAATAACGAATTAAAGAACAAAATAATTAACAAAACGTATTCTTTGATTAATGTCAACAGCGGATCGTACATCGGACACCTTTTACTATCCAACGTAACCTGATAATTGGCGTCGAACTTGGGCACGATACAATCCAACGCTAGGAACAAGGCCGGAATCAACCAACTGCACGCCGAATAGATGTAGAATCTCTTCCAGCGATTTCCAGTGGACAGGGCGCATTGCCTCATCGACGTTCGAATGGTGTTCCACGTTTCGTACGACATCATCAGCATCCACATGTAAGAAGTTAGCACGAAATAATTCACCATAGCTGTTATCTCAGCGCAGCAGTAATCTTCCAAAATGACGCTGGATAATATGCAACTGTACTCCATTAGTAGGGATACGCAAAACGATGCTAAATTATGACCGGGCAAATTGTGCAATTTATTCGCCAATAAATGCACTACTAAATGTATACAGATGAATACGATCGATACGAAGATACCGATTATTGTCACCGTATTTATCATGTAATATTGTGGCGTACTGAACCGGTGCTCGATGTCGCCGAACAGGGTACCGTTTGCCATCTGATTGGCATCTCTTTCCTCCTCCTTAGTGTAGGTATTTATGTACTGATAAGAACGCGCAAACACTATTTATTTTATACATTTCACTCGCGTCGTTAATCACACTGTAAGATTTAGAACCATGAAACATTCGCGAATCGATGATTTTTTTCAAATTAATATTTCAATATCGAGTTATTTTTCTTAAAAAATGCTATCCCCTTCTTGGCTCGTTGGCTCGATCGCGAATCGTTGACTAAAATATTCTCATTCGATGCAGGTGACCGTATTATCAATCGCAGACTGCGTCAACACTACTTTGGCTTCGAGTAACTTACATAATGACCAATTGCCAATTTTTTTTTCATTCGCCTTTACCTTGAAAATCATACTGGAGACTTGACGATATAATTTACTCATCTACCTACATCAAACTAAACCAGTGGAGATAGGCTTCTGTCAGTATTTTTTCACCAATATTTTCGAATTATATTTTACGTATTACGAAAATTCTCCTATCACTTGAATCGTATTCTAACCTTAGAATAAGCATCTCGTCGTTTTACAATGTCATTTCCCCTGCTAATATAGCCCTCCCTAGACGTGCAATCTTGGCTCGTGTTAAATGTGCGACGATGTACTCGGGTAAAAATAACTCGTAGACTGAGTCGAATTAATAAAGAGGCCGAAATTTCGTATATGCTGTATAATTGTATAATATGGTTCAACTACGTCGATATACGTTGTTATTTTATTGATAAGAATTTACTTAAATGGGAACGAATTAAGAAGGAAATACGTAGAGATCATTTAAACCATATACGAAGAAAATTTTACCATCTCGTATTATATTCATTCTCGTTAAAGAATGAAAATTTTCAGCTCGCTGCTGTACAGTGTACATGTATGTACAACATGCTCGTTAATAAAATGAAAAACTTAAGCCCCCGTTTTACGCCTTAAAATTGTAGTCTAATTAGAAAAGGTCTTAGAAAGACCATCGAGCGTTTCGCTTAACTACACTAAAACAATCACACAATGTACCATTAACGCTTTGGCTGGCTGTAACAGTATGTCTCGTCGCGTCGCGCATTTGCGCTAATAGAGCTTTAAATGCTTTTTCGTTTCTATTAATGAGCAGACATTTCAGACCAATTGGCTTCGGTATTAAATGCTACGTAATCTTGGTAATCATCGCAGGGGTTTCTAAATTTGAAATTAGAATTTTTTGAACAGGATTGGATTTGAGATTTTCTAAAGATGAGTTGAAATGGGTTGAAGTTTTTCAAATTTTGAATGTGAACTGATTTTTTTTTTTTATAAAACGAAAGATTTTTTCACGTGAAATTTATTCGAATCAAAATTGAAAGATTTTCTTCGTTAAAGAAATTGAGATATTTTTTACTCTACCATAAAATAGAATCAAGAATAAGGTTTTCTTAAAAAAAAAAAAAAAAAAACCTGATCTTTTCTCAAAAAAACAAGGAATTTTTTTCACCCGATCCGAAAAGAAGATAAGTATCATTTGTGATGCGATCCATGAAAACCAAGCAGAAGTGGGCAAATGAAATTTTACAGGAGAGCGATTTTTCAAATTTTTGTAAATTTTTTTTCTTCTCATTTGTCTAAAAACTCGTTTTTCTCAAAGAATTTGAAAAATTCAAATTTAGTTTTCAGAACTTTGAAAAATTATGAAAAAATAATGAAAACACTTAGCACACTCAGGTTTTCAGTGAAATTGATGAAAAAATGACAAAGAATCCAAAAATGCAAAAAAATTTAATTCGCATAAGTTTTTTTTGCTCCAAAAGAGTTGCGAATGTTTTATTTTAAACTTTATTCCAATAAAAATTGAAAGATTTTTTTCGTCAGAAAAATTTTGTTTTTTACTCTGAAAAACAAAAATTTAAAAATGAAACAAAGAACAGATTGTGATATTTCGATACCAAAAATAATTTTATTTCCAAGAAACTAAAAAAATATATTATACCTAATTTCAAAAAAATTAAAAATTTAAAATAGATGTTTTTATAAAAAAAAAAAATTAAAAATTTTTTGATGAAAATTTTAGACAAAATATCGGATTTTTTTGAAAATTCTCTCTGAAAAAATTGAAATATTTTTCCATTATACCTACGAGTAGGTATTACTTTAGGTACTTAAAAAAATGAGAAATTATTTTTTGTTCTAAAATTTATTCAAAACAATAATAGACTACTTCTTTTAATCTAAAAAAAAATTGAAAAATTATTCACCTAATCTCTCTTTCTAAAAAAAATCTCTAAAATTGAGATTGTTTTACGTCCTTTTCAGTTTCAAGAAAATTGAGATTATTTTCACGCTGATACAAAAAAAAAAGAGTAAAACATTTTTTAAATTAAAAATTTGTTTGAAGAAAATTAAAATTTTTCATACCTCATGAAACTGAAAAAATGAGACGAAATAATAGAGTTCATTTCTAAAAAAATCGGAATTCTTTTTAGGTTGGAATTTTTTTTAAGATTGGAATTTTTTTGCAGGACTGAATCTTTTTTCAAACCGGAATTTTTTTTTCAGCTTGGAAATTTTTTTTCAGCTCGAACTCATTTTTTTCAGATTGTAATTTTTTTCAGGTCTGAATCATTTTTTTTCAGATCGGAATTTTTTTCAACTCGGAATTTTCTTCAGGTCGGAAATTTTTTTTCAGATCGGAATTTTTTTTGCAGGTTTTTTACTTTTTTCCTCGTCAATTTTTTTCATTTTAGATCGAAATTTTCGTCATTCAGGTTTTGGAATTTTTTTCAAATTCATTGCAAGAGTTCATTTTTCAGCTACCCACCAACACAATTTTTCAGGTTCAACCGCGGTTTCTTTTGCACGTTTATATTTCAGATGGTTTTCAGTCCCAAAAATTTCACATCAAGTTCCCTCAAAAAGTACTCACTATTGGGTAGACTTGATTGTTGCCATCAAAGCGGTAGATGTCAAGATATCGGTGCAATCTTTACGATGGCCATTCGCCTTCCTGGTATGTGAGGATGGATTCCAATCGATTGCAATCATATCTAGGCATGTCCTGTTAGACGCAGCGGTGTAAGCTAACTCACGAGTAGAGTCATTTTCTTTTTCTCGATATTTTTCAGCTTTCCAGGGAGGTTCACTTCATAATTCAAAATTTTTTTCAGAATTTTGGGAAGTTTTGCAAATGTTTTGATTCCAGGGATTTTTTTTCAGTTTGAATTATTACTCTTCAGAAATTCGACTTTTTCATAATTCAATTTGACAATTGCAGCTAAGTCGATTACTTTTCAGGTTTAGCCACTTTCATGTATAGCAGCCAGAGTGGTTTTTACAGGATTTCGATTTTGTGCTTATTGCGCAATTTTTTTTTGAGCTCGAAATCACTTTTTGTTCAGCTTGGAATATTTTTTTCAAATCGGAAATTTTTTTCAAATCGGAATTCTTTTTAGGTTGGAATTTTTTTTTCAGATTGGAATTTTTTTGCAGGACTAATCATTTTTTCAAACCGGAATTTTTTTTTCAGCTTGGAAATTTTTTTCAGATCGGAATTTTTTTTCAGCTCGAAATCATTTTTTTCAGATTGGAATTTTTTTCAGCTGGGATTTTTTTTCAGATTGTAATTTTTTTCAGGTCTGAATCATTTTTTTTCAGATCGGAATTTTTTTCAACTCGGAATTTTCTTCAGGTCGGAAATTTTTTTTGCAGGTTTTTTACTTTTTTCCTCGTCAATTTTTTTCATTTTAGATCGAAATTTTCGTCATTCAGGTTTTGGAATTTTTTTCAAATTCATTGCAAGAGTTCATTTTTTAGCTACCCACCAACACAATTTTTCAGGTTCAACCGCGGTTTCTTTTGCACGTTTATATTTCAGATGGTTTTCAGTCCCAAAAATTTCACATCAAGTTCCCTCAAAAAGGACTCACTATTGGGTAGACTTGATTGTTGCCATCGAAGCGGTAGATGTCAAGATATCGGTGCAATCTTTACGATGGTCATTCGTCTTCCTGGTATGTGAGGATGGATTCCAATCGATTGCAATCATATCTAGGCATGTCCTGTTAGATGCAGCGGTGTAAGCTTACTCACGAGTCGAGTCATTTTCTTTTTCTCTATCTTTTTCAGCTTCCCAGGGAGGTTCACTTCATAATTCAACAAAATTTTCAGAATTTTGGGAAGTTTTGCAAATGTTTTGATTCCAGGGATTTTTTTTCAGTTTGAATTATTACTCTTCAGAAATTCGACTTTTTCATAATTCAGTTTGACAATTGCAGCTAAGTCGATTATTTTTCAGGTTTAGCCACTTTCATGTATAGCAGCCAGAGTGGTTTTTACAGGTTTTTGATTTTGTGCTTATTGCACAATTTTTTTTTGAGCTCGAAATCACTTTTTGTTCAGCTCGGAATATTTTTTTCAAATCGGAATTTTTTTTTCAGATCTAAATTTTTTTTTAGGTCTGAATTATTTTTTCAGATCAGAACTTTTTTCAGCCCGGAATAATTTTTTTAGGTTGGAATTTCTTTCAGGTCTGAATCATTTTTTTTCAGATTCGAATTTTTTTTCAGCTCAAAATTATTTTTTTCAGATTGGAATTTTTTTCAGCTGCAAATTTTTTTTCAGCTGGGATTTTTTTTCAGATTAGAATTTTTTTCAGGTCTGAATCATTTTTTTTCAACTCTGAATTTTTGTTCAGATTGAAATTTTCTTCAGGTCGGAAATTTTTTTTCAGATCGGAATTTTTTTTGCATTTTTTGACTTTTTTCCTCGTCAATTTTTTTCATTTTAGATCGAAATTTTCGTCATTCAGGTTTTGGAATTTTTTTCAAATTCATTGCAAGAGTTCATTTTTCAGCTACCCACCAACACAATTTTTCAGGTTCAACCGCGGTTTCTTTTGCACGTTTATATTTCAGATGGTTTTCAGTCCCAAAAATTTCACATCAAGTTCCCTCAAAAAGTACTCACTATTGGGTAGACTTGATTGTTGCCATCAAAGCGGTAGATGTCAAGATATCGGTGCAATCTTTACGATGGCCATTCGCCTTCCTGGTATGTGAGGATGGATTCCAATCGATTGCAATCATATCTAGGCATGTCCTGTTAGACGCAGCGGTGTAAGCTAACTCACGAGTAGAGTCATTTTCTTTTTCTCGATATTTTTCAGCTTTCCAGGGAGGTTCACTTCATAATTCAAAATTTTTTTCAGAATTTTGGGAAGTTTTGCAAATGTTTTGATTCCAGGGATTTTTTTTCAGTTTGAATTATTACTCTTCAGAAATTCGACTTTTTCATAATTCAATTTGACAATTGCAGCTAAGTCGATTACTTTTCAGGTTTAGCCACTTTCATGTATAGCAGCCAGAGTGGTTTTTACAGGATTTCGATTTTGTGCTTATTGCGCAATTTTTTTTTGAGCTCGAAATCACTTTTTGTTCAGCTTGGAATATTTTTTTCAAATCGGAAATTTTTTTCAAATCGGAATTCTTTTTAGGTTGGAATTTTTTTTTCAGATTGGAATTTTTTTGCAGGACTAATCATTTTTTCAAACCGGAATTTTTTTTTCAGCTTGGAAATTTTTTTCAGATCGGAATTTTTTTCCAGCTCGAAATCATTTTTTTCAGATTGTAATTTTTTTCAGCTGGGATTTTTTTTCAGATTGTAATTTTTTTCAGGTCTGAATCATTTTTTTTCAGATCGGAATTTTTTTCAACTCGGAATTTTCTTCAGGTCGGAAATTTTTTTTGCAGGTTTTTTACTTTTTTCCTCGTCAATTTTTTTCATTTTAGATCGAAATTTTCGTCATTCAGGTTTTGGAATTTTTTTCAAATTCATTGCAAGAGTTCATTTTTCAGCTACCCACCAACACAATTTTTCAGGTTCAACCGCGATTTCTTTTGCACGTTTATATTTCAGATGGTTTTCAGTCCCAAAAATTTCACATCAAGTTCCCTCAAAAAGGACTCACTATTGGGTAGACTTGATTGTTGCCATCGAAGCGGTAGATGTCAAGATATCGGTGCAATCTTTACGATGGCCATTCGCCTTCCTGGTATGTGAGGATGGATTCCAATCGATTGCAATCATATCTAGGCATGTCCTGTTAGATGCAGCGGTGTAAGCTTACTCACGAGTCGAGTCATTTTCTTTTTCTCTATCTTTTTCAGCTTCCCAGGGAGGTTCACTTCATAATTCAACAAAATTTTCAGAATTTTGGGAAGTTTTGCAAATGTTTTGATTCCAGGGATTTTTTTTCAGTTTGAATTATTACTCTTCAGAAATTCGACCTTTTCATAATTCAGTTTGACAATTGCAGCTAAGTCGATTATTTTTCAGGTTTAGCCACTTTCATGTATAGCAGCCAGAGTGGTTTTTACAGGTTTTTGATTTTGTGCTTATTGCACAATTTTTTTTTGAGCTAGAAATCACTTTTTGTTCAGCTTGGAATATTTTTTTCAAATCAGAATTTTTTTTTTCAGATTAAATTTTTTTTTAGGTCTGAATTATTTTTTCAGATCAGAACTTTTTTCAGCCCGGAATATTTTTTTCAGATCAGAATTTTTTATCAGCTCAAAATCATTTTTTTCAGATTGGAATTTTTTTCAGCTGGGATTATTTTTCAGATTGGAATTTTTTTGCAGGACTAATCATTTTTTCAAACTGGAATTTTTTTTTCAGCTTGGAAATTTTTTTCAGATCGGAATTTTTTTTCAGCTCAAAATCATTTTTTTCAGATTGGAATTTTTTTCAGCTGGGATTTTTTTTCAGATTGTAATTTTTTTCAGGTCTGAATCATTTTTTTTCAGATCGGAATTTTTTTCAACTCGGAAATTTCTTCAGGTCGGAAATTTTTTTTTCAGATCGGAATTTTTTTTGCAGGTTTTTTCCTTTTTTCCTCGTCAATTTTTTTCATTTTAGATCGAAATTTTCGTCATTCAGGTTTTGAAATTTTTTTCAAATTCATTGCAAGAGTTCATTTTTCAGCTACCCACCAACACAATTTTTCAGGTTCAACCGCGGTTTCTTTTGCACGTTTATATTTCAGATGGTTTTCAGTCCCAAAAATTTCACATCAAGTTCCCTCAAAAAGGACTCACTATTGGGTAGACTTGATTGTTGCCATCGAAGCGGTAGATGTCAAGATATCGGTGCAATCTTTACGATGGCCATTCGCCTTCCTGGTATGTGAGGATGGATTCCAATCGATTGCAATCATATCTAGGCATGTCCTGTTAGATGCAGCGGTGTAAGCTTACTCACGAGTCGAGTCATTTTCTTTTTCTCTATCTTTTTCAGCTTCCCAGGGAGGTTCACTTCATAATTCAACAAAATTTTCAGAATTTTGGGAAGTTTTGCAAATGTTTTGATTCCAGGGATTTTTTTTCAGTTTGAATTATTACTCTTCAGAAATTCGACTTTTTCATAATTCAGTTTGACAATTGCAGCTAAGTCGATTATTTTTCAGGTTTAGCCACTTTCATGTATAGCAGCCAGAGTGGTTTTTACAGGTTTTCGATTTTGTGCTTATTGCGCAATTTTTTTTTGAGCTCGAAATCACTTTTTGTTCAGCTTGGAATATTTTTTTCAAATCGGAATTTTTTTTTAGGTCGGAATTATTTTTTCAGATTGAAATGTTTTTTCCAGCTCTGAATAATTTTTTTCAGATCAGAACTTTTTCTAGCCCGGAATATTTTTTTCAGGTTGGAATTTTTTTTCAGCTCGAAATCATTTTTTTCAGATCGGAATTTTTTTTCAGCTCGTAATCATTTTTTTCAGATTGGAATTTTTTTCAGCTGGGATTTTTTTCAGGTCTGAATCATTTTTTTTCAGATTGGAATTTTTTTCAACTCGGAATTTTCTTCAGGTCGGAATTTTTTTTTTTCAGATCGGAATTTTTTTGCAGGTTTTTTACTTGTTTCCTCGTCAATTTTTTTCATTTTAGATCGAAATTTTCGTCAGCCAGGTTTTGGAATTTTTTTCAAATTCATTGCAAGAGTTCATTTTTCAGCTACCCACCAACACAATTTTTCAGGTTCAACCGCGGTTTCTTTTGCACGTTTATATTTCAGATGGTTTTCAGTCCCAAAAATTTCACATCAAGTTCCCTCAAAAAGTACTCACTATTGGGTAGACTTGATTGTTGCCATCGAAGCGGTAGATGTCAAGATATCGGTGCAATCTTTACGATGGCCATTCGCCTTCCTGGTATGTGAGGATGGATTCCAATCGATTGCAATCATATCTAGGCATGTCCTGTTAGATGCAGCGGTGTAAGCTTACTCACGAGTCGAGTCATTTTGTTTTTCTCGATATTTTTCAGCTTTCCAGGGAGGTTCACTTCATAATTCAAAATTTTTTTCAGAATTTTGGAAAGTTTTGCAAATTTTTCGATTCCAGGGATTTTTTTCAGTTTGAATTACTTATTACTCTTCGAAAACATAATTCAATTTAACAGTTGAATTCGCGGCTCCCACCATTATTTTTTAGATTCAGCCACTTTCATGTATAACAGCCAGAGTGGTTTTTACAGGTTTTTGATTTTTCAGATCGGAATTCTTTTCTGGTTTTCGACTTTTTTCTTCCTATATTCTTTTCATTTTGGATCGAAATTTTTTTCACTCAATTATTGTTTTTTTTGTTCAAATCGCAATATTTTTGTTGTGCAAGTGTGTGTGTAGGTTTTTTTTTTCTTTCTTCTCATTTCTATGTTTCATGAAAAGCACCTCAGCATACCCGCAGTTATTATTTTTTTCATTTATTATTTTTTCAATGTTTTCTTTGTTCAACTCCAAGGTATTTTTATGGGATTTTTCTGGCTCGAGTGTGCGTGCGTAGGTGTGTGGTTTGTTTTTTGATTTCTATGTTTCAGGAAGCTTTTATACCTTCAACGTTTGTTTGGCCACAGTGAAATAAGTCAACACTTTCACAGGGTCTCAATTCATGTTCTGGCCTCCTCAGTTCAGGGCTTGTCTGCAAAGTGGATTCATCGCATAGGTGAGCCCCGTGTGGGAACGGGCCAAAGAATATTCCCACGGCGCTTCGCAGCTGCCTGTCGTAAAAGGCGACTATACTGCCGAAAACATCATCAACTTCATTGATCGCGTGTGGTACGCTCTTACTGTTGTGTCTAGGCTTTTTTTTTGCACCTGGGAAAGGATCGGACCGGTTTTGCGGAACTCTCAAGACGCCCAACATCGTAGATATTACCACCACTTGCCTGGAATTGTTGCAGCAGAGGTGAGTTTTCCATAAATCCAACCAAATACCATCTCCGATTTGATTATCCCACTGTCAGACTGACACACTAACTTACAAGTATGTCTTTTATTTTCAGACTGATCACATTGGCCAGCAATCATACGCGTCAGTTTCCCCGCCAGCAGCTGAGAATTTGTGATGTAGGATGCAGCGGTCATCTTCAGAAAAGAATCGGTTTTGCGAATTCCTCAAGATTGCTCAACATCGTAGATATCAGCCCCACTTGCCTGGAATTGTTGCAGCAGAGGTGAGTTTTCCATCCATGAGAATCCAAACTTGCGTCTCCAATTCAATGCACACACTTGTCAGACCCACTAAGTATGCCTTGATTTTTTTTTTCAGATATGATGGATTGCGTCGACGAGTTATTTTATTCACCGCTTTTTTCCCCGGCAATCGGCTGAGAAATGAGAATTTACAGATACGGTCTCATCATTCTGTTTCGACGTCTTCCGCGATTCGCGATAACCCTGCTTTTTTTTTCTTTCTTTTTTCCCCTTTTCGCAACCACTCATATTCTGTGTCGTATTTCGCGATTGTTCGCGTATCGTGATGCGTTTTTCCGGGTTGTTTGCGCGAAATTTGATCCTGAGTTGCAGTTTCGGTGAGTGATTTAGAAAGTTTTTTGGTGGTGGGGGGTGGTGATCGCCATTTGGTGTCGGGTGTTAGGGTTGGTGATGGTTGTTGGTCTGACGTGTGGCATACTATTCGATCCAGCCTGCTCAACGTGAGCAAAAGTAGCCTCAGTTGCAATGGCAGGATCAGTGTTGGCTGATATTTTCACCGGCACTAGGATTTCGCCTCCACTGGCGGCGATAACAAATTGTGAGGCTGTTAACAGTGGAGCCGAATCCGCAAAATTATATTGCTTTGGGTAGTTTTTAAGAGTGCAAAGTGACTGGTGGTGCTCTGAAAAATCTGAGAAACTACCGTCAGTCACTTTGCAATGTGGCGATCTCACCACCCTTTTAGATATTATGTAGTTTTGATATTTTGAAGGAAAAAAAATTTCAAGGTGCACAAGCCAGTGATGTTGTTTTAGTTTTTTGTGTTGTGTTGTGGTTTTTTTTTTTACTCTTTTTTTTTGTTGATTTATTTATCACTTAACTTTTTTTTTTTTTTGATTCACAAAATATATTGTGCACCTTTGTGCGAGTGTTTGGTGTTGTTCTGGTTTGAAGTTCATGCTGCGGTTGCATCATTTTTCACTCATTTTTAGGGTCTCGCATGTGATGGGTGCGAGATGCGATAAGTATCAACAGGTAAGTCACCAACCTTTTTGCGAAAGTGCATCGCAACATGATGAATCTGATTGCAGATGCACTTTTGTTTACAGCTTTCTGCTAATTTTTTGAATTAATTCAGTCTTTATTCACAGATTTCCAGCACCTCGGCATACCCGCAGTTATTATTTTTTTCATTTATTATTTTTTCAATGTTTTCTTTGTTCAACTCCAAGGTATTTTTATGGGATTTTTCTGGCTCGAGTGTGCGTGCGTAGGTGTGTGGTTTGTTTTTTGATTTCTATGTTTCAGGAAGCTTTTATACCTTCAACGTTTGTTTGGCCACAGTGAAATAAGTCAACACTTTCACAGGGTCTCAATTCATGTTCTGGCCTCCTCAGTTCAGGGCTTGTCTGCAAAGTGGATTCATCGCATAGGTGAGCCCCGTGTGGGAACGGGCCAAAGAATATTCCCACGGCGCTTCGCAGCTGCCTGTCGTAAAAGGCGACTATACTGCCGAAAACATCATCAACTTCATTGATCGCGTGTGGTACGCTCTTACTGTTGTGTCTAGGCTTTTTTTTTGCACCTGGGAAAGGATCGGACCGGTTTTGCGGAACTCTCAAGACGCCCAACATCGTAGATATTACCACCACTTGCCTGGAATTGTTGCAGCAGAGGTGAGTTTTCCATAAATCCAACCAAATACCATCTCCGATTTGATTATCCCACTGTCAGACTGACACACTAACTTACAAGTATGTCTTTTATTTTCAGACTGATCACATTGGCCAGCAATCATACGCGTCAGTTTCCCCGCCAGCAGCTGAGAATTTGTGATGTAGGATGCAGCGGTCATCTTCAGAAAAGAATCGGTTTTGCGAATTCCTCAAGATTGCTCAACATCGTAGATATCAGCCCCACTTGCCTGGAATTGTTGCAGCAGAGGTGAGTTTTCCATCCATGAGAATCCAAACTTGCGTCTCCAATTCAATGCACACACTTGTCAGACCCACTAAGTATGCCTTGATTTTTTTTTTCAGATATGATGGATTGCGTCGACGAGTTATTTTATTCACCGCTTTTTTCCCCGGCAATCGGCTGAGAAATGAGAATTTACAGATACGGTCTCATCATTCTGTTTCGACGTCTTCCGCGATTCGCGATAACCCTGCTTTTTTTTTCTTTCTTTTTTCCCCTTTTCGCAACCACTCATATTCTGTGTCGTATTTCGCGATTGTTCGCGTATCGTGATGCGTTTTTCCGGGTTGTTTGCGCGAAATTTGATCCTGAATTGCAGTTTCGGTGAGTGATTTAGAAAGTTTTTTGGTGGTGGGGGGTGGTGATCGCCATTTGGTGTCGGGTGTTAGGGTTGGTGATGGTTGTTGGTCTGACGTGTGGCATACTATTCGATCCAGCCTGCTCAACGTGAGCGAAAGTAGCCTCAGTTGCAATGGCAGGATCAGTGTTGGCTGATATTTTCACCGGCACTAGGATTTCGCCTCCACTGGCGGCGATAACAAATTGTGAGGCTGTTAACAGTGGAGCCGAATCCGCAAAATTATATTGCTTTGGGTAGTTTTTAAGAGTGCAAAGTGACTGGTGGTGCTCTGAAAAATCTGAGAAACTACCGTCAGTCACTTTGCAATGTGGCGATCTCACCACCCTTTTAGATATTATGTAGTTTTGATATTTTGAAGGAAAAAAAATTTCAAGGTGCACAAGCGAGTGATGTTGTTTTAGTTTTTTGTGTTGTGTTGTGGTTTTTTTTTTTACTCATTTTTTTGTTGATTTATTTATCACTAACTTTTTTTTTTTTCTGATTCACAAAATATATTGTGCACCTTTGTGCGAGTGTTTGGTGTTGTTCTGGTTTGAAGTTCATGCTGCGGTTGCATCATTTTTCACTCATTTTTAGGGTCTCGCATGTGATGGGTGCGAGATGCGATAAGTATCAACAGGTAAGTCACCAACCTTTTTGCGAAAGTGCATCGCAACATGATGAATCTGATTGCAGATGCACTTTTGTTTACAGCTTTCTGCTAATTTTTTGAATTAATTCAGTCTTTATTCACAGATTTCCAGCACCTCGGCATACCCGCAGTTATTATTTTTTTCATTTATTATTTTTTCAATGTTTTCTTTGTTCAACTCCAAGGTATTTTTATGGGATTTTTCTGGCTCGAGTGTGCGTGCGTAGGTGTGTGGTTTGTTTTTTGATTTCTATGTTTCAAAAAACTTTTATACCTTCAACGTTTGTTTGGCCACAGTGAAATAAATCAACACTTTCACAGGGTCTCAATTCATGTTCTGGCCTCCTCAGTTCAGGGCTTGTCTGCAAAGTGGATTCATCGCATAGGTGAGCCCCGTGTGGGAACGGGCCAAAGAATATTCCCACGGCGCTTCGCAGCTGCCTGTCGTAAAAGGCGACTATACTGCCGAAAACATCATCAACTTCATTGATCGCGTGTGGTACGCTCTTACTGTTGTGTCTAGGCTTTTTTTTTTTGCACCTGGGAAAGGATCGGACCGGTTTTGCGGAACTCTCAAGACGCCCAACATCGTAGATATTACCACCACTTGCCTGGAATTGTTGCAGCAGAGGTGAGTTTTCCATAAATCCAACCAAATACCATCTCTGATTTGATTATCCCACTGTCAGACTGACACACTAACTTACAAGTATGTCTTTTATTTTCAGACTGATCACATTGGCCAGCAATCATACGCGTCAGTTTCCCCGCCAGCAGCTGAGAATTTGTGATGTAGGATGCAGCGGTCATCTTCAGAAAAGAATCAGTTTTGCGAATTCCTCAAGATTGCTCAACATCGTAGATATCAGCCCCACTTGCCTGGAATTGTTGCAGCAGAGGTGAGTTTTCCATCCATGAGAATCCAAACTTGCGTCTCCAATTCAATGCACACACTTGTCAGACCCACTAAGTATGCCTTGATTTTTTTTTTCAGATATGATGGATTGCGTCGACGAGTTATTTTATTCACCGCTTTTTTCCCCGGCAATCGGCTGAGAAATGAGAATTTACAGATACGGTCTCATCATTCTGTTTCGACGTCTTCCGCGATTCGCGATAACCCTGCTTTTTTTTTCTTGCTTTTTTCCCTTTTTCGCAACCACTCATATTCTGTGTCGTATTTCGCGATTGTTCGCGTATCGTGATGCGTTTTTCCGGGTTGTTTGCGCGAAATTTGATCCTGAGTTGCAGTTTCGGTGAGTGATTTAGAAAGTTTTTTGGTGGTGGGGGGTGGTGATCGCCATTTGGTGTCGGGTGTTAGGGTTGGTGATGGTTGTTGGTCTGACGTGTGGCATACTATTCGATCCAGCCTGCTCAACGTGAGCAAAAGTAGCCTCAGTTGCAATGGCAGGATCAGTGTTGGCTGATATTTTCACCGGCACTAGGATTTCGCCTCCACTGGCGGCGATAACAAATTGTGAGGCTGTTAACAGTGGAGCCGAATCCGCAAAATTATATTGCTTTGGGTAGTTTTTAAGAGTGCAAAGTGACTGGTGGTGCCCTGAAAAATCTGAGAAACTACCGTCAGTCACTTTGCAATGTGGCGATCTCACCACCCTTTTAGATATTATGTAGTTTTGATATTTTGAAGGAAAAAAAATTTCAAGGTGCACAAGCCAGTGATGTTGTTTTAGTTTTTTGTGTTGTGTTGTGGTTTTTTTTTTACTCTTTTTTTTGTTGATTTATTTATCACTTAACTTTTTTTTTTTTTTGATTCACAAAATATATTGTGCACCTTTGTGCGAGTGTTTGGTGTTGTTCTGGTTTGAAGTTCATGCTGCGGTTGCAAATTTTTCACTCATTTTTAGGGTCTCGCATGTGATGGGTGCGAGATGCGATAAGTATCAACAGGTAAGTCACCAACCTTTTTGCGAAAGTGCATCGCAACATGATGAATCTGATTGCAGATGCACTTTTGTTTACAGCTTTCTGCTAATTTTTTGAATTAATTCAGTCTTTATTCACAGATTTCCAGCACCTCGGCATACCCGCAGTTATTATTTTTTTCATTTATTATTTTTTCAATGTTTTCTTTGTTCAACTCCAAGGTATTTTTATGGGATTTTTCTGGCTCGAGTGAGCGTGCGTAGGTGTGTGGTTTGTTTTTTGATTTCTATGTTTCAGGAAGCTTTTATACCTTCAACGTTTGTTTGGCCACAGTGAAATAAGTCAACACTTTCACAGGGTCTCAATTCATGTTCTGGCCTCCTCAGTTCAGGGCTTGTCTGCAAAGTGGATTCATCGCATAGGTGAGCCCCGTGTGGGAACGGGCCAAAGAATATTCCCACGGCGCTTCGCAGCTGCCTGTCGTAAAAGGCGACTATACTGCCGAAAACATCATCAACTTCATTGATCGCGTGTGGTACGCTCTTACTGTTGTGTCTAGGCTTTTTTTTTTGCACCTGGGAAAGGATCGGACCGGTTTTGCGGAACTCTCAAGACGCCCAACATCGTAGATATTACCACCACTTGCCTGGAATTGTTGCAGCAGAGGTGAGTTTTCCATAAATCCAACCAAATACCATCTCCGATTTGATTATCCCACTGTCAGACTGACACACTAACTTACAAGTATGTCTTTTATTTTCAGACTGATCACATTGGCCAGCAATCATACGCGTCAGTTTCCCCGCCAGCAGCTGAGAATTTGTGATGTAGGATGCAGCGGTCATCTTCAGAAAAGAATCAGTTTTGCGAATTCCTCAAGATTGCTCAACATCGTAGATATCAGCCCCACTTGCCTGGAATTGTTGCAGCAGAGGTGAGTTTTCCATCCATGAGAATCCAAACTTGCGTCTCCAATTCAATGCACACACTTGTCAGACCCACTAAGTATGCCTTGATTTTTTTTTTCAGATATGATGGATTGCGTCGACGAGTTATTTTATTCACCGCTTTTTTCCCAGGCAATCGGCTGAGAAATGAGAATTTACAGATACGGTCTCATCATTCTGTTTCGACGTCTTCCGCGATTCGCGATAACCCTGCTTTTTTTTTCTTGCTTTTTTCCCCTTTTCGCAACCACTCATATTCTGTGTCGTATTTCGCGATTGTTCGCGTATCGTGATGCGTTTTTCCGGGTTGTTTGCGCGAAATTTGATCCTGAATTGCAGTTTCGGTGAGTGATTTAGAAAGTTTTTTGGTGGTGGGGGGTGGTGATCGCCATTTGGTGTCGGGTGTTAGGGTTGGTGATGGTTGTTGGTCTGACGTGTGGCATACTATTCGATCCAGCCTGCTCAACGTGAGCAAAAGTAGCCTCAGTTGCAATGGCAGGATCAGTGTTGGCTGATATTTTCACCGGCACTAGGATTTCGCCTCCACTGGCGGCGATAACAAATTGTGAGGCTGTTAACAGTGGAGCCGAATCCGCAAAATTATATTGCTTTGGGTAGTTTTTAAGAGTGCAAAGTGACTGGTGGTGCTCTGAAAAATCTGAGAAACTACCGTCAGTCACTTTGCAATGTGGCGATCTCACCACCCTTTTAGATATTATGTAGTTTTGATATTTTGAAGGAAAAAAAATTTCAAGGTGCACAAGCGAGTGATGTTGTTTTAGTTTTTTGTGTTGTGTTGTGGTTTTTTTTTTTACTCATTTTTTTGTTGATTTATTTATCACTAACTTTTTTTTTTTTCTGATTCACAAAATATATTGTGCACCTTTGTGCGAGTGTTTGGTGTTGTTCTGGTTTGAAGTTCATGCTGCGGTTGCATCATTTTTCACTCATTTTTAGGGTCTCGCATGTGATGGGTGCGAGATGCGATAAGTATCAACAGGTAAGTCACCAACCTTTTTGCGAAAGTGCATCGCAACATGATGAATCTGATTGCAGATGCACTTTTGTTTACAGCTTTCTGCTAATTTTTTGAATTAATTCAGTCTTTATTCACAGATTTCCAGCACCTCGGCATACCCGCAGTTATTATTTTTTTCATTTATTATTTTTTCAATGTTTTCTTTGTTCAACTCCAAGGTATTTTTATGGGATTTTTCTGGCTCGAGTGTGCGTGCGTAGGTGTGTGGTTTGTTTTTTGATTTCTATGTTTCAAAAAACTTTTATACCTTCAACGTTTGTTTGGCCACAGTGAAATAAATCAACACTTTCACAGGGTCTCAATTCATGTTCTGGCCTCCTCAGTTCAGGGCTTGTCTGCAAAGTGGATTCATCGCATAGGTGAGCCCCGTGTGGGAACGGGCCAAAGAATATTCCCACGGCGCTTCGCAGCTGCCTGTCGTAAAAGGCGACTATACTGCCGAAAACATCATCAACTTCATTGATCGCGTGTGGTACGCTCTTACTGTTGTGTCTAGGCTTTTTTTTTTTGCACCTGGGAAAGGATCGGACCGGTTTTGCGGAACTCTCAAGACGCCCAACATCGTAGATATTACCACCACTTGCCTGGAATTGTTGCAGCAGAGGTGAGTTTTCCATAAATCCAACCAAATACCATCTCTGATTTGATTATCCCACTGTCAGACTGACACACTAACTTACAAGTATGTCTTTTATTTTCAGACTGATCACATTGGCCAGCAATCATACGCGTCAGTTTCCCCGCCAGCAGCTGAGAATTTGTGATGTAGGATGCAGCGGTCATCTTCAGAAAAGAATCAGTTTTGCGAATTCCTCAAGATTGCTCAACATCGTAGATATCAGCCCCACTTGCCTGGAATTGTTGCAGCAGAGGTGAGTTTTCCATCCATGAGAATCCAAACTTGCGTCTCCAATTCAATGCACACACTTGTCAGACCCACTAAGTATGCCTTGATTTTTTTTTTCAGATATGATGGATTGCGTCGACGAGTTATTTTATTCACCGCTTTTTTCCCCGGCAATCGGCTGAGAAATGAGAATTTACAGATACGGTCTCATCATTCTGTTTCGACGTCTTCCGCGATTCGCGATAACCCTGCTTTTTTTTTCTTTCTTTTTTCCCCTTTTCGCAACCACTCATATTCTGTGTCGTATTTCGCGATTGTTCGCGTATCGTGATGCGTTTTTCCGGGTTGTTTGCGCGAAATTTGATCCTGAGTTGCAGTTTCGGTGAGTGATTTAGAAAGTTTTTTGGTGGTGGGGGGTGGTGATCGCCATTTGGTGTCGGGTGTTAGGGTTGGTGATGGTTGTTGGTTTGACGTGTGGCATACTATTCGATCCAGCCTGCTCAACGTGAGCAAAAGTAGCCTCAGTTGCAATGGCAGGATCAGTGTTGGCTGATATTTTCACCGGCACTAGGATTTCGCCTCCACTGGCGGCGATAACAAATTGTGAGGCTGTTAACAGTGGAGCCGAATCCGCAAAATTATATTGCTTTGGGTAGTTTTTAAGAGTGCAACAGTGGAGCCGAATCCGCAAAATTATATTGCTTTGGGTAGTTTTTAAGAGTGCAAAGTGACTGGTGGTGCTCTGAAAAATCTGAGAAACTACCGTCAGTCACTTTGCAATGTGGCGATCTCACCACCCTTTTAGATATTATGTAGTTTTGATATTTTGAAGGAAAAAAAATTTCAAGGTGCACAAGCCAGTGATGTTGTTTTAGTTTTTTGTGTTGTGTTGTGGTTTTTTTTTTACTCATTTTTTTGTTGATTTATTTATCACTAACTTTTTTTTTTTTTTGATTCACAAAATATATTGTGCACCTTTGTGCGAGTGTTTGGTGTTGTTCTGGTTTGAAGTTCATGCTGCGGTTGCATCATTTTTCACTCATTTTTAGGGTCTCGCATGTGATGGGTGCGAGATGCGATAAGTATCAACAGGTAAGTCACCAACCTTTTTGTGAAAGTGCATCGCAACATGATGAATCTGATTGCAGATGCACTTTTGTTTACAGCTTTCTGCTAATTTTTTGAATTAATTCAGTCTTTATTCACAGATTTCCAGCGCCTCGGCATACCCGCAGTTATTATTTTTTTCATTTATTATTTTTTCAATGTTTTCTTTGTTCAACTCCAAGGTATTTTTATGGGATTTTTCTGGCTCGAGTGTGTGTGCGTAGGTGTGTGGTTTGTTTTTTGATTTCTATGTTTCAGGAAGCTTTTATACCTTCAACGTTTGTTTGGCCACAGTGAAATAAGTCAACACTTTCACAGGGTCTCAATTCATGTTCTGGCCTCCTCAGTTCAGGGCTTGTCTGCAAAGTGGATTCATCGCATAGGTGAGCCCCGTGTGGGAACGGGCCAAAGAATATTCCCACGGCGCTTCGCAGCTGCCTGTCGTAAAAGGCGACTATACTGCCGAAAACATCATCAACTTCATTGATCGCGTGTGGTACGCTCTTACTGTTGTGTCTAGGCTTTTTTTTTTGCACCTGGGAAAGGATCGGACCGGTTTTGCGGAACTCTCAAGACGCCCAACATCGTAGATATTACCACCACTTGCCTGGAATTGTTGCAGCAGAGGTGAGTTTTCCATAAATCCAACCAAATACCATCTCCGATTTGATTATCCCACTGTCAGACTGACACACTAACTTACAAGTATGTCTTTTATTTTCAGACTGATCACATTGGCCAGCAATCATACGCGTCAGTTTCCCCGCCAGCAGCTGAGAATTTGTGATGTAGGATGCAGCGGTCATCTTCAGAAAAGAATCGGTTTTGCGAATTCCTCAAGATTGCTCAACATCGTAGATATCAGCCCCACTTGCCTGGAATTGTTGCAGCAGAGGTGAGTTTTCCATCCATGAGAATCCAAACTTGCGTCTCCAATTCAATGCACACACTTGTCAGACCCACTAAGTATGCCTTGATTTTTTTTTTCAGATATGATGGATTGCGTCGACGAGTTATTTTATTCACCGCTTTTTTCCCCGGCAATCGGCTGAGAAATGAGAATTTACAGATACGGTCTCATCATTCTGTTTCGACGTCTTCCGCGATTCGCGATAACCCTGCTTTTTTTTTCTTTCTTTTTTCCCCTTTTCGCAACCACTCATATTCTGTGTCGTATTTCGCGATTGTTCGCGTATCGTGATGCGTTTTTCCGGGTTGTTTGCGCGAAATTTGATCCTGAGTTGCAGTTTCGGTGAGTGATTTAGAAAGTTTTTTGGTGGTGGGGGGTGGTGATCGCCATTTGGTGTCGGGTGTTAGGGTTGGTGATGGTTGTTGGTCTGACGTGTGGCATACTATTCGATCCAGCCTGCTCAACGTGAGCAAAAGTAGCCTCAGTTGCAATGGCAGGATCAGTGTTGGCTGATATTTTCACCGGCACTAGGATTTCGCCTCCACTGGCGGCGATAACAAATTGTGAGGCTGTTAACAGTGGAGCCGAATCCGCAAAATTATATTGCTTTGGGTAGTTTTTAAGAGTGCAAAGTGACTGGTGGTGCCCTGAAAAATCTGAGAAACTACCGTCAGTCACTTTGCAATGTGGCGATCTCACCACCCTTTTAGATATTATGTAGTTTTGATATTTTGAAGGAAAAAAAATTTCAAGGTGCACAAGCCAGTGATGTTGTTTTAGTTTTTTGTGTTGTGTTGTGGTTTTTTTTTTACTCTTTTTTTTGTTGATTTATTTATCACTTAACTTTTTTTTTTTTTTGATTCACAAAATATATTGTGCACCTTTGTGCGAGTGTTTGGTGTTGTTCTGGTTTGAAGTTCATGCTGCGGTTGCAAATTTTTCACTCATTTTTAGGGTCTCGCATGTGATGGGTGCGAGATGCGATAAGTATCAACAGGTAAGTCACCAACCTTTTTGCGAAAGTGCATCGCAACATGATGAATCTGATTGCAGATGCACTTTTGTTTACAGCTTTCTGCTAATTTTTTGAATTAATTCAGTCTTTATTCACAGATTTCCAGCACCTCGGCATACCCGCAGTTATTATTTTTTTCATTTATTATTTTTTCAATGTTTTCTTTGTTCAACTCCAAGGTATTTTTATGGGATTTTTCTGGCTCGAGTGTGCGTGCGTAGGTGTGTGGTTTGTTTTTTGATTTCTATGTTTCAGGAAGCTTTTATACCTTCAACGTTTGTTTGGCCACAGTGAAATAAGTCAACACTTTCACAGGGTCTCAATTCATGTTCTGGCCTCCTCAGTTCAGGGCTTGTCTGCAAAGTGGATTCATCGCATAGGTGAGCCCCGTGTGGGAACGGGCCAAAGAATATTCCCACGGCGCTTCGCAGCTGCCTGTCGTAAAAGGCGACTATACTGCCGAAAACATCATCAACTTCATTGATCGCGTGTGGTACGCTCTTACTGTTGTGTCTAGGCTTTTTTTTTTGCACCTGGGAAAGGATCGGACCGGTTTTGCGGAACTCTCAAGACGCCCAACATCGTAGATATTACCACCACTTGCCTGGAATTGTTGCAGCAGAGGTGAGTTTTCCATAAATCCAACCAAATACCATCTCCGATTTGATTATCCCACTGTCAGACTGACACACTAACTTACAAGTATGTCTTTTATTTTCAGACTGATCACATTGGCCAGCAATCATACGCGTCAGTTTCCCCGCCAGCAGCTGAGAATTTGTGATGTAGGATGCAGCGGTCATCTTCAGAAAAGAATCGGTTTTGCGAATTCCTCAAGATTGCTCAACATCGTAGATATCAGCCCCACTTGCCTGGAATTGTTGCAGCAGAGGTGAGTTTTCCATCCATGAGAATCCAAACTTGCGTCTCCAATTCAATGCACACACTTGTCAGACCCACTAAGTATGCCTTGATTTTTTTTTTCAGATATGATGGATTGCGTCGACGAGTTATTTTATTCACCGCTTTTTTCCCCGGCAATCGGCTGAGAAATGAGAATTTACAGATACGGTCTCATCATTCTGTTTCGACGTCTTCCGCGATTCGCGATAACCCTGCTTTTTTTTTCTTGCTTTTTTCCCCTTTTCGCAACCACTCATATTCTGTGTCGTATTTCGCGATTGTTCGCGTATCGTGATGCGTTTTTCCGGGTTGTTTGCGCGAAATTTGATCCTGAGTTGCAGTTTCGGTGAGTGATTTAGAAAGTTTTTTGGTGGTGGGGGGTGGTGATCGCCATTTGGTGTCGGGTGTTAGGGTTGGTGATGGTTGTTGGTCTGACGTGTGGCATACTATTCGATCCAGCCTGCTCAACGTGAGCAAAAGTAGCCTCAGTTGCAATGGCAGGATCAGTGTTGGCTGATATTTTCACCGGCACTAGGATTTCGCCTCCACTGGCGGCGATAACAAATTGTGAGGCTGTTAACAGTGGAGCCGAATCCGCAAAATTATATTGCTTTGGGTAGTTTTTAAGAGTGCAAAGTGACTGGTGGTGCTCTGAAAAATCTGAGAAACTACCGTCAGTCACTTTGCAATGTGGCGATCTCACCACCCTTTTAGATATTATGTAGTTTTGATATTTTGAAGGAAAAAAAATTTCAAGGTGCACAAGCCAGTGATGTTGTTTTAGTTTTTTGTGTTGTGTTGTGGTTTTTTTTTTTACTCTTTTTTTTTGTTGATTTATTTATCACTTAACTTTTTTTTTTTTTTGATTCACAAAATATATTGTGCACCTTTGTGCGAGTGTTTGGTGTTGTTCTGGTTTGAAGTTCATGCTGCGGTTGCATCATTTTTCACTCATTTTTAGGGTCTCGCATGTGATGGGTGCGAGATGCGATAAGTATCAACAGGTAAGTCACCAACCTTTTTGCGAAAGTGCATCGCAACATGATGAATCTGATTGCAGATGCACTTTTGTTTACAGCTTTCTGCTAATTTTTTGAATTAATTCAGTCTTTATTCACAGATTTCCAGCACCTCGGCATACCCGCAGTTATTATTTTTTTCATTTATTATTTTTTCAATGTTTTCTTTGTTCAACTCCAAGGTATTTTTATGGGATTTTTCTGGCTCGAGTGTGCGTGCGTAGGTGTGTGGTTTGTTTTTTGATTTCTATGTTTCAGGAAGCTTTTATACCTTCAACGTTTGTTTGGCCACAGTGAAATAAGTCAACACTTTCACAGGGTCTCAATTCATGTTCTGGCCTCCTCAGTTCAGGGCTTGTCTGCAAAGTGGATTCATCGCATAGGTGAGCCCCGTGTGGGAACGGGCCAAAGAATATTCCCACGGCGCTTCGCAGCTGCCTGTCGTAAAAGGCGACTATACTGCCGAAAACATCATCAACTTCATTGATCGCGTGTGGTACGCTCTTACTGTTGTGTCTAGGCTTTTTTTTTTGCACCTGGGAAAGGATCGGACCGGTTTTGCGGAACTCTCAAGACGCCCAACATCGTAGATATTACCACCACTTGCCTGGAATTGTTGCAGCAGAGGTGAGTTTTCCATAAATCCAACCAAATACCATCTCCGATTTGATTATCCCACTGTCAGACTGACACACTAACTTACAAGTATGTCTTTTATTTTCAGACTGATCACATTGGCCAGCAATCATACGCGTCAGTTTCCCCGCCAGCAGCTGAGAATTTGTGATGTAGGATGCAGCGGTCATCTTCAGAAAAGAATCGGTTTTGCGAATTCCTCAAGATTGCTCAACATCGTAGATATCAGCCCCACTTGCCTGGAATTGTTGCAGCAGAGGTGAGTTTTCCATCCATGAGAATCCAAACTTGCGTCTCCAATTCAATGCACACACTTGTCAGACCCACTAAGTATGCCTTGATTTTTTTTTTCAGATATGATGGATTGCGTCGACGAGTTATTTTATTCACCGCTTTTTTCCCCGGCAATCGGCTGAGAAATGAGAATTTACAGATACGGTCTCATCATTCTGTTTCGACGTCTTCCGCGATTCGCGATAACCCTGCTTTTTTTTTCTTGCTTTTTTCCCCTTTTCGCAACCACTCATATTCTGTGTCGTATTTCGCGATTGTTCGCGTATCGTGATGCGTTTTTCCGGGTTGTTTGCGCGAAATTTGATCCTGAGTTGCAGTTTCGGTGAGTGATTTAGAAAGTTTTTTGGTGGTGGGGGGTGGTGATCGCCATTTGGTGTCGGGTGTTAGGGTTGGTGATGGTTGTTGGTCTGACGTGTGGCATACTATTCGATCCAGCCTGCTCAACGTGAGCAAAAGTAGCCTCAGTTGCAATGGCAGGATCAGTGTTGGCTGATATTTTCACCGGCACTAGGATTTCGCCTCCACTGGCGGCGATAACAAATTGTGAGGCTGTTAACAGTGGAGCCGAATCCGCAAAATTATATTGCTTTGGGTAGTTTTTAAGAGTGCAAAGTGACTGGTGGTGCTCTGAAAAATCTGAGAAACTACCGTCAGTCACTTTGCAATGTGGCGATCTCACCACCCTTTTAGATATTATGTAGTTTTGATATTTTGAAGGAAAAAAAATTTCAAGGTGCACAAGCGAGTGATGTTGTTTTAGTTTTTTGTGTTGTGTTGTGGTTTTTTTTTTACTCTTTTTTTTGTTGATTTATTTATCACTTAACTTTTTTTTTTTTTTGATTCACAAAATATATTGTGCACCTTTGTGCGAGTGTTTGGTGTTGTTCTGGTTTGAAGTTCATGCTGCGGTTGCATCATTTTTCACTCATTTTTAGGGTCTCGCATGTGATGGGTGCGAGATGCGATAAGTATCAACAGGTAAGTCACCAACCTTTTTGCGAAAGTGCATCGCAACATGATGAATCTGATTGCAGATGCACTTTTGTTTACAGCTTTCTGCTAATTTTTTGAATTAATTCAGTCTTTATTCACAGATTTCCAGCACCTCGGCATACCCGCAGTTATTATTTTTTTCATTTATTATTTTTTCAATGTTTTCTTTGTTCAACTCCAAGGTATTTTTATGGGATTTTTCTGGCTCGAGTGTGCGTGCGTAGGTGTGTGGTTTGTTTTTTGATTTCTATGTTTCAGGAAGCTTTTATACCTTCAACGTTTGTTTGGCCACAGTGAAATAAGTCAACACTTTCACAGGGTCTCAATTCATGTTCTGGCCTCCTCAGTTCAGGGCTTGTCTGCAAAGTGGATTCATCGCATAGGTGAGCCCCGTGTGGGAACGGGCCAAAGAATATTCCCACGGCGCTTCGCAGCTGCCTGTCGTAAAAGGCGACTATACTGCCGAAAACATCATCAACTTCATTGATCGCGTGTGGTACACTCTTACTGTTGTGTCTAGGCTTTTTTTTTTTGCACCTGGGAAAGGATCGGACCGGTTTTGCGGAACTCTCAAGACGCCCAACATCGTAGATATTACCACCACTTGCCTGGAATTGTTGCAGCAGAGGTGAGTTTTCCATAAATCCAACCAAATACCATCTCTGATTTGATTATCCCACTGTCAGACTGACACACTAACTTACAAGTATGTCTTTTATTTTCAGACTGATCACATTGGCCAGCAATCATACGCGTCAGTTTCCCCGCCAGCAGCTGAGAATTTGTGATGTAGGATGCAGCGGTCATCTTCAGAAAAGAATCAGTTTTGCGAATTCCTCAAGATTGCTCAACATCGTAGATATCAGCCCCACTTGCCTGGAATTGTTGCAGCAGAGGTGAGTTTTCCATCCATGAGAATCCAAACTTGCGTCTCCAATTCAATGCACACACTTGTCAGACCCACTAAGTATGCCTTGATTTTTTTTTTCAGATATGATGGATTGCGTCGACGAGTTATTTTATTCACCGCTTTTTTCCCCGGCAATCGGCTGAGAAATGAGAATTTACAGATACGGTCTCATCATTCTGTTTCGACGTCTTCCGCGATTCGCGATAACCCTGCTTTTTTTTTCTTGCTTTTTTCCCCTTTTCGCAACCACTCATATTCTGTGTCGTATTTCGCGATTGTTCGCGTATCGTGATGCGTTTTTCCGGGTTGTTTGCGCGAAATTTGATCCTGAGTTGCAGTTTCGGTGAGTGATTTAGAAAGTTTTTTGGTGGTGGGGGGTGGTGATCGCCATTTGGTGTCGGGTGTTAGGGTTGGTGATGGTTGTTGGTCTGACGTGTGGCATACTATTCGATCCAGCCTGCTCAACGTGAGCAAAAGTAGCCTCAGTTGCAATGGCAGGATCAGTGTTGGCTGATATTTTCACCGGCACTAGGATTTCGCCTCCACTGGCGGCGATAACAAATTGTGAGGCTGTTAACAGTGGAGCCGAATCCGCAAAATTATATTGCTTTGGGTAGTTTTTAAGAGTGCAAAGTGACTGGTGGTGCCCTGAAAAATCTGAGAAACTACCGTCAGTCACTTTGCAATGTGGCGATCTCACCACCCTTTTAGATATTATGTAGTTTTGATATTTTGAAGGAAAAAAAATTTCAAGGTGCACAAGCCAGTGATGTTGTTTTAGTTTTTTGTGTTGTGTTGTGGTTTTTTTTTTACTCTTTTTTTTGTTGATTTATTTATCACTTAACTTTTTTTTTTTTTTGATTCACAAAATATATTGTGCACCTTTGTGCGAGTGTTTGGTGTTGTTCTGGTTTGAAGTTCATGCTGCGGTTGCAAATTTTTCACTCATTTTTAGGGTCTCGCATGTGATGGGTGCGAGATGCGATAAGTATCAACAGGTAAGTCACCAACCTTTTTGCGAAAGTGCATCGCAACATGATGAATCTGATTGCAGATGCACTTTTGTTTACAGCTTTCTGCTAATTTTTTGAATTAATTCAGTCTTTATTCACAGATTTCCAGCACCTCGGCATACCCGCAGTTATTATTTTTTTCATTTATTATTTTTTCAATGTTTTCTTTGTTCAACTCCAAGGTATTTTTATGGGATTTTTCTGGCTCGAGTGAGCGTGCGTAGGTGTGTGGTTTGTTTTTTGATTTCTATGTTTCAGGAAGCTTTTATACCTTCAACGTTTGTTTGGCCACAGTGAAATAAGTCAACACTTTCACAGGGTCTCAATTCATGTTCTGGCCTCCTCAGTTCAGGGCTTGTCTGCAAAGTGGATTCATCGCATAGGTGAGCCCCGTGTGGGAACGGGCCAAAGAATATTCCCACGGCGCTTCGCAGCTGCCTGTCGTAAAAGGCGACTATACTGCCGAAAACATCATCAACTTCATTGATCGCGTGTGGTACGCTCTTACTGTTGTGTCTAGGCTTTTTTTTTTGCACCTGGGAAAGGATCGGACCGGTTTTGCGGAACTCTCAAGACGCCCAACATCGTAGATATTACCACCACTTGCCTGGAATTGTTGCAGCAGAGGTGAGTTTTCCATAAATCCAACCAAATACCATCTCCGATTTGATTATCCCACTGTCAGACTGACACACTAACTTACAAGTATGTCTTTTATTTTCAGACTGATCACATTGGCCAGCAATCATACGCGTCAGTTTCCCCGCCAGCAGCTGAGAATTTGTGATGTAGGATGCAGCGGTCATCTTCAGAAAATAATCAGTTTTGCGAATTCCTCAAGATTGCTCAACATCGTAGATATCAGCCCCACTTGCCTGGAATTGTTGCAGCAGAGGTGAGTTTTCCATCCATGAGAATCCAAACTTGCGTCTCCAATTCAATGCACACACTTGTCAGACCCACTAAGTATGCCTTGATTTTTTTTTTCAGATATGATGGATTGCGTCGACGAGTTATTTTATTCACCGCTTTTTTCCCAGGCAATCGGCTGAGAAATGAGAATTTACAGATACGGTCTCATCATTCTGTTTCGACGTCTTCCGCGATTCGCGATAACCCTGCTTTTTTTTTCTTGCTTTTTTCCCCTTTTCGCAACCACTCATATTCTGTGTCGTATTTCGCGATTGTTCGCGTATCGTGATGCGTTTTTCCGGGTTGTTTGCGCGAAATTTGATCCTGAGTTGCAGTTTCGGTGAGTGATTTAGAAAGTTTTTTGGTGGTGGGGGGTGGTGATCGCCATTTGGTGTCGGGTGTTAGGGTTGGTGATGGTTGTTGGTCTGACGTGTGGCATACTATTCGATCCAGCCTGCTCAACGTGAGCAAAAGTAGCCTCAGTTGCAATGGCAGGATCAGTGTTGGCTGATATTTTCACCGGCACTAGGATTTCGCCTCCACTGGCGGCGATAACAAATTGTGAGGCTGTTAACAGTGGAGCCGAATCCGCAAAATTATATTGCTTTGGGTAGTTTTTAAGAGTGCAAAGTGACTGGTGGTGCTCTGAAAAATCTGAGAAACTACCGTCAGTCACTTTGCAATGTGGCGATCTCACCACCCTTTTAGATATTATGTAGTTTTGATATTTTGAAGGAAAAAAAATTTCAAGGTGCACAAGCGAGTGATGTTGTTTTAGTTTTTTGTGTTGTGTTGTGGTTTTTTTTTTACTCATTTTTTTGTTGATTTATTTATCACTAACTTTTTTTTTTTTTTGATTCACAAAATATATTGTGCACCTTTGTGCGAGTGTTTGGTGTTGTTCTGGTTTGAAGTTCATGCTGCGGTTGCATCATTTTTCACTCATTTTTAGGGTCTCGCATGTGATGGGTGCGAGATGCGATAAGTATCAACAGGTAAGTCACCAACCTTTTTGCGAAAGTGCATCGCAACATGATGAATCTGATTGCAGATGCACTTTTGTTTACAGCTTTCTGCTAATTTTTTGAATTAATTCAGTCTTTATTCACAGATTTCCAGCACCTCGGCATACCCGCAGTTATTATTTTTTTCATTTATTATTTTTTCAATGTTTTCTTTGTTCAACTCCAAGGTATTTTTATGGGATTTTTCTGGCTCGAGTGTGCGTGCGTAGGTGTGTGGTTTGTTTTTTGATTTCTATGTTTCAGGAAGCTTTTATACCTTCAACGTTTGTTTGGCCACAGTGAAATAAGTCAACACTTTCACAGGGTCTCAATTCATGTTCTGGCCTCCTCAGTTCAGGGCTTGTCTGCAAAGTGGATTCATCGCATAGGTGAGCCCCGTGTGGGAACGGGCCAAAGAATATTCCCACGGCGCTTCGCAGCTGCCTGTCGTAAAAGGCGACTATACTGCCGAAAACATCATCAACTTCATTGATCGCGTGTGGTACGCTCTTACTGTTGTGTCTAGGCTTTTTTTTTTGCACCTGGGAAAGGATCGGACCGGTTTTGCGGAACTCTCAAGACGCCCAACATCGTAGATATTACCACCACTTGCCTGGAATTGTTGCAGCAGAGGTGAGTTTTCCATAAATCCAACCAAATACCATCTCCGATTTGATTATCCCACTGTCAGACTGACACACTAACTTACAAGTATGTCTTTTATTTTCAGACTGATCACATTGGCCAGCAATCATACGCGTCAGTTTCCCCGCCAGCAGCTGAGAATTTGTGATGTAGGATGCAGCGGTCATCTTCAGAAAAGAATCGGTTTTGCGAATTCCTCAAGATTGCTCAACATCGTAGATATCAGCCCCACTTGCCTGGAATTGTTGCAGCAGAGGTGAGTTTTCCATCCATGAGAATCCAAACTTGCGTCTCCAATTCAATGCACACACTTGTCAGACCCACTAAGTATGCCTTGATTTTTTTTTTCAGATATGATGGATTGCGTCGACGAGTTATTTTATTCACCGCTTTTTTCCCCGGCAATCGGCTGAGAAATGAGAATTTACAGATACGGTCTCATCATTCTGTTTCGACGTCTTCCGCGATTCGCGATAACCCTGCTTTTTTTTTCTTGCTTTTTTCCCCTTTTCGCAACCACTCATATTCTGTGTCGTATTTCGCGATTGTTCGCGTATCGTGATGCGTTTTTCCGGGTTGTTTGCGCGAAATTTGATCCTGAGTTGCAGTTTCGGTGAGTGATTTAGAAAGTTTTTTGGTGGTGGGGGGTGGTGATCGCCATTTGGTGTCGGGTGTTAGGGTTGGTGATGGTTGTTGGTCTGACGTGTGGCATACTATTCGATCCAGCCTGCTCAACGTGAGCAAAAGTAGCCTCAGTTGCAATGGCAGGATCAGTGTTGGCTGATATTTTCACCGGCACTAGGATTTCGCCTCCACTGGCGGCGATAACAAATTGTGAGGCTGTTAACAGTGGAGCCGAATCCGCAAAATTATATTGCTTTGGGTAGTTTTTAAGAGTGCAAAGTGACTGGTGGTGCTCTGAAAAATCTGAGAAACTACCGTCAGTCACTTTGCAATGTGGCGATCTCACCACCCTTTTAGATATTATGTAGTTTTGATATTTTGAAGGAAAAAAAATTTCAAGGTGCACAAGCGAGTGATGTTGTTTTAGTTTTTTGTGTTGTGTTGTGGTTTTTTTTTTACTCTTTTTTTTGTTGATTTATTTATCACTTAACTTTTTTTTTTTTTTGATTCACAAAATATATTGTGCACCTTTGTGCGAGTGTTTGGTGTTGTTCTGGTTTGAAGTTCATGCTGCGGTTGCATCATTTTTCACTCATTTTTAGGGTCTCGCATGTGATGGGTGCGAGATGCGATAAGTATCAACAGGTAAGTCACCAACCTTTTTGCGAAAGTGCATCGCAACATGATGAATCTGATTGCAGATGCACTTTTGTTTACAGCTTTCTGCTAATTTTTTGAATTAATTCAGTCTTTATTCACAGATTTCCAGCACCTCGGCATACCTGCAGTTATTATTTTTTTCATTTATTATTTTTTCAATGTTTTCTTTGTTCAACTCCAAGGTATTTTTATGGGATTTTTCTGGCTCGAGTGTGCGTGCGTAGGTGTGTGGTTTGTTTTTTGATTTCTATGTTTCAGGAAGCTTTTATACCTTCAACGTTTGTTTGGCCACAGTGAAATAAGTCAACACTTTCACAGGGTCTCAATTCATGTTCTGGCCTCCTCAGTTCAGGGCTTGTCTGCAAAGTGGATTCATCGCATAGGTGAGCCCCGTGTGGGAACGGGCCAAAGAATATTCCCACGGCGCTTCGCAGCTGCCTGTCGTAAAAGGCGACTATACTGCCGAAAACATCATCAACTTCATTGATCGCGTGTGGTACGCTCTTACTGTTGTGTCTAGGCTTTTTTTTTGCACCTGGGAAAGGATCGGACCGGTTTTGCGGAACTCTCAAGACGCCCAACATCGTAGATATTACCACCACTTGCCTGGAATTGTTGCAGCAGAGGTGAGTTTTCCATAAATCCAACCAAATACCATCTCCGATTTGATTATCCCACTGTCAGACTGACACACTAACTTACAAGTATGTCTTTTATTTTCAGACTGATCACATTGGCCAGCAATCATACGCGTCAGTTTCCCCGCCAGCAGCTGAGAATTTGTGATGTAGGATGCAGCGGTCATCTTCAGAAAAGAATCGGTTTTGCGAATTCCTCAAGATTGCTCAACATCGTAGATATCAGCCCCACTTGCCTGGAATTGTTGCAGCAGAGGTGAGTTTTCCATCCATGAGAATCCAAACTTGCGTCTCCAATTCAATGCACACACTTGTCAGACCCACTAAGTATGCCTTGATTTTTTTTTTCAGATATGATGGATTGCGTCGACGAGTTATTTTATTCACCGCTTTTTTCCCCGGCAATCGGCTGAGAAATGAGAATTTACAGATACGGTCTCATCATTCTGTTTCGACGTCTTCCGCGATTCGCGATAACCCTGCTTTTTTTTTCTTTCTTTTTTCCCCTTTTCGCAACCACTCATATTCTGTGTCGTATTTCGCGATTGTTCGCGTATCGTGATGCGTTTTTCCGGGTTGTTTGCGCGAAATTTGATCCTGAGTTGCAGTTTCGGTGAGTGATTTAGAAAGTTTTTTGGTGGTGGGGGGTGGTGATCGCCATTTGGTGTCGGGTGTTAGGGTTGGTGATGGTTGTTGGTTTGACGTGTGGCATACTATTCGATCCAGCCTGCTCAACGTGAGCAAAAGTAGCCTCAGTTGCAATGGCAGGATCAGTGTTGGCTGATATTTTCACCGGCACTAGGATTTCGCCTCCACTGGCGGCGATAACAAATTGTGAGGCTGTTAACAGTGGAGCCGAATCCGCAAAATTATATTGCTTTGGGTAGTTTTTAAGAGTGCAACAGTGGAGCCGAATCCGCAAAATTATATTGCTTTGGGTAGTTTTTAAGAGTGCAAAGTGACTGGTGGTGCTCTGAAAAATCTGAGAAACTACCGTCAGTCACTTTGCAATGTGGCGATCTCACCACCCTTTTAGATATTATGTAGTTTTGATATTTTGAAGGAAAAAAAATTTCAAGGTGCACAAGCCAGTGATGTTGTTTTAGTTTTTTGTGTTGTGTTGTGGTTTTTTTTTTACTCTTTTTTTTGTTGATTTATTTATCACTTAACTTTTTTTTTTTTTTTGATTCACAAAATATATTGTGCACCTTTGTGCGAGTGTTTGGTGTTGTTCTGGTTTGAAGTTCATGCTGCGGTTGCATCATTTTTCACTCATTTTTAGGGTCTCGCATGTGATGGGTGCGAGATGCGATAAGTATCAACAGGTAAGTCACCAACCTTTTTGCGAAAGTGCATCGCAACATGATGAATCTGATTGCAGATGCACTTTTGTTTACAGCTTTCTGCTAATTTTTTGAATTAATTCAGTCTTTATTCACAGATTTCCAGCACCTCGGCATACCCGCAGTTATTATTTTTTTCATTTATTATTTTTTCAATGTTTTCTTTGTTCAACTCCAAGGTATTTTTATGGGATTTTTCTGGCTCGAGTGTGCGTGCGTAGGTGTGTGGTTTGTTTTTTGATTTCTATGTTTCAGGAAGCTTTTATACCTTCAACGTTTGTTTGGCCACAGTGAAATAAGTCAACACTTTCACAGGGTCTCAATTCATGTTCTGGCCTCCTCAGTTCAGGGCTTGTCTGCAAAGTGGATTCATCGCATAGGTGAGCCCCGTGTGGGAACGGGCCAAAGAATATTCCCACGGCGCTTCGCAGCTGCCTGTCGTAAAAGGCGACTATACTGCCGAAAACATCATCAACTTCATTGATCGCGTGTGGTACGCTCTTACTGTTGTGTCTAGGCTTTTTTTTTTGCACCTGGGAAAGGATCGGACCGGTTTTGCGGAACTCTCAAGACGCCCAACATCGTAGATATTACCACCACTTGCCTGGAATTGTTGCAGCAGAGGTGAGTTTTCCATAAATCCAACCAAATACCATCTCTGATTTGATTATCCCACTGTCAGACTGACACACTAACTTACAAGTATGTCTTTTATTTTCAGACTGATCACATTGGCCAGCAATCATACGCGTCAGTTTCCCCGCCAGCAGCTGAGAATTTGTGATGTAGGATGCAGCGGTCATCTTCAGAAAAGAATCGGTTTTGCGAATTCCTCAAGATTGCTCAACATCGTAGATATCAGCCCCACTTGCCTGGAATTGTTGCAGCAGAGGTGAGTTTTCCATCCATGAGAATCCAAACTTGCGTCTCCAATTCAATGCACACACTTGTCAGACCCACTAAGTATGCCTTGATTTTTTTTTTCAGATATGATGGATTGCGTCGACGAGTTATTTTATTCACCGCTTTTTTCCCCGGCAATCGGCTGAGAAATGAGAATTTACAGATACGGTCTCATCATTCTGTTTCGACATCTTCCGCGATTCGCGATAACCCTGCTTTTTTTTTCTTTCTTTTTTCCCCTTTTCGCAACCACTCATATTCTGTGTCGTATTTCGCGATTGTTCGCGTATCGTGATGCGTTTTTCCGGGTTGTTTGCGCGAAATTTGATCCTGAGTTGCAGTTTCGGTGAGTGATTTAGAAAGTTTTTTGGTGGTGGGGGGTGGTGATCGCCATTTGGTGTCGGGTGTTAGGGTTGGTGATGGTTGTTGGTCTGACGTGTGGCATACTATTCGATCCAGCCTGCTCAACGTGAGCAAAAGTAGCCTCAGTTGCAATGGCAGGATCAGTGTTGGCTGATATTTTCACCGGCACTAGGATTTCGCCTCCACTGGCGGCGATAACAAATTGTGAGGCTGTTAACAGTGGAGCCGAATCCGCAAAATTATATTGCTTTGGGTAGTTTTTAAGAGTGCAAAGTGACTGGTGGTGCTCTGAAAAATCTGAGAAACTACCGTCAGTCACTTTGCAATGTGGCGATCTCACCACCCTTTTAGATATTATGTAGTTTTGATATTTTGAAGGAAAAAAAATTTCAAGGTGCACAAGCCAGTGATGTTGTTTTAGTTTTTTGTGTTGTGTTGTGGTTTTTTTTTTACTCATTTTTTTGTTGATTTATTTATCACTAACTTTTTTTTTTTTCTGATTCACAAAATATATTGTGCACCTTTGTGCGAGTGTTTGGTGTTGTTCTGGTTTGAAGTTCATGCTGCGGTTGCATAATTTTTCACTCATTTTTAGGGTCTCGCATGTGATGGGTGCGAGATGCGATAAGTATCAACAGGTAAGTCACCAACCTTTTTGCGAAAGTGCATCGCAACATGATGAATCTGATTGCAGATGCACTTTTGTTTACAGCTTTCTGCTAATTTTTTGAATTAATTCAGTCTTTATTCACAGATTTCCAGCACCTCGGCATACCCGCAGTTATTATTTTTTTCATTTATTATTTTTTCAATGTTTTCTTTGTTCAACTCCAAGGTATTTTTATGGGATTTTTCTGGCTCGAGTGTGCGTGCGTAGGTGTGTGGTTTGTTTTTTGATTTCTATGTTTCAGGAAGCTTTTATACCTTCAACGTTTGTGTGGCCACAGTGAAATAAGTCAACACTTTCACAGGGTCTCAATTCATGTTCTGGCCTCCTCAGTTCAGGGCTTGTCTGCAAAGTGGATTCATCGCATAGGTGAGCCCCGTGTGGGAACGGGCCAAAGAATATTCCCACGGCGCTTCGCAGCTGCCTGTCGTAAAAGGCGACTATACTGCCGAAAACATCATCAACTTCATTGATCGCGTGTGGTACGCTCTTACTGTTGTGTCTAGGCTTTTTTTTTTGCACCTGGGAAAGGATCGGACCGGTTTTGCGGAACTCTCAAGACGCCCAACATCGTAGATATTACCACCACTTGCCTGGAATTGTTGCAGCAGAGGTGAGTTTTCCATAAATCCAACCAAATACCATCTCCGATTTGATTATCCCACTGTCAGACTGACACACTAACTTACAAGTATGTCTTTTATTTTCAGACTGATCACATTGGCCAGCAATCATACGCGTCAGTTTCCCCGCCAGCAGCTGAGAATTTGTGATGTAGGATGCAGCGGTCATCTTCAGAAAAGAATCGGTTTTGCGAATTCCTCAAGATTGCTCAACATCGTAGATATCAGCCCCACTTGCCTGGAATTGTTGCAGCAGAGGTGAGTTTTCCATCCATGAGAATCCAAACTTGCGTCTCCAATTCAATGCACACACTTGTCAGACCCACTAAGTATGCCTTGATTTTTTTTTTCAGATATGATGGATTGCGTCGACGAGTTATTTTATTCACCGCTTTTTTCCCCGGCAATCGGCTGAGAAATGAGAATTTACAGATACGGTCTCATCATTCTGTTTCGACGTCTTCCGCGATTCGCGATAACCCTGCTTTTTTTTTCTTTCTTTTTTCCCCTTTTCGCAACCACTCATATTCTGTGTCGTATTTCGCGATTGTTCGCGTATCGTGATGCGTTTTTCCGGGTTGTTTGCGCGAAATTTGATCCTGAGTTGCAGTTTCGGTGAGTGATTTAGAAAGTTTTTTGGTGGTGGGGGGTGGTGATCGCCATTTGGTGTCGGGTGTTAGGGTTGGTGATGGTTGTTGGTCTGACGTGTGGCATACTATTCGATCCAGCCTGCTCAACGTGAGCAAAAGTAGCCTCAGTTGCAATGGCAGGATCAGTGTTGGCTGATATTTTCACCGGCACTAGGATTTCCCCTCCACTGGCGGCGATAACAAATTGTGAGGCTGTTAACAGTGGAGCCGAATCCGCAAAATTATATTGCTTTGGGTAGTTTTTAAGAGTGCAAAGTGACTGGTGGTGCTCTGAAAAATCTGAGAAACTACCGTCAGTCACTTTGCAATGTGGCGATCTCACCACCCTTTTAGATATTATGTAGTTTTGATATTTTGAAGGAAAAAAAATTTCAAGGTGCACAAGCGAGTGATGTTGTTTTAGTTTTTTGTGTTGTGTTGTGGTTTTTTTTTTACTCATTTTTTTGTTGATTTATTTATCACTAACTTTTTTTTTTTTTTGATTCACAAAATATATTGTGCACCTTTGTGCGAGTGTTTGGTGTTGTTCTGGTTTGAAGTTCATGCTGCGGTTGCATCATTTTTCACTCATTTTTAGGGTCTCGCATGTGATGGGTGCGAGATGCGATAAGTATCAACAGGTAAGTCACCAACCTTTTTGCGAAAGTGCATCGCAACATGATGAATCTGATTGCAGATGCACTTTTGTTTACAGCTTTCTGCTAATTTTTTGAATTAATTCAGTCTTTATTCACAGATTTCCAGCACCTCGGCATACCCGCAGTTATTATTTTTTTCATTTATTATTTTTTCAATGTTTTCTTTGTTCAACTCCAAGGTATTTTTATGGGATTTTTCTGGCTCGAGTGTGCGTGCGTAGGTGTGTGGTTTGTTTTTTGATTTCTATGTTTCAGGAAGCTTTTATACCTTCAACGTTTGTTTGGCCACAGTGAAATAAGTCAACACTTTCACAGGGTCTCAATTCATGTTCTGGCCTCCTCAGTTCAGGGCTTGTCTGCAAAGTGGATTCATCGCATAGGTGAGCCCCGTGTGGGAACGGGCCAAAGAATATTCCCACGGCGCTTCGCAGCTGCCTGTCGTAAAAGGCGACTATACTGCCGAAAACATCATCAACTTCATTGATCGCGTGTGGTACGCTCTTACTGTTGTGTCTAGGCTTTTTTTTTTGCACCTGGGAAAGGATCGGACCAGTTTTGCGGAACTCTCAAGACGCCCAACATCGTAGATATTACCACCACTTGCCTGGAATTGTTGCAGCAGAGGTGAGTTTTCCATAAATCCAACCAAATACCATCTCCGATTTGATTATCCCACTGTCAGACTGACACACTAACTTACAAGTATGTCTTTTATTTTCAGACTGATCACATTGGCCAGCAATCATACGCGTCAGTTTCCCCGCCAGCAGCTGAGAATTTGTGATGTAGGATGCAGCGGTCATCTTCAGAAAAGAATCGGTTTTGCGAATTCCTCAAGATTGCTCAACATCGTAGATATCAGCCCCACTTGCCTGGAATTGTTGCAGCAGAGGTGAGTTTTCCATCCATGAGAATCCAAACTTGCGTCTCCAATTCAATGCACACACTTGTCAGACCCACTAAGTATGCCTTGATTTTTTTTTTCAGATATGATGGATTGCGTCGACGAGTTATTTTATTCACCGCTTTTTTCCCCGGCAATCGGCTGAGAAATGAGAATTTACAGATACGGTCTCATCATTCTGTTTCGACGTCTTCCGCGATTCGCGATAACCCTGCTTTTTTTTTCTTTCTTTTTTCCCCTTTTCGCAACCACTCATATTCTGTGTCGTATTTCGCGATTGTTCGCGTATCGTGATGCGTTTTTCCGGGTTGTTTGCGCGAAATTTGATCCTGAGTTGCAGTTTCGGTGAGTGATTTAGAAAGTTTTTTGGTGGTGGGGGGTGGTGATCGCCATTTGGTGTCGGGTGTTAGGGTTGGTGATGGTTGTTGGTCTGACGTGTGGCATACTATTCGATCCAGCCTGCTCAACGTGAGCAAAAGTAGCCTCAGTTGCAATGGCAGGATCAGTGTTGGCTGATATTTTCACCGGCACTAGGATTTCGCCTCCACTGGCGGCGATAACAAATTGTGAGGCTGTTAACAGTGGAGCCGAATCCGCAAAATTATATTGCTTTGGGTAGTTTTTAAGAGTGCAAAGTGACTGGTGGTGCTCTGAAAAATCTGAGAAACTACTGTCAGTCACTTTGCAATGTGGCGATCTCACCACCCTTTTAGATATTATGTAGTTTTGATATTTTGAAGGAAAAAAAATTTCAAGGTGCACAAGCGAGTGATGTTGTTTTAGTTTTTTGTGTTGAGTTGTGGTTTTTTTTTTACTCATTTTTTTGTTGATTTATTTATCACTAACTTTTTTTTTTTTTTGATTCACAAAATATATTGTGCACCTTTGTGTGAGTGTTTGGTGTTGTTCTGGTTTGAAGTTCATGCTGCGGTTGCATCATTTTTCACTCATTTTTAGGGTCTCGCATGTGATGGGTGCGAGATGCGATAAGTATCAACAGGTAAGTCACCAACCTTTTTGCGAAAGTGCATCGCAACATGATGAATCTGATTGCAGATGCACTTTTGTTTACAGCTTTCTGCTAATTTTTTGAATTAATTCAGTCTTTATTCACAGATTTCCAGCACCTCGGCATACCCGCAGTTATTATTTTTTTCATTTATTATTTTTTCAATGTTTTCTTTGTTCAACTCCAAGGTATTTTTATGGGATTTTTCTGGCTCGAGTGTGCGTGCGTAGGTGTGTGGTTTGTTTTTTGATTTCTATGTTTCAGGAAGCTTTTATACCTTCAACGTTTGTTTGGCCACAGTGAAATAAGTCAACACTTTCACAGGGTCTCAATTCATGTTCTGGCCTCCTCAGTTCAGGGCTTGTCTGCAAAGTGGATTCATCGCATAGGTGAGCCCCGTGTGGGAACGGGCCAAAGAATATTCCCACGGCGCTTCGCAGCTGCCTGTCGTAAAAGGCGACTATACTGCCGAAAACATCATCAACTTCATTGATCGCGTGTGGTACGCTCTTACTGTTGTGTCTAGGCTTTTTTTTTTGCACCTGGGAAAGGATCGGACCGGTTTTGCGGAACTCTCAAGACGCCCAACATCGTAGATATTACCACCACTTGCCTGGAATTGTTGCAGCAGAGGTGAGTTTTCCATAAATCCAACCAAATACCATCTCCGATTTGATTATCCCACTGTCAGACTGACACACTAACTTACAAGTATGTCTTTTATTTTCAGACTGATCACATTGGCCAGCAATCATACGCGTCAGTTTCCCCGCCAGCAGCTGAGAATTTGTGATGTAGGATGCAGCGGTCATCTTCAGAAAAGAATCAGTTTTGCGAATTCCTCAAGATTGCTCAACATCGTAGATATCAGCCCCACTTGCCTGGAATTGTTGCAGCAGAGGTGAGTTTTCCATCCATGAGAATCCAAACTTGCGTCTCCAATTCAATGCACACACTTGTCAGACCCACTAAGTATGCCTTGATTTTTTTTTTCAGATATGATGGATTGCGTCGACGAGTTATTTTATTCACCGCTTTTTTCCCCGGCAATCGGCTGAGAAATGAGAATTTACAGATACGGTCTCATCATTCTGTTTCGACGTCTTCCGCGATTCGCGATAACCCTGCTTTTTTTTTCTTGCTTTTTTCCCCTTTTCGCAACCACTCATATTCTGTGTCGTATTTCGCGATTGTTCGCGTATCGTGATGCGTTTTTCCGGGTTGTTTGCGCGAAATTTGATCCTGAGTTGCAGTTTCGGTGAGTGATTTAGAAAGTTTTTTGGTGGTGGGGGGTGGTGATCGCCATTTGGTGTCGGGTGTTAGGGTTGGTGATGGTTGTTGGTCTGACGTGTGGCATACTATTCGATCCAGCCTGCTCAACGTGAGCAAAAGTAGCCTCAGTTGCAATGGCAGGATCAGTGTTGGCTGATATTTTCACCGGCACTAGGATTTCACCTCCACTGGCGGCGATAACAAATTGTGAGGCTGTTAACAGTGGAGCCGAATCCGCAAAATTATATTGCTTTGGGTAGTTTTTAAGAGTGCAAAGTGACTGGTGGTGCTCTGAAAAATCTGAGAAACTACCGTCAGTCACTTTGCAATGTGGCGATCTCACCACCCTTTTAGATATTATGTAGTTTTGATATTTTGAAGGAAAAAAAATTTCAAGGTGCACAAGCGAGTGATGTTGTTTTAGTTTTTTGTGTTGTGTTGTGGTTTTTTTTTTACTCATTTTTTTGTTGATTTATTTATCACTAACTTTTTTTTTTTTCTGATTCACAAAATATATTGTGCACCTTTGTGCGAGTGTTTGGTGTTGTTCTGGTTTGAAGTTCATGCTGCGGTTGCATCATTTTTCACTCATTTTTAGGGTCTCGCATGTGATGGGTGCGAGATGCGATAAGTATCAACAGGTAAGTCACCAACCTTTTTGCGAAAGTGCATCGCAACATGATGAATCTGATTGCAGATGCACTTTTGTTTACAGCTTTCTGCTAATTTTTTGAATTAATTCAGTCTTTATTCACAGATTTCCAGCACCTCGGCATACCCGCAGTTATTATTTTTTTCATTTATTATTTTTTCAATGTTTTCTTTGTTCAACTCCAAGGTATTTTTATGGGATTTTTCTGGCTCGAGTGTGCGTGCGTAGGTGTGTGGTTTGTTTTTTGATTTCTATGTTTCAGGAAGCTTTTATACCTTCAACGTTTGTTTGGCCACAGTGAAATAAGTCAACACTTTCACAGGGTCTCAATTCATGTTCTGGCCTCCTCAGTTCAGGGCTTGTCTGCAAAGTGGATTCATCGCATAGGTGAGCCCCGTGTGGGAACGGGCCAAAGAATATTCCCACGGCGCTTCGCAGCTGCCTGTCGTAAAAGGCGACTATACTGCCGAAAACATCATCAACTTCATTGATCGCGTGTGGTACGCTCTTACTGTTGTGTCTAGGCTTTTTTTTTTGCACCTGGGAAAGGATCGGACCGGTTTTGCGGAACTCTCAAGACGCCCAACATCGTAGATATTACCACCACTTGCCTGGAATTGTTGCAGCAGAGGTGAGTTTTCCATAAATCCAACCAAATACCATCTCCGATTTGATTATCCCACTGTCAGACTGACACACTAACTTACAAGTATGTCTTTTATTTTCAGACTGATCACATTGGCCAGCAATCATACGCGTCAGTTTCCCCGCCAGCAGCTGAGAATTTGTGATGTAGGATGCAGCGGTCATCTTCAGAAAAGAATCGGTTTTGCGAATTCCTCAAGATTGCTCAACATCGTAGATATCAGCCCCACTTGCCTGGAATTGTTGCAGCAGAGGTGAGTTTTCCATCCATGAGAATCCAAACTTGCGTCTCCAATTCAATGCACACACTTGTCAGACCCACTAAGTATGCCTTGATTTTTTTTTTTCAGATATGATGGATTGCGTCGACGAGTTATTTTATTCACCGCTTTTTTCCCCGGCAATCGGCTGAGAAATGAGAATTTACAGATACGGTCTCATCATTCTGTTTCGACGTCTTCCGCGATTCGCGATAACCCTGCTTTTTTTTTCTTGCTTTTTTCCCCTTTTCGCAACCACTCATATTCTGTGTCGTATTTCGCGATTGTTCGCGTATCGTGATGCGTTTTTCCGGGTTGTTTGCGCGAAATTTGATCCTGAGTTGCAGTTTTGGTGAGTGATTTAGAAAGTTTTTTGGTGGTGGGGGGTGGTGATCGCCATTTGGTGTCGGGTGTTAGGGTTGGTGATGGTTGTTGGTCTGACGTGTGGCATACTATTCGATCCAGCCTGCTCAACGTGAGCAAAAGTAGCCTCAGTTGCAATGGCAGGATCAGTGTTGGCTGATATTTTCACCGGCACTAGGATTTCGCCTCCACTGGCGGCGATAACAAATTGTGAGGCTGTTAACAGTGGAGCCGAATCCGCAAAATTATATTGCTTTGGGTAGTTTTTAAGAGTGCAAAGTGACTGGTGGTGCTCTGAAAAATCTGAGAAACTACCGTCAGTCACTTTGCAATGTGGCGATCTCACCACCCTTTTAGATATTATGTAGTTTTGATATTTTGAAGGAAAAAAAATTTCAAGGTGCACAAGCGAGTGATGTTGTTTTAGTTTTTTGTGTTGTGTTGTGGTTTTTTTTTTACTCATTTTTTTGTTGATTTATTTATCACTAACTTTTTTTTTTTCTGATTCACAAAATATATTGTGCACCTTTGTGCGAGTGTTTGGTGTTGTTCTGGTTTGAAGTTCATGCTGCGGTTGCATCATTTTTCACTCATTTTTAGGGTCTCGCATGTGATGGGTGCGAGATGCGATAAGTATCAACAGGTAAGTCACCAACCTTTTTGCGAAAGTGCATCGCAACATGATGAATCTGATTGCAGATGCACTTTTGTTTACAGCTTTCTGCTAATTTTTTGAATTAATTCAGTCTTTATTCACAGATTTCCAGCACCTCGGCATACCCGCAGTTATTATTTTTTTCATTTATTATTTTTTCAATGTTTTCTTTGTTCAACTCCAAGGTATTTTTATGGGATTTTTCTGGCTCGAGTGTGCGTGCGTAGGTGTGTGGTTTGTTTTTTGATTTCTATGTTTCAGGAAGCTTTTATACCTTCAACGTTTGTTTGGCCACAGTGAAATAAGTCAACACTTTCACAGGGTCTCAATTCATGTTCTGGCCTCCTCAGTTCAGGGCTTGTCTGCAAAGTGGATTCATCGCATAGGTGAGCCCCGTGTGGGAACGGGCCAAAGAATATTCCCACGGCGCTTCGCAGCTGCCTGTCGTAAAAGGCGACTATACTGCCGAAAACATCATCAACTTCATTGATCGCGTGTGGTACGCTCTTACTGTTGTGTCTAGGCTTTTTTTTTTGCACCTGGGAAAGGATCGGACCGGTTTTGCGGAACTCTCAAGACGCCCAACATCGTAGATATTACCACCACTTGCCTGGAATTGTTGCAGCAGAGGTGAGTTTTCCATAAATCCAACCAAATACCATCTCTGATTTGATTATCCCACTGTCAGACTGACACACTAACTTACAAGTATGTCTTTTATTTTCAGACTGATCACATTGGCCAGCAATCATACGCGTCAGTTTCCCCGCCAGCAGCTGAGAATTTGTGATGTAGGATGCAGCGGTCATCTTCAGAAAAGAATCGGTTTTGCGAATTCCTCAAGATTGCTCAACATCGTAGATATCAGCCCCACTTGCCTGGAATTGTTGCAGCAGAGGTGAGTTTTCCATCCATGAGAATCCAAACTTGCGTCTCCAATTCAATGCACACACTTGTCAGACCCACTAAGTATGCCTTGATTTTTTTTTTCAGATATGATGGATTGCGTCGACGAGTTATTTTATTCACCGCTTTTTTCCCCGGCAATCGGCTGAGAAATGAGAATTTACAGATACGGTCTCATCATTCTGTTTCGACATCTTCCGCGATTCGCGATAACCCTGCTTTTTTTTTCTTTCTTTTTTCCCCTTTTCGCAACCACTCATATTCTGTGTCGTATTTCGCGATTGTTCGCGTATCGTGATGCGTTTTTCCGGGTTGTTTGCGCGAAATTTGATCCTGAGTTGCAGTTTCGGTGAGTGATTTAGAAAGTTTTTTGGTGGTGGGGGGTGGTGATCGCCATTTGGTGTCGGGTGTTAGGGTTGGTGATGGTTGTTGGTCTGACGTGTGGCATACTATTCGATCCAGCCTGCTCAACGTGAGCAAAAGTAGCCTCAGTTGCAATGGCAGGATCAGTGTTGGCTGATATTTTCACCGGCACTAGGATTTCGCCTCCACTGGCGGCGATAACAAATTGTGAGGCTGTTAACAGTGGAGCCGAATCCGCAAAATTATATTGCTTTGGGTAGTTTTTAAGAGTGCAAAGTGACTGGTGGTGCTCTGAAAAATCTGAGAAACTACCGTCAGTCACTTTGCAATGTGGCGATCTCACCACCCTTTTAGATATTATGTAGTTTTGATATTTTGAAGGAAAAAAAATTTCAAGGTGCACAAGCCAGTGATGTTGTTTTAGTTTTTTGTGTTGTGTTGTGGTTTTTTTTTTACTCATTTTTTTGTTGATTTATTTATCACTAACTTTTTTTTTTTTCTGATTCACAAAATATATTGTGCACCTTTGTGCGAGTGTTTGGTGTTGTTCTGGTTTGAAGTTCATGCTGCGGTTGCATAATTTTTCACTCATTTTTAGGGTCTCGCATGTGATGGGTGCGAGATGTGATAAGTATCAACAGGTAAGTCACCAACCTTTTTGCGAAAGTGCATCGCAACATGATGAATCTGATTGCAGATGCACTTTTGTTTACAGCTTTCTGCTAATTTTTTGAATTAATTCAGTCTTTATTCACAGATTTCCAGCACCTCGGCATACCCGCAGTTATTATTTTTTTCATTTATTATTTTTTCAATGTTTTCTTTGTTCAACTCCAAGGTATTTTTATGGGATTTTTCTGGCTCGAGTGTGCGTGCGTAGGTGTGTGGTTTGTTTTTTGATTTCTATGTTTCAGGAAGCTTTTATACCTTCAACGTTTGTGTGGCCACAGTGAAATAAGTCAACACTTTCACAGGGTCTCAATTCATGTTCTGGCCTCCTCAGTTCAGGGCTTGTCTGCAAAGTGGATTCATCGCATAGGTGAGCCCCGTGTGGGAACGGGCCAAAGAATATTCCCACGGCGCTTCGCAGCTGCCTGTCGTAAAAGGCGACTATACTGCCGAAAACATCATCAACTTCATTGATCGCGTGTGGTACGCTCTTACTGTTGTGTCTAGGCTTTTTTTTTTGCACCTGGGAAAGGATCGGACCGGTTTTGCGGAACTCTCAAGACGCCCAACATCGTAGATATTACCACCACTTGCCTGGAATTGTTGCAGCAGAGGTGAGTTTTCCATAAATCCAACCAAATACCATCTCCGATTTGATTATCCCACTGTCAGACTGACACACTAACTTACAAGTATGTCTTTTATTTTCAGACTGATCACATTGGCCAGCAATCATACGCGTCAGTTTCCCCGCCAGCAGCTGAGAATTTGTGATGTAGGATGCAGCGGTCATCTTCAGAAAAGAATCGGTTTTGCGAATTCCTCAAGATTGCTCAACATCGTAGATATCAGCCCCACTTGCCTGGAATTGTTGCAGCAGAGGTGAGTTTTCCATCCATGAGAATCCAAACTTGCGTCTCCAATTCAATGCACACACTTGTCAGACCCACTAAGTATGCCTTGATTTTTTTTTTCAGATATGATGGATTGCGTCGACGAGTTATTTTATTCACCGCTTTTTTCCCCGGCAATCGGCTGAGAAATGAGAATTTACAGATACGGTCTCATCATTCTGTTTCGACGTCTTCCGCGATTCGCGATAACCCTGCTTTTTTTTTCTTTCTTTTTTCCCCTTTTCGCAACCACTCATATTCTGTGTCGTATTTCGCGATTGTTCGCGTATCGTGATGCGTTTTTCCGGGTTGTTTGCGCGAAATTTGATCCTGAGTTGCAGTTTCGGTGAGTGATTTAGAAAGTTTTTTGGTGGTGGGGGGTGGTGATCGCCATTTGGTGTCGGGTGTTAGGGTTGGTGATGGTTGTTGGTCTGACGTGTGGCATACTATTCGATCCAGCCTGCTCAACGTGAGCAAAAGTAGCCTCAGTTGCAATGGCAGGATCAGTGTTGGCTGATATTTTCACCGGCACTAGGATTTCCCCTCCACTGGCGGCGATAACAAATTGTGAGGCTGTTAACAGTGGAGCCGAATCCGCAAAATTATATTGCTTTGGGTAGTTTTTAAGAGTGCAAAGTGACTGGTGGTGCTCTGAAAAATCTGAGAAACTACCGTCAGTCACTTTGCAATGTGGCGATCTCACCACCCTTTTAGATATTATGTAGTTTTGATATTTTGAAGGAAAAAAAATTTCAAGGTGCACAAGCGAGTGATGTTGTTTTAGTTTTTTGTGTTGTGTTGTGGTTTTTTTTTTACTCATTTTTTTGTTGATTTATTTATCACTAACTTTTTTTTTTTTTTGATTCACAAAATATATTGTGCACCTTTGTGCGAGTGTTTGGTGTTGTTCTGGTTTGAAGTTCATGCTGCGGTTGCATCATTTTTCACTCATTTTTAGGGTCTCGCATGTGATGGGTGCGAGATGCGATAAGTATCAACAGGTAAGTCACCAACCTTTTTGCGAAAGTGCATCGCAACATGATGAATCTGATTGCAGATGCACTTTTGTTTACAGCTTTCTGCTAATTTTTTGAATTAATTCAGTCTTTATTCACAGATTTCCAGCACCTCGGCATACCCGCAGTTATTATTTTTTTCATTTATTATTTTTTCAATGTTTTCTTTGTTCAACTCCAAGGTATTTTTATGGGATTTTTCTGGCTCGAGTGTGCGTGCGTAGGTGTGTGGTTTGTTTTTTGATTTCTATGTTTCAGGAAGCTTTTATACCTTCAACGTTTGTTTGGCCACAGTGAAATAAGTCAACACTTTCACAGGGTCTCAATTCATGTTCTGGCCTCCTCAGTTCAGGGCTTGTCTGCAAAGTGGATTCATCGCATAGGTGAGCCCCGTGTGGGAACGGGCCAAAGAATATTCCCACGGCGCTTCGCAGCTGCCTGTCGTAAAAGGCGACTATACTGCCGAAAACATCATCAACTTCATTGATCGCGTGTGGTACGCTCTTACTGTTGTGTCTAGGCTTTTTTTTTTGCACCTGGGAAAGGATCGGACCAGTTTTGCGGAACTCTCAAGACGCCCAACATCGTAGATATTACCACCACTTGCCTGGAATTGTTGCAGCAGAGGTGAGTTTTCCATAAATCCAACCAAATACCATCTCCGATTTGATTATCCCACTGTCAGACTGACACACTAACTTACAAGTATGTCTTTTATTTTCAGACTGATCACATTGGCCAGCAATCATACGCGTCAGTTTCCCCGCCAGCAGCTGAGAATTTGTGATGTAGGATGCAGCGGTCATCTTCAGAAAAGAATCGGTTTTGCGAATTCCTCAAGATTGCTCAACATCGTAGATATCAGCCCCACTTGCCTGGAATTGTTGCAGCAGAGGTGAGTTTTCCATCCATGAGAATCCAAACTTGCGTCTCCAATTCAATGCACACACTTGTCAGACCCACTAAGTATGCCTTGATTTTTTTTTTCAGATATGATGGATTGCGTCGACGAGTTATTTTATTCACCGCTTTTTTCCCCGGCAATCGGCTGAGAAATGAGAATTTACAGATACGGTCTCATCATTCTGTTTCGACGTCTTCCGCGATTCGCGATAACCCTGCTTTTTTTTTCTTTCTTTTTTCCCCTTTTCGCAACCACTCATATTCTGTGTCGTATTTCGCGATTGTTCGCGTATCGTGATGCGTTTTTCCGGGTTGTTTGCGCGAAATTTGATCCTGAGTTGCAGTTTCGGTGAGTGATTTAGAAAGTTTTTTGGTGGTGGGGGGTGGTGATCGCCATTTGGTGTCGGGTGTTAGGGTTGGTGATGGTTGTTGGTCTGACGTGTGGCATACTATTCGATCCAGCCTGCTCAACGTGAGCAAAAGTAGCCTCAGTTGCAATGGCAGGATCAGTGTTGGCTGATATTTTCACCGGCACTAGGATTTCGCCTCCACTGGCGGCGATAACAAATTGTGAGGCTGTTAACAGTGGAGCCGAATCCGCAAAATTATATTGCTTTGGGTAGTTTTTAAGAGTGCAAAGTGACTGGTGGTGCTCTGAAAAATCTGAGAAACTACTGTCAGTCACTTTGCAATGTGGCGATCTCACCACCCTTTTAGATATTATGTAGTTTTGATATTTTGAAGGAAAAAAAATTTCAAGGTGCACAAGCGAGTGATGTTGTTTTAGTTTTTTGTGTTGAGTTGTGGTTTTTTTTTTACTCATTTTTTTGTTGATTTATTTATCACTAACTTTTTTTTTTTTTTGATTCACAAAATATATTGTGCACCTTTGTGTGAGTGTTTGGTGTTGTTCTGGTTTGAAGTTCATGCTGCGGTTGCATCATTTTTCACTCATTTTTAGGGTCTCGCATGTGATGGGTGCGAGATGCGATAAGTATCAACAGGTAAGTCACCAACCTTTTTGCGAAAGTGCATCGCAACATGATGAATCTGATTGCAGATGCACTTTTGTTTACAGCTTTCTGCTAATTTTTTGAATTAATTCAGTCTTTATTCACAGATTTCCAGCACCTCGGCATACCCGCAGTTATTATTTTTTTCATTTATTATTTTTTCAATGTTTTCTTTGTTCAACTCCAAGGTATTTTTATGGGATTTTTCTGGCTCGAGTGTGCGTGCGTAGGTGTGTGGTTTGTTTTTTGATTTCTATGTTTCAGGAAGCTTTTATACCTTCAACGTTTGTTTGGCCACAGTGAAATAAGTCAACACTTTCACAGGGTCTCAATTCATGTTCTGGCCTCCTCAGTTCAGGGCTTGTCTGCAAAGTGGATTCATCGCATAGGTGAGCCCCGTGTGGGAACGGGCCAAAGAATATTCCCACGGCGCTTCGCAGCTGCCTGTCGTAAAAGGCGACTATACTGCCGAAAACATCATCAACTTCATTGATCGCGTGTGGTACGCTCTTACTGTTGTGTCTAGGCTTTTTTTTTTGCACCTGGGAAAGGATCGGACCGGTTTTGCGGAACTCTCAAGACGCCCAACATCGTAGATATTACCACCACTTGCCTGGAATTGTTGCAGCAGAGGTGAGTTTTCCATAAATCCAACCAAATACCATCTCCGATTTGATTATCCCACTGTCAGACTGACACACTAACTTACAAGTATGTCTTTTATTTTCAGACTGATCACATTGGCCAGCAATCATACGCGTCAGTTTCCCCGCCAGCAGCTGAGAATTTGTGATGTAGGATGCAGCGGTCATCTTCAGAAAAGAATCAGTTTTGCGAATTCCTCAAGATTGCTCAACATCGTAGATATCAGCCCCACTTGCCTGGAATTGTTGCAGCAGAGGTGAGTTTTCCATCCATGAGAATCCAAACTTGCGTCTCCAATTCAATGCACACACTTGTCAGACCCACTAAGTATGCCTTGATTTTTTTTTTCAGATATGATGGATTGCGTCGACGAGTTATTTTATTCACCGCTTTTTTCCCCGGCAATCGGCTGAGAAATGAGAATTTACAGATACGGTCTCATCATTCTGTTTCGACGTCTTCCGCGATTCGCGATAACCCTGCTTTTTTTTTCTTGCTTTTTTCCCCTTTTCGCAACCACTCATATTCTGTGTCGTATTTCGCGATTGTTCGCGTATCGTGATGCGTTTTTCCGGGTTGTTTGCGCGAAATTTGATCCTGAGTTGCAGTTTCGGTGAGTGATTTAGAAAGTTTTTTGGTGGTGGGGGGTGGTGATCGCCATTTGGTGTCGGGTGTTAGGGTTGGTGATGGTTGTTGGTCTGACGTGTGGCATACTATTCGATCCAGCCTGCTCAACGTGAGCAAAAGTAGCCTCAGTTGCAATGGCAGGATCAGTGTTGGCTGATATTTTCACCGGCACTAGGATTTCGCCTCCACTGGCGGCGATAACAAATTGTGAGGCTGTTAACAGTGGAGCCGAATCCGCAAAATTATATTGCTTTGGGTAGTTTTTAAGAGTGCAAAGTGACTGGTGGTGCTCTGAAAAATCTGAGAAACTACCGTCAGTCACTTTGCAATGTGGCGATCTCACCACCCTTTTAGATATTATGTAGTTTTGATATTTTGAAGGAAAAAAAATTTCAAGGTGCACAAGCGAGTGATGTTGTTTTAGTTTTTTGTGTTGTGTTGTGGTTTTTTTTTTACTCATTTTTTTGTTGATTTATTTATCACTAACTTTTTTTTTTTTCTGATTCACAAAATATATTGTGCACCTTTGTGCGAGTGTTTGGTGTTGTTCTGGTTTGAAGTTCATGCTGCGGTTGCATCATTTTTCACTCATTTTTAGGGTCTCGCATGTGATGGGTGCGAGATGCGATAAGTATCAACAGGTAAGTCACCAACCTTTTTGCGAAAGTGCATCGCAACATGATGAATCTGATTGCAGATGCACTTTTGTTTACAGCTTTCTGCTAATTTTTTGAATTAATTCAGTCTTTATTCACAGATTTCCAGCACCTCGGCATACCCGCAGTTATTATTTTTTTCATTTATTATTTTTTCAATGTTTTCTTTGTTCAACTCCAAGGTATTTTTATGGGATTTTTCTGGCTCGAGTGTGCGTGCGTAGGTGTGTGGTTTGTTTTTTGATTTCTATGTTTCAGGAAGCTTTTATACCTTCAACGTTTGTTTGGCCACAGTGAAATAAGTCAACACTTTCACAGGGTCTCAATTCATGTTCTGGCCTCCTCAGTTCAGGGCTTGTCTGCAAAGTGGATTCATCGCATAGGTGAGCCCCGTGTGGGAACGGGCCAAAGAATATTCCCACGGCGCTTCGCAGCTGCCTGTCGTAAAAGGCGACTATACTGCCGAAAACATCATCAACTTCATTGATCGCGTGTGGTACGCTCTTACTGTTGTGTCTAGGCTTTTTTTTTTGCACCTGGGAAAGGATCGGACCGGTTTTGCGGAACTCTCAAGACGCCCAACATCGTAGATATTACCACCACTTGCCTGGAATTGTTGCAGCAGAGGTGAGTTTTCCATAAATCCAACCAAATACCATCTCCGATTTGATTATCCCACTGTCAGACTGACACACTAACTTACAAGTATGTCTTTTATTTTCAGACTGATCACATTGGCCAGCAATCATACGCGTCAGTTTCCCCGCCAGCAGCTGAGAATTTGTGATGTAGGATGCAGCGGTCATCTTCAGAAAAGAATCAGTTTTGCGAATTCCTCAAGATTGCTCAACATCGTAGATATCAGCCCCACTTGCCTGGAATTGTTGCAGCAGAGGTGAGTTTTCCATCCATGAGAATCCAAACTTGCGTCTCCAATTCAATGCACACACTTGTCAGACCCACTAAGTATGCCTTGATTTTTTTTTTCAGATATGATGGATTGCGTCGACGAGTTATTTTATTCACCGCTTTTTTCCCCGGCAATCGGCTGAGAAATGAGAATTTACAGATACGGTCTCATCATTCTGTTTCGACGTCTTCCGCGATTCGCGATAACCCTGCTTTTTTTTTCTTGCTTTTTTCCCCTTTTCGCAACCACTCATATTCTGTGTCGTATTTCGCGATTGTTCGCGTATCGTGATGCGTTTTTCCGGGTTGTTTGCGCGAAATTTGATCCTGAGTTGCAGTTTCGGTGAGTGATTTAGAAAGTTTTTTGGTGGTGGGGGGTGGTGATCGCCATTTGGTGTCGGGTGTTAGGGTTGGTGATGGTTGTTGGTCTGACGTGTGGCATACTATTCGATCCAGCCTGCTCAACGTGAGCAAAAGTAGCCTCAGTTGCAATGGCAGGATCAGTGTTGGCTGATATTTTCACCGGCACTAGGATTTCGCCTCCACTGGCGGCGATAACAAATTGTGAGGCTGTTAACAGTGGAGCCGAATCCGCAAAATTATATTGCTTTGGGTAGTTTTTAAGAGTGCAAAGTGACTGGTGGTGCTCTGAAAAATCTGAGAAACTACCGTCAGTCACTTTGCAATGTGGCGATCTCACCACCCTTTTAGATATTATGTAGTTTTGATATTTTGAAGGAAAAAAAATTTCAAGGTGCACAAGCGAGTGATGTTGTTTTAGTTTTTTGTGTTGTGTTGTGGTTTTTTTTTTACTCATTTTTTTGTTGATTTATTTATCACTAACTTTTTTTTTTTTCTGATTCACAAAATATATTGTGCACCTTTGTGCGAGTGTTTGGTGTTGTTCTGGTTTGAAGTTCATGCTGCGGTTGCATCATTTTTCACTCATTTTTAGGGTCTCGCATGTGATGGGTGCGAGATGCGATAAGTATCAACAGGTAAGTCACCAACCTTTTTGCGAAAGTGCATCGCAACATGATGAATCTGATTGCAGATGCACTTTTGTTTACAGCTTTCTGCTAATTTTTTGAATTAATTCAGTCTTTATTCACAGATTTCCAGCACCTCGGCATACCCGCAGTTATTATTTTTTTCATTTATTATTTTTTCAATGTTTTCTTTGTTCAACTCCAAGGTATTTTTATGGGATTTTTCTGGCTCGAGTGTGCGTGCGTAGGTGTGTGGTTTGTTTTTTGATTTCTATGTTTCAGGAAGCTTTTATACCTTCAACGTTTGTTTGGCCACAGTGAAATAAGTCAACACTTTCACAGGGTCTCAATTCATGTTCTGGCCTCCTCAGTTCAGGGCTTGTCTGCAAAGTGGATTCATCGCATAGGTGAGCCCCGTGTGGGAACGGGCCAAAGAATATTCCCACGGCGCTTCGCAGCTGCCTGTCGTAAAAGGCGACTATACTGCCGAAAACATCATCAACTTCATTGATCGCGTGTGGTACGCTCTTACTGTTGTGTCTAGGCTTTTTTTTTTGCACCTGGGAAAGGATCGGACCGGTTTTGCGGAACTCTCAAGACGCCCAACATCGTAGATATTACCACCACTTGCCTGGAATTGTTGCAGCAGAGGTGAGTTTTCCATAAATCCAACCAAATACCATCTCCGATTTGATTATCCCACTGTCAGACTGACACACTAACTTACAAGTATGTCTTTTATTTTCAGACTGATCACATTGGCCAGCAATCATACGCGTCAGTTTCCCCGCCAGCAGCTGAGAATTTGTGATGTAGGATGCAGCGGTCATCTTCAGAAAAGAATCGGTTTTGCGAATTCCTCAAGATTGCTCAACATCGTAGATATCAGCCCCACTTGCCTGGAATTGTTGCAGCAGAGGTGAGTTTTCCATCCATGAGAATCCAAACTTGCGTCTCCAATTCAATGCACACACTTGTCAGACCCACTAAGTATGCCTTGATTTTTTTTTTTCAGATATGATGGATTGCGTCGACGAGTTATTTTATTCACCGCTTTTTTCCCCGGCAATCGGCTGAGAAATGAGAATTTACAGATACGGTCTCATCATTCTGTTTCGACGTCTTCCGCGATTCGCGATAACCCTGCTTTTTTTTTCTTGCTTTTTTCCCCTTTTCGCAACCACTCATATTCTGTGTCGTATTTCGCGATTGTTCGCGTATCGTGATGCGTTTTTCCGGGTTGTTTGCGCGAAATTTGATCCTGAGTTGCAGTTTTGGTGAGTGATTTAGAAAGTTTTTTGGTGGTGGGGGGTGGTGATCGCCATTTGGTGTCGGGTGTTAGGGTTGGTGATGGTTGTTGGTCTGACGTGTGGCATACTATTCGATCCAGCCTGCTCAACGTGAGCAAAAGTAGCCTCAGTTGCAATGGCAGGATCAGTGTTGGCTGATATTTTCACCGGCACTAGGATTTCGCCTCCACTGGCGGCGATAACAAATTGTGAGGCTGTTAACAGTGGAGCCGAATCCGCAAAATTATATTGCTTTGGGTAGTTTTTAAGAGTGCAAAGTGACTGGTGGTGCTCTGAAAAATCTGAGAAACTACCGTCAGTCACTTTGCAATGTGGCGATCTCACCACCCTTTTAGATATTATGTAGTTTTGATATTTTGAAGGAAAAAAAATTTCAAGGTGCACAAGCGAGTGATGTTGTTTTAGTTTTTTGTGTTGTGTTGTGGTTTTTTTTTTACTCATTTTTTTGTTGATTTATTTATCACTAACTTTTTTTTTTTCTGATTCACAAAATATATTGTGCACCTTTGTGCGAGTGTTTGGTGTTGTTCTGGTTTGAAGTTCATGCTGCGGTTGCATCATTTTTCACTCATTTTTAGGGTCTCGCATGTGATGGGTGCGAGATGCGATAAGTATCAACAGGTAAGTCACCAACCTTTTTGCGAAAGTGCATCGCAACATGATGAATCTGATTGCAGATGCACTTTTGTTTACAGCTTTCTGCTAATTTTTTGAATTAATTCAGTCTTTATTCACAGATTTCCAGCACCTCGGCATACCCGCAGTTATTATTTTTTTCATTTATTATTTTTTCAATGTTTTCTTTGTTCAACTCCAAGGTATTTTTATGGGATTTTTCTGGCTCGAGTGTGCGTGCGTAGGTGTGTGGTTTGTTTTTTGATTTCTATGTTTCAGGAAGCTTTTATACCTTCAACGTTTGTTTGGCCACAGTGAAATAAGTCAACACTTTCACAGGGTCTCAATTCATGTTCTGGCCTCCTCAGTTCAGGGCTTGTCTGCAAAGTGGATTCATCGCATAGGTGAGCCCCGTGTGGGAACGGGCCAAAGAATATTCCCACGGCGCTTCGCAGCTGCCTGTCGTAAAAGGCGACTATACTGCCGAAAACATCATCAACTTCATTGATCGCGTGTGGTACGCTCTTACTGTTGTGTCTAGGCTTTTTTTTTTGCACCTGGGAAAGGATCGGACCGGTTTTGCGGAACTCTCAAGACGCCCAACATCGTAGATATTACCACCACTTGCCTGGAATTGTTGCAGCAGAGGTGAGTTTTCCATAAATCCAACCAAATACCATCTCTGATTTGATTATCCCACTGTCAGACTGACACACTAACTTACAAGTATGTCTTTTATTTTCAGACTGATCACATTGGCCAGCAATCATACGCGTCAGTTTCCCCGCCAGCAGCTGAGAATTTGTGATGTAGGATGCAGCGGTCATCTTCAGAAAAGAATCGGTTTTGCGAATTCCTCAAGATTGCTCAACATCGTAGATATCAGCCCCACTTGCCTGGAATTGTTGCAGCAGAGGTGAGTTTTCCATCCATGAGAATCCAAACTTGCGTCTCCAATTCAATGCACACACTTGTCAGACCCACTAAGTATGCCTTGATTTTTTTTTTCAGATATGATGGATTGCGTCGACGAGTTATTTTATTCACCGCTTTTTTCCCCGGCAATCGGCTGAGAAATGAGAATTTACAGATACGGTCTCATCATTCTGTTTCGACATCTTCCGCGATTCGCGATAACCCTGCTTTTTTTTTCTTTCTTTTTTCCCCTTTTCGCAACCACTCATATTCTGTGTCGTATTTCGCGATTGTTCGCGTATCGTGATGCGTTTTTCCGGGTTGTTTGCGCGAAATTTGATCCTGAGTTGCAGTTTCGGTGAGTGATTTAGAAAGTTTTTTGGTGGTGGGGGGTGGTGATCGCCATTTGGTGTCGGGTGTTAGGGTTGGTGATGGTTGTTGGTCTGACGTGTGGCATACTATTCGATCCAGCCTGCTCAACGTGAGCAAAAGTAGCCTCAGTTGCAATGGCAGGATCAGTGTTGGCTGATATTTTCACCGGCACTAGGATTTCGCCTCCACTGGCGGCGATAACAAATTGTGAGGCTGTTAACAGTGGAGCCGAATCCGCAAAATTATATTGCTTTGGGTAGTTTTTAAGAGTGCAAAGTGACTGGTGGTGCTCTGAAAAATCTGAGAAACTACCGTCAGTCACTTTGCAATGTGGCGATCTCACCACCCTTTTAGATATTATGTAGTTTTGATATTTTGAAGGAAAAAAAATTTCAAGGTGCACAAGCCAGTGATGTTGTTTTAGTTTTTTGTGTTGTGTTGTGGTTTTTTTTTTACTCATTTTTTTGTTGATTTATTTATCACTAACTTTTTTTTTTTTCTGATTCACAAAATATATTGTGCACCTTTGTGCGAGTGTTTGGTGTTGTTCTGGTTTGAAGTTCATGCTGCGGTTGCATCATTTTTCACTCATTTTTAGGGTCTCGCATGTGATGGGTGCGAGATGCGATAAGTATCAACAGGTAAGTCACCAACCTTTTTGCGAAAGTGCATCGCAACATGATGAATCTGATTGCAGATGCACTTTTGTTTACAGCTTTCTGCTAATTTTTTGAATTAATTCAGTCTTTATTCACAGATTTCATATATATATATATATATATATATATATATATATATATATATATATATAATTTTAATTGAAATAATATTATTGTTTAATTCATTATTTAAATAAAGAATTTTTATTGATGGAATAGCAATTAAAAAAATAATTAGAATAGGGATAATTGTTCAAATTAATTGCTCGAGTGTGCGTGCGTAGGTGTGTGGTTTGTTTTTTGATTTCTATGTTTCAGGAAGCTTTTATACCTTCAACGTTTGTTTGGCCACAGTGAAATAAGTCAACACTTTCACAGGGTCTCAATTCATGTTCTGGCCTCCTCAGTTCAGGGCTTGTCTGCAAAGTGGATTCATCGCATAGGTGAGCCCCGTGTGGGAACGGGCCAAAGAATATTCCCACGGCGCTTCGCAGCTGCCTGTCGTAAAAGGCGACTATACTGCCGAAAACATCATCAACTTCATTGATCGCGTGTGGTACGCTCTTACTGTTGTGTCTAGGCTTTTTTTTTTGCACCTGGGAAAGGATCGGACCGGTTTTGCGGAACTCTCAAGACGCCCAACATCGTAGATATTACCACCACTTGCCTGGAATTGTTGCAGCAGAGGTGAGTTTTCCATAAATCCAACCAAATACCATCTCCGATTTGATTATCCCACTGTCAGACTGACACACTAACTTACAAGTATGTCTTTTATTTTCAGACTGATCACATTGGCCAGCAATCATACGCGTCAGTTTCCCCGCCAGCAGCTGAGAATTTGTGATGTAGGATGCAGCGGTCATCTTCAGAAAAGAATCGGTTTTGCGAATTCCTCAAGATTGCTCAACATCGTAGATATCAGCCCCACTTGCCTGGAATTGTTGCAGCAGAGGTGAGTTTTCCATCCATGAGAATCCAAACTTGCGTCTCCAATTCAATGCACACACTTGTCAGACCCACTAAGTATGCCTTGATTTTTTTTTTCAGATATGATGGATTGCGTCGACGAGTTATTTTATTCACCGCTTTTTTCCCCGGCAATCGGCTGAGAAATGAGAATTTACAGATACGGTCTCATCATTCTGTTTCGACGTTTTCCGCGATTCGCGATAACCCTGCTTTTTTTTTCTTTCTTTTTTCCCCTTTTCGCAACCACTCATATTCTGTGTCGTATTTCGCGATTGTTCGCGTATCGTGATGCGTTTTTCCGGGTTGTTTGCGCGAAATTTGATCCTGAGTTGCAGTTTCGGTGAGTGATTTAGAAAGTTTTTTGGTGGTGGGGGGTGGTGATCGCCATTTGGTGTCGGGTGTTAGGGTTGGTGATGGTTGTTGGTCTGACGTGTGGCATACTATTCGATCCAGCCTGCTCAACGTGAGCAAAAGTAGCCTCAGTTGCAATGGCAGGATCAGTGTTGGCTGATATTTTCACCGGCACTAGGATTTCGCCTCCACTGGCGGCGATAACAAATTGTGAGGCTGTTAACAGTGGAGCCGAATCCGCAAAATTATATTGCTTTGGGTAGTTTTTAAGAGTGCAAAGTGACTGGTGGTGCTCTGAAAAATCTGAGAAACTACCGTCAGTCACTTTGCAATGTGGCGATCTCACCACCCTTTTAGATATTATGTAGTTTTGATATTTTGAAGGAAAAAAAATTTCAAGGTGCACAAGCGAGTGATGTTGTTTTAGTTTTTTGTGTTGTGTTGTGGTTTTTTTTTTACTCATTTTTTTGTTGATTTATTTATCACTAACTTTTTTTTTTTTTTGATTCACAAAATATATTGTGCACCTTTGTGCGAGTGTTTGGTGTTGTTCTGGTTTGAAGTTCATGCTGCGGTTGCATCATTTTTCACTCATTTTTAGGGTCTCGCATGTGATGGGTGCGAGATGCGATAAGTATCAACAGGTAAGTCACCAACCTTTTTGCGAAAGTGCATCGCAACATGATGAATCTGATTGCAGATGCACTTTTGTTTACAGCTTTCTGCTAATTTTTTGAATTAATTCAGTCTTTATTCACAGATTTCCAGCACCTCGGCATACCCGCAGTTATTATTTTTTTCATTTATTATTTTTTCAATGTTTTCTTTGTTCAACTCCAAGGTATTTTTATGGGATTTTTCTGGCTCGAGTGTGCGTGCGTAGGTGTGTGGTTTGTTTTTTGATTTCTATGTTTCAGGAAGCTTTTATACCTTCAACGTTTGTTTGGCCACAGTGAATTAAGTCAACACTTTCACAGGGTCTCAATTCATGTTCTGGCCTCCTCAGTTCAGGGCTTGTCTGCAAAGTGGATTCATCGCATAGGTGAGCCCCGTGTGGGAACGGGCCAAAGAATATTCCCACGGCGCTTCGCAGCTGCCTGTCGTAAAAGGCGACTATACTGCCGAAAACATCATCAACTTCATTGATCGCGTGTGGTACGCTCTTACTGTTGTGTCTAGGCTTTTTTTTTTGCACCTGGGAAAGGATCGGACCGGTTTTGCGGAACTCTCAAGACGCCCAACATCGTAGATATTACCACCACTTGCCTGGAATTGTTGCAGCAGAGGTGAGTTTTCCATAAATCCAACCAAATACCATCTCCGATTTGATTATCCCACTGTCAGACTGACACACTAACTTACAAGTATGTCTTTTATTTTCAGACTGATCACATTGGCCAGCAATCATACGCGTCAGTTTCCCCGCCAGCAGCTGAGAATTTGTGATGTAGGATGCAGCGGTCATCTTCAGAAAAGAATCGGTTTTGCGAATTCCTCAAGATTGCTCAACATCGTAGATATCAGCCCCACTTGCCTGGAATTGTTGCAGCAGAGGTGAGTTTTCCATCCATGAGAATCCAAACTTGCGTCTCCAATTCAATGCACACACTTGTCAGACCCACTAAGTATGCCTTGATTTTTTTTTTCAGATATGATGGATTGCGTCGACGAGTTATTTTATTCACCGCTTTTTTCCCCGGCAATCGGCTGAGAAATGAGAATTTACAGATACGGTCTCATCATTCTGTTTCGACGTCTTCCGCGATTCGCGATAACCCTGCTTTTTTTTTCTTTCTTTTTTCCCCTTTTCGCAACCACTCATATTCTGTGTCGTATTTCGCGATTGTTCGCGTATCGTGATGCGTTTTTCCGGGTTGTTTGCGCGAAATTTGATCCTGAGTTGCAGTTTCGGTGAGTGATTTAGAAAGTTTTTTGGTGGTGGGGGGTGGTGATCGCCATTTGGTGTCGGGTGTTAGGGTTGGTGATGGTTGTTGGTCTGACGTGTGGCATACTATTCGATCCAGCCTGCTCAACGTGAGCAAAAGTAGCCTCAGTTGCAATGGCAGGATCAGTGTTGGCTGATATTTTCACCGGCACTAGGATTTCGCCTCCACTGGCGGCGATAACAAATTGTGAGGCTGTTAACAGTGGAGCCGAATCCGCAAAATTATATTGCTTTGGGTAGTTTTTAAGAGTGCAAAGTGACTGGTGGTGCTCTGAAAAATCTGAGAAACTACCGTCAGTCACTTTGCAATGTGGCGATCTCACCACCCTTTTAGATATTATGTAGTTTTGATATTTTGAAGGAAAAAAAATTTCAAGGTGCACAAGCGAGTGATGTTGTTTTAGTTTTTTGTGTTGTGTTGTGGTTTTTTTTTTACTCATTTTTTTGTTGATTTATTTATCACTAACTTTTTTTTTTTTTTGATTCACAAAATATATTGTGCACCTTTGTGCGAGTGTTTGGTGTTGTTCTGGTTTGAAGTTCATGCTGCGGTTGCATCATTTTTCACTCATTTTTAGGGTCTCGCATGTGATGGGTGCGAGATGCGATAAGTATCAACAGGTAAGTCACCAACCTTTTTGCGAAAGTGCATCGCAACATGATGAATCTGATTGCAGATGCACTTTTGTTTACAGCTTTCTGCTAATTTTTTGAATTAATTCAGTCTTTATTCACAGATTTCCAGCACCTCGGCATACCCGCAGTTATTATTTTTTTCATTTATTATTTTTTCAATGTTTTCTTTGTTCAACTCCAAGGTATTTTTATGGGATTTTTCTGGCTCGAGTGTGCGTGCGTAGGTGTGTGGTTTGTTTTTTGATTTCTATGTTTCAGGAAGCTTTTATACCTTCAACGTTTGTTTGGCCACAGTGAAATAAGTCAACACTTTCACAGGGTCTCAATTCATGTTCTGGCCTCCTCAGTTCAGGGCTTGTCTGCAAAGTGGATTCATCGCATAGGTGAGCCCCGTGTGGGAACGGGCCAAAGAATATTCCCACGGCGCTTCGCAGCTGCCTGTCGTAAAAGGCGACTATACTGCCGAAAACATCATCAACTTCATTGATCGCGTGTGGTACGCTCTTACTGTTGTGTCTAGGCTTTTTTTTTTGCACCTGGGAAAGGATCGGACCGGTTTTGCGGAACTCTCAAGACGCCCAACATCGTAGATATTACCACCACTTGCCTGGAATTGTTGCAGCAGAGGTGAGTTTTCCATAAATCCAACCAAATACCATCTCCGATTTGATTATCCCACTGTCAGACTGACACACTAACTTACAAGTATGTCTTTTATTTTCAGACTGATCACATTGGCCAGCAATCATACGCGTCAGTTTCCCCGCCAGCAGCTGAGAATTTGTGATGTAGGATGCAGCGGTCATCTTCAGAAAAGAATCGGTTTTGCGAATTCCTCAAGATTGCTCAACATCGTAGATATCAGCCCCACTTGCCTGGAATTGTTGCAGCAGAGGTGAGTTTTCCATCCATGAGAATCCAAACTTGCGTCTCCAATTCAATGCACACACTTGTCAGACCCACTAAGTATGCCTTGATTTTTTTTTTCAGATATGATGGATTGCGTCGACGAGTTATTTTATTCACCGCTTTTTTCCCCGGCAATCGGCTGAGAAATGAGAATTTACAGATACGGTCTCATCATTCTGTTTCGACGTCTTCCGCGATTCGCGATAACCCTGCTTTTTTTTTCTTGCTTTTTTCCCCTTTTCGCAACCACTCATATTCTGTGTTGTATTTCGCGATTGTTCGCGTATCGTGATGCGTTTTTCCGGGTTGTTTGCGCGAAATTTGATCCTGAGTTGCAGTTTCGGTGAGTGATTTAGAAAGTTTTTTGGTGGTGGGGGGTGGTGATCGCCATTTGGTGTCGGGTGTTAGGGTTGGTGATGGTTGTTGGTCTGACGTGTGGCATACTATTCGATCCAGCCTGCTCAACGTGAGCAAAAGTAGCCTCAGTTGCAATGGCAGGATCAGTGTTGGCTGATATTTTCACCGGCACTAGGATTTCGCCTCCACTGGCGGCGATAACAAATTGTGAGGCTGTTAACAGTGGAGCCGAATCCGCAAAATTATATTGCTTTGGGTAGTTTTTAAGAGTGCAAAGTGACTGGTGGTGCTCTGAAAAATCTGAGAAACTACCGTCAGTCACTTTGCAATGTGGCGATCTCACCACCCTTTTAGATATTATGTAGTTTTGATATTTTGAAGGAAAAAAAATTTCAAGGTGCACAAGCGAGTGATGTTGTTTTAGTTTTTTGTGTTGTGTTGTGGTTTTTTTTTTACTCATTTTTTTGTTGATTTATTTATCACTAACTTTTTTTTTTTTTTGATTCACAAAATATATTGTGCACCTTTGTGCGAGTGTTTGGTGTTGTTCTGGTTTGAAGTTCATGCTGCGGTTGCATCATTTTTCACTCATTTTTAGGGTCTCGCATGTGATGGGTGCGAGATGCGATAAGTATCAACAGGTAAGTCACCAACCTTTTTGCGAAAGTGCATCGCAACATGATGAATCTGATTGCAGATGCACTTTTGTTTACAGCTTTCTGCTAATTTTTTGAATTAATTCAGTCTTTATTCACAGATTTCCAGCACCTCGGCATACCCGCAGTTATTATTTTTTTCATTTATTATTTTTTCAATGTTTTCTTTGTTCAACTCCAAGGTATTTTTATGGGATTTTTCTGGCTCGAGTGTGCGTGCGTAGGTGTGTGGTTTGTTTTTTGATTTCTATGTTTCAGGAAGCTTTTATACCTTCAACGTTTGTTTGGCCACAGTGAATTAAGTCAACACTTTCACAGGGTCTCAATTCATGTTCTGGCCTCCTCAGTTCAGGGCTTGTCTGCAAAGTGGATTCATCGCATAGGTGAGCCCCGTGTGGGAACGGGCCAAAGAATATTCCCACGGCGCTTCGCAGCTGCCTGTCGTAAAAGGCGACTATACTGCCGAAAACATCATCAACTTCATTGATCGCGTGTGGTACGCTCTTACTGTTGTGTCTAGGCTTTTTTTTTTGCACCTGGGAAAGGATCGGACCGGTTTTGCGGAACTCTCAAGACGCCCAACATCGTAGATATTACCACCACTTGCCTGGAATTGTTGCAGCAGAGGTGAGTTTTCCATAAATCCAACCAAATACCATCTCCGATTTGATTATCCCACTGTCAGACTGACACACTAACTTACAAGTATGTCTTTTATTTTCAGACTGATCACATTGGCCAGCAATCATACGCGTCAGTTTCCCCGCCAGCAGCTGAGAATTTGTGATGTAGGATGCAGCGGTCATCTTCAGAAAAGAATCGGTTTTGCGAATTCCTCAAGATTGCTCAACATCGTAGATATCAGCCCCACTTGCCTGGAATTGTTGCAGCAGAGGTGAGTTTTCCATCCATGAGAATCCAAACTTGCGTCTCCAATTCAATGCACACACTTGTCAGACCCACTAAGTATGCCTTGATTTTTTTTTTCAGATATGATGGATTGCGTCGACGAGTTATTTTATTCACCGCTTTTTTCCCCGGCAATCGGCTGAGAAATGAGAATTTACAGATACGGTCTCATCATTCTGTTTCGACGTCTTCCGCGATTCGCGATAACCCTGCTTTTTTTTTCTTGCTTTTTTCCCCTTTTCGCAACCACTCATATTCTGTGTCGTATTTCGCGATTGTTCGCGTATCGTGATGCGTTTTTCCGGGTTGTTTGCGCGAAATTTGATCCTGAGTTGCAGTTTCGGTGAGTGATTTAGAAAGTTTTTTGGTGGTGGGGGGTGGTGATCGCCATTTGGTGTCGGGTGTTAGGGTTGGTGATGGTTGTTGGTCTGACGTGTGGCATACTATTCGATCCAGCCTGCTCAACGTGAGCAAAAGTAGCCTCAGTTGCAATGGCAGGATCAGTGTTGGCTGATATTTTCACCGGCACTAGGATTTCGCCTCCACTGGCGGCGATAACAAATTGTGAGGCTGTTAACAGTGGAGCCGAATCCGCAAAATTATATTGCTTTGGGTAGTTTTTAAGAGTGCAAAGTGACTGGTGGTGCTCTGAAAAATCTGAGAAACTACCGTCAGTCACTTTGCAATGTGGCGATCTCACCACCCTTTTAGATATTATGTAGTTTTGATATTTTGAAGGAAAAAAAATTTCAAGGTGCACAAGCCAGTGATGTTGTTTTAGTTTTTTGTGTTGTGTTGTGGTTTTTTTTTTACTCATTTTTTTGTTGATTTATTTATCACTAACTTTTTTTTTTTTTTGATTCACAAAATATATTGTGCACCTTTGTGCGAGTGTTTGGTGTTGTTCTGGTTTGAAGTTCATGCTGCGGTTGCAACATTTTTCACTCATTTTTAGGGTCTCGCATGTGATGGGTGCGAGATGCGATAAGTATCAACAGGTAAGTCACCAACCTTTTTGCGAAAGTGCATCGCAACATGATGAATCTGATTGCAGATGCACTTTTGTTTACAGCTTTCTGCTAATTTTTTGAATTAATTCAGTCTTTATTCACAGATTTCCAGCACCTCGGCATACCCGCAGTTATTATTTTTTTCATTTATTATTTTTTCAATGTTTTCTTTGTTCAACTCCAAGGTATTTTTATGGGATTTTTCTGGCTCGAGTGTGCGTGCGTAGGTGTGTGGTTTGTTTTTTGATTTCTATGTTTCAGGAAGCTTTTACCTTCAACTTTGGTTTGGCATAATATATCAAGACTTTGAGTATACCTATATTTTCAGACGGATTGCGTTGGCCAGTAATCATAAACGTTGTTTACCGCCAGCAATTATAAGCGTTGTTTTCTGCCAGCAGCTGAGAATTTGATGTGAGAGACGCAGCCGCCATTGTCAAGAAAGCTGGATTTTTTACTCTTCGGTAAGGATCGGTTTATTGAATTCCTCGGGCTGCCCACCATTGTAGATATTATCTCCACTCACCTAGAATTGTTGCAGCATAGGTTAGCAGACTGAGCAGTAGTTTAGGCATACTCTTTACTCAAGGCATTATTTTCTATTTTCTTTTTCAGCTTCCTTTGGAGGTTTATATTATAATGTGTATTTCTGAATTTCTCTCAGCTCCCTTGATTTTTTGTAGTTGCAAAATTTATAATAGAGGCAAAGGAGGTTTTACCAGTTTAATTTCCTTAAGCTTATGCGTCAATAAAAACAATTTGTAGTAAGACCCAACATTTAATTTTATATTATAGAGGTACATACATCACAAACACTTCAGTAAAATATTTCTGTACAAATTCAAAAATGCCATTCAATGTTTATTTATCAGGTATCCAACTCGGGTGTTAAGTTGGATAAAGAAGTATTTATCTGATTGCCTTTTTTATTAGAATAATCGGTGTATTCGTAGTTCATACTGAATGCCACAAATAACAACATATCCAACACCATTAGGCCAGCAAAGAATAGAAATTCATAAACCTGTAGTACAAAGTATGCATAAAAGAATTGAAAAATCACATCATAGCCATTATTATGGTTCAATTTTCCATTTTATGTGCCATATCTTTCAATTACCTGACTTTCAAAAATTTCAATTTTGTAAATTACTACCACAATCAAGTTTCCAAATGCCACTGTTAATAGCCACGCTGACGATAGTATGGATTTCATGCTCTCTGGTGCCTATAATTGAAAAATTCAACTGTATTTCAAAAGCTTTCGAGTTTCGACGTATTATATTATATTGACAGCCTGCAAAATATTTCAACCTACTTGAGTGAACGAAAATTCAAGGCCAGTGATAGAAAACATAATTTCGGAAATTGTGATGGTTACGATTTGTGGTAATTGCCATAGCATGTGAATTTTATTAGGCGAAACTATGTTTATTATTTTTCCAATCTGAGTGAAAAAGTTTTTAAATTATTTCTGCTGGAAAAATATATTCAAGTATTTGTACTTTTGAAGAATCATTGAAGGACAAGCTTACCATTATTTTGTCTTGAATCTGTTGCAGTAACAAAACATCGATTTCTGCAGGATTTATTGAAACGTTTTCGAAGATTAGAGTTTCGTTGATCAATACATTGTACCTATCGAATGGAAGAATCAATAAAAAAGGCTACTAACTGGTGAATTTTAAATCAACGAACTTAGCTGGGAAAAGTTATTGTGTGCTACTGGTGATGCTAGCGCTAGAATAAGAACACGTATACAAGGTAAGAAATACAACACCTACATTTCGGGGTCTAGATGAATATTTTCAGAATATGTTCTGGGAAGAAGTGTTACTCCATTTTGAGCACCATCTCTGGTGAAAGTCAATGTAATTGGATAAGAGTCTAAACTGTTGTAGAATGCTCTGTTATGAAGATAAAAATTACCTAAATTAATTATTAGTATTAGCAATTGATAAGATTTTTGAGACACATTGCATATCTCTTCAAATTTAAATTATACTTATTAACCTACCAGTACCCAGATCCTACCTTAGTTTAGCCACACCATATTTATTTTTGTTTAAATCATCAAAATTCTTTGTTACGAAAAGATCAATTTCTTGGCCCGATTTGTGATAAATAATATAGGATGTGGACTGAAATACACCGAATAATTTAATTTTCTTAATTTGTTTTCTTTGGGGAATCAGCCCTATCGGGTTTCCGGCGAGTGGTGAACACTTTTGATGTTTTTGTATACTTTAACCACCAGCTAACAAAAAACATTGCGCAAACATTTCCTAATTTTTTCAAGGAAAAAATCTTGATTTTCTTAGGGTAAATAAAGAGAACTTTTCTTGACATTAAAAATAACCCATTTTCTTAGAATAAACCAAAATTTTATGTATAATTTTTTGAAATACAAGACTTAAAATTACTAAAAAACTTTATGAATTATTTGTCAAATTCATAGAAGTAAATTTCAAAATGAATTTTTAAAAAAATTAGAAAAAAAATCCCAGTTTTGTGGAATAAAAAAAATCGATAATTTCTTCGGAAAAATAAATTTCTTAGTCATCTTGGAAAAAAAAATCTTCAAATTTTTTGGGATAAAAAAATTCTAGATAAATTTTTTGAAATAAGTAAAAGAATTGTTTTGACTATTTTTTTGCGGAGAAAAAAAATAAAAAACTCATTTTTTCCGGAAAAAATCTAGTTGCTTTCTTTTGAAAAAAAAAATAAATAAAAGTCCTCCGCCAAAATTTGAGCCCCACGTAGTAAATTCCTAAATACAGTTGTGGTCTCAATGTGATCAACATTTTTATTTGCGTTTTCGCAGTAATATCCACTGATGAAATATGAAAATTTTTACTCAGAAAATAAATTTATATTCACCTTGTTTCATGACCAAAAATGAATTTTTTTCAAAAATGGGAATAATTGAAAAATTCAACATTTTTTCGTCAGTACCTCTCAGACTGGACCCGAATAATGTGAAAAAAATTTTATTGCACAATTTTTTCGAAGAAATTCAATTTAAGGAAAATTTGAAATTCACCATGCTATAAGTGCCAAAATGGTACTTATTACATTGTAAAATTACTTTTTTCAAAAAATGGGAATAATTGAAAAATTCAAAAAAAAATTTGTCAGTATCTCTCGGAATGGGTCCGTATGACAGGAAAATGAACAATTTTTTCAAAAAATTCAATTTAAGGATAATTTGGAATTCACCATGCCTCATGGCAAAAATGATATTTTTTTCCAAAAATGGGAATAATTGAAAAATTCAGAATTTTTTCAACAGTACCTCTGAAACTGGACCAGGATAATGAAAAAATGAGAATTTTTTCAAAGAAACTCGAATTTAAGTATAAATTTGAATTCACCTGTAAAAATTGAAAAATTAAAAAAAAAAATCGTCAGTACCTCTCAGACTGTACCTGAATCTTGTGAAAAAATTTTTGTTGAGTGTGTAATTTATTCAAAGTGATTCAATTTTAGGATAAATTAATCTTTTCCAAAAATGGGAATTATTGAATAATTCAAACTTCTTTCGTCAGAATTTTTCAGAATGGACCCGGATAATGAAAAAATGGGCATTTTTTTCAAAGAAACTCAATTTAAGTATACCAATTTTCAATGCTCTTTGGCGCTTTTATTTACCAGGTTTTTTGTTAATATATCCAAATTTCAAAAATGTCCACCACTGCCGGAACTCCCATATAAGCATACACATAATTAAATGCACCAACTTTTTTTTCAGTAACGAAAAATTGAATTTTAGAAGTTCTCGAAGTACACGGTTGATCCACTGTTATCCTCGAAGTAATCAGTTCTGATCGACTGGCTGGAATATGCTGAAAATAGAACCTAGCAGCCGACAATGGCTCTATACGATCAACATTTTGGATTGCTGGATTTAAATGTACTGTGCAATTCAACGAATTGAATAAGCGCACGTGTCCCTCTCCCGCCGATGGTATTACCGCGTGGGATTGCTAAAAAAGATGGGAAAAACCTTGTAAGTATAAATTATAGAGCATTAAGCCAAGTGTAGCACTAATTTATGCAATAATTACTTCGACATGATGCTGGACGTAAGCAGATATAAAGAAAGACGCAGCAGCTAAGAAACCACCAATGATGAGCTTCTGTAAAGGTGTTCTAATTCCGATTCGTGCCAGCAACGGAAAAATGTACAGTTCGAAAATGGGAATCAAGAATAATATGAGCAGCGGATTAATTACATGCATTTGTTCGGGTATTATGTAATATCCGAACAGTCTACCGTCCATATTAGTTGCCTGAAACGTCCATCTTGAGCCCTGTCGCAGAGATTTAATTTACATTAAAGGTAAGAATTCGTTTCAGCTTCACTGACACCCAAAAATCATGATGAAAGTTGCATTAACCTCTTGAACGACGAGAGCCCAATAAAATGGCACTGGTATGAATAAACATAGAACTTTCAACACAGCTTTAATATCGCTGATTTGCTGAGGGCTGAAATGATCGTCCGCATATTCCAACCAGTAGTCTTTCTTCTTAATTTGGCTCCGATTGAAAATTTTATTTCTCAGTGCGTGCTAAAATGGATACAATAGTATAAAAATACCAACAAGTGTCAGCTTTATAAAATCAACACGTCAGTAGCGTAGTCAGACAGTCATGTAAGGGGAGGGGGGTCTAGCCCAAAAAAGTGGATTTTTTTGTAAAAAAGACCATTAAAAAGCTGAAATTTCGTCATTTTTTCAAATTTTTCTTCGTCAAGAGGGATTTGGACCCCCTGGACTAGGGTGGTCCAAAATTTACCAACTTTTAAAAAGTCCCGCTCCCAACCGCTTAATATGTTCTATCTGATGAGAAAACACACCACAATTTTTTTTTTTTGAAATTGGATAATATTTAGAGGTCCCTAAGGGGAGGGGGTCAAAGTAAAAAATTTGAAAATTTAAAAAAAATACAGTTTTGAAAATTTTGATTTTTTTTTTTTTTGAAAAATGGTCATAAGGTGGGTAATTATATAAAAAGACCATTTTCGATGATTTTTCATCTTTAGCCCCATTTTTATGGGACATGGAAAAACGTCACTTTTTACGATTTTTGAGAAAAATTGAAAAAAATGGTTAAAAATTGAAAAAAGGTTTTACTTGATAAAATCGTTTTAACATACACATTACTACCCAAAAAGACCATTTGCGGTGATTTTTCATCATTGACGTATCGGTAAGAATTTTTCAAAAACTATCAAAAATGTGAAAAAATCACCAAAAGTGACGGTTCTTCAACATAAAAGTAAAGTTGAAAAATTGGCTTAAATGACCTTTTTGGATGGTAATGTGTGTGATAAAACAATTTTATCAAGTAAAACCTTTTTTTCAATTTTTCTCAAAAACATTAGGTTAGGTTTGGATGGCATAAAAAAACAGAAAATTTTTAATAAATTCGAATTTTTAGACATTATGTCAGACATTTTGAAACTTGTAAATTTTTTTGAAATTTTATGACTTTCAGACATTTTGAAACAGGATTTTTTTAGAAAGATGACTTTCAGATATTTTGTCAGACATTTTGAAACATTTTTAGAAAGATGACTTTCAGACATTTTGAAACTTGAAATTTTTTTATAAATTTTATGACTTTTAGAAATTTTGTCAGACATTCTGAAACCTGGAATTTAAAAAAAAAAAAATATGACTAGGCTTTTTATCAGATATTCTTAAACTTAAATTTTTTTGATTTTTAAATTTTCATGGAAATTTATATTCGTGACTTTTAGATATTTTCGTAATGAACGTTATTAATTTTGAATTTCTATGTTAATTAATTTTGATGACTTTTAGACATTTTGTCACGGAGTAAAAGCATAAATACTATGTTTCATACTTTCAAACGTAGTGTGGAAATAGAGCCAACCAGGGGGTTCCAGGGGGGGGGGAAGCGAAGCCCCCTCTGGCGAGGCGCGAAGCGCCGAGTTTTTAATTGATTTTTTTTAATATAATATAAAATTTTCAAAACTGTCTATTTTTTCAAAATTTTTACTTTGTCCCCCCCCCCCCCTCTCTTAGGGACCTCTAAATATTATCCGATTTCAAAAAAAAATATTTGTGGTGTGTTTTTTCATCAGATAGAACATATTATGCGGTTGGGAGCGGGACTTTTTTAAAGTTGGTAAATTTTGGACCACCCTACCCTGGACCCCCTTAAATACGCCACTGCAACTCGTTAAAACTATATCGCAACTTACAGTGATACATCTGAAAAATATCAAAATAACGTTCTCCTTTGGTTTTTTAATCGTGTAAAGTTTCTTTCCGCAAACGAAAATTACTGGAAAGATATAATAAAAAAGAAAGTCGAAGCTACATTTACGTTTAACGTGTTTTTGTTTATGTTTTGGTGTTTCAGAAAAGCCTCACATTACCTACTGCAACAATCATAGAAAAGGCAGGAGTTCCAAAAGCCAATGGAAAGCACGTTTGCTGATCGAGACATTTTACGTTTCTCAGAATCGGCGTAAAAAACGTGGTTATCAACGATCCGGCATTAATGGCGAAGTAAAAAATGGAGAAAAATCGTCGCAGTTGTAAAGTCTGATCTGGTAGAACGAATTGGTCTCCTCCGAATGACGATACGCACGGTTTGACACCACCGCTTCCGATAGATATCAATATCAGTCCTAATAAGCTGAGTAATCTGCAAAAAAAAAAATCAAATTATACGTTGGTATAAAAATGGCACCAATAAGGAGGATTATGAGCAAATTCAAAAACATACTTGTACGGAATGGTTTCGAAAGCAGTTGATGCGAAAGACAGTACGACGGCTCCGAAAGCGTAAAGTATCGACAGGTAAACTATAGTGCTGAAAAATAGGGTACATCGATATGAAAGATTCAAATGAACATATTCACTAATAAAGCTTACTTAAATTTCCCCCAGAACGAATCAGCAATCGTGGCTCCGAACAATGGGAAGATACTGCATAGCATGCTGAACGTATGGTAGAAGACAGTCGCCTGATTTTCACTGTAATGCAATGTTCCAACTAGATATAAACTCAAGACAGCTGAAAGATGGACAGATAATTTAAAGTAGGCACATGCAGGGTAATGAAACAAGTTCAATTTCTTAAGAAGGAGAAACAAATTGGGTAAAAATATTGTCTACCATTGAAAATAAAGATATCTATCTCTGAAAATTATTATTTTTAAACTTCAGAGTACTGTAGCTCCTTCATTTTCAAAGATGGGCTAGTTTTTTACATAATTTCTTCTGTTTCTCGTAAGAAGTTGAACCTGTTTCATGTAATGTTCTGTAAATTTTTATATCTAGTTAGTGCCTTCAGTACATTTAGGAAAGCAATACTCTGTGCAAGTGTGCAAGAATTTTTTTTGTGATAATTTCTTCAATTTCAAAGATAGGCAGTTCAATTCAATGTGATGAAAACTTGTTTGTATTTTCGAAGTGTTATCCACTGGCCTGGTTGAAAAATAATATGAGACTCAATGCTTAGTTGAGGAATTTTCAAATTTTCAAATTTTGCTCAAGTACAATTTAAATTTTTGTTTCGCATTATATCATTTTTATTTTTATATAATAATTTTCGGTTTAATATGAAAACAAATTTTTGAAATTTTATTCTTAAGTTTTTTTTTCATCAGTTTTATTTTCAATATTTTAACAAGTTTCTTCGAAATCAGTCTGTGTTGCTTTAGGCCATTTTTTTTTAGAAATGTCAGTCACAGCATCGAAAAAAGTTCCTAGAATCTCAATTAATCCTTTTTCCCTTTTTCGATGAAATTTGCTGACAATGAATAGGCATGAAAATAACCATTTAACCATTAATTACTAACATACTTTGTATTCCATAGAATGAAAACCGTTCGAAGAATTCAGTGCTTACAATGAAGAATACCGACTTGGGATACGGCAGAGGCTGCAAAACAATAATAAACATTAATGTATTTACTTGGGTACTTATTTTCTAAGGTTATAACTTATTAGATACATAATTTTCAAAACCATCTTGAATCAAAATGAACAAAAAATAAAAGAAGGCAGGAGGTGCAACTCCAACTAAAAAATTGTTCAAGGATGAAATTTTTGAAAGAGAACATTTTTCTGAAAATAAATTCTGAAACAATTTTTTTTTCTTCAAAAATATTCTTTGAATTAAAAAAAATACATTTCTCACAATTTTTTTCACTACACATTTTTTTTATTAATAGGTAAGAATTTCTACACTAATTTTCATTCGGATTTTTTTGAATTATTTCTAGCGTTTTTCAACCAAAAAATTTTTATATGATATTTTTTTGTCAACAAGAGTTATTTTTCAAGAAAGATTTATTCTTTTGCTGGGATTTTTTGAAAATCCTCTTCCTCTTCCAAAACGCGGGGTTCTCTAAAAAAAGTACTCTTGAGAGAATACATTTTTCTCTCTCTGTATCTCAAAAAAAATCTCTCCAAAAAATCCCTTTCAAAAATGAAGAAAATTCACTAAAAAAATTCAAGAAAAAGCACCTTTTTGAAAATAACTCCAACGTGGTATTTGGTAATTTTGTTTGTCTGTTCTTGACGCGTAAGCTGTTCGTTCATTCAAAGATGGTTTTGTTTTTGTTTCTTTAAAATTTTGTTTAGGTAGGTACCAGTTAAAACAACTAATTAATTTTTTTTTTTAATTTTTCAATTTTTTCTGATTTTCAATTTTTTCAATTTTTAATTTTTTTTTTTAATTTTTAAAATAAAAATTAGGTATCTATGTATCGAAATTTGTGTTTTATAATTTGCGAAATTGTACTTATTTTGTTTAATTAAATTTTTATATTAGTTTTTTTTGTCACGAAATTTCAATTTCTTCTCATAATTTACTTACTACTTTGTACTTAGTAAGTATTTCTACTATTTATTTCGTTTTCGGCAACCATGATCAGTGTTCATGTCGAATAAAATGAATAGGTAAATCGAATTTATAAAATTTTGATGCATTTTTTTATATAGTTCAAATTCGAAAGAGGTGGAAAAAGGGGACACCTACTTTGATTTAGTGAAAAAGACATACCTAAGGATGGTAGAAATTTATTATCTACTCAAGTCTAGGAACCTTCAATTAACATCAACAGATCGTAGCTTACTTTTTTTGGATCTTCAATCTCCATTTAGGATGAATTTTTTTGAGCTTGCTTGACGATGAAAAATCACAATTTAGGATCGCGAATTCGAACCAGACATAAAAAAATCGAGGCAGTGCATTCTTTACGATTTAAGAAAATAGACGAATGAAATTTGTGCTTCAGACTTTACCTCGCGATTGTACTTACATGTGCTGTATAAATGAATCCACATCGATCGAGGTTCGAGCTTATCAAAATTAGGTTACTATCTGGAATTTTAAAATAATCCAAACAGGAAGGAAGTGAGTAGACAGGGAGAGAATCTTCATTATGGCAGATAAGATAAACACGATAGGTATTGGTACCTATCTTTAATTACGAATTTATGAGTATGACGAATCAGCTTTATAAGAAACTATGTATCAAGTCGATAAGATCATTTCAAGTTTACAAACATTTAAAATACTTTTCATTTTTAATGCGGAAATTTTCGAAAAATGGAGGAGAAAACCACGTGGATCTGATTTTTTTTAATTTCTCTTTTCATTTATAAATTTTTTCAGAACTAAAAATGAAAAAATTGTCAAAAAAATTACATTTCTGTTGGAAAATAATGAAAAGTTGAAAAAGTTAGAACTTTTGGAGAATCCATACATACAAAAAAAAAAAAAAGAAAGAAAGAAAGAAGGAAAAACTATGCCTCAAATCCATTAATTTATTTCGAGTTTGCACGATTTAAAAATCATTTTGAATCCTATTTTCTCGTTCAAAAATTTTTTTGTCAATGAAAAATGAAAAATAAATCAAGACAAAATAGTACTAACAACAAACCAAAAAAAATGAAAATAAAAAATTCACCAAAAACTTGAAAAATATTGTAAAGTTCATCTCAAAAAAAAAGAAGAAAAAAATGTGAATGAAAGGAAGTGTACTGAAGTAATCGTTGGAGCAAGGACAAATAACATTTTGTAAGTATGTAATGGGTGAGTTTATTTATATATTTTTAAATTATGTAAGATCTACGTACTTTTGGAGTGGAGATAATTAAAGTAGATTTACCCTTATTTCGATTTGAAAAAAAAAAACATTCAAATGAAATTCTTTCTTCAGGAAAATTTTCTGTGAGCTTTTTAAAAAAAAAATATTGCAAATCATTCATTTGTAAACAAATTTAAAATCTGAAGAAAATTTTAAAAAATTCTCGTAATTGCTTTTCAGGAGAAAAATTCCTTTTTTAGTGTTTCCACGAAAATTTTGGTTTACCTAATCAAAATTTTATCAATTGCGCATTCGTCAATTTGTAAATTTATCTAATCAGCGTTAATTTTGCTTCATTGATGATTTAATACATGTATGCATTGATAGTTTCAGGATTTCAGATCAAAATGGGCATCGATGATGGGAGGTTCATTAGCAATGGTGGAATGATACACAATACACCTTAATAGGTATCCTTTGTGTTTTTTTTGTTGTTTTTTTTGTTACAAAATGGAAAAAACAAGACAGTTTAAAAAAAGCCAAACCGCAAAACCGCCGCTATAACTTATCAAAAAGACAGATCTTATATACTCTTTGAACCGAGTTCACGCCGCAGTAAGTTCTATTCCACATTCCCTAAAAGCAAATCGCTGTGTCGACTTAAGCGTTTCATGAACGAGAACGAGAGAGAGGCACGGACCTCGGCCGGATAAAACTTTAGCCCTAATATCGGCTTATTTGCAATTTCTCGTCGAAAGCTTATCGTTTTTCCAGAATCGAAAACATTGGATTTAGGATTTACTCAAAACAGCGACTTAAATCGAAAAACGTGATTTAAAAGTTTACTCCTTAATTTAAAAGTACGACTCGATAGTCGGAATATAAATCATTTTTAATAATCTCGTCCAATTTTTCTCATGTATGGGTGTATAAGTGTTACATTATGTATCTATGTATTCTATACCTACTTAGTCATTATTTCATCAAAGTAGGCGTTATGATACCAACTTCTACGTGATTATGAAAATTGAAGAAAAAACTCGTTTGATGGACATTAAAAAAAATTTCTTACAAATTTTGAAAAAATCGATGAGATATAAAAATAATACTATCTGGACGAATGCGAGGGTGAAAGCTAGAAAAAAAAACTTTCTTGGAAAGGATTTAGAAAAATTAGTTTTTGAACAAAATTCAAAAAATTATAACTGAATTTTTCAAAATTTGACAATTTTATTTCAAATTGAATTTAAAAAAAAATTCAAACTAATTAAGTATCTAAAAAATAATAATTGTTCAAGTACAGAAATATAAAGAACAACTACCTACTGCCAAAGCGAAGAAAGGGTTAAAATTTGAAAAAAAATGGATAGGCAATGTTTAAAAAAATATGCAAAAAAAAATAAGCTCGGAAAGAATGTTAAAAAATTAGTTTGTGAAGTGAACAAAATAATAAAAAAATAATAATAATTACTGAACTTTTCAAAAATTGAAAAATTATTTCAAGCCAAATCGGAAAAAGCAGGGGTTTGAATAAATATCAAATTCATTGATTTTAACTACTTATACATTCACAAAATATAAAATGATGGCGATAAAGTAATGGCGGTTTTGTTACAAAGTTGTGGGTGTTTTTAAAAAATCTGAATTTTCTCGAAACACGATTGAAGAATATTTTTTTACGTGAAAAAATAAGTAAAAATATTTCTCAATTTTTTAGCAGAAAATTCCTTTTCTTTTTCTTTGGATTACAAAATACTTCCTCAAATTTTTGCGAAAAAACTCCGTTTTTGAAGAAAAATCGTTTTTTTTAAATAGAAAAAATCTCAACTTTTTTTTTGTGCAGAAATATTTCTCAAATTATTTGAGAAAAAGTTCTGAATTTTCCTGAAATAAAAGTGATGGTGGAATCTCTTCTTAATTTTTTGGTATCGCGTACAAAAATTTCTTAGGTATATTATTTTTTAAAGTAAAAAAAATATGTAGGTAAAAGAACCCTTTTTTCTTTTTTTCTTTTTTTTTTTGAAAGAAAATTCTCAAAATATATTTATAGAGCGAAAAAGAATCTATTTTTCTACAAACAATAATCATTTAAAAAAAAAATTAAAATCTTTAAATTTTCTTGGGTTATTTTCTTTTTTTTTTTGAAAATGATTTGACCAAATCAGACTCGTACGTACCTGAGGTGTCGAGCTGTCCACGAACTTCAACTTTTGATTTTTGCAATTTTCAATAATGATTCTGAATCGCCTTTCAATGCTCTTCAAACCCCCGTTTACAGATTTTCGCTATCTGTTATAGATCTTGACTTATGCTTCACCAAAGTTGGGTATCATAACAAGAAATCGCCAAAGTTGAAAAACAAAAGAGCCCCCCTAAAAAAACCCCAAGGGGGTTGAGGAGAAAAAAATGTCTGTTCTCCCACTTTTGGGATTAGGAGAACCCATAAAAAAATTTTGAACGAAATCTGAAGACCCAACCGAAAAAATTGGCCGAATTGATATGGAATGACCCATCTTCAAAAATGAAAAAAATTGAAAAATTATGAATTTTTTCATTAGAACCTCATAGAATGGACCCGAATGATGAAAAAAAAATCTTTGGGCAATTCTTCCAAAGAAATTGAATTTAAGGAAAATGTGAAATAATCTAAAAACTTTTAAATTCTTTTAAAAGGAAAACGAAGTCCATTTTTTTGGTATCAAGATTTTTTTTCATTTCTTGAAGAAAAAAAATTATTTTGAAAGTGACACAATATAACTATCTCGTCGATAGATAGCGTTTGGGAGCCACACCCATGATTTAAATTCAAGTAAAATCCTCAACAATTTAAGTTTATTTAAATTTTTTCTCTTATTTTTTCAAATTTTAACCGCCTTGATAGAACATGAACATTTGGAAGTTCTTGAATTTTAATTAATTTTTGATATTGGGCCAATTTTCAAAATTTGTTGAATTTCTACAATTTTGTAATTTTGAAATTTTGAAGAAAAAAATTGAAAATTGAATAAATTTTTAATACTTGGGAAAAAATGAAAAATTGATTTTTATAAACTTTTAAAATTTGGAAACTTTTCAAAAATGAACTATATCAAAGAAGTTGAAAAAAATATTAATGATCAAAATGGTAAAAAAAAAATCTAAAATTGATTAATTTTTCAATTTCAATTTATTGTTGAAATTGAATCAGTTTTTAAAATTCTGTAAAATTTTCAAGAAAATAAATAAGTGAAAGTGACAATTTTTGTAGTTTCAATATTTATAGTTAATTCAAGCTGATGTTTAAAGTTTGAAAGTTTTTTCGAATACTATTCAAAATTATTTTTTTTTTTTTAAATTTGAAAGTCAAAATTTTTGATTCCATGAATGTGAGGACCGTTGCGAGTGTTTGAGGATGTGAAGGCGAGAACTGTATTTAGACGAGAGATAATTTGCGTTAGTTTAGGAAAAAGGGGGAAGTGCGATGGTTGGCAGTTCTACGTCAATGACCTGCACCCCTGCAACTATGTCCTATTAACAGGTTGTTCGGTTGTGCGGAAATGCGACTAGTGTCTGGTTTACTCAATTTGTTTACATGGATGTAGTTCGTTGTTGTTGAATTTTTCCTTAGATACTTGATATTCAAAATTGAAGGTGAGGGAGGGGTTCAATCGAAATTTTTGTCATGACCAAAATTATTTACCAGACGTAAAGCTACAACTTTTGTTTGAGAATTTTTTCAATTTGACCCCCACCGCCAAGAATTTTATAAGTATCTTAGGTCATATTATACGAAATTGGAAGGGAGGGAAGGGTCCAATCGAAAATTTTATAATGGCAAAAATTATTTCTAGCACCTCAATCTACAATTTTTCTTGAAAAATTTTCAAATTGAACCCCTTCCCCAATTTTGAAAAAGTATCTACCTGATTTTATGTGGAATTGGGGGAGAGGGAGGGACCCAATCGAAATTTTTATAATAGCCAAAATTATTTTTAGGATCTTAATCTACAACTTTTATTTGAAAAATTTTTCAACTTGCCCCTTCCTCCTTCCCTCATCAAATTTTTAATCAGTATCTTCGTAGTATTATGCAAAATAGGTGAAAAATTTTTCGAACAAAAGTTGTAGCTTGAAGTCTTGGAAATAATTTTTATCATTACAAAAATTTCGATTGGACCCCTCCCTCTCCTTCAATTTTGAATATCAAGTATTTCTGTAGTATCGACTTTGAATATTAAAAAAACATAATTATACTTGTAATTATATTTTCCGACAAAAATTAGGTAATTTCAAAACAAATTCGTTGACATTTTCATCAAGCTAGAAACAGTTGTAAAAAAATCAAAGTTTGGCCAAAAAAAATTAATTTTCATTCAAATATGTATTCTCATGGGAGTCATTTTTTCCTGAAAAAATTTTTTTCAATCCTCTCACTCGTGAAAACTATATTCAAGTTCAATGTACCTGCATTTTATATTCAGGTAAATTTATTTCATTAAATTAAACTACCAATAAATCACCTTCTACGAAATGAATTTGTGAGGTTATGTACAATATAATTATGTATAAGAACACGTAATAATTTTAATAACCTCAAATATTACGTACCTTTACGTACTTATCTTTCTATGTAGTATAGGTAATGTAAAGCATTTCAGCTCGGCGAATTTTACCTTGAAATTCTCGCGAGAGATAGCGTCCTTTGTTATCTTTTGAAAGGAATAATTTGTACCTAGTCCCGCGACGGTGATAAAGTAACTACATATTCTTTTCCTCATTTCGCGCCAGTGCTGTGTAATTTTAACTTTCATTCGGTTACCTTTCTACTTTCATCAAATCCCATTAAAAAGGATACAAGCCGGATAACGAATGCGAATAAATATAATCTTATTAAAGGATGAAAAAAAAAACAAATTAAATGTCAGTGTATCAGCTCGCTGCTGCTGGTTAGCTTATTTTAAATTTTCTTTGTGTGGCGGGGGGGGGGGGGGGGTGCACTGCCTACCTTTTTTTTTCTTCCTTCGGTGCCTCGCAGGCTCGCCTGTTTTCATCGCGATATACAGCCAAAGCGAGAGCCTTCATTGTAATTTTTTTTTCTACCGCGTAGTTTCTCAGGTGGTGTCGAGATTATGCAAATTTAATTGATGTTTTTCCACCCTTTTTCCTCGTCCACTCGATGGTAAGCTTATCACTGTGGGTATAAAATTTCACGAGTCCGCAAACCTGTTGATGTTCTATTTTGTCCTATGTGCAGGCTGCACGAATAAAATATGCGTGTTATAATGTTTATTTTGTGGAACTATCCGCATTTGTCCGAATAAGTTTTTTTTTTTTTTTTTTTTTCTGGCGACAGGAAAATGCGGCCTTTTATGGCATATGTCGAAGTATCGAAAGCTCTTAAGATTATTTTGGCTATGTGGTTGCTTTAACCACGCCTTGTTTTTGTTTTCTTCTTCGACTCGGTGAAAATTTATCGGAAAAATATTCATGGAAAGAATTACGTACATAAACCGTAGGCAACAAGCCAATAAGCTTCGATGGTGTCAAGTACTTCATTCTGTGGTACAACGAACGGAACGGAACGGATTTTAAATGTACGATTTTTCTATTCTTTTGCATATTATAATCGAGTCCTGAATGCAATTTTAATCAGGCTGGACTTGGAAAATGGTTTTAGGGAACTTTATTTGCAATGTTGCCAAATGTAGATGTCCGATTAATTTTTGAAGATAAAATTTCAATTATTATCTAGCTTACAAGTTTAATACTACATAGATAGTTGATATTCAAAATTGGAGGGGAGGGAAGGATTCAATCGAAATTTTTGTAATAACCAAAATTATTTCCAAGATTCCAAGCTACAACTTTTATTTGAAATTTTTTTAAATATTAGTCTCCTACTTCTACCAGTATTTAATAATATAGGTACCTAAGTCATATTATGCGAAATTATAGGCGAGAAGAGTCTAATCTAAAATTTTATAATAACAAAAATTATTTCTAGGACCTCAATCTACAACTTTTATTTAAAAAAAATTCAATTGGGTTCTTCCTTCAATTTTAAAAAGTATTTGCCTGATATTATGTGAAATTGGAGAAGAGGGAGGTATCCAATCGAAATTTTTATAATAAACCAAATTATTTTTAGGATTCTTAATGTACAACTTTTATTCCAAAAAATTTCGAATTCGGTCCTTCCTTCCTCACTCCTCTATTTTTTAAATTAGTGTTTTCAGAGCATTGTGTAAAACCGGTGGTGAAGGGGGTTCAATTGAAAAAATTTTCAAACAAAAGTTGTAGCTTGAAACTTTAGAAATAATTTTGATTATTACAAAAACTTCGGTTGGACCCCTCCCTTCCCCCCAATTTTGAATATCAAGTATCTATGTAGTATTGGACTTTCAACAACGATCCACATCCATGTAAATAAATCAAGCAAATGAGACACTGGTGGAATTTCATTGTTTAAATGTGTTGGTGCAATTTTCGTTCATTTTTGAGATTTCCTCTTCAATTATTTTGGATTGTAGAAATTTTTTTCAATTTTTAGATTTCCTCTTTAATTATTTTGGATCCTGAATTTTTTTTCAATTTTTGTGACACTGCTAAAAAAAATTTCACAACCTACATTTTTCAGTTCCACAATTTGCTAAAAAATTCTTATTTTTTTAGAGAAATTTCTCTCAAAAAGTTGGAATATATTTATCTAAAATTTAAAAAAAATAGGTATCTTCCCTAATTTTTGGAGATAAACAAACCCAATTTAAAAAAAAAAATTGAAATAAAAATTTTCTTGAAGTGAAATTTTTTTCTCTTGTGTTGTATGTGTTGTAATAAAAATATTCCCCAAATTTTTGTAGAAAAAATGACATCACTTTGGAGGAAAAAATTCCTAAATTTTGAGAGTAAAAAACAAATTTGAAAAAGCTTTTAATGAAAAAAAAAACTCAATTAGGTATTTGCCAATTTTTTCTTCTTGTTTTATTTTATTTTTGAAATTAGAACGTTCAAATTTTTTTTTTGGGGGGGGATCTTTATATAAATTTTTTTGGAGTAAAAGAATTCATTTTTATAAGAAAAAAAAAAATTTGTTGTTCCTTATACTAAAAAAAGATTTACATTCATAGAAAGAAAATAAATGACAATTTTTTGTTCCCCATTTTTTTTTCGGAAAAAAAAATATTTGATTTTTTGGGAGTTTTTTTATTTTTTTATTTATTTTTTTGTAAAAGATGTTTTTTATTTTCGAAAAATGGATCTTTTAATCAGGGTAAAAAATCTCTCAACTTTATTGAAGACAGAATCTCTCACTTATTTTGGAAGAAAATTCTTAGATTTGTTTTAGAGTAAGAAATTTTTCAGGTTTTTGAAGAGAAAAAACTTCTCTTTTTTCTTTAAAGAAAAAAAAACTTTCAATTTTGAGGAAAAATCTCCAAATTTTTTGAAGTAAGAAATCTCATTGATTTTTACTCAGATAAAAATTTCAGTTTTTTTTTCAAAAAAAATTTTCACTTGAAGAAAAAAAATCATAATTTTTGGTCATAGTTTTTTTTTTTTTTTTCAACTTTTTATATTACAAAAACTTCTCACTTTTTGGAAGAAAAATCAATTATTTTTCGTCTCACTTATTCATTAAAAAAATAAATAAATAAAATGAAATCTTTCAATTTTTTGGAAATAATTAGTTATTTTTTTAAACTAGGCACCTGGTAAATATTTATTTTTAGTAAAAAAAAATCTCCTTAATTTTTTTAAAAGAATCTTATCTAAGTATAGTTTTTTTTGGAGTAAAAAAATCACAAGTTTTTAAAGAATGAATACCTACTTCGACACTAGCCTTAGTCGCTGTACATGGCGTTAATAAAAAAAAATACCTACTTAATTTTAAAAATTGTTTTGGAATTCTCTTAATTTTTATGCCAAAAAATCTGATTTTTTTTTTTTTTTTTTTTTTTTTTTGATAAAGAAATCTTTTACTTTGTAGAGAAAACAAATAATTATCAAGTTTTGGTATCAATTTGTGAAGTAGGAATTTTCTCAGAAAAAGTAATATAAAATTCTCTTGGTTGGGCCTTGGGGGAAAATTCGGGTCAGGTGCAAGCGCACTGTTTTCGTCATCGCTGTTTTCAAAAATTTATTTCAACAAAGTTTTGAAACCTAGATAATTTAGAAATTTTGTCAAGTTTGATAGTTTCAATAATAAAATTCAAGACGTACCTAACTACCTATCAAAATCACCCACACTGCTACGCACATTTCTCGGTCTCCAAGTCATCCCCCCCCTATAGAATTCCCATCGGTACAAAAAAATCGACCAATTTTTCAAACAATTAAATCCGCCACATTCCTCACTCATCCTCAAGACACAAAACCTTATCAAAAAAAAAAAAAAAAAAAAAAAAAAACGAGAAAAAAAAATTCATCGTAACGGAACACGCTTTTTTTTGTGGCAGAATGAACTCGTATATACGAATATAAAATAGCTCGCATTCTTTCACCTCTTTTTTTCCACCCTTCGAGCGAAACCGAGCCAAGTGAAGCCTCGAATCGTCGATTCAAAAGTCATCTTGGCGTATTTTAAAAACTTGCACATTTTATCGTTTATTCGTTTTCATATATACGAGCCCGAGCCTTATGAATTTTTTATTTTCGCATATTTTTTTCTCTACTGTGGAATGTCTTGAAGAATATTATACGTTTTCGACGAATATTCCGCGTCCATTTGTGAAATAAACGCGAGCTCGCCTAGATTCGGTTCTCGACTACCAAAGGAGTGAAAAAAATTTTACGCGAAATGGGCGTTCGGAATTTCGCTCAGTTTTACCAAAAATTTCGTCGGTTTCGCAATAAAAATGTCCATGACGAGAATATACTGTAAGAGAATATTTTAGCCATTCTTACCATAAAACCGGGCAAAAGAAATCGGAGCTCGCAAACGAACCGAATAAGTTCAAGAAAAATGTCGTATCTATGCAAAAACGATCGAGAAAATTACACCTATGTTTTGATTTAAAAGTTCGTTTTAATTCGTGATTTTGAGAAATTTTCATTATTTTCCAATCTTTTATTCAATAATTTTTTTATTCAATTTTTAAAACTTTTAAAATTCTTTTCAATTGAATTTCAAGCCTCATTTTATCTGATTTTGAAAAAAATCAGCTATTAAATTTGATTTATTTTTCATTTTCATTTTTTCCCAAAGAAAACTATACTATAATTATTTTTAAAAAATTTTTGTTCTTGTGTTATGCCCCCTTAAAAACAGGGGTAAAAATGAGAAATCACCGAAAATGATCTTGTTGAATAAGAGTGCCTATGTAGTGACAATATTGTATTACAAAATTTTGAAAATAATTCAATTACAATTTTTTGGATTTTTTTTTGTTTTCTCAATAAAAGGGGCTCTGCGTCATTTCCTTAATTTTTTGTTTTTCGCCTCATTTCCACTGCATGATTTTTAATTCAATTTCGGTTTTTTAATAAAAAAAAAATTACACCATCGTTACTTGTTTTTACAGTTTCTAAATTTTTGACAATGTTATAGTTATATTTTTAAAATCTTTTAAATTGATATCAATTTCGTGTTAATTGTTTCGAAGACGATTTTTTTATTTATTTTCAGTCATTTTAAATTCAGGTACAAGTAACTATTAAAAAAAAATAAATAAAAAGTTATAGCTAAATTCACTTTTTTTCAATTTTCGATTTCTTCAAATTTTTAAAAATTTTAATTTCCACAACATTTTGAAATTTTAATATTAAAAATTTTTGGTGAAGTGTTACCTTATTTTGATTTAGGTTCCGTAATACTCTTTTGAACATATTCAAAAAGCAGTGCTATCTAATAGCCATGATTCTTGAAAAAAAAAAAGGTTTGTGAAATTTTAACACGTCGAGATAATGTCTTTTTTCCCTAAAAAATATACCTAATGAATTGAAAATTCTGTTGATTTTTTGTTGAAAAAAAGCATGAATAATTATACTTACTTATTGAATGTCATCGTTGATTTTACAAAAATTATTTCACTTTTTTCAAATTAGATTCTTTTCTAATTTTGCATTTTTCTTTCATTCTGCTAATAAAAAATCGCAATTCTTTAATAATGGGATTTTTATTTTTTTTAATCGAAATTTTTTTTTATTTGAAAAAAAATTGAAATACTTACCTAATAAGAGAAAATAATTTTTTTGCGGTCAAAAATTAATTTTTTTGGATACAAAAAATGGCAAGAAAATTAATTAAATAATTTTTTTTATTTCTGGCTAAAATTAAGAAATTTATTTAAAAAATCAATTGAAAAATTCAAAGTTTTCACAATTTAATGAAAATTTCAAAAAAGTAGTTACCAAAAAATTAGTAAACATTTTTGTTTTGATTTTTTTTCATGATTTAAAAAAAATATTTCACGACCTACCTATACATTTTTTTTTTCAAAAATGGTGCTCTTTTGAGAGAAAAAAAATCGAACTTGTGTCTAGTTTACTCAATCTGTTTACAAGGACGTGGATCGGGGTATTTCTTTTTTTCTTAGCCATAATATGTACTTATTGTACTCGTATCTGGACTTAGATTTTTTTTTCAATTGACATTTTTATTTTACTCGAAATTGGAGGAGATGGAGGGGTCCAATCGAAATTTTTGCAACAAGCAAAATTATTCCTAGGACTTCAAGCTATAACTTTTGTTTGAAATTTTTTTTAATTGGACCCCCCCCCCCCCTCCGCACCGATTTCGCATAACACTCTGAAGATACTAATTTAAAAATATGGAGAAAGAGTCCAATTTAAAAAAATTTCAAATAAAAGTTGTAGATTGAGGTCGTAAAAATAATTTTTATTATGATGAAAATTTCGATTGGATCCTTCCCTTTCCTGCGATTTCACATAACATCAGGTAGATACTTTTTCAAAATTTGGAGAGAGGTCGAATTGAAAAAATGTCCACACAAAAGTTGTAGATCGAAATCATAGAAAATATTTTTGTTATTATAAAATTTTCGATTAGACCCCTCCCTCCTCTCCAATTTCGTATAATATGACTTAGATACTTTACATTATTAAAAACTGGTGGAGGTAGGGGTCCAATTGGAAAAATTTTCAAACAAAAGTTGTAGCTTGAAGTCTTGGAAATAATTTTTATCATTACTAAAATTTCAATTGGACCCCTCCCTTCCCTCAAAATTTGAATATCATTATTAAGTATCTATGCGAAACCGTTTCAATTTTTTTACAATTTTTAGAGCTTCTACTTTAAGGGGGAAAATCGTCGTAAATTAACGAGTTGATTTTTTTTTCACAATAAAGGTTGAAGCTTCTACTTAGATGGAAAAAATATTCCTGTTTAAATTCTGTTGAAAAAGTGATCGAGAACTAGAACAACACAACACTTTTCTCGATATTAAACCCGGTAACTCGGACAAATAAACCAATGTTGTCAGGGAACCGAAACTAAAACAGTGAACTAACAGTGTTACCATTACAGTCACGTATTTCATTTTGCATGACATCTGTTAGGTATACGCTAGACGACGCGATATTCAATTTATTCATTTCCTAATACAGCGAAAATCCGATTACTATTCGTCTGTCAAATCTACTGATATAGAGAATTTCGTAACATTAAAGCATCGAATAATGCACTTATCGTACCTATGTGTGGGTGTGTGTGTACTCGGTAGGTAGGTAGGTATGTACCTACACCGTGGTCATAATAACCACGAAAAATACCCGAAACGTTAATATGGTATTTCATTGATGCGCGAAAAGAACTCTGTGTTTTCGTAATAAGTCGACGTAAAACTTTTATTAATACCGGAGAATTTTTCTAAAAACATGAAAATTGCAAATTTTCTGCTAAACACGATGAAATACAGCACGAGTGTACCTACTGTAAGTCTGTGCTCAGGGCTTAGCTCATGATTCGTTTATACGAAGCGAACATGAACACGAGAAGCAGAGATGTAGAACAGAAAAAATTCTATATTCTAGCGTGCTTATAATTTAAAAGCCAACGAAAAGGTTTGTCTAAAAGGTAGATTCTTTAATATAGTTAGTCCTGGATACGTCTCCTCTCCGCTCCGCCCGCGCCCTGCGTCCTAGGTACAGTGCTGCAGGCACGTAATATATTGGTATTTTGTCGTAATTTTCTCTTTTCTCTTTACCTCCAGCTCTTTATGGTATGTGTAAGTCGTATTTGCCACATGGTGACTTCTAATTTCCAAACCGGCGCGTCTCCCGGAGTCCTGGACCCGAAACCATCTCCGAAAGATACCTCGGTACGAGGTACGAGGTACGACTATCTTTTCCTTTATGAAAGAATTTCACATCGTATCGCCAACATCTAGGTATTCTTTTTTTAATCCGTTGACCTTTGCTACTCGTGTACTGAATTTTAACGACGAATCTTGCTCCCGGTTCTTGTACCATTCGTCTAATGAGCGTGTAAAATTTATCGCTGCGAGAAAAATTTATTCTGTAAATTCATTTTACAATCTGCAAATGTGATACATGAAGATTGAAGGGTGTTCGATTCAATGCTGAATGTGAAACATGAAAATTGAAAGAGGTTGCACTGAAACAAGCTGTAAACTTGGATAATATTGTCAATTTTTAACGATTTGCATAATTTGAGTTTTTAGAAATATTCGCCTTGGTATTTCGATTTGTGATTAATTATTTTTTTAACCCGTTTGAAGAATTTTTCATTTTTGATTTTTATAAATTTATACTAACCTACTCTTCCTTTTTTCTTAAAAAATTACATTTTAAAAATCTTTGTTAAAGTAGATATTTAATTTTTTAAATATTTTTTTTCTCAATCTTTAGAATTTTCAGCTATTTATTATATTTTTTAATTTATACCTACGACAAAATTTTTGAATTCCAAGAAATTTTAATACTTGACAAGTTCAAAACTTTTACTTGAAAAATCCAATTTTTATAAAAAAATTTATTTGAATATTTTCCTCTTTTAAAAATTGTTTCAATTTTGATTTTTTTTTACTTTTTTAAAGAATTTCTCATTTTTTTAAAAATTGTCATTTTATAAAAAATCATTTTTTAATTTAACAATATTCAATTTCAAAAAACATTTTAACTGATCTATGATTTTTTTGATTGAAAAAAAATTCAAGCTTTAAAACATGTTTTCTTTTTACTTTAAAAAAATCCTTTTTCGAAAAAAAATTCTTTGTTTACTTCTAGGTACGTTCAAAATTTTCCATTTTGAAAAAAAAAATTGAAATTTTATTTATATTTCAGGTAAAAATATTCGTTTCTAAGATTTTATTTATGATTACACACTTACACAGCACTTTGAAGAATTTTTCACTTTTGATTTTAATTTGATCAATTTTTTTCTCTTTTTAGAAAAATTTCTTTCAAGTTTTGAAAAATTTTTGGTTAGAATTTTCAACGAACCTAGGCATTCAATTTTTTTTACTTTCAATTTTTACAAAAAATTTTAATTTAAAGAAATTAAAATACCTTAAAAATATTTTTTTAAGTTATTAAATTGAATTCATTTTTTTCACAAATAATATTATTATTTCTAGACAAAATTCAAATTAATTTATAATTTTTTGTATTTAAAAAAAATATAGGTATATCACGATGGCTATAAACAATTTTTACTTTTAGGAAGAATTTTATGCTTACCTGCAAAACTTTTGATTTTGATTTTGATTTTTTTTTACCTACCTAATTTAATTATTTCTAAATTCAATTTTTATTTTGAAAAAATTAATTGAATAATAAATGCTACCTATTCAATCAAAAAATGCTCAATTTCTAAACGACTTTCAAATTACCTAATTTATGATTTTTTTTTATTAAGTAAAAAAATCAAAAATGAGGATAATTTTTTATTTTTTACCTTTTTTTTTAAAGAATTTTTCATGTTCAGGTTACTAAACTTGTAGAAAAAGTCTCAGAAAGAAACTAATTTCCTTTTCTTTCTACTTTTTCTTTTACTTATGAAAATTAGTTTCTTTCTGAGATTTTTTCTACGAGTTTAGTACCTACATTTTTTCACTTGGAGCATTTTTCGTTTTTATGAGTGAAATTTTTTATTTAAAAAAAATTTCAAAGTTTAAAGCTGCCCCAAAAATTTATTGTTTTTAAAATTTTATATTTTTGAATTTTTTTTAACAGGTACCGGTACCTATACCCACTTACAAATCAATTTTAGAAACTTGTTCGGATTTTATTTTCTATTTTTATTTTATTTTAGGAAATTCTTCTATAAGAAACTTGTACTAGGTAGTAGGTCTAGGTACCTACCTATTTTAAAAAATTTCAATTTTTTTTCTTTTTTACTTTCACAAACAATTTTTTTTTTTTTTTGAGAAATGTAGGTATTCGTATTTTCTTGGAATCATTACTTGAGGGGTTTGTTGTGAAAACGACCTTAGTCAGTTTCAGTTTTTCAACTATAATGAAGATTCACAATTGTCAAAAATTTTCATACGTAAACAATGACTCATTTCGTAATCCTTCTCGAGCATCAAATAAATGAACCGAATTCGTTGTAGTAATATTAAGTATCCAAGTACACTTGGGATATAGCTTCACAATATTTACGTGAAAGTTTTTAGAAAAATTCTCTGTTAATCGTCTCCAAGCTGAGTTGCGGATTTTGGTTTTTGATATTTTGATAGTTTGATTTGACAGATCAAAGTATTATTCGATAAGTTTGTCGTCGAGAAGGAGCACAGCGACTGCGAATTTGCTAAAATGTCGAAATATTAATCCTGACACAAAGTTGAAACGTGACCAGAAATCAAATTTTTCGCCCAGTTGCCGCTTATACGCGATGTTAGGTACTTAACGATGAAGAAATTGCATTCAATTGACTGTGAAAATGAGAAGTCGAAGATGTAGGTCTGTAAGGTTTCTAATCCACTTGGCCAAATATTCGCAGACGTGCATTAGAAATTAAAAAGGCTCGATGAAATAGGTCATATCGTATGTACGTTAAAAAATTGATGACATTTCAATTTAGCTGAAGTGGGGGGAGGGCAGGGTGAGTTTTAAAAAAAAATTGTTACACGTGCCCTACTTCTTTTTCCTTCGTTTGAATTATCTCTGTTTATCGATAAAGCATCAACTTGAAACTAAAAAAATGAAAAAATTATTTGCATTCAAACAATAGGTAGGTATAATTAGGTGAATAAGGTGTTTTTTTCTTCTATTTACACAATTTTTTCTCCTTGAAAAATTAATTTTACAAAACTTCTCATTTAGATCTCTAAAAATTTTTAGATGAAAAAAAGCTTTTCGCAAAAATGTTTTGAGTAAGTATAAAAATTCAATTTTTGTAGAAAATTTAACTATGCGTGGTTTCTTCTCGTTAGCAAAACGTTTCAATTTCTTTTTTTTCTTAAAAAAAAATCATTTTTACAAAATTTTTGATTTTAAAGAAATTACTTTCTTCTTAATTTAAAAATATTCATTTTTTTAGGAAACGTAATTTTTTTTCATTTGAAATTTCGTTCAGTGTTGTGAAATTTGCACTCTTGATTTTTTTCAGAAAATTTTTCATTTTTTAAATATTTTTGATTTTATTTCTTAATTTAAAAATATTCAATTTTTTAGGAAACCAATTTTTTTCCATTTGGAATTTTTTTTCACTTTTAAAAAATTTTTACTTCCCACTTTTTTCTAGGAATTTTTCTTTTCCACAAAATTTTTGATTTTGAAGAAATTACTTTTTTATTTTAAAATATTCAATTTCTAAGGATGAAACCAATTTTTTCCATTTGAAATTTTTTTCCTTTGAGAAATTTTCACTCTTAATTTTTTTCAGAAAAATTTTCATTTTCACAAAATTTTTGGCTTTGAAGAAATCACTTTTTAGTTTTAAAATATTAAATTTTTAGAAAACTTTTTTTCCATTTGAAATTTTGTGCAGTAGGTATTGTGAAATTTTCACTCTTGATTTTTCTCAATTTTTTTTTTATTTTTTCAAAATTTTTGATTTTACTTCTTAATTTAAAAATATTCAATTTTTAGTAAACTAATTTTTTTCCGTTTGGATTTTTTTTCACTTATGAGAAATTTTTACTCTCCACTTTTTTCAAAGAATTTTTCATTTTTCAAAGAATTTTTCATTTTTACAAAATTTTTGATTTTTAATAAATTACTTTTTGATTTTAAAATATTCAATATCTTAGGAGTATATTACTTTAATCTTAGGAAACCAATTTTTTCCATTTGGAATTTTTTCTAAATTTTGAGAAATTTTTACTCTCAACTTTTTTCAAGGAATTTTGCATTTTCACAAAATTTTTGATTTTAAAGAATTAACGTCTTCTTAATTTAGAAATATTCAATTTTTTAGGAAACTAATTTTTTTTTCTATTTTTTTGAATTTTTTTTTCAGTTTTGTGAAATTTTCACTTTTTTATTTTTTCAAAATTTTTGATTTTACTTCTTAATTTAAAAATACCTATTCAATTTCTTATGAAACTAATTTTTTCCCATTTGAATTTTATTTCAATTTCGTAAAGTCTAATAATAAAATGAAAAAAAAACAAAAAAAAAACAGTACAATTATTCGAAAAAAAAAATTGAATATTAGACCGAAAACCAAAACAGTTTTTGGTAAAGCTTAACAATTTTGCCAAAAAATCTAGAAATGAAAAATTACCTACCCAAATATGCACCAAAAAACTTGAAATGTAGTGGAATAAGTATTTTCATTCAAATATTAGACAAATATACCCGAATATGTAAATCCTAGCCTCGCTCATGATTTGAAAATTTTCGAAGTTACTAATTCTTTGAGTTCTCTTTCACCGACTTCATTACAAACGGATTTTTCTGCTTCCTGTCTTTTTAAATTCGAAGGAATCAAGATCGAGTACAATACAGTTATCGAAGATGCCACAATTAGGCCAATATTTGAGGGCAAATCACCGAATTTGTTAATCGCGTAGGCATATAAGAGGGTGATTGGAAAAGAGTGAAGTTGAACGCATAGCGCCAACAAAGCGGTTGATATTTCTTCTGAAACTGGAAATGTGACTTCTATCGCCATTTGGAATCCGGTCCCATAGTAACTCTGAGTGAAACATCTGGCGACCAATAAAATAATTATCAAAAAATTAGGTACTTCTTTTTCGTTATCAACTTAGGTATCATCGATCTGAAAACTTTTCATACCCTAAGAAAAATGCGACTATGTAAACGTTGAATATGTTTGAAGATTTCAGCGCCCATGTAAAAGCTCCTAGTGAGATAGCTGTACCCGTAGTTAGCAACACGGCAGATTCTCTGAAGTTCCGAAAACGTGTAATGGAATTTTCATACTGTTCGTAGATTATTGGCTAATCAGTTGGAAGGTACTAGGTAGAGGTACCTACTTGAATTTACGAGTCTTATCTAAAATTTTTCCAGCAAATAAGGAACAGAACATTCCACTGAGCATGATTACGAATCCAATGTTACCAGCATCCGAGGTGTGGCCCTGATGAAACATAAATTCGATTATCAGTCTTCCAATTTGATCCAAACTCACTCATCTGGAGCAACGAGTTGGCTCTCATGAGCTTACCGGAAAGTTGGTTACTACGGTTTGATTTAAAAGCGCAGCCAATGCGCCAAATAATGACATATGCAAGCCGTACGATAAGGAAATGAAAATAAACGATCGTTTTTTCACCATGGTTTTGATAGTTTGGAAAACTGCCTTTTTCTTGGATTCGCGTTGTTTGGCTTGAGCCGCGCTGGGAGGAAGTTTGGGCGCGGATTTGAAAACTGTAAAGATTTGATGTCTTTCAACTCGAGGTTTGCTTACATGGAAGAGGATCATTGTTGTTAAATTTTACCAAGTTCAATACTACACAGATATTAAATTCTTATTACCTTCTCAAAATCAGTGAGAAGGGAGGCAGAGGGGGCCTGAGATGGGGGGCCCTTTTAATATAGGGGCTCTAAATGGAGCCCTAAATTTTATCATTTCAAAATATGCTAAAATAAAATTTAATGGACAAAAGTATTTTATCTATTTAAAGCAATTTTTTGAATAAAAAAATCTGCTTTTTTGCAGAATAAAATATTTTGGTTTTTGGGAGAAAAATTTCTTGCATTTTGAAAACATTTTCCATTTTTTTAGAGAAAACAATTTCTTTACTTTTGGAGAGTTAACAATATTTCTTATTTTTTTGAAAAACGTTTTTTTTTCGTTTTTTTTTTTTTTTGAAATAAATACCTAATGTTTTTATTATTATTATTTTTTATTCAAAATTAGAGAAAAATAATTTCTCAATTTTAGTAGGGAGATTTTTTTGGAAATTGAAGAAAAAATTTCTCGAGTTTTTTTGAATAATTTTTTTTCAATTTTTTTTGTGAGAAGCATTTTTTATTGATTTAAAAATTTTTTGATTCTTTTGGAATAAGGAACCTTTTATTCATTTATTTTTTTGATGAAAGAGTATTTTTATTTATTTTTTTTATTTTTCACATTTTTTGTAAATTTGTAAGTACATACTGTACCTTTTTAATAATTTTTCATTTTTTTTTTTTTTTTTTTTTTTTGTCAGGTACCTAAGAAACCTTTTAATTTTTGGGGGATCACTTGAATTTTTCTTCAATTATTCGGGATTTCCAAAAGTGTTTTTTGGGATTAAAAGAAAAATTAACACAAAAAATTTATCGTCAAAATTTTTCAGGTCATTTTTTCTTCAAAATATTAAATAATTCATTCTTCAAGGAGATTTTTCAAGAGAATTTTTGATTAGAAAGTAATTTTTTAGAAATTTTTTTAAAAATAATTTTCTTTCTACAAAATTTTGAAAGAATTTTTTTTAAATGAAAGGAACTTTTCAAGATTTGCTCCTCATGAGAAAACGCAGCAGTGCAATCGTTTAGGAAAAAAATAGTTAGTTTTTTGCATTCATACTGGTATTACGAATATAACTGAAGTAAATATTAATTCAATGGTATGAATTATTTAAAAAATGAGTGCAGGGTATTTGTTTGGTTGGGGGGAGGGGCTGAAATAAGCACGGTTCAGTGGATACGAGTAAATTTTGATAGTGAAGACAAGAAAATAGTTCCATAAAATTTTTTTATTCTCTTCATAATTTGTAGGCTTCTTCTCAAGAGATGAAAATTTTTTGGGGTCCTAAAAGATTTGGCGGCCGTTTACATATAAGTTCTGAAATAGTGTTCTTCAAACCTCTGGACGCCGCCGGAGGGAGGGGTCTAATCGAAATGTTTGTAGCAACAAAAAATATTCCTTGGAGTTCAGTCATTAAGTTTTATTTGAAAAAAATTTCAATTGAACTTCTACCCTCCTCAATTTTTAATAATGATCAATTGATCATCCATGTAGTAGGTATTATGCAATATTAGAGGGAGGAGGTGAGGTCCATTCGAAATTTTTATAATAACCAAAATTATTCCTGAATTCTCAATCTACAACTTTTGCTTGAAAATTTTTCAATTGAACGCCTACCTCTCCCTAATTTTTAAAAGTTATCTAATTTCAAAATTCCAAAATTTAACAAACCTTGAAAATTAGTCTTTTCAATTTTGAAAAAAAAAATTGCTCAATACCTTTAAAAATTGGTCACATTTTAAGAGATGATTTAAATTTAATAAATAACCAAATTTCGACCTTTAAAAAATTGATCAAAATTTCTATTCAAAATTGACCTTTTATTATTAGATAAGTAGGTAGATAAGTATGACTTTTTTTCTTCAAATTTAGCCCTCAGTCAAATTGGTCGTCAATTGATGACAGTTGGTGAAAATATGTACTTACATAAAACTATCATCAAAAGAATAATCGTCGAAGCGCCAGAATGATACCAGTGCATCTTTCGTAAACCATTCCCAATCACCTCCGAAGAACCATCTTTAACGAAAAACGAAGGTATGAAGAAACTCAACGCTGTGCCCAGCTGCAAAAATTCGCATCGTTTGATAACTTTATTCGAGACCATATTCCGTAATTATTTGATTCGTAACCTGATCTCCAAATAATCCCAGTGCTCCAGCCATGGATATTTCATCGGCACCAAACCAGACAGCAGTGAATCGGGCTGATAAGCCGAAAGTAAGAACTTGGAATACGGCTTGCATCGCTGTCCCAAGAAGTACCAGATAGAACCTGTCCGGATGTACGGAAAATATTTTAATCCATGTCCCAATCGTGATACCAGTTGCAGCAATTATCATCATGTTTCTTATACCCTGAATAGTGAATAGGCATTAGTGATTATTTCAGGTTGGTCTGCAATTTAATTAAATAAAGTTGAAAATTTAAATTATAAAATTGCTCGACTTACCACTTTATCCAACATGTACAAAGAAGGAAAAATGAGAATAATGTACGCCAACATGGGGCTTGTGGTGGTCCAATCGATATCTCTTTGCGTTATTCCATTGTAATATTTCAAAACTAAATCACTGATTATTGAGAATTGTAACCATTGAGCTGCTGCATTGATGGCGTAAAGCATAAATAGGAGCATTATGACCCATCTTCTCTTGTATAATTGATGTTCCATTTCCATACGTTCTGATATCTTCTTTTTTTTCTGGGTTTTATCACGACCGAGGACCGACGAAATTCTCAATTACGTGATGTATACGTTAAAACTAAGTGATTTTTTTTTTTTTTTTTTTTTTAAGATGAATATTATACTACTTTGGCGCCTTGTGAAAATATTATAGTAGTTTTATTTACCTACCTAATTAGTATAATTAGTTAAAAAGCGAGCTTATCTATAGGTTTTATCTTTTTGTGATGTAAAAAATATGTACCCAGTACCCACCAGTACGCGTAGGTACGAGTTTTAATCACAAATAGGTAGCGAACATGTCTGGTACCTATTTCAATAAATTACCTAAAGAGGCAGGGCTGATAACAGGCGAATGAGTTACATACGTAGCCTAGTAAATCTTGGCAGGGAATTTGTTTCTAACGTGCTTTTGTCTTCAAACGGAGTAGATCTAGGTGAAATAATTTGAAAAAATCCTCAACTGAACAAATTCTCCAAAAATCGGTTATCGACGTGGAAAACATCGATTTTTAAAAATGTCGACTTTGGAAGTCATTGATGTATATCGATTTTCATGATAGTTACTGATCATCAGTTTTCAAAAAAATTATTCATTGGTTATCAAAAAAATTGAACTTGAAAAAAATCAATGATCGATTTTCATAACACCGGTAATCGATTTTTGGAATAGAGAGTTTCAGAAACAGAAATTTTTTTTTTTTATTTTCACAAGTAAGTACTTATCGGCTTTGAAAAGTACATTATGTACCGATTAAAAAAAATCATTTTTTTGCATGAAAATCTTTTAAAAATCCAAAAAAGCACATTTGAAAATCCTCACATAGACAAGTATTACAACACCTGAAAAATTGAGAATTATTTTTCATCAGAAAAATGAAATTTTTTTATTTAAAAAAAAAAATAATAATTATGTATCTAATAGGCCTAATTATTTAAAAAATACTCCTAGAAAACAAGAAATGTTAGGTACCTATTCTAGAAAAATAATTGAAAAAAATCCTAAAAATTGAAAGATTTCTCATAGAAAAAAAAAAAAAAAAAAAAAAAATCGAAAAAATCCCTCCCCCCCCCCTCAGAAAAAAGAGAAAGGCTTTCAACTTGAAAAAATTGATTTTTTTCAACTTAAAAAAAAAAAACAAGAATTTTTTTTCCAAAAAATAGAAAATATTCTTCGATCTAGAAACTTGAAAAAATTCTTACCTGTTTGGGAAAAAAAACGAAAAAATGTTTAATAAACGAAAATACTTTTTGTAGTTTTTACTCCCTAAAAATTAGAAATTTTATTCTCAAAAAAAAAAAAAAATGAACAATTGTATCCTTTCAAAAAAAATAGAGAATTTTTTATCAAAAAAATGAAAAATACATGTACTTACTTTTACTCTGGAAAAATTGATAAATACTCCCCCCCCCCCTCAGCAAAATGATTATTGTTTAGTGAAAAAAATTTCCTCTCTCAAAAAACGAGAAATTCTATCCTACAAAAAATTTGAAAAAAATATCCAGAAAATTGGAAAAATTTTACTAAAAAAAATCTAAATATTTTTACTCCAGAAACTTGAGGAAATTTTTTTCTCAAAAACAAACAAACAAACAAACAAATATAGTTTTAATTCAGAAAAAATAAAAAAATTCGCATCAAGAAAATACAAATATTTTTATTTAAAAAAATTAAAAAACTGAAAAAATGAAAATTACTATTTCTAGTTTTAGTTTACATAGGTACATACTCCCAAAAAATTAAAAAAAATTTCTCAAAAAAAAAGAATTCCAACAGTTGAAAGAATTTATTCTAAAAATTAGATTTTTCATTAAAAAAAAAATAATAAAAAGTCGTTTCATTAAAAAAAAACGAGAAATTTTTCATAAAAAAAATTGAAAATACCTTCATGTACTTAATTTTACTCTGGAAAAATTGAGAAATTTCCCCTCCCCCGCAAAATGATTCTTGTTTAATGAAAAATATTTCTTCTCTCAAAAAATGAGAAATTCTATGCTACAAAAAATTTGTAAAAATATGCAGAAAGTTAGAAAAATTTTTATTTAAAAAAAAAATCAAAATATTTTAACTCCCGAAACTTACGGAAATTTTTTTCTCAGAAAAAATAGAATTTTCATTCAAAAAAAAAAAGGAAATGAAAAATTGTTTTATTAAAAAAAAAATACATACACGTTCACTCTGGAAAAATTGAGAAATCTCCCCCCCCCCCTCAAAAATAATTCTATTCGAATGAAAAATAAGTATTTTTTCTCTCAAAAAATGAGAAATTCTATCCAACAAAATTTAAAAAAAAGTATAATGTTCAGAAAATTGGAAAATTTTTCACTTAAAAAAAACAAAAATTTTTTCCGAAAAAAGAGTTTACAATATTTTTACTTCAGAAACTTTTGGAAATTTTTCTCTCTGTCTCAAAAAAAGAAAAAAGTTTACCTGATCCCGAAAAATTGAAAAATAAAGTCAACGTGAAAAATATCGATGATGATTGATGAATTCTTAAGAATAATTTCTAAAAATATTCATTTTCAGAATAGGTGTCGATTGTCAATTTTCTTAAAATAAATCATCAATTTTCAACAACACTGAAAACACTTAGGTATCAATTCTCGAAAAGTTATTCATCATCATCAATAATTGATTTTCAAAAATATCGATGATCAATTTTCGAAAAACTATCCATAAATTTCTAAAAATATATCGATCATTGGTTACCAAAATACGTAGGTAAGTATTTGCTTGATCAGAAAATTACCAAACTCACATACCTAAATTTAATCGAAAAAAAAAATTAAATGTGTAGGCCTACCTACCATTTTTGATTCGAGGAGTTGGAAAAAAATTCGAGTTGAAATTTCCGAAACTCCGCCAAATTTCAATAACGAATTCCACCATTTTAATTCGTTCGGGTATAAAAATTAATTTTCCACGAATATTTCTCGCTACTGAGCGGTCCCTATACATTGAATATTGAGGTGAAAAAAAATTCGAAGAATTTTAACGACCTTTGAATTAGGTAATTAGAAAATCATATAGGTATATAAGGGAGAAGTAGGTTCAAGATGCATGGCATGGCTATGGCACGTTTGCTCGGCAACCGGAGAGCGTAGATAAGAACAAAGCGATTTCGCACAGGACCTCACGTGTGCCGTGTGTTTAATATTTCATATTCCCTTTAGAGTTCTAAACGAATTTCTCTTGGAAAGTATCTCGATTTGAAAAGAACAGCTTTAAAAGCTTTTGTGCATTATTATCGTCGACTTCGGGGCGCACAGAGACAATAAATTAATACGTTTAACTCGAGCTAAAACTTTACACAAAAGGATGCGCCCGAAAAACGATATAGATCTTCGAATGCGATGGCTGCTTGCCGCCGCCTGCGTTCATACTCGTACTTATTCTTCTCCTGCTCCTGCAGCCGAAATAACACTGTTGTCCTTTTCATTTCGCAGTTGCTCGTTTTCTTTTATCATTTTCTCTAAGCTATTCAAATTTTCGCAACCGGCAATTTTACGCAGATTTCTAAACATCGCGAATTGCGATAGCGCCATTCCCTCTACCCCCCTCCTCCTCCAACTCCTCACCACCGAACGCCGATGCGAAATGTTAAACCGCTTAGTCCGTCATCTATAATAGGCGAGACAATGACGTGAACCCTTTGTCCAAGCAGCAGAAATATCGAGGTTAATTTTTTACACTCGAATATACCAAGTTTTGGTGGTACAAGATGCCCGAAATTATAATACGAGAGGTTCGTAAAACATTTAGGAAGTCAGGTCGCTTGTTTTGCAGTTTGTCGAATAATTAACTCGAAAGTTGGAATTTTCAGCTTGAGCTAGAAGGTCTCGCGTAAAAAAATTCACAAAGCTGGGTTTCGTTCTGCTCCTTAACTTTTGCAATGAGAGCATTTCCTTCTTAATTTTGAGAACATATCAATGGCGGATTTAGCAATTTAGTTACTAGCTGTGAGGACAAAAGTTATGTGAAGGTATTTTTGAAATTTTTTAAAATAAATGTGGAGCGATTTTATCATAATAGTTAGCACGCCCATCACCTGCAACTTGAAATTTTCTAAGGTGTAGTTGGATTTTTTTAGAATAAGATTTCTTCCCCTAAAAAAAGTAGATTTTTTTGAAGAAAAAAAATGTAGAGATGATTTATAGGTACTTGAAAAAACTGAGATAAAATATTTTTTCTTTCAAAAAAAAAAAAAAAAAAAAAAATTATACTTATACCCTACTTGTATATTTTTAAAAAGATGAGAAATTCCCCCTACCCAAAAAATAAAGATTTTTTTTTTACAAAAAAATGAAAAAAACTATTAACTACTTTTTTTAAAAATAAAGTCAAGGTACTTCCAAAAATTGGAAAAAAATTTATGCTGACACAAAAAATTTAATTTCAAGAAAATTTAGAATTTTTTCTTCAAAAGTGTGGAGTTATATTTTGATTTCCGAAAATTAATTTAGAAATACGTAAGAAAATTTGACGAAAAAAAAAGAAATTTTTGTATTGAGACGAGAATTGAGATTTACTCCCAAAACAAAATTGATATTTTTCAAAAATTTTCAAAAACATGTTGTGCTCCAAAACAAACTGAAAATTTCTCCTCCAAAAAAATGTAATTTTTTTCCTTATTCAAAAAATGAGTGATCCTTCCTTCAGAAAATAATTGATTCCTTCCCCTTCCCCCAAACAGATGATTTTCTTCTCCCCAAAAAAATAATAATAATTTATTTTCTCATGATCATACTGTGTTTTTTTCTTCTAAAAATAAAAGATGTTAAAAAAAAAATGAGAAAAACATTTTTTTTGAAAAATTGAGAGAAATTTTTGTATTTTAAAAAATTAGTAGACCTACCTATGTAGGTAGTAACATTATTTTATTCTCCACAATTTTGAGAAAATAAACAAATATATTATATTTTTTTACTGAAAGCATAGATTAACCTATAAATAGATAGCCAGCCCATGCAGAAAAAAAGTCTCGCTTATTTGGTTAAAAAGGAGCCCGTTTTTCGTCTAGTTATGGAGCTCTTTCCCAGATGGCGGTTACGTAGCAACGTTTTTAGGATGGAAAGGGGAAGGACGCAGACTTATCGTGCACTCGCTCACGTTCATTTTAAGACGCCCTCTTTCACAAAACTGTGGAACTTGATTTTTTTTAAAGGTTGACTAAAAGCAGGGTGAGACGCTGGCTATCTATTTATAGGTTAATCTATGCTGAAAGTAAAAAATTTCACAATTTTTCTTAGGGTAGGATTTTGCATTGGATCAAATGGTAGCCTTTGTCATTGATGAAATGCAAAAATTGTCATTTTTTGAAATTATTGAAAAATCTTAAAAACTCTTCTCTATAATTTTTGAACAAATTTTATCATCAATAGGGACTTCCAATCATGTGATTTTTTTTGTTTGTTTACACTCTCGCTGGTAGGAATTTTTCATCAATTTTCCCAAAACGTCGATGTTTCATTAGAAGCTCTAGTATATCGTCGAAATTTTGATAACCAATTGCATGCAAATTTCCTACCATCGAGAAATTTGACGTCACTTTCGGAAGTCCCTATAAAATTTTTGTTTTTTATCCTCCAAAAAAATAAATAAATAAATAAATATGGAACACATTTTTTATCAATAATGCAAATTGTCATTTTTTGGAATTATTGAAAAATGTTGAAAACTATTCTCTAATTTTTGAACAAATTTTATCATCAATAAAATTTTTGTTTTTTATCCTCCAAAAAAAAATTAAAAAAAAAAAAAAAATGGAACACATTTTTGATCATTAATTTAGCAATATTTTGTTAGAATTTTAAAAACATTGAAAACTTTCTAAACTTTAATACCTAATATTCCAATTTTTTGAAATCGTAAAAATTTTATCAAACTTTTAAAATCAATCCAATTTCAACAATTTATACTTAGATAAATTTTTCTGAAATGTTGAAAATTTTCCTAAGTAATTTTAAATTTTCGCCAAATTCTGAAAAATTAATAAACTTTAATCTTTTGAAATAGGTAGGTTATCAAATTTTCAAATTTTAAAAATATTTTATTTATAAAAATGTTTTCTATAATTTATAGTATTTTTCGATAATTTTTTCCATCCTTTTTTTTTTTTTTTTTTTTTTAAATAGTGCTTGATGAGTACTACGTGCTTATGAAAACACGACGACCTAAGCTAATTCGGGTAATTTTGAGAATTTCGAAACAATAATCTCGTCTAATGCGTTGGTTTGATAAAATCGCAAAAACTTTGAATTATAAACTCAGAAACCATGTAAAGATTTTCATCTGGCTAATGCGCTCATTTCGCGCCAGAATACTAAGAAAAAGAGATGACGAGCTTCGAGGCTAAAGCACGGTAATAAGAAATTCAAAAAGCAGCTTTTAGGTAAATTTCAAGCTCGTAAACTCGATACATCTCGGCTCTATGTTTATACGCGCCTAATCGAGTTATTTCCTCGGAACGTTTTCTCACATTTTTTATTCATTTAAAAAGAGAAGCACAACGAAGAAAGTTTTGTAATTGCCAACGCGACCTTTTTCTTTCCGCTTCTTTTCCTTTTAAATATCCGATTATACGCTACACACTTTGTGTATGTCTCTGTACCTAGTACCTAGACCTACCTACCCAGCTAAGTACTTACTCGAAATAAAAAAATAATTTGTCGTTTTGAACAAATGTGCAGCAACGGTTAAATTATTTTGAGAATTCGCCGACTCGGCGTAAAAAGTTTAAATAATTGGAATAATTTAATTAAAAACTTCGAACGCGCCCGAGCCCGAGTTTTTAGTTTTTACTTACCGATAAAATAAAAATTCCAGCCGTGTATTTAAACAAAAAAGATTTTCGCTACTCATTCGTACCTAACGTCTTCGGGTCGCTCTTACCTACTCGTAATTTAATTTGAGAAACACCTCTTGGCCGAGTATTAGAAATTATTTTACTCCACATTTTCCAAAGTACCTATTACGAGTAGCGCGGATGGTGGTTTGTTTCGCCTTTCTCGTCGATAACGTGAGAACGATATTAATCGCACTCTCAAAACATTTTTGGTTTTGGAAAAAATGAAGAAAATCTCGTTCGATAGAAACGTTCCTCTATTTTGAATTTACTTCCTTTTTGTGCTAGAATAGGATTCTATTTAAAATAAAATTTAGCCTACTTAGATAGGTAATCTAATCTTTTTGGATTAATGAAAAGAAATCTCGATATTAATGAGATTCCTTTATCTCTTTGCCCTGGCCTCACGTTATCATTAAGCAGTTGATTTTGATTTCAGTTATTGGATTTTTCTATTTGGATCTAAAATATGTCACAAACTATGAGAAAGAAAAGTGCATTAAGTTGATGTGTTTCTCTAATACTAAATCTCACCTATTCTCTGAGCAGTAATGAACATCCGCGAATTTTTTGTTTTTTTTTCTAATATTTGTCAGTTGTAAGTGCCTGCTTTTACCTCTACACTTTCTTAAAGGTAATTGATAATTAACTAAATTTTAATAATACGCTAATTTTTCGATGTTTTCCTTACAGTCGATCACGCTGACTTCAATGAATTAGGAATAGTAAGACCTTCATAGCATTTATTTACCTATTTGCATATTATGTTTTTAATTCCATCTCAAGACTGCCATACACTTTGAAATCCCATCCACATGGATGCTAATCATTGTGTGTACCTATGAGAAAAGCATTTTTTATGCATGAAAAATTTCAGTCTCAGGGGTTTCTATCAACTTGTCTCTCTCTCTTTGGGGGTTTCCCCCTGCACTATGAAGTATTTTGTGAAATAATGGTTAAGTTTTTTTTATTTTGGGTGTGGAAAGCGAGCTTGTGATGTGAACTTGACTTTTTTTTTGGGACAATTCATAAACTTTCGTTTTTTAATATTTTTCGATTTTTTATTATTTTTTATATAAGTAAGTACCTACGAGTATGTTAAATGTTGAATATTTCTTTTATTTGATTTTAGGGGTCAAAAATATTTGTGGATCAATGTATGGCGGAGCTGGGATATACAAACACTACATGGCGTTTCTTGAATAAAACGCAGTTATCAATAGTGTTCACATTTTTTCAAACGAAAGCGGCGAGTGAATTAATTTGTGTATTTAAAGAGCGGATCCATTTTTCATTCACAAATGAAATTTGCAAAGTAACATCTACGATGAGACGATCGACTGATTTCAGTTAAACTTGGTGGTTATCCGAGCGCTCAAATTTGTTCGCGTCTCATTATTGTTTGTTAAATTTAGGTACATGTGTATTAAAACGTCTTATCCCTTGCGGAAAACTACAAGTTGTCACAAGTAGAATTTATGATAAGTTGTAAATTCGAAAGTGTTATGACAACTTGTAACAACTTATTTTAGGTATGAGTTGTCTCAAGTATTCCTAATACAAGTAATCAGGACAACTACCAAAAACAAATCTTCGATTACTGTTGATACCTTCAAGTTGTTATAGTGTCAACTAACTTGTAACAACTAACTAAGGTATAACTATTCACTACATATACATGATATACATAACATGTTCACAACAATACATAATGATATAACTATTCACATCTTATTACAGCAAGTATTCACAAAATGTGAGGTACAAAATGAGTATTTATAACATGCTTATTCACAACACACTATATCTGCGAGTATCAAAATGACCCTCAAAATTTCTGAATGGATAAAAATCTCACAACTCCATGCAAAATTGTGAAAATCGGCTTGTGGGGGTTTTCCGCAGCGCTGAATCCATTTTTCATTTTATTTTGACTCTAGACCCAAAAAGGGCTTCAGGGGGGAGGAGCAAAACTCAAAATTACCAATAATGTCATGTGGGGTGTGTAAATTTAGGTTTTCCTAAGTGCTGAATCCGTTTTTGATATCGATTTTGACAAATTCTCAATAGGGGCTTCGAGGGGGGAGGGGCAAAACTCAAAATTAACAAAAATGACATGTGGGGTATACAAATTAAGGTTTTCTTACTTCCTGATTTCGTTTTTGATATCGTTTTCGAAAAATTCTCAACTGTGTCTTCAAGGGGAGGGGCAAAACTCAAAATTCATCATAATTTGGAAGCATTTCTGGTACATTTTCGATGGAAAATTACTGATAAGTTTTCTATTTCCATTTCGAATTGAAATTTCATATTATTATATTTTTAAATCAAATTATTTGTACAGTCATGCTGGAAGCCTAAGACCACGATGATCGATGAGGCAGCAAAAAAACAACTGTTTATGAATTATCAAAATAAATTTGGCGTTATCCATCATGAGAAGGGTACGATTTTCTTTAAAAAATGAGGTGGAAAACAATCCTAAAAAATGTTTAAAATTTCAACTTTTTAAAAGAATACTTTGGAGACCTGTATGTTTCATGAATCATGATTTACATAATCCAAGAGTGATGGACAGTTATAAAAAAAATCATTTTACAAAACGAGTTACTGAATTTTTTCAAGTTGTATGAAAATACGATATAGTGAGATAAAAATGGTCTGAAACTTTTGTCAATAAGTCCAAGTATTCAGTTGAATACTTGTCCATTGAAAATTTTCCAACTACAAAGTATTCAAAGTTGTAGAATACTTATCTACTGACAACAACTTCTGAAGAACAAGTTGTTTTCACATTGAAGAGTTGCTACAAGTAAATGAATACTAATCCATTTACAACTATTCTTGAAAAATAAGTTGTTTTGTAAAATACAACTTGTTAACAACTATGGATTACTTGTTGATGACTATTTACAACTTGTACTTTTCCGCAAGGGATAACCTACCTAAGTATACCTAAACCTAACCATCCACTCAACCTAGACTATGGTCAGAGTTCATTATGTAATACGCGCGTATACAGGTTGTTGCTTATCTGATTCGATCACAGGATATAAATCAAATACAATCAACTTCGTTTTTCAGTTTATTATTTACTTATTATTGTTTTTATTTTTATTTTCAAGTCCAAGATCATATCAGAGGCAAAAGATCTGCATTGCCAGAGTACTCTTTTAATAGAAATCGAACGACTGAGACGGCATTTCCTTCTGGATGACGAAGCTGAACGAGCTGTTCGCGGAAGTATTGACGACTGTATTAAAATCCAGCCAGCTATGAGACAAGAACACCTCAGTAATATTGTACAAAAACTAATCTATGCGGCCCATCCTGGAATTAAAAATCAGACGGTTTTCCAAAAAGCGTACAATGACCTGAAACAAATGAAAATCCATTTTCCAGAATCAGAAGACAAACCACTAAAAGTAGATCTGTTGGATGCGCTGTTGCGATTGAACAACACATCAAGTGTAGACGCTGCTTGGCAGTGGTTTTTGAACGATTCCTTGGTTTGGGAGAAATGAAGTAGGAACGAGAATTTAACGTGGGATGCGGATATAAAAACTATTCAATTCCTATCAAAATCTTTGTATCTTGCTCAAAGCGACATACTAAACAATTGTCACTTAAATGACCCGCGAGAGAAGAATTATGCCACTACAGTCATATTGTCTAACAATGGAAATGTAACACAACGAATTACAGAATGCGCCTGGGCATTTCATACGTCAAACGGTGACAATGAACAATTTTCTTGAAAAAATAAAATTAAAAAAGTCGGAAAAAATTTCGGAAAAATAAACTTGATAAAAAATTTACTTGAAAGAAATTCTATAAAACTTCTTAATACATCTTTTCTTGTTTCATCTTCTCCTTCAATCATTGAGATATAATCTTCAAAATCTTGGCATGATATCGGGCACTTCTTAATAAAAGTAGTGTCAACATGGTGGAAGTGAGCGTTACAACGCTCACTTCCACCATGTTGACACTACTTTTATTAAGAAGTGCCCGATATCATGCCAAGATTTTGAAGATTATATCTCAATGATTGAAGGAGAAGATGAAACAAGAAAAGATGTATTAAGAAGTTTTATAGGAAGAGGAAAATGTGTGATAAGTCATCCAAGAGAACATCTGATAATCACTTTAAAGAACAATTGATATTTATTGTACTCATCCTTGGTCCATTATTTGTTTATTACATTTTAAATACTCATTTCTGTTTCGATTTAATTATTATCACAAAGCGTTAATTGTTCAACATCATCGCCGTTATAGTTGGTCCATTACCTGTTTTGGCTACGTATGCATCAGGGAAGAAAACCAATTGAGACCCAATTGGTTATGGTGATGGTGGTTTTGAGAAAATTTTGAAATTACTGGTGGTTCCAATTGGTTTGCTTCCCTGGTTTTCAGTGAATTGGTTCCATATGGTTCCATTTGGTTTTTAAAAATTTTCAAAAGGTTTTGGTGCCAAAGTGGTTCCATTTGATTTTTTTTTTTTTTGATTGGTTCTGGTTCTGGGTTTTTGGTTTTGCTTGATTAATTGGTTGTGATGGTGGTTCTCAAATTAAAAACCATTTCAAATGGTTGTGGTGGTGGTGGTTCCGTTTTGGTTTTTCAATTGGTTTTCATCGAATTGCTTCCATTTCGTATATGAAAAATATTTCCCAACATTTAAACCATTTATCTATGACATTAACCATCAGAACCAGATGGAACCATTTTCGTGCTTCCTATTATACCACAAAAAAACTAAAAAAAAGATCAGATCTTAGAAATTTGAATAAAAAATTAAAATTCAAAAAGTAAAAAATAAAAAATGAATTTTGCCTACAAGTTACAAACACAATATAACTTATAAGTATCAAAAATATCAAAATGGAGTTTTCTCTTTTTTTTTAAAAATAAAACAATACCCACGAATTTTTCAATTTTTCAAAAAGTTTTATTATCTGAAAGTGAAACCTTTGTAAAAAACAAAACAAATATTTTACAAATTTGAAATTCCACATGAAAATTGTATTGAATACTAGGTATAATTTATAAGGGTATAACATAACCGATAACATATAAGATAAGGTATGAAAAAATGATAACTAAAAGCTAATTGACTCTTCTTTGCTTAAAAATAATAATTTAAAAAAAAATGAAAGAAATCTCATAGTAGTTGCTTCTTACGTTATTAATTAATAAAAAAAGTTGTCATGAAAATCACGAAAATTGGGGGGGGGGGGAAGATGTCGTTGACTCTTCCTTGCTTAAAAATAAAAAATAAAAAAAATGAAAATGAACGAAATCTCGTAGTTGCTCGGTAAATACAAAAACACTTTTTCATGGAAATTGCTAAAATTAGGGGGGGAAACGAGATGTCTTTTTGTTTTTTGACTCTTGGTTGCTTAAAAATAATAGAATAATACCTAGTAAAAAAAAATGAACGAAATCTCGTTGTTGCTTAGTAATTATTTAGAACACCATTTGTTCAGGCGACACTCCGATATATTTGAATTTGTATTTGTAAATAACAAATAAAAATATTAAAAATTGATTTGAAAAAAGAAAAACACAAATTATTTTATTATTTATTATTTTATTTCTAATTTTTATTTTATTCAATTTCAAATTTGAAATTTTATTTCAATTATTAGTGAAGTTATGAATTAAGAATTATGATGAGTATTATGATATGAGGCTACGAGTTACTTACGAAGTTACGAAGATTACGATTACGAATAACAAAAATGAAAGAAATTATTAATAAATTGCAATATTATCTTCGGTTCTTCGATTCAAATTTCTAATCAAACTTGAAATAAAATAAAATAACAAATAACACTGGTAACTTGGTAAGTTGTCATTGCAATAAATTAAATAATATAAATTCAAATAGAAAACAAAAAATAATAATGTTTCCAGAGCGCTGAAAAATCAGAAAAATGTAGAAAACAGGCCACAGGGGGTAGGTAAGGGGTCCAATTAAAAAATTTTTCAAATCAAAGTTGTTGCCTAAAGTTCTAGGAATAAATTTGGTCATAACAAAAATTTTGATTGGACCCCTCCTTCCATTAGAAAATAGGTGGTTATCGTAGAATTACGAATTACGAAAATACGTGGTTATGTATAATTTATTCTACTAAAAATGTTTCTTTTGATTGTTTACGAATTACGATTCATTCTATTCGGATACTTGGTTGAAATACAATCTTATTCAGAAAATAGCTCTTTTCAATTATTCTCTTAAAGCCTTCCCTTCCAAATCCACTATTTTTCTTTTTAGAACCAAAAAGAACCAATTCCATTAATTGGTGGTGGTTCTGGTTATGATTGTAAAGGAAATTGAAAATGGTGGTGATGATGGTGGTTTTTTATTTTCGAGCCACTTTCTTGTGGTTGTGGTTGTGGTTATTTCAGCAAATGATTTTTCGTTGTGGTTCCAAACGGTTCTCTTCCCTGCCTTTTCGAAAGGAATTGGTTCTTTTTGGTGGTGGTTCTTGAATGAATTTTTGAAGTTCATTGTAATGGTTCCAAATGGTTTTGAGAACCAATTGAAATATCTGGTGGTGGTGGTTTTACCCGGTTTTGGTTTCAATTGGTTTTCTTCCCTGCTTACAATAAAGCAGCGGAAGTTCAGTATCGTCCAATTTCTTCCGGTCTTCTGATTTCGCTTCAGATCGCAAAAATTTCCATATGAAACTGTGAGCGTCCATAAACAGTCTTTAAATTTGTCACCTGCGGTGGTGGTGTCAAAGGGATCTGCTTTCCACAGCGCTTCCACATAGTTCCTTTTTTTTCGTCCACGATTTTGCATTTGTCCAAGATCTTATTTTGTACCAAAACCAATGACTTCGAAAGAGATGCAATACTTAAACTTTCACTAGCTACATATTTTTTATTTTTCTGCTGTACTCGTACTTTTCTAGCTTCCCAAAATAAATAATGTTGTTGGAACGATTTCCAGGCATCCTCCGTTGTATCAGTGTTGTTTATGGCTACCAACGCATCAAACAAGTCACTGTTCCTTGGTTTTGATTGGCTTTCGTGGATTTTCAATGCCTTAAGGTCTTCGAAGGCATTGATGAAGGATTTAGGAATATTGTCCCCTCTATGGAAACAACTAGTCAACCGATCTACAATAATGCCGACTGAATTTGTTCTTGAGATGACCTCATCTCCCAAGCATTTGTGGATCGCTGACTGAGCTTTGACGTCGATATCACTGCTACAAAATGATTGCTTGCGGAGATTCTCCAGGGTCACCCTCATCGCCTTCCCACAATACATCGTCTTTGTTTCATCTGTTATCGTTTCCTTGAAATGGAGAGAACAAGTTATTAATTATTACATTTTATTTTTATTTGTACAAATAGATAAGTTGTACTTTGTGTCAAAATGCGAATTTCATTCCCGTAACTTTTAAACTAATATAAAAAAATTAAATAATTAATAAATGTAGGTAGGTATAGGAATTTTTTTTTCTTCATAAAAATCTTAATTACATAATTTATCAATTCGGAATCAAACTATAAACCCACGAAATAACAATATACCTAATAATTATTATAATTTATAAATCAAACTTCTGAGAACGTCTTTCCTTGCTTCGTTTTTTTCTTCAATTTTTGAATAATGTAATTTTCGTAATCTTGAGATGATATTTGGCATTTTATTATTAATTAATAAAATTTTAAGATTTTATTTATCTATAATAATAATTTAAAAAAGAAATTAAAATAGATAATAATAATTTTTCATTCAATATATAATACCTTTATAATTAATTTATATAAATCAAGTTATTATTGATAGGAAGATGGAGATGTGTTGTAAACCATCCAAGAGAATCAATACTCACTATAATAATTCCTTAAAGAAAAAAACCCACAACAGCTAAGCTCTTGATACTTGTAGTCTGTTCATTCTTACTTATTATGTTCTATTCACAATGTATTATATTAGGACAACATTTAATTATGTAAGTACATGTATTTCGTGGGAGGTGTTATTGATGAAAGTTGGAAAGGGATCAAAAAATTTAAATTGAAAATATTCCGAAATTAATTGACTAGAAAATAAACTAAAAGCTCAATGGTGTTTATCAGCTTTCTACAATCAACTGGCTGACTTGAGTTTTTCCGAAATCGTGAAATAGTTACAAGCTACATTTTTTTTGGGAGAAAAAAAATGTCTAGGTATTTTCATTTTGGACGAAATGTCTCATGTTTACAGAAAAAAAAATTGTCAGTTTTTTATTAAAGAAAAATATGTCTAATCTCGATCGTTGTCAATTTTTTTGTAGAAAAACAAGCTACATTTTTTTGGGAGAAAAAAAATGTCTAGGTATTTTCATTTTGGACGAAATGTCTCAAGTTTACAGAAAAAAAAATTGTCAGTTTTTTATTAAAGAAAAATATGCCTAATCTCGATCGTTGTCAATTTTTTTGTAGAAAAAAATCTCTTTTTTGATTAGAATGAAATCTCTCATATTTTGGTGAAAATCTCAAATTAAATATTCTCAATTTTTTCGAAAAAAAACTAGGAAAATTTTCTAAAGAAGAAAAATGTTTCGATTTTTCTCGAACATTTGGAGAAAAAACGTTCAATTTTTTGAATAAAATATAATAATTTTTTTGGGATGACATCTCTTATTTTTAGAGAAAAATATTCTCATTTTTTTTTTTTTTAGAGAAAAAATAATTTTTTACATTTTTGGAGCAAAAAAAATCCTTAATTTTTTTGTAGCTAGGTCCGCTTAAAGAGAGGATCTATTTTAAAATGAAAATCGAAAAGTAAAGTTTCAACTTTTCTTCAATTAGTTGTAATTATTATTCCAAAGACATTTTCTCAGACATTCTGAAATTTATATATTTTAATGAAGATCGATTTTTTAAAATGAATTTATCTTTTTTTGCTTTATAAAAACTGAGAACTTTTTAAAAGGTGACTTTGAATAGAGGAATTTTTCATTTTAAGGCAATTGAAGGATTTATTTTTATTTTTCTATGAGAATGTGAGAATTTCTACTAATATTGGTATTATTGGTATACGGCATGAATATTTTTTTTTGTTTTCTAAAGTTGAAAATAATAATTTACGTGATTGGATTCATTTACCTACTTGTATAATAATTAGATGTCACCAGTCAAAAAAAAAAAAATAAATTGGATCAATTTTTTTCAAGTGTGTATGTTTTCAAAAACATATAACATAAGTGCATATATGAAACAGTCAATCCTAAAAAATAAATCAAAATTTCGTAACTTTTTTTTCGAATTTGGTCGAAATATAAAATTAATTAGAACAATTTTTAATTGACGGTTTTGACATGATTTGGCAGAAATTTTGGATCAAGCGTGTTTTACTTCGTAATTTCCCTAATTTCACTCAATTCGAGCACTGAATGTGATTTAGGTAAATCCACAGCGTTAATAAGAAACAAAGAAGTTGCCTATCTCAAAAAGGAAGGGGCAAGGGAAAATGCCTTGAACTTTGATTTAAAAAAAAAAAAGATGTTCTACTTATTTCTCCTAACCGCGGGAAAGGTACGCCCAAAAAAAAGGGGGAAAAGTAGAGGTGGTTTGGTTTCCAGCAGAGCTAATTATCTTACCAAAGGTCATCAGTTTTGGGCCTCAATTTTTGAGCATTTATGTGAAAATTAAAAAAAAATTCCAAGTAGTTCCGTACTGTACCTATGAATTTTTTTATTTGAACTTGCTGGAGTTTACATTTTTTTTGTCAAATTCAAAAATGCAGAAAATTTCAATGAATAATGGGAGAGAATTTCTAAAGATATTTCAAAGTAATTTTTTACAAAATCGTAGAATACATTTCACAAAATTTAAAAAAAAAAAAAAAAATTGAAAGATTTTGGAAATTTTTAAAATATTTGGAGAATTTTATGGCTCTACATTCTATAATTTAAGGCATTATTAAAAGATTTGAAGTACTTGTAAGTTGGTAAATTGAAGAATTTCCAATAATATTTTTCAAAAAAAACAACATTTTTATTCAAGAAGTAGAGTGCAGTAGTTAACTAGTTATGCTTATTTTTTAAAATCAAGATCGTAGAAAAAAACATCTCGAATTAATTCATACTGGTAAAAAATATTACTCCCTAAATCCTTCCAATTCGCCACGTTTCGCTTCATTTTCAGCTCGTTGTCGTTTCAATTCGACCGGCATGACCAATGTAGCTATGACCGATATGGAATTCAACACGATTAGTCCAATATTGGACTTCAAATCACCGTATTGCTTGATAGCATAACCGTACACGACGGCGATTATCAAAGAGAAGAATCCTCCGGACAGGAAAGTAATCGTTGTCGATATTTCCTCTTGAATAGGATAAGTAAGTTCGATTCCCAATTGCATTCCACTGGAGTAGTATCCTGTACTGAAAAATCTTTAAAAACAAAAAAAAATTAGATCAGAATATTGTTTGAGGCTAATTTGAGATTAACATCTTTGCGCGCGTACTTACCCTATGAGAATTCCTCCAGCGTATACGAATAATATATTACCCGATTTCAAAGACCATGTAAATATAATGAGAGAAATGGTCGTACAAATGGTTAAAAGTACCGCAAATTCTCTGTTGATGAAAATGTAATTCGAAAATAAAATTTACTCTAAGGCATCAAGACCTAATTAGGGTGGAGCGAAAATCAAAAATTTTTTATTTTCAAAATTTAATACCGCGGAAAAGTTGCGTCTTGGGGGGTACATGAAAAAAAAAATTCAAATCGAATAATATCTTCCAATTGCGCAAGAGCCCTCAAATTTTTGAAAATTTGCAAAAAATCAAAATTTGCAGAAAATTCCAAAATGTTACAGAATGGGTTTTATGCCTTTGTTTGGCAAGTATTATCATCGTTATTAATATTTTTTGAAAAAAAAATCCAGAATTCATCAGATCATCCCATTTATAAGGCATTAAAAAAATGTCATATTTTACGTTTTTTTTTTGTTTTTTTTTAAATAGAAAAAAATAGATTAAAAATTGAAAAAAAAATTGTAATTAAAATGGGTTTAACATACACAGTTTCGCCCAAAAAGACAATTTACGACGATTTTCCATCTTTACCTTCATTTTCAGAAACCATCATTTTCCTCATTTTTTTCAATTTTTCGTAGTTTTTGAAAAATTCTCAAGGGTACGAAAAAGATGAAAAATCGCTGTAAATTGTCTTTTTGGGCAAAACTGTGTATGATAAACCCATTTTAATTCCAATTTTTTTTTCCAATTTTTAATTAATTTTTTTCAATTTTTTTAAAAAACCTAAAATATGACAATTTTGTAATGTCTCATAAATGCGATGATATCTGATGAATTCTGGATTTTTTTTTCAAAAAATATTAAAAACGATGATAATACTTGCCAAACAAAGGCATAAAACCTATTCTGTAACATTTTGGATTTTTTTTTTCAAATTTTGATTTTTTTTTCAAATTTTTAAAAATTTGAGGGATTCTGCGCGATCGGAAGATATTATTCGATTTGAAATTTTTGTTTTTTGTTTTTCATGTATACCCAAGACGCAATTTTTCCGCGGTATTAAATTTTTAAAATCGAAAATTTTTGATTTTCGCTCCACCTTCTACTACATATGCAACTACTGACTTGAATAGTCTCGTCTTATCCAACATTTTTCCTACAAAAAGCGAACTCACGATACCGGTGAGCATCGTCAAGAAACCAATATTTCCAACATCCTTGATACTTGCATCCTATTGAAGAAATCAAAATTTAATTTGCTCACTCCAGGTACTTACTGGAAGTGCAAGGAAAACCCATCAATCTTACCGGAAAATTCTTGACGATGATTTCGTTCAAACAAATGACGCTGCTGGTAAGCGAAACAATGTTCAATCCGAAAGAAACTATGAAGAGCAAGATTACCGGATTTTTCATCATTTTGATCAACGTTGGCAGTATCTTTTCTTGTTTAACTTGTTTCTGTTTTATTTGAGCTAAGCTCGGAGGTGTTTTTGGTTCCGATTGGAAAACTAATCGAGAAAAAAATTTATACAACAACCTTTTAGTTTGAGAAACGACTAGAAATGATGAAATGAGACATGCTATAAGCTAAGTTTATGGCTTACTCACAGAATAAAATTAAGAAAAATATCACACTCGAAGATATAGTTACGCACAAATGCACGTTTCTTAGTCCATCGCCAATGGTCTTTTCTGAACCGTCTTTTACCAACATGGCTGAGAAGAAAAAACTGAAAGCTGAACCGACCTACGTACGTGGTCAAATATTAGATCGATTTTTTTCTCTCTCATTAAATACTAAATTTTATTTATTCGTATTCACTCACATGGTCTCCCATTACAACTAGAACTCCAGCCATCGAGATCTCATTAGCTCCGAACCAAATGGCAGTGATACGACCGAACAATCCGTACGTCAGTCTTAAACAAGCAGCCGAGAAGCATTGGCCAATGAAGGCCAAGTAGAATCGGTCTGGGGCAACTGAAAATAATTTTATCCAGCTTCCAACGGCGATCCCAAAAGAGGCTAGAACCATCACGTATCTTACTCCCTGTATTGAAATTCATTTCATTCGAGTTAGTATTTTTCAATTTTTTGTTGGTACGAAGAAAAAAATCTATAACTACAATTTTTTAGAAATACGTACTAACATTCCTATTTTTTTTTAAAGAGAAAATTCATTATTTTATGGAGAAAGTCGCTTATAAGACGTAAATAAGACAAAAACATTTTTGAGAGATGAATTTCACTTTTTTTTTTGCAGAAAAAATATATCATTTTTCCTTGTAAAATTCTGTTTTTTTTTTTGTTTTTTTTTTTTTTTGAAGAAGAAGAAGAAGAAGAAGAAGAAGCCATTTTTCATTAAAATCTCAATTTCTTGAAAAAAGTCTAATTTAATTTTTTTTGTCATTATTAAAAAAAAAAATCAATTCTCGAGTTTTATTCAGATTTTTTTTTTTTTTTTTGAGAAGAAAATATTTCAATTTTTCCCCAAAAAAATCAATTAGGTAGGTAAGTATTAAATTGAGAAAAATTTTTCTCGTTAAAAATTTTGTTTAAAAAAATCTCGGGAAAATATTTCAAAAACTTTTTAAAAAATTCTTTAAAAAAAAAGTAATTTATTAAAAAAATTATTTCGGATAAACTTTCCTTGAAAATTTTCTGATGTAAAAAATCTCATTCATGAGAAAAATGTTCCATTTTTAAAACTCTTTCAAAAAATTACAGAATTAAAAAAAAATGTTTCTTCAAAAATTCTCACAAATTAAAAAAATCTCTCGTTGTCTACAAATTTTTTCTGTTGGAAAATTTCCCTTAAAATCTTGAGGAAAATTCTTAACAAAATTCTCGTATTGATTTTCAAGAGGGGATTTTTTTCCTTTGTATAAAATTTGATATAATATTATGAATTTATTCAGGCTTGAAATTATATCACTTGAAGTAGAAACCATAATAAGTAAGGGGTGCAAATGAAAAAATTTATTGAAGTAGAATCGAATTGGTTTCCCAAAAAAACACCTTCAAAAACAGTTCAGGAAAAAATTGAAGATTTATCATGTTTTATTCACAACATAGAAATTTTATGCTGAGTAACTTTTCTTTTTTTAAGTGATGATACCTACAAACTACGAAAATCAAAAATCAAAAACAGTTTAGGAGAATAGATGAAGCGTTCATTAACCAAATACCTTTCAGGGTGTCTGCAGGTCATGAAAATCATGAAAAAGTCATGAAATTTGAAAATGGGTCGTGAAAGTCATGAATTTTTCAAAAAAATTACTAGGTCATGAAAAGTCATGAATTTTACTCTTCGAAGTCATGAATTTTTGATAATACGTATTACCCGGTCAAAATTACTAATTCGCTTAAAAGTGAAAATTTTTCAAACTGTTGCATCTTCTCAAAAAAAAAAAAAAAAAAAAAACAGGTAAAAATATTGTGATTTCTCTGAAGAAGAAAATTAATTTTCTTGAAGATTTTTTTTTCGAGGGGATGGAAATCTCTATTTTTTTGGGAAAATCCCCATTTCTTGGAATGAAAAAAAAATGATTTTTTTGGTATTAAAAATTGTTTTGCAATAAAAAACATTTTCACGCCTTTAGCTTTAGGTAGTTGCTGTACAAAGCGTTAAAAAAATTCTCAATTTTATTGAAGTAAAATTATTTTTCAAACCTTCACAAAAAAATTCTTACTTTAAAAAAATCAAAAATCTGAATTTTATTATTGTGGAATTGAATTGTTTTGAAGTAAAAATATTTTTCGAACTCTAGAATATGAAATTGCAAATTTTCGGATTTTTTTTCAATTTTAAAAAAAATTAAATATTTTTATTTTTTAGGGAGGGTTTCGGTTTTGGTCTTGGATTTTGGAGTCGTTTTTTTTCATTTTGGTCTCCGTAAAAGCATATACTATGCTAAAATCTCATTTTTTGGAATTAAAAAAATTAAAAACGAATTTTTTGGTTTTAAAATTTTTAAGAATTGTTTTGGAATAATAAAAAAAATTAGAAATCTCAAATATTCTGAAGTAGACATTTTTTCGAATGAAGAAATTTCAGGATTTTTTGGAATAAAAAATGTTGAAAAATCGGTTTTTTCTTTTTTTTGGTTAAAAAAAGTTATAAAATTTTTTTATTTTGAAGAATATTTTTTAAAATTTCTGTGGAAAAATTTCCTAATTTTTTCTTTGTGAAGAAAAAATTTTATTTCATTAAAAAAAAACTGAGTTTTTTTCGAACAATAATTTAAAAAATTTCTGAAATAAAAAAATCTCAATTTTCTGGGGATCATTTTTTTTGATAGTAAATAAAGTAAATAAATAAAATATTTTTTAAACTTTGGGATAAAAAAAAGAAAAGAAAAAAAGGGGGTTCTGTTGAAAAACTTGTTGAAAATTTTTTAGGAGTATTTTTTTGCGTGAAAATTTTTTGCTTCATTTCCAGGAAAAAAATCATTCTCACATTACAACATGAAAACAATTTCAAGAATCCACCTTTCAAAGAAAAAATCGAATTACACCCTTGAAAATGTCAAGTATTCATTTAACTTTTAAAAAAAATTGTATGTTATAGATTTTTTTGGTTACAAAAAAAAAGGGATCTTGGAGGGCATAGGCATAACTTGAGGGGTTCAAGGTGCATTCGCTCCCTTCCTCATTACTTTTTTTTAATAGCTATTCATAAAAAAAACAGCATAAAATCTCTAAAAAAAATAAAAAAAATTTTTGAGAATTCTCAGAAAAGAGAAAAGGATGCTTCCAAAATTTGACCTTTTCAGAATTTTCAGAAATTACCCTTTAAAAAATGAAAAAAATTAGAATTTTTAAACTGATTTTTTACAAGGTTATTAAATTTAACGAGAAAGTGTCAGTTCTCATTAGAAATTTCTAGTGAGGATTTTTTTTTTTTTTTTTTTGAAAGAATTCGTATCTTGCTGTCTCTTCACAAAGCAATTTTGTGCCTTATAATTAGTTGTTTTAAAACGATGAAACAGTTTAGAGGTGTACATGAAGGGAAAAACTTTTTTGGGAATTCTCAAAAATAAAAAATAAAAAAATAATAATCCATCAGAAATTTCTGATTTAAAAAAAAAAAATCGCAGAGATGAAGAAAAATTCTCTAAGGACACTTCTAAAATAATTGATATTTTAAGAATTTTCAGGAATGTAAAAGCAAACAATTCTTCCTAGGATACTTCCAAAATTTGAAATTTCCCAATTTTCACTCGGAACTTTTTCAGATAGGATTAAACTCGTTCAAAAAATGAAAAAAAAAACAAGTATAACTAAAAGGTTAGCCTAAGCACTTACTAAAAATTCGATCAAATACAGCGACGGAATCGCAAATAATATGAACGATAATATAAACACATTGGCAGTCCATTCGACTTGCGTTGTCGTCACATTGTAGTATTTTGTAACCAAATTATTAATTGTTGTAAACTGGGTCCATTGCAAGCTGCCATTAAACGCGAAAATCACAAACAACAGTAACATGAGCCATCTTCGTTTGAATAATCTATGATGTGTGGCGTTTGCAATATCATCCAAGGAAACCATACTCGTGCTTATTCGTAAAAAAGAAAATTCTAAAAGAAAAAATCGAACGAAGTAGCTTTCATGAGCAATACCTAAAGCTAAATGACTTATTTCTACATTCGCATATTAGACGATGCGATTGTGCAATGCAAATAAATAAGATTCGCACGTGCAAATATCTACACAGATAAATTAGGATATTCAATTATACCACTTCAAGTTCCTCATTTTGTTTGCCAAAAACTTGTGGTTTGTCATCTTAAGTTACTCATTCTCTAGTACGAAGTATCTAATCTACATCAACTTACGTTCCTATTTTAAATCTCGACTTTCAAATAATTGATAATATTTTTTTATCATATGTGAGTGTGGATGAGAAAACGTGCCTAGTCAGGAAAAAATCGATTCAAGGAAAGGTTTTGGCTATTTTTCATCAATTTAGACCTGTTTTTTTTTTTTTTTTTTTTTTTTTTTTTTTAGTTTTAGCAACTCTAATTTTGCTAAAAATTGCCTCCTTGTGTGAAGTAGGCTATAAACATGAGGGGTCAAAATTATTGGAGAATTAATAATCCACTAGGACCCCTTCAATGATTGTACAAAGTTTCAAAGTAATTAATTCTTGCATTTACGGTTATACAGACTTGCAAAGTTTAAATCTTTCATTAACAAAAAAAAATATTTTTCCTGACTAGGCACGTTCTCTCATCCACACTCACATATGAATCGCCAAATTTGACATAATATACTTAATTCTCAAAATTTTCAAATTATTGTAAAATAAGTTTTTTTTTGAAAAATATTCTGAGGGTGGCTTATAATATTCCACCAAAGCACTTTGGAGTCTTTGAAAACTCAAAAAAGTTCTAATCACATTGAGATGTCCATCTTTGAAATTGTTTGCCTGAAACTTGTAATTGTCATCTCATCATTCTCGTATTATCTATATCTACAAGTTATCTTTTGATGCTGACACTTGCGATGGGAAATTAAATTATTAAAAAACACTTCGAGCTGTTTGGTGTGTCCAAACTTGATGATTTTTTATTGCGATTACTTTACAAGTATTTATAAAATTAGTTAGGTACTCATATTTATTGCAACTCTTGACCTTCAAATAGTGATGATAGAGGAGCATATGCGCATCAGCATAATATATTATGCTTAAAAATAATAATGCCCGAGCGGCACACTCGATCAATAATATCGGAAGATGTAACGTATTGATAAAAAATCGTTTGAAAATGTATAGATGTTCTCATGATATTATAAAGATTTATCGGTACAATTTCATAGGCAAAAAATCTAAAAACTATCGAATTCGATATTATTAAGATTTTATGACGATATTAGTCAACGATACTATCGACAAAGAATATTAAATTTATCGATTCCGATTTTCCACCGATTTTGTAAAGATATTTAAAACTATATTATCGACAGATTATATGAAATTTCTCGACTTCGATATTTTACCGATTTTTTGACGACATTTGAAACTATATTATCGACAGATTATATTAAATTTATCGAATCCGATTTTTTACCGATTTTGTGCAGATATTTGAAACTACATTATCGACAAAGAATATTAAATTTATCGAATTCGATTTTTTAACGATTTTGTAAAGATATTTAAAACTATATTATCGACAGATTATATGAAATTTCTCGACTTCTATATTTTACCGATTTTTTGACGACATTTGAAACTATATTATCGACAGATTATATTAAATTTATCGAATTCGATTTTCTAACGATTGCGTGAAGATATTTGAAACTATATTATCGACACGTAATATGAAATTTCTCGATTTCGATTTTTTAACGATTTTGTGACGATATTTGAAACTATATTATCGACACCTAATATGAAATTTCTCGAATTCAATTTTTCAACGATTTTGTGGCGATCTTTGAAACTATATTATCGACAAATAATCTGAAATTTGTCGAACGATTTTTCAACGATTTTGTGACGATATTTGAAATTATTTCCAAATTTTAAAAATTGGTGAAAATTTTTCTAAGTCCAACACGTCTGGAAGTACTAAACTATCTATTATAAGCATTTTATTGCTAACTTCTCAACGATAAGGTATGGCATAGTGGCTATGGTAGGGGAATACCATGCAGGAGGTAGAGAGTTCAAGCCCCACGGGTGGCAGATTTTATATAATTTTTTTTGACTTTTTCTGAAATGATCCTCTTACCGTAACATGAATAATGTGTTTAGGCATAGTTTAATGTAGTAATTATGCTAATTAATGATTTTTAATTATAGAAAAAAGCTAGTAAAAGACGAAAAATCGGAATAAAAAATCGATAAAAAATCGACAGAATATCGAATTCTATAAAGTGTCGCGAAAGTTCCGCCTAAATCGTGAAATTATCTTTCGATATTATAGATAGAAAGATAATTTCACGATTTAGGCGGAACTAACGCGACACTTTATCGAATTCGATATTCTGTCGATTTTTTATTTCGATAGTTTGTCGATTGTGCTGTTCGGGTGTTGAGCATTTTTGAGAATTTTAGAGTATTTCTTTAGCCTTGAAAAATAAGAATTTTTAATTGACATGAAATTCTTTCAAACGTTTGTATGTAGAAAAATTTAAACCTTTGAAATATTCGGAGAATGGCTTTAATTTCTTCGTCTATTCGGAAAATTCTGAAAAAATTCGGAGAATTTTTAAGAATCATTTTACTTCATTGAATTAGAGTGCTTGAAAAAATTTCAGAATTTCTTCACAAGATTATCATTAGGTAGGTACTTTACTTACAAAATCTCATAAAAAATTTTTCCTTCAAAATAAATTATACAAATTTTCAACAAAAAAAACTTTTACAAAATAGAAAATGCATAATTATAAAAAGTTCAGAAAATTCCAAGACAATTTTACACGAAACTTCAGTAAATTTTGCATGAAACCACCAAAGAAATTTTCTCAAAATCCTCAAAAAAAATTATCCCGTTTTAGAGAATGTTCCGTAACATTAAAAAAAAATTGAAAAAATAAATCAGAAAATGTATCAAAAAAGTTGAAAAAAATTTTAACAAAAGCTCATCTATTTTTTTGCAAAACTTCAGAGGATGTTTCACGAAGTCTGGAAAATCAAGTAGATACCTAAAAAATCTAATTTTTCAAAACTTTTCACAAAATTTAAAATGATTCAAAAAATTAGAAAAAAAATCTCAAAAAATGTAAAAAGAATTGTGAATTTTTAAGAAAATTTTGTTTTAAAGAATTTAATAAAATTTAGAAAGAAATGGCAGAATGCTTTTAATAAATAGTGAGAAATTTGAATTTCAAGAAAAACTAAGAATTGATTACTGTCCAAGTGAAGCGAGGGCAAAAATTTTCAATTAGGTAAATTATTATGATTTTATAATTTTATCAAGAATTACGAAATCCTTGGAGAATCATTCACAGAATTTAGATTTATAGAATTTTATTAAGTTTTTCATTATTGAAGAATTTTTATTTTTCAAAAATTTATTTTTTTACATAGTAGGTAGGTATGGGGCGGAAAAAATTTTTCGACGGAAAATGTTTTTTGGGGGTACCCAATAATATACCAGATTTATTCCAAAATCTGAGGACAGGGGCATTTCACCTATCTTAATGGGGGGTACCCTACCAAGGAATTTCAAAAAATATTTTTCAAAACTGCAAAAAAAATTTTACTCACGCGAATTTTTCAAAGAATTTCTTTTAAAAATACTTGGAAAATTTGCTGCGAACTCTTTTTGTTTTGAATCTCGTAGTAAATTTTAGTTACAAAAAATAGAATTGTTCACAGAATATCAGAATAAGTTTTTTTTAAACGAAATTTCACTAAATTTTTCGTTACACTTTCAAAGATTTTTTTCTCAAAATTGGAAATTTTTTTCAAAATTTGAAATAAATTCTAAAAAAAAAATACCAGACAATTTTTGACAGAACTTGAACGAATTTTCTACAAAAGTTCAGAAATCTTAGTACAAACTCTTGGAAATTTTTTCAAAAATCGTTTTTAATTTTATTTTTTTTACACAGTAGTTCAAAAATTTCAATAATTATCATTTCAAATTTAAAATAAAAAGTCTCAATATTTTCACATTTTTTTTTTATTATTAGGTAGACTATTTTGAATTTTTTAAAATAAAAATTCATTTTTTTTACGTAGTTATTGTCAAGGATTTTTCGTATTATTCTGGACAATTTTTCTCAGAAATTCAAAGAATTTTATTTTAAAAATGTATAATTTTTGTAAGTAGGTATTAAATTCTCGAAAATTATTTTTTAACATGATCTTGGAAATTTTCCTTCAAAAAATTTAGTATTCACATAACATATATTCGTAGAAAACTTTTCATCGATTTTTTTTTACAAAAACCTAGAAACTTTTCTACAAACCTTCGTAATTATTTTTCATGTTCTCAAAATGTATAGGTATACACAAATTATTATTTTTTAAAAGACAGATTTCTTGAAAATTTTTCTGTTTTTTATTTGTTTGTAATAGTCTCAATTTTTTCTCTAAAAAACTCTAGAGAGTTGTTCATAAAATTTCAAAAATATTTTTCAAGAAGTCCTAAAATTTGCTATCTTGAATTCCAATCATGAAATCTTATCCGAGTCAAGAACTTTATTCATGATACTTGAAATAATCTTTCACAGATTATCTACTTTTGAAAAATCTGAAAAACTTCAAGTAATTTTTCAAGAAGTCTTGGATAGTTATTCATAAAATTTTTAAGGATTTTTCAATTTTCGCCAAATGTTGGAAAATTTCTCACGAAGTTTCAGAGAATTTTTAAAGGACGTCGGAAAAAATAACCTATTTCTATTAAATGAATTGGACATGGATAGAAAATTTTTTATTCAAGTAAATTTTTTTTTTCACAAAATAACAAAAATGTACCTAATAGAAAATTTCAAATGGATTCGTATAAAAATGCTATATAAATTCTTTTAATTCACTGGCTTTCGGTTCATTCTCTGCTCGTTGTCGTTTTAAATCTACTGGAATGCTCAATGTAGCTATGACTGATATGATATTCAGCACAATCAGTCCAATATTACACTTTAAGTCTCCGTAGGACTTAATAGCGTAACCATATACAACGGTTAATATCAACGAGAATACTGCTCCGGATAAGAAAGTAATTGCTGTCGAAATATCTTCGTGTATCGGATACGTGAGTTCGATTCCTAATTGCATTCCACTTGAGTAGTATCCCGTACTGAAAAATCTTCAACAAAAAAAATTCAGATCAGATAATATATCGATTATTAAAATATTAATATTAAACGAGACTGACTTGAATGAGAATCCTTCACTTACCCTATGAGAAGTCCACCAAGGTACACGAACAATATATTACCAGATTTTAACGACCATGTGAATATGATGACAGAAATTGTGGTAAAAATCGTTAACAGCACCGAGTATTCTCTGCAGAAGAAAATTTAATTTCAAAATTTTCATTAAAATAAACTACATAGTCGATAGCAAGACTTGTGCTCAATTACGGACTTGAATAGTCTCGTCTTATCCAACATTTTTCCTACAAGGAGTGAACCCAAGATACCGATTAGCATCATCGAGAAGCCAATATTTCCAACATCTTTGATACTAGCATCCTGTCAAAGAAATCAGAGGTGAAGGGTTGAAAAAAATTATTTCATGGGTTCGTAACTTCAAAGATAAAAAAATTCATCCATCTTACTGGGAAATTATTGACGATTATTTCATTCAAACAAATGGCCACACTGGTAGGCGAAGCACAGTTCAATCCGAAGGAGAGCAGGAAGAGCAGGAATGCTGGATTTTTCATCATTATCGCCAACGTTGGCATTATCTTCTCTTTTTCAATTTGCTTCTGTTTTATTTGAGCTATACTCGGTGGTATTTTCGGTTTCGATTGGAAAACTGCGCGAGAAAAAAATACACGCGTCTGTTGATTTGATAAATGATCAGATAATTAAATTAAGCAGGTACTTGAGTAGGTACGTTTCAAGTCTATTGGCTTACTTACAGAATAAAATTAAGAAAAATATCACAGTCGAAGTTACAGATATGCACAGATGCACGTTTCTTAGTCCATCGCCAATGGTCTCTTCTGAACCGTCTTTTACCAACATGGCTGAAAAGAAAAAACCGAAGGCTGAACCGACCTATATTACATGGTCAGAAATTAGATCGATTTTTTTCTCTCATTAAATTGATAATTTATTCGCATCCACTCACATGGTCTCCCATTACAACTAGAACTCCAGCCATCGAGATCTCATCAGCTCCAAACCAAATGGCAGTGATACGACCGAACAATCCGTAAGTCAGCCTTAAAAAAGATGCAGAGAAGCATTGCCCGATGAAGGCCAAGTAGAATCGGTCTGGGGCAACTGAAAATAATTTTATCCAGCTTCCAACGGCGATCCCCAAAGATGACAGAACCATCACGTATCTTACTCCCTAAATTAAAATTCATTAGATTATTTTTTTTGACCAAAAAAGGATTAAAGAATATTACATATACAAGTATTAATGAGGGAACCTTGCCAACTCGTCACCTCTGTTTTAGCTGAAATTTGGCTCACTGAAAGAACATGTCGTACAGACTACAGAACCAAATTTTTAGCTGTCTAACTTCATTTTTCGATTTTTGGCGAATTTTTGAAAATAATGACAAAAATAGTAATAAAATTTCTTACAAAAATTGTAAATTTTTGTAAGAAGTTATAAAATTTTGAAAATCGGGTTGTACACTAAAGTCGACTCCCCTAGTCAATTTTTACCACTTTCTAGGCGACCTGGAACCTCCAGCAAAAGTTGACTTTTCTCCAGCACACTGGAATTACTCCAGACGACGCTGTGTAATCAATTTCAGCAGCTAAAAATTTGTTTCTGAAGTCTGGATGACATGGTCATTCAGTGATGAACCAAATTTCAGCTGAATAGGAGGTGACGAGTTGGCAAGGCTCCCTTGTAAATTTAGGTAGGTATAGTGTATGTATACATTAGTAGGTAGGTACTCAGTACTCACTATCAAATCAATCAAATACAAAGAAGGTATTGCCAACACTATGAACGATAATATGAACACATTGGCTGTCCATTCGACTTGCGTTGTAGTCACATTGTAGTATTTCGTCACGAGATTACTAATTATGGTGAACTGGGTCCATTGTAGGGCTCCATTGAACGCGTAGATCATGAATAATAACAACACGAACCATCTTCGTTTGAATAATTTATGATCTGTAACATTAGCAGCCATATTTGCGAATATAAAAAAAAAATTTTTAAAAATAAAAGAAAAAATTAATCGAAGCAGTTTTCACAAGCGATAAAACTAAAATTAGGTACTGATGGGTGTTTGTAGGTAGGTATAGGCCTTGATTATATGTAGGTACACGATGTTAATGCACGTGGGCCATTATCTCCGCCGATAACGCTACCGATAACCACTTCAAATTATTTTACTTACCCAAAAAGTGATTTGTTATCTTATTTCGCTCGTTTTACAAGTACCTACTTCTACTTAACTACTCATTTAGATTAATCAGTAACTTTCAAAATATCCCATAATTTTTTAGCCAAAAGTTTGAAAGTTATTTCTTTATACGAAATTCCAATAAAATAAGTATTCTTAATTTCTGAAATAAAATTTGCATTTTTTTTTTTTTTACAAAATTTACAGCATTTTTATTTACTTGGTTTCAACATCTTCAAGAAATTTACAAAATTCTAAAACATTTTTACAAAATTCCAAGAAGGTTTTCGCAAAATTGAAAAAAGAAAAATTTTCAAAATCCCGCGTAACATGTGCCGATATCGTCTTTCTCTCGTCAAATATGTCGACATGATTTTACATGTGTTTTTATCCCAGAAAAATACAAAATTGTGCCATGAATAAAGTTAATACGAGTAATAATACAACATACGTGTGAAAAAACTGTAAATTTTTCGATTTCCACAGTTTTAAAAAAAAAGTAAAATAAGTAGGGTCGACATGCCGACACCGTGCCGATTAGAATGTCGATAATCGTCATTTCTATCAACGTCATGTCTACAACATCAACAAAATTATTTTTGATTGGAATATGATTAAAATAGTTGATAAATTCCAGTGATAATGTGAAATGATATATTCAGCTATTTAGTTTTTTTAAATAACATTATTTTGCCAAATTTTCCAGTAAAGAAATATATGTGTAATTGACGATGAAGATGTCGAGTATCGGCACTTTGATCGGCATTGGCAACTACTCACTATCTGCTGAAAATGTCGGAATTCATTATTCTGGAGGGAAAATAATTTCAAGTTTTGATCTATTGTTATGTATTGAATTAACAAAATGATAAATTGAAGTACTATCAATTTTTGAAAATTCCAGAACTTTATATTTTCTTTAAAAATGTAAGTATTAAGATGTCAAATCGGTAGTAATGTCGATATAAATGTCGTCAATCAACTATTTATCTGATTTATCCAAACGAATAGTAACTAGCGCTCCGTGTGGGGAAATAAGTATCTATACAAATTTTTGATAGCATTAGCTGTGAATGACTTGGCATTGTGTAGTGTGTGGTAGTGTTGTGATGTTTTGCTGCTGTCATGTGACGTGTTGGTGGTTTATGATTGGTTGGCGGTCAAGAATGTGAATTTTATTGAAAATTTACATTTGACGATAAAATCTTGGTGTTTTCGATAATTTTCAAGAAACGTGTGTTTATTTCGATTTTAATGTCGCAGTTTTTGTTGAAATAACTTCTCATGCTATCCTGAATGGTTTTAATTCACGAAGGTAAGCTCTTTGATTCATTTACACATAATAAGTTTTCACTCAATACAAGTATGGCGTATCTTGGAAACCAACCACCGGTGCTTTTTACTTCAAACATATCATGTCAACTCACAGCAGGTGGCAAAAGGGTAAATAATAATACAGGTGTTTTTATATTATACGCAGGTAGAAGAATATCGGAGGGTTGTTATTAGTAGCAGTAGCGAGGAGACAGTGATTTCCAACCCGATCCCAGTGAAACGCATTCCAATATGTTTATATTGTTTAATTTTTTTGAATTTATTTTTGATTAATATATAATAAAAAATGTGTATTCTGTATGTATGTATGTATTTATGTATTGAGTTTGTTTCGTACGCGAGGCCGAGGTATATTTATACTCAATATCTGTGTTATTTTTCGATGTGAAAAAGTAGGTAAAAGACGTGATCTCGAATTTCGTCACGGATTCGTCACGTCAAAAGTCTACACTATTTCCGATAGAAAGACGGGTAGTAAGTTGATATCCAGCCGATATCGATTTCTTACCCGGCATAATCTCGACAAAGATGCCGTCTTTTTTCGATGGTTTGACGAGCAATAAGTAGATGCATAAACTTATACCTCGTCAAAGCATCAAAAAAAGACGACATATTTGTCGAGGTTATACCGACTAAAAAGTCGATATCGACTTGGTATCAACTTATTACTCGTCATTTTATCGACAATAATGTCGGCAGCTGACGTGTCGACAAGTGACGTAATCGAGATCACGTCTTTTTCATCGTCTTTCACATCAAAATTGTTACGCGGGATATAAAGAAAATTTTCATAATAGGTAGGTAGTTTTGAAAACAGATAAAATTCCAGAATTTCTTTTTACAAAATAAATGAAAAAAAAAAAAAAATCAAAAAATCTTTCATAAAATCGCAGAAAATTTCATCAAAACCCCAATAGTTTTTATAAGTATGAAGTTTTTTTTTTTTTTTTTTTTGCAAAACGTGCAATTTTTGTTTACAAAATTTTTCATCCTTCAAAATATTGTTTATAGAATTTATGAAAGTAATTTAACAAAAAATTTTTCTTAAATTTTAACAAATTTTTCATCAGCTGCCTAGAAATTTAAAAAAATGAAATTAAAATTTCAATTTTTCAAATTCCGTAGATTTTTTTTGAATTTAAAAAAAAAATTATCTAGGTGAATCAAATACTTACTACATTTTTATTGGATTTTTTTTTTTTACAAATTTTCTAAAAAAAAAATCACGAAATGCCATTAAAAATTCATGAAGTTTCAACGTGCGTAGGTACTAATAAAATTCCAGATATTTTTTCATGAAGTTTCAGAATTTGTTTGTAAAAAATTTATTTTTCGATTTTTTTAAAATTGAAATTTCGGAGAATTAAGTAGGTATTAATGATGTTTCACCCAATGTTATAAAACTTCTGAAAATTTCACAGAATTTTTCAACAATGTCTAAGAAAGTTGTCAATCTATTCAATAAAATAAATTTTAAAAAATTCAACGATTCTTTAAAAAAATTTGAGAAACTTTATTCAAAATTCTGGTAATAGTAGGTATTGAAAAAAAAAAATCCTAAATTTTTTTTCACGGATTCCTATAATTTTCATGAAATCCAATTCAAGCTTTCTTCTGTTTTTTTTTTTTTTTTGTAATTTTATTGTAATTTGATAGAACTGTTTACAAATTTCTCAAGTGTTTCCTGTGTTTCACTACAGAATGATAATGTTTCACGTATTCCAATTTTTTTTCAAAACAAAGTTTAAAAAAAAATGTTTTTGATTATTTTTTTTTACTATTTTTTTGAAGTTTCAAAAAAATTTGTTTTTACAAAATTCCAAAAAGTATTTCATAAGGTTTCAGTACATTTCTGTAATTTTTTTTCAATGTCCAAGGTACACTTTTTTTTACCTAATTATTAAGAATTTACCACAAATTTCGAAAAAAAATTTCATCGCTGAAAAAAAATGTACAACAGCTGAATTTAATCCAAAATTTCCTTAAAATCAAAGACTAAAATGCCAACGATCATACCATGCTGAATACACCGGTTCTCGTCCGATCACCGAAGTGAAGCAGCATCGGGTCAGGTTAGTACTTGGATGGGTGACCGCCTGGGAAAACCTGATATCGTTGGCTCAACTTTTTTTTTATATTAAAAAAAAATAATAAATAATTGAAAAATTTTAATTACCTTTTTACCAGATTTGTGAGAATTTTTTTTTGCAAAATTAGGAATATACGAGTGCCTACTTCTAAACAAATAATAAATTTAATTTTTTTTTTCGGAAAACGTCACTGAATCTTTCAATTAAGCTCTAGAAAGTTTGCCAAAATAAGTATTCGATAAATTTTCAACAAAATTCCAGGATTCTTAAAAAAATTTTGGATTTCCACAAAATTTTAGAGTGTTTTACAAAATGTAAAGAACCTTTTCTAAAAATTTTACAGAATTTGAAAAATCTGGAAAATTTTTCAAAATATTTAATAAATTTCTAACAAAAGTTCAGGATTTTTTGGTGAATTTTTGTCAAACAAAATGATTCACAAATTCAATTTTTTTTTTAAATGTTTAAAAAAAGTTATTTTCCTTTTTGAGAATTCTAGAGAATTTTTCACAAAATCCCAAAGAGTATTTCACAAAATGTCAGAACAAAATTTTGGGAATGTTTTTTCAATCTAAAATCTATTATTATTATAAATAAATAAAATTACCAAGAATTTTCCACTAGCTTTGATAAATTTTTTGAACAACAAAAAACAAAATATAAAACAGCTGAAAATTTTTTCCAAAATTTTCATAAAAATCAAAATCCAAAAAAAAAAAAAAAAATACTAAAAATTTTAATGACATTTATAAGACAATAAATATTTCATTTTAAAAATTTTTTAAAACAATTTCAGAGAATTTTTTGAAAAATTTTGTAGTTTTTCAGTTTTTACAGAGATGTAAGAGAATTTTTTTTCTGAATTCGCAGGATTTTTTGAAGTACTAGAAAATTTCCTAAAACGTTTTAATCGATTTCTAAGCAAATTGCTGGAAATTCTTCACGAAGTTTCTAAAAAAAATTCACAAAATTTTAGAATTTTTTTACGGAATTCAGAGGATTTTCTACATAAAAAAAATCCCGAAATATTGATAAAAAAAATTATAAAAATTTTAATAATTTTCTAACGAAATCCTATGATTTTTTTTACAGAATTTCTGAAATTTTTTCGCAAAGTATCAACAATCTTTCAGATAATTTTGAAGAATTTTAGTCAAGCTTAGAAACACCTACAGTTCGGAAAATTTCAATGTAGCTTGGAAAATCACTCAAAGAACGTTTAACGTTTAAAAATTCATAGGTAGGTATAGGTAATGCACGGTTACGTAAGTAGACCGCGATATGTGGGTACGAATCATTTACGTCGGTATATTTATACGATTTCGATAAAGAAGAAAATTATCGGTGGCCTGCGAACCTTTAAAATGCCCTTTTTTTCGACTGTTTATTCAACCATAAAAGATGCAATATGAAGCCAAGTTTAAAATAATTTATACCGGAGGGGACGGAGGGGACGCTTTATTGTGTTCGCCTTTCGGGAAGTAGAATTTAACACCCTTTTCAAGCACCGACCATAAGTGAGGGCTGGTGGCTGGGACAGTGGGACAGGGCTAGCGAAAATGTAAATTCTCCATACTTACTGAATGGTATAGCCGTAACCGGTGTATATGGCACAGGTATATACGACACTGTATTGAAACGAATCGAGATGCAAATCTAAATTCCAAAACGCAAAGGATATTGGTATAGAAAAAAGTCGGATTCTCGGATTCGTTATTATAGGTTTAGTTATATTCGTGCGTACCTAGCACCTTCGTCGTATTATAGAGAGCGAGTTAGAGACACGTCCTTTCTATCGTAAAATATACTCGAAATGGTCGTATTTTCTAGCAACTCTTTCGCTAGAAAGAGGCTTTTATTTATTGTGGCTTTTAAAACCCCTCTCACCCTTATCTATCCTCCTTACCTTGGAGGATTTTTGATGTCGATAGAGAATGGTCATGGTTTCGGTGGCTGTGAGTTTGTAGGTACGTGTATTTTGGGAAAACCTTACAAATACATTAAATAACGATTCGTCGAGGATTATTACAAAAGAGTTGAAAATTACTGCAGCACGAGCAGCCACGTTGAGGAAATTCGAAAAGCGTGAAAGAAATACAAAATCTTTATTGAGACTGAAATTCATTAAATAAAAAGTAAAATAATAAGCGTCTGTTTCTAGAAGATAAGAAATGTGTTAAATTTTACTTAGCAAAGATACGAGTCTCTAATCCTGTTATGGTGAGAGTATTATTGCAAACATTTTATTATAGTAAAAATGAAATCTCAACTTCTCGCCAATGTTGAGTTGGATATCTTATACGTCGTATGGCCAAGTTTCGAAATAAAAGAAAATATCATATAGTGACTGAAAATCCTTTCTCATTATAAGTTGCCCTGAAAAAACAATAATTTCAAATGTTTTTCTTTTCTTCCTTTTTTTTTTTGCAGTTATTTCGCAGCAGTAAAAGATTCTCGCAAATAATTTCCCAGACTATACCCGGACGACGTTTTTTCCACAAGTAGGTATCTAACTATATCGAGACTGAATCGTATGTGTGATGGTTGAAATTTAAATAACGAGCGTTTTCTTCTCTCAATTTAAAATTACCATTACGAAGTGCCGGCCAGGCCATTGCTGTGATATATTTATTTTTATAGGTTTTGCCAACATACTTTTCATTGCGAAGAACTCGATAAAAGTGTATTTTAAGCGCACATTTTATTTCTCGCGCAGCGGATACGGCCATCGAACAATAGACCATGTATATGCGAAGAAATTTATTAGCTTTTATGGCTGGCGAACGCGAATACTCCCCAAACAAAATTCTTGGCTTCGCTGTGTCAAAAGAAATATAACAAAAGTCTTTCTTTAATAATGCTTTCGAATCACGTTTCAGATTATTACATTCTTTTGCCGCATGGTTTGTATGATAAAAACGAACAGGCACGAGCATGAAGCGAACGAAACGGCAACCATATCTTGTAAATTTAGCCTACATTTTGCGCGAGCTGGCTGGGTAAAAATTATGTGTCAAATTTAACCGAGCGACGATCAGAAGAATTTTTGAGCCGGAGTAGCCAAGCAGGGGTCTTGCGAACTGGGGTGTGTGAGGGTAAGGATTTTCATTGGGCGAAATCGGCAAATTCAACAAAATAATTTGGTTTATTTGGCAAATCAGGCAAATTCGAAAATTTTGACTTTTTCCTTCAAAAGATTGAAAAAAATCAATCTCAAAAAATTAAATTTTTTACTCAAGTAGTATTTGTGATTTTAGAAAAATTAAAAAATCTAAAAGATAGATTTTTTTGAAAAAAAAATTGGATACTTGAACACATATTTTTTACTTTAAAAAATTTTAAAGTTGAAAAAAATGTAGACTTGATTCAAAAAAATATTCAAAGATTTTTTCTTGGAAAAAATTGATAGATTTTTTTTCAAAAAAAAACAATAGCTGATAGTTTTTTTTTTCATTGAAAAATTAAGAAATTTTTTACTTATCTAACATATTTTACTTTTTCAACATGTAGGTAGTTTTTTTTACACCAAAAACTAAGAAGTTGGTGAAATTTTCAATTTGAGAAATTTTTATTCAATCAGAAAAAGGAAGATTTTTTTTCCTTGAACAAGTTACCTACTTATCCAAAGAATATATATATTTTTTACCTATGCTAATTATTTTTTTGTTCCAAAAATTGAATATTTTTTCTTATCCCAAAAAATAAAAAAATATTTTTCTCCTAAAAGTTGATTGATTTTTTTACTCAAAAAAATAGAAAAAATTGAAACCTGAGAACTATTTTTCTTCGAATTTTTTTTTTCTTTAAATAAAATGAGTAATTTTTTACTTAATCATTTTCCTGCTTTGAAAAACTGAGGAAGTTTTCCATCCCAAAAAAATTGAAAGATTTCCTTCGTCGAAAAATCAAGATTTTTATTTTTTTCTTAGAAAAAATTAGGCGATTTTTTTTTTTTTTTTTTTTTTAGAAGTCAAATTTGGAGAAATGTTCTTTGAAAAAATTGAAACTTTTTTAGCCTTCCTCCCGCCAAAAAAGTTTTTTTTTTACACCAAAAAATTGAAAAATTTTCAATTTGAGAGATTCTATCTAATAAAAAAAAAAAGTACCTAGACCTATCTACCTAAATAAAAGATGAACAATTGAAAAAAAAAGATTTTTCTTTGCATTGAAAAAAATGAGAATTTTTTTTTGCTTCAAAAATTGAGAATTTTTTAATCCCAAAATATTCCAAAAATTTTTTCGTCGAAAAATTTAGATTTTTTCTCTTCGAAATGAGTAAATTGTTGTTGTTGTTGTTTAAAAAATAAAATGAAAAAAAAAAAAATGTTTTTATTCGAGAAAATCTCACGACAATAATTGAAAAAATTGTCAATTACCTAGGTATTCTGTATTCAAAAAAAAAAAAAAAAAAAAAAAAACAAACAAATTAAGTAAGTTATTTAAGGATTTTGCTTACCTTTTGTTTGTCGAAATGTTGAAACTTTTTTCTTCCAAAAAAAATGAATAGTTTTTCTTCTAAAAGATGTTAAAAAAAGTAAGAAAAATGTTGTTCTTCAAAAAATAAACAGAAAAAAAATATCAATAAGATTGAGAACAATTTTTATCCATGTACCAAAATTAAGAATTTTTCCAATTTGAGAAATTAAAAAAAAAAAAAAAAATTGTAAGGTAGAGTTCATCTTCAAAAAAATTGAGATTTTTTCCTCAAATAAAAGACAGTGAAATCACGAGTTTATTTTCTCATTACAAAATATTGAGAATTTTTTTATCGATAACTTTTTTGGTGAAAAAAATTGAGGAAATTTTTATTGGAATTTTTCTCTTTAACGAATTGAGATTTTTTTTTTTGAAAAAATGAGAAGGGTTTTCCTCTTCAAAAACTCTAAAACATCCATTTTTTTTATCTACTTTTACATGAAGAATTTTTTTATTCAAAAAAAATTCATAGATGATAATTTTTTTCGGGGAAATTTGAAAAAATTCAAGACATTTTTATTTCAAGAGGGTACCGATTTTCTTTTTGGAAAAAAGTTGTGCCAAATAAGCTCGCGAGGCCACTGTGGGTACTGGGTAGGTCGTGTTTTTCGAAGAAGTAGTTATATTTTATAGAAAAAATGTATGTTTTCACAAAGGAAGAACTTTATTTTTAGTGTTAATATTCTTGAATATTGTATTTCTTTTCTTGTACTTGTACGTATCATTTTTGTTAAATTCATCATTTTTTACACCAAAATATACCAATCATTCGAAGTCATCAATAAAGGAGCACGTGTTCCTTGTTGATTTCGTTTCGTTTGAAAATAATCACTGAAGCTCGATGGAGTAATAATTTAATTTGTTATTTTTATTTATCGCATCTCGCATGTCCTACGAATAATCAACAAATTATTGCATCCTGTATCTTTAAAAAAACGATAAATTATTCAATAAAGGTCAATAACAATAAATATCTAATTAACAATTTAACTAATTGAAAACTAATCGTTAATTCGTTATCGTTAAAAAAATAAAAAAGTAATTTAAAAAAAATAAAAAATAAATCAACAACAACAAAAACAAAAATAACTCTATAGTACTAATTTTAACCGCAAGGAGTGCTGTATAACGATAGTATTTTCTCTCCACAGATGATGATTTCTTTCCTCCATGCGGTGCATGTATTTTCCCGCCAACATGTGTTCGTCGGAATTTTGATAAGAATTTGCAGTGTTATGTTCGGAGTGTTCGGAATTCAAGTGAATGGATTTTAATTCGCGTAAATCGTTTAATTATGGTGTAATTTATAGTATATATTCGTCGTAATATGTTTTAAAAGTATCTAAGTAGTGTTGGCAGTGATCGTCGGGCATTTCGCAACCGAAAATGTCGTTATTATTTGCCGAATTAACGGCCACTTGTAACGCTCTAGGATACGCCGTAGCTGGTAAAACCAAATACCTGTTGGATGACGAGTGTAAAGGTAAAAAGCGACTAAATAACGATTACAGAATGAATATTCCCTTTTACAATACATTATATTTCCACAGAGGCTGTTCGCGAACTTATACGCTTCTTGAGACGTGACGATGAAACACATGAGATAAGAAGATACCTGGGTTCGGCTAAGATTCTAGAAAAAGATTTAGTACCGATTTTAATTCATCGACGTAGTAACGAAGAAATATTAGATTTATTATTAAGGTCGGTATTATCACATGAGGTTGATATTTAGAATCGAATAATTCGTACTAAGGCGAGTTCTGTTTGTTTGTTTTTTGTTTACTACAGACTTCTAGTCAATTTAACCACACCGACGTTGTTACTGTATAATGAAGAAATACCAACGGAAAGAACCTCGCGTCAGTATTATCAGAGTATCGTCAAATCGTTGCAAACGTACAAGCAAGCATTCGCCGATAAAAATCTGTGGACTGTTCTTAGCGAAAAGTTGACCAATCTTTTAGCCTTGGTTAGTAATACATCGTTATCAGTTCTCGAGTTGGAACATTATTATTGTGAGAATTGCGACGATGTCGACGGATATTTAATTTAATTCGAATCGTGTGTTTTATTCGCAGGAATGGAGCGATCGAGGCGAAGAGAAAAGCTTGATAATTGTTCGTATACTGATTCTCGTACGGAATATACTCCACATACCTGTTGATACGGATACCGAACGTAGACCTGATAACGATGCTAGTATTCACGATCAGGTATTGGATGGAACCCATTTCGTCGAATGTTTGTCACTAGCTTAGCAGCTCGAATCGTCGGTTCGTCGTCTAAAAGCTCGAGGATTCGTCGAATTATCTCCGCTCCATCGTTGCTCGCCGCCGTCGTGTTATTTTCTACACCTCGTGAATGTGTACTTTTCATCCTCGTCGATGATTTAAAAGCAAAATAGGAAATAGGTTTTTATCTCGATACGATAAAAGCTTCATATTGTTTCGCTCTTCTATATACGTATTTTGTGCTTCGCTCGTACAAATAGTTTAATCAACATAAGAGGCAATTCTTTGCATTCTTTGTGCAGTTCAATCTTACGTTAGTTGTAGAGTTTTTACTATACTCGTACGTACGAGCGAAGGAAAATCCTATAAATTGACAATATTCTCATAAATCTCGATGTAATGCACATTCCTTTCTCGCTTCAGTGAAACACATTTCGTCGGTATTATCGTTGCCTTTTTTTCTCTCAATTTTTTCCCTCTGTATTCTCTCGTTTCTATATTTCTCGTAGTATAACTCGTCACTAAGCCACCGTGTATGGTATCCTCGGCGTATATGAAAGAAAAGTTAAAATTACCACACCGCGTCGCGTCTCGTCCGTCTCGCATGAAACTTGCATGCATTAGATATTTCGTCGTCGAATTGCATCGTCTTCATCTTCTCGACAAGCTCGATATTCTCCGCCGCTGCGCTGCGCTGCCGAACCGTGGAAATGGCGTTTTTTGTAATTTTCTCGAAATTGGATTCAAAATTACGTATATTTTTATGGGCTCCGGTACAACGATGACGTTTTTATCGACGAATAAAATAATCGCCTAGCGAAGAAAAAGCAAGCCTCAGCCTGGGTCGCTCGTTAAACGAGAAATATCTCAACGGACGTGTAACGTTGAACGCTCGCGCTCCAGCCAACCTTATTGTAGCTTTTTTAACCGTGTTCATTTTACACTGCTGGCAAAAGCCAAGCCGCCGCTGCGTCGAAACGTTTAAATTACAGATTGTTGATACGACCTAGTACTAAACGATAGTATGTAAATTTTCGGCTGGCGAAGTTAAAATATTGCCATTATTTGAACTTATGTTGGAAATCGGTGGCGTCAAATCGAGGGTGAAATTTGGCCAGACTATGTAACGACGACGTCGACGAGCGACGAGGGGAAGAGGGAAAAAACCCTCCAACGGAGATAAATCAGTGTTTATTTATTTGGCCCGGCCGAATGAACGGATACGAGAGAGAAAATTAGACGAAAAATTCGTTTTATGAGGTTTATATACCGGGACGAGCTCGCGAGGCGAAAATTTTTATCATAAAATATGAGCCGTGTTAAGTTTTTAGGCGCTCATTCATTAACTGTTTTATATCGCTTGGCTCTCTTGCACGATTTTTACACCACTCATCGTGGTTTTTACGTTTCTTTTATGTGTTTTCAAAAAAAAAAAAAAAAAAAAAAGGAAAATAATAAGTTGCTTTATTACTTTTTTCGCAGATTTTGTGGGCGCTTCACGAAGGCGGAATGATTAATTTGATATTATACATCGCAGCTTCCGAAAACGAACAGCAATATTATTTCCACGTTTTAGAGGTGAGCACTCGTTTTACGAATCCTTTTTTTCCTTCATTTTTTCGAAACTCTCTGAGTGAGTTCGACGGTATTGATTTGTGTGATTACGACGTTGCTATCGTGATATGATTTTTTTTTCTCTCATTTTTTTATTTTTCTTCCACTAAGTGTCTAACGACCCAAATATTCTACTTTTAAATTGAAATCCTTCTTTTTTCCTTTTTTTTCCTTCAAAATTGAAACCGTGTCATTCAAGCGAAAATTTAAAAATAAATTAAAATAATGCCAAATACGTAACGTACCTTTGAAAAATATTTCAGCTAACTTTAGTTTTCAGAATTTACTAAATTTTCAAAATTTGAAAATTTTTGAAATTCAATTGGAATTTTGGCGGTTTTTAAATTTTTATTTTGGGAAATTTAAGTCTTCGAAAAGTTTGAAAATTTAATATTCTTCAAAATTTGGTGCCTAATTGTTGAATTGATTTTTTGAAATTTTAAAAATTAAAAAAATTTCAAAATTCGATTAAAAAAGAATTTATTATAAAATTTTAATGAATTTTCAAAATTGGATCAAATTTTAAAGTGATGATATTTTTTAAATTGATAAGAATTCAAAATTTCGAAAATTAAATTAATTTTTTAAGTTTGATAAATTTGATAAATTTTTGAAGTTTAATAATAAAGAAAAAAGCACGACAATTAGAAAAAAGTGACGGTTTAGAAAAAAAAAATGAAAGTGGTGATTTTGTAAGAATCTTCAAAAATAAAAATAAAATATAGATACCTACCTGAATTTTTTTTTTTTAAATAGTAATTTTTATAAAATGTCGATTTCTCAAAAATGAATGAATGATTTCTTAAAAAATTGTGAAAAATTTTGAATTTGTTGATTTGGCAAAAATTTAAAAAATTCAATGAAAATTATAATTTTTACAATTTTTATATTAGTATAAATCCTCAAAATTGGATGAAATTTCAAAGAAATGTTTTCTTTCGATTCTTTAATAAGTATTTCTTTTAAAATTAGAAAAAATTCAAAATTTGGAAAATTGGATCAATTTCCATCTTCAGGGAGATTATTAAATTTTTAAAAATTTAGTAAATCAATGAAATTGAAAAAAGAAAAATTAATTCGGCAAAAATTTAAAATTTGGAAAATTTTACGTACCTTTAATTCAATTAAAATTTTTATTCTCACAATTTTTAAATTTTAATGAATTTTTAAAATCGGATCGAATTTCAAAGTTTCTGTTCGCTGAATCTCTTTAATACAAAAAGTTTTGTAAATATTCAAAATTTGGGAAATTTAATAAAAATTGATATTTTGGCGACTTTTTAAAATTTGAATTAATTTTTGAAATTGGAATTCGAATAAACTTTGAAAGTCCCACAAATTTTGGAAGTTTTTATCTCTTCAAAATTTGATAATTCTTTCACTTGAATAAATTTTGGTCAACTTTTTATAATTTTTTAAATTTGTAATTATTAAAAAAACAAAAAAATTTAATTAGATAAAAATTCAAAATTTTTAATGAATAAAATTTATGAAATCTGATCAAATATTGAAGCTTAAAAAATTTTTGCATTAAAAGAAAAAAAGATGGTAAATAATGTACATATCTGTCTATTAAAAATTTTTAGAATTTGTTTTAGAGTTTGTTGAAAATTGAAAATTGTATTTTTTCAATAAATTTTTGAAATTTAATTAGGGAAAATTTTTTAATTTGGGTAAATTATAAAAATACTCGTATATTTTTAAAATTTTTAAAATTATTTATTACTTTCAATTTGACAATTTTTTAGGCAGGGTGTTTGCAATTACTTGCTAGCACCTTAAAAAATTGAACCTTTAATAAGTTTTTCAAGTGAGACCAATTTTTAAGATTTCCTTTGATATTTTAAATTTGGTGAAAATTCAAAATTTAGAAGATTTCAAAATTCAATAAAAATAGTGATTTCGTTTACTTTTTAATTTTAATAAATTCTTAAAATTGGATCAAATGTCAAAAATGATAAATTTATATAATTTAAAAAAAATGCGATACTTAAAAATAAAATTTTTGGTCATTTTCAATTTTTTTTTTGAAAATATGATATTCATTAAATTTTCATATTTTGAAAACAAATTAAATTACAAAAAGTTGGCATTTTAATCAGTTTATAAAGTTTAATAAATTTTCCAGAAATGAATTAATTAAGCTTCGAAATTTAGTACATTTTCATAATGAATCAATTTTTAAATCTTTTTAATTTTTTAAAATTGAAATATATCTATTATTTAAAAATCATCTAAATAAAAAAATTAATAAATAAGAAATTAGCAAAGATTGATAAATTTTTATTAAAATTGGGTAAAAATTCGAAATCAGGCCATTTTTAAACTTTAATAAACTTTAAAATTGGGTATCCTTTGTACTTTTTCAAAATTAAATTTTTTTTTAAATTAAATTTTTTGATTTTACGATTTTCTTAAGACACTATTTTAATAAATTGATTTCCAAACAATGTCATTCCTCGTGTTTTTTGCAACAATGAAGAAAAAAATGTTGAGAATTATATTCGATGTTTTTTTTTTTTGAAACATTTTTTTTCTCATTTCAATTCGACGAGTTTATTTGTTTTTATTTTTCTCGATTTAGGTCGGATTTTTCTCTATTAAACTCAAAAAAAAAAAAGGAAAAGGAGAAATGGACCAATTTACATATGGCTCGAGGTTATTTAAGATTGATTCGTACGTTGGCGAATATACTCGTATGAAGCTTTTCGCATTTAAAAAACATTTCTTAAAATGGTTTTCCAGTATTCAAAGGCTACGTTTATTTTCTATTTTTTTTATTTTTTCGTCTGTATATAATCTGTTTGAAAATATCAACTCGCAGGATTTCATCGTATACCCCAGTTAACGCTTTCGATCATCGATTTTAATATTTTGAGCCAGCCAACGACGACGTACTCTGTTCGTAATTTATCGCTGTGTATATTTCGCGCGGTTGTCAGAAAAAGTAAAGGTACTTGCGGATGAAAAATGGCATAACTTTTTTTTTTTCCCTTACCATCGTCGCTGTCACCTCACCGTGGATGCTGTAGTGGTTTTGTAAATAATTCTTTCGGAATGAGAATTATGTTTATTTTATTCAACGCTATGCCGGGTGTCGGCAAATTCTCGGACTCGCAGGTGTATCTGAATAAAGGTCGTAACTTCGGGTTTCGTGGGGTCGTTTTCGAGATAACGAGTGCTATTAGTCGAATTGATATTTTTTTCGTTGCCTTGGGTGCGGGTAGGGGAGCCATTTTGGGCGATTGTGGTTGAAATGATGGCGAAGCTTCGAATGATCGATCGGTGAATTTTTTTGGTAGGAGTATATTGTACTTAATCATTAATTTTGAGTGTTGTTTAGACCACTCTGTGTGTATCAGCTTCTACGTGGGTTGATTTATTTAAGTAATTGGCGAATAAGAAGTCGAAGTGATTTTTTTCTTATACCCTTTCAAAATTAATTTTTATATATTTCATGCCAATTTTATCGCCTCAATTATATTCAAGATTTTCGATTGTGGGTTGGAATTTGAATGTCGTTTGGTTGGGAATGGGAGGGAGTGGGGTATAAAAAAAAATCAGTAAAAATTTATTCGATTCTTAGATAAATTCCTTCTTCTAATGTTTGATGCAAGATTTCAATTTTTTTGAAAAAAAATTGTCAGTAAAAGCAGATGAAAAAAAAATAATAAAAAATAAATACCTGAATAAATAAAATAAAATAATAATAGGTAATACTTAATGAGTTTCTGTAAATAAAAAAAAAATTTCAGAAAAAATCCATGTGCTGTGTAAACAAAAAAAGTTGATCGGGAAATAACAGAAATTTTCTTATTTTTCGGATGAAAGTAGGAAAAAAATTTGAAGTAGGGTAGACGTACCAGTTTGCAAGGCGGACCCAGTATGCAACCAAAGTTGACAAAAGTTCGAAAATAAAGTTATTAAAGCTTGATACTGTTGAATTGACATTTTGAAACGTTGTAGATCGAGCTTTTCCTCAAAATGAACCACCTCTGTAAAAAATTTTCAGTGATTTACTCAGTCATTTGGTTTATTAAAGTTGCAAAATGGTTGCAAACTGGTGTAGTGGAGCAAAAATTTGGGACCCAGTTTGCAACGCCTATCCTTTTTTTTGTTTTCACTCTTATAAATTTTCAAGGTCGCTATTTTTTTCACTTTTGGCAGAGTTAAGTCACTAAAGGACCCTTCTTTGCGAACATTTTAAAAAATTTGAGAAAAAAAAAATTTAAGGTAGCGAAAACTGCGACGTTGCAAACCGGTGCAAATCGCAGTTGCAAACTGGTACGGGCGTTGCAAACCGGTGCATCGCGAAATTTTCACTTTTAATTGAAATAGATTAAAATCTTCAAAACAAAAGATCATTTTTATGCGATTTTCAAAAAGTGGAGAGAATAAGGAATCCAAAAATGTATATTTTATTACATTTATACCAATCGATGAACATTTTATGGTGCTTAGAAGTTGAGAATTTGCTTAACACGTTGCAAACTGGTACGTCTACCCTAGGTAACTTGGAAAATAAGGGTGCTCACATTGTCAATCAAAAAAGAAAAAAAAACGAAAAATGTTTCAGTAAGTTCAAAAAAATTGATAAAAAATTATTTTCAAAATTTTCAACTTCAAAAAATATTTAAAAATTAATAAAAATAATTTTTTGAAAAAAAAGTTGAAATTTATAAAAAATTAGGTATCTCGAAATTTTTTTAGTTGAAAATCATTTTTTTGAAAAAAATATTTTGTTGAAAAACCCTTTTTTTTAAAATCGTGGGGAAAACCCTGATTATTTCAAAAAATGATTAAAAATTACCTAAAAAAATCATCCTAAAAATTTCTTTGAAAAAGAAAAAAAATACGAAAAAAGTAGTGCAAGTAGGTGAAATAAAAAAGAAGATGATGAAAAAAAATGCCTCAACCAATTTCCAACTTCAAAAATATATTTAAAATCAATAATAATTATTCAACAAATTTTCCGGCAAAAAAATCTTGTTTGTAATAGTGAAATTATTCCAATTGTGTTTTTTTTTTTGTTTTGTTGAAAAAACATTTTAATAGTTATTTTTTTGAAGAAATGAGTTGATACAAATATAGGTATAATCTGAAATTATATTGGTTAAAAAAAAAAATCCTAAAGTAAAAAAATTGTAAAAATTGTCGAATTAAAAATTTATAAAAATCTCTACAATTTTTTGAAGAAAAAAAAACTAGAATAGTTCGAGTAGGTAAGTTGAAAAAAATTTATGAATCATCTCAAAAAAAATTTTGGGGTAAAAAACGTTTTGAAAATTTTTTTGAAAAAATTTTCAACATTCAAAAAATTGATACTTAAGAAAATGAATAACAATTACCTCGACAATTTTTTTTTTTTTTTTGAAAAAAAAAAACAGAAAATAAAAGATGAAGTAGATAAGCTGCAAAAAATTTGCAAAATTTCATCTCTTTACAAAAAATATTTCAACTTTAAAAAAATTACTCAATAGAAAAACTTTCTTTAAAGAAAAGAAGAAACAATTATTTTGTGCTGGTAAAAGAAACGAAAATGGCAATTGATGAAAAAATGATCTCAAAAATTTCTTTTAGCTGAGGAAACTTTTTTTTTTTAATTCATCTAAATCTCTTGAGGGATATTTTCTGGAAAAATTATTCAAGTCTTCAAAAAAAATTGTCAACTTAAAAAAAAAAATTCGACCAATTTCTTGTAAAAAAAAATTAAGAAAAGGGTTTGTGCAAATAGAAAAAAAAATGTAAAAAGTCATGTCCAAATTTTTTTAGAGGCAAAAAACAGTACCTATAGTATTTTCAAAAAATGTTTTGCTAATAGGTCATTGCAAAAATTAAAAAAGTGAAAATTAGAAAAAAAAAACACTCGAGTTATCAAATTGAAAAAATAAATAAAAATAAGTTTTTTTTGGGGGAAAAAATCCTTTTGTAAAAGAAAAAAGATTAATAGGTAAAAAGTTATGCTAAAAAATCCGAAGGGAATATTTTCTGTGATAAAGAATATTATTAAATAAAAATGATCAAATATTCAAAAAAAACTTCTCGACCAAAATTTAAAAAAAAAAAAATTAAAAACTGTAAAAAAAGAGAAAAAATTTCTCCTGGTTAAAATGTAGGTATATTTTTTTCAAAATGAAATTTCAGTTGATAATTTTTTTTAAATTTTAAAATTTTTTCCAAACAAATGGTTTTTATGAGAAAAAAATTATTATTTCAAAATTCACGACAAATAATTAGGATTCTTCAAAAAAATTATATATTTTTTCCAAAATATAGGTAAGCCATTATTTGTCACCTTTTTCAGCCAGGAGGGGGTGCAAAATCAGTAAAAAAATATGCCATTGACAGATTCATCAGATATTTTCAGGTTTTTATTCTACGATTTTATAACATTTATAATAAAATTTAAAAAGAAAAATCGAAGTACTTTCCTCAGGAATTCCAAATTCGAAAATCCAAAAAAAAAACGTTAAAAAATATTGGATTTTATTTCCACCTAGCGAGGAGGAGTATGATGAGATGGTGGTGATTGCTGATGAACGAAACACATTATTGCGAGAAAAGGGTAATGAAGAGCAGGTGGGGGGGGGGGGTTGAACGTGTGAAAAAGGTATCCTATAAAAAATAGTATTTCCAATTTAGGTACTTACGTGTTTTTTTTTTGTTGTTTTTTTTTTCTTCTTCAAGAGAAATTTTATTAGCCTAACGTATTAATTTTTAGCAACAATTCCGGATATTTTGCTCATATTTTTCATACCCTCTTCCCTTCTTTCCATCATGCACCTTCACAGTAGGTTCTCGAGTAGGTAGTAGGTTAGGTACAAGTACAGGGCAATTACACGAGGGAATAGAAGCAAGGGAGGACCATTTTACTATAGGCCATGAACAAGGTGGACGCAGTAAACCACTCTTTTAATAGTATTGGTCAACTAATCGTATAAAATTTCACGATAATTAGCAGTAAATTTTTTATTCACGCTTTGTTCGCGCCCGTACAAACGAGCGTATAAATCGTGGCGTAAAATTAAATTTTATTCGACTCGCAACGTGCCGTACAATACCTATAGCCACCGAGAGTAAGTGGTTCTCAAGTGGTATAGTATATGAGGTGGTGTGTTGTGAAAAAAAAAGAAAAGGCAAAACGCGCATTCGAGAGAGCAAGAAAGAAAACTTTATTGTTTCGTGAGGTAGACGTAGAAAAGCGAGAAAGAAAACGAGCCAGTAAGAAAGTACGTGTTAGGGCCTCGAAGGAATACATCGAGCCCGGGGATCGTTAATTGCAAACTTTTAAAGTGCACGTGATTAAAATTTTAAACTTTACCATAGAGATAAATAAATGGCGCGGAGAGATTCAAAAAATAACTCGCTTCTTATTTACCGTCCGCCTACCGCGCGCCGTCTTTTATACGATACCTACGTAGGTATATTACAAGTGTTAGTGTCCCTTTGCCTCTGCAGGTTGCCTTCCGCTCATCCGCTCTGTGCTGCTGATGAAAATACCTCGAGAGAACTTTCCGCAGCTAAAAACTTTGTGTGGAAAATAATTATTTCTTCGATATCGTGTATGTGTATGGGTGCAAGTATACGTATATACGAGTAAAAGCAGCAGGCAGGTATCTTGTTTTAGATATGAGGCATTTTGGCACGTTTCGGTATGTCGAAAAGTTTATCGCGTATATTACCATATCCACTGTATGCATTGCTGCTAGGAGGTGAATTGGGATGGGATTGGGATGTGGCCTAGATATGAGTTTTCGATCGTTTATAAGGTTTAGTTTATTCGTAGCCAGCGAAAGAAAGTTCAGTTTTCGGTGACTTTTGTGTACGTGTGTCGAGGGAGAGGCGAGGAGAGGTACAATTTGTAAAATGAGTATGAGTCAATTCGATTTAATTTAAAATAATACATGAAATAATATCCAAGTATTTATCTTCAGTAAAATCAAAAACAAACATTTTCCACGTAAAATTAACATTTTTTCCACTTTTGAGAAAAAAACAATTTTTATTCAATTTTATTGTTATACGACTCTTCTTCCATGTTTAGATTTTCAAAATTTTACGTACTCGATATCAAATTTCGTTTCAAACATATGTTTTTGCAGTTTGGCCCATAAACAAATAAAAACTCAGGTGTTTTGAAAAATAACGTCTAATTTTTCTTCAAGTCTAACTTCTTAAAAAATATTTTTAAATAATCATTTTTCAACATGTGACTCGAAATGTTTTATTTTTTAAAATTTTGTTCAAGCACATTATATTTTTTAAAATTTTAAGAGAAAAAAAAACAATTTTTCAGTTTAGTCATGCGAATAAATTTTTTGATATTTTTTCAAAACTCCCTGAAATTGATTCTTTATTGGATTTAAGGGGAAGGGGAAAAGGGAGGGGAGGGGGATAACACTTAAGATATTGAAGTTTTTTCCGTCCAAGATTTGAATTCTGTTCAAAAAATAAAAAAAATAAGTAGGTAGGTAATATTTTTTTGAAATATTGAAAACCACACTTTTTTGATCGTTTTTCTAAAAATAATTTGTTTTTAAATGCTTTTAATGCATTTTCCATTTTTTTTTTTTTTTTTTTTTACATAATTGTAGTTTTTTTGAAGAACAACTTTTCAATTTTCGTTTTCAAGACCAGATTTATTCGAAATTTTATATTCTGTTTGAAAAAAACTTTTCTTTTTCTCATAATTCTCATACCTACATACTTTTTTCGAATTTGGTGAAAAAACTCGTTTCTTTTGCCAAAAACAATATTTTTACTTTTTTTTTCAAACACACGTTCTTCTCGATTTTTTTTTCTAATTTTCATAAAATAATTTATTTTGAAATATTTTTTAGAAGTTTTTAGAATCATTTTTAGTTCTGTTCAAAACTAATTTTTTAAACAAGTTTTTCTAAATTCTTTTTTTCAAGATTTCATTATTTTAAGTAAAACTTTTCCAAAATTTTAAAATGAAATTCTGTATTTTTTAATATGTAAAAAAAATTACCTACGTAATAATTTTTTTCAAAAATATTTTTCAAATTTTATGAAGGAATCGGCTATTTTGATTGAAATGAATAAATAAATAACTGAAAATTGTAATTCTCAAAGCCAATTTTCTTTTGAATTCTGTTTTTAAAATTATTTTGGAGTTTTTTAGACTGAACTTTATTTTTTATTGTTATTTATAATTTTTTTTTAAATAAGAGATTTTCAAAAATTTCTTAGTGTACTTAGGTACCTATTTCTGCAATTTTTCATCAAATTTTCTTAGTTTGATAAAAAATAATTCATTTGGTATTTTAATTTTTAAAACTGGAGTTTCTTATTTTTTTTTATTATTATTATTATTTTTTTTTTTTTAGAAACAACTTTCAAGTATTTTTTGGACAAAACGTTCTCAAAAATTTCTAATTTATTTTGAGTTCTGTATTTTTTTAAAGTTGAAAAAAATTCTTAATTTTATTCGAACTTATTTATCAAATTTTGATGAAAAATTTGATTGTTTGGAAGAAAAATTGTTTTTTGCAAGCCAAATGTTATTTGGAATTCAATTTGTCGGAAAGTTTCTCATCCATGAATTTGATAAAAAAATATGCGAGGGGAGGGGAGTGGTTCATAATCAACATTTATTTTAATTTTTTTGAATAAAGTTTTCCAGAATTTCTAATTATTGTGTTAGATATTTAATTTTTTTACTCAAATTTTCTATCAGTTATTTGGTATTGATAAAAATTTAATTTTTATCGTCAGTTTCGAAATTACTCTTAATTTTTTTTGTCTTAGAATCAACTTTTCATTTTTTTTAAATGAGATGTTTTCCAAAATTCTGAGTTGGAGTTATGCAAATATTCTTCAAAATTTTCACTTGAAGAAAATTTATGAAATTCACTCGAGCCGTCCTTTTTCCAAATTTTGTTGTAACTATTTTTATTTTGTTTAAAGTTGTTGAAAAACTTGATTTTTAATTTTTTTCCCAAATCAATTTTTTTTTTTTTTTAATTTAAATTTTCTAACTTTCTCCATGCAAGAATTAAAATTTTAAAATTTTTTGAAAAATTTGCTGGCTTTTCAATTTTTGCACCAAGTGTTTTACAAAACTTCTGATCGAAGTTCTGTATTATATTTATTTTTTTTTCAAAATCTTGTTCAATCATATTTTTAAAGTTTTAGTAAAATTTTTCTTTGTGGTTTTGATTTCTCGATTTTTCGAAATTTCGTTCAAACCATTGTTAAAATTAAAATGAGAAAAACGGTTTTATTGAAAAAAACACGTTTTTAAAAAATATTTTTCTAATAATTTTTGTTCTAAGTAAATTTAGTTTTCAATTTTTTTTTTTTCGAAGTTGAGTTGAAAAAAAATGTAGATAAAAATTTTGTTTATATTCAGAAGCAGCTTAATTTTTTTCGGTAGTCGGACGTTTTGCAAAATTTTAGGATAGAAGTTCTTCAAATTTTGTCAAAAATTAGGAGTAAAATTTCAAATTATTCATTATTTTGAACTTTTTGAATTTTAAAAATTTTGTTGTAACACAATATTTTTATTCAATTTTGATGAAAATTATTTTTTTTATCTGAATTTTTGAAATTTTCTTTCATATTTTCTCAATTTTTTTCAGGGTTTAATGTATTTTTTTAATGAAAAATATTTCTGACCCCCTTCCCCCCTCCCCGAAGTACCTACCTAATCATTTTTGCCTTAACGAATCATCGTGTTTCGGACAGAAATCAAAAATAAATTGCTCTAGCTCGTAAATACGAAGAAAAAATTGCTGAGCGATGGTTTTTCCATACGTACACGTTTCAGTTCTACGAGTTTTTATTTCAACGTTCGTCGTGTTACACTCGTACCTGCGTATTCGACTGCGAATAACGAAGACGACGTCGGCGATGCTCAGATATTGGACGGGAGCAGTAAAGGGGTAGCTTGTGTCATTATTCAAAACGTAGCTCGTACACGTTATGAGTTATAAATGTACCTTTTACGCGGCCAGAATGAAATGTGAAAAATGATTAATATTGTATTACGTTTTCTAATTTTTCGCGCCGAGCTCGAGCCCGAGCCATATTACAGCCAACGGCGTAGGATGATTCTTTTTCTTTGTCGCAAAAACACAGAGAGAAAAGATAGAGGAAGCGACGCAGAGCAAGGAGTGCAAAAGAGAGTGAAAAAAAAAAGGAAGGCGAAGAAAGAAAGAAAGGAAACAAGCAACGCAACGCCGAAAAGAGAAATATTGTGCGAGATCGCAGAAAAGAAATATTAATGATTTTCAAACGCGAAGCCTAGATTTTAGAGATTTTTTTGCCGCTCTTTCAAAATTAAATGAAAAAACTTCAAAGTTTTCAATACTTTTGTGTTATTTTTTTTCCAACGGTGCTCGCTATCGAAAGAATGATTGTTTTTTTTACCCCTGTCTCGCCCCTTTCTTTTGCTCGCGCGAATAAAATAAAAAGTCCGCAAAGCGAAGCAAAAGGAAGAATTCGGTATTAATGTCTTGTTCGAGTCTTTTAGCTTTATTTAATTAACTTGTCGCATCTTATGCCACGAAAAGACCTGTTGACTGCGTGTAACGTTATACGCGTTGCTGGATTCGCTCGTATTTATATCAAAGTTGCGCCGCGACTCGTCGTAAACTTTGAAGGCATCTTTAAAAGTTGCATTTTGTCGCTAACACGTGCTACGTACCAGGGCTGCCTCTCCCCTTTCCTCCGCATTATCCATATTCGCATCACAAAAGCTGCTTGGCGGAATTAACATCGGAATTCGAAGTTGGTTTTCTTAAACGTCGTCGTCGTCTCTGGCGTGTGTAAAATATGACGGAATTTCAATTAGTTCTTAAGAGGTATGTATATATTACCTGGGGTTCGTTTTCAGATGTTGAGAAAATAGTTAACCGGAATAAGTTTACTGCACTCACGTCACAAATAACGTGCCAAAGATCCTTCCTGACGAGCTTTCTTTTTCTCTCTATACGATAAGAACGAGGTATTAAAAAATTGAAACACTCGAGACGACGAATCTCACTCCCACTATGTTCCTTCAGTTGTCAAAAATTCCCCAAATATTTGCTAATGAAAGCCAAAAAAAAAAACAGCTTAGGGGGAAAAAGAACAGCCAGATACAAAGGCAAAGTATCGGAAACACAGAGAAGACGAAGTCGAACGTACTCGTATTTTGAGTTTTGAACGTTTTTAAAATATATAGGTAAACGTTTCGAGATCGTTCGGTTTATTCGTTCAATTTAATTTGAAAAGAATTCAAAACTTTTTAAATCGCATCGTGTGCACGGTTTTTCCTCATCTCGTCATCTCTCGCGGGTAAAATGGCTGCGCTCTTTCTCGCTCCACTAAATTTTCATCCAACAGGCGGAATTTCACGCCGAGTAAATTAGTTCTCTCTTTTTTTCACGTCGCTTTTTTTTATTTTTTGACTACCTACGTAACGTTTTTTTTTTTTTTTTTTTACTTTTTACAAAATTGAAAAATTGGAGTTGGAACGTAAGTGATTGAAACGAACGAATTTTCTAGGCACGCGAAAGCGATGGTTTTGAATTTTTTTGCTAAATTTATGTACACTGAATTTCGTCGCAAATTGAGATTTTCTTATGTGCGTGTTTTGTCATGGAAATAGGCTTTTTATTGGATGGATTTTATCGTCGTGGATGGAGCCAATGTTGACTGTTGTCAGTATTGAGGTGTTTATAGATTCAGGCGGGGCACGAGTTACTTTTGTAGTGTTGGTTTTTTCACTTTTTGTCTCAAGATGTAAAAATAATTTCCTTTCATTAAAAATCGACAATCCTGTCAAAAAATGAAAAAAAAAACTACACAAAATCGTCTAAAAATTTTCTGCGTAATTTTTATTTAAAAAATCCTCATTTTTTTGAAAGAAAATACACTCAAGTATTTCAATTTTTTTTAATAAAATTAAAATGACACAGTTTTTTTGTAAATTTTTAAAACATTTTTAATAGGATTTTTGATTATTTTCAGGAAAATTTTGAAATGTTTTTTTGGAGTTACATAAGAAAAAAATTATAAAAGAAGATATTCCAAAATTTTTTACCAAAAAAAAATATAAAAAATCCTACTTAGGTACAAAAAATTGTGATACCTACATAAATATTTTTTTGAAAGACAACATTTCAAAATTTTCCTGAAAATAATCAAAAATCCTATTGAAAATGTTTTAAAAATTTACAAAAAAACTGTTTCATTTTTTTTTCTGAATTAAGGGAGTGTTTTAAAAAATTTTCTGACCGAAAAAAAAACAAAAATTCTATCATAAGTAAATAAATAAATAAATGAAATGAAAATTTTTTATTGTTTTTCCGAAGGGAAATATTTTGAAATTTTCCAAAAAGAATTCAAATTTATGTTCAGTCAGAACTTTTTTTCTATTTGCACAAAAAATCTTATAAATTTTTTTTGAAAGGACGTAATTCTTTCAAATTTTTTCTGAGAAAATTCAAAAATCCAATTGAAAAATATTTGAAATAAAATACTAAGTAAGTGAACCCAATTTTTCATTTTTTTTTTTTTTTTTGAAATAAATCTCATCATTTTTTTGATTTATAAAATATTGTCTAAAAAACAAAAATTTTATCAATTTTTTTCAATAAAATTTGTAAAAAATTTTGTGATTTTTTTGAATGAAAATATTTCAAATTTTCTTGAAAAAATCAAATTCTTGTTCTTTCAAATTTTTTTCTTCAATTTTCACATGCAATTTTTCCAGTTTTTTTTTTTAATGACATAGAAAAAAAAAAAAAAAAAAAAAAAAAACTGAAACAATTTAAGAGTTCTATTATTATAGGTATTTATTGTTAGTCCCCTGTATTTTAAAAAAATTTCACAAGATAGTGTCACTTTTTTTTTAAATCCTAAAAATCACGAAAAATTGAAAAAAAAAAAAAAATAGAAGAAAATATTTAGAGGATTTTTTGATGAAATGTTCGGATTGTATATTTTTTTCGAAGAATTTTTTTTTAAAAGTGTGTATTTTTTCTTCAAAAAAAGATCACTGAATGTTCTGAGATAGAGGAAGGATACTAAGTTGCAATTTTTATCAGTAAGCTTTCTTTGTTTTGAAAATTAGGTTCACTATTTTGTCACTATTTTTCTTAAAAGGTCATTAAAATTTACTTTGGAAAAAAATAATAATAATGAAACCTGAATAAGCCTGCATAATAATTATTATCATGCCTGTAAATGATACCGTCGTTGAGAATCAAAACTTTGATGGTGCGTTCAGCTCATCGTAGAATAAGGAATAAGAATAAGAAAGCCCCAATTACACTATGATAGCAAGCATGATACTCTGTAAAATCCTGTAAAATCTAATGACGATCAAGTGGCCAAATATTTTCTGTTTAGTGAAATTTTTTCTTGCTTGCTATGATAGGGTAATAGGGCTTTCTTATTCTTATTCTTATTCTATGATGAGCTGAACGCACCATGAAAGAAGGAACGTTTACCTGAACTTGTGGACTGAGCTAGGGAAGGATGAGGGGCGACAACTGGAGATTTGATTTTTCTCTAAAAAAATTTAAAACTCAAACTTTTTGTAATATCAAAAATTTTGTTTGAAAATATTTTATATTTTGAAGGAATTCTTCGTTCTGTTTTAAAAACCAACTTCATTTTTTCAAGACAATGTTTTCTCCTTGATTGATCTCCATTCTCTTTTTTTTTTGATAAAGAGAGGAGAGAGAAAGGACCACTGAAGACATCAAATGTTTTTCTTCAAAATTTAATATTCTGCTTTAAAATTTTTTTAAAAATTGGGAACAACAAATATTTTATTAAAGTTTTATTCAAGAATTAAAAAAATTATGATTTTTGTTTAAAAAACATTTTTTAATTTTTTCATGTGTTTTTTTCTCATAAATTCATATTTTTGAAATTTTCTTCAATATTGTGTCTACGTAACTGTTATTTTTATTTTCAATTTTTTTTTTCTGAATTAAACTTTTCAAAATTAGTAGATGGTAGGTGAATACTTGAAATTTGGAAAACCTATAAAATTTAGTTTTTGTAAATTGATGAAATTTCGAAGAATTTGGGGATGTTTTTCTGAACGTTAGCAAAATTTCCAAAATTTTTAGCGATGAAACACAATATAATTTAAAAATAGTATTTTTTTCTTGGCAAGACTATGATGACAAGTTTCATTTGATTTGCCAAATTCGACCACCTTCATTTCCTACCTTCTCACAAAAAAGGCCAGTTTTGTTTCTAGGGAAAACGATAGTGGGTTTCATTTGATATGTTATATTGGTCCATTAATTTCTTTACTTCTCGTATAAATTGAATTTCCCACCTATATGGTTTTGTTTTACATCTTGTTGCCAAAATCTACGTAGCTGTAATTCATCTCTCAGATCGGAATCTGAAACCACAATCCTGAAAGTACCGGCCACCTTGCCCCTATCCATCACAATCTATTCGCTATTCTGTTTGTTCGCTCGTAATCGTATCAATTTGGTGGTGTTTCGCTCTCTCATAAATCGAATACGAAATCGACACAGGGCGAAGGGTACAGCAAGGGGGAAGATTTCCTATCTTCAGGACGTGAATATATGGGTGGAAAATTTGTATTTTTTTTTTGGCACAGGTCACACGAGACCCAAATGTAAAAAAAAACTCGTCGGTATGTATAAATAACGAAATGGTACGATTTCAAAAGGAAACACGCGGCGTTAATTCAATTTCATGTTACAGTATCGAAAATGTCTCATTTCCGACGCGACATTTGCGTCGGCCATTTCGTCCTGTACGATTTAGGTATTCTACAGCCTCATCCTCTCTCTCTCTCCTTGCTCTGCTTTAGACTCTCCTATCATAAGAAAGGATTCGTTGTGCAGAGGCGTCTGAGCTGCTCGTCTTTGTCGTATTTTAAGCGAATAATTGGCCTAGAAAAGCTAAGTAATGGCACTTAGTTTACGATTACCGAGCGTATTACTTATGCGTAGACGACGCGAAGGCGAAAATGCCAGCAAATTAGCCCAAATGTCGGTTTTATAATACCCATCTCGGTTGGCGTGTCGTGTCAGATGCGCTATTTAGCTATCTTTATTTGACCCGACTATAATAAGCTCGAAAGGTTGTGTTATTCGTTCGTCTGCGTTTGTGCCTCGCATCCGAGTCATGTATCGTGTTCAGAAGTCGTAAAGTTTAGAGCAAAATGGCCCATAAACATGGTGCCAAGTACCTGTTTCGAGTTGTAATTGCGTTTAATTGCCGGCAACGTGAGAAGAAATTGAGATTTTCGTAGCAGGTGTCGAGGAATAATGTGGTGAGGAGGAGGGCAGATCCAGGGTCAGGGCCACGTGAGGGGTTGACAATTTTACAGGTGCTTTGTTGCAAGGATGGGTTGTCTTGAGGATTGTACTGGAATCATTACGTATAATTAGGTTCCCAAAAATGTCGAGGGCAAGATGAGTATAGAGTTGATCTTCAGATCTTCCTCTGAAAATAATAACCTGAAGTGGTTTCAAAATGTTCAAATGTAATGTCAGTTAGAGAAAATTTCAACTCGTAAAATTGACGCTAATTTTTATGTGGGGGTTCATCTCCGCAATGCTGAAGATGATATTGTAGCATAAAGCTGATACACTTTAAAAATAAGATCTTTTTTAATCGTCGTAATTTTTGCTTTTACGTATGCGTTGCAGATTATATCGTTAATGTTACGCGACCAAAATGCCGAGACACTGGCAAGCTCGTCTGTCCAGAGGAGCGACGAAGAGAAGCAACGCGACCTGCAGGAGCTAATGGCGGTTCGCGCCAAAGAGGTGGAAGACAGACAAAAGAAAATAAAGAAGCATATTGCGGCTCGGTAATAAAATACGTCGGTTTTAATAACTTTTATGGCGGCGCTTAATTAACTTTCTCATTTGCCGAGGAAGGAAACCGAATGCGAAGGAAGAGGCGAGAGCGCGAGCGTTGCAGAAAAGCAGGGCATCGCATCTCGCGAAGTTTTCCAGCTAATAATGCGACGACTTGCGCGCGTGAAAGATAATGTTGCGTAGAATCTGTCGTTAAAATGACGAGTATATAGTCGGCTTTTTACTCTGTTGGGAAACTTCCCCTCCCCCCACCTTCGTGTTCTTCATACTTATATTAGTATAGGAAGGTAATCCGGTCCTCTTCTCCATTCCTTTGTCCATAGTTCTCTCAAAGGTGCACCGCACCCCGCCACCGGCCTGCTTGTAAATTGATCGAATGGCAATTTTAATGCCTTTATACTTTTTTCCCTAAATATAATTTCATTTAGGGTCCGTTTCATAATTCGTATATAAAGCCATCCTGGAATTTTTGATTGGTTTCTTCTTCTTCCCTTCTCTTTTTTCTCTTTTTTTCTCTTCTCTGTCGTTTTCGTCTTCTTATATTATTTGGATTGAACCGTGGAGTGGAATATTATATGGTAGCGTTGTGTTGTTGAAATAACGTCGCTGGGGAGTAGCTTTAATAGGAAATCGAGAAGTATTACGCCGAGGGTTTTATGAACGTGATGTTCTGATTTTGACTGCAGGCTGTGTACTGTGTGTGAGAGTTGGGCACAGGCTGACTTTGGAAAAGTATAGTAGTGAAAGGTATGACGTGAAGGTGAAAAATTCATCGAACTTTGAAAGTTATTGGAATGTCGTGAAAACGATCAAAGTCCTAAAAATGGGTTAACATTTCATTGATGAACATTTGAACAATAACTCTGACGAATGATGATCCTCTAATCAACGATAAAACTGGCAAATTATGATCTTATGCAATAATTTCTTTGACCAACGATAAATTTGATGAGCAATGACATTGAAAAGTAATCAATCTGGCTAATAATACATTATAAGTGATCATTCTGACAGTTAACTCTGAAAAGTGGCAAATCTTCCAAATTATAACCACCAAATTACTCTGATAAGTAAATGATCTAGCTACTGTAGGCAAATAACAACTTTGACAGTAACAAATAGAAAGTGATGTCTGAAAAATTTCTTTTCTGGCAATTGAGAACTCTGAAAAGTGAAAAGTTATATGTTTGATAAGTAACAACTCTGACAAATAGTGACTGCTACAAATAAAAACCCTCTAAAGTGAAAAATCTACTTATCTGATAATCCCTGACAAGTGAAAACTTGAAAAGTCAACTCTAAAAAATTTTGATTCTGACGAGGGAATGATTGACAAATTATGACAAATGAATCCCAAGATATGTAACATTTCTGACAAATTATAATTCTGGTACTGAAAAATTGATAAGTGCGACAAGTATCACTCTTGACAAATGATAATTCTGACAAATGAGAACTTTGATAAATAGTAGTTCGGTGACAAAGGATATATCTGACAAGTGAATGCATCTCAAATGATATCTACCTAGGACAAGTGATACCTCTGATAAATGATAATTCTGACAAATAATTAGTTGTGACAAGTGATTATTATAGTCTTACAAATGACATCTTTGATGAATGATGCCACTAACAAATTAGGATTCTAACAAATAATAAACTCCAGCAAGTGATCAGTCTGAAAAATGAAAACTATGGCAGATGATACTTTTAATATACCTGATAAATTTGACAGATGACAATTCTGATTAGTGACCAAAAATGTAGAAGTCTGACAAGAAATAGATCTGACGTGTGATTAGTCTGATAAACGATAATTCTGAATTTCTGAATTCTGACTACTGATTCTGAAAAATAGATGTTGAAAGATAACACGAAAGCTTTGACAAGCGATAAATCTTACAATGATAAATACCTCAGACTAGTGATTAATCTGGAAAATGACAATTTTGAGAAATTACTCAGAAAAACAATAATCCTGAAAAGTAACAACTCTGGCAATGGGTGATTTTGACAAGTGAATGAAAATTTATCTTTATTACTGAAGAAGCTTTGACAAAGTGATTAGTCTCCAATTTAAAATTTTGACAAACAACTCTGAAAGCTGACAAGCATCAAAAATCGACGAAACTCGATGAGTTCGAATATTACCTCACTTTTTTGATAGGACCCTTCCCAAGCCCCCACAGACCCACACCCCTCAAATTTGAGAAAATCGATGAAATTGAAAAAAGTCGTGTGGCATGTCGTTTGTTATGTTTTTGATAGCGACGAGTTCGAAAATTACCTTAGTTTTTTGATAGGACCCTTCACAAGCCCCCCACACAGTCACATCCCAAAAATGTGAGAAAGTGGACAAAATTGAAAAAAATCGTGTGGCATATCGATTGTTATGTTTTTGGAAGCGCTGAGTTCGAATATTGCCTTATTTTTCTGATAGAACCGTGCCCAAGCCCTCACCTCCTCAGTTTTGAAAAAAATGGACAAAATTGAAAAAGTTGTGTGGCATATTGTTTGTTATGTTTTTGATAGCGATGAGTTCGAATATAACCTCAATTTTTTGATAGGACCCTTCCCAAGCCCCACCACCCAATTTTGAAAAAAATGGACAAAATTGAAAAAGTTGTGCGGCATATCGTTTGTTATATTTTTGGAAGCGCTGAATTCGAATATTACCTTACTTTTTTGATAGGACCCTTCCCCAGCCTCCACACCCCTCAAATTTGAAAAAAATGGACAAAATTGAAAAAAGCCGTGTGTTACATCGTTTTTTATGGTTTTTGAAACACCAAGTTTGAATAATACCTCAATTGTTTTTGGGACCATTCCTAAGCCCCCCCCCCCCACGATCTCTCAAATTTTGAAAAACATTGGTGAAAACAACGTAGTATGCTGAGGCATATCATTTGTCATGTTTTCGATAGTGTCTAATTCGAATATTCAGGTACTTTTTAAACTTGGGGTCTTCCAAAGCCTCCTCCCAGTCCTCAAGTCTTCATATAGACCAAGTAAGAAGATTTTTTTTATCTCATTTCAAAAGATTTTTTTTTTCAATTGAATAGAATTCCAGGTGAAAAATGGAGTTGGGGTCCATGAAAAATTCATCAGCATTATTCTCGGCGTCTCGGCATCCTTTACAATATTAATACCAAAAATCGTTAAGTAGCAACCCAAATGAAAAACCACCTCTTTAGTAGCGGATGCTACTGCTGATGCAGAATGGCAGGAGAGGGCTAGGGGGGAACGAACGAAGCAGCAAAATCGGCGTTAGCTGAGAGAAGGACACGCGGAGGGAGGACGATTTCGATAAATGAAATTAAACGAGGGTGTATATAGTATCGGGCGAACAAGTGGCATTTGACGATGTCGAAATTGGGTTTTTCGATTAACTTTATACGCATTATATTGAAAAAAGGTACGAAGGTAAAACACCAAAGAATGCCATACCAGGGTTGCCTCGATCGCTCTCGTCTATTTTAACGTCACGTCGACTGAGGCGGCTGTTGTCGTTATCGTTTTTCGCTGCAGCAGCCCAAGACCGATGGCGGAGACCCCCCCCCCCCCCCCCTGCGTCGCATCCTAATCATTATACCATACTATACGTATACTTCTTGTAACCGTTATTAATTGTTTCTTTTTATAGAGAGCAATTTTTCCTCGTAGACCCCTTTTTTTCTTCCGACTTCTTTTTTTTTGTCCTCGTCGTCGTTATTTTAGATATGGCCTCATTATCGTAAATAGCTAATGATAAAAGCGATAATTGAACGACGCCGAAAGTATAATAATCACCTCGCGATAAATTTTCCCTTTTTAGTTTTAACTCGGCTTAATTAAACTGAAAAATCGCACGTACCCTGCTTTTCACTTGTTCCGAACTGGATTTTAAAGTCTTACAACAACAATGACGACGACAACGATGGCGGAAAAGGAAAACCTCGACTGCATAATGTTCCTTCGTCGTGCTCTTCTTAAAAATTATACCCTTAGTATTTGCATAGCGAAGAAAATAACTGCATTAAAAAAAATAACCATCTTATGTACTTAGTTCTCAAAGTCCTGCGAGATTAACAAATTTGCTAAAATTAAAATATTCGCCACCGAAGAGGCGTATAATTTTATTTACATCGGGCGTACTTTTTGATGAAAGCAAAACCCTTCAGAAAAAAAGGAAAACAAGACAAAACCTCTTCTTCTGTCGTACTATTCGTCGTCGTAATCTTTAATGTTGGACATTTTGAATTATTTAACTTTACAATTTCGGTTATTCGAGATTAAACTTGTTTACAAAAGCCAAAGGCGCGCCTCTCGCCCGTCTGCGACTTGGACGAGCTTCCTTCTTCTACTTTGCGCTTTTATAGCCTTAAAAAATGCAAATGAGGAAAAACGTTAATGACTGTTGCTTAAAGTAGGTGTACGTACGGTCGTAGGTATATTTATACTTTACTATGCCGATATAGGACGACAATTTTTTTCCATTATTTAAACGTAAAAACGAGCTCTAACTTAATGTTAGATTCATACGCTTTGATTGTCTCGAATTTTAACCCAACAAAGCAGGCACGCGGAAGTTGGAGAAAAAAAGAAACTGAAGCAAAACGCTACACAGCAATTACCTAAATGTAAATCATTATGTTTTTAACTTCAGAGTACTCGTAACTTACCTACCAACATATACGTTTGTATACAAATACAACGAAAATTAGCAACGTGACGTTTAAATTTACAACCATATACCTAGGCGAACGTACTCGTAGCTGAAACACAATGCTTCTCGTAATCGATAAAATACGTACACAGAAGCGAAAATGACTGCTATGTTTTTCTCCTCAGTGCATACCCCGCCTTTCATCATTCCAAAATAGTCGACTTTGAAAAAAAAACAGCCTCCTCTCGTCTAGCTTTGGTTCACCTGTGTTCTGCGCTCCATGTACAGGAAAACGATATAATTAAGAAGATGTATCGCGACGTTTTCGCCCATAAAATGTATCGTTAACTATTTCGTGAAAAAAAAAAAATGCTCAAATAGTTGGCCATATAATACGCTTTTTTCAAAAGAATATAAAAATTTCACAGTCTGCATTGTTCGCGTGATAGGGAAAAAATTCTCACAGAAGCTTTGGCTTGGCAGGGCTTTGTCGCGGAGCTGGAAACAAAATCTCCGAGAGTAGATATGAACTTTATGTGAACAAGTCGCGAGAAAAGTTCAAAAATGTGAAAATATTTTTAAATAAAAAGAAAACAAGTAATAGAGAAAAAAAAATCATCACTCGTATAAGATATGAAAAAATTGTGTAGGTACTAGGAAATGAATAGAGGTGTATATTTTTTATTTAGAAAAAAATCGCGAAATGTTCTCTCTTTTCTGGTTTCAGATAACAGTTGTATGCTTCGTGAGCAACGTCAATTAAAACGACGCTTTTTCATAAGTTTTAATTACCTTTTTTTCCCCCGTATATTTCGCTTCGGTATTTTTTACCTTTTACGAGAATTTTTAATTCACTCTCGCCTCGTTTCCTGCCCCTTGGCGTCGTCGTTTGTACGATTCGAAGGAAGAAAAAAAATCTTTGAGATGAAACACTCGTCTTATTAAATCGGGAAGTCCGCGTGTAAATGATTAAAAACTTTCGTTAAGTGACCTGTTTTAACTTTTTTTTATGATAAAATTGATGATGATATGAAAGTTTATGAAAATTATGGAAATTTTTTATGAGTATTTGATGCGTTAATTGAAAGTAAATGGAAGGAGGCCGGCCTGAACTGAAGATTTTTTTTGTTGAAATTAATTCCAGAATTTTTACATGTTTCTTTAAAACAAGTTTTATTTGGAAAATTTTGCCTCAAAATTTCTCTATAGATTTTCAAATTTATTTAGAATTTCTAAACAAAAATGTGCAGTTTTTCCAAGTTGAAAAATTAGAATTTTATTTTTTCTTATTAATTTTTCTAAAAGAAAAAAAATTGAAATCAAGTTGAAAATGACTAGAAATGAAATAAATTTTTTAAAAAAATCAAGAATTACTTTTTTCGCAAAATTAAAAATTGGGAAAATAAAAAAATGGAAAAACGGAAAAAGTGCCCATATGAAAAATTACAATTTTTAAAATAAAACTTTTCGTCAAAAAATCAGAAATTTTCCTCTGAGACGAAAATTTGAAAAAAAATCCAGTTCTAAAGGTTGAGAAGTTGAAAATTAGCAAATAAAAAATTTACAACTTTTTTTTTTTGAAAAATTTACAATTAAAATTTTTGACTTCAAAAATTACAGTTTTTTGAAAAAATTAACGAATTGTAAATTGAAATTTTTCCAAAATTGATATGTTGAAAAATAGTGAAAATGTGAAAATTGAAAATTACAAAATGAAAAGTTTATAATTTTTTCAAGTTGAAAAATAAAAAATTACTCAACCCGAAAAATTGGGAATTTATTTTAAGTTAGAAGATGATTATTTTCAAATTAAAAATTGAAAAATTTTCCAAACTAGTTACCTAGAGATTGGAAAATTATCGAACGAAAAATTTAAGGAGGGGGCTATAATTTTTTTTTTGTTGTTGAATGCATAGAGTTGACAAGCGGAATTTTCTAAGACCTTTGCATGACGTCATTTTGATTTTTCATCTATGAAATTATGAAGAAAAATTGGAAACTAATTTCATCTTGCTTTTTTTTACGAAAAAAATTAATTTTTGATTTTTGAAAAATAAAATGCATGGAGTTTTCAAAAAAAAAAAAAATTATATTCATTTTGCATTTTAATGATGTCATTTTGTAGAAATTATTGATAAATTTTTTGGAAAATCAAAAATTTTAAGCGTTGAAATTGGAGAAAAACACGACTTTTTCTTAATGCCCCGTTTCCAGAAAAACTATGCAACCCACGAGGTTTTTCCTGAGAATGTTTTTTATTCAGTACAGTCTGTTCTGTAGTCTGACAAGAGGGTTTTGCGAAATTCCTACTTTTCCCCCTGATTTTATCTAACTTTCTTATGAATTTCATCTTAGTATTCCATTCAACTCGAAAGAAGTCGTCGGCAAATTATAATTTCGCGAAACCCTCTCGTCAGACTACAGACCAGACTGTACTGAATAAAAAACATTCTGAGGAAAAACCTCGTGGGTTGCATAGTTTTTCTGGAAACGGGACATTAAGAAAAAGTCGTGTTTTTCTCCAATTTTAACGCTTAAAATTTTTGATTTTCCAAAAAAATTTTCAATAATTTCTACAAAATGACATCATTAAAATGCAAAATGAATATAATTTTTTTTTTTTGAAAACTCCATGCATTTTATTTTTCAAAAATCAAAAATTATTTTTTTTTTTTGTAAAAAAAAGCGAGATGAAATTAGTTTCCAATTTTTCTTCAAAACTTCATAGATGAAAAATCAAATTGACGTCATGCAAAGGTCTTAGAAAATTCCGCTTGTCAACTCTATGCATTCAACAAAAAAAAATATATTTTATAGGCCCCCCCCTTAACAATTTTCCAAGTAAGAAATTAAAATTTTTTCGAATTACAGATTGAAAAATTTTCAAATTAATGTTTTTTTCAAATTTAAATTACAATTTTTTTACAAAACAACAACCTCACCAATATAATCTAAAAAAATTTCCGATGGGTGTAATAATCTTGTAATTATAAACACCCCCCCCCCCCAAAAAAAAACAACAACAAAAAAGATATTGATTGAAAAAATTTACAAATTTCATCATACTGAAGTTAGACAGATCGAAATTGAAATATTATATTTTTCTAAAATGGAAATTACAAAATGAAATTTTTAAATTTTTTTCAAGGCATGGTAAGTAAAAACAAGAAAACTGCTGAATTTGATAAAATAGAGAAAAAATTCAATTTTTTAGTTATGGAGCCCCAGTTTCTATCAACTTAGTAGAACATTGAGCAAATTTCTTGACATTTAAAACTTTTCAAATTAGGAAATGTAGTGTAATTAGTTCATGAATTTACATTTTTTTATTCGAACGTAGAAAATTGAGAATTTCTTGAATTGAAAAAATTCAAATACTTTCGAATTGAGAGATAGATTTTTTAGAATTTAAAATTTAAAATTTTCAAAACTGTAAAAATCGAATGGAAGATTTTTATCCAATTGAAAAATGTCTGATAAAAAATTTTAGGTACAATTTTTTTCAAAGTGAAAAATTCTATTTTTAAAATTTTTTTTTTAAATCGTCCTATTTTAAATTTTGAATTTTTCCCAACTTGATGATTGAAAAATCAGAAAATACCGGATAAAAAATTTGACTACAGTTTAGGATCAAATTGAAAGATTGCATTTTTAAAATTTTAAAATTTTCCAAATTAAGAATTTGTAATTTTTCTGTGTGTTGGAAATAAAATAAATTAAAAATGAAGATTTTTTAAAACTTAAATTTTTATCAAATGAAATTTTAAAAATTTTAATTGGAAAAGTTCTAATTCTTTTCCACCAAAAAATCACACAACTTTGAAATTAAAATGTACCTTCTCGAATAAAATTTTTAAAATTTTTTTAAAAATTGATATCTAATTATTTTTATGCATCTAATAAATCTTTCCAAAGTGAAAAAAATGAGAAAATTTTTTGAATTAAAAAAGAGGGTAATTACCTATTCTTTGAAATTAGAGATTCATTATAGGGTATTATTTTTTTTCAATTGAAAATTTTCAATCTTTATTTTATTTAGCAAATTTCAATTCCTTCGAATTAAAAAATAATAATTTTGTTAAATTGATATTTTTTCAAATAAAAATGTAAAAAACTAAAAAATAACCGAAAGAAGAATTTAGAACCTTTTTCAATGAGTAGAAAATAAAAAAAATTCTGTAGGTATATAATTTAAAATTAAAAATTATCGAACTAGAAACCTCGCAATTTTAATGGAAGTCGAAATTCAAAATTTTTCCAGTCCAAAGGTTCCAATTTTTATTAGAAGTTTGGAATGTCTTCAGAATGGAAAACGAAAATTTTCGTAAAATGAAAATTTTGGATTGTTTTGAACTCCCAGCAGTACCTTTTTTTTCTGTTACAAAATTTCGATTCTTTTTAATTTAAAAATTTAAAACGTTTTAGAAATTTTTTTGAGCCCAATACGATAGTTGATTCAGTTTTTTTTTTTTAAACTCACGATATGAAAAACTCGCAATGTTTGATCGAATGAAAGTTTCCAATTATCGCTCTCCCCCTCCCTCTGTTCATATTCCACCTCGATATTATCCACATCACATCAGGAAAAAAATCTCACTCGGTACAATTCTCGACTGTTCACATCGCGTCGGTTGCCATAAAAGTTCGAAAAAAAATACAACAGCGAAACTGAAAATAAAAAAGTAAATAGCAGTACGCATTTGCGCGACGATAATTGAGTGACACTTTGAAAAAACTCTCGAGTATACTAGCACCATGGGCAAAGGAACCGCCGCTCGAATTACAACTTTTTTTTAAATACACGATATCGGAAACAAAATACTCGTACTATACGCGTTTAAACGTTTAATGGACGTGGAAAAAAATAAATGTGTGAAATGAAACTTATTTCACTTATGTGCCTTTGTAGTTTTTAGTTGTACCGAATAACTAAAAAGATCAAAGATATTTCCTGCTCCAACTCCGGTATTAACTTCTTTCCTCCTCCAAGTTGTACCTACACTTGTACCTACCACATCTACCTACCTACGAGTGTATTCTCAATTCTGTTGCGAAGTAAATGCGAAAAATTATCCGTCGAATGTAATTCTCTCGATTGGTTAATGTGTTTCATTCGTGTTAAATGAGTCGACTCGGTTTGATAGGCTTTTTACGCGTATCGATTATTTACCTATACCCGGTCCTTTTTTTTTCTTCTTCAAATTTTACCAGAATCGTATAATGTATCGTACTACAAAGCAAGACCAAGACAAGCGAAGCCAGGAAAAGGTGGATTTTAACATTGATATCGTCGTTTCAACGTTGCTAGCTCTCTTTTTTTGGCATCGAATAAATCGTATAAAAATGAAAATCTCGAATATATTTTGTCGACTTCGACAAGCTTTGTCGTAATGTTTTTTCCTCGTACGAGTATCTCGTATGATGCAGCGTCGCTTAGTCTTTCGCAAACGTCATCGTATGATGCCCCCGCCCCGCTCAAGCCTGCTTCTTGTGTCGTATTTATTCGAAAATGCGTTTAAATATTTTAAAGAATGAAGAAAAGAGCGAAAAAAAACGCAAACCGAACTGTCAGAATAAATTTTGAAATCTATAATAGAATTATGTTATCTATTTGTTATAAAGGGTGGAAAAACTTCGATGAAATTGCGATTTCGCTTCTTTTTTATATATTCTTTTTTTTCCTATTCGATATATACAGCACAGAGAGCGAGAGAGAGAGAGAGAGAGAGCTCGTCGCGGAGCTTTTTTTTCTGCACGCCTGGTCGACGTTGTATTCTCTTTTCGTATTCTCTTTTTTTTATTTTTTATTTTATTGTTCGTCGCAGTTTTAAATTTATTATTGTTTTGTTGTAGGCATTCCAGATTTGGTGGTACGTTTGTCGTTAAAGGAGTGAAATCCATCAGCGATAACGATCTCGTCGTACATTCGCTGAACAATCAGATTACATCGTCGTTTGATACAAAAAAGGTAATATTTTTAGCCTTTTGACAATTTCTTTTCTTCGTTTTTCCTCTACCCAAGCCAACCAAAGCCAGCGCCGCAATGAGAAGAGTTTTTCCGCCAAAGTACCTAGCTCCAGCTACGTGATGGTGGCGAGAGCAGTGGCACGAATGTCGGGATGTATAAGTTTTAATCGATTCCCGTAGGCTGGAAGTTTGTTTTGCGATGCCGAACATGGTATCGATTTTAAATGGCGATTTTAAACGATAAAAAAAAAGTTAAATTGTATTTTATCTCATTAGAGAATTGATAGCGATTGTAGGGCGTGTATTTGGTCGCTTTTTTTTCGCTCGTTCTTTTTCATTTGAACTTTTTTCCCTTGACTTTTATAGCATAAACTGAAAACGCCCAAGAATCGAGCTCCGATGCAGTGCGACGTCGTCGAAAGAAGATCAGCATTCAGTGTACGAGTTTTAATGAAGGAATTCTGTATAGAATTTTTGAACGGAGCCTATAACGGATTAATGCGTTATATAAGGGTAATAATTTATATTTTTATTTTGTATTTATCAATCACCATCCTTCCCAACCTTTTACGATTTCCACAACAGTGAACTGATTTTCAACTATTTGTACAAATTCCAATTAGTCGAGTTATATTCCAAAAAAAATTGCCAAATACAAAAATTGGCAATATAAAAAGGATATTGAATGAATTCTATGCAAGTTATTTTCTTTTATATTGGTAAAATGTCAAAATAAACGTACCTAGATGGGTGAAAAAAATATTATATTGGATCACAGTATAATGCAAATAGAACCTGGTAATTTTATCCGGCGTAACTACAATGAAAGTCTATAATGTTAAAAATTAATGTTTACTTTATAGAGTGTGTGGGTATTTGTATGTAATTCTATATTATATGGGACTATACGAATAGCACGAATCCCACCAGCAATAGCCTAATCCATTTTATTAGCTTTGGTACATATTATACGAGTACGAGTTTTTATTAAAAAGGTTTACTATTTTTTTTCCAATTCTGAAAAAATTAACTGGTTGGATTGTTTGCAGGAAATGTTCGCTCGTGGTAAAGCTCAATCGAATGACGAATCGTATTATTTCTGGACAATGAGATTTTTTATGCAGTTCAATCGGTTTTATAAATTCGAAGTGAAGCTTATCAGGTAAGTTGGGATTTATTTTTGTAAGAAAGTGATAGGATTAGAGTACGTATTTTAATAGAGATAAATATTATGTAAGTTGGAGGGTTGGTATTGGAATTATGGATGATAGATGTGTGGAAAGTTGGCAGTGAGTGGAATTTTTTGGAAAAGTGCTTTTAGAAAAAAACACAATGAAAAAATTCTCAAAAATCAGACTTTGATTTTCTTGAAAAATTCTCCCAAAGAGAGTTCAAAAAGATTGCTTTGAAAACTTTTGAAAAAATTGTCTTGGAAAAATATTTTGCAGTGGGTGAATCACATAAAAATTTTCAAAATATTATTCTCCTCAACAAAATTCTCAGGAAAATGTTTAAAAAAAAATTTCAAGACAAATAATAATATGTAGATAGAAAAAATTTTTTTTGAAAAAAAAACTTCAACCAGAATTTTTTTGGAAAAATTTTCCTGAATTCAGCAGGAAAAAAATCCACTGCATTTTTTTTTTAGAAATACCTACAAAACAGTAAGTATTTCGAAATATCCATTTTGATTATTCTTTTTAAATTTTAAAATGCTCGGAATGTTTTGAAACATCCTATTTTTCTAAAAGTAGGTATAATAATGATTAATAACTTCACAAAAAAAACAACAAAAAAAAATGCGTAAAAGTCTTTCTTGATTATACCTAAATCTTAAAAAAAAAAATGTTTTGAATTTTTTTTTATTTTTTATATTTTTGAAAAAATGGCCATTGTCCATTAGTGCCGACATTTAAAATGTTTTCTCAAAAAAACCGAGAGAAATTTATTTTTGAAAAAATTACCCAGTTCGGGGGAAAACATTTTTTCCAAAAAATCAATTTAAAAAATTGACTTGCAGAAGTTTCTTCGAATTAAAGAAAAAATAGCTTTAAGGGGGGGGGGGGATACAATTTTTTTTTGTTGAATGCATAGAGTTGACAAGCGGAATTTTCTAAGACCTTTGCATGACGTCATTTTGATTTTTCATCTATGAAATTATGAAGAAAAATTTAGAGTCTGGTCTGTAATCTGACGAGAGGGTTTTGGAAAATTCCCCGATTTTATCAAACTTCCTCATAATTTTCATCGTAGTATTCCAGTCAATTCGAAAGAAAATTATGAGAAAGTTTGATAAAATCGGGGAATTTTCCAAAACCCTCTCGTCAGATTACAGACCAGACTCTACTGAATACAAAACATTCCAAGAAAAAGTTTGGTGGGTTGCATAGTTTCCCTGGAAACGGGGCATTAAGCAAAAGTCGCGTTTTTCTTCAAATTTCGACACTAAAAATTGTAAAAAAATTTCATTTTCCAAAAAATTTATCAATAATTTCTACAAAATGACATCATCAAAATGCAAAATGAATATAATTTTCTTTTTTTGAAAACTGCATGCATTTTATTTTTCAAAAATCAAAAATTAATTTTTTTCGTAAAAAAAAGCAAGATGAAATTAGTTTCCATTTTTTCTTCAAAATTTCATAGATGAAAGATCAAAATGACGTCATGCAAAGGTCTTAGAAAATTCCACTTGTCAACTCTATGCATTCAACAAAAAAAAAAATGTTGGCCCCCCCCCCCCTTAAATCTTTTCAAATTTTTTCTACCTCTATCTAAGAGTATGAATGGCTTCACAAAAAATCGCTCAATTAAAATCCCCCATCAAAAAAAAAATGTATTAAATTTTTTTTCGAAAACAGAATACATTATAAGAAAAAATGTCAGTAGGTAGGAACGTAGTAGGTATAAAAAAAAATTCGAGAAAAATTTTCTTGTGGTTAAAATAAAAAAGTAAAAAATTGAAGAATCATCTAAAAAATAAAAAAAAATATGCTTCAAAATTTCTTGATGAATTTCCCTTCAAAAAATTACTTTAAATAAATCTATCTATCTATCTTTTACCAAAAATAATAATATTCCCAAAAAAATGTTCTCAAATTTCCAAACTAAAATTTTTAAAGAGCTCATATTTTTTTTTGTTGAATAAAAAAAAACATGTTAAGAAAAATTCCAGTAAGTAGTTTCATACACATTTAGAAAAAAAAATCTTGAAAAATAAAAACAAAATAAAAAAAAGTTCTTCAAAATATAGGTACTTATTTTTATGAAAAAAATTGAAATGCTCTTTGAATGTCTTGAAAAATTCTCTTTTGAAAAATTTTGTAACACCATCCTCCCTTCCTAAAATAATGATAAATTTGGGTAAAACAATTATTTCATTCATACCTAATTCTAAAAAAAAAAAAATCTCGATAATTTTTTTTTGGAAAATACTGATGCTGAGAAAAAGGTAACCTTATTGATAGTTAATTTCATAAAATGAAATTTCCTTTGAAAAATCAACAAATATTATTTGAGAACTATTGGACTGGTTCACCTAAAAAAAAAGTCTCAGAAAATTTAATCTGAAAAAAATCCTCGAAAAATATTTTAGAAATTTCTTGAAAAATTCTCCCTCTCTCAAAAAAGTTGAAAAATTTCCTAAAAACTGTTATGAAAAATTCTGTTGAAAAAACGTTCGAAGTACAATCTCAGAAAAATCTCAGAGGTATTTTCTGATGAAAAATTCTCAAAAAAATACATGCGACGCAACAGCATTGTGCGGGTAGAAAAAAAAAACTTCAAAAATATTTACCTACTGTCTCCTTTATTTACCTAGGAAAAAAAACCTTTAAAAAATTCACTTACAAAAAAATTCTTTGAAAAATGTTCTTTTTTTTTTTTTTTTTTTTTTTTTTTTTTGGGTGTTTATAATTACAGGATTATTACACCCATCGGAAGAATTTTTTTAAATTTTATTTGTGAGGTTGAGTTTTTTAATTAAGTCTATGAATTTTTGAATTTCGGAAGGAATATCTGGTATAACTGGGGGGATTTCATTTATTTGTAGGGTTAGTCTCTCTTGTTTTAACTTGGGGCATTCGAACAGGATATGTTGGATAGATATAAGTTGAATAGTACAGAAAGGGCATAGAGGTTTTGGAGTTTTTTGGTAAAGATAATTGTGAGTAATTTTTGTGTGTCCAATTCTTAGTCTGGTTATAATGATTTCATCTTGTCTATTTAATTGTGAGAGGTTTTTCCAAGGATGCACTCTTTTTTTATGTTGGTATAATTTATTGTTTACTTGTTGGGACCATAAGTTTTGCCAGCTTGAGTAAATTTGTTTGGTTAACAAAGATTTGATGTCATCTGTGGAAAGGGTAGAGAGTGGGGAGGGTTCTTGAAATTATATAATTTGAATTTATGAGTTGAGAAATTTTTTTGATCAATTTTTTTTTTCAATTCTAATGAATTTTGATTTTTTTTTTTGTAAAATTCGACCATACAACAGTGTAAGGCTTCTCGAATAATTATTTCGAAAAAAAACTAATAATCTTATGGAAATTTGAATTTACGAGTTGAGAAATTTCTTTGGAATCAATTTTTTTCAATTCTTACAGATTTTTCATTTTTTTTTTTTTTTTTGTGTAATTCAATTCTACAACTGTAGGGCTTCTCGACCTACTTTCGAAAAAAAATTATCAATTTTATGGAAATTCAAATTTATGAGTTGATAAATTTTTTTGGAATCATTTTTTTTTTGCAATTCCAACATATTTGACAATTTTTTCATGTAATTAGACCTTAAAACTTTAGAGCTTCTCGACTAATAATTTCAAGGAAAAATCCGTTCATTTTGATACTATCTCTAAAAAATTTCACCATGCTTAAACTTTTCTCTCTATTAAAATTATGACTTCAGTATTTTTATTTTTATTTTGTTTTCAAAAAATTCTTCTGAAAACCCTGTTAAAAAATTATCATGAAATCAATTTCTAGAATTAAGTACAAGTGTAAATCTGGCCAGTTTATTTTTAGTTTCTTATTCCTTGAAGATTGATTTCTCAATTTTTGATTTCATTGTTTTAAATTGAAAAAAAAATAACGAGAAAAAAATTCAAAAAATTATACTTTATGGGAAAAATTTCCATTATTTTGAAAATCCTTCTTCGAATAGAATCTCTTTTTTAAACTCTCACGAGCAACATTGAAAACCAATCGTAAATTCAAATACCTACAAATGGTTCACGAGCACCTCAAACAAGTTCCAATCATGCTTGATTTTTGCGTTTGAATACCCTGCCTTTGGTCATTATTTAAAAGGTACATACCTAGACAGAGGAAACATATTAGCAGACGACCCGGTAGCGCCAGTTTGAAATATTTCTTTCATAAAGTTAAAGGTTAATTCGCTTTTAATAGTTCATTTAACGGATGGCTGAATTTTAACCGCGGCACTACAATCGAAAACTCGACTATGGTTCGAATTAATTTAGCTATGTTTTGGTAAGAAGTTCAACCAAGTATTTTGTAACATCCACTGCTTGCTACACTTTGGCACCCATATTCCACAAGTTTTCTGCAGTGTAGGCCCCTTTGGAAACCGATACGAAAATACTGAAATTAAAATCACTACCTCACTTCTGCTCAATAATGTACATTCGTATATAGTTATTCTCAGACAGAAATTCATTATGCAAAGTCGACGAAAAAGTTTGGTATAATCGTTGCCACACACACAGCTCTAGATTTTCATACGAGACACAATTTTTGAACACGAGATACCATTAAAATACACTGTGTATTCGATTTTGACGAGCATTTCGTCTCGAGATCGTCTCGTTATAAAATATGCTTTTAATGTCGTGTCTGGGAAATTTAAATATCTCGCTCGCGAACATGACAGAGAAGCAGCCGATGCAAAACGAGTGAAAAAACTTAACCGCTCGGCGAAAAAACTCGCTGAAATTATGTACAACGTCTTTTAATAATTTCAACATTCGTCGTCTTCTTCGGCGAAATTTACGTCCTTGGTGGTGAGAGAGAAAACCCAGCGCAGCGATACGAACGATCCCAAGTATAAAAGCCATCATGCATACGCGTACCTACCCTGCCTGCCTGCCTGGCTGCCAAAGTCGACGCCACGTTCACCACGTACCTAAATTTTCGACGACAAAATATTCTCGACACAATGACGAAGTACTAAACGGATGATCTGCGTTTTTTTTTTTCAACACGAGCTTTCATCGTACCGATATAGCAGTTTAATTTACTGGATAACGTTCACTCTATATCGTCTCTACCCCTGCTTATCCAAGCTCTTGGAAAAGTTTTAGGATCGTGTCGCCTGCCCCGCCCCGCCCCGCCCCGCCCCTGCCTCCTGCTCGTCATAGGGCAACTTTGCAGCGGGACGAAATTCGACACTAGGCGAATGATTTATTACCGAAGCGTGTCCGGGGTCGTAATGTTTATGGATGTACCTAGTACACCTACCTTGGCTTGGCGTATCTATCTATAAAGCTAAACTGTACACTGCATTGTCATACGACCAACGATATTACCTGTTAATCGATAGGTGCGAACATTGTGTAATTACGTGAAAAGAGACGAGCATCGTTGCACAGCTCCAAATTACCCTGAACTGCCCCACCTTCGCCAAAGTTCTCGTTCGCGTTCACTTCTCCGAGCTCATTGGATCGTAAAAACCAACTATGTACGTTCGTCGTCGTCGTCATCCCATAGTACCAAGGAATTACTAATTTTCACTTCATTTAATCGTATGAATAATTTCCTGTATGAGCTTTCTCTCGTCTGCGCCTACATTACATATCCATACGAACCCCATACGCTGCTACCTTTGAAATTCACCCCAATACCGGCTTCGTGCCACGTCGTCACTCTTCGATAAGCAATCTACACAGGTATTGTTTACGACGACGACACGATGACAACGACATACAGCCGAATCAAACGCAGCATACAAATACAATTTCAGCTTATTGCAGAATGGGTTACCTACCTACGTATAGAAATTAACGCGTAATCCTGTGTCCTCCTCGTCAGAGCTAGGCGAATTTTTTACCTCGATGAATATTCTCGTTAATGAGGTGGTTATTTGAGTACAGTTTTGGGTACCCAGAAGGATCAGCTCGGTAGACAAAGGTAAAATCAACGAGCAACATGAATCGTGACTGCAAACCAGTGGATTTCGAATTCCACAATTGGTTGTTGGGTGTTTTATCTCGGTATCTTGTACTATATGCAATAGCATGTCTGAGTGCGCTTCACGTTCTTGCGAAATTTTCGCCCTATGAATTATTCAAATGGTGAAATGTCGTTGGTTTGGGGATGAGGCCTGTGGAGTCTTGATGGAAGTGGAATGATAATAGGTATGAGATGGCAGAGGAGATGGAAGGGAGATGATAATCTTCAGTGTAGTAATTTTGCTCGAATTGAAATCATTGGATTATGTATAGTTTCGGATTCTCGAGTATTATCTCTACTCCTGTATCAATACGTACACAGAAAGTACAAGAGGAATGTTGTCAACCTGAGGTTTCGTTCTCTAAATTATTAGAAAAGATAGAAATGATCAAAATGAGATTACTCTATATACATATATACGCATCAAAATTATTTCGATATAGAATTTTTACGACAATTATTTTTCGCAATTTTTTGGAGAATAAGTCTTGAAATTATCACTCAACGTTTAAAAAATTTTTAAAAGTTCGTTCCAAGTTTTTTAATTTTTTTTTTTATTTCAATTTTGTAATCATGTAGAAAATTATTCTAAATTTTCAAGAAATAAGTTTTTCTCTGTTAGGTACTTTTATTTCAATTTCAATTTTTTTACTTTTTTAAAATTTATTTTCTGATTTGCATTTTTTTTTTTTCTAAATTAAGGATCATATTTTAAATTTTCTCATTTCCCATTAAAAAAAAAAAAAAAATTAAGATTTTTCAAAGTTTATAATTTTATTTCTATTTTTTCAACTGCTAGGTTCGTTTACTCGCTTTTGCTTTTCTTGTTTTTCTTGAAAATTAAAAAAAATTTTAATGCAAAAAAATGCTTTAATGACAAAAAATTCTTTGAATGCAAAAAAAATAATAATTTTGGTAAAAAAATGCTTTAGACAAAAAAATGCTTTGAGCAAAGAAATTCTTTAAAAAAATTTAATTATTTAGGCAAAAAAAAAAAAAATACATTAGGTAAAAAAATACTTTATGCAAAAAAATGTTTTGAGCAAAAATAAAACGCTTCAAGGGAAAAATGCTTTATGCAAGAAAAAATGCTTTAAGCAAAAAAAAAAAAAAAAAAAAAAAAAAAAAATGCCTTAAGGGAAAAAATGTTTTGTGCAGAAAAATGATTTTGGCGAAAAAAATGTTTTGGGCAAAAAAAAAAAAAAAAATGTTTCAAACTAAAGAAATGCATTAAGCAAAAAAAAAGAATTATGTTTTAAAAAAACGCTTTTAGGCAAGAAAAAATGTTCTAAGCAAAAAAAAAATACTTTAGGCAAAAAAATATGTTTCAAGCAAAAAAAAAAAAAAAAAAAACGCTTCAAGGGAAAAAACGTCCTGAGGAGAAAAATGTTTTAGGCAAAAACAAAATGTTTTGAACAAAAAAAATGCTTCAAGCAAAAAAAAAACACGTTTTTAGGCAAAAAAAAAATGTTTTATGTAAAAAAAATCCTTTAAATGCAAAAAAATGTTTTAATGAAAAAAAAATTAAAGCCAAAAGAGTGTTTTAAGCAAAAAAATGCTTTAAGGGGAAAAAATGTTTTGAGCAATAAAATCTTTGTGCAAAAAAAAATGCTCCAAACAAAAAAATGCTTCAGCGAAAAAAAAAATACTTTAAGCAAAATAAGAAATGCTTTTTTCAATTTTGACATTTTTCGTAAATTGGACAAATATATATGAAAAGCGGCCGAGATGTACGGAAACGGGCAAATATATATGTATGTATGTATTTATGTATGTATGTGCTAAAATTTGTCGGTGTGATATCTCGAATTATGATTGATGGAATTAGTTGAAATTTATATCAGCGGTAGAGGATCATTGGGAATCGAAGCCTAATGAATTTGAGCGAAATCGGTTCGCGGGTTCGCGAGATATCCGCGATTGAAATTTTCAAAACTGTATAACTCTGTAAATAAGCTAGAGAGGTGATTTTTGCACTTAACCTTTTTTATAGTACTCTTCAAGATCTATCCGAATACCAAATTTGAGCAAAATCGGTTCGCGGGTTCGCGAGATATCCGCGATCGAAATTTTCGAAACTCTACGACTCCGCGAATAAGGTAGATTGTGCGATTTTTGCACATCACCTGTTTTATGTAACGTTACGATAACGGTATTTTAACGTTACAAATCAAATGAATCAGCGTTCGAGGATGATTAGTTCAATTGAATCAGTCGTTCGCGAACGATTCGTTCAAATAAATCAGTTGTTTAGGAATGATTCGTTCAAATGAATCAGTCGTTCGCGAACGATTTGTTCAAATGAATCAGTCGTTCGCGAATGTTTCATTCAAATGAATCAGTCATTTGCGGACGACTCGTTTAAATGGATCGGTCGTTCGCGAACGATTTGTTCAAATGAATTGAAATCGATCGTTCTCGAATGTTTTTTTGTACAGTATTTTCCATTAGAAAAATATCTTATAAAATCGAATTTATTTCATAATTTTGACTTTAGGATTGATTGCAATTTTTTGTACCTATTAAAAATAATTAAACCTATTGATTTTGGTAAACCAAAAAAAAGTTTAGTCCTTAGCAAACGATTTGTTGAAATGAATCAGTTGTTCTCAAATGATTCTTTCGAATGAATCACTCGTTCGCGAACGATTCCTTAGAATCAATCAGTTGTTCGTGAATGATTCGTTTGAATGAATCAATTGTTCGCGAACGATTCGTTCAAAGGAATCAGTCATTCGCAAACGATTCGTTCAAATGAATCAATCGTTTGCGAACGATTCGTTAAAATGAATTTTTCGTTTCCGAACGATTCCCTCGAATGAATTAGTCGTTACAAACGATTCGACCAAATGAATCGGTCATTTTTGAAACGAAAAAAATCAGCTTGTCTACCGCAGATGCTGCGGTAGAGTTTTTCAAATTGAAAATTCCAATTCGCAATTTTACTATTTCAATTTTTTTCATTTTCCAATTTGAAATTTGAAATTTTTTTGAAATTAATTTTTCATTTCTTTTTTGTTTTTACTTTTTGTACTGATTTTTCAAATTGTTTGATATCTATTGTTTTACCTTGGCTCAAATTCTTTTAAAATTTTGTTACCTACTCATTTGATTCACATTTCTTTTTTAATTTTGAAAAATGTAACTTAACATTTTATTTTTATTTTTATTTTGAATTTTTCATTTCAATTTTTCCAGATTTCTTCAACTTTTAAAATACTATACTTACCTGATTTTTTATTTTATTACCAAATCCACAATTTTCTTTCAATTTCAATTTTCGGTTTATTTCCCACTTTTTCAATTTTGTTGAATTTTTCATTTCATCTCAATTTTTACGTCTTCCGTTCTGCCAGATTTTTCAAAATTTTAATTTATAATTTTTTATCGATTTCCAAGTTTTCTCAGATTTTTTTTTCATTTTATTTTTCAATTTGAAAAATTCTATTAATAATTTAATTTTCAATTTTTTGTTCTCTGATTTTATTCCATTTTTCACAAGTTCACAATTTTGATTAGAGTTCGACTTAGGTATTTTCTCCTGAACTGAAAACCTACGTTAATTTTAAAATAATTTTCATAATAAAATTGGTAAAATTATCCTCTTTTGAAAGGTCGTGCAATGTGGCGTGACAAAATTCGGCTCGTTAACGCATAAAGAAAATCGCACCTGATAATAATCTCATCAGGCGTACTTTGCGGCAACAGTAGTTGTAGCAACAGCAACAACATCGATAATGGGCAAAAATGTTTACGCCAGTAGTGGCCTGGCAAAGGAGGCGGGGGTTGGCTGTGATAACGGCTCGTACACCTATACTTGTATTTAACGATTTAACGAGACGAGAATCACCTCGTGTCGGACAAAGTTTTACTTAAAGCTCATTTGAAAGGTCGTTTGGCGCGAAGGTACTCGTATCGTAAAAGCTAAAAACAACATAATTTTGGTAAACGGTTCCATTTCCATGCTATTCCGCGTAAATATGACCATAGAGAGGAAAGGTATGGAAGGGTTGCGGCAACAATGCTTCCACCGAAGACATATTACGGTTAGTTTTGGAGGGAACGTCGTCATTCGAATACTTTTTTCTACTCTGCAAACCTGTATCTAGTGGTAAAGTTATCTAATCGTAAGAGTGAGACGCGAATACGACGGAGGGGACGTGGGGTTGGGAAGAAAGTGGACCATTTAAATTGTATTAGGCTGGCGCTGGCGTTAATTTGATAAGAAAGATTTGGAAGAGAGTAAACGTTAATTGCCTTTTAATCCTCGCGCGAACGAAAAGTTTTTTGCCTTTTGTTAAAATTGCATTCGGGCTTGTGTTGTGTAAGTTTCTCAATTAGAGCAGAGAGCGTTTAATCGAAGTCCGTCGTATCGGCGAACACGGAAACTCATTTAAGTATTAAGGTTTCTTCGTTTTGTCGGAGCGAAAGAGGTGTAGTTGAGGGTTTTTTCCCACTCCTGTTGCTGCTGCCTGTGTCACGATGCTACCCCGACGATGTAGAGTAAATGAGCGAAGAGCGAAGAGAGAAAATCATCGGCGTATAATTTTATGTATTGGAAGTACACGGACGAAGTATATTAAACGTGGGAAATAATTTATCGAATATCGAAGGATTATCTATGTTTTAGGGGTGTAGCCGAGTCGTGTAATTACGATGGCCCTTTCACGTTGGTGATAAAAGTTATTTACTATTACCTATTAATTATACGCCTAAAATCTATACAGCATTTGTATCGCAATGATAATAATTCTACGCTCTGCCCTCGCTTCTTAGTCCTGCACTGTACCTCTTCCCCTGTTCGAGGGTGCTATATTTGGCTACGAATAACCCTATCTGGTATGTACTATACGTAGTGTTGGTCGTTGTAAATGCGTTTTAATAATAATGGCGCATTAATGTCTGACCCGTTGTGTTGAATGCAGTTTGATACGGGAACCAGATTTACCCCTTTTTCTCCAAATTGTACTCTCGGCAACCCCTTTTGTTGTTCGGTTTCGCGATTAGGTATGAGAAAATTTTCCCTCTACGGTCCCCTCGCTCTATTGTAATGTAACTTGTAAGAAACACAATTCCAAAGGATACATCTAGTGAATACGATGGCGCCTAGGAGAATTTCAGATGGCTGAAATGAACAACTACCAGTGTATAGGGTGTCTCGAGAATAATGGGCAGTTTTTGAGATTTGGATAGTATAACCGAGTTCAAAATCTTTGTAATTACTCCAAAAAACAATGCTTTTTTAATTTGAAAAAATTAAAATTAAAAACTACTATTCCAGAAAAATTCAAAAAAAGAAAAATATCAAAAAAAAAGTTATTAGGACCTACATTATTCCAGAAAAGTTCCAAAAAAAAATGATAATTATATTTTTTTATTAAAAAATTACGGGAATATTTTTGCTCCAAAAAATTAGAATTTTTTGTACCTATTCCAAGATGATTGAAAAAAAATTAAGAGTTTTTTCTTACTAGAAAAATTGGAAATTGTTTTCAACTTTTCCCAATACATATTCTTAATTTGGATTTTTTTTCGAAAACAAAAGAAAAATTTTTGTTTTTCAAAAATTTAATTTCACCGTCCATAAAAATCGAGAATTTTCTGTAGCTGTTCCAAAATACTTAATTTTTTTTCCATTTCAAAGAATAGAATTAATAAATAATCTACTCCGAAAATTTGAGAATTTTTTTCACAAAAAATGAGATTTTTTACCTAGGTAATATTCCTAAATAATTTGAACATTCATTTTTTCGAATAAAAGAGAGAAATTTTTGGTATTCAAAAATTGATTTTTTTTCTTTTTTACAAAATAATGGAAAAATTTTTGTAGGTATTTACTTGTGAAATATTTTTATTACAAAAAATTTAAAAATATTTTTACTTCAAAAAATTAAGAAATTTTTTTACACCAAAAATTTTAGTCTTTTTTGTACCTTTCCCAAATACCTACTTACTTTAAAGTTTTCTTTCTCTAAAGAAATTGAGAAATTTTGCCCTTCAAAAAATTGAAAATTTTTTTACCTATTCCAAAATGATTAAAAAAAAATTTTTCAAAGAATTGAGATTTTTCTCCTACAAAAAAATTGTAAATTTTTCTCATCTTTCTCAAATATTTTGGTTTTTTTTCGAAAAAAGAGAGAAATTTTTGGTATTTCAAAATTGAGAATTTTATTTTTCACAATACCTAATCGAGAATTTTTTGTACCTATTCCAAAATACTTGATCATTTTTTTTTCATTCATTTCAGAGAAGAGAATTTTAAAATAATTTACTTCTTAAAATTGTGATTTTTTTTTTACCCCTATCACAAAATAAACAAAATAATACGGACATTTATTTTTTCGAAAAAAGAGAAAATTTTGTTTTCCCAAAATTGAAATTTTTTTCTTCTATACAAATAAAGAATTTTTTGTAACAATTTGTGAAATGTTTTTATTACAAAAAATTAGAAAATATTTGTACTACCTACAAAAAAATTGAGAAATTTTTTTAAACCAAAAAATAAGAGATTTTTTACCTTTGAAAAATTTACAATTTTTTGTACTTTTCTCAAATACTTGAAAATTTTCTCCTCCAAAGAAATACAGTTTTTGCCCTTCAAAAAATTGAGAATTTTTTCCTCCAAAAAAATGTAAATATTTTTTGTACATTTCAAAATACTTAAGTAAGCAATTTAAAAATTTTTATGCTTCAAAAAATTAAGAAAATTTTTTTCGGAAAAAATGGGGAAAACATTTGTTTTCCAACCCCCCTTCACCAAAAATTTCAGACACCATTGTACTCACAATTATTTCAAAATAATTGAGAACTTTCTTCCTTCAAAATTGCAGTTTGCCTAATTTCATAGATTCAGAAAATGTAAAAACCTCAAAATCGAAAAAATTTTACTTGAATCTTTGGTGCTTCAAGTGTACATAATTAAAAAAATTTTATACTTACTCTAAAAAATTTAAAAATTTATTTTTCCGAAAAATTAGGAAAATCTTTGTTTTTTAAAAATTGATAAAATTTTTTAATCCAAAAAATCGAGAATCTCAATTTTTTTGTCTCATTCCAAAATAACTAGGAAATTTTTTTTATTCTAAAACATTTAAATTTCTACCTACTCTAAAAAATGAGATAAATTTTTATTTTTTCAAAAATTAAGAAATATTCTGACTCCAAAATTAAAGTTTTCATTTTCCAAAAAATTGAAGAATATTTCTACTTCAAAAGAAGTGAGAAGTTGATTTTTTTTTGGAAAAAATAGGATTTTTTCATTTCAAAAATATTGAGAAATTTTTGTGTTCCAGAAATTTGAAATTTTTTTTAATGTACCTACTTACTTCAAAAAATTGAGATTTTTTTCTTCCAAGAAATTAGAAAATTTTGTACTCACCGCCCTCAGGACACTTTGTATACATAGATGTATTAGCTGTACAGTTTCTATCGAGGCTGATGCTATTTCTGGCGCTTTTCTGCACCGCGAACAAAAGTGGCAAAGGTCGTTTTAGCAGGTATATCATGGTGTTGGTTTAATACCTTTTACTTGATACTAAATTCTATTACTTTATACGTCGGAAACGAACGATAACTTACGTAATGGGTAAGCTGCGATATGTACCTACTACGTATTATGCTGAGAAAATAAGCAAGAGACGTATACTACGCGAAAACATTGTTAGTTAATTTACTTATCTTGTATGGAAACATGTGCGTAAACTGGAATTGTTTTCTTAACGAGAATTGCACAAGAGTACGCGAGAGGTGCCATGCCATTCCCATACTACCGCACCCACTTCCCAAGTAGAGCTTTTTAACGTCTTGCCCCAAAACTCAAATACCATTCCGTGGTGTATAGAGAGGCGTGTGCTGCGGATTGTTTGTGCGACGTACCTACCTTACCTTCCTAGCCATCTGCCTGGATGTGTATTTATACGTATGTGCAATGTATTTGGATGTACTCATTTTCGACGTTTGTTAATTTTATTAGCCCCGAAGCTCGTCAAATTACAGGGCGTCGATTCGACGGATGTAATGAGAGAGGTTGTGTGATCTTCAAGAGTATTCTGTGTGTGTACGTGTAGGGTGTTCTGTAATTTTTCGCGGTTTTTTGAGCACGGATGTGTTTACCTGATTGTGGGGTTGGAAGGGACAGTTTTATTTAAATTTTTGGTTTGAAGAAACTAGTAAATGAAAAATTTCACGAAATGATTTTAAAATAACCTTATGATTTTTTTTTTAAACACCTATATTATTATTTTGATTTCTTTTTTTGTTTAATTTTGAAATCATCAATTTTGTAAAAAATTTAATTTACAGTAAATTTAGAAAAATTGGTAATTTGCATTTAACTAATGGAAAAAGCTACTCTAAAAATCAATGCAAAATCCTCCTCTGACGAATTTTTCAAGATTTTTAAAACCATCAATTTTGTGGAAATTTTTAATTTTAGTAAATTTTTAAAAATTGCCAAATTGCATTTAACCAATGAAAAAAGCTACCCTCCTCTGACGAATTTTTCAAGATTTTTAAAACCATCAATTTTGTAAAAAATTTTAATTTTAGTAAATTTTGAAAAATTGCGAAATTGCATTTAACCAATGAAAATAGCTACCCTTCTCTGACAGATTTTTCAAGATTTTTAAAAACATCAATTTGGTGGAAATTTTTAATTTTAGTAAATTTTGAAAAATTGCCAAATTGCATTTAAGTAATGGAAAAAGCTACTCTAAATATCAATGCAAAATCCTCCTCTGACGAATTTTTCAAGATTTTTAAAATCACTGATTTTGTAAAAATTATAAATTTTAGTAAATTGGAAAAAATTGCGAAATTTAATTTAACCAATGAAAAAAGCTACCCTCCTCTGACGAATTTTTCAAGATTTTTAAAATTTTCAATTTCAGATAAATTGCTAAATTTCATTTAACTAGGTAATGAAAAAAATCTACCCTAAAAATCAATGCAAATCCTTCTCTAATGAATTTTTCAATATTTTCAAAATTATCAATTTTTGTGAAAATTTTAAATTTTAGTAAATTTTGAAAAATTGCGAAATTGCATTTAATCAATGAAAAAAGCTACCCTCCTCTGACGAATTTTCAAGATTTTTAAAACCATCAATTTTGTGGAAATTTTTAATTTTAGTAAAGTCGGAAAAATTTTGAAATTTCATTTAACCAACGGAAAAAGCTACACTCCTCTGACGAATTTTTAAAGATTTTTAAAATCACTGATTTGGTGAAAATTATCATTTTAGTAGGTAAATTGAAAAAATTGCGAAATTGCGTTTAACCAATGAAAAAAGCTACCCTCCTCTGACGACTTTTTCAAGATTTTTAAAACCATCAATTTTGTGGAAATTTTTAATTTTAGTAAATTTTGAAACATTTTCAAATTGCATTTAACCAATGTAAAAAACTACCCTAAAAATCAATGCAAAATCCTCCTCTGACGAATTTTAAAAAAATGTTGAAATCATTAATTTTGTGAAAATTTTCAATTTCAGTAAAATTCAGAAAAAAATTCAGATTGCATTCAACCAATGAAAAAAGCTACCCTGCTCTGACGAATTTTTCAAGATTTTTAAAACCACCAATTTTGTAGAAATTTTTAATTTTAGTAAATTTTGAAAAATTGCTAAATTTCATTTAACCGATGAAAAAAGCTACCCTAAAAATCAATGCAAAATCCTCCTCTGACAGTTTTTAAAAAATTTTGAAATCATTGATTTTGTAAAAACTTTAATTTACAGTAAATTAAGAAAAATTGTTATCTTGCATTTAACCAATGAAAAAAGCTACCCTAAAAACCAATGCGAAATCCTCCTCTGACGAATTTTTCAAGATTTTTAAAATCATCACTTCATCAGTTTTGTGAAAATTTTTAATTTCAGTAAATTCAGAAAAATTTTCAAATTGCATTCATAACCAATGAAAAAAGTTACACTAAAAATCAATGAAAAGTATCATTCTATTAAATTTGGAAATTTTTGAATTTTGATAAATTTACAAAAATGCAGCAATTCTTGAATTTTGTGAATGTTTGAAATTTGGCAAAAATTCAAAATTGTGAAAATTTTCAACATTATTTTTTCGATAATACTATTGATGAAAATTTTAAATTAGGTAATTTTTAAATTTATTTTAATCTTCAAAACTATTACCTTGATGTTTTTTTTTTTTGATTTTTACGTTTTAAAAGTTTGATCTATTTTTAAAGTTCGATTAATTTTAAAGATTTTTAAGATCTAAATGATCATCACGAAACACCCTGTAGCTACTCTGTATGTGCGACTATTCGCTACGTACGTGTCATGTAGAAGCGATAAATACGGTTAACTAAGAGCCTCGAACAAGATTCGATGTTGTGGTATTACAAGGCAAGGCGCCGCAAATTTACGTAACTTTTTACTCATCGCATCGGCAAAATTCGAAGCTGTACGACTACTACGAAGCTACTTTTTTTCTTCCACGACTCGACGACAACGAACGACGCTACTCCGCGTTAAAATTCACATTTTGCGAATTTCTGCCTAGTGTAGGAATAAATAAGCCGTATTTTAAAGGCGAACACGACGACGACCGCTAGAATAGGAATAAAAATTTATGTAAATGAACAACAAGCTATTCGAAACAAAAACGACCGAAGGCTTGGAATTCATTTGCGCACAAATCGCCCTCGTCGTCGATGTCATTTTCGTGCTCTGCTCCACCACACGTTCGACCACAAGCAACCCAGTTGTTATACTCGTTCGATCTTTGACCCGAGCCAAATTTTTTTTTTTGTAAAATTTTTTCCCAAGATACTTCCATCAAAATGCAATTTTTCTAAAATGCATTGAGTCGTTTTTAATTTGATGTTTACGTATAAAAGGCGATCCCGATTAAGATTTTTCATTTGGCATAATACAATGAAGTAAGGAAAAGCGTCGGTTAATTTCTTCGTTTAGCACGTTGGAAAAATAATTACAATCGGAATGACGCAATGCGGAGGTTTTTCAAAGAGAAAAAGCTCTGTTTGCCGGCGTTTCGTCGATAAGATTGCGTAATTATTCTCAAAAACAATGTCGGGCTGATTGGTATCTTTTTTAGGTGTTTTTCCAAAGAGTTTTAATTATTTTAGGCTTTTCTTGTCTTTTCTTTTGACGCAGAAGAGAAGTCGAACCAAATTGGAAATCCTTTTTACAGATAAAAGACTTCGTAAAGTTTGATTAATTAGGTATCTACTACATCGATTTTCGAAGAGAAATATCGACGATCAATGTAAAAAAATCTGGAATTTTTTTTTTTTTCGTTTTGTTTGTATCGAAGCTGCTAAGGAATTTTCAAATCTTACAATGTTGGAATTTTGTAAAAAAAAAAAAAAAAAAAAAAAAATTGGTGAACTTTAAAAAAAAGGAAAAAGTAATTTAGTTCTAAGCCCTCAAGCCCTCCTCAACAATGAAAAAGTAAAAAGTGTTTTTTTTTTCTTCAAAAAATGTCTTTTATTTCGGTCAAAATAATTGAAATTGAAATTTTTAGAATTGCGACCCCTTCACTTTTTGAGATAGGCATAATGTACGTAGTACATAATACATAATTATGTGTGAAAAATGCCTCAGCTAATAAGAATATCCCTTCAATGACAATTTGAAGGCAATTTGTTTCATTCATGCGTGAATATATTTGCCTCACTTTACTATTGAAGGGGCTGAAATACAGCCTGAGAAAAAAATCCTAATTTTTGTAAATTGGAAAGTACTGGAGGGTGGGAGGCATTAAACAGAGTCGCTTGAATAGAAATTTTTGAAAAATTTGTCTTTTATCTTGATGGCTTTTCAATATCCCAACAATTTTTGTGGTAAATACTTCAACAACTTCTTCGACTCTTCTGGTGCAAATAAATTTTCCAAAAAAGTTTTTCAACAAAATAATTTTTTTAAATACCTATAATAATATTTTTTTATTTCTTAAAAAAATTTAGACTCGGTTTCTAAAAAATTTGTTTTTCAAAAAAAAGTTTCAAACTTTTGTTATTTTAAAAAAATCATTCACTCGTATTTTTTTCAACTTAGAAAAATGTTTGAACAGGAATTAGTAAACTCGGAAATTTGGTAAAATTTTGATAATGTCAAACATGAAATGGTGTCAAATTTATAGAAATTAAAAATTTTTGAAAAACTTGCTAATTTTGAAAACAAAAATAAAATAAAATTGCAAAAATCGTCGAATTTCGAAATGTTGTGAAAATTTTGAAAATTTGTAATAATCACCTAGATAATTGTGAGAAATTCAAAAATTCAAAAAAATTAGTCAACTTGAAAATTTTTTTGAAGTTTGGAAATTTTATAAAATATTGTAAAATTTTCATAATACAAAACCTGAAATGCTGTCATATTTGTAAGTGATTAATTGAAAAGAATTGCTAAATTTTGAAGGAATCGATGACTCAAGGAAGAGAAGAAAAATTCAAAGGGATACATTACTCAAAAAAAAAAAATTACTATAATATCAAAAATTGATGAATTTTGAAAAAAAAAACTAAAAAAATTTCAAATTCTGGAAAACCAGTAGATAAATTTTGGATACTGGAAAAATAAAAAAAAATAATGAAATCAAAAAAATTGTCAATGATAAGAAATCTTGACTAATTTTAGTAGTGCTAAACGTGAAATTGCCAAATTTATTGACATTCAGAATAATTTACAAAGTTTGAAAAACTGACAAATTCTGAAAAAAATAACAAAAAAGTAATGAACTCTAAGAAATTGCGAAAATTGACAATTTTGAAAAGTTTTGATAATTTCCAAAATACAAACGATTAAATTTTAGAAAATGAAAAAATAAAATAAAATAAGAAATTGGTTCAGTTTAAAAAATATTCCGTGGACAATTGAATCAAAAGAATAGTGAACTCAAAAACTATCAATAATTGACAAATTTTGAAAAAATAAAAAAAAATTCAAACCTAAGGAACTAAAAAGTAAATTTTTGATGAAAAAATTCAAAAAATTAGTAAACTAAAAAATTGCAAATGTTGAAAAATATTGAAAAATTTTGATTGTGTTAAACCTGAATTGGTGTAAAATTTTTAGTAGTTCAGAACAATTCACAATGTTTAAAAAACTTACCAATTTTGAAAAATAAAAATAAATACCTACCTATAACAAAAAGTTAGTAAACTTCAAAAAACTGCAAAAATTGATAATTTTTTCCAAGTTTTGAAATTTTTAAAAATTTAGTGAACTCTAAAAAAATTGTTGAATTAAAAAAAAAAAAAAAAAATGTAGGCCTAAAAAATTTCAAAAAGTTTGATAATTCATCAAACCTTGAAAAAGTTGTAAATTTTGGGTAACAAAAAAATTCAATAAATCAGTGAGCTCTAAAAAATTATCAAACATTGTACAAATAGAAAAAATTTAAGATATTAAACCTAATAAAATTCTGTCAAATTGATAGTACCTAATTGAAAAGAATTTACGAAGGTTGAAAAACTGGCGAATTTTGAAAAATGAAGTAAATAACAAAAAATTAAAAACCAAAGCTGACAAAATTTTGAAAATTCAGAAAAAATTTCAAAACTTTAAAATCCAGTTAAAATGATTGGAAAAATTTCAAAAATTAGAAACCAATAATTGCACTTGATAAGATTTTTAAAAATTGGAGTAAGTTTTCATGGATTATTATTTATTACGAATGTGCTTATTTATTTTCTGAACTTTTTACCTTCGCACGTATTTATTCCTAATCGTAATCGAAAAATTTTTTTAACTGAGAAAAATAAAATTCACATCCTGTATCTTCCCCTTCAAAACTAAGCTGGGCAAACCTATCTACATACATTTGTAACAAGTTGCCAACTTATCGCGTTGCAGGAGAATATTCTCAACTGGAATCGAGATAGCTCGTATTTTGGACCCATTTACATCTAAATTGAAAGCATTACGACTTGGCAGACATCTTTTTACGAAACACCCTGTACATTTTGGAAACACGACTACTAATTCGATTTGGAATTGCGGCTTTCTAGTCGTCGTGTACCACGAGAGACGTGTCTGATGAAAACTAAGTATAAACCGATGAAAAATGTGTATTAGGAAATGTACGAGATTTAAGATAAATGCATCTTGGTACGTCTACGTACTAAAAGCAAAGCATAGAAACAAGATGTTTTCGTCGCGATAACACTTTTCGCAAAAGCGTTGACTTATCAACGCGACCCGAAAAGCGAAAAAAACATTTTGAACGGAACTGTAAGAAATTACGTCACCGTCGAGTTAATTGTTAGATTACGTTTTCGTCCAGTTGATGTTTTTTTTCCATTCCCCATCTCACTCTCTTTTCTTTGCCAAAAAAAAGGAAAAAGGAACGTCGTCGTCGTCGTTATGGTTTATTATTATTTTTTCCAAGTCCTCTAGGTAGGAAATACACCGTGGCTGTCGTCGACGTGACAAATTCTTCGTTATAGCTCGTATAATTCGTAGTTGAAAATTTTCAAGTGTGTATAGCCAGGTTAGCTACGTATATTCGCCTATCGCGAGCTTCCTAAAGCCTCCCCCCCTGCTTCTCTTGCCCGATCGTGTCGCGCTTAATAACTTTATAACGTATTCATCCATATTTACCTGTTTCGCGATTTATAATTTTGCATTTTCACAGCGTCACGGCGTCGCAACGTTATTTATAATTTATCACAAGGGGTCTTTTGTAGTGTGCTGGGGGGTTGGGCGGTGGCGGAGGGGGACGTATTACAATAAAGTTATCATAAATTTTAGATGCCTCGGTTCGTTAGAATGTAATTAATTAGAGAGCGAGGTATATGCAGTACACGATGAGAAATGTGTGCGAAATTGATTCGTACAGAATTAGCCTTGTTATATGTATACTTTCGAGTTGCCATTAAAGCATCGTGGTGAGTTTTTTCATCCCTGTATGAGACTGAGAGGTAGGGGTACGAGCCAGGGGGTAAAATGTCAACTATGTCGAACAATATGATAGTTGTCGGATATGGAAAAAATATACGTAGTGGAATTTACTCGCGTATCAAAAAAAAAAAAACAAAAAAAAAAAAAAACTTATCGTGTACCAAGCTCGATGAACGAGGTTCGGTGAGGGGTGCTAGGGTAACAATGTTTATAGAATATTAAACTAATGGATGATTGTAATCTGTCTTTCATAAGTTAATGTGCCGCTTCCTTAGTGACAGGTTAGTTATTAATGAAACTCTCGTCATCATCGTGGTGGCCGTCGTTGTCGTCGTCGTCGTCGTCATTAAGGATTCAATACGCAGTTACTCGAAGCTGCCTTTATAAAACCCTTTTCAGGCTTTTATTTTTGATAACGTGACAGTTCATCCATTTTCTATCGTATTAAACACCTTCTTAGTTAAGTGTATATTAAAACGTCGCGTCGTCGTAGCTGTTCGACGACACGATGCGAAAGGTGTGTTCGGAGTGTCTAACGCGCCCACACTGGTGGTGAAGAAGAACTTCTGTTTGCTGCAGGTTACGGATTTTTCGAAAAGCCTGCAGAAGCTTTGCTTTTGTATAAGTTCGTTTTGCTTGTTTTCTTATTTGATACCTTGTCATTTAAACGAATTTTTGAAGCTTGGGAAATTTTTTCAACGCTAAATAATTAACTAATATTTGAAAAATTGTTAATTACATCCTTTTTTGGAATTTTAAAATTGATAAAAAATTGAGAACGAATTTTTGAAAATTTTCAAAGTATTGAAATTTGGTATTTTTAGGAAATTGGATTAATTTTTAAAGTTAAATTTTATATTTGTACCTACAATAATTTTAAAATTTTGAAATATTTTTTAAAAACGAAACTTTCAAAAACAATAATTGGAAGATGGATAGTTCTAAAATTTGAATATTTTTTAAAATTAGGCCAATTTAAAAAATGGACACATTTTCACGATTTTAAAAATAATTTTTAAGTCGATTTTAAATTCTTTAGTATGTACCATTCTACCTTCTATATATATACAAATCTAAAAAATTTGGTGAAAACTCTGAATTTGGTAATTTTGAAAAATCATCAGAATTTTCAAAAAATTTCAAAACTCAATTTGTAAAGTTTGTTCGATTTTTTGAATTTGGTAAAAATTAATATCCTGAAAAATTTTCAACAAATAACTTTTAAAATTATTAACCCTCTGGGACCTGAAACGAACCTGCTGGACGGATTGAACAAATTTTCGCAACAGTACATGTATTCTCAAAATATACTCACTAAGATAATTAAATTGAAAAATTGAGTTAGGGCATATCGGACAAAATAGTAGCCTTTGTCTTAAATGCAAATTCGCATTTTTTGAAATTTACAGAAAATAAAAATTTTCACAATGTTAGTGAAGGTAGGCTTTTGCATTGAACCAGGTGGTAGCCTTTATCATTCATTAAATTCAAATTGGTATTTATTGAAATTAACTGAAAATAGAAATTTTCTCATTTTCAGTAAGGGTAGGATTTTGCATATAAGCAAATGGTAGCCTGTGAAAATTAATTAAATTATTATTGGCATTTTTTGAAATTTACTGAAAATAAATTTTTTTCGTTTTCAGTAAGAGTAAGATTTTGCATAGAGCAAATGGTAGTCTTTGAAAATTAGGTAAATTAAAATTGGCATTTTTTGAAATTGGCTGAAAATAAAAATTTTCTCATTTTCAGGAAGGGTAGGATTTTGCATAGGAGTAAATGGTAGCCTTTGAAAATTAATAAAATTAAAATTGGCATTTTTTAAAATTTAGGTACTGAAAATAATTTTTTTTTAATTTCAGTAAGGGTAGGATTTTGCATAGGAGCAAATAGTATAGCAGCCTTTGAAAATTAATAAAATTAAAATTGGCATTTTTAAAAATTTACTGAAAATAAAAATTTTCTCATTTTCAGTAAGGGTAGGATTTTGCATTGGACCAAATGCGGTAGTCTTCGAAAATTAATTAAATTAGAATTGACATTTTTTCAAATTTACATAAAATAAAAATTTTTACAAAACCATCAAGGGTAGGATTTTGCATTTGGGCAAATGGTAGCTCCTGTCATTAATTAAATTAAAATTGACATTTTTTTAAATTCACAGAAAATAAAAATTTTCTCATTTTCAGTAAGGGTAAAAAAGGCGAGGAAAATTGTTTTATTTATTTAAAAAAAATCTTAGATCTGAAAAATTGAAAAAAAATATTCCCAAAAATTGAAATTTTAGAATTTATTTCACTTGAAAAAATCAAATTGAAATACTTGTACCTATCTCAAACTTTTAATACCTAATGGTCCCAAATCCTAGAAAAGATTGAAAAATTTTATTTAAAAAAGTTTAGAATTTTTTAGAAGAAAATATAATTTTTTTAGAATTTAATTTTTTTCGAATTGAAAAATATTTTTCAAATGTATAAGTTTTGAATTTTTCCGTGATTTGGGACCTTTTTTTAAATAAAAGTTTGAAATATATTTTTAATTTCTTATTTTTTGAATTAATTTTTCTCCTATTTAAAAAAAAAAATATATATTATATTTCTCAAAAATTTCCAGTAAAATCTCAGCATTTTTTTCCGATGAAGCGGAATCGGATTATTAAAAACTAACTAACTTTCGAACATCGAATAAGGTAGGTAATCGAAAAAATTGTTTGAAATTTTTTGCTCGAACAATCGAGTAGTCGGATAATCGACGCCCTGCTGTACTTCGTTGCCATTTCAGCAAATCCTTAAATTCTTAGACATACTGTGCAGAAAAATCCCAATCTTTCGCACCTTCCTTCCCCCTCAACACACTCAAATTCAACTGAACCTATCACTCGGCAAAAGGCTTCCCATCGCACTCAAGTCGATCACCTTACCTCGTATCAACTTCTCATTGCTTCCACTTCATCAACTCTCCAATGTACCCAATACAACCTCGAATCATAAATCAAGTCGCGTTAAAAGACACGAGAGGGCGAAAGGAAAAAAAACGCCAGTCAGTGAACATCGCATCGAACGAAGAGGACACTCAGGCAATTTTTGCCGCTTCATTTATCATCCGAAGCATTAAAACGAGTCATCAGATTCGCTGTTATGATCATAATTCGCGTATACGCGCCAAATGATTTTTTCCCTCTCTTACCTCAAATATATACTTCTAAAATATATAAAAAAGGAACCACCTACGCCACCGCAGCAGCGCCTTTTTTTTATGAATTCAATAAACATCGTTATTGACAAAAGCCATTAAGTGTATTTTTATTTCATATAGAATCTAAGAAAATAGAAGAGAGATTTGTACGTATCTAGATGCGGAATGAAGCGAAAAGAGGGTATATTTGGCAGGGAAAAAAACTCGAAAGGAAGAGTCGTTTACCGTTCAAAATTGGATACTTCTTTAAATTCGGTCTCAATACCGCCTCCTTGCCTTGGTAAATTTAGTCGGTGGCACAGAAAGGATATGGTATTACCATTTATTGTTCGCTATCGTTAGGTTTTTCAAATTGAAGAGATGATAATAAAGCGATAAAACGTAATAGAGTTGCGAACGCGTTCAAAACGGGAAGTAAAACGTTCATTTTGTTTTGTCGAGTTTATGAGACGTAGAATTACATTTGGGAATAAAAACCGAACGAATGCGGGTAAAGAGATGACTTTTTGCAAGGCAAAAAGACGCAAAGAAGAGGTGAGCGCAAACCTACCACCGAGTAACGTCGCTCGTCGCTCGTCGCTCATGGTCTCGCCTCGCGTATTCCACGCCACACCACACACACAGCCAAAGAAACCGAGAAATTGTTAGAAATTGTCTTTATATCATTTTTTTGCACGACGGCAACTTTTATGAATAATAAATTCGCTTTTATAACATTACACAAGCGGAAAGCTCCGGAGGGGTGGGAGCAGTGCAGAACCTAGCGTGAAAAAAAACAGAGAGAAGAAACTACGAGCAACTCTGCTCGTTGTTGTATATGGGAAAAAAATCTCGCAGTTTGTTCGCGTTGTTGATAATGAAATTTTTATACATTTTCCGACACGTCCGAGTTACGAGAGAGAATCCCTCGCGCGAAAGAACTACCGAACAGGCGGAGGCAGCGTGGGGAAATATCTAAATCTCAACTTTTTTCCAATCTGCGCCTCAACAACGCCTCTTTTAATCTTTTTAATTTACAAAATACTTACAGAAAACGGTGCGAAAAAAAAATGATAAACCATACCTTGGCTCGAGTCTGCGATTTTGCTACTTGTAATACAAGAGCAATTACTTGCAAAATCCAGCAACCCAAAGGCAGTACTTTTGTAGGATCTTCAACGAGACTTATTCAAAATGAAAAAAGTTCCAAACTTTATAACTTCAAAGATTTACTAAATTTAAAAAATTTCTAAATTTTTTTTCATTCCAAAAGTTTATTAGTGGTGGAAAATTACCAAATTTTGAAGACCAAGGATAATTTTATTATTTGAAAAAAAAAATCATCAAGATGTTGAGAATTTTCCAAATTTTAATATCACTAGAGAATTTAGCGCATTTTAGAAATTATGTCAAACTTCGAAAATTTACATATACTAAAATTTATAAACCGTCAAATTTTGAGATTACTATACTTGCTTAAATTTTTTTTTAATTTTCCTATTTTTATTCAAAAGTTTTCCAGAAACAGATGGGCAAACATTACGTCTCTAAATAAAGCAATTTTCAACGGTTCTTGAAGCAACATTTTTTTTTTTTTTTTCAAAAAATGTTTTGTACTAAGACCTACTTGATGACTATTGACTATATCAGGCTTATGTGTCTAAAAAAAAAAAAAAGATTCCAAAATTTTGACTGAAGCAATTTCCACAAATTTTCTTTCAGAAAAACATTCTAATTTTGAACCTAACAATTTTGGTTTTTTTCATATTATACATACTTACTTGAAAGAATTGATAAAATTTTTGCTACATTTTTTGAAAACTAGTTCTCTCAGTTTTATGCCACACGAACCTTGATGATTTAAAAAAATCAATTTTTCAAAAAAATTTCGGATAACATTTTCGAATGAAAATTTTTTCGTTCCTACATTTGCTGATTATATTTATTATTTTTTGTTTTCAAGAAATTAAAAATTCATGTGAGTAGGTTGGTAGGTAGTCTCATTTTTTTTTGTTTTGATTTTGTCTTCAGGAGCAATTCTTTCTAAAAAAAAAATTTTCGATTATACGCTTTAAGAACAATTTTGATTTTTTTTTCATTTGAAAAAAATTGAAAGTTTTCTAGAGGAACATTTTTTTTCAAATACCTACACTTGGTAATAAAACTTTTTTTTTTTGCAACATTTCTTTGAAAGGGGATTTTCAATAGTTTTTTACTCGATTTTTTTAAATGCCAATTTTTCAACATTCTTATAGATAACAATTTTAAATAAAAATTTTGAAACATTTTAATTGGATGCTTGCTATTTTTCAGCAGTTTTTGTAGATTTTTTTTTAAAAACGAATTTTTCTGCTCAAATAAGTATTTTTTGATGATAATAGATCTTAATTTTTTCAAAATATGTAACTAATAACAATACTATTTTTTCCCAAAAAAATGAGAATATTTTTTCCAAAAAAATTACAATATCATCTCCAAAAATACAGCAATAGTTTTTCAAAATAATAGAAATTTTTATGCAAAAAATTTTTTTTTTCAAAAGAATGATAATATTTCCCCCAAAAAATTACATTATTTTTTTCAAAATACGTAACTAATAAACAATATTTTTTTTTCAAAGAAATGGGCATATTTTTTCCAAAAAATTACAATATCATCTCCAAAAACAATACCTAGTTCTTCAAAATAATAAAAATTTTTATCGCCCCAAAAAAAAAAAAAAAAAAATTAAATATGAAATATATTTGCCACTGTACAGCCAGAAATATAACAATAATAGATAATAATAACGATGGCGAGTTACGGTCCCCCTATGCCTAAAAGCGAGCGGGGGCCCGGATTACATCAAAATGACAATAAGTATTTTCCCCAAAAAATTACATTAATTTTCTTCAAAATAATGACAATATTTTTTTCAAAGTAATAACATTATTTCTTCCAAAAAAATTACAATAGGTATCAATTCAAAAAAAATAAAAAATAAAAAATTTATTTTTTTCAAAAAAAAAAAAAAATGACAATATTATTATCAAAAAAAGGTAATGGTTTTTCAAAAGAATGGCAATATTTTTTTCACAGGAATAACAATTCTTTTTAAAAATAAAAAAGTGACATTATTATTTCCAAAAAAGTTATAGCTTTCAAAAAAAAATGATAATTTCTTCCTATCCAAGAACTTTTTTTTTCAAAAAAATATCCTACAATTTTTTTCAAAAAAAAGTCAATTTTTATCCAACAAATTATTTTATTTTCCAAAAGAATGACAATTTTTTAATATAAAAAAGTGAAAATATTATCTCAAAAAAAAGTCAATTGTTTTTCAAGAAAATGAAAATTTTTATCAAAGTTTTTTTTATTATTATTTTTTTTTATAAAAGATTACAATACTCACCTACTTATAATTGTTTTCAATGAATAAGTAGGTACCTATGTATGTAGGTTTTGGGTATCTTGGCTGTTTTTTTTCAAATTTTGTCTAAAATAATTTTTTCAAACTACTCGGCAATTTCGATTTTTTCTTTTTTTAAATAAATCAAAATCTTTTGCAAAAAGCGAATTTTTTTGCAATATTACTTTGAAATTAATTTTCAAAGTTGTTTATGACACGAATTTTTAGGTATGATTTTTTTTAGAGATGGATTTTTCAATAATTTTTTGAGTAACAGTTTTTTCTTTTTAAAAAACATCAGTTTTGCTGGACTGAAGGTTTTCACTCCAGAACACTTTTCTTTTATTTTGTAATAATAATGCATAGATTATTAATATTTTTTTTTAAAACAATGTATTTTTTCAAGTATTTGAAGTAGTTTTCTTTTTCGAAAACAATGATCTGAACTATAAGAAAAAATCCTATATTTTTTTGAACTCAATTTTTTCAATAGTAAGTTGGTAGGCTACATGAGGCATTTTTAAAAATTGTCCTCGAAATCAACTTCTCTGAAAATGATTTTTTTTTTTTTTAATGCCCCCAAAAAATATTTACTCATTCAAATTTGGTACGACTCATTTTGCGAAAATTTCCAAACCCAATTTCCAAAAAAAATTTCATTCGAAAGTTGGAAAAACAATATTGACCCTAACGATTCGAACAATAGAGACGAAACCTCCGTCACAAACATCTCTTTCTGGCTGCCATATCTCTTTCATCGGAATACGTCGACGTCGCGGCCAAAGTTTTTCTCAAATCCACATAAACCGGGCGGTGCTTTTGTTACGTCAAATCAAGCCGATAAATTTGATGGCATTTTGCGCGCTTTCTGGCCAGAAGCAGAATAAATCCGGAGACAAGGGCGCGACAGGGTGGAGCTGGAGAATCAAAAGCAGGGTAATAGTTTTAAAGAGGAGTTTAAACGTCGTCGTCGGTAAAGTTTTTGGGGCGAGATTAAGGAAAACCAGACAATGTTGTCTTTTCTGTACCATGCGATATTAGCAAACTTTCGAATTTTGTTTAATAACTTTACCGTCGTCGTAGTGTATACGTTGTATCCGCAGTATTATTGTTGACGATGGCAATGGCGATGGCGAAACAAATTAATGAATAGAGAAGGGCGCCGCGGTGTTGAAATTCAAGCCATCGTTACTTTGAGCTATAGCCACGATGCAGATGTGGCTTCGGCGTCGGCAGCGACGTACTCGCCGTTTTGTACGTACTAAAGTTAGCAGAGAAATTCAATTCGATGTTGATGTTCTTGGTTCGGTTGCTTTGGCTCGTAATGAAACTTGATACAGTTGGATCAATAATCGAGAAAGTTGTGGGATTTTCAAAATAATTAAAAAGCGTATGATATGAACTATGTACTCTGTATATATAGAGGGTGTCCTAGTTAAGAATAAGATCCTTCAACCTGGCAAGAGGGCAACTCATTTAAACAAAGTGTAGGTATGTTTGCATAGCCTTACTATTAAAGGGACCGAGATAGTGCATGATGAAAAAATTAATTTTCATTTTTTCACTTGAAATTAATTATTATTATTATTTTTTGATTGGAGACAGATAGAAAGATGAAATTTGTGGGAAATAAAGTAGGATAGTTGCCGTAATGTCTGAAAATTTTTTCATCAAAATCGATGCAATAGGGTGTTCAACAAATTATTTTTTACCAAAAAAATTGGGTAAAAAATTCGAGATTTTGCAATTTGAAAAAAAATTTGCATTATTAACCTAGTTATTTTTTGTCAGCAGATGATTCCCTTCTACTTCCTCTACAAAATGTTCCTCGGCATCATCTTCCTATCTCTGTTAGTTTTTGAGTTAGTCATAAAAATTCAACTTTGAAAATTTGAATAAATTGTAATCTACATGTCGACTCATAAATAAATTTTTCACTCAAAAAGTAAAAGAGATAGGACGATGATGCTGAGGAGCATTTTGTAGAGGAAGTAGAGAAGAATCATCTGCTGACAAAAAATAACTAGATTAATAATGCAATTTTTTTTTAAATTGCAAAATTTCGAATTTTTTACCCAATTTTTTTGGTAAAAATAATTTGTTGAACACCCTATTGCATCGATTTTGTTGAAAAAAATTTTCAGACATTACTGCAACTATCCTACTTTATTCCCCACAAGTTTCATCTTTCTATCTGTCTCCAATCAGAAAAAATAAATTTTTAATTTCAAGTGAAAAAATGAAAATTAATTTTTTTCATCATGCAGTATCTCAGCCCCTTCAATAGTAAGGGTATGCAAACAAACCTACTCGTTGTTGAAATGAGTTGCCCTCTTACCAGGCTGAAGGATGATATTCTTAACCGGGACACCCTGTATATCTGAGAGTAATATTAATACGAGTGCACGACGATGTGATGTCTCGTTTCACATTTTCTGATGCATTTTAATACATGTACGTGTGTTTTTGCCAATGTTTCAGCGAAACTATGTCGATACAGATATTTCACTTTATTCAAGAAAGACTCGAAGACTGGAGAGCGAATTTAATAATTGATAAAAAGAAAGTTCATCTGTGGTCTAAAAGGATGCATTTAGCATTGAAAGCTTATCAGGTTCGTATACGTACCTACCTAACGTACTATGCACGTTATTCGTGGTGAAATTGAATCACTCCTCTTCGGCCCCCTTCGCCATCTTCACTCAACCTGTCTCGTGGAGCTGTTTTGGCGCGATAATTGAATTTATACGTATTTGAAGCCGTGCTCGGTACGATAAGAGGCCAAGTACTTTGTTCTCGAACAGAAATGAGAGATTTATAAAACGTTCGCAGATAATTTGGTCGAGTTTATTTTACCTCAATGTGTTATTATGTTTGTTGAGTGGTTCGATGCCGATGGAGGATTTTTTCACCACGAATTATTATCGTATCGATATGTTTTTGTACCTACATTTGTTCACTCGTGTTTCAGGAATTATTAAACACGTTAATGAAAATGTACAATAGTCAAGATAAAAGTGTACGAGATTCGTCCCATACCATTATGAGTAATATATTTTACATCGTCGAGTATCGCGAATTGCTGATGAGCTTGTTGAATTTATTCGACGAAATTAAGTTCTCCAAGTAAGTACTCTCGTATACGAGTTTGATGCAGTTGTTTGATTTCGTATTACGTTTTATACTCATCTTTTATAATTATCATAGCTATGTAAACATTTTGCTCGCGTAAGATTTTATTATATATAACGTTGTCGTTATATATTATCTACCCCAAGCCTACCGTGCCTATACCTACCTTCTACTCGTACTCTACAGTCTACACATTTTCGTATTACGAAATTTAATCCGCGGCTTAGCTTGATAAAACGTATACTTACCCCTGTTTCGACGTCAAGACTAGAGACTAGAGAGTATAATTTACGTGCAAATCATACGATGTGAACAGATTTCAACTTTGCAAGATTTAGGTGTGTTTGTTTTATTGAAATTTTCTACTCTGCGGATGTTTTTATTCGAATTTTATGCTTTGAAGTTGTCTCGTGTTTGAATTGAGCTGAGAGTGGAGGGACGAAGTTGGGTGATGAATGAGAATGGATTGTGATTGAGTTGATTGCTTGGTGAGGAATTAAGCCTCCATTCTGCTTTTCAAGTAGTCTAGTTTTTAAAAGTATTGAAGGCACAAAATACTTCATTGTAATTTTAGTCAATCTGTTGTTTTCAAAAAAAAAAAAATTGGACTATGTTATTAAGAAATTTTTCAAAATTATCTACAGAACATTTTTTTTTGAAGTTAAAATTTTTTATGGTGTACCTACTTAAGTATTTTTTAGAAAAATCTCCAAAATCATTTCTTTAAAGATTTTTTTATTTATTTTTTTTGGGACTCAACTCTTATTTTTTCGAATTGTGAATTATTTTGAAATTTTTAATCTCTTGGTATAAATTAAAGAGGATATTCATTAATTTTGTGAAAATTGATGTTCATAAATTTTGGGTTTTTTCGAAGACAATTTTCTAAAATTTTCTTTGAATTGCAAATCATTTTGCTTCAGGATACTTTCTTTTTTAATTTTTTTTTTATGGAACGAACAAATTTTTTCCATTAAAAAAATCATGATAGTATTTTTTTTCCTAAATCAAAAAATAAGTAGGTATTTTAGAACATCCATATTTTATAATTTTTTTCCAAATTATTTTACTTAGGTAGGATAAATTTCCTCAGAAGTTTCATTAAAATTGAACCTATTTTTCATTTTGTGAAATAATCAATTTTTTCTTTGAAATTCACAATTTTATACCTTAAATTAAAAAATGATTTCAAGTACCTACGAAGTAATTATTTTTTCAGAAAGCATTTAAATTTTTTATGTCATTTTAATTGTTACCCCCAGGATTTGTAATATATGTGAGGTTTCTGATCCAATTGTGTAAAATCTCACAAAACACAAATTTTTTGATTTTTTGGGATGATCAAAAATCTTTTTTAAATTAAAAAAAAAAAATCCACAAAATAAATATCAGGGAGTACATTATATATATATATATTTTTTTTTTGGAAGACAAACAGGAAAAACCCATAATTTTTTTGAAATTTTTTCTGAACATTTTTTTCTTGATATTTTTTTGAAACTCAAAACCGTTTTCTCTATATTTTTTGAAACATATTTTCATAACTTATTATTTCGATTTAAAAAAAAATTATGAGTAACCTTTTCAATTTTGTCGAGTCAAGTGTGAATTTTTTCCCATTTTTTTTTTTTTTTTTTTTAATACCAGAATACTTTTAAAATTATACCACGAATTAAAAGTTTCTAGAATTAATTTGAGTAATAAGTACCAGTGGTACTTACTCCATGGTGAATTTCAAATTACCTATCCTTAAATTTAAATTATTTGAAAAAATTGCTCAAAAAATTATGAATTTCACATCTTTTAAAAATTTAATTCAATTTGCTTAAAAAAAATTTTCTCTCATTCTGAGTGGTTCTGGCGAAAAAAATTAGAATTTTTCAATTATTCACATTTTTGAAAAAAAAATCATATTCGTCATGTACTTACCCGTGTAGCAATTGTCGACATCGACATTTATGTCGACAAAATTCAGACACATTTTTTTCTCGGTTAACGATGAATTAAAAATGATATTTGAGATTTAAAGTAATGTTCTATGTTAAACATAACTGTTCAATCAAAATTTTTGAATTTTTCTCAGTATTTTCCTATAATTTAGAAAACGTTGTTTTTCTACATAGACAAGTCGATGTAAAAATCGATACTCGATAAACGCATCGACATTTATGTCGACAATTTCTGCCAATTAAATTTACAAATTTTATATCTAAAAAGAACTAAAAACAATTAATAAGAACATTTTAAGCTCAGGAATAAATAATTTTTGAAAGAATCACAAAATTTTCTTATTTTTCAAAGTTTTGAATAATACAACGACTTGTCGAGTTATTGTCGACATAATTGTCGATGGTCAAATAATGCATCGACTTCACTGTCGACAGTGTCGACCAGAGGAATTTTAAGTCGAGATAGTGTCGATGTGATTGTCGAGGGTCGAATAATGCATCGACTTAACTGTCGACAGTGTTGACCAGAGGAATTTTAAGTCGAGTTAATGTCGATCTAATTGTCGAGGGTCGAATAATGCATCGACTTGACTGTCGACGTCTTGAGGGTGATTGTGATACTCGCAGATAAAGTGTGTTGTGAATTAGTACATAAGGTCTAAGAATCATCTCTATGTTAGTTGGACACTCGCATGTGTCCAGCTACAAAGGTGGCCTCAATGCCGCATATTTGACAAAAAATGTCGAAATGTTGGCTTGAACACTATTTTTGGTGTAATTTTAATATATACTTATATTGAATATTTGAACTTAGCATATTTTTCAAAATCTCACCATTGCAAATGTCGATGTGGATGTTGATATAAATGTCGACACATCGAAATCGGTCACTTTTCGATCGTACATGTCGACACGATTGTGGATGGTTTGTCGAGCTTATTATCGACATGTTTGTCGACCGTCCAAATATGGCTCGACATGTCGAGCCATATTTGGACGGTCGACAAAAATGTCGATAATAAGCTCGACAAACCATCCACAATCGTGTCGACATGTACGATCGAAAAGTGACCGATTTCGATGTGTCGACATTTATATCGAAATTAGCATCGACGTTGCTACACGGGTAGTAGTAACCATATTCAAGTTTTTTTTTCTTCAAATAAATTTATATTTGTTTGGAATTTCATTTTTGTAATTCAAACGAAAATTTACGAAACATTTTTTAGGGAGGGAGGTGAAGAAGAGGGTTATCTATTTTTTCTGTTTTTTTTTCTCTTTGTTTGGAGTAATCTGTTCAATTATATTTGGAACAAATTATTTCATTTTTTTTCAATTATTGTTCAATTATAATTTTTTTTTATTTTCACCAAACTGAAAAAAAAAAATGCTAAAACCCAATTACCTACTGGCATTACTCTCACCTCATTTCTTTAATCGTCGCGTTGGCGGGATGAGCTTTCGAAAAAAAAAATGAAAATCACTTTAGCGAGTCGTTTTCTTCGCTTGGCGATAACTTCATAAAAACGTGTTAATTTTGAAATTTATTTCGCATCAGGAGATGTTCAATCTTAGAACAGGTCGTAACATTAATCAACATTTTCATTAAGGATTTACTTCCTTTCGTTCTACTTTTTTTTGTGTTTTTTTTCTCAACCATAAATTATGAACACTAGAAAGATTATGGCTTTGTGCGCGCGCGTACAAGTATATTAGTATAACGTTCAAGCGTAAGGAAAGAAAAAACAGTACAGAGAAGTAAATGAAAAAGATTATTAAAGATATGAAAAATATCTAGGCAATATGTGTAAAATTTAAACGATAAAAACATATTATTTTTAATACCGTCTGCTCAAAGGTTCGCACACTAAGAGTATACTACGTATTAAAAACTCGACGCTTTTTCCCCCTTATTCCCATTTCATTGGGAAAAATCGACTCGACGGTTTGAGGAAGCGTTTGATAATCGTTTCACATACATAGTAAAACTAATTTCATTTACAATAACTGGATGTTACGCGACGACGACGTTCCAAGAAAGAGGGTTATGTGGTCCAGGAGGAGATTTTAAATCGATCTACGTAATGGTTTCGGTGTAGTTACCCGAGTAAACTTTTTCATAAGAAAACTTCATCGCTAAAATGTAGTCATTATTTACTGTTCGTTAAAGAGCAATCACCGCCGCACTAAATTATAGTGGATGGAAATTCATTTCGCTGGAATCTTTTTATTCCGTTCTGCGAAAATTAATAAAATGCCATTGAAAAGGTGTTGTATTTTGAACTTTTCGTCTTTTTTTCTCTCGTCTTTTTCTTTTTTTTTTGTCCTCGCTCTTTATTTTCTTCTGTCGTTGCTCGTTCAAGCTAAAAGTAATGCGTTTTCGAGATTCTAGGATAAGTTTGCGAGCGAAGGCAGTATTTTAGGTAAATTTTGTAATACTTTTTTATTTTTTTATTTTTTTTTTGAAGGTGTAGTTTCGATTTCGTGGTGTTCAAGGTCGAGGTATGATTTGAATTTTTGCAAGAATGTTAAATTCGAAGGCAAAGACGTGGGTTCGATCGAAATTTTTTTTATAGGAGATTGTTAAATTCAAAGAAATAAGAAGGGCTGGAAATTGTGAATAAATTAGAATGATTTTTTTTTGTTGAGAAATGTCAGAATTTTTTTTGTTTGTTTCAAAGGGGTTCTCACACTGAAAATTTTTTCTGTCAAGAGGGGTTCTCTTTCAAGAAATCGTGTTTTTGGGGTAGGAAGGACTTTTTTCATCAAAATAATTTTTCTTTCAAGAATTTTTTTTTGAACCTATTGAAAGATTTTCCCCCTACAATTAGAATTTGTTCAAAGGTGATTTTTTCTCAAGATGTTTTTTTGCCCAGAGAATTTTTTGGTGAACGAATTTTTCCATCGAATATTTTTCCTGGGGAGATCTCCTCTCTTGTCCTAATGCCTTTCTTCGTAAAGCACCTAAATACAAAAGCTCGTTAAGTTTGATACCCTCCGAGGCACTGAAATGCCAAATTTCTGGCCATACAGTACGTAATTCTTCGCCACATAGTTAGAATATTATTTCCACAACAGCTGACCTGTAAGAAAGTACTTACACACGCAGAGATGCATCCCTTTTATGATGCCGAATTCAGCTGTTGCGTCGCGTCGTCATCGCTATGAATTATACAGCGATAAACGAACTCGCTGGGATGGAGAAAAAGGACGACGCGGCGACGAATTACGTACAATTTGGATAGAATTTAATTTGCTAAATCGCATTCGCATCGCTCGGCTGGTCGATGGGAGAAGTGAAGGGTGGATTTTTGTAAATGGAAGGGCAACACGACGAATTGAATTGAAGTACGAAATTCTCAGTTGGCTTTGAATTAGCACTGGAATGGGTCGCTGAATCATTTCAAAAGACGTTCAAAATTTTCTTGATTACGAAATTCTGTAATTTTCTCAGCTTGCTGAAAATTTTATATGTACGTAATTTGTAAATTCTTGGATATATTTTCAGGAGGAAAATTATTTTAAGCAAAATGCTTTTTGCGCAAATTTTTTATTTAAAGAAAAAATTCATTTAGAAATTGAAATATCTCGATCAAAAAATATTTATTGAAAAATATGCACCTCCGAAAAAAAAATCCGGTGAAAGGAATTTTCTACTCTTAAATTTTTTTTGCTTTTGACCAAAAAAAAAAAAAAAATGCAAAAAATCATTTCAAAATAATATTTTGTGATATTTGAAAACATTTCTCAATTAGATACTTTGTTTAGGATTTTTCACGAAATTTTTCAAAAAATTATCAGAAAATTTTCTTTCGAATTCCAGAAATTTTTCACAATAATTCTTAGAATTTTCCAAAAAAACTGATTTAAATTTGAATTGGCTCATGCAAAAACAGGTCAAGTCACATTTTTGAAAATGTCATCGAAAATGCACAGCAGGCACAAAAAAGTGTATTACACACGTTTTTTTCGTCTCCTCTGAAATTTCAAAAAAATGCGACTTGACCTGTTTTTGCACGAGCCGGTTCATTTACCACAACAATTTTTCATCAAAATTTGCATAAAACATTTTAAAAATTTGTCATAAAATTTTGTACCTACATCTTCAAACAAATTGAAAAAAAAAAATCTTATAATTTTGCAGAAAAATATCAGAGAATTTTTCTTCAAATTTCAGAAATTTTCGACGAAGTTGTATGTGATATTATTTTATTGCAAATTGTTCCTAGATTTTTCACTAAATTTTTCATAATGCTATATCAGAAATCTTACACATAAGTTCATATTCACAAATTTTTCCTAAAATTTTTCAATAAATTTGAAAGAGTTTTCTATAGTTTTCCATTACAAATTTTCTAATTATAAAAATTTCAAATACCTAAAATAAAAAAAAATTTTACAAATTGATTTTTTTTCAAAGTTGTAGCTACACAATTAAGTATCCACTCATTTAATTAAAAAATTATCAATAAATTTTTCTGATCTTTGTAGAATTCGAGATAAATCTTTCAAAATTATTCACATAACTTTCAGTAAGGGTATTTTTCATGAAATTACAGAAATTTCACCCAAAAGTTTTGTCCATAGAAGTTTTCACCAAAATTAATTGGAGTTGTTCTTAAAAAACTTTTATTAAAAAACTTGATATGTTAGTTGCAAGAACATTTCAAATAGTTATTGAATTTTTCATTCATAGACATTTGTACAAATCATTTAAGTTTTTTTTTTTTTTTTTTTTATAAAATCTTGTTAATTTTCTAAAACCATTCAATGTTTTTTTTTTTTTAATTTTACTGAAAATTATAGGAGAATTTTTCATAAAATTCAGAATTCAACTTGAAAGTTTACTTGATAGAATTTTTTACAAATATTTCTTGGAAATTTTCAAAACGTGATTTCACTACGATTTTATACTACGATTTTTCATAAAAATTACTCATAATTTTTATTTAACTTTTCACAGAAATTTGCACTAAAAATTTGGATATTTTTTCATGAAATTATATTTTTTTTTAAAATTGTGGTCTCATTTTTAATTTTTTTTCGTGATTCCTAGAATTTTTCAGGAAATTTGAGAGGATTCCTCACAAAATCTTTAAAGAAGACTTAATTCTTAGAACTACAGAAACGTTACAAAAATTTTATAGAACAATTCCAAAAAATTCATTTTCCAGAATTTTGGTAAATTTTTTTTTAATTTGAAAAAAAATTCAATTCAATTCTTTTTTAATTTTTTTGACACCCCAATACAAAGTCCTACCCTAAGCGAATTGTCAAAAATTTTAATTTCAGTAAATTGCAAAAAATGGCAATTTGCATTTAATTGATTACAAAGGCTACCATTTGCTCCAATGCAAAATCCTACCCTAAACGAATTTGTCAAAAATTTCATTTGAAGTTAGTAAATTTCAAAAAATGTAAGTTTTTACAAAATCGTATTTATTTAATAAAAAAAGCTACCTTAAATTCCCATCCAAAATCCTCCTCTGGCTGAATTTGTAAAAAATTTTATTTTTAGTAAATTTCAAAAAATGGCAATTTGAATTTAATTAATGACTAAGGCTACCATTTATTCCAATGCAGAATCCTACCTTAAGCGAATTTGTCAAAATTTTTATTTTCAGTAAGTTTCAAAAAATGTGAATTTTTGCGAAATTGCATTTATTCAATGGAAAAAGCTACTCTAAGTTCCCATGCAAAATCCTCCTCTGGCTGAAGTTGTCATTTTTTTTCATTTTCTGTAAATTTGAAAAAATTGCAATTTGTATTTAATTAATGACAAAGTCTACCATTTGCTCCAATGCAAAATCCTACCCTAAGCGAATTTGCCAAAATTTTTATTTTCAGTAAATTTCAAAACATGTGAAAGTTGAGTTATTTTAAAATAAATTTTTTTGTTCCTCAAAAAATTATTTGATGGGATTTTCGAAGATCAGCCTCGTCTTTTTTTTCAATTTTATCGAAAAAATTCTTGTTTCTTCACTGAAGAACCTAATTGATTCAGAAAAAATTTCGCCTTCGAAGAAAAATTATTTTTTTAAAGAAGTTCTAATAATCCTGTTGAAAAAAATCGAAATAACAAAAGAAATCTTCTGAACAGGAAACCCCTTTCAACCGAATAAAAATAAACTTGAAAAAATTGACATTTGTGTGTGTGAAAATACGAACACTGTATTAGAAAGGGGAGAAGAAACTTGAATAGATATGCTGTCCAGTTCACATCATCTATCATTATTCAGCATGTCGTAGGCTATACTCACATAGCGAGGGAAAAGGTTGATTTTTCAAATAATTGTTATTCTTGTCGACGACTCGTTATGAAAAATTATCCTCGCGTCCAAATTCACCTATCCTGGTGCTGATGTAGAATTCTCCCCAAAGATACACGAGAACCAGAGGAAATTTACAGGTGGTGGAAATGAACTCGTACGAAACTAGGGATATTATCGAAAGAAAACGAGAAATTTTCGCCAATTTTTATCCAATTGAGAGACTATAACTTCGACGATTTTAATTACAATATTACACGGAAATTAGTTCGTCGAGTGGAAGTGGAAATATGGTACGTAGACGATACACTATTTTCATTTTCATCATCGACCGACTGAAAAGTGAAAACGAGAAAATGATGAAATATTCGTACTTATAAGAGACGATGAAATACGATGCACATTTGACTCAGTGAACTGGAAGCGAGAAAAGTCTCGTTCTCGTCGCGATTTATCTGCGTAGGAAGCGCACAAAAACGAAGATTAGCTTTAGATTCTCACTTTACTGGCGGAAGTCGTCTTCGGATTACTCACCTTTTTTTTTTTTTTTTTTTTTTTTTTAACAGTCGTAATACTTTTTTATCTGCTTCGTGCGTTTACCTTACTCACCTCTGTACCAGCCAGAGTCGACTTTCTTTTTGATTTATACGCTTTCATTTCTCAAATGAATGCAAAACAGTGTTCGCATCGATATGATTTTTTCACTCTAAAATGACATTAAGATCATTACGTTGATTATTTTTGAGTTTGGGAAGAGAGCCTGTGAAAAAATTCAAACCTGATTTTTCATCACTTTCATTCCAATTCGGGTCCGTTGAAAAATGCTAAAAAATAATCGTCATTTTGGCAAGTAAAAAATCTGTCAAAAAAGATGATTGTTGAAGACACAGATAAAAAGATTTCTTTATAAACAAGAAGCTTTTGTACCAAAATGAAAAAAAAAAAAAAAAAAAAAAAAACTCGGAGCGTGAAAGTTGCATTTTTCCCTTCATCTCGATGCTTTTCCCTTAGCAGTATTTTTACTGTTCGTGCTCGTCGTCGAATTTAATTTCATAAATCACCCGGAAGTTTTTAGAAGCTCGTGTGTTGTTGTTGTAAGTTATAAAAATACTTATAACGATTCTACTCTCGTAACATTTGGCTTCGTCGTATACGCAAACTGGGTGCTTTTATGGTGTGTTTTGGCCCAGCTCGAACCCTCCCCTTTAAATACGAATTAGTAGATAATTGAAATTTGACTCGAGATGTGTGAAATTGCCGCCTTCGCTGCTGATGCTGCAGAGAAAACGAGAAAAGCGTGTTTTCCTACAGTGTAAAGGTAATCGACCTTTTTTGAAATTGACACGCGTTATAATCGTGCTAATTTTTATCTCACAAGGGCACCCTCTGATGATCACGGTTGAGATACCCTTTACCTGATGATGGATTTCTCGCTTACTTTTATAAAGCATTCATTATACCTTCTGGTATACTCACGAGATGGAAACTTAATAACCCTTCTCTCTTTCCCTCTCACGATCCGATTGTATAATTGAAGACTAATCCTTTGCTGTTTTAATTTCTATTTACAGAGAATACCTAAAGGATTTAATCGAGTCGAATCACGTGTTCATGAAGATGTTGGAACATTATTGTAAACGTCACAGAGCGCTGGTGGTGCAGAATAAACCTAAAACTGTGCGAAGAAAGAAAAAAGCCAAAAGTAAGTGACGAGTACGAAAGATTAAGTACGTATGTCGGAAACATTTAGATAAGTCTTTCGACGCTTTCTTTACTACGTATGTACTCGTATGGAAATTTGCCATATGTGATGTTTTTAAGCTTCATGCATGCTCTTGTTCTAACTCAACATTACGTCTTCTGCGTTGCGAAAGTTATTCGTCTTGTATTTTAGAGAAGAAAAAAAAACAACATCGAAGTTGCAAGAGTTTTTAATACGCTAGAGTCATTCGAGTATGGAATGAACGAGAGTTTCCGTCTTTTCGATTGTGCTAAGTAAGAGAAAATGAGTATTCCCTGGGAAGGTTTGAAATACCAGTCTTACAAATTTTTCAAAGTGGAAGAAATTAGATAGTTAGTTCATTGCATGGAAATGGGATTGTTCGCGAATGATCGCGATTCATGAGAACCTCAAATTATACATAGAAGAATGGTTTACGTTATTCATCAATGAACGATTTTGTCGATTAGTTGAAAATTGATGATTCCGTTGCTTGGAAAAGTCTTGTAGCGAAAGGTTCATTGAATGTTTGCGAACGACCAAAAAAATTGTAAATAATTTTGCAGAAAAAATTCTCAATTTTCTTGGAGTTATTGTAAGAAAAAAAATCCTATTTTTTTGGTCTAGTTCTTTCAATTTTTCTAGATAGAAAAAAAACTTTTTTTTAATTACAGTTTTTTGGGGAGAGAGGGAGGGGTTTTCGTTTGGAGCTGAGTAAAAAAATCCCATTTTTTTAAAACATATTTTTTGGAATAATAATTCGTCTCTCAATTTCTATCAAATGAAAACTTTTCCAATTTAACTTGAATCAGTTTTTAAACATTTTCTGGTACCTATGCTAAAGTGAAGATATTTCTCAAATATTTGGAGAAAAATTTTCTCATTTTTTTTTTTTTTTGCAAAAACAAATTTATCAAATTTTTAGAAAAAATTTCTCTTAAACTTTTAGAGGAAAGAAATCAAAAAATATGCTAAAAAAATGTATGGATTTTTTTGAATTTTTTTAATGAAAATTTTCAGAAGAATTAATCAAGTTTTTTTCCAAGTCGCTACATTTTTTTTTAATTTTTTTTTTTTTGAAATGAAAGAATTTTCAAATTTATTTGAGTGGAAAAATTCTCAAATTTATTTAAATTTTCAACATCTCAGTTTTTTAAACAAAAAAATTCCTAATTTCATTTAAATTACAAAACTCTGAATTCTTTAAAATGAAAAATAATTTTCAAAAAACTAAATTTAAAAATATATATTTTCAAAAATTTAGTAGGAAAAAGGTTTTGGAATTTTTTTCTCCAAAATTCTTCATGAAATTTCATGATGATGAAAATTTTCATCCTAAATTTATTTCCAAAATTCTCAAAAAACCTTTAGAAGGTTTTTATTTTTTTTTGAAAATATCGCATTTTTTCAGATTTTATTTGATTTTTTTTTTAAGTCTGGGAAAAAACCTCCAAATAGGTATATCTTGAGATTTTTGGGAGGGGGAGGGGGATATTCTATCATAAAAATCACTGATCATTTTTTTCAAATAATTCTTCATAAACCTCATGATAATTTAATTATTACAGAATAAAATTATTTTTAAAAAAGTCACAATTTTTTTAAAATTTTAAAATGTGTACTTACTCAATCTTTTCTTTTTTAAAAAAAAGAAAAACGACGACATTTGATTGCCTGATTGGTAAAAAAAATTGTAAAAAAATCTATGCATTTTGTCATTAAAAATTTCATTGAAAAATTTTCTACTTTCTTTTTTGAACCAGAGTTTGACAAAATCCAGGAAAAAAGGAAATCGAAATTAAAATCCAAAATTATTTTAATTTTTTTTTCAGAAATCTCAATTTTTTGTCATTTCTTTTTAAAATTGAAAATAAAAATCTTTCAATTTCTTTTCGAAGAAAAAAACGAATTCTTTTGCAGAACGAAATCCATTTTTTGGGTATAAAGCGTTCCTTGTTAATTAATTGATTAATTTTTATTTATTTATTTATATTTATTTTGAAAAAAAAGTTTCTCAATTTTTCTAAATTACCTAAAATATATTTTTTAAATTTTCGAAAGAAATTTTTTCAAAAAAATCTTTCAACTTTCTAAAAAAAATCAACTTGTGGTTTGGTCTCGGTTATAAAAAAACTTTCAATTTTTTGTTAAAAAAATTTCTTAATTTCTTCGAAATGAAAGAAATTGATTTTTCTCGAGTAAGCTGAAAAACTACTTAAGTTTTCTGAAAATTTTATCAAGTATTACCTAGTACCTACTCCATTTTTTTTTTTTTTTTTTTTTTTAAGAAAAAAAACTTCTTATCCGTTATTTAGTTTGTTTGAAAAATAGCAATTTTTGGTCTTTTTTTTTATATTAAAATTTTTTTGGAGAAGAAAATCTCTTAATTTTTTCTCAATTTAATTGTTTCTTTATTTTTTGGAGTACCTACTTAAATATTTTTTTTTTGCAATAAGAATTTTTCTAACTTGAAAAAATCTGATTTTAAAAAAAAAAATTGAGGTTAGTATAGAAAAATTTTCAATTTTTTCGAAGGTGAAAAATAGTAATTTTTTTAAAAAATTTATCAGAGAAAAAAATATCTGGTTTTACTTTTTAGTAAGAAAGAATAGGAATGATTCTTTCAAAATTCGTAAAATGTCTTTCACAGATATAAATTCGCGAATAATGACGACGAACGATTCATCTCGAATAAAGTGATTCAGTCGTTCGCAAACGATTCGTTCAAAATTGGTACTTTCACGAATGAACTGTGCTCGAATGATTTCTTACCAAAAAATGATTCGGTCGTTCGTGAATGATTCATTCATTAATGATGGTTTGTCATTCTCGATTGAATCATTCGCGAACAATGTTGAAGAGCCATGATTGATCCGTTCGAGAATAACTCATTTGATAAAAATTCTCTGTCAAAGATTTATGATGTCGTTCAAGAATAATTTGTACTGTTGAATATTTATTATTATAGTTCACGAACGATTCAAAATTATGGCATATTTTCTCCGATTCCAATTTAAAGGATTTTTTTCCATACTCGAACGACTAATTTCCGACCATTTCTCTTGAAAAGTTAAAAACACGTCGAGATTCTCATCCCACAAAAAACCAGACAAAAAAAAAATTGAATGGAAAAATTCGTTCAAAGTACCAAACCAGATTCATAATTCGCCCCGAGTTCGACGTTTATAGCATCGTTGTTGGGGTGAATTTTTATACTTCGCTTTTCGAATTATTACTTCGCAATACAAAACGAGATTAGAGGGCGAATCTAATAAATTCAAGTTTCCATTTTTCCTGCTATCTGCACAAAAGCAAAATAATAACTATGTACGATTAATTCGTAATTTGCGAGCTTTTCTCTTTCGTATACTATAGATCGTAATGTAGGTAGAAAGAGGTAGAAGTACGTCTCCTACGTATTACGTATACAAAACGCAAACTTACTACACACTGCTTCCCTTCTCCCTGCCCCTGTCAACCCCTCGGCCTTTCTTCGTATGCGGTGAAATGAAATTCTAGACATCGTCGGTATTGTTTATCGTAATAATATTTTAACGAAACTTAGGTAGGATTTTACTCGGAACGTAAATTTAATCGGACGCTGCTGCGCTGCGATCGTTGCTCGTTTATTTATTTATTTCATCCCCTTTTTATTCTTTGCTCGCAATATAGAATCTGCAAAACAAACGAGAGACTTAACGGCCGAATGCACCGAAGAAAAATGGAACGAAATGGAATCGAAAATTAGCGATATTGTTGAACAGCGCGGAGACGAGCTGACTGTGCAGTCTTCGCCATTCGACGCCGCTTCCGACGTACCGTTCGAAGAACAAAAGTTAGTATAATTTTTTTTTTTTTTAATTTTACTCTTTGTTCGCGTGGCGTGGCGCTGCGCACTTTCTTTTTATTTAGTTTCGAATTAAATAGATCTGAATGTGGAAGGGAAGAATTTGAAAAAGGCGAAAGTTTACGTCGAAATGAAGTTAGTTTACTCGATTCGGCGTGTAAAAACTGAAGAACTTTGGCCAAGTTGGGGCGAAACAGCGCCAGCCAAGGCGTACAATCAATAATTCACTTTAGGTATGTTCGTATTGGAAATTGGAATTTGGGCATTTAACAAAAATAAAAGAGTATAGAGGGTCGTTCTGCCGACCCCCGACCCCTTTGGACTTTCGGTGTAACTTTTGTTGTTATTGTAGTATTATAGATAGATGACGCGCCCATATAAGCCCTCTATAGTCGAGCCAGGGTGCGCATTAATTTAACAAGTTGCTAGACTGGCGAGAAGGAGGGGGATGGTTGACTGTGTGCCAAATAGTCGTATATTTTCATGTTTACCAGCCCGTTATCAGGTCTCGCTTATCAATTTTGCCGACTGCTTTTAATTTAAAAAATTTCTCCTTTTCTGGGTTGCCTTGCGTTCGCCATCGCCCATCGCCCATCGCCGCGTTTGACAGCTTTTTAATCTGGCTGTTGGTATAATCAAGATAAATTCCTTTCTCGTTTGAGAATACTTTTTCAGTTCAACGTAACGAATTGCTCTCTGTCTCTCTCACTCTCTCTCGTCCTCTCTTGAAAAAAAAAAAGGAACAGATAACGTTTTTCCCTTATTCGAAGAACGATAATTTTAGAAAAAGGGCGCCATTGCCATCGCCATCACCGCGACTTTTATTAATAATTTTTTCCCCCAGTGAGTATCAAGCCTCTTCTTTTATTCTAGCCTCTGTTTAGCCCCCTCCCCTACGTTCATTTCGCCAATATTTTTAATGGAAGTAAAAAAAATAAATAATTAAATTTGCAACGGAAATCGATACAGACTAAAGGATGCTGCATTGTATGAGATATGGCTCATATTCTATCGTCTCATCACACATATATACATTTCACATGATTCGAGATAGAGAATATGTCGCATTTTTTCCTCCTCTCCTCTTATTCTGCTGCCTCATCCAAGGTTCGATGTTTCAGTATGCTGGTATTCTATCGTATGAGTAGCGTGTGAAAGTCGTCGCCTGCTGTATAGTTTTTTTCCCCTAATGTGTTCTTTCTCTCTTTCTTCGATAAAAGTCGGCATTTTTAACGATAAACATGAGATTTAAGAGGAAGAAATTTAATTTTGTAAATGTTACGTAACTCGGAATACAACTCAGGCTCAGCATCGTGTTCTTGTTGTCGTCTTCCTTCTTGCTCCGAGTGTACAGGGAGAGGTGAATTTATTAATGGAAATGGCGAAATATGTTCGGTGTCGTGTTGCTTTCGGTTTACTATTCGTCTTTTTGCGAAAATTCAGTCTCGAGGAAAACGAAGGCATCGTTGTTCATATTTTCTGCCTTCTTTGGATGGAACTTTTTACTTTTACATTGTTTGAGTAGGAGGAAGTGGTTGAGTTATACTAAGTTTATTTTTCGACTTGATTTTTTCATGGAGAGAGGATTGTTTTTAATGGTTTATGTTTTTCTAGTGGAAATTTGCGAATGTGATGTTTTTTTTTAAATATCATGTTTTGACTTTTTTGGTCCAGCATAGAAACATACACGACCTTTGTAAATTTTTCAACGTATTTTTTTCGATTGATATGTTTCGAATGGCGAATGTTGAACGAATGAATCGTGTAAAGTACTGGAAAAAAATCGTCCCATATTTATGATGACTTATTTTGAGAAACACTTTTAATGTAAAATTTTTTATGTTCGAGAAAAAAAAACATTAGGTTAATAATTTTATTTTCCAATCACCTAGAAATTATTTTTTTTGTTACAAAAAAATTAACATTTTAGTATAATATCTGAAAAATTTAATCAAAAATTGTCAATAAACCTTAAAAATATATTTGTCAAGAAATCGATCATCAAATCACTACTTCTTTGTGGAATCGTTTTTCAAATTATAATTTAATCTCAATTGTCATAAGATCGATAATCCTGATGGATAAATAATTTTCCTTAAAATTCGACTCTGGTCAATGCGTTTATTTTTTATATTTTTTATTTTATTTATTTTTTTTGCAAATGCTCTGTGGCTATTTTTAACAACTTGGCCATCAATATGATAATTTGATGAATTTTTTGAATCGTTTTTAATTTAATTTTTCCAAAATCTTATGTAGGTAACATTTTTAATTTTTCAAAAAAAGTTTCCAATTTTTTTCATTTTGTGGATGTTTGAAAATTTGCTTAAACCTGAAAATTATTTATCTATTTTTTCAAACGTTATTGCCCATTTTTTTTTTTTTGAATTTTCAAGTTCTATAATTTTTTATATGAAATGTTTCTAGACTTATCGGCATCTTTGGATTTTTATTTCAACTTCATTCTAGTTTATTCACGTTAAAAAAAAATTACTTTCATTTTTAATGCTATTTCAAAATTTAAAAGTCGTTTGAAATTTTTAATTTTTTTTTCAACTTTGAAATTTTTTACAATTTTATTCAAGTTTTAAATTTTGTAAATCATTTCAAATTTTGAATTCTCAATTCTCAATTTTTTTGTTGTAATTTTTCACGTTTTAATTAGGCATTGTTTAAAATTTGATTTCTACATTTTGGTGAATTTTTTAATTATCATTTTTAATTTTATCATTCTTCACAAATTTACAAAAATTTCAAATTAATCTTTTTTTCAAGTTAAAAAAAAAAATGTAAAATTTTTCAATTTACAACTTTGTTTAGTTTTTTTATTCATTTTTTTACAGTTGTCGTCTATTTTAAAATTTTATTTGAACTTTTCCCCATCAATTTAAGTAAAAAAACTCAAATTTTTCCAATTTTTTTCTTAATTTTTGAATATTTGTCATTGTTTTATAGAGTTTTGAATTTTTGAGTGAACAACATGGATGTTTTTTGTGGTTCAGTTACATTATTAATGTCGATAAAATATTGAAAAGTCGAAAAATTGAGCCTTGAATTGGTGGGGGAAGGGATTGCCGAAATTTGAAATACAAAAATGATTGTGAAAATGCCCAGCAAGTATAAGAAGTTACCTACCCAGTTTTCCGTCATATGAAGGTTTGGTGTTGTTTGTTAATTTGCCTACACAGTTTGCCGTAAATATGGTGTTAGGTATGATGTATGTTAATTTGCCTACTCAGTTTGCCGTAAATATACGTAAGAATTGATCAGTAAACTGAAAAAAAAAACCTATAAATATTATATTGACCAAGTATAATTTCACTTTGTTATCTTTTAAAATTTTCAAAGAATTTTTGAATGTTGCAAATTTTTTCCAATTGTGAAATCCACAATTTTTTGAATTTTTTGAATATTTTAATTTGATCCTCTTAAAAAAGTCATGTTTCATCGCAGTCACCATTTTAAATTTATTTTGTTATTTTTTTTTTTACCAATTTTTCATTATTGTTTTTTTCTTTGAAGTATTATATTACAAATTTTTAAAAATTTTTGAATCAGTAATTTTAATTTTTTTATAATGTTTCATCTTTTTACAAATTTTTGAATTTTTTTTTTGTTAGGTACCTACCTATTTAAATTTTTTATTTCTTATTTTTTCAATTTTCGTTTCATTTCGTAATTTAGGAATTTTTTTTAGATTGTAATATATTTTTTAAAATTTTCAAATTAAAAAAGAAATTATCAAATTCTTCAAACATTTTATTTTTTCAAAATTTTATTCAAACTTTTAGAAATTTTCAAATTATGAAATGAAAAAAAATAAAAATGTTCTTTCTCGAATTGAAAATTATCAGTTCTTCATCATTTCATTTTTTCAAAATTTTCTTTAAATTTATTTAAAAATTTACAATTTTCTTCCAAATATTTTTTATTTTAAAAACGAATATATTGAAAAAGACAAAATTTAACACGAAACACAAATGATAAATATACGAAACGTCGCTTCGTATATTTATTATTTGTGTTTCGTGTTAAATTTTGTCTTTTTCAATATATTCGTTTTTAATTACCTCGCACGTACTTTTCTATTTTTTCATTTTTTTGTTTTTTTGTATTTTTTATTTTCTTTGCAATATTTTCAATTATTCAATGCAACTTAACTTTTTTTCAGTTGACGTCTAAAAATTAAAATCTTTTCATATTTTGGATTTTTTGAGTTTTTTTCGAAAAAATTTCAACCCTTGAATTTTAAACTGGTTTTAAATCTTTTCAATGCTATTTTTTCAGATTCCAAACTTTTCAGTTTTTTTCTTCTAATTTTAAAATTTTTTGAAACTTTAAAAGTTATGAAGCTTTTTTTACAATATTCCTCACTTTGAAAATAAAATTAAAATTTTCTGATTTTTCAACACTAATTTTATTTTGATTTTATATTCTGAATTTTGAAATGGTTTTAAATCGTTTCATTGCTGATTTTTTTTTTAAAAACCAATTCCAATTTTCATTCAATTTTTTTATTTGAATTTTTTATAAATTTTCGAAATTATTGAATTTTTTTACCAACAGGTATTCCTCTTTCAAAAGAAAATTGTATTTTCTTAATTTTGGCTAATTTTATTTGATATGTAACATTTTACAAAATAACTGCTCATTTAAAGAAATGGAGAATTTTCCAATTATAAAATTGCATCCGAATCCATCAGCAGGAAAAAACAGATGGAAAACCCATCTACCAAAATACTCTGCATTCCAATCGCCATCCAAGTAGAATTTTCGAGATAAAAAAAATCACGTACATGGGTACTTTTTTCCACTAAAGAAACATCCGTCTTTTATGTTTACTCAAGGTATAGTGCGAGCGATATTAGACGATCAAAGGGCTCGGTTTTGATATCGGCGATGACGACGTCGACGCGACGAGACGCCGGAAATGGTAAAATAGGATTTTGGAATTGTGTGGAAGTTTAATTAATTTATATGTATCGAAATATACGTATACTGTATAACGAAATCGAACCTCGTCTGAATACGAATTCGAACAGCTCGCTCGGAGCAGGAAAAAAAAAAGCGTTTGCGATAGAACGACGATGGTGGTAATTGGATATTCGAAATAGTGTTGCGTATAATATCGAAAAGGAATTCTTTCTTTTACCCCCTCCCCCCCCCCCAGCCCCTGCAATCGTCGAGAAATATGAAATAAAAACATGCCATTCGACCTCGGTGTATATACGTATAGCTTTAGCTAACCTACAGCTACGTACGAGTATTATGTTATTCGACGTGGTTGTATGTTTGTTTTACTCCTAGTCTGAGTATATATTTGAAGTTGATCGGATTACCGGTGCGTTTGCACCGTCCTCAATATCATCCGCACTCCGTTCTGCTCGTGCTGGCGGTTGAAAAAAAAGAAGAAAGAGAGGCCACGCCGCTGTGCCGATGAAACAGGGATTTGTTTCATCGCACGATGCGGTCTCTTATCTTACACGCAGGCGACCTAAATAATGCAATATGGTTGGCTTTAAAGGTATTGTAGTGTGTGCCCTATGCACCTCTGCCTAATGCCTATACATACTGTACGAGTATGCTTTGGCAAATGCATCTTATCTACCAGCCAAATCATATTTCATGGCTTTGATGTTTGATCATGTCGAAATAAAAGGGGAAATGTCAGCACGAGCATAGAAGAAGGATGCGGATGTGGCTTGAAATGTATATATTTTCCACGGCGCCGCGCAACGTTTTAGTATTGTGTATCGTATCGTGTACAGAAAGGGGGAAAAATCATCATTGTGGTGTTTGAAAAAATATATAGACGTATTGACGATGTAATTTAATTTTACAGGGTCGAAGCGATGCGTAGAATACGATTACTTTTGGTTAAAGGCGATACCGAAGAAGCGATAGGATTGTTTCGTGCTTGCAGGTATGTTCGGATTTGTAGTATATGTATTGTACGGGTATTAGATATATTCGTGTATGAAAAAAGAAAGAAATGAGTATGTTAGATTACCTTTTTAGGCGAATTTTCCGATGAAATGGAGAAAATCCGGTAAGGGGAAAAATAGCCCTTGTAAACTTTTCAATGCTAATAAAAAAAACTCGAAAATTTTTCCAAATTGGCAAGGTCACATAAGAATTTTTTGAACTTGAAATTGTGAAAGTATAAATTGGATAGGTCCTTATTTTGAACTTAACTCATCAAAATTGTTCTTTTTCATCCAAAACGTAATTTCAAGTGGTACTTTGGGGCACCCATATATTGACAAAAATATATATATTCACTTGTGATGTCTACTACCAGCCCCTTTCAATTTTTGAAATTTACAAACTTTCTGATTATTGTCATTGGGAAAAGTTTCAACATTCAAAGAAAATTAGACATTTGGAGCTAGTTTTACAGTGTGAGTTTAACCCTGGTTTAACGTTAAACCGCCCTCTGGTGGCAAACGTGTGTTTTACAAGTTGTTAAACCAAGTTTAAAGTTAAGCGGTTCTCATCGAGCGCTTAAATATTTAAACTTGGTTTAAGTGAAATGACGTAATCAGATCAGCACCAATCAGATAACAGATTTAAGTAAATAAAACACACCCACTTCTTCAGTACTACCAACTTTCGTTCAAAATTGATAAAAAAAAACGGTTTAGCGAAACTTCTTCCAAAACATCACTGTAAAACTAGCAAGAGCTTAACTAGGGTTTAAAGTTAAACTGCAGTTTAGCTAAGCGTGGTTTAAACTAGTTTAAACTCGATACTGTAAAATTAGCTCTTGGTAATTTTCAAATTTTAATAAACTTTCGAAATAAGGTTAGTTTTTCAAAATTTGTAAATTCTTCCAAACTTTAAAATGAAGAAAATCTATCTACTTATAAAATTTAAAAATTGCTTAAAATTTGGAAAATTGAAAAAAAAATATCATAAAAATTGAAATATATTTTAGTAATTTTTGAATTTATATAAATTTTTCGAAATCATGCTTATTTTTACCATTTCTGCATTTTCCCAGATGTGAAAATTTGAAAGAATTACAATATATTTTTATAAAAGTTTCAAGTGATTTAATTTTTTATATTTTTTTAAAAATCAAGTCAATTTTTGTAATTCAATAAATTTCTGCAATTTCTGAAATTTTTAAAATTTGAAAAAATTTAAAAATTCAACAAAAAATAAAAGTTGTGAAAAAATTTGAAATTCAACAAAAATTAGAACCCAAGTCATTTTGTAAATTTTTATAATTTTTAAAATTTGACAAATTTTTACAGTTCTGAAATTTTTAATTCAAGGTAATTTGAAAATCTAGGAAAATTTTTGAAATTTGTAAAAATGAAGAATTCATGTGGATGAATTTTTTGAAATCAGACCTATTTTTACAATAACTTTGAAAACTTTCTGCATTCTCCCTGATGTAAAAAATTTGAAAAAAAATTACTTACAAAATCTTATAAAAATTCAAATCCCAATTTTTTTATATTTTTTTGGAAATCAGGACTGTTTTGCAATTTAATAAACTTCTACATTTTTTAAGATGTTGAAAATTTGAAAAAATTTAACAAAAAATTAAATTTGAAAAAAATCCCAAGATTTAACAAAAATTGGAACTTACTGAGTCATTTTGTAAATTTTAATAATTTTCTAAATTAGGTTATTTTAAAATTTGGTAAATTTTTACAGTTTTGAAACTTTGAAACAGTTTCTAAATTTAAAGGTAATTTTATAATATTTTCAAAATTTAGGAAATTTGTAAAAATGAAAAAAATCTTAAAAAATTGATCAATTCTTCAATTTTTAAAAAGTTTGAAATTAGAAACTTTTCAAAATGCGACGAAAATTGGAATTTTAAAACTTTTCTAAATTACAAAAAAAAAAAAAAAAATTTTGTCTTTAAATTTTGATAAATTTTGCTATTTTTCAAATGTTTAAAATGTGAAAAAAATTCATAATTCAACGAAAATTCAATTTTTTTTGTAAAAATTGAAATACTTACAATTTTAATTTTTTATAAAGTTTAAGAATTGGGATAATTTTTTTCAATTTTTAAAATGTTCAAAATTTGAAAATTCAACGAAAATTTTTGGAAAAACTGGAGATTTAAAAAAATGGAATTTTGTCAATTTTTAACGTTAGGTAAATTTTCAATGTTTCGTAGATTTCCAAAAATTGAAAAATTCCCAACATTATCTAGTTAATGAAAATTTCAAAATATCAAATCTTCAATTTTTTTTTTGAACTCAACGAACTTTTAAAAATTAAATAATAATCAATAAATTTTGTTATTTTTCAACTTGAAGATTGGGTCCATTTTTTGTTCCATGTTGAAAAAGTATTTTTTTGCAAAAGTTTTGTCTTTTGGTTCTGAAATTTGTTTCGACAATCTGAATGATCACATAATTGTAATATTTCGAAAATTTCGACAGGTCGTTAAAAAAAGTCACAATTATCATTTTTTTTGTGGGTGGGGGGGGGGGGGCTTTTGTCAAATTTTTGTAATGATCTAGTGAATTTTTAAGAAATTTTGAACATTTTTTTTTCATTTTTAAGTGATTTTTTCGTTGAATTTTTGACGATTTTTGCCTTTTTTTTTCAATGTAGGTAGATAATTATTTGATGTAGGAGTTACTTAATTAAATTTTCAATTTTTCAACATTTCATAATTATGCTTAAGTAATTTTTTCGAGAAAATTTTACACATTTTTCAAACGATTTCATGATTTTTTCGGAGTTTTAGATTGATTGTCATGGCAGTATTTTTTGATAATTTTTAAAAAGATTTTGAGCGATTCTTACAAACTTTCTATATAATATTTTTAAATTTGCGTTTCTAGATAATTTTTGACTATTTTTATGAAATTTTGACAATTCAATTTTTGGACCCTCCCTCGGTCTCCCCTGCATCATGGTTATCAAATTAATATTTCGAAGCAAGGAATCATTTTAGTTTTTTCCTTTGCGAAAGTTCGGCTAAAAATGTATCATAAAATTTGGACAAAAAAACTAACAAATTTATTCTTTATTTTAATTTTTTATTCTTTTTACAGAGAAGTTTGGCCAGAAAACGATTGTTTCGGCAGCGCGAATATGTCTAGCGCGGAGGAACGGGCTGCTCTAAAAGAAATATTTTTCACCGATATCGGCTTCCCGACAGGTAATTTATAGGTTAATTTATGCGCTCGAGGGAAATGGTCGCTTTTTATACGTATTTTATTTTTCCTCGTGCCGCCGTCCGGCGCGGCGCACCCGGTCGTATGGCTTTTTGGCGGCGTGACGCTTCGCCGGGGTAATTTTTCACGACGGCTTTGAACTTTTTTTTTTTTTCTCAAAACGCGGTTTATTAATTTACCGTTGACTTTTACAAGCTTATTATGAAAAATTACTCTTCGACGAATGTTTTAATCGTAAAGTTTGTCTGCTGCCTGTTGGAATTTATTCGCAAAGGGTACGATTATGAATTACGTTTCTTCAATTATCTCGACTGGATTTTCAACGAGACGGGCTAAACTTGGGTAAATTTACGACGAACGATTAGTTAACTCTACGGCGACATCTTCACTTCTTCGTGTTCGATTTACCGGAACTTTTTTTTTCTCCAAAGGGGTTGAGGGTTGTAAGAGCACGTACCGCGTCGTGTAACTTTTTTCCCCTCCTCGTGTTTGCACTTTTCGTCCTCTGGACCTCAGCACAATGTATTTGGGGAGTGTTGCTGTAAAAAATGATATACAAAAATAACACGACGACAGGTAAAGCTGGAAGAAAAATGTGTTTAAGAACTGGCACTGGGAAGTGGGAGCCCTACACTCGGAATGGGAGTCGAGGTTCCAAGGTGGTTCGAGTGGAGTGGAGCGTTTGTAAACACATTTGTCGTTGACACGAACGTGCCATAAATTTTGCCAGAGGCGAGTACTCGTACCTATAAGGTGGAGCTGCAGTGTGAAAAAATATGGACCGTTTTAATGCGACGTTTAATTTATAATTAGTTTGTCAAGAGCAGCGTAGAGTACGCGAGAAGCTGGGCGAATTTAATAAATACGCCGCATTTATTCCGTTGATATATTTGCCGGCTCGAATGTCATATCTGGCAAAGTGATAGAAACGTTTTCTGTCGCAAATACATATGTATGAGATGTATCAAACGCGATAGAAAACCATTTGTTATTTCCTAAGCTGTCTGGTTGTATACTCTATCTGTATATACGAGTTATACGAAACCTGTCATCTTTCCTTTTTTTTTCTCCTCCACACCCCCGATGCTTCCGCTGACATCAGCAGTCTGCTTTGTTCAGCGTGCCGATGCCTTCGACGAAGTACTTTCCCATCATTAATCTCGTCAATTAATAAAAAATACGCCATCAACGAACGTGCGTGAAAAAAATCGACCATCTTGGCGGAATTATTCAACTCGACGCCAAGATGCGAACTTTGACTATTGCACAAACCGAACAGAACGTCCTATTTTATGAGTTATGAGTTTTACGAGACTCCGGAGAGATTAAAAAGAGGCTCGCGAATGGAGAGGGAAATCGAACCGAGAACCAGATGAATTTGCATCCAGAGCAGTCTAACGTAAGGAGAAAAGTTTCGGTTGCGGATTTGCACTGTGTATACTGCTCCGAGTGCCACGAGTATGCGATACCAGTCCTTGGGGACTATTTCCTATGATACGATAATTCGTCGAACGAAAAATGGCTCAGTGTGTGAGATGATTTATAATGTTGCAGATGGCGAGAGAAGTTCCGCAGAGATGTAAAGTGAGCGAAAAATCACCAGTGAGGACTGAGGAAGTCTTGTTCTCTTTTTCAATTTTATTGTTGGGGTGGTTTTTGTGGAAAAGTTTGAAATGGTATTTTGGGTATTTTTAAAAATGTGTATTATTATGAGTCGTATGAAGAATTGTTTTGCTAGGAAATTGCCCTAGCTGGAGATGAATTCATTTTTCTAGCGAATTTTCTTCCTCAATAGTCATTTGGTAAATTGATTTTTCAATTTTTTGTTTTTTTGTTTTTTTGAATGTGCGATCTTTCCACACCAATTTCCGTTGTGCATTCAAATGAAAATCAGATGAATTGGAAATCAGGAGAAATTGAACATTTATAATTTCGAAAAAAATTTAATTCATTAAGTAAATTCATAGTTGGAAGAATGAAAATTGAAAAAACTTCAATAATTGGAAAAATTGAAAAAAACAAAGAAATGAAATTTCAAAATAATTGATAATTAAAAGCACAGAATTAAAAATTGAAAAAAATCACATTTGGGAAAATTAAAAGAAATCACTTAGGTAATAAAAATCAAAATAAAATTCAAAGAAATTAAAAATTTGAAAATTTAAAAAAAATACTAAAAAAGAAATTGATGGAAATTGAAATAAAAGTGGTGAAATTAAAAATTAAAATATTATTAACAAAATAAACAGATAGGTATAGGTACTTGAGTGAAAATTAAAAAAAAACTCAAAGCAAGAAATGATTACAATTCAGAAAATGTAAGAAAAAAAAAACAATTTGGAAAAATTTAAGAAAAAACATCATGTACTTGATATTAATGAAAAAGTAGAAATTTAAAATTTAAAATTAAGAAAATTGAAAAAAATGAAGTTAAAAAAAATTTTAAACATCACATTATAAAATTCAAAATTGAAAAAACTAAACTTCGTGAAAATAAGAAAAAATTGACAGTCAGAAAAATCGAGATTAATAGAATTTTCCAGCAAAGGAGAATTTTAAAAATAAAGTAAAAAATTACTGAAATGAAACCACTAAAAAACTGAAATGTAAACACCTTACAAATAAAAAATTTTAACGAAATAATTGAAAAAAATTGAAAACTTGAATAATAATTGATGAACTGAAAAAGATAAAGTGTGGAAAAATTGAAAAAAAGAATTAGCAAACTTGATAATTTGAAGTGTTGAAAGTGATAAAATTGGTAAAAATGATAACTTACTGAAAAATTTAGTGTAATTATGGTGTAATTAAAATTCACGAAAATTCATTTAAAAAAGTTAAGTTTGGAAAAAAAAACTTTTGCAATTAGAAAAACTGAAATTTGTAAAAATCAGGAAAGAAAATTGGAAAACTTGAAGAGGTAATGAGATGTAAAAAAAATTAAATTAGAAAAAACTGAGAATACAAAATCATGGAAAATGGAAAAATTTCAAAAAATTGGAAAGAAATAGTAAATTAGATAATACATGGAATTTGAAAATGTGTACCCAGCTTGTTAAAAATCTAAATTTTTCCAATTTTTAATTCGAAAATATTTCTTCAATTTTTTACTTAATACATATTATATTTTTTTATTTTAAAAAAATCTAATTTTTTCAACTTAAAAAGTCCGAGCATAAGTGATTTTTAATTTTCAATTTTTCAATTATTTTATTTATGCATTTATTTTTATGAACCGATTTTTCAATTTTTTCATTGGATTTGGCAATACCCTCTCCCATCGAAGTGCAAAACAACTTCACATCTTCATTCAGTTTATAAATAAAACGAAAATAGATACAAATTGAGAAACTGACGGTTATAAAAATTTTAATTAAAAAAAATCAGCTAAAAATCAAAATTGAAAAAAAAAAATTGTAAAAACTTTACTTAGGTAGGTGGGTCTGGTGGGTACTAAATGAAAAAAATTGGAAATTATTTTTAAAAACATTGAAAATTCAGAAAATTGAAATTGATAAAAGTAAAAAATAAATAAAGTAGGTATTTGGAAATATTTGAGAAATTTGAAATATTAAAATTTAATGAAAAAAAAAATTGGAAAAATTGAGAATTTTACATAAAATTTAAAAAAATGATAAAAAATTAAATAATCAGCATAAAAAGAAATTTGAAAAAAATTAAGATTTTGATGTGAAGCTGAGGTAATGTTGAGGCATAAAAGTAAAATAGTTGTTGAATTAATTTTTTTTTATTATCATTTAAAAAAGCTGAAATTTTTGAAAATTAAATTAGGTACAAAAAACAGAAAAAATTTAAATTAAAAAAAATGAAAAATATTGGAATTTGGAAAAACTAAAATTAGGCTCTGAATAGAATACCCCGAATAATTTAAAAATGGAAAAAATGAAATAAATATCTAGCCAAAATATAAAAAAATATAAACTTGAAAACTTGATCATTTTGGGATCACAAAATATCGAAAATAAGTGAATAATGATTAAAAAATGGGAAAAAATTGGCAATTATTGGAAACATTAAAAATCATAAAAAAAAATTGAAATTTAGAAAAATTTATTTGGAAATGACATGACATGAAATTGAGGTAAAAAAGGAAAAAGTATCGGTAAGGTAATAATTGAAAGTGAAAATTGAATTGAAAAAACTTGACATTCGGAAAAATTGTAATCCCCCTCCCCCTTCCCCTCCCCCCTCCATTAAACATTTTAGTAATGATAGGAAAACATTGAAAATTTTGAATGGCAGAAAATTAAACAAAAAAAAAAAAAAGATTAAATGGAAACCACAAAAGTAAATTTTGCTTAATTGTGCTAAAATGACTTTCAGTTCGCGAACTATTCATTTTGCAATTGGCTTGTCGCTCGTAAACGAACACATCCATCAGTCTATTTGTTAAAAATGCTTTATTTACACCCTGAATTTTTGTAAAATTGTCCCCAAAATCATTTTTCATTCGTGAAAGATTTGTTTTTCGATGACATATCGTTTTTGAACGAAAACGCCCACCATCCAATTGGTCGTATTTTTATTTTATTTTTTTGTCATCGTAATATTTCAAAAACTTTTCAAATTTTTGACAACTTGCGCGATATTTTTAGTTCGGACAGCGTCATAAAATATGTTAATCTACTCGATCTAAATATTACACCCCGTTTCTCGATTCATTCTTATCGATACACGATTCATTAAACGTTCGACTGGTCGCAGATAACCCATAAATTTTTCCAAGCTCAGCTATCCGCAACCTTCATAGAACGCTGATCGAGCACATTAATTACGAAAAAGCGCTTAATTCACTATCTGAATACCATTATTTCGCAGGGCGAAAATATCACCGTTATAGGTAATCTTCGCACGCAGCATACACGCCGGGTAACTCCTACCCAAAAAAGGTGTCAATCGCTTGATTTATCGTCTTTAGCTTGGCTGCATGAAGAACGAACCACCACTTTGCTCTCAACTATACTGTAGGCGGTTATAACGTGCTTTTGTACGTGTTAGTATCTCGTCGAGTCTCGACTTTCGGCGCATTTAACGCGGTAGTAATTTTAAAACGAAGACTGTGTGAGCTGTGTTTATCTAACGTGAGACTTTTGCCGCTGTATGTAGGTAAGGTAGCTTCCGACATATATATCGTCTATCCCTCGGGGGTCTCTTGCGATATAGTTCGGTTTTGTCGTCTTTGTCGTGGTCGTCGTTGTCTCAACTACGAATACTATACCTTGGCTTTGCAAGTGCAGTCGTATTTTCTCAACGTGCACACACGTTGAGCTACTTTTTCGCTAGTCGATCGTACAGTATTAACGTAGAACCCAACTAGAGGCGTATTTTATTTAATAAATTAGTGCCCGGAATTAAGATTTAAATATCTCCAACGTATTTCGCTACAGATACACTGATACAGTCTTACAGGAGAGTTAACGATCCGTATAAACTATATTGTATTTTCCATGTGTCCCACGTACACATACATAACCAAAGGATACTCTTCCTTTGTATATTTTTTCTCCTTGGCTGTACATTTTCGACTTCATATATTCTAAACCCTTTGGTTAGGCGATTTAGCACGTCGAATTTATACATCGTATGTACACAGAATCAGGCAAGCGATCGTCTTAACGTTGTGTTTGCTTTTTTACTACGTAAAATTTTCAATTTCTTTGCGACCATTTGCCGTCGAATTTGGTCGTTTAAATTCTTACATCTTGCCAAGTTTCCATTCGTTTTTATTGTCTCTCTGGTCGGTCTGTCTCTCCGTCATACACGTTCGTTGTTTTTGCGCTGTGCAGTTCTCAGTAGAGAAAACACCACACTTGGATGAGCGCAGCGGAGACGGGAACTTGTGTTTTTTTCTTCCTCATCCGTCGTCCACGAGTCTTTTATTCTCTTTCTTTTATTTTCATTGCTCATCTAGGCTGGCAATGTGCTGCGCTCGACTAGGCCATTTCTTCGATTTATCGCCTTCCCCGCACATGGCCCATCGCCACGTTGCGGGGTCGTTTGGCCAGAAAACGTTTGCCTCATTTCCACTTAATACATACCCGCGTGTACAAGATTGCACGATGTGCAGGCCCCCGCCGTGTGTATCGCGAGCGTCCAATGTTCGCGCTAAATTTAGCAATTCGCCCCCTTTGATGGGTATCATTTATTTCGCGTATGTGTGTTTTGTTGAGTCTTATGTCGACTTTCGGACTGCTCGTCGTGATGGAAATGAAACAACTACTGGGTTCGGGGAGAAGTTCGCGAGTAATTTTTATCCAACCTATTTACCCGGTTTCGTGTTTGAGAGTAATTTGGAGTACGAATTTTGAAGATTTTTGTCAGAAGAAGAGGCGCATTGCATCAAATCACGTCATAAATACGTACTCTATTTTTAATGTGTTTTTTTAAAAATAATTTTTTATACAGGGTGTTTGGAGTTGCCCGGAGTGGATTATTTATAAATTATTTAAATTTTCAACATGATACGATTCTTTGATTAAACGTATGCCCTCCTCCCAATTTTTGACGTTTTTATACTCAGTTCACAAACTCAGAAAATTTCATCAGAATTTGTGGGATTTTGAAGGTTTTATAGTTGACAGACCTCCATGCGTTTTCAAAAGTTTCACAGGCGTTAAGGAGATTTCACAGAAATTTAAAGATACTCACTTGAGTAATTTTACAGCCATTTACAAACATTCAGAGGCTTCAGATACTCAGAGACATTTAGAGGGTTCTACAATTATTCACAGGCATCCAAAGGTTCAAGAACCCTTCAGAGATATTTAGAGGATTTCAAGAGAATCAACAGACTTCCATTGGGATTCAGTGATTTCAGAGACATTCAGAAGACTTCATGGGAATTCAGAGACATTTGAATGATTTTGCAGCCATTTCCAAGCATTCTGAGACTTCAGATACTCAGAGACATTCTGAGGGTTCTGCAGCCATTCATAGGCATTCAGAGGTTCAACAGTCATTCAAAGACCTCTCCAGGATTTCAAGAGAATCAGCAGACTTCTGTGGATGTTCCGAGGTTTCACAGATGGCAGAAGATTTCACAAGAATTCAGAGACATTTGGAAGATCTTGCAGTGAATGATTTTGCAAGCATTTCCAAGCATTCTGAGGCTTTTGATATTCAAAAACATCCTGAAGGTTCTACAGACATTCATAGGCATTCAGAGGTTCAACAATCATTCAGATACCTCTCCAGGATTTCAAAGAATTATCAGACTTCTGTGGGTGTTCAAAAGTTTCGAAGATGTTCAAAAGATTTCACAAGAATTAAGAGACATTTGGAAGATCTTGCAGGCATTTACAAACATTCATAGGCCTCAGAGACCTTCAGAGGGTTCTACAGGCATTCAGAGGTTCAAGAAACATTCAGGGACATTTTAAGGACTACAAGAGAATTATCAGGCTTGTGTGGGTTTTCAGATGTTTTGCAGACGTTCACATTTCTCAAGAATTCCGAGAAGTTTGGAAGATTTTACAGGCATTTGCAAGCATTCTGAGGCTTCAGATACCCAGAAACATTCAGAGGGTTTTACAGACATTCAGAGTCACTCACGAACATTCAGAAGTTGTATAGAAATTCAGAGACATTCGAAAGATTTCTCTGACATTCACGACCATATTCAGAGATTTCATAAGCATTTATAAACATCAAAGGCTTCAGATATTCGCAAACATTCCGATGGTTTCACAGAAATTCAGAGACATTCGCTGACTTTCGAAGATTTCATAGAGATCCAGTGAGTTACACAGGCATTTGCAAACATTTGGAGACTTCTGATATTTACTCAGAGGGTCTTACAGAAATTCAGTCATTTACAAGAATTCAGAACTTTCACAGATATTCTGGGACGATTGGAAGATTTCACAGCCATTCCGATAGTTTTACATAAATTCAGAGTTTTCAGATATTCACAGCCTCTGAGTAGTGAGTACTTCTGAGTTATAGAAATTCAGAGGATTTGTACATAAATCCACAGAATTTTGAATCACGTATTGTGTGTCTTCATGAGTAAAATGAATAGAAAAACACAAACTCATTTCGAAAATGGGAAAAACTTTCCAAACGAAATGTGAACACCTCTCCTCACTAAATCATCATCTTTATAGAGCTGATAAAATATACAAAAATATATACACCTTAAGTGAATAAATTACACGCAGTATCTCGAGCTTGATTTCATTTTCATCTCAAGCCTTCGTCGTCATTAAAAAAAAGAGAAATAAAGCAAGAGAAAAAATATTACATTAGGTAGTTTTTTGCCAAAATTTTTCTTCCAAACCGAGTCAGCCTGTTTCTCAAGACATTAATTGATGAACGGGTTTTAGAGTTAATTTTTTTTTCTCCGACTCATTTTTGCCTACCATTGTATATAGCGGCTGACTCGAGGTATCAAAGGGAGGGGAAAGGGACGCATAACCAAAAAACCCACAGCTACTTTATTTCGGATGCTCGTACTCGAGCACTGTCCTACGATGCAAGACATCGCATCGTTCTGCGAAAATCATATCATTAAGATTAAAGTAGTCCTGGGAAATAGGGTAGGTAGGTATACGACGACGCCGCAGTAACCGTTTCGTTGGCGAGGTGGTTTATGCCTGGTATAAGATTCAAAATGGTAATGAAAACAGGGTCAGTTTTCATTCTTCATCCCCTAATGAATAATAAATTTTAATCGTACCTGTTAGTTTAGGTTACGACTTTCGGACGATCATGGTAGGTTATATACAGGGAGAGAGTGGATATGCGACGCAACACAATATGGATCCTCTTCTCTGTGCTATGTATCTCAATCTCTCACTGCTGGAAAGTACGCACAATTCTGTAATAAGCGAATGACGAAAATGGTGCCGCATAGATAATGATACATCTGTGCTTTTTAGTTGTATGTTCCTGGTGAGACATATGGTAATCTCAAGAGCGAAAGGTACAGGTGTGAAAATTGTAATCTCAGCAATTGCTTTGTTAGTGTGACGTAAGCGTGGTGCAGAGTTTTGTATTACATACAAACAGAATATTAATTAAAATGCGAAGTACGTCTTATCGAGCATATCAAACTATACCCATCGTGCTCCTTTTGACTTGGAGAGAAATTCAATTCGTGACATACTGATTTAGAAAATTTTCGCGAAATGTAGGATTTATTGTGAATTTTATAGCATTTCATCCATTACGATAAGTAATTAACGATTTTTAGTTGATTTTTACAATTTTTCAAAATATGTATGCTGTGTGTTCTAATGATTTGAATGCGTGTTGTTTTGGTTGCATACCTAGCCCCTTTTCTTCGACAATCATGTGGGTACTCAAAATGCTAGGAATTTTCTCACAAAATCAAATCTGTCGTTTTTTTTTGTTCCAAAAATCTGGATAAGAAAAAAAATGAATTATGTTGGCTAAATTTCAGGTGTACTCGAGAAAAATCTTTCTATATAAATGTTCGTGGTTTCGAATTGGTACTTTCCTCTCCTTTTTGCCCTCATAAGAATTGCCAAATCGTTGAATTTGAACCAGCTAACGAGTTAATCTGTTGACGAAAAGAATGAACACAGGAGCTTCTTCAGGCTTGTGTGTTTTTTCTTCTCATATATGTATTTTTAAGTCGTCGCGTCGCGTCTAAAACAAAAATTATACTTTAGTATAGATACCAAGTAAAGAAATATAAAGCTAACTTATGTATGAATAAAACAAATAACGATCGTTGCTGATATTACGACGAATATAACGCGCGTCGCGTATAGCTCTGGGAACTGAATGCTTTCTCTGCGGTAATAAATCGTAAACGAAAAAATACATATTTTGCGACGACGACAACGACAACAATGTTGCCACCGCAGTACGGTACGCCAGCAACGTGCTACTCGGGCGAAATATTATAATGTAAACAGGGCTTAAAAATTTATCATTCAATTCGCTTTACATAAATACCGAACGAGAAGCGCTCGAATCTTGCGCTGAAAAAGTTATATTTCATCGACTTTGGATACTAAGTACGACGACGTACTACACGTACGTAGTATTTATTACATAAGAAACAGCGCCATGCCATGCCAGCAGCGCCACCGTGCGTGTGAATGTGTCAAAATAAAAGAACATAATTTTAATCTCTAGTCGTCGCCTTCTTTACACGAAGTACAGATTATGAAGCTACTTGAAATGTCGAAAAGCTGGAAACCAAGATAAAATTTATACCTACCCAAGTACCCATACGAGAAATTCAGAATTATCAGATTATTTTTGTTTCATTTACGTAGTGAAAAAATATGTAGGGTGGATTTTTGTAAGAAGGGATTGCATATTTCAATGAAAAAATTGAAAAATCAGTTAAGAAATTGAAAATTACCCAATAAAAATTAAATTTCCATTTTCCAATTTTTTTCAAAGTAATAAATCAAAAAATTCTCGAATCAAAAATTGAGAATTTTTGGAAAATTTATTTATTTATTTTTTTTAAATCGAAAACTGAATTTTTTCACAAAATTAAAAAGTTGGAAAACTAAATATTAGGTATAAAATGAAAAATTCATCCAAATGAAGTTTTAAAATTTATTATTTTTTCATTCCCAAATTAAAAACTTGGAAATTGAAAAAATTGAATGATTACATTTTTTTGAATTATAAATTGAAATTAATTCAAATTAAAAGTGTTACCTAAAATTGTGAATAATCGAATAAAAAATAAAAAAAATTTCAGAGGTAAAAAAATGGGAAAGTTCTCTAATGGAAAGTTATAAAATTGAAAATCACAGAATAAAGTTAGGTGAAGTTTTTATGTATTTTATAAGTTTTTATTAAATTCAAAAATTAAACTTTTTCAGGCAGAAAATTTTACTCCTAATAAACTGAAATTACACTTCATTACATTAAGATCTAATTTGGTTTTATTTCCAGTCGATAAATTTACAATTCTTTTTTAATGTGCCAAAAATTGAAATTTTCCAAAACTGAAAAGTTGGCAAATTGAAAATAAGCCGGTTAAATTGAAAAATTCCAACATAAATTTATGCTGAAAAATATACTTAGTTATATACTGATTTTTTTTTCAAATTTGAATTCTCTTCATTCTTTATTCAAAAATCGAAAATTATTAGAATGAAAATTTTACAATTTTACCAAGTTTGAAAAATTGCAATATTTTGAGTTTTGTAATTCATCTTCCTTCGAATTTACTAGTAAAAATTGGGCGAACTGAAAATTATCGAATGAATGAAGTTTGAATTTTTTTTTCCCATCAAGAATAATTCTTTTTCAAAGGTTAACCATTTTGTGATTTTTAATTTTTCTAACTACGACTTTTTTTCTATTTCCATCATTAATTTTTTTTCATATTTTTTTTCTAATTTTTTACCGATTTTAATTTTCTCAGTGGTCAAGTTTTTTTTCTTTCAATTTTCTGTGATTTAAAATTTCTGATTTCAAATTTTCAAGCTGTGATTTTTTTCAATTTTCATTCATTATCTTTTGTATTTAAATTTTCAGCTACTTCAAAATTTATAATCTATCAAATTTCAATTTTTTATGCTTTTTTTCTTTTTTTTAATTTTTCTAAATGAGATTTTTTTAAAGTTTATTCAAGTATTACTTTTGTTTGGTTTAAATTTTCGGGGACTTTATTTACAATTTTTTAAAATTTCAATTTTTTTCATGATGATTTCTCTGATTTTAATTTTATTTATACACTAATTTTCAATTTCTTGAGTTCTTAGCGATCCTTCATTTTTTTTTGTCTCTACTTTCGAATAAAAAAAAAGTCGAGTGATTTTTTTTCCAATGCTTTTAAGTCTCTGATTTGTGTTTTTTCATAATTTTAAAATTTTCAATCATTGAAATTTTTTAAAATTACAACTTTTACAATATTTCATACTTTAATAAAATATCCTAGCAAATTTGAATTTTTACAATTTTTCAAGTTATCAATTCAATTCAAATTTTTAGACTGATTCGAATTTTTCAAATTTTCATAATAATTCTGAATAATTTAATTCAATTTTTCCAATTTTTTAATTCAAAATTTAATTCCAATAAGTAAGGTGCCTATCTTTTTTTAAAAAGAGATTTTTTCCCCTATTGATTTATGATGTTTGGGATTCCTGACTTTTACTGGAAAGGCTTGCTTACAAGACACCCTATTCACAAATCCCATCACATCTCATTAACACGTGGCTACTTCGAACCTGCACAGATACCATCGAAACACAACGCACAGACCCTGCGAAAATTCCCTTATCGCTTTCGAATTACGAAGCAGAACACCCAAACACAATGATAGCTAGGCCATTTCGAGCCATTCTGCAATAGGTAAATTTCGCTCATCCCGTGACGTATACGATCGCCTGCGAACCATTCGGTATACTTTACCATACCTATGCTGGCTCTTGCTGAAGTGAAATATGGTAACGGTTAAATTTTAATGTAGGTACTTAACATGGTGGACTAATTCCGCCATTGAAATAATTTTGAAATCGGCGACGGGTCAAGGTAATAAAAGGCCTGCGTAAAAGGTGCTTTTTATAGCAATGATTTTCCATAACGTTTATTAACGAAGGGCTATTAACGTGCGGTGCATAGTTAATGGTTTACATAGACAACACCAACACGTACACAAGCCGAGAGAGAGTGAGAGAGAGAGAGTGAGAGAGGGGGTTGATATCTATGGGTAAATTGAAATATTGTCATTGTGCCTAGTTTTACAGCTGGCTGACTGGCTTGGGAGCGAATTCTTTCGCGTCGAGTGGACCCGTGCATCGCTATTGTATTTATTTTAAAAGGTCGAAAAATGAGGAAATTCGTTACGCGAGTCGAGGCTCGAGGACGTAGTACGTAGATCGAATGAAATGAATTTCGAATTATGGTGTTTGTCTATGTTTGCGGTGTGGGACAGAGAACGAAAGCGAATTCGAATGGAACGAGTCCGTTTGTCGATTCGTGCGAGCAATGAGAATACACAAAATATTTGTACACAGACGAAGTACCGAAAATTTGGGAGCATATGAGGCTGGAGGAAGAGGAGGAGAAGAGGAGGGTGAATGATGCGGCGTGTAGCAGCCTACATTGCGTAAGCTATATAACGTGTGAAATGGGTCTGCAAAGTAAACCAAAATGACCACATACGTGATTAAGGGTAATGCAGGATAGCGGACATATTTTCAGTTTCCCAAAGGACGCTTCGAGCAGTTAATTAATGAACTTTGGGTTTTATCCCAAGAGCTTTAATCCTATTTTATAACACGCCGCCCTCCCCCGCCTCGTCGCCAACTCCAACTTCGATGAATATTTACAACAAGCCGCGGTTTACAAATTTATATTTCAAGTTGTAAACTTCTTTTACACGTTATAATTATCTGTATAATTAATGGAAATCGTATTCAAAACGAACAGCTAACGAAAGAGCGATCATGCCCCCTCCCTCTGCCCCATCACCACCGAGTTTAAAGAGATTATAACGAATTTGCCACGTACACGAGATGGAGGCATTGGCCTGAGTGAGACTTTGCGGTCGCTTGGGAGCTGCAAATGTCGATACTACATATAACACCTTTATACGATAGGACTTGGTTACAAGACGTGTACATAACATTATAAGTTCTCTTCACTCGGATGGAACTTCTCACTAACTATAAGTTGAAGATTTCGTACACGTATTAAGGGTGCCATTAGCTAAATACGTCGACTTATATACGATTCAACCATACCACACCATCCACCGCTGCAATCTTGGCGGTATTAATTACCTACTCGATCGGCAGTGGTGAAATTTTAAGGTTTAAGCTGGCTGAAGAATAATGAGCTCCGGCTCCGTTTTGCGAGTCGAATTGGCTTACTCGTATATACCCAATAAGAAAGTAAAAGGCCGATCTATCGTAGACGTAAATGTGTGTTTCATTTACCGCACCGACTCAGCTCTCGAGCAGGTGATCGTACTTTACATTTATTTCGCATTTAGAAACGACGACTTAAGTATAGAATGAAATGTATAGATGGAAGAGGCCGCAGCCGAGTCTTAGATTTTGTGGTATTAATCGCGGCAATAAAACCGTAAAGTTGGTTTGCCAAAATTCAAATTTACATTTCGTCCAAATTAAAACGCCCGCCTGTAAGGAATGGAATTTAGATGAAATTAATTCCGAACCGAATATAAGGCCCTGGATGTGTCGAGTGTGGAAAAATTTCGATATTTTTTACTTCGCCCAGTGTGATATTTCCATCAGGCCCAGATTTAGGAGGGGGGGCAGCGGGGCCATGGCCCTGGGGCCCATCATCAAAAGGGGCCCTTCACTGAAAAGGGGCTACCGGCAGATCACTTAAAAATTGAAAATTACAGTTATTACGCGGGTATGCAAAGTACGAACGCTCAGATGGTGAAAAGATATTTCATACTGATTTTCATAACTCTCGTTCAAATTAAACGACACGCATCAAACGCAGTCAGCTGTTTTCGCCGGTTTTATCGGAGTGGCGCCAAACGTGTATACGAATATCTACCCATGCGCACTTTTCGTCGCATAAGTTAGGTGATTTTTAACACAACTCAAAATTATCACTCAAGAACCCCTAAAGTTGTACAGGTAAAAAAAACAAAAAAATGCAAATTCCGCAAAAATTAAAAAAAAGTGCAAAATTAGCTCGAATTGGACGAAAATTGATAAAATAAAATGTTTTCACTCATAAATTCAAATTTCCACAAAATTGCTATTTTTCACAAAATTAATACTCGAGAAACCTTAGAGTTGCAGGGTTTAAAAAAAATGCAAAGTCAGCAAGAATTGAAAAAAATTGCAAAATTAGCTTGAAATGAACAAAAATTAATTGAATAAAATTTTTCCACTGATAAAATTTTGATTTCAACAAATTGACGACATTTTTCTCAAAATTATGACTCTAGAAACCTTATATCGGGTTGAAAAAACGAAAAAAATTCAAAATCAGTATGAATCCCTATTTTCAATTTTTTCAAACTTGTATAAAAAGTTTTCCATGTAAATTGTGAAATTCTACCTAATTGAATTAATTTTCAGATTTTTCATCGAAAGTGTTCTCAATTTTTTATTTAAACTTTCCTAATAGATTTTCCAAGTGAATCGCGGATTAGATTTTTTTCAAATCGTTCATCTTGATTTTCTCCCAAATTTTTTCAAAACTTTTCATTGAAATTTTTTCTAAAAAAATGGTTGATGAACACTTTCCCAAATAGAATGACACTTAACGTAAGTAAAACAAATATGATGTGTTTTGGATCAGGGGTGCAAAATTTAGATATACAAGTACCAGTCAAAAAAGTAAATTGCTTGAAATTTTTAGGGGTTCACATAGAGTCTCAATTAGGCTAGAACACTCATGTGGACCAACTTTCTGGAAAACTTTCTTCAATAAATTTCCTCTTATGGCAACTAAAAAATTTGGTAAATTTACAAACACTGAAGCTAGCATATTACGGATTATTCCAGTCCAACATGGCGTATGGATTAATATTCTGGGGAGGGAATACAAAATTTGGTGATGTTGAGTTCCGAAAACGACATACTTCGCGAATTAAACTTTGACGATCTAATTGAAAGTTTCGCTATTAAAAAATCTCGACGCGTGTCTTTAATTTAGAATTAATTATTAAGTTTGATTTTATTAGTATTTACCTAAGAAATAAAATGAAAACGTGTACTTCAATTACTGTGATGGGGGGGGGGGGGGATTAAAGAGGCAAGAGGGCCTTCAGTAATTATATGGTCCTGGGGCATTTTTTTCCTAAATCCGGCCCTGATTTCCATACATGCCCAACTTGAAATTTCCAACAGAAAAAGTTCCGAATGTTTTGATTTTTTCAAGTCATCATCTTTGGAATCCTTGAAAAAGGCATTGGTGAAAAATTTCGTGCAGCATTAGGTAGTCTTGTAAAGTGAAAATTGAAAAAAAACAAAAAAAAAAAAAAATTAAGTAGGTGGGTATCATAAAAATTGGAACTAGGCTGAAAATTTAAAAAATCAAAATTTAGAAAAAAGTTGAGATTTTACCATGACAAAAAATTGAAATGAAAAAAAATTAATACCTACTTAATTAAAAATTGAGAAACTTGAACATTGAAAAAAATGATTTGATAAAAAATTTAAAAACAAAATTTAAAATTACATTAAAAATTTTTTTAATGGGAAAAAATCAACCAAAAAAATCGAAAATCAGAAAAATTAAAATTTATGAGAATTGAAGAAAAAAAAATAGAAAAAAAGTTGACAACTGAAAAAGTTAAAATCACAAAGAATCGTTTGGGAAAAAATGGAAACGTTGAAAATGTAAATTGAAAGAAGAAAAAAACTGAAGGTATACCTACTTATTGGAAAAATGAAAAATTATTTAAGATAACAAAAGAAAATGAAAAAAACTTGACTTAAGAGGAAACTGAAAATTAATAAAAATGAGAAAAAAAAATTATAAATTTAGTCACAGAAAATTCACAAAGTAATGATCTAATGAATAAAAATTGAAAAAAAAACACAGTTAAAAAAAATTAAATCAAAGAAATTATTTTAAAAAATTGTAATGTTGAAAAATAGTGAATTTTTAAAATCACAGAAAATTTTAATAAGAAAATGAATATAAAATAGACACAAACTGAAAGAAAAAAAATCAGGAAAAAATAGATGTGATAAAAAATTGGAAATCTAAAGTGACAAAAAATTAAAACAGAAAAATTACAGAATTAAAATTGAAAAAAAAAATTGAAAAAATATAATCACAAAAAAACAGAAAAAAATTGAAAATTCAAAGTCATCGAAAATGTAAAAAAAAAAAGGAACATTTAAATAAACATTGAAAAATCTCATTTAGAAAAATTAAAAACAGAAAAATCAGAAAAATTGAATTTTGAAAGATTGCAAATTTAAAGTGCTTAGCTGAAAATTTAAATACCTACAAAAAGTTAATGAATGAAAATTGAAAAAATACAGCTTGAAAATTTTAAATCAGAAATTTTAAATCACCAAATTTTTAAATTTATTCTTTCAATAATTTTCAATTTGCCCAATTTTTATACTAGTGAATTCGAAGGAAGAGGAATAACAAAACTCAAATTAATAAAAACTTATAAAATATATAAGAACTTGTTATGGTAACTTATGGCCATTCTCCCTGTGCAACACTAGTAGGTAACGTGTGGTAACCCTGCTGCAGTCTCTAAGTACCTGGGTACTGAGACTGTACGTATGTAGGTATCGATTAGTAGTTTTATCGGATCGCCTTGGGTTTGGTCGTAGGGCCCACGTACCTCTCGCTCGGTTGCTGGTTAGGCTACTCGTAGTAGAACGTGGTACCATGGGTCTTTTACCCATGGTAACTTTAGCTAATGTGGTATCATCGGGTTTTACCCTTTGATAATTTGTCATTGCATCCTGCCAGTAAACTATGCTGTAGTGAGAACGGTGTAGTTTATTTGGCGCAGTAGTGAATTTGGTGAACAGTCGATGTACTATGTCGGAGTGAGAACGATGTAGTCGTCGGCTGAGTAGTTAAAGAGGTATTCTACAATAAAGTAGATACTGAATGATTGGTTGGTAAATACGTAACGAAATATCGAACGCTTCTAAAGGTAGGACCAATATCTCCTTCATACAAAACCCTTCCATCCAAGTCATTACAAACTTGACCTTACATTATTCTGGGATTTTCAATTTTTCAATTTTCCGTTCGAGAACTCTCCCATTTTTTTATTTCTGAAAATTTTTAAAAATTTTTATTCGATAATTCACAATTTTAGGTAACACTGTTGAATTTGAAGATAATGAGATTTAAAATTTTTGGAGATGTAAAAATTGAAATAAAATTATGAAATTTTAATGACTAAAAATTAGAATAAAATTGAAAATTGAAAAAATTCAAATCGAATTGGATGATTAAATTGACCGAATGAATTTTAAATCAAAAATGTAAATAATAGATATTTGTGGTGAAAACTAAAAAAATTGAATTAAAAAATTGAGTTGAAAACATTCACCAAGTTCATATATTTTTTGAACCGAACGTCGAAGATTCTGTTCGAAAGAATCGAACCCGAGCAGCACAATCGACAAATTATCGAAATAAAAAATCGACAGAATATCGAATTCGATAAAGTGTCGCGTTAGTTCCGCCTAAATCGTGAAATTATCTATCGATAGATTATCGACGAATTATGGTTAGCAAAAATTTCGAGATTATAGTAAAATATTTTATCGATAATCTATCTATAATATCGAAAGATAATTTCACGATTTAGGCGGAACTTTTGCGACACTTTATCGAATTCGATATTCTGTCGATTTTTTTTCTCGATTTTTTATTCCGATTTTTCGTCTTTTACTAGCTTTTTTCTATAATTAAAAATCATTAATTAGCATTAATTAATACATTAAACTATGCCTAAACACATTATTCATGTTACGGTAAGAGGATCATTTCAGAAAAAGTCAAAAAAAATTATAAAAAATCTGCCACCCGAGGGGCTTGAACCATCTACCACCTGCATGGTAATACTCTTCCTTAACCACTATGCCATACCTTATCGTTGAGGAATTAGCAATAAAACGCTTATAATAGACAGTTTAGTACTTTCAGACGTGTTGGACTTAAAGGAATTTTCACCAATTTGGAAATAATTTCAAATATCGTCACAAAATCGTTGAAAAATCGTTCGACAAATGTCAGATTATTTGTCGATAATGTAGTTTCAAATATCGCCACAAAATCGTTGAAAAATCGAATTCGAGGAATTTCATATTACGAGTCGATAATATAGTTTCAAATGTCGTCATAAAATCGTTGAAAAATCGAATTCGAGAAATTTCAGATTACGTGTCGATAATAAAGTTTTAAATATCTTCACAAAATCGTTAAAAAATCGAATTCGAGAAATTTCAGATTATTTGTCGATAATGTAGTTTCAAATATCGCCACAAAATCGTTGAAAAATCGAATTCGAGGAATTTCATATTACGAGTCGATAATATAGTTTCAAATGTCGTCATAAAATCGTTGAAAAATCGAATTCGAGAAATTTCAGATTACGTGTCGATAATAAAGTTTTAAATATCTTCACAAAATCGTTAAAAAATCGAATTCGAGAAATTTCAGATTATTTGTCGATAATATAGTTTCAAATATTGTCACAAAATCGTTAAAAAAACGAAATCGAGAAATTGCATATTATGTGTCGATAATATAGTTTCAAATATCTTTACAAAATCGGTAAAAAAATCGGATTCGATAAATTGCATATTATGTGTCGATAATATAATTTCAAATATCTTAACAAAATCGGTAAAAAATCGGATTCGATTTTAATATAATCTGTCGATAATATAGTTTCAAATGTCGTCAAAAAATCGGCAAAATATCGAAGTCGAGAAATTTCATATAATCTGTCGATAATATAGTTTTAAATATCTTTACAAAATCGTTAAAAAATCGAATTCGATAAATTTATTGTTCTTTGTCGATAATATAGTTTAAAATATCTGCACAAAATCGGTGGAAAATCGGAATCGATAAATTTAATATTCTTTGTCGATAGTATCGTTGACGAATATCGTCATAAAATTTTAATAATATCGAATTCGATAGTTTTTAGATTTTTTGCCTATGAAGTTGTACCGATAAATCTTTATAATATTGTGAGAACATCTATAGATTTTCAAACGATTTTTTATCGATACGTTACATCTTCCGATATTATCGATCGAGTGTGCTGCTCGGGAAACGAACCATCTTCATCGAAAAAATGGTAAATTTTTGGCGACGTTTTAATTTGGAAAAAATATCGCTTAGTCGATGTTAATTCATTAGTTACACGCGATTTCGTGGCTTCACATGTGAAGCAGAGAGGCGAGACATGAAGGGAAGCCTAACACACCCATCATCCATAGGAGAATATACAATTTCGATGTAAATCTATCCCTTTTTAACGTCATCGACGCGACATTTTACATATTATACAACTCTTACGTTCGTTTATTCATCAAAACACGATACGTGACGTACCTACTATATTTATACCTATACCTATGAACGATACACGATACGTATAAGTCGGCTTTACAGCATCAATTCCATATCCATGTATATATAAAGCGTCCAAAGTCGACGATACCATTAAACACGCCGCTTCATTCATTAATCAGCCCCTTTAAAAGATTTTTCACGGCGTCACGCTGTCTGTTGGTTAATCGTTACGGTTTGTGCGAATGACAAATATCGTACACCGACACCGAGCTAGCGAGCGAATAAGCGACAGGGGCTGCTGGCTGCGGCACCACCGACGTATATCTGTATACTACTCGAAAAGAAGAAGTACTGCAGCAAACACCAAACACCAGTGAGAGAGAACGAAGGAGAAGACCAAAATACGGGTATGAGATGTGGGAAAAAAGTAAAGAGAATCCGGCGACGACAACGTTGGCTTTGAAATCGACACCTTCGTCACTCTGCTACCCCTCGGAGTGATTTTTGAATTGACGACGACCGCAGCCAATATAAACTATTGAAATTCCGCTTGTCAGTTAACACGTTTATATTGATGTCTCAATACACGCTTTGGGAAGAGCAAGAAGCGACGTAGCAACCGAGACGAGATGAGACGTCCTCGTTACAAGCCATTGTTCGCAGATCACGGCGTCAATGTTTACACTCGAACAACTGTATCGTGAATAAAAGCTTGATGAAAAAATTCACCTCTGCGGTAATTTTGCATCGCGTTCGCGACAAGTGCTTTTTTCCCGATGTTGGGAATTTTTTTCTCTTACGTTATTGCGAATGTGTGGATATGAAATTATATTATGGAAGTGGTTATGACGATGCTGAGTGCTGAAAATTGAATAGTTCTGTATGAAAACAGACACGAATCGTCAAAATAGGTATCTAGGTACATCGTGTTCAATTAATTCCGAATTCTCAACTACGAAATCATTACTTGGTAACACTGATTCACTATCGTTTTCGTAGTACAATCAGTGTTATCAGATAACGTTTTTTCAACCATTTCCCATAATAGGGGATTCGGAATTAATTGAATACACGGTACTTATTTGTACCTATTACAAACAAAAAGAGAACAGTACAACAAGAAAAGTACCTATAGAAGTACTTACCTCACCAACTTGGTAAAAATACATGTACACAAAGATGAACTGGGGTCTTATCTGTTTTGAAAATCTTGCAAAAGTCCATGATTTCAATACTAAGTCGATGCTTTGGGCTTGCTCTTTTCTAAATTTTTTAATGACAATGAAGTAGCAACCTCAAAAAAAAAAGGAAAAAATTATTCATCCATTTCTTGTTTACCTCTTTCCCTTGTTTTGGGTGAAAAATTCGAAAACAACGTTGAGCTACATACAATAAATTCAGAGAAGTTGAACATTTCCGGTTGCTGGAGTTGACATTTTCAGGGACCATTCACCCCCCCCCCTTAATCACCTCATTTCGTTTCGGGTGTTTTAGAATTTTTTATAGTTTTTTATGATTTAGTGAAAACATATTTTTTTGGTGGTGAGGGGCACATTATTCTGGTAAAAGTCTTGCCAAAGGTTCTGCAAAACTTTTGCTCTTTAATTACGAAATTTCGTATGACAGCCTGAATTTTCAAAGTTTGGTAAATTTTTGAAATCTCAAAAATTTTGTTTGTCTTAAAAATGTGACAAAAATTCAAAATTTGATAGGCCTACTATTTAAATTTTAATAGATTTTTGAAGACGGATAAATTTTGAAAATTTTCTCAATTCAGCCAATGTTTAAAGTTCAGAAAAATCTTAAAAATTGAAAATTTTAATAAAAATCGTAATTTTTGGTTATTTTTTTTAATTTTCTGAATTTTTCAAAAAAATTAAAACTGTAAAATTTAAAATTTTATGAATTTTTAAAATTTAGTGAAAACTCAAAATTTGGGAAATTTTCAACATTTCGATATAAATATGAAATTTGGTTTTTCTTATCTTCAAAATTTGTTAAAATTTTTTAGTGTACTAATTCTTTATTAGGTATTTTTTGTAGGTAAATTTTCAAATTTTGATGGGAAAAATTTTACAATTTAATAAGTTTTTATGATTTTAAAAATTTTAATTTAGAATTTTTTTTTTGGGTGTTTATAATTACAGGATTATTACACCCAAAAATTAAACTTTACTAAATTTTTGAAGGAGGATTTTTCTCAATTAAATCAATCAATCAAATTCAAGAAAATCTTGAAAATTGAAAATTCAATGAAATCGTAATTTTCGGTAATTTTTTTAATTCGCTGAATTTTCAAAAAATTTAAAACAGTCAATTTTAAAATTTTATGAATTTTTAAAATTTAGTGAAACTCCAAATTTGAAAAATTTCCAACATTTCGATGTACGAGTATGAAATTTGATTGTTCTTATCTTCAAAATTTGTTGAATTTTTTATTATCAAAATTTGATAGGAAAATTTTAGAGATTAGGTAATAAGTGTTTATGATGTTATAATTTATACTTGCCAACCACTTTTTTTTTTCTTTTTTTTTTCAATTCTGTAAATCTGTAAAATTTTGAATATTTTTCATTTTGAAGACAAATCCTGTCAAAAGGCTCTCTAAAACTTCTGCTTTCTGATTTAGAGTTTTTGTTAGCCACTTTGTCTTTAATTTCCATTTAACACTCTTTCATTTTAATTTTTCAAAATTTTTAAAATTTCTAATTTTTTTGGGAATTTTAATAATTTTTTTCAAACTTATTTTTAGCCTTTCATGTTCAACTTGTTTCAAGTGTGCTTGCATTTTTTAAAATTGTATTTCAATTTGTATCCCAATTTGTAGTAATTTTTTAAAAAGTTTTTAATCACATTCAATTTCGTAAATTTTTCAATTTTTTGAAATTCGTTTCAAATATCGATTGAAATTAAAAAAAAAATTAAACTTGACTGTTTTTTCACTTGAGAGATATATTGGGAGAGGGCAAAAAAAATCAGTTACTTGAAAATATGCAGCATAAATATCACGAGTTAAAATCGGCTAAGTGGGCTAAAATTATTACCACGTCATTTTAACTCAAATTTACATCTTTTGTGCCGTCAACTGTTTGAATTTTCGAGAAAAAAAAATGCAAAATCGTCCCATCCTAGTAAATACACGTACGTTATGTTCTCGTCTATTCGTATCTAGTCACCGTTTTCGCCGGAACTTCGGCCATTTCGTAATTTAAAAACCTAACTAGAGCACGGCGCGGTGTGTCTCGTCGTCGTTAACATTTCCCTAAGAAATGACCTATAAAAGCGTACACGAAGAACAGAAAAAGAAAACCCGAGCGCCGGATCCGGGGCAAGAAAGCGAGTAGCATACGACGTCGGGACGTAAGAGAAATATGACGACGGCGTGTAAAGAATATAAACCTACATAAAAATGAAATATACATGAGGATCTGTTTTGAAAAGCTACGTTTTATCTATCTTTATAATTATTTTCGCGAATAAAACAAGCCTTATTTGTGCGTGAATATTTAGCACCAGGCGAGAGAAAGGCGAGCTATATGAAAGAAAATTCCATTATGAAATATGAAAGATTAAATGCCTCCGGCTTATACGTTATAGTATTTTTGTTCATAATTGTTTTACTGTGCACTTAGTTGGCCTACTTGCCAGCACATACATAGACAAGACGAGAAAAAGAAAAAAAAAAAACCACACAGACAGCGTGGGACGACGAGGATCTTTCACGCTGCGATTTTTAATGATAATTTCCAAAGGCCGAAGCTGCGAAGTGAAAACAACCCACGTAATTTTTATACGTAAAATATCGTTGAAAAATTAACCAAAAATACAGACAGAAGCAAGCCCAAAGGATTTGGCGAAAGGGACCATTTTAACTAGCGTCTGTCCAACCCACCGAGGGCAACCTTTGGAATCATTCATTTGACTTATAATTTTTATGCATGATATTCAAACACAAAATTAGAGTCGAGGGAGGGATCCTATTAAAATTTTTGTAATAACTAAAATTATTCCTAGGACTTCAATCTATAACTTTTGTTTGAAAATTTTTTTAATTGGTCCCCTTCCTCTTCCTTCCTTCCTTCCTTCCTTCCCTCCCTCGATTTTGCACAATACTCCAAAGATACAAATTATTAAAGATTATTAGAGGGAGGGTGGGAGAGGCCAATTGAAATTTTTTTCAAATAAAAGTTGTAGATTAAGATCCTAAAAATAATTTTAGTTATTACAAAAATTTCGATTAGGTGTTTTTTTGTTTTTCAAAATTAGGGGAGGGGTCCAATTGAAAATTTTTTCAAACAAAAGTTGTAGATTGAGGTCTTGGAAATAATTTTTGTCATTATAAAATTTTCGATTTGACCTTTCTCTCCCCTCCAATTTTGCATAATATGATTTAGATAATTATAATATTAAAAATTTGTGGAGATGAGGGTCCAAATTAAAAAAAATTTCAAGCAACAGTTGTAGCTTGAAGTCTTAGAAATAATTTTGGTTATTACAAAAATTTCGATAGGATCCGTCCCTCTCCTCAAATTTTGAATACCTATTAAGTATCTATGTAGTATTATGGACTTGGTAAAAATTCAACAAAAACGATAGACGCTTGTACCATTTTATACATAATTTTCTCATCAATGATGCTAACACATCTCGGTACTTTTCGAGTACAATCATTAGCATCGGGTGAGTTTCCTTTGATGGAGCTATTTAACGCTGCTATACGCCCCCGCCACATACGTCTAACTAGTATCCAGCCTCGGAGCAGCTCTTGCGAGCTCATTCGCCGCAGCACCGATAATTTACAACCGTTGCACTAAAACGTCGTATAAATTATCATAAAATAGCGTACACGCCGAGCCGCGCATTGATAAGCACCGTCGAGTTTCGGCCATAAAGAGCCTATAGCCTCACAGCGCCATAGAAAAAGCTGGCACATCCGAGAGTAGAAAAAAACCTCCATACACAGGTTTCGAAAGAGGGTCGATTCCATAGTAAAAGAAGGGGATTAAATTAAAGCCTTAGCATAGAGCTCAGATCTAGCTCACCGATAATCCATCATAACGCAACGTACTTTCGAAAGGGGTTCCTCTATGGCTCATGCCCATGCCCTGGCTCCGCTCGCGCTCCTAAAACTACACAAAGCAGTTTTCTACACCTGATTTCGAAAATTATTACGCGCCTGGTTCGCAGTTTTTTTCTCCTTCTTTTTCTAATTGAAAAAACTTACCGAGGATTTATTTTTATTGGAGAATCGTGCGCGCCCTCCGAGCATCCGCGCTCGAAATGGAGGCTATACTTATTCAGCACACAGTACTTGTGTACTTTTCGAACCGGTAAATTGCCTATCAGCATTTTTCCAGGCAAAAGCGAAACTTTTTCCGGGCTTCGCATCGCGAATCGAGAAAAATATTTTAATTTGTGGAAAAAATACAATAGTAAAAAATGAAGGAAAAATATGAAAAGTGAAAAAAATGGATAAAAATTACTGAATTGAAAATCGAAAAAATGAGTATTGAAAGCTCAAAAAAAATTGAAAAAAATTAAAATAATTTTAAAAAAATGAAATTACAAGAAATTAAAAATTTAGGAATGGAAAAAATGAGCATAAGACAAATTCGCAAAAATTAAAAATACAAAAATTAATTCAAAACATTGCAAAAACTATTAACAATTAAAATGAAATCAAAAATTACCAAAAAAAAAATCAACCCAAAAAATTATATCCAATGCAAAAAATTAAGAATTACTCAAATGTTTTAAAAACTTGAAAACTTGATGGATTTTTAATTTTTAATTTTTTTCTCAAGTTTCAAGTTTTTTAATGATTTTTGGTTCATTTTTTCCATTTCTCAATTTTTGTACATTATTGGCACTTCTCATTTTTTAAAAAATTGATTTGAAAATTTTTCCAATAAATTACTCTCAATTTTCAATTATTTACTTGATTTTTTCATTTTTTTCATTATTTTCCATTTCGTTCCAGTTTTCTTAAACTTCAATTAACCATGAATAATTTTTTTAATCATTGTGTAAATTCATTTCTAACTTTTCACAATTTTTTTGATTTTTATTTCAATTTTTCTCAGTTTTTCTAAATTTCTAATTTTATTCAGTTTTTAATTTCATTCAATTTTTAGTAATTTTTAATTCAGTTTCCACCCTGTTTAATTATTCTTTTTTCTTCTAGATATGTATTTTTCCAGTTTATTAAATTTTTTGATTTTTTAAAAACATATCAAGCCAAATTTTTCTCTAATTTTTAATTCAGCTCTAACTTTTTTAAACAGGTGTACGTGCTGCTCCTCCAATTTTCCCATTTTTAATTTTTCGAAATTTTTTTTTTTTTGGTAATTTTTCCAAATTTTATTATTGATTTGAATTTTTTTACGGTTTTTTAAATTTTACAATTTCTTCTGTACCTATTGATTTTTTCCTTTGAATTTTTATTTTTTCAGTTTTATTATTTTTAATTTTTTTTTGAGATTTTCAATTTTTCCAAATTTTTAGTCATTCTTGATTCAATCTTGATTTTATTACATTATGTTTTTCATTCGATTTCGCAAATCCTCAATTTAAAAAAAATGATAGTTTTTCACTTAATTTTGAAAATTTCTTTCCAATTTATTACCTAAATTTAAAACTTTTTCTTATGTATAATTTTTCGGAATTTTCTGAATTTGTCATTTTTCAATTTTCAATCATTTGGACTTATCTCTTTATTTTTTTTAAATTTCTGTAGTTTTTTGAATTTAAATTTTTTTCTTACTTTCAGTTTTTTCTTATCTTTAGGTACCTACTCATTCTTCATTTGGTCTTAATTCTTTTTGATTGTGCTTTTTTCCAAGTTTTCAAGTTCTCGATTTAAAAAAAAAATTTATAGGCTACTGAATTTTTGAAAAAAAAATCGAATGATTTTTTCTCGCTTTTTAAAATTTTGCAGTTTTTCCTATGTTCATTTTTTCGTTTTTTTTTAATTTCTCTAATTTTTCACGTTTAAAATTTTTTCCAATTTTTTATTTTTAATTTCTTCTCATTTTTGTTCTCTTGATTTTTTCAGATTTTCAATTTTCAATTTTTTCTCTTGGCCATTCTGAATTATGTCTTAATTCTTTTCAGTTATACGTTTCCTTCAATTATTTTCCCTTATTTTTGAAAAAAAAAGATTCAAACTTTTCCCAAGTTCTGATGGTCTTAAATTTTTTCTGTTTCAATTTTTTTAGAATTATCTGAGTATTTAAAATTTTCTCTGATTTCTTTCATTGCATTTGCAATTTTTCACAATTATTTTTATTTTTTGTAGTTTTTCAATTTTCACATTTTTCCAAATTTTCAATTTTTCATTGGGAGAGGGAGTACTGGGGTGAGGTTAGAATTGTCCTTTTAAAAAAAATAGTCATTTGAATTTTTTTACAACTTTTTACAACTTTCAATTTTCATTTATAGTTAATTATTTGTTTGTTCCATTTTTCAATTTTTACAGTCATGTTTCAAATTCTATTTAATTACCTAATTTTGCATTTTTTTTTCTCAAAAATATTTCAGGGTTGAATTTTTGTAAATTATTATTGATTTTAATTTTTTCTTTAGGTATTTCTAGAGATTTCAAATCATTTTAAATATTTCTCACTCATCAAATTTATTTTGATTTTTTTTTTCTTGTTCTATTTTTATCTCAATTTAAGGTACTTCTAATTCAATATGAATCAGTTCCGATTTTCATTTTTTTTTTTTTTTAAATTAATTATCGGTAGATTTTTCGTATTGGTTTAAATTACTCGTTTGTGTACTTTCACCAAATAATCCAGCTTTTTCTGGGGAGAATACAATTTCATTTGAGAAAAAAAAACCGGCCAATCCTACGAGTAGTTTCAATTTTCATTTATCGATACCGATGCGCTGTTTAATGGCTAATGAACAGCAAACAGCTTAGCATTATTATAAAACTATGTTGGTATCCGATTCAAAGAACCGTGTACAATTTGCTTACCTATCAAATGCACATTGCCATTGCACTGAAGCAAAATACTCGTACCTAACCTACCGTTTTCCAACCTTCACTCCGTTTTATTCGCTTCGACAAAGCTGCTCGTATCAGGCAGTAGTCAGTATGCTGGTAAATACCTACCATTAAACGCAGATCGAAACCCTTTCATACTCTCAGTCGCAGTTCTGCACGCTTGCAAAATACACGATCCCGAAAAGCTTTTGAAAATACGCGAACATTATGTCTACAGTATACAATACCGACCGTTTGCGAGCTGGTCATGCCAAGTTGAGCGAAGAGCAAGAGCAGACGTCGCTGGGAAAAAATCTTCTACTCGTATTACTCAACTAATTTAACATTGCATCGTTTCTTCGTAGTATGGCGTACCGAGTGCTGCAGCCGACACCGGATAATTTTTAAACTGTGGGCCATTTGGCGCAAAAGTTTTATTAGCGAGTTAGCGCGAGACGGTTTTACGTAATGCAAATTACCCCCTCACCCCTTTCCCCTCTGGCCATTTGCCGGAAGGCTATATAGCTCTCGGGGCGATGCTGCTATACAGCGATGCGAAGAAAAGTGGACACGTTAATTAAGGCGAATGGCGGTCGACGTCGTCGTCGTCGCCGCCTTTTAAATAAGTTTTCTTCGCCATCGCGTAATTCCGCAGTATTTTCACGTATTCGGAATCGCTATTATAAGTTGGAATAAATCAAATTACGGAATTATATTTCGAAGAATAATAATTTTTATGAACAAGAAGCAGATGAAGACGAGCTCTTCGGTATGGATTTTTGAAATGCAGCGTCACGAAACGAACTCCGCGAATGGGGCTAGTCGAGTTGTTGAAGTTGTAGCTGCGAGATAAGGTGTTGATTATGCGAATATGCGAGGTCGTACTACATATTTAAATTTTTATCAATCCCGAGCAGCACAATCGACAAATTATCGAAATAAAAAATCGACAGAATATCGAATTCGATAAAGTGTCGCGTTAGTTCCGCCTAAATCGTGAAATTATCTTTCGATATATAGATAGATTATCGACGAATTATAGTTAGTAAAAATTTCGAGATTATAGTAAGATATTTTATCGATAATCTATCTATAATATCGAAAAATAATTTCACGATTTAGGCGGAACTTTGGCGACACTTTATAGAATTCGATATTCTGTCGATTTTTTATCGATTTTTTATTCCGATTTTTCGTCTTTTACTAGCTTTTTTCTATAATTAAAAATCATTAATTAGCATAATTAATACATTAAACTATGCCTAAACACATTATTCATGTTACGGTAAGAGGATCATTTCAGAAAAAGTCAAAAAAAAAAATTATAAAAAATCTGCCACCCGTGGGGCTGGAACCATCTACCTCCTGCATGGTAATCCTCTTCCTTAACCACTATGCCATACCTTATCGTTGAGAAGTTAGCAATAAAACGCTTATAATAGACAGTTTAGTACTTCCAGACGTGTTGGACTTAGAAAAATTTTCACCAATTTTTTAAATTTGGAAATAATTTCAAATATCGTCACAAAATCGTTGAAAAATCGTTCGACAAATGTCAGATTATTTGTCGATAATATAGTTTCAAAGATCGCCACAAAATCATTGAAAAATCGAGTTCGAGGAATTTCATATTACGTGTCGATAATATAGTTTCAAATATCGTCACAAAATCGTTGAAAAATCGAATTCGAGAAATTTCAGATTAAGTGTCGATAATATAGTTTTAAATATCTTCACAAAATCGTTAAAAAATCGAAATCGAGAAATTTCATATTACGTGTCGATAATATAGTTTCAAATATCTTCACGCAATCGTTAGAAAATCGAATTCGAGAAATTGCATATATTATGTGTCGATAATATAGTTTCAAATATCTTTACAAAATCGGTAAAAAATCGGATTCGATAAATTTAATATAATCTGTCGATAATATAGTTTCAAATGTCGTCAAAAAATCGGTAAAATATTGAAGTCGAGAAATTTCTAATAATCTGTCGATAATATAGTATTAAATATCTTTACAAAATCGTTAAAAAATCGAATTCGATAAATTTAATATTCTTTGTCGATAGTATCGTTGACGAATATCGTCATAAAATCTTAATAATATCGAATTCGATAGTTTTTAGATTTTTTGTCTATGAAATTGTACCGATAAATCTTTATAATATCGTGAGAACATCTATAGATTTTCAAACGATTTTTTATCGATACGTTACATTTTCCGATATTATCGATCGAGTGTGCCGCTCGGGATTGTTTCATTTTTTCAAATTCCAAACAATTTTATAATTTGGAAGAACTTCCAAATTTAAAAAATGTTTCATATTTTCAAAATTGTAAAATTTTACAAAACTTGAAGAATTAACCAAATTTTTAAAATTTATTCAAATTTGTAAATTACCAAATGTCTAATTTTCGTTGAATATTGAAACTTTCTCAATTTCAAAAACTTAGCAAAATTTAAAATTGGCCAAAACAACTTACTATTTTAATCAAAATTTTCAGCTTTCTAAAATTTAAAAAATAGTAAAAATGTAACAAAATTCAAAAACTGATCTGTCATCAAAATTTAAAAAATTATAGATGGAGTTCTTCGTTATTAATACAGGATGTCTACAGGTCATGAAAGTCATGAAAAATTCATGAAATTTGAAAATAGGTCATGTCGAAAGTCATGAAAAAGTCATGAATTTTTCAAAAAAATTATCAGGCCATGAAAAATCATGAATTTTACTCTTCGAAGTCATGAATTTTTGATAATATTACCATGGCAAAATTTCAAAAAAATTCGCTTAAAGGCGAAATTTTTCAAACTGTTGCATTTTCTCAAAAAAAAAAACAACAACACGCATAAAATATTGTGATTTCTCTGAAGAAGAAAGTTAATTTTCTTGAAGAATTTTTTTTGAGGGGATGGAAATTTTTTTTGGGGGGGGGGGGGAATACCCATTTCTTAGAATGAAAAAAAAATGAATTTTTTGGTACAAAAAATTTTAAAAATTGTTTTGGAGTAGAAAACTTTTTCAAGCCACTAACCTTAGGTACTTGCTGTGCAAGGCGTTATAAAAATTTTATTGAAGTAAAAATATTTTTCAAACTGTCACGAAAAAATTCCTATTTTCAAAAAATCAAAAATCTGAATTTTATCGTTTGAATCGTTTTGAAGTGAATTTTTTTTCGAACTCGTAGAGTATAAAATCTCAATTTTTTTTTTTCAATTTTCTGAAAAATATTGAATAATTTTTATTTTTTGGGAGGAGGGTCTCTGTTTTTTGGAAAAAGATTCTCATTTTTTGAAATAAACAAAATTAAAGACGAATTTTTTGGTTTTTTTTTTTTTTTTGTTAAAAAAATGTTATAAAATTTTCTTATGTGAAGATATTTATTTTTTTTTAAATTTCTGTGGAAATTTTTTCTTTGTAAAGAAAAAATTCGTTTCATTTTCGAAAAAAAAACTGAGATTTTTTTCAAACAATAATTTTAAAACTTCTTCTGAAATAAAAAAAATTTCAATTTTTTAGGGATCTTCTTTTTTTCTTTGATAGCACATAAAGTAAATAAATGAAATATTTTTTAACTTTGGGACAATAAAAAAAAAGAAAAAATAGTTTTCTGTTGAAAAAGTTGTTGGAAATCTTTTAGGAGTGTTTCTTGCGTGAAAATTTTTCGTTTCATTTCCAGGAAAAAAAAATCATTCTCACATTACAACATGAAAAAAATTTCAAGAATCCACCTTTTAGGGAAGAAATCGAATTACACCCTTGAAAATTCCGAATATTCATTTAACATTTTTTAAAAAATTGTATAGATTTTTTTAGTTACAAAAAAAGGGGGTCTTGGTAGGCATATAGGCAGAACTTGGGGGTTCAAGGGGCATTCGCCCCCTCCCTCAATAATTTTTTTAATACCGTAACATGAGGTTACTTTTGGCCCACTTTTTGCAATTTTTTTTTTTTGAAAATTAATCCTGCTTCTTTTAAAATTGAAGTAAGGGGCTCGGTTTTCACTCTAAATAGTGTCGGACACCTGTAGGAAGCTCTGTAAATTTTTTCAAATTTTTCATCAAACTCCCTCCCTCTTCCGTGGTTAGTCAAAGTCATGGGCCAAAGTTTCCCGGCTCTGGGCTTACTTTGGCCCACTTTTTTTTTCTCACCAGAAATCGATTTCTAGGCATAATCATAACTCACCAAAAACATGAAACTCCAAAAAAAAAGTTTGTTCAGTTGAAACCATATAATCAAACATCAGTATTTTAGAGATTTCCTGATAATGTGTACCTATGCTTGGGCTAAAATAACTCCAAAAACGACGAAAAACGGTCCTTTGACGGGTAACTTCAATTTTACACACACTTCGCCAAACCTGCATTTCCATGATAGATTCTGACTCTACGTTAAATTTTCAATTGATTTTCATAGGAAAAAAATTTTTTTCTCGGTTTTTGTTAATATTTATGCGTGGGCCAAAGTAACCTCAAAAACAACGAAAACGGTCCTTTGATTAGTAATTTCAATTTATCTCACAATCGCTTTACAAAACGGATTTTTTTATGCGAGATTCTGAATCTACATAAAATTTTCGATCTGTTTCCATAATAAAAAATTTTTTGGACCCTTCGTTATACTTCGTCTGAATAAAAGTTTTGGAGGTAAAAAAACCACATGAACAACGTAATAATTAACAAAAAATGAGGTTTACCAAACTTATTACACAAAAATTGTGACAATCGCATAGAAGTGAAGTATGAAGGCCTCTCTATCGTTGATACTCATTACAAACTCCCTCCACTTCATACAGTTGTGGCTGTACAGGCAAATATCTTTTTTCGGAAGTGGGCCAAAGTTACCCCATGTTACGATAGCTATTTACCACAAAATATAGGAGAAAATGTGGGGGGGGGGAATTTTGCCCCCATATTCTTTCCAAGTTACATTTATTCTGGAAGGGGCCTCATGAAAACGTTGAAATATTGTTCATGAAAAAGTCATGAATTTTCAAAAAAAAAAAAAAAAAAAAAAATGTAGACAGGGACACTCTGTAATACTCTGTTACATCGAAATCTAACGTTTAGTCATTAATTTCCGGGACACCCTGTAGGTATAGAATGTGAATTTTTCTTGAAAAATCTCTCTCTTAAATAACAATTCTGTGTGGGAGAGTGATGCCATGCTTATTCAATTCTCAGAATATTAAAATTAAAATTCCTTCTTCCCTTATATAATTTACGATCCCTTCCATAACTAAACCTCCTTCACGATACCTAGCCTTAGTTGCTGTATATGGCGTTTAAAAAAATAAAATAAAAAAATAACATTCGGTCGTATAAATACAAAACAAAAATATAATTACGTAGGATAATGCGGACGATGCGATCTCAGTACGACGTCGAGTTAACGCCATCGTCGTGTCAACTGGCTAAAGCTCATCTCCACCCAGACACATTAGAATTTTTTGTCGTGCGGACCAGGGAGGCGTTAATTTCATTACGAGCCATTTCCAATCCCCGCAGCTTTGTGCTTTCCCAGTACATTGCCAGTTCCAAAGCAACGCATCCGGATATAGCCTAATCGTTTTAGCATATTTTGTTTGTTTAATAAATGGAATAATTTTCGAGGACGATGGAAAAAACGAGCATGCCGGCGGCGTAGTAGCAGAGCAGGCCATGCTACTTTCGCATCCCCTATATCGGTATCCTTAATGGAACGGATTATAAAATGCAGGTCGTAAATGTAAACTTAATTCGCGGTATTTTATTTTAATGCCAACTAATGCACCATGGCTACTCCCTTCTAATCTGTTTGCCATACTTTGTGGGGGTGTCCTTGTCGGCGAGGAAAAGGGTGGCGAATAATTCACGGCGCTAGAACGGCGATCAATTAATAATATTTATTTTATCCGTAATATTTCGCCATCGCTGCGGTGATTGCATCCGTTCTCGGCGCGGTGCAGGAGACTGTACCAAGAAGTACCTGGGTAATTCTCAGAAAATCGGCAAATTTCACTACTGTAAAAGTTCAGAAATTTGACAGGTTTTTAAATTTTTTTTCTTAAGGTAATTGAAAATATATATGCCCCCGAGTACTTTTATGGTGTTGGGGTCAATTCATTTCCCAAAAGGGAGGGGGGAGGACGATTCCAAAAGGGGTATAGCCGGGTAAAATAGGGTGATTTGGCCCCCAGAGCGAATTTTTAAACTAACTAGTGGAAGTTGGTCCTTATGGTCTAAAACCCCCGTGACCAAATTTTTAGGTCGCTACCTCACCCCCACCCCCTCCTAGAGCGAAAAATGTGATTTTTCGATTATAATTTTTGATTTTGACAGTTTTTAACCAAATTTTTTCAAACTCGGGTAGATGTTAGGTATACTCAAGGGTCATCCATGGAAATTTAAAAAAAAATTTTCAAACCTATCTTCATTGTGAAATGCGCGTTTTAAGTTTTCTAACGGCTATTTCGACAAGTTCTTTCAGAGGTGCAATAATGGAAAAAATATATATTATACACCTAGTCTGGATGTACAACATATATATTTTTCAGAATTTTTTATATAGGTGGAAGGCCTTCAAAAATGCAAAAAACTGATTTTTTCATAATTTTTCGCGCAAAAAACAGTCATTTTTGGTCGAAAAAAATTGTCGTCGTAGTATATCACTAAATACGTAGTTATACACCATCAACCCGAGTTTGGATGAAATTCGTTAATTTTTTCTATTTTTTTAAATTTTCATTTAAATTAACTGAGTGACGCCATTTTGGGAACACTCAGTGTCCCTCGAGGTGTCTGGAGAGCCTAAAATTCATGTTTGGACATGTTTCAAACCGATATTTGTCATAAACAGAAATTTTCATGAAATTGAGAAAATTTTATTTTTTTGCTCACATCGTCGTGGCTTGATCATTCCTCCGGTATAAAATGTCCCACCTTCCTGAAAACTGAGAAAATTTATTCTAATTAGTGAGTATCTTATTATAGCTTATTAATAATTAATAAAATATCAGTATTATAGCTTATAGAATAACTAATTGTCGAATTGTCCATCGTCGTGGCTGTAAGAATTCATCATTGCCACGACGAAAGACAAACACTCGTGATCCACGACGATGGACAATTCGACAATTAGTTATTCTATAAGCTATAATACTGATATTTTATTAATTATTAATAAGCTATAATAGGATACTTACTAATTAGAATAAATTTTCTCAGTTTTCAGGAAGATGGGACATTTTATACCGGAGGAATGATAAGCCACGACGATGGACACTATTTTTGTAAAAATTGAAATTTTTACAGATGATTACGTAAAAAATCGCTCTGTGTATTGCCATTCGAAATTTCAAATGCGCATAGTATTATTATAAAAGTAACAAATCAGTGTAGCCATTCAGCAGAAAAAAATATTCACTCAGCGAGCTGAGACAAATTTTTAAAAATTAGCCACGACGATGGACATAAATCTTGCTACAGTTTTCAATGATCAGGTGTAGTTGTACTAAACACTTTTTGTGATCATCATTCACACTAGCCTATACCCTGAACTTCCTAATGACGTGTACTTACTTTTTTTTCCAGAAAAACATGGTGATTTCCATAATTTTTGAAATCTGTTTTCAAAAACATGTTGGGCTACAGGCCACGACGAAGGACATTTTGAGGTTTAGACTAACTTGTACTCAAGGGGAGGGGGGTGGTATTCATTAAATTGGGCATGGTGGATTAAGGACGTTATAATGTACAAATAACCAAAAAATGAAAGTTGTGCATAGTACAGGAGTTCAGAAATCAGCTGGTTACTCAAATTTACCGATTTTCTGAGAATTACCCACCTCTTTTTGTGGGCACCTCGTGCATTTCGCGGTTAATGGCAATCTATAGCTCTCTATAGGTGGACTCCTGCGCTGCTTAGGTACATACGGAGTAATAAATTCCACTCTACAACAATCACCGATTCACGTGAGCGCCCTTCACCGCTGCCCTTTTTTTTTGCAACGTTTTTCTGCATTCGTCGAATGCACCCTTTACTTTGTTGGATTCGGTACCCATTGTAAATAATGACTTTGTTTATCCCTCTTTTCATGTGCGAAAGATTGTGTGCCATTGCGTCTCTTGCCATTGCCTTTACTCTGTGTGTAGCCTCTTTACCTCAGCTTTTGGTCCCCCTTCGACCTTCGTCCCCCACGTACGTATTTTCTTGTTTTAATGTCGGCTCAGTTGCGACGCTTTTTCGCTCGCATCCCATCATTGTCGTACACCGCACACCTTATCCCGCACAATCTTCCATTATGAAAATGTTTTAACCTTAATTACTTCAAAAGCAAAGCGCCGTATGGAAGTCCGCTCGCTTTTCTGTCCTTTTTATACACCCATTTTCCACGTTTCCTCTCGAAAACCAACGCCGGAGGTTAGATTTGCGGAGTCGACTTTGGCGAAGCGTGTTCCGGCCGAGGATACCGGGGGGGGGGGGGGGGGGTGCTTTTTGCAGTTCTCTTGGTGTTTTTTTCTCCCCTGACCTTCGTTGCTGGTGGGGTTGGTGGAGCTGGTACTGGCGCTGGCGGTTGTTGTGTGCCGCAGCACGACGAAGCCCAAGCCGCAGACCAGGCGGATATTTTTTTCAAACTGTTGCGGAAAGAATTAAATTTCTGGTTAAATGTGCGGTGAATATTTAATTTTTTTCTGGTTAGTCTCGTTGGTTTTGTTATTGTTTTTTGGTGGTATGGTTATTCGTATTGTACGTATTATGAAACGGTGTGCTATGGTTTTTAAATACCGATGCCGATTCCGGCGTGTAGGCTTTTTTTTTTGGGGGGGGGGGGGATACGTTCTCACCAGAGATGACAGAAGGTTGAAAAAAAAATTTGGTGATCTGATCTGATCTGTATTTTTTTATAATGAAAAGATCGCGAAAAAACTCCATTGAGTATTTTTTTTTTATAAAAAATTATTATCTGTCACTTCGTTATTTTGTCATATTACTGTTTTATTTGTTTTTTCTGTATTGTGACGAGGTGAGTTTTACTAGCTTCCGGTTTGCATTGCCAAAATCGGTACTTCGCTGAATTTTTCCAAGTACAAAACTACATAGACGCCTAAGATACGAAATTAGAGGCGAGGGAGGGGGTCCAATCGAAATTTTTATAATAACATAAATTATTTTCAGGATCTTAATTTACAACTTTTGTTTGAAATGTTTTTAATTCAACCCCTACCTCCCTCCCATTTTCCAAAAATAATAACGAGTATCTTCGTACTAATATGCGAAATTAGATGGGAGGGGAGGGGAGGATCCAATCGAAATTATTATAATAACTAAAATTATTTCTAGTATCTTTATCTACATCTTTCGTATGAAAAATTTTCAATTGGAATCCTACCTTCTCTCTAATTTTTCGTAATAGTTCATGGGATACTCATTGTTTGGAATTTGGGGGAGGTAGGGGTTGAATTCAAAAAAATTTCAAACAAAAGATGTAGATTAAGATCCTAGAAATAATTTTGGTTATTATAAGAATTTCGATTGGACCCTTCCTTTCTCTCTAATTTTGGGAAATTGGAAGTGAGTGAGGGGTCCAATCGAAATTTTTATAATGACCAAAATTATTTCTACTTAGAATCGCAATCTACAACTTTGGTTGGAAAAGTTTTTCAAATGGACCACTCTCTCCCTCCCTCCCTCATTTCTTCTTCAATTTTACTCGAGTACCTACGTATAAGTAGAGTTGTGAGGGAGAAGTCAAATTGAAAAAATTTTCAAACAACAGTTGTTGATTGAAATCCTAAAAAATTTCAGTCTTTACAAAAATTTCAATTAGACCCCCTCCCTCTCCTTCGATTTGCATATTAGTACAAAGACAGCCATTATTAAAAAATTGGAGGGAGATAGGGGTTGAAGTGAAAAAAATTTCAAACAAAAGTTGTAAGTATATTAAGATCCTGAAAATAATTTTGGGTATTATAAAAATTTCGATTGGACCCCTCCCTCCTCTCTAATTCCGTATATTAGGCGTCTATGCAGTTTTGTACTTATAAAATTCAGCGAAATCCCGATTTTGGTCAATCCTTAAAAACCTTTTTTTTAATCAAAGCTTTTCAATGACTCTCATTTTTTATGTTCTCCACTTTACTATTTTTTCGACTTTTGGAATCCTTCGATTGTTTTTCTTTTCTTTTCATTTAAAAAAAAAAAATATTATGAATATTTTTCATAACACTTCTCACATTTGAATTTTTTTAAATATTTTTATTTTGTTTTTTTTTTCAGTTTCTTTTCCTCACACTTACTCTCACTTTTTTCCAATCATCCGAATTTTCAAAAATATTCTACAATTTTATGATCTCTTCAAATTTTTAATTTCTTCAATTTTTTTATTCTAATTAAATTATTATCTATTAAGTTCAATTTTTCAAAATCATTTGATTAGAAAAATTTCCAATTTTTTAAATTTGACATAGAATTTCTTTTTTTTTTTGAAATGTTAAGGCTTGGCCCTATAAAAATGATTCTTTTGGGTTAAATTAACTCCCTAAAAATTTATCTTCAAAAAAATTATTTTTAGTGGTGGCGGAGAGCACCTTTTATTGAGAAAACAAAAAAAAAAAAATCAAAAAATTGGGATTGCATTTTTAAAAAAAAATTTCAACAAAATGGTCACTACACGTATAAGTACTTTTACCCTATAAGACCATTTTCGATGATTTTTCTACTTTACCTCGATTTTTAAGGGGACATAAAAAAAACCTTTTAAGTTTTTTGAAACAAAAAATCAAAATTAACGAGGTAGGTAAAATGAAAATTTTCATTATGAAATTATGAACCACCTTAAGTATATGATTTGGGGGAGTTCATCCTAAAAATGCATTTTTTTTTGGCTTATGAAAATTTTTATAATTCATTGAATTCAATTTTTCTTTGCCAATTTGAAATAAAAAAATCTCATATTTTTTTAGACTATGAAATCTTGAAATTTTTATCTGCCAATTTTTTTTTTAATTTGGAGCAAAAAACATTCATATTTTTTCGGAGTCAGAGTAAAAAATTTCCTAACCTGGTTTTATTTTTTTTTTATCAACTTACATCCTATTTTTTGTCTTCATTTTTTAAAAAATCTTTCAATTTCTCAGAGCAAGAATCTCTCAACTTTTTGAGAAAGAAATTCTCAATATTTTGGGAAAGTCATGGAAAATCGTGAATTTCCAAAAAATACTATTCTAAAAAAAATAGACACCATGCCAAATATCTATCTTGAATATGGTTTTCCGGAACGCCCTGTGGAAGACACGTCCAGTGAGAGAGAAAGAGAGAGCAAGCTACACCATACTCCATAATGTACGCGGAATAATTTAAATATTCGCTAGACCGAAGCATTATTTCTACTTCCACGTCCGCATCGACGGGTCCACCAGCCAAGAAAAATCCTACACCATTACTACATATTATAAGAGTAGAAAAAAATTCAATAAAAGAACCATCGCGGAGTAGAAAAAAAAAATCGTACGTGATATGTTGGCGATATACGGTACAAGTTAGTTACAAAGGCGGAATGCCAAAGTATATACACTCGTACACATGGCATACATATGTACACAGGGTACATAATGTGTCATACGACTACTACAAAGACATCGACTTCGACTGCGCGACTATAGTACGACCAAGGTTCCACCTTCTTAACATGCTACAACCAACGACTTGAAAAGCGCGCGGATTATGTTAAGTGCTTCTGGAAAAGCTCATTCATCTCGTTTCTTCATCTCCAGTCTGTTGCGAGGCTCACCCCCCCCCCCTCAATCCCTCTGTTATGTGTTCTTTTACGCGCCGAACGTACGTCTACGTACGTCGTACGTATAACAATACGCACAAGTACGTATACGTACTGTACGTTTTTCTCATAAAGCTTTCGCGTCGTGTTGTCGTATACTATACTTCACCTTTGCACCCTCTCGTCGTATGCCAAGTCTGCCTTGTTTGGCTGCACAGCCTCTTTTCTCTCTATTTTACTATACCAAGACGACGATACATACTAGTGTGTTGTATGGCTTTTCCTACCCCTCTGTGGCACTTCCTCGTCATAACCAAAGCAACGCACGGTTTCATTTTATAGTATGAAGATTGTAGATGTACGTACTGTAAAGGTGGGTATAAATGTGCTGTATAGTTTATCGAGGAAATAATTTCCCGGCTTCGTTAGACTAATTGAATATTGCGTGTTCAAAATGTAATTTCAAAGTGATTTTACGTAGATATCTTATATATCTACGTACGTATACGTATTTACTTTACGTAGGCAACGAAATTATTTTCTATTTAATGGCGATGACATTCGATGTTGTAGCGAATGAAGACGATGATGTAATTTCAAATTGAAGTAGGTGGATGGAGATATTAAGCATGCCTATCAATACATCGTCGTCTTTATAGTTCGCATAGTTTATTAGTGCATAGAGCGTCTATTGTGATGATGATCGTGTTTGAAGAACAGAACCCTCCTTCCTGCTTTCTCTTGAGGCTAAATTATTTATAGAAACATACCTACTTCATTTGGTTGAAGTATATTTCAGTCGATGAAACATGTTTTATATTACCTATTTCAATTTGATTGTTACTAAATGCCTTCGTCGACTCGTTTATTTTCTTAGAAAAAAATCTGTTTTTAAAAAAAGGAAAAATAAACATTTCGAATTTTGAAAAAAAAATTACGATCGTAGCTCAAATATTCTCTAGAAAGAAAAAGTATTTTGTTGGCCTTATTGTTGTTTTTTTTTTTTTTTTTAATAAGTGAATGCAAATTCTCCAAAAAAAAAATTGTAATTTTTTCAGGTGGTGGAATAAATTTTCTCATATTATTAAGAAAGTTCTCTGGAAAAAATTCATGAATATAAGTAAATTCTCTTGACGATTTTTTTTTGTGGAAGAGTATTTTTAAAAATCTAAAGAACAAATTTTTTATGAAAACAAAAAAAATCAACAAAGTCAGAAAAAAGTTTTTTTACATTTTCAAATTTATTCAGAAAATGCATATTTTTTATTTCAAAACTTTTTTTTTTTAATTTTGCGCTCTCTTTTCGCATGGACAGCAATCACTTCTCAGGTTTTGATTAAATTCAAAATTGTTTCTTTACATGAAAAACCTTTGATTTCTTTTTAAATATAAAATTCAATTATTCTCTTGAAGGTAAAACTTTTCAATTTTTTGACGATAAAACTATTTTTTAGAGAAAAAAATGTTACGAAAATTCTGGAGTACCTGAGTAAAAATATATATTTTTTTCTTTTTTCAGAAAAATGTTTCTATATATATATATATATTTTTTTTTTGTAGGATATAATTTCTTATACGTAGATATTTTGGGAGATTTTTCATCAAAAAGAACCATTTTAAGGGAGGGGAGTGAATTTTTCAATTTTTCTGGAGTGAAAGTATATAATTATATTTCATTTTTCATTTTTTTTAAGAAAAAATTTCCCGATTTTTTGGAATAAAACTATTTCAATTTCCTATCTTTTTTTGAATGAAAAATCTTTTGAATAAAAAATCATTCAATTTTTTGTGTGAAAAGTCTTTCGATTATTGAAGATAATTTTTTCATTTTTCATTTTTATTAAAAAATTTCTCTTTTTTTCAACTTTTTAGATTGAGGAATATTTTTGATTGTTTAGAATTTTTTTTTTTTTTTTTTTGAAGCGATAATACATCTCATTTTGTTAGAAAAAAATTCTTAATTTTTTCTGAATGAAATTATCTTTCAATTTTTTGGATTTTTTTCATTTTTTTTCCGAATAAAAAATGTTCAGATTTTTTGGATAAAAAATCTTTGAATTATTAAAGAGAAAATTTTAAATTTTTTTTGGAAAAAAAATTTCCAATTTTTCGGGAGCAAAAACTAGAAATAGTATTTTTCATACAAAAATTCATCTCCCTAATTAAAAAAATTAAACTCTTCCAACCCTATCTAAGGCTCCCTTCCGATTAGTGTAATAATCTTGATATTAACCCCCCCCCCCCCCAACAAAAAAATTATGTACCAAAATTTTGTTTTTGAAATTAGAATAATCTTTTAACTTTTTGTATTTTTGGTTTCTTGGGGGGGGGGGGGACTTCTTTTCTGAACTAAAAAAGTACCTACCTATACCTACTTCTCATTTTTTGAGGAAAAAAATTTCTTGATTTTTTGGGATTAATACCGAAATCTTTCAATTTTTTGTATTTTTTTCAATTTTTTTTCTAGAATGAAATTTCTCGTTTTTTGGGAGTAAAAACTAGAAGTAGTATTTTACATTTATTGATTTGATAAAATAAATAAATGAATAAGAATATACCTAATCTTTTAATAACTGTTTAGATTGAAGAATATTTTTGATTTATTGGAAAAAAAAAAATTTGATGTGAAAGTAGGTACTTACTTCTCATTTCTTTAGGAAAAAAAATTTCTCAATTTTTTCGGAATAAGAAATCTTTTAATTTTTTGGATTTTTTTCAATTCTTATTCTATAATGAAATTCTGTGTTTCTCATAGAGATGATTTTGTGCTTTTTGGATTCTTAAAAAAATTTCATGCAAAAAATATGATTTCTTTATCCCAAATAATTTTATTCTCGGAATTTTTTTTCATAAATGGTGATTTTTAATGAGAAAAAATTTTTATGCAGAATTTTTTTCCTGTGAAATTAAAAAAAAAATAATGTGCAATGATTTCTCCAATAAAAAAAATTGTGAACAAATTAAAAAAAAAATAAAGATAAAAAAGTGAGAAAAATTCATTTTTGGAGAAAAACTAATTAAAAAAAGTTTTTAAAATATAGGAACGTATATTATTTCTGAGAAAAAGTTTCAAAAATTGTTCTCGAATCAAATTTTGACTAATTAACATTCTATAAAAAAGTGAAAATGTCTGTTTTTGGGCCAAATTTTGATAAATTTGTACACCAGATTTTTTGTTAGGTGTGCTTGGTTAGGTTTTATTCAAATATAAATTCGAGACATTCACTTTTGGAACGCCCTGTACAGGAAATATTATTGGCAAGGATGATGGCGCGTGGTATTTGCCAGTAGAGTACTATGTACGGTATTTTCCCGCGAATTTCGTTCGTGTAATATGATAGCACAGGCTGGACGAATGAGGAGGAAGCGATTGTTTAACGTAGGTTTTTTTTCGCTCGTTCGTGTTGATAATCCTGCGGAATTGAGTCGTTGTAGAGAAAGAGCATATCACAGAGAGAGGGGGCAGCGTTTACACAACGTGCTCGAACCACCATGCAGCTGTCACGTTACCGGATGAAAATTCGTAAATGAAAATTTAACAAGCTGATGGAAAAATTTGCCGGACTCGAAAGACTCTGCTCGGTGGTGTGTTCTGTTTACTCGCGAATGCCACCACCATCGCCATTGTATTCTCCAATAAAGGCAACACGTTCGCCTCCGCAATACTTTGTAATTACGAGATGCGATGGTAATTAAGACGTAAACGGAGATGTCTGGCGAAAGTAACCTCACTCCTCGATGAGAGACTGCAGAAGCCCGAAGATAGGGTGAAAGCGTTGAAAAACAAGGGCGCGTCTCATGTTATGGAAACCAAATCGAAAACGTTGAAACAACTGGAGGAACCAGGAGCGAGATGAGCGATGCAGATGCCCAGACTAGGGATTTTCCTTTAACGTTTTTCTACTTCGCTAACGATACCTACGAGTACGTTGTTAATTCGCGGCGTTTTGTTGTGATCGATTTACTTATTCGTTTACGATGCTTGGACGATGTGTGATTTATTAGGTGGGAATTTAGGTGGTACGTGGGCACCTGCCACCTGCCTTTGCCTCTGCTCTATTCGCTCGTCGGTGTTGGCCGGGTTGTAATTAGTTTAGGGCGCCACGTGTCAGTGTCGTCGGGCTGATTGACACTGGTAAATGGTCGTAGAATAATTGGCTCGGTCGGTTTGTACCTACGGTTGAATCAATCGCAGCTGAATGTGATTGCTTTTATATCGCCTTTGAGGAATTGTTTCGAGAAGTGTAAACTGATGAGAGGGAATGTGGAGAAATTTTTGTGTTTTGCAAACTCTTCTGTCCATTTTCAACTTTCATTGAATTCCCCCAAATAAAAAATTCACTTATAATTTGGAAAATAATGAAATTCGGAAAAGAAAATTTATCGATTTTTTGGAGTGAGAAGTAGGTAGTCTTAACATTTCTGGAATAAAAAAAATCATTTTTTTTTTGAATAAGAACACATCTCTGAAATTTTTGAGATATAATTTCTAAAAAATGGATTTAAAATATTTTTTAAATTCTTTAATTTTCTTGAAGTTTTTTTTTTTTTTTTTTTTTTTTTGAATGATGAAAACATTTATGTACCTAGGTTTTTGTTTGTCAAAAAAATTGTTGAGAATTTGTCAATTTTTTGAAATGAAAAATTTCTCAATTTTTGCCGTGAAAATGATTCTAATTTCTTTTTTGAGAAAAAATTTAAACTTTTTAAAAATAAAACAATCTCATTTTTTGTAATAAAAACATCTTTGACGTTTTTGGGTTAAAATTCAAGGTGTCTTACAGGTCATGGGAGTCATTAAACCTATGGAAAAGTCATGGATTTTGCAAAAAAATCACTGGTCACTACTAGGTCATGGAAAGTCATCTATTTTTATGTTAGAAGTCATACATTGAATTAATTTTTTTTTTTAATTTTCAGTAACTTCATAAAAAATGAAAACTGAAAAATAAAATGAGGGGGTAACAAAAAATGTAAAAAAAAATTGATCATGGAAGAAGTCATGGACTTCCAAAAAGAAATTCAGAAAATATCATTATTTTTATTTTTTTGAAGAAAAAAACATATTATTATTATTATTATTATTATTTTTTTTTTGGAAGAAATACTCTCCATTTACTGGGGAAAAATCTAACTATTTTTTAGGGTGAAAATTTTCTCTCTTTTTTTACAAAAAATTTCAACGTTTCTGCAATGAAAAATCACTGAAGTTTTTGGCATAAAATTGAAAAAAAAAATGGTTAAAAATATTTTTTAAATTTTTCTTACATTTCCTGGAAGTAAAATTTTCAATTTTTTGAAAGATAAAAATCTTTCATTTTTGAATTTAAAAAAAAAATGGAAAAAAATGACAAAATTCAATTTGACAAAATTCTAAAGAATTGATGGAAAAATTAAAAATTTGTACTAATGAAAAAATTGGAAAATACATTTTTTTGATGTTTGGAAAATCATGAGATTCAAAATACCAGGCATGAGTCAGAAGAATAAGAAAAGTTAAAAAAAATCAATCTGTGAAAGTTAGCAATTTCAAGAGGTTCAAGTCATTTTCAAGGTTGCCAATAATCAAAACAACACTTTTCAATGTGATCAACAATGAGAGATTTTTACACCAAAAAATTGAACGTTTTTTAAAAATAAAAATTAAAAAAAGTGTTAAAAAAAATAAAACAAAGTTGGGAGAAATTTTTCAACTCAGATTCCAAAAAAATACAAACTTTTTTTGTCATTTTTTTTAAAAAGCACTCAAAAACTCAAAATGTCTAAAAGTTAGTTTCATAATAATATTTAAAAAGTCGATCTTCAAGTATATACTTTATATGTACATATATATTTTTTTAGGATGACCCACCCCCCCTCCCTTCCCACAGTCATAATACATTTCCATGTCAAATAAAAAAGATTGGAAAATACTGAAAAAATTTCAAAGATACTAAAATACTAACAAAAATTGTAAAACTTATAAAAATTGAGGAAGGGTTCAAAAAATTTCAAAAAAATTCAAAAATTCGAAGTATGTCTAAATATCTACTACTTAGAATAATTTTTTTCTAATCAAATTATTTTAGGAATTTAATTCAACTGGAAATATTTCATTTAAGGAGAATCAAAAAGTTGTAAAAGTTAAAAATTTCAACAGATGAAAAAATTGAATAAAATTGACAAAAAAAAAGAATGGTGTGGCATATTGTACATTGTTATTGATAGTGCTGAATTCGAATATGCACTTGAATTTTTGATCGAGGTCTACCAAAGCCTCCTACTGAGCTTATCTCAAGACTGGGGTGGTATAAGGAGGTGTCAGGAGGCTTCATTCGAAACAGTAAGTGAATATTCGAATTCCACACTATCAAAAACATAACAAACGATATGCCACACCATTATTTAGTCTTTGTAATTTTTTTAAAATTTTAATTTGAGGAGTAGTGAGAGACTGGGTAGAATATTCTATATGAAAAAAAGGAGGCAATATCCTCTGAATCAACGAAAGGAATAATTTAAAATAAAAAATTCTTTGTTGACTCAGAATAACATTCGCTCCATTTTTTTTTTTGTATAATTTTCATGTGTGACTTGTAACATCGTAACGTAGTATAAAAAGCAGAAATTCTACACTACCACAACCACATATTATATAGGCGCCATTTTCCACTTATTTTTCTTTTCTCTCTTTCTCGCTTCACTCATCATCCCGGCTGTAATCCTAAGTCATTAAATATTTCAGCGGCTTGGCATGGAGAACTGATAAGCGAAAACAAACTCGTTAAAAACAGTACACAATACCACTATGGCGTCATCATAGTTACGTATCGTTACGTTGGCAGCTGCGATGGTGTGTGTACGACTATACGTAGCGTACGAGTATATCACAGCGAAGCACGTTTCATAGGTCAGCATTTCAAATTAAGTTGCTCTCGAGAGAAAATTTCGACTTTTCAACCACTCTACACTTCAACTTTTCATATTCAAAATGAGATAACATCTACTACACATACTTACGCAACGCAACGTTGACCCCATTTTTATACGAGCGAGTTTTCCTATATCGTTTATACAACGTAGTATTGAAACTGATACGAGAGTATACTGATGATGGTATCCGAAGCTGCCAACTCGTTAACCGAGCTCCTCTGCTACCCATCAATGCGCCACTGTAAATCATCTTGCACGCGGGATAATGAAAAATAGTCGAATAAATTATTTTCCACGGAGAGGTTAAGAATGGATGTAGATCGTTAGAGTGAGTGGCATACAGATGGGCAGTATGGGCAGTGGGCACCACCAGCGTCATGTACTCGAAGCAGACAGACGTATCCATGCACAATTCTTTCTCTTTGTCGTTTTCGCAGCTCACATATGGCACCGTATTGTCTATTTTTTTCCATTCGAGATCGTGGATTTCGTATAAATTTATTCGTTTCGCCAATCTACATGCACGTATAGTTTGCTGGCGTGTTTCAATTTATACGCCACTGTTTTCTTATACGAAAGCTCATCCAGTGTGAAAATTTTCATAATAAAAATGTCTGGCAGCTATTGCACTACGGTTGGAATACATTTTCGAATTGCAAATTCGTCGTATCATCGATTCTATCAAATCATACCAAGAGAACATATAAATTCATAATTCTGTATGTGGTTGTGCTTCGACCCCAGCTATGATAGTGTGGTGACTAATTCGAAGTTGTCTGTGTGATCGAAAAGTTATAAGTAATTTTTTAGTTGATTCGTAATCGAGAGTGAATTTTCAAAAAAGTGAGCTGGATTACTTTTTTTTAAAAGTTAATTCTTTTCTCAGGGTCCACCCCTTTTTACAAAAAATCTTCTTATCTCTGTACCTAAGACCCTGATTGAAAAAAAATTCAAAATAAAAGTTGTAGATTGAGATTTTTGAAATGATTTCAATTATTACGTAAATTTAAAAAAAAATTGGGATTTCAAAAAAAAAACTTTTTTGCATGAAATTCTTTTAAAAATCCAAAAAAGGCACATTTGAAAATCCTTTTTATGAGAAGAACCTACATATGAGTAGGTATTAAAACACCTGGAAAATTGAGAATTTTTTTCATAAAAAAAAAAAATAAAAAAATAATAATAATAAAAACGAGAAATCAAAAACAAAATTTACTCCCAAAAAAATAGAAATTTCATTCTAGACAAAGGGTTGAAAAAAAACTCCAAAAAAATCGAGAAATTTTTTTCCTAAAAAAATAAGAAGTACTTTTACTTCAGAAAAAAAAAGAAATACTTTTTCAAAAAATCAAAAATTTTCTTCAATCTAAAAGGTTGAAAGATAATTCTTATTAAAAAAAAAGAAGAAAAACACAAAAAAAAAACAAACGGGGAATTTTTTAATAAATGTGAGTGTGGATGAGAAAACGTGCCTATAGTCAGAAAATAAAAAAAGATTTTGGGGTTTAGACTGGTTTTGATCAATTTCGACCTGTACTTTCACTTAAAAATGGTTTCATGGACCTAGGAGCATTATTTATAGCTTTCCGGGGGGCAAGACTGACCCAAAATCAATAAAAATCAAAAATAATTTTTATTTTATTTAAAAATTTTTTTTTTGATTAAAAATGGTTTTATGGACCTTAGGAACAATATTCAGCCTCACAGAGGGCAAGACTAGCCCAAAATTAAAAATAAATCTATTTTTTCAAATTTAAAAATTTTTAAGTATAATTTATTATGTTTTATTTTTTAATTTTAATTTTTTATTTTTATGTTAAAAATGGTCGAGAACGTCATGAAGCACAAAAAAGTTGACATTTTGAGTATGATTATTCGTAATCGGCATAGTTGAATATATTTTTTGGAATTTTTTATTTTTTGTATTTTTAGCAACCCTGATTTTGCTCAAAATTGCCTCCTTTTGTGAAATATGCTATAAACATGAGGGGTCAAAATTATTAGGGAATGAATATTCAACTAGGACCCCCTCCCCCCCAATGACTATACAAAGTTTCAAAGTTATCAGTTATTGCATTATGGAGATACAGACTTGCAAAGTTTGAAACTTTCATTACCAAAAAAATGTGTTTCCTAACTAGGCACGTTTTCTCATCCACACTCACAAATGAAAAATATTATTTTCAGCTTTTACCTACTCCCAAAAAATTGGAAATGTTTTCTCAAAAAAAAAAATCTCTTCAATAATTGAAACAATTTTTATCTAAAAAATTAGAAAATTTTTTATTCAAAAGATTTTTCATTCAAGAAAAAAAAATTAGGTACTTAAAAATTGTTCTACTCCCAAAAAACGAGAAATTTCATTTTACTCTTTAAAAAAATGAATGCCGCATTAAACTGAAAAAAAGTTTTTTTTTTTTTTCAATTTTGTTTCAGAACTGTTGATTTTTTTATTTATTTTTTTCCACGTAATGCTCAGAAATTAATGTTTTATTTTTTTTAAATTCAACTTCTTAGTTTAAAAAAAATGTTTGAAAATTTGTTTTGAAACTTTTTTCTCTTGTTTTTCAATTAAGTATGTTTCAAAACTATTCCAAAATTTTTGAAGTTTTCCTAAGAAATTAATTTTTTGGATTCTTCAATTTTTTTGCCTAATAATAGCACTTAATAAGTAGGTTGGTATTAAAATTTTTTCTCAAAATTACTTTTTCAAATTTTAAATTTTTTTCCAAATGTTTTCAAAATTTTTCTTACAAGTAGAATTTTTTCTCAGAAATCGCTGTTATGGAAGTTGTTTAAAAATTATTGTAAAAATTAATTTTGTAGATTTTTTTTTTCTAGAAATTTAATACTATTATAGGTAGCTATACCTACTTGTACAAAAATTTTGTTCGATAATACTTTGTTGTTTTTCAATTTTTTTTTTTTTTTTTTTAAATACCAATTTTATCTCAAAAACAGATTTTTAGGATTTTTTTGGAAACTCGATCAAAACGAAATCGTAATTATTGTTTTAAAATGTTTTATTCAAAAATAGGTACCTACTTAGATTGAAATTTTGTTCAGGTAGATTTGTCCTACTTTTCCAAAGATAAAAAATAAGAAATTTTGTACAGGAATTCATTTTTGATTGTTCAAAATTTCTGTTTATAAATCAATTTCTAAACTTCTGCACCACCTTCATTTACAAATATAGGCACTCGATATTCGTAAAGTGATTTGTAAGTGGTACCCTGTTGTATCGAAATCTCAAATTTTGTACATTCTTTCCGGAACACCCTGTATACTATACGGAAGCATTTCGCGATATATTTATAAATTACGTTTGACATTTCACTTTGCGTATGAGAAAACGAACGATATATTTCGTGGATTGTGTTTTACCGCATCGTATAGGTTGGTACGGTTTCTCTATACGTACTTACTTAGCAAGGGAAACGTTTTAAAACCACACGTCATTCCATTGAATTCCTTTTTTTTTTCCATCTTTGGTGCTTTTGGATTTTTTCACAATAGCGTTATGTATTATTCGTATTTAAGTTTACGTATATGGGGCTTGACGTGACTGACGCGCTTCATAAAGTAAAATAATTTTTTAATATGGCTGCTACGACTGTGGAGAAAATTATACTTATTTATTTTACGGTTTGTTGTCGCGCTGATGCTTTTTCATAAGACGTGTTTCTTCGACGGGGTTGATGTTCCTTCGTACCAGCATTCGAAGTACACGTACATGTTCACCAGGATCATATTTCTACGAAGAAAACTTTCCTCCTCCTCGCCCCTCGGCAGGATTTGATGAAATTATTCAACACGTGTCGTGCGTGTTTTTTCTCTCTTTTGCCTTTTCATTTCGCCAAAGACGAACGTCTGGCTGCAGAATATAGCGGGGAAAGTCGTTATTCCAGATTTCAAATAACCGAGTAGATTGCACGAGGTTAATGATGGTGTCTGGAGTGATTTTTTTTCCTCGACAAATACCTCCATTTTGAAAGGAATGTGATTGAAATAATGAATTTGGGTGGTGCTATAAAGGGGGCTGTGTTCGGTATTTTGTAGAATTTCGTAAAGAGTTACTTTATTTGGTCGGATAAGAAACGGTTTTAATAATGGTTGCCGAAACGACGATATTTTATGCCTTAAAAAACGTTTTTCAAATCTTTTTGCAAGGTCAGAATTGCCTTTGATCTTTGGCAATGACGGTGAAATATTCGTAAAATTTTGCAAAATGGTATTTGACTATTGAAAGCTAATCCTTGAAGTTAGAATAGCTAAAAAAATGATAAATAATTTTAAATAAACGAACCAACCGTAGACTGGAATTTTTGAAGCCAAAGTAGGTCGAATCACTTTTAAAAAAAAATTATCTTCAACAGTTTTCTTTTTTCACGATTTTTATTCATTCTTTATTCTTCATTTTTTTTTAAATCTTTGATCTTTCGCAGTCTTTTGAAGGGCATAGGGAGATTTTTCAACTATGGCTCGTACAATGTATAAGTATCGGGAGAGGGGTGTGGGGAGGATGAAAGCAAAAAATTGTGGTAGCACAGGTAATTTCACAAACACCCTTAGAAAGCGGGTGACTATTTCCACAAGCAGTAATCACATTGTATTAACAAATCTGTTTTGTAAATTTTTTTCAAGTTTTTCTTCTTTTTCCTAAAACAATTTTTTTTTATTTTTTCGAGAAGGAAGTATTCAAAATATTTTTTACAGAAATTTTTAGAAAAATTACCTATTTTTAATGAACAATTTTGGAAAATAAATATGAGAAATTCAGACAAAAAATTTGGAAATAGAGTGAATTATCAATTTTTTGAGGAAAAAATGTAAGAAAATTTTTAATGAAAATTATTGGAAAAATCTGAATTAAAAGTTAAAAGGGAAAATAGAGATGGAAAACTGAGAAATGAACTTGGGCCTAATTAACGATTTAGCTACTTAATAAAAATTTCCAAAGAAAAATTTGAAAAATACGATGATGAGTTAAAAGCATTTTGAGGAAAAAATGGAAATAAATTTGATAAAAAATTTACTCAGAATAATTTCATTAAGCTTTCGAAAAATTTTGGTGTAAATACAGAAAAAAATCGATTACGTAGGTACATAACTTTTTTTCAAAGAATTAAAAAAAAAAAAGGAAAAAGTAATGAAGATTTGAAGAAATTTTGTAGCCTCTTTTCATTTTTCAAATGAGTGCAGTTCCTTCAATTTTGGAGTTTGGCACAATATCATTAGCTCATTTTGAAAAGCAAACATAGATCAACAAAAATTGATTCCAACAAATTTTGTCCAACTTGAAAATTGGAATGATTATAATGCGCACAAATTTTCAAATCCTTGTAACTCCTTCAATTTCAGAGTTAGGCAAAACATGAATATAACCAATTTTGTAGAACTTTTCGAATTCTACAAAAAAGTTCCAAACAAATTTTGTCTATCTACATTATCAACGAAATTACGACGTTCTGAAAAAATGACCATTACGAGTACGTAGAATTGCCCCTTCAACTCTTAGGCTCGGCAAATATTCATGCACTTGTGTAGTTTGGGTGACGCATCATTGGTTTGAAGGGGGTGTACTGATCCAGGCACACCCTGTATAAGTCGAAAAATTTTAATTTTTTGTTTTTCTATTTTTCTCAATCTTCTTAATTGGGAAGTTTCCTCTTGTTCATATAAAAATTGTTTTAATTTTAATGGACGTATTAGGAATTGTAGTGAGATGCAATAATCAGCTTTTCTTACAAAGTTGCTGCTTTTTCTTATTCTTCTTCTATGCCACGACGTTGATGAGTGGATAAAGCATAGAAGGGGAGTAAAATCTGGTGTCTTCTTTTTCGACTTAATAAGCTTTTATTTGGGCGTAAATTAATATAAAGTATGATTTTTGATGGCTGGTAATTAAATATCTCGTGGGGTTGGAATATTTTAAAGGTGTGGTGCGGCTTCGTAGCGAGTTTAATTAGCGCGAGAGAGCTTCTTTAAATGAAAACACACGCCATAAAAACGAGCTGCCGGGTACATGGTGCATATTTCTGACGCTGCTAATCTTATGTGAGCATTTTTACACGTGCTGAATTTTAATCTGTGAAATAATTTTAAAACCCTACCATGCAATAGGAGGCTTGGAAAAGGAAGAGCGGTACGATTTACGGTGCGGATTTTGGCATATATATACGGAATTGCATTAATAATTTTCCACGTAATGCAACCGGAGGAGCTGGGGCTGGAATAGGCAAAGACAGCACAGGGAAACTTTCGCCATGGTGAAAGATGAATGTCGCGAAAGGGGAACGCGAAAATTAATTTTTCGATTATATCTCGACGACGTAGGATTGCACATAAATAATTATACAAATGGCGTTTGTAGATTGCAGCGGTCTTGAAAGTTTCGCAAGGCGAGGCGAATATTTGCCTGGATGCTGCAGCCGTTTAAAAATGAACTTCTCGAATGGTGTTGGGCGATAATAGTGTTGACTATTTTGTCGCCTTGCCGAGCTTGCAGAGTTTTTAGGGTGCGGGATGCGTATGGAGCAGCTATAGCCATCGAGTCGTATCGCCTCGATCGAGTATACGACGCGACGTATATCTACGTATTACGTTGGTAGTATGTAATTGCCGAAGTTAGATGTTACGCTCGCGCCATTGCTATTTCCACTTATTCTCTCGATTCTCGATTGTGGAACCGAGATATGAGCCAAGTTTGACTTTTTTAATAAAACTTTATTCGTTAAATTCGACCTTTTCGTCGCGTTTTATTAAAATAGCAGCGTCGAGGCGAAAATGTGTAGTATGAGCTAGAGGCTGTAATTTATTCGACTTTGATTGGATGTGTCTGGGGGTGCCATGCTATGCCATGCAGCCGAGCTCGGTTTCTCAGGAGGGTAGTTTTAGTTATGATTTTTCTCAAAGTGAGGTTGCTTAATTTTTTTTTCAAGAGCAGGGTTGTGCACTAGTCAATTCTTGTAGTTTTTAAAACAACAACAGGCAGGAGGTTCTAGCAGAACTCGATTGCAATGAATTGAATGACAAAATGGATGATTTCTTGGGCAACATATCAAAAATTACATAATATGTGCTAAAAAAAAACCCTCAAAATCCCACGTTCAAGAACCACCTATGTATACTTCAAATTGTCAAATTCTAGAAATTATACTTAATTTATTAAGGTTTATTTTTACCCAAATCTTGACAAGCTGGATATTTTTTAAATCGAAAAATTTTTATAGTCACAATTCAAATGATTTATCAATCTTTGAAAAGTTAACACTTTTCAGTTTTAGCAAAGTAATTGGAATTTTTACAATAATTTTGAAAATTGACACATTTGACCAAATTGTGAAAATTGACAAATTTGACCAAATTTTGAAAATTTATAATAGTAAGAATAATCATATTTTCAGTCTTCACCAAATTTAAAACGAATATTAGGTAATTCATATTAGGCAAGAAATTTTCTTTTTTTTCATAATAGTGATTATTGTGATATTCAGTGACAAACGTCTCAATTTTTTGTATCAATTTAAAAAAAAAAGTTTTTTTAGACTAGAAAATTTGTTTTCCTCAAATTCTTAGAGGAAAATTCTCCCTTTTTTTTGCGAAAAATCCCCAAAATTTTTTCTATTTTTTTTTTTTTTTTGGGCAAAAAACTTCACATCTTAAGGGGAAAATTATTATTTAAAAAAATTTTAACCTTACAATTTGTCGGGATAAAATCGTCCAAATTCTTTAGAGTAAAAACATAATCATTTTTTTTAAATTTATGCGTCAGTAATTTTTTTTTTCTTTTTTAATTGAAACAAAAATCGAGATGCTTGCATTACCATTGAATATCACACTTGGCTAAATCCAGTAAAAAGAAGAAAATTTCTTGACTATTTTTTAAAAATTTGTTGAAAATCGTTTTAAAATAAATGAGAAAAAAAAAATGAAAAAATGAAAATTAAATCCGTAATAATTGAAAGTTGACGAAAATTGAAAGTGACGTAAAATAGAAAATTGTAAATAATTATAAAAATGTGAAAAACTTAAGTAGGAGGACAGCCGAAAATGTGAAAATTTCAAATCTCCTTTTCCCCAATAAAGATAAGTTGAAATTGATTGAAAATTGGGTAAAATCGAAAAGTAAATAATTGAAGTAATTCAAAATTCAAAATATCTAAAAACATCAAAAAAATTTTAAAAATTAAAATTGAATGAGAAATTATTGAAATTTGAAGAATATTAAAATTCAAATGAAATTGAAATTTGAAAAAAATAAGTTTTAATTTTAAATGACCAATAGCTTAAAAGAGATAGTTGAAAAAACATAAAATTAAAAAAAGGAAATCAATGTTGGATACAAGTTAAAAACTAACACTTGGAAGAAAAATTTGCCAATTTTTAGATTTCAAAAAAAAAAAAAAAAAAAAATACAAATAAGTTTCTAAAAATAATACAATGTACTTCAAATTAAGCTAAATTTTCTAAAAATTGTAAAATGTCACCCCGAAAAATCACTTTTAAAAAAAGTGAGAAAATTGGAAGGGAAAAAAATTCAACTCGCACCTCCTCGTAATTTGAATAAGTGACGACGCGACGCGACGAAGAGGATAGTTTGTCTGCCTATAGAGACTCAGTTTATGTACATTGGCCAAGTACTCGGCTTCTTTTTGAACCGTTTACCATTTTTAGTCATAAATAAGAAAGCCATGCGGGTTTTAAAACGAAAGGCTTTTCATTTTTGAAACATTAATCAGAAAAGAATGACCAGAACAGACCCCTGCTTTTCCTTCTACTTGCTAACAATAAATCAAACTCCAAACTCGCCTCTTCTTGGTTATACATATGCAACTTACTCCTCCCTTCCCTTCCCTTCCCTTCCCTTCCCTTCCACGGTGGATATAGCCCAAAGGCCACCTATGTTTACACACAAAGCAACTTCCATTCGACCCGAGCTGAGAAGCAGGATTCCCTTAGATGAAGTTTATTCAATTCTAGGTTTTCATTTTTTATGAGGCTTTTTCTACCACTTTCTCTTGGTCGGGGCGTCGTCGTCGTCGTCTTTTCTCTATTCTCTTTCCCTCACGATGACGGTTTTCCCCGCTGGAGTCGTCAAAGGTATGTATGTAGGTATACAGTGTAGTCGCCATTGCCACCACTTCACTTTTTCTTTTCTCTTTTCATTCTCGTGTTCTTTTCTTATTACGTACATCTACGTCTACGTCTACGTAGGATGTACGCGAGTATGTGTGCTCGGTCTAGCTTTTTATACACAGAGTCGAACAAATAACGAAATTGTAAATCCACTTTTTATGATTTTTCTCCGCCAGAAAGAGAGAGGGCAAAAAAGTAAGCACGAGGAAAGTAAAAAAAGGAAAAGAAAAACTTGTCTGCGATGTCGTTATACTACACCGAACATCGTTACTTGTCGCGAGCTCGAGCTTTTTAATTTCTGGAATTTTTATTCAGACCTGGCATGGTGTACATTTCCTTCACAAATCTCGAGCGTCGCTGTTTTGTCGTCGTCTTGTTCGTATCGTGTTTCTTTTGCCGCTGCGGCCAACCAACGCGAAGAAAACCATTAATAAAATGGTGTAACAGGAAGAGCTGAAGAGGGGAGGGGAAGCTTCCGTCGTTTTCGTCGACTCGGCTTGAAGTTCATCCTTGCATTTTTTTTCGCAGACTGTTTTAAATAAATTCGTATTTTTTAAATCTAAAAATACGCGAAGAAAATACATCCGTTTGAAGAGTTGCCAAAATGAATATTTGCAGGGTTTCTTCGTTTGTCTCGGGATGGAAACGATTCGCGAACGAGTGATTAAAAGTGGCATGGCACGATTCATTTGCAAATTCGTACAAATGAGATTCAAAAATTTTTGGTTTTACAAATTTATAATGATTATTTTTTACAAGAATTTGTGAACGATTTGGTCGTAAAGTGATCCGAATTATCGCGAACGAATGATTCAATGTGAATCGATTCGTTCACAAATCTACCAAAAATTGATTAGCAGTGAATCATTGTGCGAAAGAATAGTTCAAAGTGAATCTATTTGTTCACAAATCCACCAAAAAAATGATTAAAAATAAATTATTGTACAAATTTAATTTTTTTGAAATTTTGAACGATTACTCGAAAAGTGATTCAGACGTTCGCGAACGAGTGATTCACACTGGTCAACTGTTCACGAATCCATTGACAAACGATATCGAACACAACATATCTTGAACAAATCTTCACTAAACGTTCGAGAACGATTTGCTCGAAAAGTGATTCAGACGTTCGCGAACGAGTATTTCAAATTCTTAATATTAAAGTTATTGTGAATCCGTTAACAAACGATTTAAAATTCAACATATTTGAAACAAATCTTCAGGAATCGTTCGCGAACGATTTGCTCGAAAAGTAATTCATACGTTCGCGAACAAGTGATTCACAGGAGTCAATTGTTCACGAATCCATTGACGAACGATATCAAACACAACAAATCTTGAACATACTTTACAAAATGTTTGCGATTGCGAACGATTTGCTCAAAAAGTGATTCAGACGTTCGCGACCGAATATTTCAAATTATTATAAAAGTTTATTGTGAATTCGTTAACAAACAGTTTAAAATCCAACATATTTGAAACAAATCTTCAGGAATCATTCGCGAACGATTTACTCAAAAAGTGATTCAGACGTTCGCGAACGAGTGATTCAAAACACCGATCGACACTTCGACAGCTATCGTGAATCGATCAACAAACGATTAAAAATGTTGAACAAATCTTCACTAAGCGTTCGCGAACGATTCGCTCGAAAAGTGAGTCAGACTTTTGTGGAAAACAAAACAAGTGATTCAGACACTGGTCAAACTCGTTCACGAATCAATTAACGAACCATAAACAGTTCTTGATCAAACTCTGTCAAATCGTTAGCGAACGATTTGTTCGAAAATAGATTCAGACGTTCGCGAGTGACTGATTCAGACTGTCACTGATTCGTTCAACAGTTGATTGAAAATTTTTAGGATTCATTTTATCGCGAATAAAATCTTACAAGATTCACGAATAATATCGAAAGATTCATGCTCCGTCGAGTCAGTCATTTTAAACTCATTCGAGATAGGTATTTTGAAAAATTAATTATCTGACTCATCCCCCCACTTCAAAAATTATCCCCTTACGAAAACATTATTAAAGAAAAAAACGAGACGGAGGAAATGAAATTTTTACTCGAAATAGCATCTTATAATTATTTAACAGGTTTCTTTTCTCTTTTAACCAACGAAACATTTTATTATTGAGGGTGAAAAAAGAGTTCATTAAAAAATACATTCGAAATGCTCATTTCATGAGAAAAAGATTAAAACGAAATGAACTCGAATAAAATGAGTGAATACCAAAATGAACGAAAATGAAACTGTAGGTGGGTGGTCGTAAAAAAGTGAATATTTTATTTTTTAATTATTACAAATTCAGCTTCGAAGTTCATCTACCTAAATTCGTAATAATTATAAATTTAAAAAAAGTAAAAATTTTCGCACATTGTTTAAATACGAATAGGTAATCTATGAGTTGAATTTTCGAGCCTTTTCCCCCTTCAATATATAAACATCATCGGATCCAAATTCACTCAATCTTGTTTAAAATCCCTTTCAAGGAAACCGTAGAAAATTTTCAAGTTCATTTTATTTATAATTCGATCGCGAAAGAAAGGAAGGAAAAATTATGCTGCAGATTTGTACCAGGTTATAATAAAACTGCTAATAAAACGGTTGAAATTTCCCTCGTCGATACTTCGATGTAGAAAAGGAAACGACGCGACGTCCGGAGAAGATTGCGCAAATAGCGTCGATTTTCTAGAGAAAATTGGATTAATTTAAAAAACCTCGACGAGAGTTGGCATAACGATGCAAAAAATTTATCAGTTGCGGATTTTTTTTCTTTCTTGTTCTATGTGTATAAAATCGAGACTCGGGAGTTTTTTTTTTCGAAAATTAAAAGTTATCGGAGTATTTTTACCTCGCTCCTCGGGCTCGCTTCGGCACCGAAGGCTGTTTTAAAATCTGGCGAGTATTTTTGCGTAGGAAAATAACGATTTCTAGTAACATAACGGAGACTACACGAAATGAACTTTCATCAAATTTAGCTAATTAGAAAAAGGGGAAAGAAGCCTTTCAGAATACGCGCTCTTTTCGCTAATTTAAGCTCGCCGCACCTTTGTCGAGTAAAATGGAACCCTTTGGTAATTTAATTAGAAATGCTAACGGCTTATATAAGAGTAGGGAATGTGCTGCACAATCGTGCATTTTTTTTTCGCTTCTTTTTTCGTCTCAGCCTGCTGCCAGCCAGTCGTAATCATGGTGAAAAGAAAGCTCTCGAAAGGAACTTACATTTTCGGAAAGGTATAGGTATACTTAGTCTTGTGCTGAAAGGCGTGTCGCAGTGGCACGCTTTTAGCCAGGTCTCGCGATTTGAATATTTGAAATTAACGACCAAACGCTAAGGTGAAAAATTACCCATGGTTTGGCCAAATGAACGTGAGCTATGGCAGAGACTAAATGAAGAAATATTTCTTCCGTTTTTTCTTTCTCTTTTTCGGCGGTGAAATTGGTCATTAGTACGTGTAAAAATTAATCTCATTATTGCGTAAGCTTTACGAGCTTCGTGCTTGCGAGATAAGCCAAGCTCGCCGAGCTAGCGTGGTTTTTTCATTCGGTTTGTTTAAAACGAGCCTGTCCAAAGTAGACTATATTATACGTGCAAGTAACTGAAACGAAATTAAGAAATCAGCGAGCAAAATGAAAATTGAAAAATTAATTAAATTTTTCTACATTTACGTTTAATTACATTTATCTCATTTTTCGCTCTTTTTTTCTCGTGGCCCGGTTAGTTTAACTTTGTAGACTTTCTTTTCTTCTCGTTTTGATGCCGAAAAAAGTTATTTAAAATTTCACGGTGGGATTTTTTGACTCAATTTTTGAAAGTTTCCTCGTTGAGACAATTAACCAGACGGTCTATATTAAAAAAATATCTTTGCAGAATGCAGACTACAGAAAAGGTACAAGGTGCTTAGACAAGAGGAACATATATAAGTTGGAAATAGAGGGAGAGAGAGAGAGGCCAAGAGTGAGGAAGGGCATCTCTTAAGAACGCTGTAAAAATTATTGATTCGACGAGCAGATCGTTTAAAAAGGCTAAAAAGGTTCCAGTTTATTTATGACGAGCCCACCGAATTCATTTATGGGTATTTTCAACAAGGCCAATAATCATTTTATGTATTTTCGGAACCCATTGTGTGTAGAGCCGGATCGGTACGGTATGGAGAGGACGATGATATGGTGATTTATCGTTAACCTATTTCCCATCGAGTGTGCTCTCGAAAAAAGCACCAGTGTGTTGCTTCGACGATCTTTCTCGGTTCGCTTTTTATAGTGCTGGGTGATTTTTCATCTGCAGGGTGTTGTAGTAGGTAGAAGTGATGTTGGTCATCGCGCTCGAGTACGTTTCGAGGAGACTGTTGCCAGAGCTGTGAGGAGAATTTGTATACCTAATGTCTTCAATTCCTCAACAGAAGTATGATCCATATTACCTGTGAACTTAATTCAGATCAAAATTTAGCATCTTTTTCATTTTCGAATGAAATTGTGTGAGAGTGATTTCCTTCAAATTGAGTCATTCACGAATGATTTATTCAACAAAAAATTCGGTCAGAAATGATGTTCAAAGTGTCCAAGGGGCCTGTCCAGTATTGATGATGCTGATTTAGCAAATCTTGCTTTTAGGTCGATGATCGATCCTGTTTTGTTTTTTTTTGTTTTTTTTTTGTAGTCAAAACCTTGTCAATTGAGAGAAAATTAAGCAATGAAATTTTTTTTGAACACTAAAGTATATTAGTTAACTACATGTTATTCAAAAAATCGCTAATGGCAGCCCATTTTCAAAATTTTGAATTTTTTTAGTTTCTTAAATTTTGTATGTGAATTCTTAAATTTTTTTTCAAAGCTTGGAAAACTTTCAAAATTTGATAAAAATTAAAAATTTTGTACCTATTATTAATGTTTTTTTAAAACTTTGTTCAATTTCAGGGTATCTACAAGGTAGTGAAAGTAGTGAAAGTAGTGGAAAAAGTAGTGCATTTGGAGTAAAAGTAGTGAAAAATCAAAATTTTAAATTGCTGTTATTTGAAAAATTGTTCTATGACAATTTGATTTTTTTTTGGGGGGTCTTCACATTTCTGTAGTTTTTTGAGAGAGAGGGTTCTGAAAATGCTGTGGGGTAGAAATAAAAAAAGAAGTGAGGAAGTAATGATTTTCGGAACAAAAATCCTGCAGACACAATGAATTTTTTAAATTTCAAAAATTCTAAATATTTTAAACATTTTTTTAAAGTTTAGGAAACTTGAAAATTTTAAAATTTCAGTAATTTGGATAGTAGTGGAAATTTAATATCTGAATGGAAAATTAAATCCCATGCAATTGATTTTTTTTTTTGTTTTTTTTTAATTGAATCAATTTTTAAAGCTGAACAATTTTTTCTACTTTTTAACATTCATTCAAAATTCATCATTTGAAAAATTTGACAAAAATTGGATTTTTAGTGAATTACAAATTTTACCAGATTTTAAAAACTGTACCTATAAATTATTGAAGTTTGATATAAATAATTTGTTATACATCTACAAAATTTGTCGATATTTCAATATTGAAATCAAATGGCCAAAAATTTGTAATGTTCGACCGAATCTAAAAATTTGATAAAAATTCAAAATGTGGAAAATTTTGGAATTTGAGAGAGAGGGTTCTGAAAATGCTGTGGGGTAGAAATAAAAAAAGAAGTGAGGAAGTAATGATTTTCGGAACAAAAATCCTGCAGACACAATGAATTTTTTAAATTTCAAAAATTCTAAACATTTTAAACATTTTTTTAAAGTTTAGGAAAATTGAAAATTTTAAAATTTCAGTAATTTGGATAGTAGTGGAAATTTAATATCTGAATGGAAAATTAAATCCCATGCAATTGATTTTTTTTTGTTTTTTTTTAATTGAATCAATTTTTAAAGCTGAACAATTTTTTCTACTTTTTAACATTCATTCAAAATTCATCATTTGAAAAATTTGACAAAAATTGGATTTTTAGTGAATTACAAATTTTACCAGATTTTAAAAACTGTACCTATAAATTATTGAAGTTTGATATAAATAATTTGTTATACATCTGCAAAATTTGTCGATATTTCAATATTGAAATCAAATGGCCAAAAATTTGTAATGTTCGACCGAATCTAAAAATTTGATAAAAATTCAAAATGTGGAAAATTTTGGAATTTGGATCATTTTTAATTTTTAATTTATACATCGATTTTAAAACTTAAGCCCGATTTTCACAGGGTCAATCCGTAAGGTTTGACAGATTTTTAAAAAATTAAAAATTTGGAAAAACCTCTTTTTCGGTATTTTGATGCAGAAAATTCTGAAAATTCAAGAAATGGGTAATTTTTGAACTTCATTCAATTTTTGAAATTGTGACAATTTTTAAAGTAGCGTAAAAATAATATTAAAATTCAACTAAATTTTTGACAGACCAATTTGTAAAGTTTGACACGATTTAAATTTTTTTTTAATTTTGTGAAAATTTGAAAATTAGTCATTTTTAAATTTCTTAAAGAAATTTAATAGGTACTTTGTTGTCTAGCGAATTTTGAAAATTTTAAAACTTTGGTAAGAATTAAAAATTTAGAAAATTTTATAAGAATCAAAATTTGAGAAATTTTTGAATTTCGATAATTTTTTTCAAAATTGAATCTATTTTTGAAGTTGCATGACTTTTAAAAATTCAGATAGATTTTTAAAAGGTCAATTTGTGCTTAAAGTTTGACAGATTTTTAAAAAATTCAAAATTTTGAAAACCTTCCAAAATTTCATAAAAGTGTGAAAATTGATTGTTTTAAATTTAATAAATCTTCAAAATTTGCTGAATTTTTTCGTTGTACTTGAGTATTAAATTTCAAAGCTTTTAAGTTCTTAAAATCACATTAACTTTTACAGATCATTAATTTTTCAGAATTTCAAAATTTTGAATTGTTTGAAAACTTTTTTTATTTTTTGACATTTCTTTTTTCTTGTTATTTCTATATTTTCTTCTCTCTCACTTTTTTCAATTCTTCCACTTTTGTATTTCATTGTTTTTTATTTATTTTTTTCTTCAATGACGTTCTTTTTACATTTTTTCTGATATTCATTTTTTTTTCATTTTATCATCTTTTCCATTAATTTTTCTCCAGTTTTTAATTTTTTAATTTTTTTACTTCTCCTTTTCATTCCTAACATTTTTATATTTTCTATTGTTTTCTTTTTTTTTTTTTTTTTGGATTGGAATATTTTATTTTTTCAGTTATTGCATTTTTTATTTTCTTTTCCATTTTCCATTAACTATTTTATTTCATTTTTTAGTTTTTTGGCCTACTACTTGTTCAATTTTCCCATTTCTGCTGATTTCGCCATTTCAATTTTCGTTTTCAATTTCCTCGACTTTCACCCTTTTTTAATTATTCCATTTTTTCATGTTTAGGTATTTCGCATTTTTATTTTTTCATTTTATTTTTTATTTTTCATTAATTTTTTTACGATACTTGCATTTCCCCCTCATCTTTATAATTTTTTTGAGCTCATCTTTTTTCAATTCTTTCACTTTTACATTTTTTATTGGACTTCATGCAATTTCTTTTTGTTATACTTTTTAAAAAATAGTTTCCATGTGTTCATTTCATCGATTTGGCGATTGTTTTTAAGATAAACATAGGTAGGTACTTATTCTAGTACTTTTATAACCCATTTTCTACTACAAATCAATATAAAACCATCATCCAACTTCGCATCAGGCATCGTAGTCGTGTCGTATTATTTAATTCTACGCATCTGCCACATATACCTATACATCATACTTACCTATATAAGAAGCAGAGTTCATTTCTACGGTTCTGCACAATGTCGACACACGAAGGGAACATCTATAATATGGGGCATGGCACGAGAAAGACAAAAGTAAAAGGCGAATTTTAGAAAATCTAAAAACTTTGGCAACTCGACTGCGTGATGAGGGCGCTGCGGCGTGGCGCGGCGTAACCACGCAACAACTTATAAATGAAGAAAGTTGCTCAACAGCAGCCGAGAACGAGAAGTAGAGCACAGAACACACACATTTGAACATTAGGTGTTGATGATTGATTGCAACGATGCCGTTGTACAACGGCCCAGAAGGCAGTAGGGGTGGTACACGTTCAGCATTGCTGGCGGTTTATTTGGTACGAGAGTAGAGTACGCCGCGAGAGAGAGAGGGAAAGAGAGAGAACCGCACAAAGGTTTGCGCTATTTTTTGCTTTTAGGTTTTAATAAAAGGTTACTTTCGAGTTACCGGAACAGTTTTAATATTGCTTGTCATTTTCTCGGCCGTACTAAATTCATTACGTGGCCGCACCGAGCGCCAGAAGAAAATTCCAACCGGTGACCCCAGACGGTGGAGCCGAGCTCGGCACATAAATCCATATCACGAACAGTGGGCCGTGAGAAAATATTCTCGAAACCGATAGATTAAAAGGCAGAGGCGAAATTTCGAAGGAAGCGAACGAACCGCATAATCAACGATACACCGGCTACAATTTAACGTAGATAAAGTGAAATTCCACCGCATACGGTACCCTTTTTCAACCCTCCTCGACTCCCTCCTTCATCGTCACCATTATGCCAGTACTTCGGGTTGAGAAAACCTATCCTCTCTGTATGTGCTTACATCCTACGTACGTGTATTCGCGCATACCTCGCGTCAAAGCTCAACGCTTCGGTAAAGTTCTTAAATTAAAAAAGAATAACGAGCTAGACTTTTTTTCAACCCCCTGAAAAAAAAAAAAAAAAAAAAAACGTGTAAGCCACAGAAAAAGACACATAATGTACACGAGTTGAGTTTTTTTTTCAAATGTTACTTTGTGGTCATGAAATTGAGAAACGAATACGACGAGTATATGTAGCCAAGTTATGCGAGAGGGTGAAAAAAAAAAGGTCAAAGGAAGCATTTTTGAAATTAAAAAAGTCTTCGGTCAAGTTGAAGTTACCCAGCCCAGCCCAACGTCACATCAACGCATAAGTTTAAGGCTATGGCGTAGTAAGCTATGCAAAGGAGAATGTAAAGTTGATTTGAATAATTTTACAAACACTATGGATGCTGTAGGGAAGGCTGAGACGAGGAGCTGTCCAAGGGAGGGGGACTTTATAGTGATGAAAAGCTTTGTACTTTTCGGAGTAAATGTTTTTAGTTATTTTATCAAGATGGATGCTTTAAACTGGACGAACTTTGATATTACTCGACGAGCGAGGGTCTTGGTCTTCTTTTCTTCTTCGTTTTTTTTTTTTTTTTTTTTTTTTTTGAGGACTTTTAACGAAACTCTCTTTTGATGGGTAATGTTTTGACGTAATGTCGCTCGGGGACGTGTTAGTTTTAATTTTACTACGTAAGAGTTTTTTTTTTCTCTTCCCAGAGATAGTGTATGATAAGGCTACCCTCAACTCGAAGTGTTGGTCCATTTGACCGTACCACGAGTGAATGGTTTTAGGGGGGATTTTATATGCCCGATTCGAGCTACGAGCATGGCCAGGCTGAGGTTTATGGATAAAGACGCTGAAAAGCTTTGAAATTTTTTCTCAAAGATATAAACTAAAGTATACGTATAAGCGTCAGCGTCGTCGGGCCAGTGTAAATGAACTTAAGGGGTGGCTGGGTTTTATGTGTTTTGCTTAAGTTTAGGGTCAGAAAGTCCATCAGTGCTGGCGGAAGGTTTTAAATTTTATGGATTTTTCCCCCTTTGCTTCATATCGATGCACTGAAAGGGTGCTAGGGCTTGGGTGAAGTGATAATTCGAAATTGAGTTTGGTCTGGCGAAGGTTTACAATGTGTTTTGGGGTGGCCTGTGTGAGTAAATTTGTTCGGAAAAAAATTGGATTTTGGTATTACTTTTTGTAAAAATGTAGTTTTTGATCCCCCCGTGATGTAAATTTTTCTTGAAAAACGAAAAAAATTCAATTTTTTGAATTTTTCATCTATTTTAATTTAATTTTCATTACTTACCTCATTATTAATTTTTTTTCTTATTTTGTAATTTTTGGATTTTTCAAGATTTTTATTCAAAGTTTTCGTAATTTTTGATTTTTATTTTTTTCCGATATTGGTAATTTTTTTAAAGATCGTAGTTGTGTTTATAGAGGGGATAAAAAAATTGGATTTCTGTAGGTACTACTTTTTGTAAGATGTACGTATAGTTTTTCATTTTTTCTTCTTCGTGGTGTAAATTTTTCGTGAAAACGAAAAAAATGCAATGTTTTGAATTTTACATTTATTCAAATTTTATTTTCATAAGTTATCAATTTTTTTTCTTATTTTGTAACTTTTGGATTCTTTGAATTTTTATTCAAAGTTTTCGTATTTTTCGATTTTCATTTTTTCCCCTCAATATTGGAATTTTTTCAAATAGCGTAGCATGTGTATTTTTGGCAGTTTTCAGCCGAATTTTTTCAAACTTAAAGGGATTAGATAAAACTAAGAGTAATTTATGGAAAATTGAAAAAAAATTTGAGTACTTTTTCAAAGTCAAATGGACATTTTAATGTTTCTAACGACCATTTTGGTAACCCTTTCAGAGAAACAATTCTGAAAAAAATATATCATTGTATATAATGTATATTATGTACCCAGTCTGAATTTATAACCTCATATTTTTTAGAATTTCAAATAATTAGTGTGTTGTCATTTTCAAAAATACAAAAAAAAACTTTTTTTTTTTTAAATGTACAAAAAATTTAAGTTTTTTCGATTTTGCTGAAATTTCGACATGTGACGTATATCGAAGTAATATATGTCCAGACAGAAAGACCCATAGACCATTCGGAATAGGTCGTGAGTTCCCAAAATTGTGTCATTTGGATATTTTAAAACAACATTAGAGAAAATGCAGAAATGAACGAATTTGACCAAATTGAAGTTGATGGTGGGTTTAGTTGTAAAATTTGATTATATATTGCAAAAAAAAAAAAAAAAAAAATGTCGACCAAAAATAACCGTTCTGAGGGCGAAAAATGGTGAGGAAAATAATGTTTTGCATTTTTGAAGAAGACACATTACGATTTGAAATTCTGAAAAAAAATCATTGAAAAAGTGCTCGCTTCAATAAATCAGGCTACTCTCTTTTTAAAGTTTTGGTGTTTTTTTAAAGTTTTCATATCCTGTAATTTTTTATTCAGTCTTGAAATTCATACGTAATTTTTGTCAGTTTTCAATAATTCCTGATTTTATTTCGATTTTCTTTTGTTTGTTTAATTTTCTGCAGAAACCCTTTTTTTCAGTTTTACCTGTTTTTTGATTTTCCTTCAAGTTTTTTTTTTTTTTTTGTAAATTTTCATCTATTTACTTTTTGCCAATTTTTAATTTTCTTTTTTTATAATTTTTATAGTTTTCAAATCCTAACGTAAGTTCAATTCAGATATTAATTAATACGATTTCTGATCTTCAAAAAAATTTATATCAATTTTTTCTAATTTTTTGATTTTTTCAACTTTATTTTTTTTATGATTTTATGATATTTTCAATTTTTTAGAACTTTATTTTAAATGTTTTGAACCTTGAAATCTGTTATTTTCATAATTTTTAATTATTTATTTAGGTATTTTTTTATTTTTTCAAAGTTTGATCAACTCCAAAATATTTATAAATTATCTAATTTAAAAAAAATTGGGGGGTGAGAATTTCTATAACATACCATACTGAAGTTACCAATCTACATATTATTTGTAGAAAAATGTTTGTGAAAATGTTACATAAAATGTAGATATGTTTCGTTTTTTTTGCCTGAAAAAATTTCACCAAGCACATGCTGGGAACCCCTGAAAAATAGTTCTCTCGAAACGATTTTTTTTCCTTCATAATTTCAAAAAGAGACTTATTAATAATTACCTACTACAAAAAATAACACAAACTTTTCATATTTTCATCCCTGCTGTCAAAAATAAACTCGGGGTTGAGAAAAAAATAATTTCGAAACGTTTAAACGCTATTTTGTTTAATACGTCGACTCTTCCGAAGAAAAATGTCTTTCTGCAGGTGAAATTGTTCCCCTTTCTTTTTCCTTTTTTTTTCTCTTTTTGACACGAATGTAAAAGGGTCGTACTTGGTCGTACTCGTGAATCGTTTCGCTCGTCGATACTTCGCTGGTATAAAAATGCAGTAGTCAAAATACGCATAAAATGAGCACTGCTGTAAGGCGATACTTAATTTAAAAAAACAATTTCGGCTGAAATATTCGCTTCTTTTGGTTTAGTAAGTGAGTACTTCTCCGTAGACCTACTGCTCGCAATTGGTAGGTATAAAATAAAAGCTTAGCAGAGCTATTAAACGTGTTTTAAAAAATGTAGGTAAAAAATATAATAAAACCGAAAGCCGAAAAAAAGAGGTATTTGTAGTGTGAGTTTATAAGAACGTCATAGTCGTAGTTCGTACGTACAGCTTTAAAAGATATTCGTTGTACTTTTTTTTTTTTTTTTTTTTTTTCAATCACGGAACGGAATGATTTCGCGTGAGTGATAATGTTGATAGAGAAATAGAGAAAGAATTGCACCGATGCACGAGTATGTGTCTGTGATACACATAATAATATGTATATTGTATACAGGGTGTTTCAGGAATGCTGGTCACATGGAATCAAAGTCTGGTTACTTTTAAATAGTTTCATCAATTTTTTCGTTTGAGCTTACTATTTGTTACTAAAAATTTACGTGCAAAAGTTGCTATTCGTTAATTTGTTACAATTTTATCGATAACTGTATAAAGATTTAAAAAAAAATTGATTAATTTAAAAAAATGACTTGAAATTTAGTTTGAATAATCTTTTTTTGAGCATTTAAATTACTTCCGCCAAACTCTGAAAAAATTGAAACCCATGTTTTGGAAAAATTGTATTTCGAGTTAAATTCAAAAGAAATTATGTTGAAACGAAATTTTTAAATATTGCTTTTAAAAAAAAATGAAATTCAGAATTGCTTTTGAAAAATTTACTTTCAGAAAAATTGCAAAAGTGCAAAAAATTGATACAGGTTTTAAAATAAAATTTAGATTTTTTTTTTTTCAAATTCATATAATCCAAAACATTCGTGTTTGAACGAAATTTTAAAAAGTTTCTTACTTTATTAAAAAATTAAATTTTAAAAAAATCAGTAAAATTGCATGAAGGTGAAAAAATTATTTCTTGGTTTTTGAGTGAAAATTTAAGAAAAAAATTCAACTATTTCGAATTTAATGGAGCGTTTCTAGTGCGTGGAGAAAAGTCAACCTTTTCTGGATGGAGGTTCCAGATCACTTCGAAAATGATCAAAATCGACTCGGGGGAGGGGTCAACTTCAATAAATAAACATATTTAAGCATTTTATCTCAAACTTGGCAATTTTATTTTTATAAAAAAAAGTCTGTTTTTGCCATTTTTAAAAATTCTTCAAAAATCTAATTATCAATTTTGGTAGTTCAGAATTTTGTTCTGAGGTCTGGGTGACACATTTTTTCAGTGAGCTAAATTTCAGCTCAATCGGAGTTGATGAGTTGCCAAGTTCTCCTGTAAGATGCAAAATTTCAAAAAAATTCAAAGTTGCAAAAAATTGAATAAAAAGGATTTTTGAAATTAAATTTTTTAAAATGAAAGTGTTTGAACAAAGTTTTAAAATTTCCTTTAAAAATGAACCAAGTAAATTAAAAAATAAAATAAGGATTTAACAACATTTTATAAAATAGATTCAAAACAATTTTTTTTATTTTTTTTTGGGTGGTGGGGGCGGGGTTATGACTCATTATTTAAAGTTGTGAACTTGTGATTGAAAAATTCTGGTCACATCTCAGGTTACATTTTTTTGATACAGTATGCTACTGAATTTACTTTTTTTTTGCAAATTTCCCTTTATGTAGTGCCCCTTGATGAATTCAAGTAGGCAATACTCTTGGCAAGCACTACTTACTTATTGATATAATTCCTGCAATTTCAAAGATATGCATTTCAATGTGATTATAATTTTTATTTTGCATTCTCGAAGTTTCTACTATCCACTGGTGAGGACATAGATATGGATTATTAAACTGGATCGGCAACTCGTGAAGCAAAAAATCCGGAGAACTCTCTTCTGATTGGCCGAATCTGTAAGAGTTGAAGTTTTTGTTGTTGTTGATTGATTTTCGAAAAATTCGGGGAAAAAAAGTGATAATCGCAAGGTTTTTGAGAAAAAATTTAGCCCGAAGGCCTGTAACATGTCCCCTGAATTCAATTTAAAACATTTTTTTCATTTTATGACCCAAAAATAAAGCAAAAACTTCAAAAAACCGTATTTGAGAGATTTCACCTCTTGAAGGCGGAGCCTAAATTCCGTTTCTCTTATTGGTTACATTTTTTGCTTCAAATTTTTACGTACATTTTAAATGAGACCTGCCGATCCAGATTAGTTATCCATATCTATGGGTGAGGATGGAAAATTTTTTGAATGCAGTGTTGCCTATCGATTTTGTTTTGAAAATAGTCATTTTCAAGCCTCTATTGCGCCTTCATTTCTAAATATAGGCACAATGTGTATCATAGTAGTAGTCCATTACCTATGCTTGTCGATTTTTTTTCAGTCTACCTTTTGTCTCCGAAATGTTTCTTTCTAAATAATGAATAACTATTCCCTATTTTCTACTTTTCCCTTCACTTTTAAGCTGAACTTGTTGTCTCCTTGCTTTGAAGAAAATTTTAAAAATTAACAGATTTTCAAACATCTGTTTTTTTTTTTCATGAGAATTGAAGTTTTAATTTCGCCTTTTTCTCCTACTGAATTTTTAGTGGTGCCTATTGCCTACCACCCCCTCTCCAATTTTTATAATTGGCAAATTTTTTCCCAACTCAGTTCAATTTTACCAGAAAATAGTTTCTGATTTTTTTATTTTTTTCCTGCTGAATTTCAAGTTGATATTTATTTGTCATATTTTTTGAAAATTGGAGGTCAGTAGGTAACATTTAAAATTCAGTAGGGGGAAAAAATTATTTTCAATATTTAAAAAAAAGTTTATAAAAATTAATAAAATTAATTTTACGAATATCTTGAATATAAAAATTATAATGATGAATTGGGGATTATGTTCTCACAAAAAAACACCAGGTACTCTGAATTATAAATTTTCAAAATTTTGATATTTTTTAATTTTTTGTAAAAATAGGTTTGCTCCAAGGCACCATTTAAAATTCAGATCGAAGAAAAATTTCAAAAAAGCGAATTACTTCTCATGAAAGCAAACAACTTTGATGAGTTCAAACCGCCAAAAAACAAAAATATGAAAATTTTGTCAATTTTTTATCATTTTTCATTTTTTTTATCTAATGGGAGTGCCTAGGCACCACTCAAAATTCAGTTCGTGAAATTCTGAAAAAAAAACAATTATGAAAAGAAAAAACTTGAGAAAAGAAAATAGTAAAAGTTGAAAATTAAAACTTGAGAATATTCAAATCTCCTGCAAAAAAGTGTCCAACACTCCTTGGACACCCTGTATACACTATGACGTATCGAATACGACAATATGGCGAGCAAAAAAGTCAGCAGGCAGAGACATGCATGTAGGGGGTACATACGAATACATACTCTAGTTGTAAAATGAACAACGATGCAGAGACGCGAGAGAGAGGATACAAAGCTAGGAAACTACCCCGTAAAAAAAGTACTTTGTGGAGGAAAAAAAGAGGAAAAAATGAAACACGTTCAAAGATTAGCACTTCTAAGTTTATTTCTCGCATTCGATTACGTACATTGAAGTGTATATACATACGTGTAGATGGGACGAGGACACATGACGTCGATATAGAACGGCAGAGCCCGAAGAGTCGGGGGAGAGGGGGGTTAGGTGTTTGTGGCGCTTTGTGATTGTATAACTCGTATAAAGATAACCGGCAGCGCGGTGCGACTGCAATCTCTAATGTGTTGACGTTTAATAGTGTCATTAAGTGCTATTCCTTAACAACCGCAAAACCAGTATCAAAATATTAAGTATCGCGAACATTAAGTAGTACATAAGCACTCTAGCTCGGGCTCCGAGTCGAGGTACGTACATATACCCCGAGCCTCTTACATACACATACGACGACTACGACGAGGACGTGGTTTTTATCAGCGGTCGTTTATCGTCACCTGTTCTCAAGCACCTCGAATACTGCCATTCGAGCTGTTATCGTTTCGGAAAAAAGCTCCGCAGCAATGGCACAGCATATCGGAGGCCGCCAATATGGCGAAAGCTATTTTTTGAAAAATTTTCACATGCTGAGGCGCCCGGCTACGTCGAATAGATCGCATAGATGCGAAAAACTTTTCCCATTTAATGTTCGTATTTTCATTTCGGCAATTTTCACAACGCCTGATGGCCTGGCAAGTCGTTATATAGCGTATATGAAATTTCGCCTGGACATATACGCCTATATATGGCCATATAGAGATCGAAGGAGAAAAAAAACAGCCCTCGAGGGAATGTATCGACTACAGCAACATTTATTGTGGAGCCACCGATGTATTTGATTTTACCAAATCGTCGTTTACGCGGTATAAAAATGTAGCGGATACTGCGCCAGGAGGAGCAAGAGGACTGGCTAGTGAAATTAAATAATTGGCAATGCTGAGCTAAGAGTAAAGTTTTAAGGTCGTCTGGGTGTGTGTGCGATTCGCCGGAGCTAGCACGAGTCTATACCTATCGCGATGTACTCTTAGGAGCGAACAAAGGGGCATGAAAGGAGAAGAAAAACGGATAAAACTAACCAAATGAACTTTTTAAGAACTTGTATAAAGTCGATAGTTTATTTTCTGTTTGTTTTATTGTAATCCCGGTTGCAAAGAATGCTTCCCATTCACTGGAAGGAAAAACTTTACTGCCAAAGCAATAAGAAATTGATTAATCGGCGGAGTGGAAATCCTTTTCTGTTATAAAAGTTGTATGGATGAGTACAATATAAAAGTAGTGAAGAAAAAAAAGATTGGTAAGGGTAGTGGGAGGGAAAAATACGTAAAAAGAAGAAGCAAAAAATAGTATAGAGAAGGTACTCTCTACGACTGGATTATGTTCTGTCTTACTTTAAAAGATTACTTGGAAGACAAAACACGGTATAAAGATTGATAGACATAATAAGACTTTTTCTTTGTGTATTTTTTTCTTCCTCTCGCGCCACCTCTTGCTCCCCACTCGTTGCGTTCAAATGTATTCTTTTTTAACGTGGAGCTCTTTCGGATGCTGCTGTTGCTCACTAAGCGATATTTTCGGTCGCAATTTATTCGAAATTTTTCCCCTCCCTCCATCCCCCGCCTGATTGTATTCTTCTTGGCGAAATTTGATGAGAAGAAGATGCCTAAGGAGCTGGAGTTGCTAAGTAAACTCACTCGCTATAAAAGGGCCCCATTATCGGAGCTCGTTCTACAGATTTCGGCAATTTGGACGGAATTTAATAAAGAGTGGGTTTCGTTTTAAGGTGCATCAGTGCGAGGATTTTTTTCTCTCTTATTTCACCCTCTTTCGAAGATGATGCTATATAGTAGAAGATGGAAGAAGATTTCATCCTAGTGTATCTATGGCGTGTGTGGACCAGCAGAAAGAGATGTTCAATTTGATTAGTACGTTTGGGACGTTTTATGTGCGGAATCAGTCCGCCGTTTCGGAGTATTTTTTTCGCTCTCGCAATTCGAGCGTGTGTCCCGTGTCATCACCGATATCGATCACTCCGTATGCTTTTTTACCTCACGTCGCGTCTTGCTCGCTAGTCTCGTGAAATCTATTTATTTTGAGTACGGTGCGTTGTCAATTTGACGTCGGCTCTCCTTCTTCTTCGCTTTTTTTTTCTTTCTGCCGAATTTAGACGTGACGGGTCTTTTGTCGCGTGTCGCCCTAGTATTTTGATTGGATGAAATGCTCAAGGAAGCGGATAGAGTATGGGTTTGGTGAGGTTTGTCGAGGCAGGTGCCAGAGGCGACGGATTTTTTAAGATTTTACGACGGCGTGGGTGTGTGCAGTGGAAGCAGGGAGCTGGGAGGTGATGGAATCGATAAATAAGATGGGAGCAGTGGAGGGATCTGGTTTGATTTTGGGAACCATTCGAAGTGTCGAGTTTTAGGTATTTAGTTTTTGTGAATATTTTTTCGTTTGTTTGCACTTCGTAAAAAATTCAGATTTGGAAATATTGCTGAAATTTTGATTTGATTTTTTTTTTTCTTCAGAATTTCACAAAAAATCTAGTTGTTAGGAACTGAGTATAAAAAGTTGATTAATTCAAAAAAATGGACGTTTTTCAACTTTTGGCAATTCAAAAATTTTTCAAAATTGTAGGTATTTTTGAAAAAAAAGTGCAATATTTATTCAAAGTGATCAAATCCAAAAAATTACACTTGCATATACTCAACTTACATTTCAAACCTGAAATTTTTTGAAAATTTTCAAAATCATATATTTTATATTTGTTTGATTCGACCTGACGTGAGAAGTTTTTTGATAAGTATTTCAAAATAATCAAAATGACATTCCTGCCAATATTTTAAATGATTAGAAAAATATTTTCAAAAGTTCTGTTTTTGGAATTTTTTCAAAAGATTTTCTAACTTGAAAATTTATTAAACGTAGAATAAATTTAATTCGAAAATAGCCATTTCACGGTTGTAAAAATTGTCAAATTTTACTACATTTTGAAAAAAAATCACGTATAAAATATTTGAATGATGACGGAATCACTTTTTAATTATTTTTAATTTTCTTTTAATTTTCTTTATTTTTAAATTCGACTTTCAATTTTTTTTCAAAAACTCGACTCTTTTTTTTGTTGAAAATTTGGTCATCAAATCTTCTCAAAAATTAACTTTTAAAAAAAGTTTTATATAATTTTTTCAAAAATTTTTCTTTTATGAAATTTTAGCTACCTTGTTTAGTTTGGTCTATGGTTTGGTGATCAATTTTTTTAATTTACTTTTTTTCCCTCTTGAAAATTCGATTTCCTGATTTAAAAAAAATTGATCATCACTTTTTTTTGAAAATTAACTTTTAAAACGTTCACTTTATTTTTTTAAATTCCACTTTCAAGAAATTTTCAAAAATTTTACTTTATTCTTTTTTTTTTTGAAAACGTAAGGTATCTTTCCTCCTGAAAATTCGATTTTTCGATTTAAAAAAAAAATTGATCAAAACTTTTTTTTTTGAAAATAAACTTTTAAAACGTTCAATTTATTTTTTTATTCCACTTTCAAGAAGTTTTCAAAAATTTGACTTTGATTTTTTTTTTTTTTTTTGAAAACGTAAATTTATTTTAATTTAAGTTATTAGGTAGGTATGCTTGGAAAATTAGACGATCAATCTTTTTTGAAGCCTCAACTTTTGATTTGTTCAAATTCCGACTTTCAAATTTTTAATCAAATTTTTTTTTTAATTTGAATTCAATTTTTTTTAGAATTGGACCATTTATTTTCAAAAAGTTGACCATCAATATATTTTTCAAGAATCAATTTTCAAAAATTTCATTATAATTTTTAGATGATTTTTTAAAATTTGACTTCCAAAAATTTTTCAAAAATTCAGTCAATGATTTGTTTGTTTTTAAATTTGATCATCAATTTTTTTCAAATATACCTACATTCACAAATTTGGCCTTGGCCATTTTCTCAAAAATTAACTTTCAAAACTGTTACCATTTTAATTTGACTTTCAAAAATTTTTCAAAAAATTAGGTTTTCATTTTTTTTTCTAATTCAACTTTCAATTTTTTTTCGAATTACCTAATAGATCACAAAATTTTTTCGAAAAGATATATAGGTACTTACCTATATTGAAATTTGGGCATAGTTTTTTTTTTCAAAATCGTCATTATTAAATTTTTTCTGAAAATTTGGTCATGATTTTTTTCTCAAAAATAAACTTTTGATAATTTTACATTATTTTTGAATCTTGAATTTTCGAATAATTTTTTGGAATTTAACGATTTTAATTTTTTTTTTAAAGCTTGTCTTTAATTTTTTCTTGAATAAAAATCAATTTTTTCCCCGAAAATCGGCTTGAAAAATTTATTTTCTCAGTAGAAAATTTCACTGTTATTCAATTTCTATTAATTTGACTTTTTTAAATTTTCCAAAAATTCGACCTAATTTTTTTGAGAATTTGATTATTTTTTCGAAAATTATTATACCTACAATAATTTTTTTTTTCAAAAATTTCATTTTCTATTTTTTCTGAATTCGACTTTTAAGAAAACTTCAAAAATTCAATCCTATTTCTACTAAGTATTTTTTTGAAAAATCTTTTTATTTTTTTCCCAGGAATTTTTCTTTTATTAGGTATTTTTAAAATTGGATCTTATAATTTTTTTTGAAAATTTGTCCATGTTTTTTTTTTTTTTTTTTTTTCTTTGGAAATCATCTTTTAAAAATTTTTACAAGCTTTATTTCTGATGAAAAGTGTTTTAAAAATTCAACTTTAGAAATTCTATGAAATATTCAGAATATTTTCAACTTTCATTATCAATTTTTTTCTCTCGTAATTTTCTATTCTCAGAATCAATCTAAAATGCCTGAATCCGAAAAACGACTCTTTCATGTGCATTCCAACAAGTAGGAATTTTATTTTATAAAAAAACTATGCTCAGAAACGTATCAAAAATTTGAGCTTATTAGTTCCAAAAAAATATACTTACTCACAGCTTAAGCGAAGGGCAGTACATATGTACTCAAAAGCAACGTGAAATTTTCTATGGCAGTTTCTTTTGACTTTTTTTCGACGAAATAAGATGAAATTGCGTCAAGATAAGTGGTACCCTATTAAGTTGATGAATCTTATTGATATTTCTTTCGGTGGAAAAAGAATTTTCCGAACTGATTGCTCGGTACGTTTGTTATCTTTAATCATGTAATTGATTATTGCGACGAATCGCGTATATATGCGAAGCTTTATGGTCTACCATTACGTGCTTTATTTTTCTTATCGGCTCGAACTCCTCCCTATTTACCTCTTTTACGTATCCTTTGTTCGATGAGTTTATAAATGTATTACGTTCGTTAGATTCGAATTAGCTGCAGTTTATCTCGATGATTGCTTTTTTTTTGGGTTGATATTCGTGAAAATCTGTTTGGGAAATATTCGCCAGCGACTTTTTGGCAATGATAGTGAGTATATGATGAAAGAGAGCAGAAAATATGAGTTAAAAAGAAAGGGAGACTCTGGAGTACGTATATCTCGTGATCAATGGTGTAACACGTGAAAGACACTCTAAATATCTTTATTCTGGTCGGATGCATTTCAAAGTGATTCCAATTCACAGAATTGATCTCGGCGCAAAAAGTGTCGTAGATATTTTATTAACTGGAATATGCTTCTTTTTTTCCCACTCCTGCCTCCATCTCCGGTGCTTTCTTTCATAAAAGCAGATTTCTGCAAAGGGTCTGTCGGCGATGGATTTTAATAAAACATTCTGCTTCGAAATTTATACGTATTTTCCGGTCGCATTGTTCAACTTTTTTCGGTCGCGTGAAATTGATTTTAAAAGACGAGATAGATTTGCTCTCTCTCGTCACCTTGCCCGCTTTCGAGGATTGAAACGAAAGCCAAATACGCGAGTAGGATTTTAATTATCGAAAGTTGATAGATATCTGTAGGTGTAGCAGGCACCTATACCTAGACCTACACGTGTGTGTGCGTTATTTTGGAAAGAAATTGGGTCGTTTGTAGGAGTTATACCTAGATACGTGTGTACTTTTCCGCCTTATTTAACCCACGCTGTGCCCCGACGAAGGCGAGTCTTTCATCGGGCGAGTATTTTACATGTGCATATACGTTCAACGTTCGAGTCATTAACGTAATTGAGCACGCATATGATCCAATTATAAACTCTTTGACTGCTTAGCGTGCTCGTTTTTTGGCCGACTGTTTGATGTGCCTACGTAGATGGGATTAAATCCAATTTTATACTCGATATGGGCCTGCGACTCCGGCCCGGCCTGGGTAATGCATCGTTCAAGTTTTCAAGCGAGATGGACTCGCGGTCTTTGTGTAGAATATCGCTCGAGTGAATATTTACTTACGCCCAAAGGGTCTCTTTTTTTCCTCGTTTGTCGACTCTGCTCAGTTTGTTGATATAATTGAACTTATTTCAAATATGAGGGTAAAATTTGGTCCAGTCTGTGCCCCCTGGGAGAGAAAAATTGTTCGGGGATAAGTGGTGCACTTTGTATTTGCGGAGTGTTCTGGAAAAAATATTTGATAGCAAAATAAATTCAAACGTAATTATTTTAAGACATTTGTTCAATAAAGTGGCGTGCTAAATTCATTAATTTATTTTGTATTATTTCAATTAATTAACGAGTTCTTTTTTTGGTTTGTTTCAGGTATGTAACGAATTTTCATCTTGAGAGGTACAGACTAAAGTAAGATTATGAAAATTAGTAAGTCATTTTCCATCGTTATCCTTCCTATTACCTTCTTAATCAATTTTCATTTTTTCTGGTCGATGATTACGTGTGATGTGAAGTTGTTGCATATTTGACGTTGAATTGTATTTTTTTTACCCCTTCAAATTCAAGATTCGGCAAACCTTATGGCATGGCACTATCACCTGAAAGGTTGCAGTATTATTTAATGGAAGGGGGAATACTAATTGACTCACTTTGCATGAATAAGCACTTGAATCCAGAAATTTCATCTCATTAGCCCCTCAGATGTTTATTATCCTGCAACCAATGTGCATGTTATGCGTCATAAGTTGCCTATTGAATTTTTTGAAGGCGAGAGGATGGTTTTTGAACACCCCGTATGATGTTTTTCTCTGATCGAACGCACTCGAGGTGCTTATTCAGATGCAGAATATTTTCACGTTATTTTTTTATGGAAATGCGAATTTCCAAATCCTTTGTGAAATCCCTGGAAAAAAAGTAAAATATCGTGATTTTGACCGAAAAATCATTTTTTTGTGTGTTCATCTTTTATAATATTTCTTTAAAAATTCTAAAAATTGATTCATCCGAAAATTCATCTAAATTTTTTTACTGTTTTGAACTTTTGTTTTGTTCCTATTTTTTCTCCAAGTTTTTAATCATAATTAATTGTTCAAAAAATAAACATTTTCTTATAGGTAAGTACTTTTTTCACTGGATTTAGCAAACTTTTTGATTTTTTTTTTTAGTGTTTAATAAATGAAAAAAAAATCGATTTTTGTATCACTTCATTTTTCGTTTTTTTAAATGTGATTTACCTGAGTTACAAAAAATTATCAATTTTGAAATTTTATTAATTTTTTTTTTTTAAATTAATCACTTTGAACTCAATTCATTCAATAATTTTAGCTGATTTTTTTTTAATTTTCAGTTTTATTTATTTATTTATTTTTATTATTTTATTTTTGTGTAAGTTATTCAATCATTTCAAGTTTTATTCAAGTGTCAAAATGTCCTAATTTTTAGTTATTACCTACCTACACATAATTTGATTCGAATTTTTATATGATTTTTTCATCTTTATTATTCTTTAGTTTTTACAAATTGTGAATTTTGAAAAATTTCAATTTTCAGTTTAAATTTGATATGATTATTTTCTGAAATTTTTGTTCAATCTTCAATTCACTTTTTTCCAATTTTAAGGTAAAATAAAAATCAAAAAATTTAATTTTAAAATATTAAAAAAAGAAGTACTTTTTAAAAATTAAAACATTTTAAAAATAAAGATGACCTTTAAAAAATTTCAGTTAAAAAATAAAATAAAAAGTTTTAAATTGAAAATTCAAGTGAAAAAATTATTGCATAATTTTGGATGATCATTTTTAAAATTAATTCACTATTGAAATAAAAATTCCCAATTTTTAAAATTTTCAGTGAATATTTTTCAATTTAGTTTAATTTTATGATGGTGCCTTTTTAAATGTTTAATTCGAAACTTACTGAAAAAATTCACAATTTTTCAAATTTCATAATTATTTTTAATTTTTTTATGATTTTTAATTATATAGCTTTATATTAAATACATTCAAGTGGCTGATTTTTTTTTTCAATTTTCAGTGGTTATTTTTCAATTTGATTTAATTTGTGAATTATTTTCATTCTTTGAATTTTTCATCAATACTTTCATTTTTGTCATTTTTTTATCATTTTGAAATCAGTTTACGTACATTCCCCCGAATCCAATATCCCGAAAAGCATTTTCCTGAACGCCAAAATCCCGAAATTTTTTCCCCCGAATCTGATATCCCGAATGGTATGACCCCGAATGACAATACCCCGAAAAAAAAAATGATTACAAATTAATGTTATGAGACAATGGGAGAGTAGCGCCATCTGCCTTCTGCTTTTGTTCATCTTCGCGAAGTTGGGGATTTCGGTGGAACCCTAATATTGTAAATACTTGTGTAAATATTTCTGGACTGACTTTAAACGTTCCAAATTGGAGGAGAAGAAGTGGTCCATTCGAAATTTTTGTAATAACCAAAATTATTTCTAAGACTTCAAGCTACAACTTTTGTTTGAAAATTTTTTCAATTAGACCTCTACCTTCGCTAGTTTTTAATAATATATACAAGTAAATAACTTGAGTCATTGCCATCATTGGTGTATTATGCGAAATGGGAGGGAAGGGAAGGGAAGGGAACGGTCTAATCGAACATTTAATGATACCTAACAAAAATTATTTCTAGTACCTCAATCTACAACTTTTATTCGAAAATTTTTTCAATGGACCACTTCCTCCCTCACTCTTATAATCTTGAATAAGTATCTTCGGAGTGTTATGCGAAATCGGTGGGGAGGGAGGGGTCATTGATAATCGGGGTTACAAAGTTCGGGGGAATTGGCATTCGGGATAAAAAAATTCGGGTTGATGGAATACATGAAACGGCATTCGGGTGAACAGATTCGGGATAAAATTTTTCGGGGTTTTGGCCTTCGGGGGAAAACCGATTCGGGTTATTGGAGTCGGAGAAATGTACTATCTTGAAATCGGTTCAGTGACAAAAAAATTCCTAATTTTATAAATTTCAGTTTTTGAATTTTTCTTCAATCTTTAATTACCTAAATTCAGTTTAATTGATCAAAAGGTCTCATTTTTTTAAATTTCGTTGTCTGTTGTCTTCATTATTTTTTAATTCAGGAACGTGATCAATTTTTGCAACTTCAAATTTGGTTTAATCTTCAACTTAAAAATTTCTTTCATAAAAAAAAAGCGACAATTTTGAATTTAATTCAAGTGGCCAGAAAATTTCAAATTTTTGGTATGTTAATTTTATTTATGATTTTTCTGAATTTTTTTAATTTTTTTAATTTTTAATTCAAGTGATCAAAACGTTTTTCCCTATTTAAAAAAAAAATATGTATTCAATTTTTAAAACGATTTTTTTATGATCACTTATTTTTAAAATTTGATTGATAAAGAAAAATTTCTAATCATTGAATTTTCAATCCAAATTAATTTTTTCAAGGCTGAGTGTATTGAGTAGGGCTAACAAATTGTTTTAAAAATTCCATTCAATTTTGAAAAAAAAAATTAATCGAATTTTTCCCATTAATAGCTGTCAGTAAATTTTTCGCTTCGGTATTGAATATTCGTTTCTTCACTTCTTTACGAAGTTCTTCCTCTCCTCCCCAAAAAGAATACCTAATCCCCAGCCCAGAAAAAATACACAACTCGAATTCGTAAAAATTAGCGATTTATTGTACACGAATTTTTTTTACAATACGATTTTGTTTTTATTTAATGGTATACACAACAACACTAACTTAAAATAATAAATTGACGACGGCGAAAAAAAAAAAACCTAAACCAAAACAGAAAAATATGACGAAAAAATACATTTAGTACACGAAAGCCGTAAATTAATTACATCTGTAATTAAAATGGCTGGTATTAATTTACTTGGCTGGAAAGATAGAGAGTTGAAATATATATAATTTTAGTTTTTTTTGAAGTATCTAGGGTTAAAATTCTACGAGTCGGGTTTTTATTTTTAATTAATTTCCGAGGATTTTTGAGGAAAAATAAAAGAAGAAAGTTTTCAAACATGAAATAACTGCCGCCAAGTTTTTTAAAACCAGAGGGATATAGAAACAGAGAGAAAATTTTACATTTTTTTTCTCGTACGTCTAGATACGTATAAATAAGGAAGGGAAAAAGAGGACGAATGAGGAGAATCAGTTTTTTTATTTTTATTTTTTTTAGATTTTCATTTTAAACATAACGAACGTCTGAGACGTTGTTGTTCTTCTTGTTGCTCGTGCTTCCGATATTGAAGTGAACCTTTTTTTTCTCTTCAAGATTGATATTTACATAGCAGTGTGACTGACTAAGCCAAAAAATGGTCGCTACCAAATAGTAAAAAAAAAAAAAAAAAAAAAATAAGAAAACGTTGGAAAGGAAGACAATGTGTAGGTGTAACATAAGAGTCTAAAATTTGTTGATAGAAATAAACTTTGGTAAGCGTAGGTAGGTACACGAATGAGTGAAAATATAAACGTACCTAGACGAAGTGAAGATTCGGGGGGGGGGGGGGGGATCTCTTAAAACGAACTCGCCGAGTACAAATATAAGGTAGTTATACGAATTAGACAGTTTGAAATTGTCGATTAAAGAAAATTTTAACGCTTTAACGAGCCTTTGCCAGAGAGAAAAGTTTAATATCGAAGGATACGAGCGACAGGGGGCAGCAGTACTGCTTCCTTTTTGTATACGTCTCGACGATGAATTCGGATTCGGTCGAATTTAGATTACAAAAAAGCTACGTAAGAAGTTGGCGGATTATTGTACGAGGGGCTTGGTTGTTACACAGCTACAAAATGGTTCAACGTGATGCCGAATATTACTGAAGAAAAATACGACGACGATGGCGTCGCAATTGGCGCAATTACCAAGAAACTGCAAGATGCGTTTTTTTCTCTCTCTCAGCTCTGTCTCCCTCTTTTTATTCCGTCTTGTCGTCGTAGCCGAAGCCACATAAAAGAAATGGAGAAATACGAGAGGAGATTTTAAAAGCTTGCGAGCCGAGGATGATAATTGGATTAAACAGTCGCACCTGCTTGTAATGAAATGAAAGAATAGACTCGGTCGCGCCATTCAACGAGCCGAGAATGTGGCGAAAGTACAAACAATTTACTTTTTCCATACCTGGCTCCGGCTCGAGCCGGCAAAAAGACGCGACATTTTGAACAGCTTGTTAGCTAAGCCCGAGCTATCTCGAGCCTATTTTTTTTCCAACTCAGCATCGACCGAGTGCACACGAATGAATTATACATGGTTCGTCGTCCCTCCTCTTCCTTCTCTTTGTCTTTGCTACACGTACGAAGACTTTCTTCTGTTTATTTTTATCATTTTTTTCAACACGACGTACTCATTTATACGTTTATGCAAGCTAGCACACGGACGTAATACATTTTGAAAAATAAATTAATTATAACAAAATTATTCTAAAATCACATTACGATAGAGCCAGAGTACATATTATATATTATTTACATATAAATACAACAAAATTTTCTCACGTATAGTTACGAATATAGTACAAATTACGATTTATAAATAACAAGACCAAAAAAAATGGGTATACTTGGTAAAGAATATTATTGCACAGACCTACAGGGTGTCCCAAGAGCAGTCAATACTTATGAAATTTTCATTTACGGATGTCGGGGAAGCACTTTACGAAACTTCAGATTTGGATTCAATTGTGTATAACTAAAAAAAGTTATTTACAAATGGTGCCTATCACAAAAATTGAAGGGGCAAGACAAAAATTCTGAGATTTTTTTTTTGTTTTTGATTGAGCATATGGGTAGTGCATGAAAAAGTAAACCTTTTTTATTCTTGAGATTTTTTGTCTATCTTTGAAAATGAAGGCACTATGGAGCTTTCCTAGCAAAATCGGTTGGCAACACTGCATTCAAATATTTTTCTGATACTGCCATGAAATAGTACTCCAAAAAAGAAAAAAAAGTCTTGACCACATTGGGATGCCTATCTTTGAAATTGAAGGAGTTATTGCAAAAAGAAACTCACGTCAAAGGTATTGCCTTGCTCAAAATTATCAAGGGGAACTAGAAAGACAAAAATTGAAACAATTCCATTATGACAATGCATGTGATGGGTGTAATTTTTCAAGAGAAAAAAAAACTGTAATTTGAGAAATTTGTCTATCTTTAAAAATGAAGGAGTTAGGGAATCAAAATTTGAAAATCCAAGTTTCAAAGCTTTATGGCGCCTTCATTTTCGAACATAGGCAAAAAAATCCTCAGGAATAAAAAATGTTCATTTTTTTGAGTAAAACCCATATGTTCAATCAAAAAAAAATTATCTCAATTTTATTCTCCCTTGAGCATTCAATTTTTGAGATAGGCACCATGTATATATAACATTTTTTGTTTGTGGTACCCAGTTTTATCAAAATCTGAAGTTTTGTACGGTGCTCTTCGGACACCCTGTATAATCGAGTCCCAATGCACGTGGTGCCTATCTTGGTTTTGAAGAGACAGTTTCACAATTCTCTCAAGACAATGCAGAAATCAAGTGTAACTTCTCCAGAGGAACAAAACCAGTTCTTTGAAAAATTTACCTATCCTTGAAAATGAAGGCGCTGCTTAGCTTTGAAAATTGGTATTTCTCAAGTCTAGAGCTCTATAGGCAAATTTTTCAAATAACTGTTTTTGTTCCTCTCGAGAAGTTATACCTGATTTATGTGTTGTCTTGGCCAAATTATGCAATTTTCAGCCATCTTAGATTCCCTTAATAAGTTTAGGTAGGCAATACTTTTGACGAGAACTTTTTATTGCTGTAACTCCTTCAATTCCAAAGATAGACAACCCAACGTGATTAGAGCTTTTTTGAAATTTTCAAAGTACTGTCCAAGTGTCCACTGTCGGGGTGGGAAAATTTTTTGAGTACAGTGTTGCCAATTGATTTTGCTTAAAAAATAGCAATTTTCAAACTTCTGTAGTTCCTTCATTTACAAAAATAGGCATCGTGTGCTTATGAAGTTTTTTTTAAATTGGACTTGATTGTGTCCAAATCTTGAAATTCTCGACACTCTTGGGACACCCTGTATTTGTGCGAGTATGAAATGAAAATTTCAAAAGAATACGTCGACGATACAATAATAATTTCGCAAATCTAAATAGGAAGTGGAAAAAAAAAGAAGTCTTGTTACCCGTTTGATGTACCCTGTGTGTCTTACACCATTTTTTTCATTCACTGGGCTTTTATTGCAAATTCAAATTCGTCGAAAATTGATTGTCTTTAGCTTTTTCATCTGCGTGTGTGTTTTCGCTTTTTTTTTTTTTTAATTAGAGATACTCATAATAGATATAAGTCTAAGTACAGTTTATAAATTTTCAAAAAAAAAAAAAAAAAAAAAAATAGAAATAGAGTTACAATGTTTACACGTATACACATATAAAAAGTAGGATGAAAGAGTATTTTTTATTTTTTTCAATTTAATTAATTCTTCGACAATCTTCTTGGCTGCATTTTGATGTATTAAGGGCTTTAATTAGATTAGGTACTAGTTAATGAAAATCTTTCCTCTTTATTCCCCACGACACCGAAGGTGCATTTTCATTGGGACTTTTCTTCTCTATTTTTTCAAACTGATCGAGTATTTTTCGAACAAAAAAATATAATTTAAGTACTTATTCGAGATGCCCTTGGGTGTAATGGACCGAACCGTAAGTTAGAATTGTTCAGAATAGGACCAACGATGCGGAAAATCTCGCGACAAATTTTCCCATTATTTTCAAAAGTATTGACGATTTCTTCATTTTTCGTCATCGCCATAGCCTGGATCAAATCGCGGGACCTATTGAAAGAGAGACTCGATTCAAAGAGGACGAATCGAAAAAATATGAAGCCGACGTCTCCTCGAGATATTGAAATGTTAATATTTGTAGATTTGCCTCTCTTTTGTTGAGCCGTGTCGTCGCACAACCGTCGTGTATTGATTTTTTCACCCCTTTTGTTACGTACACGAGAAAAGTTTTCGCTAAAATTGTAGCGGTTAATGCGAATATTAATTTTCATGTGAGAATGAAAACGACGCGACGACCAGACGCTGCCGGGCGTGTTTTCGGGCCTGATTTTACGGTAATTAAAAATAGTGTTTTGGGGGTTTGACGGATTTTTTGCGGAAGGGAGCGCGCGAGGGGGAGGATTTTCCGAGGATTTGGATAATTTAAATGATGGTAAAAGGTATGCGAGAGTGAATTTTGTCTGGTTGGTGACTTTGATGTGGGGAATTTTGGTAAATATGGATTTTGAGTAGATGAAAGTTTGCTGGAAAAAAATTTCGAAAGACTTTTTTCCGGAGTTTTGAGCCTTGAAGCAAATTTAATGAGGTTTGGTGATGCTTGGATTTTTTTTTGTTTCGAAACCGAAGTAATTCTTATTCGTGTTTTCAATTTTTACAATTGGTAAATTGCAATATTCTGAGACATTTGAACGAGTAAAAGGAAAACTAGGATCTCTTGAAATATCATCACCTCAATTCAAAACTCCTCGTTGTTTTTCGCTCATATCTCTTTAAATATGAATTTGATCAAAAAAATAATAATAACTAAAATTGAAGTGCATAAAATTTTCAGCAAAAAAGCAAATATTCATTTTTTCAAGAAGTCAACGAATGTCGCCAAAACACGCGTCAAAATGATAGGTATACAAGGTGAAAAAAGATGAAAATTTTTCGACACTTTTTTTTGGGGGAGGGGGCGATAGAAAAATAATTTTTACTCTGGAAAAAATAGAAAATTTTTTATTTCAAAAAAACCGTTATCACACTTATCACTTTTTATCCCAAAAAAATAAAAATTATTTTATTTCGAACATTGACTTTCCCCTCCGTCGACCACAAAAGAGTCAAAGATTTTTGCCAATTCCAATATCAAAAAAAATTTTACTTACTCTGAGAAAAGAAAAAATTAGTAGAATTTTACTTATATCAACTCAAAAAAAAAAAAAATTGTTTCAAAAAAATCAAGATCTATCGAAAAAAATAATTAAAAATTTTTCCTCTCCACAAATTGAAAAATTAAGAAGATTTATTTTTTAATTCCAAAAAATGTTAAAATTCTTCATGGAAAAATCATGACTTTGAAACAGTTTTTTTTTTTTTTTTTTTTTTTAAATTTTATTCCAAAAATTTATGGAATTTTTCTCAAAGTATTTATTATTTCATTCCGACAATTTCGAAAATTTTCTGTCCCAAAAATTGAGAGATTTTCTCGCTTTAAAAAAATTTAAGATAAACTTACCTACTTTAATTTTAGCTTATTAGGCCATTTTTATGTTTAAAGGCATACTTGAAGACTTACAGGCAAAAAAAAATGAGGTGCTATCCTGTTCTGAATAATTAATTTTAATTTTAAAAATAGTCAAAAATTTACCAAAAATTTGAAAAAAAACATCAACTCGAAAAGCTGAGTTTTTAAGTTTATTGAAAATTTACTTTTTACAGTAAATGATTTCTTTTTCTTACAAAATCCACAATTTGTTCGTCAATTTTTCTGACGTATTTTCGAGTTTATGAAATTTTTTTTGAATTCTTATGAATTTATTTTTAATATTCTGAAATATTTTATTTTCAAAATTTTAAATTTTTCATAATTTTCTGCTGTTGTATCATTTCTTCTAATTTTTCTATTTTCTATGAATGAATTTCTATTTTTTTTATGGCTCTATTTAATAAATAAATAAAAAATGATTTTTTTTTTCAAAATCAAAAAAAAAAAAAAAATGATTTTTGAACTTGAAAAAATAATCCCAAGCTCATTTTTTTCTCTTTCTTTGGTTTGAAACATTTTATTTTCTTATACTGGTAGGTTGGTTTACTGCATTATTTTTGTGTTTACCGCTTTCTTGCCGAAAATAAAGACTTTCACCTCGATTCACTTCGATTATTCATAATAAAAAATTTTTACAAGACATAAAATTCTCCCTATTTTCTCTAAAAAATCTAACGTTCGAACGTAAGGAAACAAAGGAGCGAGGTATTCATCGAAGAATTTTTCGCTCCTAACGCGTACCAAGTTCGGCATTTCCCCTTCATAGAAATTTTCCCCTCATTCAAATGGAGGTATTAAATATTTCAAAGCATTTGATCGGCGAACTTCTCTATGAAAGTTTTTTTTTCTCAAGTAAACCGATATCTGCTCGTATAGAAATAACAACGCGGCGTGAGCCTGAATGATAAAGCGAAATAAAGTACCGCTCGCGAAAAAGATGAAGAAAACAGCGTGAAAGATAGACGAAATGGTAACGAAGAAGAAGAACTAGCAGAGGAAGAAGAAGAAGAAGAAGGAGAAGAAGGAGTAAAAAAAAAACAAAGCAAAACTCTAGCATCAACAAGGAAAACGTTGATTTGAGCGCGAATTTGCGAACTGAGCAAAAATTTAACCAACTCATTAAAAACATTTTCAAGGATTTAAAACAACTCCTGCGTGCTTTATACGGCGCTTAAGAGGATTCGCTGGTGGGGAAAGTAAAGAGAAACGCAGAGTGAGATGGGATAAAGGAGAAGAAAAAACGACGAAGCGAAATATACGTAGTTTGCTTTTTTTTTTGCTTTTCTCGATGTATAAAAATAACTCGCGAATCATGAGCGTTTGTTACACGAGATTGTGCGAGAAACAGATATACGAGCTGGGAAGGAAAATCCGAGCAAAGCTACGATATTAAAGTGATTTGGAAAAAATTCGTGGTTGCGTGACGTCATTTTGCCAAGCCATTATGTAGTAATTAGGGAAACAGTTGCGGTCATTGATCAGATAAGTATATCGTGCCAGGATGACGCCCAAGCTAGAGCAGGATGAGGAGGGCTTAATGTGTGTAAACATAAGCGCCAGCTCGACACGTTGCTTGTCTTTTGTAAATAATAGAAAAAGGTGAACTTTGGAACGTGTTCTTCGGACGGAGAAGGATACTAATTTTTTTGCTTACTCGGATCCATTTTTAAGCTACGTTTTTCCCACACACACCTACTCTTCGCCGGAGTCAGTTCATAAATACTCCAACGAGGCAGAGCACCAGGTACGATAGGACAGAGGGCACAATATGAAGCTACCTACGCTACGTAGCGTTTAATTATTCAAACCCTACATGTTTACCAAGCAAAGAAAACTGATGTCAGTATTAATTAAAGGGACCAGCATTTTACGACTATAGCATCGAATTCAGATAATATTTCATATTTTTTTACGCGTCACGAGAGTTCTAAAATGGCCAGCTCGGTTTAACCTTTTTTTTTTCTCTCCTATTTTTTATTCCACCTTTTAGATAGTATTTTTTTTCTCTCTCTCGCCGATACAACAACAATCCTGGTGTTGGTATATTTTTCTCTTCACGTGCGTTACTGTGAAAAATACCACGACTAAATCTCTTCTCTGCGATGTGAAATATTCGCTCGGTATGTTCGCGTCGCGAAATAAAACGCCACTATACGAACTGGGCACATCATTGAAAAAATTTTCAAATGACATTCGGGCTTTACGTGCTCCATTTTCGTACTCATCTCTACCTATACCGTTCTGGAAATTGAGTATAGCTATACAGAGACCTCACTTGTTACGTCGACGTGCGTAAATAACGAACCGCAAATGTGCCATAGGGGTTGGTAAACATGCAGCTGCGATGTGTCGAGCTGAACTTTTTAGGTTTTTTATTTTTTAACCCCTCTCTTCGATATAGAAAGGTTCGATTTCTCCCTCGTATTCTACCGTGTTATCGAGCAGATGAAAATTTTAAAAACGATGATAAATGTAAACTAATATTGAAATTTTAGTGAGAAAAAATATATATAGGTGTAATTTATACCGAATTGTCGTGGAGAAGATGAAATTGCCAATAAGATTCATTATTTTTCAATATTTATTCCCGGCTAACATTAAATAACTTATTATCATTTTTATGTATAAAATTATCATAAATTTAAGGTATCTTTGTCAGGGGAAGAGTTGTGTTTTGTTCATTTTTTATGAAGGGGAGAGGTGAGCGTACTATCTATGTCCAATATTTTTTTCCCCTTCGGAATAACCTTTAAATTGAGGAAATTTTTTCTTTTTGTTGTATTTTGAACGAATTGGCTCAATAAATTACTGAAGCTTGATAAAGTGTACCTATTATTATTTTTCTAAAACGATTTCCTTGGTCAGAATCGGTTCTGAACAGTTTGATTCGAATGAATCATTTGCGAACAACTTTTTAATCAAATGAATTGTATATAAATTACTCATAAATCAAATGAATCGTTCACGAACGACTTTGAAATTGATTGAATCATTCACAAATAAATTTGTCACCAAACAAATCCTTTGCGAACGACTCTTTAAAACAATTTTTTTGCCAAATGATTCATTTTTTAAACAAGTTTTTTATCGAACAAATTCTATGTGAACGACTCATAAATCGAATAAATCGTTCACGAACGACATTTTCGCAGAATGCACCAATCGAGCAAATCTTTTGCGAAGAACTTTTTCACGAAATGACTCATTCGAGAACGACTGTTTCGTCAAATGAATCTTTTGTGAACGATTATTTTCGAAACGAATCATTCACGAACGAATTTTTCTCGAAAAGAATCATTCACAAACGACTTTTTCACGAAATGAATCATTTGAAAACGGTTGTTTAGCCAAATGAATCTTTTGCGAACGTTTTGATATTTGAGTGAATGAATCGTGAACGACTTTTACATCAAATGAATCATTCACGAACGACATTGTTCTCGAAACGAATCGTCTGCGAACGAATATTTCGCCAAACAAATCATTCGTAAACGATTTTGATTTTCCCACCCAACAAATTATTTGTGAATGACTATTTTGTAAAATTATTTTTTTGCGTAAGACATTTTTGTCAAATGAATCATTCGCGAACGACTTTTTGTCAAAATTAATCTTTTGAGAATGTTTTGTTGAATGAAAGAATCAGTTGTGATTGCGAACGAACATTAATGAAAAAAATCAATATCATACGATTGCTTTACCAAATGAATCCTTTTCAATCGACTTTTCTACCGAACGAAATACGAATCATTCGTGAACGATTTCAACTTTTTCATCAAATCGATTGGGATTCACTATTCTTATAATCACAATCAGTAATCACATGAAAACTAAAAAAGAAACGAAGGGCAATGTCGTTCTTTTTTATTCATCGCGTTTTTCTGCGTTAAAATTTGTTTCCCCCCTCCCCCTCCAAAAATACTAATTTTTTTGAAAATGTATATTTTCCATTTTTTTTCTTTTTCTTCTAAATTTGAAAACTTCAGAATTTTATTGAAAATTGCGATTTAATCGAAGGATTTGAAAAAAAAAAAAATCATCAAAAAAATTGAAAACGTTTTATTTAAAGAAAACTGATATACATTATTACATGTGATAGAAAATGTATTTGGGAAATATTTTAATAAAAAGGTTTTTTTAGAAAAAAATTGAATGAGAAATTTGAAGAAAAAAAATTGATCAGCAATTTTATTCGGAAAAATTCAAAAGAATCATTGAGAGAAATTTTGATGAAAGTTATTGATTTTTTTTTTATGAGAAGTTGAGAAATAACTTCTACTCAAACATTTCGATGCAAATTATCAGAAAATTTAAATTGAAAAATTTTGAAAAACGTTAAGAAAACGTCGATAAAAAATACAGAAAAAATTAGGAAAATATTTTTCAAAGGTAAATCGTTTTCGAACGACTTGTAAATTGACTGAATCGTTCACGAATGATTGTTTTTGGCCAAATAATTTTTTTCGAAGGACTTAGCTGCCTTACGAATCATTCGAGACCGCTCGAATAACTCTACAAATCGTTCTCGAACTATTCAAAAAATACACGAGTGGTTTGAGACTGATAATCGAATATTAAAATGAATCGTACGTCAGAAAAAAATATTTGGAAAATTTTCTTAATTTAAAAGAAGGTGTTAGGTACATTGTTGTCAATTAGTTCGAAATTTAACGTAAAAACAAACAAAATTCCACCTCATAAGTCATAAGATTTCTGGAACCGAAAAATAAAGTTTTATAATAGTTTCGTAATAAAAACACACGAGGGGGGGATAGTACGAACAAACGAAGATTTCTTATCTATCGAGGAATAAAAAAAATAAGAAGAGGTGTTGGGGAGGGGAAGGATGAAAAAAATACAAATCGCGAGAAAAAAAGTACACACAATATTATTGAGAATCACTCGACTATTCTAATGGTATTTCGGTTTCGACGAAAGCCGATATGCTGCTAATTTCTATACTCCTTTGACACTCGTTATCGAATTGCGACATTTTATAGCGTTTCCTCCGCCATCGATATTTCTGCACATATGGCGGAGCGACCAGCGACACGAAAATGACCAGAAGAAAGCACGTGATAGCGGAGAAAATCACCAGGCCAGGATGGGTGTATTGGATATCGGCATCTTGCTGCGCCTTGATCGATCTCTCGGCTAGATCGGCATCGATGGCGGAATCATTTTGGCCTGGGAACCAGTCGAAGAACGAGGCGTAGTCGTTGGTTCGATTCCAGACTAATGGCTCGTAATGACCTTTGGTCGAATTCGTCCAAGAGTGAGAATTACGAGAGGCGACGATGGAGGCTGCGATGGTGGTGAAAATTGATAGTGGTGGAAGTACCGTCGTGGGTATTTTCTTCGCTAGTCTGGGAGGAGGCGAGGGAGCTGATGAGACGAGTAATGAAATCGTCTGGCTGGTTTCCGGTGACAACGGCGAAGACGACGAGGATGGTGATGATTTGGCAAAGCTGTAATTTGGAACGATTATCGGTATCTTGGCCGATGTAGACGAGAGTTGGGTGGTGGTGCTGGTATTTAAGAAGGTAACGTTCAACTTGGCTGACGAGGAGAATTGCGTGTTGGGCGTAGACGACGCAGAGGTGACCGGCAAGCTCGTTGTTATTTCGGTAACGGTGGCCGCACCAGCGCTGCCCGATGGTAACTTAATTTGTATTGTTGAGAAAAGGCTGGCCGAGGTGGTGGATAACCTCGAGCCGTTGATTTGATTAGCACCACTATTTCGCTGGCTAAACTGAGCTATATGATGAAGCGATCTCGTGTTGAGTTTTTTACGCGTTGTCTGCTGCACGTGATAGCGAGTCGCCGTATACGAGGAAACGGTCGAGGGTGCGGACTGCTGCGAACTTAACGAGCTATTATGGATGTAATTTGGAGGCGTCGTTAACGTATCGGATGGAAGGAAGCGAACCGCGGTCGCCGCTGTATTCGAGGGCGATTTCCTTGCCGCACTGGTTCGGTTCACGTTGCTCCAGAATTGCTGAGCGGACACGTTACGAAGGGCGAAATTCACGTAAGCGCAGTCCCCGTCAAAAGGCGCGAAATCGACCACAATGTCCCGGCTGAGACGAACTTTCAACCGATAATTCGTCCTGTCGACCGATAACTCGCGATAGTCGTACTCTCGCGAACCGAACCAACTCGTCGAACAATTCACCTTGTTACCCCGAATTCGAGCCACCTTCAGACGTGGCAAATAGTCAGATATCCGATCCAGCGACGAGTTCAGATTCAAATAACCAAAGTCCAACGTCTCCAATTGCGTCACTGTCGCCAACAGGGGCAAATCAATCATGAAGAAGTTCACCAGCGTGGGACTCGCAGTCAAATTCAACGTACGCAAGTTTGGCAATTCTGAAGCGGGAAAGGAACGAACGCTGGAGGCATTGACGACATCCACATTTGGCAAATTCGCAGCCACCAATGTCCTCAGGTTGTACAAGCCTTCCCAGGAATTCGTAGTCAGCGTCAGGATCGGATTATTCGATATATCCAACGTGACTAGGTTCCTTAAAGGCATCATCGATCCCGGATCCACAGTCTCGATCGAGTTCCAAGCCAAATTCAGCACTTGCAGATTCTGCACTGCGGCAAAACTCGTATTCTCCAGACGACTTATCCTATTATGATTGAGCCTGAGTTCGATTAAAGAAGAAGGTAACGAAGGTGGAACTTTTTTCAAACTATTGTAATCCAATCTCAGCACCTCCAAGTGCTCCATGCTGCAGAAAACCTGGGTCTCCACAGACTCGATCTCGTTCCTGGTCAAAATCAGGGTCCTAAGATGAGGGAAATTTTCCAGATTTCCCAACTGCACCGAGGTCAGTTTATTCTCCGAAAGATCTAGATGCCTAATCGAGGTAGTCAATGTGATGGGGAATTTACTCATGCGTAGATTATTCATCTTTAGCGTTCGTAGTCGACCACCGAGGACGAGCAAGAACTCTAGATTACGTTTACAAGCGTATTGGCATAATTTATGGTTCTCAGAGACCGAAAAATCCATTAAATTGTTAAGATTTTGGAGTATTTCGGGCGTCAATCGCAACAGATTGTTTTTCGAGATGTCTAAAGATTGCAGATTCTTTAGATTTTCAAATACTCCTTTTTTAATCGTAGATAAATTATTGTCTCGTAGATTCAATTCGGTTAATTTAGGGTTTTTGGAAAACGTCCCTGGGACCAGTTCCAGTATCTTGTTGCATTCTAAAACGAGCACCTCGAGTTTGGGTAGATGCTCAATTACACTGTAGGTAAAGGCGTTGATCAAATTTATACTCAGGTTGAGCACTCGCAGCGTTTCAGAACGCAATATCACATCGGTTATGTTTTCGATTTCGTTTCGAGTCAAATCGAGCACCTCGAGAGGTTCTGGTAAGGTTATATTGGATGGTAATTCGAATACGTTATTCGACCTCAGATAAAGCCTACGTACCGAAGGCAACAGCAAGTGTTCGAATTTCAATAACCTATTCCTCGACATGTCCAAACTATTCAACGTAACATTAGCTAATTTTATCGCCGTCAAAGATCGTATCCTATTCGATGTCAAATTCAACTCCTCTAACTGGTGGTAGTCTCGTAAATCAATCTCAGTCAGATTATTGTTACTCAGATCTAAATCTGTGATGTTCCTCAGTCTGGGAATCTGATGTAAGATGGAGGTGTTAAAATGGATGGTTAGAGTGGTTCCTAAACGAGACTCGTACAAATGATCGATTATCTTGGCGATGGTGGTCACATTGGTGCAGTTGGCGATCACCATTTGATCGTTATGGTCGAGAATGATATCGTAACTCTCCATGTGATCGTCTCGACGTTGGCATATGAAAAATGGATTTTCGTTTTGACCGTTCGTTAGTACCGTGAACAGGATGATTTTCAGAATTATCAGATTTGCTGATACCATAATTTCAGAGACGTGTCAGAAGCACATAGTTTTTCATGTGGTTGTTAGCAAGTACGAGTGGAGATTATTTTTCGAGGACGTGTCGCATTCGTTGCTGGTGACGAAGATGCCGGTCGAGTGGCTCATTGTGTTGGATTTGAGAATCATCTGTAACAAAAAAAAGAAGGAAATCGAGTTAGGAAATGAATGCTCAAGTTGATGGCAATATAAGTCTTAAATTGAACTAAATTTACTTAATGATTTTGAGATTCCTTTGCAAATGATTTTGAATTCAAAATCATTCAGTCTAAAATCAATATTAACGAGTTATCAGATAAATCATTCAAAAGTGGAATCGTTTCTAACAAATATAAGAATTGTTCACGATCTACAAAGGTCAATCGATTGTGAAGAACGAATTTCAAAATTGTTCATAATTCAGTCATATCCCGAGACGAACTACTTTTCTTTATTAGGAGAAAGAAACACTTTTCTCTATCAAGAAGAAAACAGAATTTTTTTGGGGAATTTTCTCAAAAAAAAAATCGAAGAATTTTCACAAAAAAAATTTGAAAATTGAATTTTCTAAAAAAATTGAAAAATTTCAACGATGCTTTGCAATTGCAAAATAAATTTTTCCATTTTTCCATTTTTTTTTTTTTTTTTTTTTTTTTTTTTTTTGATTTTGAAAGTCAAGTTTTAATAGAAAAGATGGAGAAAAATAAGAGATTTGTAAAATAAAAAAAATGACAAAATTACCTATTCAACTTTTGAATGCATTATTTATTTGATAATTTGAGAACGATTTTCCATTTCGTTTGCGAACGATTCAGTTTTTGATGAATCATTCAATGAATCGAGAAAGATTTTTGATATCGTTTGCGAACGATTCCGTTTTTGAATGATTTTTTTATGATTTGAGAATAATTTTTGATTTTGGTCGTGAACGATTTAGTTTTTGAATGAATCATTCAATAACTTGAAAACAATTTTTGATTTCGTTCGCGAACGATTCAGTTTTTGAATGAATTATTCGATGATATGAGAACAATCTTTGATTTTGTTCGCGAACGATTCATTTCTTGAATGATTCACTTCATGATTTAGAATAATTTTTTGAATTTGTGGTGCGTGAAAAAAATTGATGTCTAAGTGATTCAACAATTTTTCGATGTGTTTTTAAAGTCGATTTCAGGTATAAAAATCCAAAAAGTCTACGTGAGATTTTGCTTCAAAATCGACTTCTTTTTGACGTCAATTTGAAGTCGTATTCAAGTCTATAAAAAAGTGAAAATATAAAGAAAAAAAAATCGCCTTAATTGACTCAATTGTGACGTCTAATATCGATTATAAAGGTTCCAATAACTTTATGAGCTTCAGATTGACCAAGATTCGACGTCGATTTCATGTCATGAATGAGTCGAAAGGTGGTCGAAATGGGCGGAACTAAATCGACTATACATCGACATCGATTTGAGGTGGTTCGCCTGTATTTTGACCTGATATCGACGGTCGATTTTTGGTTTTTTGGTTTATCGGGGAACGACTCGAATATTTCTATTATTCGTGAACGATTTTTCCACGTTTTCAGGAGCAATATCATATCGTGGAAGGAGAAAAATTTTACTGATTAGATTAATTTACAACTAAGGTTTGATTTCATTGCAAAATCGTTTAATATTTTTTCAAACCTGAATCTCAATTGTGAAATCATAATGTTTAAGCTAAAAATTGTTCAAATCACGCCATTGAAAAAAAAAAAAAAACATGCAGCATTATGTGTTGATGCGAGTATGTTTTTCTATTCGAGTATGTGTATTTTTTCCATCTCACATTCGACTAAATCGCACGACCCTCTACTTACGAAGCCAGAAATTTATGTTAATGAAGAAATTGAACGTAAAAATATTTCATACTGTAATGTAGAAACATTTTCCACTCGCGGAAACAGATTGAGCATAATTTGAAAAATTTATTCGTTTTCTGCTTTTTTTATAGACTCCACCGCAAAGTTTCTCATTTAAATTTATAACATTATTTTTGTTAAAACGAGAGGCAGGCTCGCTTTTTCCTTTTGCGTATATTTTCACAAAGAGAAAAACCAAGCCAAGAGAGAGAGAACCACTGCAAGTTTGTGAAATATCACCGCTCTCGATGTCGTATTTGCAGCAGTACGACTGCGACTCTACGTCGACGAATGAAAAAAAAAGGGATGATTTTTTTCTTCTTCCCAAAATATCGTGAAGATTACTTAACAAACGTAGGAAAGAAGTTCCATTAGAGTTTTGACCTTTTTTATTGTAAAACGAGACGCTACGTTATATACATTTTAGTACACTACGACGCGATGATCTTACGTTGATGCGTAACCGTCGGCGTGAAACGTTTGAAAAATTATCGCCAGCCGAAGAGACGTTTCCATCAACGAAATTGTTTCAATTTCTTTTATCCGATTCTGTATATACGTATTTTTCATGTTTCTTTTTTTACCTTATTCCACCTACAAGTATATTTATCTGTGAGGTACATAATGCCTTAGTTCGATAGGAAAAACCGCTCTTGCGAATAAGCCTCGATCAAATTTTAAATTAACACAACGTGACATATTATTCCTCGGATTATTGAAAAAAAAAAGTTTTTTTTTAATTTCCCGAGCGGCAATATCGGAAGATGTAACGTATCGATAAAAAATCGTTTGAAAATCTATAGATGTTCTCACGATATTATAAAGATTTATCGGTACAATTTCATAGGCAAAAAATCTAAAAACTATCGAATTCGATATTATTAAGATTTTATGACGATATTCGTCAACGATACTATCGACAAAGAATATTAAATTTATCGATTCCGATTTTCCACCGATTTTGTGCAGATATTTGAAACTACATTATCGACAAAGAATATTAAATTTATCGAATTCGATTTTTTAACGATTTTGTAAAGATATTTAAAACTATATTATCGACAGATTATATGAAATTTCTCAACTTCGATATTTTACCGATTTTTTGACGACATTTGAAACTATATTATCGACAGATTATATTAAATTTATCGAATCCGATTTTTTACCGATTTTGTAAAGATATTTGAAACTATATTATCGACACGTAATATGAAATTTCTCGATTTCGATTTTTTAACGATTTTGTGACGATATTTGAAACTATATTATCGACAAATAATCTGAAATTTCTCGAATTCGAGTTTTTAACGATTTTGTGAAGATATTTAAAACTTTATTATTGACACGTAATCTGAAATTTCTCGAATTCGATTTTTCAACGATTTTATGACGATATTTGAAACTATATTATCGACACGTAATATGAAATTACTCGATTTCGATTTTTCAACGATTTTGTGGCGATATTTGAAACTACATTATCGACAAATAATCTGAAATTTGTCGAACGATTTTTCAACGATTTTATGATGATATTTGAAATTATTTCCAAATTGGTGAAAATTTTTCTAAGTCCAACACGTCTGGAAGTACTAAACTGCCTATTATAAGCGTTTTATTGCTAATTCCTCAACGATAAGGTATGACATAGTGGTTAGGGAAGAGGATTACCATGCAGGATGTAGATGGTTCAAGCCCCACGGGTGGCAGATTTTTTATAATTTTTTTTTACTTTTTCTGAAATGATCCACTTACCGTAACATGAATAATGTGTTTAGGCATAGTTTAATGTATTAATTATGCTAATTAATGATTTTTAATTATAGAAAAAAGCTAGTAAAAGACGAAAAATCGGAATAAAAAATCGATAAAAAATCGACAGAATATCGAATTCGATAAAGTGTTGCAAAAGTTCCGCCTAAATCGTGACATTATCTTTCGATATTATAGATATATTATCGATAAAATATATTACTATATTCTCGAAAGTTTTGCTAACTATAATTCGTCGATAATCTATCTATATATCGAAAGATAATTTCACGATTTATGCGGAACTAACGCGACACTTTATCGAATTCGATATTCTGTCGATTTTTTATTTCGATAATTTGTCGATTGTGCTGCTCGGGTTTTTTTACTTAAAATGTAAATACGTGGTATAAGTTAATAATGGCATTTCCTATTTCAAAAAAATAAAATAAAATAAATAAAACCAGCGAGAAAATTATTTTCGAAATTGGAACGTGCCGAAACTGACGCTAACGTTCGCGTCAAAACGCAACGCGAAGCGAGAATTTATTGGAAGATTTTTATGGAGCGATTATCAATAAGGAAATATAGCAAAAGCGCCACGGTTAACACGCGATTGGTGATGCGAGCACGTGTGAGAGTTTATAGCAAACTACACATACTCGTACTACTACTATGGTGCGTATATGTATCGTGATTTGGCGCATATCTCTACGCCTTCGAGCCATATATCACGTAGACGCTTTCATCAACATTCCGCTGTCACTTACTGGTTGGATTCAATTTAATAAATCAAAATTCGCCATTCCGAAACGTCTCTCGGTAACAAGCCGCATTACATTAACGCAGCCAACTTGCTGTAAATTGCCTAAATGAAGCATTGTTAACCGCCTGCCGCCTGTTTGCGCCCGTATTGTAGGCTCGTACTATCGTTTCCTAGGCATCTACACTATTGGAGACTAAAATGGGGTGGTTTGTAATTGCGTGTAAAAATAGCGAGTGGGTTTCAATTTGGAGCATTTCTGTTTCAAAAAATTCATTCGTGAGATACCTAATTTGTATTCAGATTGAGTTTTATTGACTAATCAAATTATTTGAAATTCTTTTTTTTTTTTAATCGAATCTCGTGGTAACATTGAAATAATTATCGAGATTATATTTTTCAATAAAACCAAGCTCGAAAAATCGAAAAAATTCCATTTTAATCAGATTCGATTTTTGGCATTTATAGCAAAGTTGAGTTATTATCAAATGTCATCCTAGAATCAAAGAATTTCGCATAGAAAAAAAACGAGTCGAAGAATTCAAAAAATTAGATGAAAATTAAATTTGGGAAAACTTGAAAAAAATTTACATAAAAAAAATAGAAAAAATTAAGAATTTGAAAAAATTGAAATGAGATATTAATAAAAAAAATTGAATTGAAAGAAAAAAAATCTAAAAATTTGAAATGAAAAAAACAACAAATATTTGAACAACATTTGGAAGGTTGTAAATCTTTTAAACATTGAAAATGCAATTAAAAATGAAATTTCAATTTGAATATACTTAATTGAAGTGAAATCAACTTAAAAATTCAAAATATTCAAAATAATCCTTCTGAAGATTTCTGAATTTGAATTTGAAAATTAAAACTTGGAATTCAAAAATCAATTTAGAAAAAATTCTCAAGTAAATTGAATAAAAAATTTAAAAAATTCAACAAAAATTAGAAATTGAAAAAAAACTTCAAATTCAAAACATTAAAAATAATTTTTCTAAAAAAATATAAACGGAAAAAGTTTACAATTGATAAAAGTAAAAATAAAATAAAAAATTGAAATGAAGTTTTTGATTGACCCAAACAGCACAATCGACAAACTATCGAAATAAAAAATCGACAGAATATCGAATTCGATAAAGTGTCGCGTTAGTTCCGCCTAAATCGTGAAATTATCTTTCGATATATAGATAGATTATCGACGAATTATAGATAGTAAAAATTTCGAGATTATAGTAAGATATTTTATCGATAATCTATCTATAATATCGAAAGATAATTTCACGATTTAGGCGGAACTTTCGCGACACTTTATAGAATTCGATATTCTGTCGATTTTTTATCGATTTTTTATTCCGATTTTTCGTCTTTTACTAGCTTTTTTCTATAATTAAAAATCATTAATTAGCATAATTAATACATTAAACTATGCCTAAACACATTATTCATGTTACGGTAAGAGGATCATTTCAGAAAAAGTCAAAAAAAATTATAAAAAATCTGCCACCCGTGGGGCTTGAACTATCTACCTCCTGCATGGTATTCCTCTACCTTAGCCACTATGCCATACCTTATCGTTGAGAAGTTAGCGATAAAACGCTTATAATAGACAGTTTAGTACTTCCAGACGTGTTGGACTTAGAAAAAATTTCACCAATTTTTAAAATTTGGAAATAATTTCAAATATCGTCACAAAATCGTTGAAAAATCGTTCGACAAATTTCAGATTATTTGTCGATAATATAGTTTCAAAGATCGCCACAAAATCGTTGAAAAATCGAATTCGAGGAATTTCATATTACGTGTCGATAATATAGTTTCAAATATCGTCACAAAATCGTTGAAAAATCGAATTCGAGAAATTTCAGATTACGTGTCGATAATATAGTTTTAAATATCTTCACAAAATCGTTAAAAAATTGAATTCGAGAAATTTCAGATAATTTGTCGATAATATAGTTTCAAATATCGTCACAAAATCGTTAAAAAATCGAAATCGAGAAATTTCATATTACGTGTCGATAATATAGTTTCAAATATCTTCACGTAATCGTTAGAAAATCGAATTCGAGAAATTGCATATTATGTGTCGATAATATAGTTTCAAATATCTTTACAAAATCGGTAAAAAATCAGATTCGATGAATTTAATATAATCTGTCGATAATATAGTTTCAAATGTCGAAAAAAAATCGGTAAAATATAATTCTTTGTCGATAGTATCGTTGACGAATATCGTCATAGAATCTTAACAATATCGAATTCGATAGTTTTTAGATTTTTTGCCTATGAAATTGTACCGATAAATCTTTATAATATCGTGAGAACATCTATAGATTTTCAAACGATTTTTTATCGATACGTTACATCTTCCGATATTATCGATGGAGTATGCCGCTCGGGGAATAAAAATTAAAAAATAAATCAGAAAAAAACAATCAAAAATTAAGTGAATCGCAAGTTCGAAATTGAGAAAAATTTCAAATCTAAAACGTTTAAAGCAGCACAAAACTGAAAAAATAAAACTGTTGAAAAGAATCAATTTTGAAGAAAAAATCAAAAATTATTAAATAAATCAAATTAAAAATTGAAAAATACAATAAAATTTAGAAATTGAACCAAATTTTTCAATTCAAATCATTAAAAATAATACAACTGAAAAAAATCTAATCAGAAACATCAGAACTTGGAAAAGTGTAATTGACTTGATTTTTTTTTTTTTAAATAGAAAGAATTCAAATATTGAGGGTGAATGGCAATGAAACAAAATTACCAATTAGAAGAAATTATAAATTTAAAAAAATGAATAAAAAAAACAGGTATCTAACTGATAGAAAAAAAATCAAAAATTATTCATACAAAAATGAATAATTACGATAATACAATTCAAATTTGGAAACTGAAAAAACTTGTATATATGAACATTTGAAATCATATAATGCAATTTGTTGAAAAATTCTAAAATATTAAATAATACTAGGTGCTTCAGAAAAGAAATAAAAAAATTGTACTTAATGAAAAACTTGAAAATTAAAAAAAAAATCTTTTCATAATTGAAAACATTTACAATTGAGGAAAATCGTGAGCTGAAAAAATTGACATGAAAAAATGAAAATTCGAAATAGAATTATCAATTTGGAAAAAATTCAACCGTGAAAAAAAATCTAATATTAATCAAATGAATTAAAAATTAAGAAAATAACACTCTAATCAGGAACTTGAAAAATATATAGAAATACAATTGAAATAATACAAGTAAAATAATACAAATTTAAAAAAAATCTAAATAAGAAAATCTGAACTTGAAAAAAAAAATGTAATTAAAAATGAAAAAAATGGAAACAAAAAGTTAAAAATTTAATGTAAAAAAAAAGAAAAGAAAAAATACCAGGTTAAAAATTATGAGCATAGAATCGAGTTCAGTAATTGAAATGAAGTTCAAATACAAAACATTGAGAGAATTATTAAAAACGAAAGAAATAATTTTTTATTTCAAATAAAAAAATTGAAATTGGAAGAATTGAAATAAAATTTTTAAATTGTAAAGAAGTGAAATTCAATATTAAAAAAAATTAATATTTAGAATTTATGCTGTTGAGAAAAATCAAAACCCCCCCAAAAAAATAAATCAAATTAAATTAAAATTTACCTAGTGCATCTGAAATTATAAATTGAATAAGCCTTCAAGTTGCAACTGAAAAATTCAAATTTTACATGAGAAAACAAGGATTGGAAAAGATTGAAAAATAATTTTATTAAATAATTATAATACCTAGGTATAAATCTACTAAAAAATAAATTTTGAGTTAAAAAAATAAAAATTACAAAAATAGAACGAAATTGGCAATTAAAAAATTTTAAAATTCCAAAACTTGAAGTAATGCTGGTGAAAAAAAAACAAAATCAGTATTGGAATGAGAATCAATTAACTCGAAGAAAAAAAAAGAAAAAAAAATTAAAATTTGAAAAAAAAACTTCAAAAAATTCGTTAAGAAAAATTGAAAATTTGAAAGAAATGGATTTATTATTTTCAACTTCTTTCAATTCATAAAATTCTGTTTTTTTTTTTTTTTTAAATCTTAGATAATTTTTTTCATTCAATTTTCGATTTTTTCAAAAAAAATATACTTATGTTATATTTTTCAATTTCATTTTATGGGAAAACATCAAATTGGATACTTTTTTTGTAGATGTTCCATACTAATCTCCGGATATTTTCCCCTTTTTCCCTCCATTTCCACATTTTCCTTTTCAATTTTTTTTTTCATTATTTTGAACATGACTTTCACGTTTTTTGTTACGTAAATTTTCGGCTGATCCCCCCCTGCTCCCAAATAAACTCTGAATAATTCCCCCCCCCCCCAAAAAAAATAATAATCCAATTGTGAAATGGAGATGGTTTAGAGGGTTATATTTAGTCACTCATGACTTTATTCATTGTCATCTGCCCCAAATCGATGCAGAAAAATTTTAATTTCGAATCCGTGGAAGCTGACATTTTTTCCGGCAAAGCGATCAAAACCTGCTCTACATAATTTGTCATAACTCGCCATTAAATTATCGCACATAAATTTTTTTTTCACCCTAATAGTAGACACTTCAAGCTTTCTAACGGTATAAACACATCCCCTCTCCGACAAACTGGGGCCACGTAACGAGCAAAATCTCGTTTTTAAATAGCCAGACTTCGTATCACGAAAAAATGCAAGTTGATAAAAAATTATTCAGAATTAGCGAGATACAATTCAATTAAGTAACGCACTCGTATAATGTAAATTATTCTAATTTTACAACGACATTTAAATATATTCAAAATTATTTTAAATCTCGAATAAAATCAAGTTTCAATTCAAAACATTCTAATTTTACGACAAAAAGAAATCCAATTCCACCCTAAAAATCGTGAAATTTTTACGATAAGATCTTACCCTGCAAACACCACACAATACTTTTTCATCACACCATAATTATCAGTTATCACCCAACCTGTCATAAAATCCTTCTCAAACCGCTCGTATACTCGACGTATATATTGTATTCGACGAACATCATCGTGCATCGATTCGCTTTCATTAATTCCGCCAGCACGAGCCAACCGAAGTACCCATAAAAACGTGCACTTTGCACTCTACCCATCGTATAGTATATCGCTGCGTTTGTATATACTCGAAAAAAAAAAAAAAAAAAAGAGATAAACCCAACGTGGTAATAGTAAAAATGATAAAAATTCCCATTCCAATGTTAAATGGCGAAAAAATAACGCGAAATAAAACGAAAACTACTATAATTTAGCGGATGAGGGGCAAAAATATCATCATCGCCTTTAAAAACTGCTATGTTTTCGATTGGCCATGGTGCCTTTGGTGTGTGAAATGAAAACGTCGTTAAAAAAAGTTAATTTTATACGCGGCACGAGCCACAAAGCCACGAGCACCCCTCATTGCAGTGAACAGGGCTGCAATCTCGGTGAAGAAAAATTTATGTTGCAGAGATTTGTCAAAAAAGCACGATAGTAGGTGATGCTGGGGGGAGGAGGAGAGGGAAGAAGTAGGGGTATAAAAATGCGCAATGAGGATGGAATAAAAATATGGGGCTATCAAAAGCACAGTTAATGTATTACAGGGGGTAATTAAAGGCGTTAAAAAATTATCAGGCTGGAAATTGCCTACGTATGAGTTTATCAAAAATACCCGTAGATAGGGCTGGGGTGGTGAGGAGGGTTTCGTGTATAGAGGGTGGTGCTAAAAAATGACTGAAATTAATAGGATAAATGATATAATTTAACTGTAGTTTCAGAAACAAAGCGTGTTATCGTCTAAAGTACGATTATACGAATAGGTAGGCCCTGGCAGGAGCCGAGTGGCGCGGTCCGGTACCCGGTACGTACATTGTTGCGTACACCAGCACCAGGGCACACAGACACGAGAGTTATTTTAAAATAAAAAATATAATAATAAACGAGTACGGCAAATTGTACGTTAAACGCGTTATGTGTTGGTAGTTTATGTATCTGCTCGGCTTGTAGTATTTCCAGACTAAGCGAAATTTTCAAATTAACTTCACAACTTGTTTTTTTACGACGGTTATAAAAATTTTTGCTGCTTTTGTCAGCAGCGTAGAATTTTTATGGCGTTTATAGCGTGCGCCGAAAGAAAAAAAGGCGATCTCAGGATGAAAAACAGCTTCGCAGGAGGGTTCAGAGGGGGCGAGAGGCGGAAAAAAGAGCTAAATCGGCGATTTACTGGCAAAACTTGCAAATTGAATTACGCCAAGTAATTAACGTTTTTTCAATCGTACACTTAATATGGTTTTTTTTCTCTCTCATCGACGTTTCACTTCAAAAAAAAAAGGCCATTTACTCGATTTCGTTAGCGCGATTTTTATTTTTATTTCACCCCCTGTAACGAGAGCGGTGCTAAAGAGGGCGCCAATTCGCACTTTGTGCGCCCATTAACGTCGTTTTTTTAAAACTATCCACTAATAATAATGAAAAAAAAAGTTCACTCGATTATCGGCCCTTTTGGATTTTTTTTTACGCTTTTGGTTTCGCAGTTCGAGTTTTTTTTTTGCAGCCTTTCGGACGTCAGCGCTTTCGCATGGCTCGATACGGAGTAATTATCGTATTGCGTTTTTTTTTCTCTCTTTCTTTTTTACGAGACGCGAATTTGCATTAAAAAGGTATTAATCAGAGTTCTAGTTGTTTTTTTCTAATTTTAATTGATGTCGCTTATTTTCACAACCGAACCATACGAACGAGTACGGCGAATACGTCTTTCGATTGTCGAAACTTTTTTATCTCTTGTATTCCTTTTTTTCATGGGGCCGTCTTGATTCTCGTATACGTCGATGTAGCTTTAATGGCGTCGTAGTCGTCGTTATTGCGGTGCTTTTAACAATAAACCAAAGTATTGTCGAGTGAGGTGAGGAAGAGAAAAAAACTTTGGTCGGATTCCAAAATTTACGTACGAGTTTTCCCCGTCTGTATGTATATGTGTGTAACTGGCTGTTTAGGAAAAAATAAATAAAAGAAGATTAGGATGAGGAATGAGGATGAGGAAAAACGCGAACGTATAGCTGAGTTATGGAATATGAAATCGGCCCGAAGAACAGGGTAAAAAAAAGGGTCATTGTTGTTTAAAAATAACATAATGTTCGTATTTTCGTTATACATAAAGACTCGGTGTTTATAATAATTTTTTCCCTTTTTTGAGAGCGGGATTTATTCCATTTTTTGCCTCGTATTTAGGGGTTTTCATAGCCGATACCATAGCGATATACCGAAGATAATACGAGATGGAATGATGTTAGTAGGATACGATTTTTTGCGTTGATATGAGAGTTGGCATTTATTGTAGAAGGTCGAGAGTCGAGATGATTATATTATTTCAACATGATATGTTTTTTTATTTATTTATTTTTTTGGATTGGAAGGGACAGTCAAAATTTCCCATTATGAAAAGTGAGGAAAATGGGGAGAAAATAAAAGAGAAAAACATCTTTTATTCATAAAATATCAAAAAATTCAGAATTTCAAAATATATCAAAAAAATACTAAAAATACTTACTTGAAAAGAATGAAGATATCAAAAAAACCCTGAATATAAAAAATTGTGAAAATCGAAAAACTTGAGAAAAATCAGATGATTGAGAATATATTGTAGTTTGTTAAATTGAAAAATATCAGAAATTTCAAAAATTATTGAAATACTGAAGGATTCATTACTTTCAGAAATACCTACATAATGAGGAAAATCAAATAATCTTGAATAAAAAAAATTAAAGATATCCATAAAACATCAAACACATCAAAAAATTGATAATTTTGTGAAATACTTATACCTAAGCATTGTCAAAGAATTCAAAATATTGAGAAATTTCAAGCGAATAAAATAATCTTGATAAATAAATAAATAAACATGCTAAAAAATATCAAAAATATCAAAGATTTAAAATTCCGAAGTAATCAGGAATATTAAAACTAAATCATGAATGTAGAAAATTGAAGATATCGAAAAACTGGAATTTTTTCGAAACATTGAGAAATATCATAGAAATCCATTAATCTCGAACATAAAAAAATGGAGATACCAAAAGGTACAAAAAATATCAAAGAGTTGAAGATTTAAAAAAATATCAGTGGTATCAAGTACTTAATCTTGAATGCAAAAAATTTTAAATATCAAAGAACTGGAAATTTTGTGGAATATCTGCTGAATTGTAAAAGAAATGAAAACGTTGACAAATGATCGAGTATACACTTACGTACATAAATCACCCTTATTATGAAAAATTTGTTATATCAAAAAGTATCAAATTGAAAAACACCAAACATGCCAAAGAATTTAAAACATTGAGAAATAGCCAAGAAGTCCATTTATCGTGAGCATAAAAAAATTGGAGCTATCAAAAGATACAAAAATATCAAAAAGAATTGCGAATATCAGATAATTTTGAATATAAAAAATTGAAAATATCAGAAATATCAAATAATGGAAAATGTTTTGACTTTTAAATATCAAAGAACTGAAAATTTTGTGGAATATCTGCTGAATTGTAAAAGAAATGAAAACGTTGACAAATGATCGAGTATACACTTACGTACTTAAATCACCCTTATTATGAGAAATTTGTTATATCAAAAAGTATCAAATTGAAAAATGCCAAAGAATTTAAAACATTGAGAAATAGCCAAGAAATCCATTTATCGTGAGCATAAAAAAATTGGAGCTATCAAAAGATACAAAAATATCAAAAAGAATTGCGAATATCAGATAATTTTGAATATAAAAAATTGAAAATATCAGAAATATCAAATAATGGAAAATGTTTTGACAACTCATTGGAGATATTAAAGTAGCCCTGAAAATGAAAAATTCTTGATATCAAAAACACAAAAAAAATGATCAAATACTCGTAATTGATCATTTTTAGAAACATCAGAAATAGGTATTAAAAATTCGAAATATTGAGATATATCAACGAAATCTTATAATCTTGAGCATGGAAAAATTAAAGATACCAGAAGATAACAAAAATATCAAATATAATTGAGAATATCAAAAAATATCAGAGATATCAAATATTTTTGAGTCAAAAAATGAAAGGAATATAAATCACCTTGAAAAAAAAATGAAGATTAAAAAATCAATGAAATGAAAACATTGAAAAATTGAAAAGTTGAAAGATTTCAAGATTCCAAAAGAAGTAGATGTATCAAAAATATTAAAAAATTGAGAATTTCAAAAAAAAAAAAAAACATTGAAAAAATTGGAAATTTTTATGAATATTAGAATATTACTACAACTGAAAATAGTATTGACTCAACTAAAGGGGGTATCAGTAACTAACTATAACTCTGAATTGAAAAAAAAAACCTATCAATGAAATTGAATATGGAAGAATCGAAAACATTCAGAACCATCAAAAATACCAAAGAATTTGAAATTTAGAAAAATATTCATGAAATGAAAAAATTGAAGATACTAAATATATCAAAAAAATATCAGGAATAGGTATCAAATATTCTCGTGTAAAAAACTGATGACATCATAAAACATCAGAAATTGAGAACATAGATAAATATCAGGATTATTCGAAAGAGATTTCAAGTAAAATAGTTCCAAACAAAATGATATTGAAAAATTTGTTTCGATTATTTATGGACAAAATTTTGAAATTTTAACAAATCTTGAATGATCTAATCTTGAACAGGTTTTGAAAAAAATTATTTCTAAGAAAAATATAAAAAATTAAAATGGATAAGTATATTTTTGCTATAGATATTGGAAAATTCACATTACAAAAAATGAAACGCTCCCATGGGGGGGGGGGGGTGTCACCAAATGAAATACAATTTATCTCAATTCAATTTTTATGAACAGAATTTCATAAAGAGTGACGCTGTGTGTGTTATGAAAATGTCGTCGCGTCGCGTCGTCTAAAAAGGTCAAACTTTCTCTCGATTGAATAATAATAATTATGCCAAACATGTCGTTTAATTGATAATAATTTTTTATGGAAGACTTTTCTTTCATTTTCTGCAAACGTTCCTGGTTTCATATTTGTTTGCCTTTTGTTTGCCTTCTTTTGTACACCATACGATCGAGACGGGTTATAACAGAAGGGGAGAATTTTTATTGCGGCGTTGTACTCGTGTATCATATTTCGCCAAACAAAAAGGGGATAGAATTTCCCTAACTGGGGTGTGATTTCATGGTGATGTTCGATAATTGAAACTAAACTGAGTAGACGCTGTGTAGTGTATGGTTATGTCTCGATTACTTCCTGGTACATATTTCGTAAGATTTGCACGTGGCGGGAAATTTGACAAAAAGGGGATTCCAGTAGAGGTAATTTTCCATCAATTTGTTATTGCAGTGGGTCGATTTACGCGCGATGGTGTGAATAATTTTTTATATATTTTTTTCACTTTTGTATTGGATGGAAAAATGCGACTACGGTTCGCGGGTTTTTCTGCATTAATTCTCTTTAATTTTATTTTGTATTTCGTTTGATCGAATAAATTCCTCTAGATGGGGAAAGGAGATGGCCAAAATAGTAAAATTTGTTTGTAATAAAATATTCCGAATCACTTTGTGGACATTGGAGGAAAAGGGGGGGAGGGGTGATGTGATTTTTTTTTTTTTTTTAAACAGTTAAGTGGTACATAATTATATTTGCCGTGAATAAGCGTATGTTTTCTGTGATGTTACTGAAGTTGCATAAACGGTTTGCCGTAAATTAAATTTCATCACGTTTCAATGATGTTAATAAAGTTGCATAATCGGTTTGCCGAAAATTTGAATACATTTTCAACAATGTTTATAAAATTGCCTAATTGAATCGCCGTAAATACAATGTGGCGAGATTTTTGTTGTTTTTCGTCCTTTTTCCACACTTCTGATCTGATTTCCTTCCTTCCCATCTTTCTTCTTCTATGATTAACTAAATTATGTAGTGTTGCTATTAATTAGGTATTAATTAGGTATTAATTACTGATTACTCGATTGGAGATAATTTTGATCAATTCTAATTTCTTTTTTACATTTTTTGTTTCAGGTATGTTTCTGCATGGTTCATATTGGTTCATAGAATTATTATCATTTTTAAAATTTATGGATTGAAAAAAATTGGTAATTCAAATAACGAATTCGAACGATTATAATAATTTATGGGTAAGTGCTATTTCAAAAATGGGTCAGTATGAAAGATGAAATGTACCCAAAACGAAATCATCTCACGTTAAGCAGGGGTTGTAAGATGCTCTCGTGCTCGTGTTCGCTCCGCATTCTACAGGGTACGTGTTCTTTTACGTATATTTAGCTGCGATGGTACGATAATCGTGGCTGTTATGCGTCCCCGGGGTGGTATATTACAGTGCCATTAGGTGGCAGACACTCGTAACCGATGCGATGTATGAGGGTTCAGACGAAATGCTCGAAATGGAACGTATACGTGGAAAGTTACCGCTCTAGTTCGTGTGCTACATATTTTAAAATTTCGAATTAATCATGGCGAAGAGAGAGCATCTGTATGTGATTTTGTTGGTGGGAAAATACATAGAAGGGGTTGAATAGCTCAAATAAGGTATTCTTAGATTTGGTGTTTGAAGAAAGTTTGCCATCTGTGTTTGGCTGATTTTTTTTTTTTTTTTTTTTTTTTTTTGAAAGGCTGCTCTTAAGAAGTCGTCAGTTTAGCGATTGATTTTTTGAAAAATTAATGCTACATTGCCAATTCGTACAAGTCTGCATTTTGATGAACAGAAGATTCTAACAGAAGGACAATTCATTGTATAGAATTGTACAGTTTCTAGTTCCTCGATTTTCGTCGTTCGTTCTGGAAATGACCGAGTGAAAAATAGTGGAATTTTCCTTCATATAGGTAAACTCGACACAAGCTGAATTTTTTATAAACGTGTCACTCGATTTGACCTCTAGTTGAAATCGCCCGAATATTCGCGTGGGAGCATTTTTACTTTTTGCCTTTCAACAGAACACCAAATGTATTGAAATATGAAATTCCTACATTTCAGTCTTACCAACAGCATAAAACCTTAGGATTTTAATGTTCCAAATTAGATCCGCAGTGGCGCCACTTTCCCCTTGGTTGATTTAGGGAGCTAAAATGTCAACATTTTCGAAGAAATGAGCTTCAAATCAGCTAAAAATGAAATAATTGGTCCTGTTTGAAAAAAGCTACTATTTTATTCGGATTAATTTGTTCATTTTGAAAATTCACGATGTTCATAAAAATTTTTATTCCAAGGATATGTCACACAATTCCACAAAACCTATTTACAATTTTACAATTTTTTCAAATTTTCTTTTCAAGTAAACGTTGACAATTTTACAATATTTTTGATTTTATTTAATTTATAAAAATTTTGATTTCGCAGTATCACTCAATTTTTCCAAGTTTCGAGACTGTTTTTTGTAGTTCATAAAATTTTTAATTTTGCATTTTTTCGATGTCTTTAAATTTTTGAAAAATTCACGTTATAGAACTTTATTATTTCTAATTGAAAATTTTTTATGTACAACGTTCAATTTATTTAAAATTTTTTTTTTCAATTTTTTAAAAACCATGTTTATGCACAATTAGTCATTTTTGCAAAATTCTACAGTTTCACAACTGTTTCCACTTATTCATAGAATTTTACAACTAATTATTGCCTTTTAAATTTGTTTAATTTTTTAATTTCAGTTTTTTTTTAATTTGTTGAATTTCAAAAAAAAAATCAATTTTACTCATTTTTTCATTCTTACAAAATTTTCTAATTTTCTTATTCATTGAATTGATTTTTTTTTCTTGAATTTTTCAATTTGATGAAATTTTTAAAAACTTTGTTTATGCAAAATCACGTATTTATTTTTGCAAAATTTCGCATTTTTACAACTTTTTTTACTTAATAGAATTTCACTATTTTTATGGCTTATGAATTTGTTTAGTTTTTCAATTTCAGATTTAAATTTTTTTTTTTTTTAATTTCAATTTTACACTTTTTTTTTTCTTACAAAATTTTATAATTTCGTATATTTTGAATTGATTCTTTTTTCTTCAATTTTTCTATTTGATAAAATTTTAAAATTTTTTTCCAATTGTTTAAAAACTTCGTTTATGCAAAATTATTACGTATTTATTTTTGAAAAATTTTACAATTTCACATTTTTTTCCACCTCATAGAATTTTACGATTTTTTATGGCTTTTGAATTTGTTTAGTTTTCCAATTTCAGTTTTTTTTTAAATTTCAATTTGACAGATTTTTTCATTCTTACAAAATTTTATAATTTCGTATAAGTATTTTGAATTGTTCTTTTTTCAATAATTTTTCAATTTTATAAATTTTTTTAAAAATTCTAAATTTTTAAAAGCTTTGTTTATCCAAAATTATTAATTTTTGCAAAATTTTACAATTTCACAACATTTGTTCAATTTTTCAATTTCAGTTTTTTTTTCTTTTTAATTATTATTCGTCGATTTTTTTTTAAATTTCAATTTTACCCCTCTTTTAATTCTTACAAAATTTTATAATTTCGTATCTTTTTAATTGATTATTTTTTTCTTCAATTTTTCAATTTGATACCTTAAAATTTTGAAAATTAAAATTGTTTTCTGAACGATTATTTATTTTTACAAAATCATGAAAAAAATTAAATTAGTCCTTTTTCTATTTTTGATTCAGTTTTACAACTTCGTAAAATTTTTCGATTGCAATTTTTTCTTTTTTCTTCACTTTCGTAAAATCTTCCGATTCATTAGTCAACGTATCATATAACCCCAATGTTAGAAGACTGCACGATACAAAACTCCAACCTTAAGAAAAGAAGTACCCACCATCGAAACCACCCAGCGAATAATTTTGTTACAAATTCGCTGCTCTGGAATCCTGTTCTATGTCTCATCCCGAATGTAAAATTGGCGAACGAGCGAGACTTTATAGGTACCACTAGTAGTATGTAAATTGCGCGACGAGAACTTCAACCGTGGTGGAAAATTTTCAACCCTTCGTCCCATCGCGTCCGCGTCTGTCGTCGTGGTCGTAAATAAAATATGACGCAGACCGTCATGTAGTAAGCCAGAACGTCGTCGTATCGGGAATATTAATAAAGCGAATTTACCTATTTAGAATGATGCTCTCTCTAGTCTCTATTCGTCGTCTCAGCCAAGACGAATTAAGAAGAAGATGACGAAAAGGAAAAACACATAATGAGAAAATTCCGAACGTCGACCTCGTCGTAATATAATATCTGTGAAAATATTCGATGCCAAGATGTATTATTATGGGAACGAGCGAGGGTACTCGTAGATATAAGGTAAAAAATCTACAGGGTTTTTTTATCATTCGAGAGCTCATCGCAGTAGAAGAACGATTGGATTACATGGTACAATGGATGTGGAGGGGAAAACAGAGAAAGAAAAAAGGTTGATTATCGTGGGATTTTCAGGTACCTGAGAGAAACGAGCACGAGTACGAATATAAATAATGGAAATTATCAATTAGTTTTGTGATTCGGGTGGAGTCATGTTATACTAATTAGAAAATTTGGTCTTGGCCGGCGAAGTGGACCAGGTCCCTCCGCTAGTTCTACCCTTATGCTATAGTAGGTCGTTTGTCCACGTTGGCGTGACATTATAATTAACGTTATCGCGTAATTTTTATCAGTACGTTAGATCAATGTAAATGAATCGCATTAATTAACGTGTAGTGTACTACACTACATGTGCCGGCCTCGCCAGCCCGATAAAATGGGACACCATGGTGAAGCCAGGGGGGGGGGGGTGACACGATTGAATGGTGGCCCACACGTCGAGTCGATTTTACATAAAACGTAGCAGAAATTATCGACTGGTGGTGAGCGTGCTGCCAGAGGGTTTGTGAACTTTTTCGTGTTCATTTTCCAACGAAGAGGATTAAAAATTAGCGCCAAGTTGTCAAGATGAGCGACGTTGACGAGCGACCGTGCGATTTCGTTCGTTTCCTTTTCCAGAGAAAAAACGTATTTTTTTTTATCGAGCGCAGGATACGTCACAAATCGAGTTTAATGTGGTTCCCAAACAAAATTCTATGAGAACATTTTCAATAAAAGAAATTTATGAAAAAAATCTTTAAAAAGTTCTTCCTACATAATTTGTTTGAAAAAATTATTTTTTTACAAAATTTTTTGACGATAATTGAAATTTTTACTTCCATAATTTTCTTAGAAAAATTTCAGAAAAATATGTTGAAGAATTCTCATGAAATTTTTAAAAATTTCACATTTCTCTTCAGATTTTTTTTGGGGGGGGGGGATTTCAATTTTGAAATATTTGAAAAAAATTCCCAAATATCTTGAAACATTTTTTAAAACTGATTTTTTTAAAATTTTGGTAAAAAAAATTATTTTAGAAAAATCCAAAAAAAAAAAATTTAAATTTCTGATGAGAATTGAAATTTTCTTCAAATAATTATTCATAAAACTTCTTAATAAAACTTCAATTTTTTTTAGAAAAAATTGAAAAAAATTTGTTTAAAAATTTTTGAACCTTTTTTTCTGCAGAAAAGTCCCCTGAAACTTTTTCATAAAATGAGTATTACAAACATGCTCATATCTATTTTGAAAAATTCTGCATGAATTTTTTTTTATAAAAATTCTTGATGAGAATTGAAATTCTCTCCAAAAATTCTTCATAAAATTTTTTGATAAGAACATATTTTTTTCTTCGGACTTTGTAATAGTGAATTCATCGAAAAAATTCTGAAACATATTTTTTTTCCTTGTGGTAGAAAAATAATGTTTTCAAAAACATTTTTGAAATAAAATTATCGTCCAAAAACAGGCATTGAAAAATTCCATATATTTTTTTTTCGATCATACAGAATTGAATTTTTTTTTTTAAATTCCCAAGAAATTATCCTGAAAAAATCTCAATTTTTAAAAACTTCTTTCTTCTGGCTTCTTGGAGAAAAATTCTGAAATCTTTTTATATCGTGAAAATTTTCATAAAAATTTTATTATAAGTTTGGCTGTAAAAAGTTATTATTGAAAAAAAAAAAAAAAAAAAACTATAAAAATTCCTGATGAGAATTAAAATTTTCTCCAAAAAATCAATCCAGAAATTTCTTAATGAGAACATTTTATTCAGATGTTTATTTTTAATGAAATCTTTAAAAACATTCACGAATTTCTTGAAACATTTCTTACGTGAAAACTTCAAAAATTTTGTTGGAAAAAATTAATTAAAAAATTTAAAAAAAAATCTTGATAACAATTAGTGACATCACAATCCTTGACTGGCTAAGTTTATAAAACAGTGTTTATTTATTTCAAAATTTATTGTCTCGTGCTTAACGAACTTAGCTAAATTTCTCATTTAGAAATTTCATTTTAAAAAATTCATCCTCTGATTTTTTTGGAAATTTACTTTTTAATCAACTTGAAAAAAATCGTCTTCAAAAAAATTTTTCAACAAAATTCCCCATGAAAATTGAACTTTTATCCTTTAAAAAATCATTTCGAAAAAGCTCATTGCAGAATAAAATTATTTTTTGGAAAAAAATGGTAGAATAATTTTTTTAAATCTTATTGCAAAATGAAATTATTATTTTTGGGGGGAAATTAGTGGAAGAATATTTACCTGATGGAAATTTTCTTTTATGAAAATTCCAAAAATGCTATTAAAAAAATCCCTTTTCCTTTGAGATATTTTAAACACAAAATTATATTTTATTGAGAATGGTTTGAAATAATTTGTCGTAGTATAAGTCTCTCATTTAGTCATTTTTCAAAATTTTTAAACAGTTTTTTAAAAATATTTTTCGTTTAATTTTTTTAATTTTTTTAAATTATTTAAAAAAAAATAATAATAATTACTTTTTTTCTTGAAATTCTTTCAAAAAATCGTAGAAATTATAATTATTTAAAAAAATATTTTTAAACAAAAAAACTTCGTATTGAGAGCATTTTGATAGAAATGGTTGAACAAATAAAAAAAAAAAAATACACAATGAATCAATCCGGATTAATCAAAAACTAATGAAAAATAAGATAAAAAAATTCTCAATTTTTTCTTTGATGCATTTAAAAGAAGATTTTGAAATCAGTTTCATTTTTATTTTTTTTTAGAATGAGAAAATTTTTAATTTTTTGGAATTGAAAAAATTTATATACCTAATTTTTTACAATAAATTTTTTGATTTTTTTCCTTGCTTCATTAAGGTTCTACTGCTACATAAAGTATCTACATTTTTGGAAATTCTTGTTCCATCAAATTTTTGTGGTTGAAATTTTCTTTTGAAATTTGGTGGAAAACTCTCGCAAAAATTCTTTCATTGCTTTTCTCTTTTCACAAAAGTTGGTTCATTCAAAATTTATCTATTGCGAATTTATTTGAACTTGTAATTACTTCCCTCGCAACATTGAAAGTTTCTATGTGAACGAAATGAACAAATACGTCAAAAGAGATTCTTTTTTTTTGGGTCGACCTACATGAATTTCGAACCCTTTATTTGGCCAGAGAAATAATATCTTTTGTGGAATCGCCGCAGCAGCCTGAGAATTCGAGTAATCAGAACTATAGCGAAGTCGACCCAACTTTTGAAATGAAGGAAGTAAAGATAAGGAGAAGATTTATGAAAACCGAGTCGTATTACACGACGATGCGATGCCCCTTATATGAGCCGACGATTCGCGAATACCATTTGACATCTTCGTCGATGCGAATACTTTTTCCAAGACGACGACGAATAAAAATGGCAAAATGTTCGATACTCTTGGTATGGAATTTCTCATATGTCGAGGTAACCAAATAGCTCGACTTTATTGACGAATGAAACTTGCCAATGTTGAAGAAAAGAAAGAATTACAGCTGGAATGGAGCCTGATGCGTTGGTAATTTTAAAACAATTCGGTTGCGGTTTCGTTTCACAACAATTGAAATACGAGAATCAATTTTTTATTCAATAATACCAGCGAAAGTATCGCTATATTGGTATTTGGTACCTTTGTCACAAGCCCTGCTGCTGCTGCCACCGACGCGACGCAGCTCCATCTCGTATATATACTATTTGAATGGAAAATTTCTTTCCTTCGGTGACTTATACTGAATTGTAAATGGTACTGTTTGAAGAAGGAAAACCATTTTCGACGCGTTGAAGCTCTTCTATATAACAAAGTACCTACCGAATGTTGATAATATTAGAATGTGACCGGCAAGTAAATCGATGTGTTTTTTATTTTACTCGTACTTCTACTACTACCTTCCAAACTCGTTCGCGCTTTATGGGAGACTCGTCTTCTTGGCCTTTTTTTTGCTCTTCTTTGAAGGTGCACTCTAAAGAGAAGGGTTTTCTGTTCGTAAAACGAGGACACTCGATGAAAAATTAATTCCTTAGGCAGACTGAAATTTAAAGGGTGCTGGTGGATTATCACTTCGAGACTCAGAAAGGTGATAATTGTTTGTTTTTGGAGATACGAGTGAACGTATGAGGGGAGGGGTCGTCGTGAAAGACCCGGAATTGATTTAGTTGCCGATGGGCCTGTTTGTCTCTCGTGGGACAGCTGAGAAGATTTAATTTGAAAGGAAATTCGAAGCTGTTTGAAAAAAAAATCTTCGAGTGTTGTGATTTTTTCTCGTTTGTTTAATTCGAAATCTCAATAAATTTCTTTGTTTTCGAGTAAAATAGCGAAGAGGGCTTCTTCTCTGGATTGAGGTTTTAAATGCCACCGTAGTCTATCGTGAAAAATGAAGAAAAGACTCATTTCTGAAAGAAAACATGCCCATTCGAAAATACAAAAGAAAAGTTTCTCAAAATGAGGCGTAAATAATACGTACAGAAATATTTAAAAGGTCGGATCGCTCGACTTGGAAAGAAATTTCTCGAGAATTCCGCGAGAATCTCTAAAGAATTATAGAATTTAGGGTAAAAATAGTACGTAGCTCGTTTAGGTGTAAAAGTTGGCGAATTCCTTCAAAAGGTGTAAACTAATTTCACAATAATTCAAACACAACGAATACCTACTGTTGCCTACACACATTTCCAACGCCCACACTCCTTCGTAGTCTTCGGGGCAGAGAGCGGAAATTAATAAATCGGTTGACGCTTCGCCAAATGAAGATTATCCTGCGTACCTTACCTACCTACGTTCTACCACCTACGTTTTCTAAACGAGAAAACTTTAATTGAAGCGAATTTGAAAATTTTTAAGGTAACAATGAAAGGCTCAAACGTTCGCTGGTCTCATTATAGTTGAAATTGACGTGTCTGATAAACTTTTAAAAATAGTTTTTTTCCCTTTATCGTGGGCCAAGTCGCTGAGATGCCGAAAAAAATGAGAAGAAGAAAGAGGCGAAATAAGCGAAATTCGTATTCATCGTTGACACATTTTTTTTTTCAACCATCAGATTCGATACAAAAGCTATGCTAACTGTCATTGCCAGAGTTGTCGGGTGAAATACGAGTGCGAATCTGGGGGTTGTTTTTTCCACGTGATGTTCATGTAATGAGAGAACGAAAGTTAGTGTCCTTCAAATTTTGTGTGAATGTCTTTTCTTCAAAAGTTTATTTATCAGTAATTTTTTAATGTTTACTCGTATTTTGGTACGTTATTTTTAAACAATTTTTCTAATTCAGAATCACAAAACACTGACTCGTTTTTTTTTTTCAATTGGGGAATATTTTTTGTATTTATTTAAGAGACTACCCATTCCTAAAAATGTTTTCCCCACAAAATCAACCTTTGAATCGAATATTTCAAAATTTCATAAAAAATTTTCTCCATCATCAACATTTTTTTCTATTTTTTGAATGGTATTTTTCATCCCCCCTCCCCCTCTGAATCAACGTTTTGATTATTTATTTTTTTGACCTACGAACTACTACAGAATTTCCTTAAATTTTTTCTCCATATCAAAATTAGTTTTATTTCTTTTAAAATTCCTAATTATTTTCTTCACAAAAATCAACTTTTGGTAATTTTATGAATTTTGTTCAAAAATAATTTTTTGATTTTTCTGATTAGATATCAATTTTTTTTTTTAGAAAAATAATTTCAAAAATTTGTTTTCAAATGTTTAGGTACAAAACAAAATGATATTTTCAATTTAAAAAAAAAATGTTGATCGGGTGTTGATTTTTTTTTAATTTTCTATTTCACAAAATTTTTCTTCGCAACATTGACCCAAAAAATAACTTTTTCAAATTTTTTCCATTATTTTTTTTTAAAATTCTTTTGAGTTTGCAATTCTAAAAAATTTTGCTGATCAGCAGTTTTTATTATTTTTTTATCAAAAATTTTTGAATATTTGTTTTTTGATCAATCAAATCCATAAAAATTTTGTTGATCAAAACTTGAGATTTTTTTTTTTGAAGTGATTGTGGTTACAATGGCTTTTAATTGATTGTCAGTTTTTTCAAATTTCTAAGCTTTTTTCAAAATCTGTTCAATTTTTTTCTGCAATGAAGACCCTGCTATATTTTTTCAAAATTTTTGTCAACAATTTTACTGAACAATAAATGTTATTTTTGATCTAATAAATCCGTATTTTAAAATTTCGTTGAAAAACAATTTTTTAAATTTTCTTTGGAAGGCCAGTGAATGAAAAAAACAACAACAAAAAACTTCAAAATTAAATTATTTTTTTACAAAGTTTTTTCAAAACCAACTTTTTTCAATTCTTCTAATTTCAGATTCTTTAAAATTTTGTTTGAAAATTTTTGAAAATTTTTTGTTTGAAAATATGATTTTTGAAAATTTTATCATTTTTTTTATCAATAATTTTTAATTTCTAACAAATGTTGTTCGAGGATAAATTATCTCATTGGTTCAATGGTCAATTTTTTTTTTTTTTTTTTTTAGTAGGTAGCTAAATACCTTATGATTTTTCAAAAATTTTGTTCAAAAGTCATAATTTTTATAAAAATTTCTGAATCTTCTATATCTTGATTTTTTCTAATTGTAATACTCAATAATTTTCTCAAATTTTTATTCAAAAAATTTTCCCCCTTCAAATCTATTCGTGTTATTGATACTAATTTTATGAGTTTTGTTCAAAACAAACTTTATTTTTCAATTTTTTTTTATTTTCAGATTTTTGAGAAGTTCTTTTCTTTTTCTTTTCGAACGTAAGGTTTTTTGAAAATTTTGTAGTTTAATAACACTTTTTCAATTCTTGATGAGAATATTGTTTGTTCAAAGATAATTTTTCTCTTTTGTGTGATGGGAAATTTCTTTGATTTTTTTTTTTTTTTTGATCAAGTACCTGCTGTTTTTTTAAAAAAAATTTCGTTCAAAATTTGAGTAATACTGTCAACATTTCTGAATCAACAATTTTTCTCAGTTATGATTTTTTTCTAATTTTAATGTTTTTCCAAATTTTGTTGAAAATGTACTTATAAAAATTCCATTCAATTTTTTTTTAGCTATTGATATTTTTACTGCACATAAATTTTATTTGTGAACAATTTTCAGAACCAATTTTAAAATTTTCTAAAAAAGTTCATTTCGAAGTTTCATTACTTGTACCTACCCTAGTTAATTTTAAAATTTTACGAACTCAATCCGAAATAATTATTTTCAACTAGTTGTCAAATTTTTAGCAATTTTAATAATTGAATACTTACTTGTAATTTTTCAAATTTTATTCAGCATTGTTGAGACTTGTTTTTAAAAATATTTTTGTGTTGAAAAATAATATTTTGTAAAATTTTATTGATCGATAATTTTTATAAATTTCGATTATCAAAACTGAAAATCGAAATATCAATTTTGTTTATAAACATAAAGGCAATTTTTTTCTTCGTATTGGTAACATTGAGATTTTTCCTGATAATTATTTAAAATATTTTCCATTGTAAATTTGAATCCTAGTTTTTTTGAGGGGTTCTCAACTTTCTGTAATTTTTTTTTGGGGGGGAGGGAGATCTGAAAATTTTGTGAGTATTTGTAAAAAAAATAAGCGAAAAATTAGTGATTTTTAGGGAGAAAAAAATCTTCTAAAGCTATGTAGTTAATTAAATTGAAATTTATTTTAAACGTGGAAAGTTCAACCGAATAATCACATCTCTGACGCAGCTTTCTTTTTCCTCTGCATATTACCACTGAAATTTCATCCCACTCTTTGTGTTCTCGTGATAAAGACGACTCGAAAGACAAAGAAGAGGAAGAGGAAGAAATACGTCGTCGATGGATTCGATACTTAATAATGCAGCAGAGCCTGTAACCCAGCTATAAATACGCTCGAGAACGTAGGCGAATACGAAAATGTCTTTTCTCTAGCTCTCGCTTCGCCTGGGAAGAACTCGGTATAGTCGTTTGGCTCGTCGTAATATTCAGCATTATACCTTAGTACACTGCGAGAGTATACGAGTTACAAACCGAGATGAAAATGCTTTTGTAATATTTCACCTCATCTTTGCCCTTTGAGAAGAAAAATTCCGACGTCGAATTACTCGTATTTAATTAAATTTGAACGAGCCTTGCGAGCGGACCGAAGCGAAACGCCTAGGTATCCGAAGCGACGCCGGAGAAGAGTAAAAAGCTCATCTAAAAGTGAAATTCTCTCGGTTGGAAAAAGAAAGCGAAGGCTTTTAAGTTTTAACGACGACATATCGATACTCAGAGTCGGAGTAGAAAAAATGCTCTCGCGAGAAAGGCAAGAAAACTAAATAAAAGTTCGACTCGCTCTCGCTCGTGCTCGTGTCAAAAATAACAACAAAGCTCCATAGGAGAGGACTCGTCGCATCACGCAGCTAAATACGCAGCCACCAGAACCTTTATACGGAGCTTTTAACGTTCATGCTTTTTTAATGAATACGTCTTAGAAAGGGCTTTAATTATACTCGTAATGAGATTATACTGATATTACGCATCTCGCGACAACCACGTTGAATACGTAATTTGATGAGCGACGATGTCGTCCAAGTCTTCGTCGCTTCTCTGACACGAGTACGATTCCACACCTCGAGCTCTTTGCTCATCCAGTCTCCTTTGCCCTGCCTGCCTGCTCCAGATCTGTACGTCGTATTTGGATTGAAATAAACCGCAATGAGTACATTTACGGTATTGATTGGCCTGGTATTTTTATTTTTCGCGTCACCCAATTGGCCTGGTGCCCGCTCAGCGTAATAATTGATAAGCGCGATTATTCGTAAACCCTATTTCCGCACCAGCGATATTTTCACGGTGAATACCGAATAAGCTCGGCGTATTTTTGCATACGGTCGATAATCATCATCGCAAAGGGCTTTTGTTGACCTTTGTTTCGGATTTAAGTCGAGCCAAGTGGCCCAGATACGCGAGTCGAAACGGAAATGGAAATTATTTACTTACATTATGTTGTTTGAAAACCATTTTTACTCCAATTTTTTTGAATTTTTTTCATTCTGTTATTTGCTTGTTTTTAATTAACAAATTTTTTTTCAAAAATGTTTATTAAGAGATTTTATTAAAGAAAACTTGTTCATTTTTTTAAAACAATAATTTAAAATGTGTACAAATGTTTAATATTTTTTTCCAATTTTTTTATCCTTATTATAATTATTTTTGAAAATTTTGTAAAAAAAAAACTATTAAGTATTTAATTTTTTGAATTTTGTAAAAAAAAAATTACACTAATATAAATTACATATTTTGTTCAAAAATAATTAATTTTCATGAGATATTGTTGAAAAAAAATGTTCAATTTTTCATTTTATAACCTACACTTTGAAAAAATCGTCTAAAAATATTTTAAAAAAATTTTTAGAGATAATTTTCTTGAGTCTTATGAAGAAAAAAATTTCTTTGTTTTTATGAAACATTTCAAAAATGTTGATACCTAACAATGACTTAAAATTTTGACAATTGATGTTTATTCAATTTTTTCATGTTCAGTAATTTTCATATTAATTAGAGTACTTTTTTAAAAATTTTGTTCAAAAACAATTTACACTTTCTTCAAAATTGCAATTTTTCCAATTTAAAAAAAATTGTCCAATGTCATTTTAGTTCAATTCTTTTTTTTTCAACAGAATTTGTGAAATTTTCTTCAAAAAAAATTATCACAACATTCTAATATTCTTGATATTCATTCAATTTAGTTTGACATCATTTCAAATTTCCTTCAGAACCAATTTTTTCCAATTTCTCAATTTTTGCTTTTGTCGAAAACGTTTTAAATTTTTTTTTAAGAAACAAAATTAACACTTCCCCAAACTTGCATTTTTTCAAAAAAAAAAAAAAAAACACTTTCTCACAATTTTTATATTAATTTAAAAAATCGAATATTATTTCATATTCAGTCCAATAAGTAGGGAAGTAATTTCTTCTTTATAATAATATTTTTCAAATTTTGTTCAGAAAGAATAGAATTTGAAATTGATCATTTAAAATTTTTTTCAGAAGCATTTTTTCCGAACTTCTCAATTTTTACCTTCGTCGAAAATATTTTTAAAGTTATACACGTGGCCAACTTTTTTAAAATTTTGTTCATATAGAATTCACCTTCATTTTCCCCAAAATTCCCATTTAAAAAAAAAATTGTTCTTATGAAATATATATATATTTTTAATCAATAGGTAGATTTTTTCAAATGTTGTTTTTAAAAAAATTATAATGAAATTCTTGTATTTTTAGTTTCTAATTAATTTGGTTTGAAATCAATTATTTCGAGTTTTCCTCAGAAACAAATCTTTTCAATTTGGTTTTCATCTTCTTCAAAAAACTTTTTAAAAACTTTACTCGTGAATTGAAATTTTGTTTATTAACAATTTCTGATTTCCTCAAATAAATTGCATTAAAAAAAGAAAAAAAACTCACAATTTTTTGATGAATTAATTTTTTACACACAAAAAAATAATTATAATAATAATAAAATAAATGAAAAATCTATAATTTCAAATTTTGTCCAATGCCATTTGAATTTTCTTTTAATCAACAAATTTTTTCAAATTTTGTTCGAATAGAAATTTATAATAAAATTATACTGTCTGAATATTCTTCGTTTTTATTCAATTTGGTTTGATATCAACTATTTCAGGTTTTATTGGGAACAAATATTTCAAGTTATCTTGAAAATTATCGTCAAAACTATATTTTTAAACATGAACAACAGAACTATAAACGAAAAAAAAAAAACACTTCCCTCAAAACTGAAGCTATTTTTTCAGGAAAAAACTTTCATGCTTTTTTCATGAACAATTTTCTGGAATTTCGCTCAATATTTTTTTCATTTTTCTATAAAAAGCATTTTTTTGGAGGGTTTGAAAATTTTTTTAATTTTTTGAAAACACAGACTTGTTTTTTTATTGAATTCTGTTTTGAAAACAATTGATTTTTAAAATTTTTTAATATTTTTCACGTAAATATTTCTTCAATTAATTTTTAGTTTTGTTTGAAAACTGAAAACTTTTTTGATTTTTTTTCCCGTAGATTTTCTATTTTACTTTGTTCAAAAAATTCTCCAATTTGTTATGATTTCATCAAGTAACAGTTTTTTATTTTATTTAAAAACAAGAAATTTTGTTCAAAAATGAATATTCTAATTTTTAAATTTCGTATTAAAGCTAATTTTTAAATGTTTTAAATTGATAATTTTTCAATTTCAATTTTTTTTTGCATCCTTGAAAATATTTTTAAAATTTTTGATCAGCAATTTTTTTCAATTTTTTCAAAAGAATTTTTTCGAATTTCCAACAGTTTTTTAAAATTTTGTTCAACAGAATTTCTATTGAATTCACCAATTTTTTTTTATAAATTTTTTGCTCCATTCAAAATCAATTCTTTCAAATTTTGTCATCAAATTTCTATTTTTAATTTTTTTTTAAGTTAATTAGGTATCTTAATTTACACGATTCTGTTGAAAATAATATTTTGTATGTTTTGGAATTTCGTTTGATTTTTTTTTTCAAAAAGCCAAAAACTTTTTTTCAATTTAAATTGGTAATAAGACAAGTTATCAGGCTACATTTCTCGAATCTGAAATCTTTTGAAAAATTCCCAATTGAAAATAATGCTTAAAAATGTCGCGGAAAAATTGACCAAAATGTACGACACAACTATTTTGTCCCCTTACCCCTCAAAAATTATTTCTCAAGCTGATACAAACCAGACTACAGTCGATTCACCGCAGAGAAAATTAGTTTAGAAAAAAAGAAAGAACGAAGAAAACATTAAACAGAACTTTAGCTCAGTTTTTCACACGCCTTGACGCTTTGTCGCCGCAGGGCAGGCAAACGCAGCAAGGGGAAAAAAGATCCGTCCGCGAGACGGTATTAATATGAAAACCGTAATAATACAATTTCACGTTTTTCGCCACCCATTATGAGATGATCAATAAAAATAAGGTTTATTGGCGGATCTGGCACGGAAAATTGGCGGCTCGAGGCGAAATGATTAAAATTTATTAACCTCGTGAGAAGAAAAACACGCTCGAAGATATCTTCCGCATTTTCCCCTCCCTCAGTCAGTCGCCTTCCTGGCTTGAAAAATGAGAAAAAAGAGAATGGTGGGGACTGGGGAGTCAAAAACGTTGATAATATTTTAAAATTTTCTGTCAAAAAAAAAAATAAAATAGAATGTGGTTTTCATCACGAACTCGGTCAATTCGTATAATTGTATTGGTGGCTTTGGATCGCATGAAGAGTAAGGTATTCGGTTTCCGAGCAGGGGGGCTCGTTAAAGCAAAGCTGAGTCGAGAAGGAGGGGGGCTTGTATGAGGTGAGGATTATAGCAAATGTGTCGCATAAGCGTTACCCGGACATGGCCCGAGCATTCGCCCTCTTTTGCAGCCAGAGAGACAGAGTAAGGTAATCGGATTACGTGTAGCAACCGAATTAAGGAAGCTACAGTTGTATTCCAGACCATTTCGACGGTATCCCAATGGAATTAACCGAGTTCAAAGACGCCTAGCTCGGCATGTTCGAGCATAACTGTACGTTTAACGCTCGCCTTGCTTTGGCTCTGGGATGTTGAATTGATTATACTGTATCGTTGCCTTGCAAAAGAGGATTTTTTCACCGACGCGAATACCATTAATAGAAGATGGTACTGTTCGCCTGCATCGCATTTGCAAACGGCATTGTTTTATGTGCCAGACCAAGTGGAGCTTAAAATAAGATTCGGGTAATTCGTCGGTTTGAAAACGACTCCGGGTTAGATGAACGCCGAACAGATTTACGACGACAGCGTGTTAAATAAATTAGTCCAAGATCGCGCCATAAAATTGCCCTCGCTGGCTCATTCTCTCGCGACGTGCAAATTCATACGAAGACCATCGCATCGTTTGCCAAGTGTCGGGTTTTTTTCCCTCGCTGCAAAAGCCATCGACGGTATGATTCGAGTTTAACGAACTGAGTAAAATGATACGATGCGTCGAATTTCACTCTCACGCTGGTGTTTTATTTACATCTCATCGCTCTTCCTTATACCGCGAGGGTTTCCAAGACCAGGCGAGAGAAGGGGTAAAGGATAAACACGGAAATATGCTTAAAAAAATATCCTGGGTCGTAAATATTCCAAAAACAGGAAAGCTGAAAATAAGGTCGAGCGTGATATTATTTCTAGTCTGTAGTTTAACGCGAAGGTTTTCCTCTTTTTACTTCTATGCCAAGTCGGAGGTAAGTCTGGTGGTTATTTTTTTCACCTTCTGCGTGAAGAAGAATAAATAGTATATCGGAAAGTCGGGTTATTCTTATCGTTATTTTTCTTTCGGAATTTTTATTTACGAATCCACGAGGTAGATTTTTTTCCTCATCGTGAGAATCTAGTACGAGAATTGAGCAGAAAAAACACGACGAAATGACTGGTTCGATATAAACGTCGAAATATTTAGTTTCAATTTTTATACGTACCAAAAGATAGTTTTCTTAGAAAAAAATTTCACCCTCTTCTCACCCCTTTGAGCTTGGTTAAAAAAATATATAACCGTGTAATTTCCACCGTAACTTTCACCACCAGCAGGATGTGAAAATGGAAACTTTTATAACATTTTTTTTTTCTGCTTCTTGGCTCGTATTTTTTTTCTTTTCTCTCTCTCGTTCCAAGACGCGGTCTATACAGTCTAGAACCGTCATTTACGAGTGTATCTGCGGGAGCTTGCTTCTACGAGTAGGTAGGAAAGGACGTACGTGGACGTGATGCGGTGCAGAGGACGCTTGTTGTGTTGAGAAAATTGCAGAAACACATCGAACAATTGCTTTGGCGATATCATCACACTTCAAAGGATCTTTTGACCGGCCAAAAGACCCCTTTTTTTCTTCGTGTTCGACATCACTCTGGAGATTAAGTAAATGTTTCGATAGTGCGAATTTCTACGTAGCTTTGGTGCTCGTCGTTGTATCCGATATGATTCGATTTGGTAGCGAATATTACGTGATGAAGTGATGCAATGGTGGGATTTTTTATGAGGCGAATGTATCGGTTGGGGGAGAGGGAGGGGAGGCAGGAAGGTGGAAATTGGTTTGGGATAGAAGAGAGTTTGTGAGATGGGTTGTGTTGTGAAGGTGTTTGAGTTTAGGTGATTTTGACGGAAATGGTGGCTATTTTCATTTTTTTTTTTTTTGTATTTCGAATTAGATCCGTCGATCAGAGTTGAGGATTTTTTAAAAGTTATCATTTAGAGTGAATTTTTGTTTGAATGAAATATGTTGATACTAAAAAATTGAATTTGTAAACAATTTCCAACTCTTGGTTAATTTTGTTAATATTTAAAAAAAATAAAGTAAAATTGGAGGAACAGATTTTTTAAAAATTATCTTCTTATTCAGACAAATTTTCATTATTTTCATTCCGTGAAAAAAAATTTGTACTCGACAATTTAAACAGGTGATCCTTTTTTATAATTTTTCCGCAAATGCTTCGTAAGCCCTATTTCAACCCAGAGCTCCTATTAAAAAAAATCCTACATAATTCCTACTCATTAGTTCATTACTAAAAACATCTTATTGGGAGTGGAGCGGAGGGGAGGGGGGGAGGTCAAACTTCATTTTTATTATCAACTTGCTATTTCTTTTTCTTTTTTTTAAACAAAAAATAATAGTTGGCGACCTACAATTTTTTCAATTTCAATTTTTTTGCGCAAAATTTCATTTTCAAATAATTTTATTAAATTGATTCATTTTTTAGTTAAATTTGTAAAAAATTTCAAACTCCAAATGATTCAAGAAAAATTTTGAAAAAATTGAAAAATGAAGTAAGAAGAAAAATTAGTCAACTTCATGTTCCAAAAAATGCTCACAATATTGTTGTTGTATGTATTTTTCTTGAGGGGAGGGGGTAATTTCAAACCTGAAATTATTGAGAAATTTGTTTTCTTACGTATTTTGATTCATTTAAAATAATCTTCAAAAGAGCAATACTTAGTCTTAATTTTTTACATTTTCTGTTTTTTTTTTTTTTTGTTGATGATTTTCACAATTTTTATTCGAACTTCTTTTTCCAGTTTTTCAAATTTTTGAGTTTTCAAAAAATTGATGTCTATAAACTTTTTTCATTTTTTTTCTTGTTGAAATTGACGATTTTTTCAATTTTTAATTTTTTGTATTTTCTAAATTGAAAAAGTAATTCTCAATTATTTCAGATTAAACTCAATTGATTTTCCCTCCATTTTTTAATATTATGAAATTTTACATTTTTTTCAACTAGGTAAATGAATAATGTTTTGCAATCGTTCAATATCCTGATTTTCAAAAGTTTTCATCAATTTCTAATCTCTCTTATAATATTTTCATTTTTTTGGATTGAGCTTGAATTTTTTCGCGATCGTAAGGATGTCAAATTAATTACAAAAAAAACACACACATTTAAAAAAAAATAGCATTGACAAAAATTGTAAAAAATTACAAAAATTTAGTTTTTCCTCGAAGTTTTTGAAATTTTTGATTGGTTTTAGTATTTTTTTCAACCGTAGGTGAATACGTACTTATTATGAAATTTTTTTATCCTAATTTTTGAAAGACTTCAACCATTTTCAATCTGAATTATATTTTCAATTTTTTCATGACTGAATATTTTTAAAGCTCAAAAAAAGCAGTTGAAAAAAATTACAATTGAGAATAATTGTGAAAAATTTGGGAAAAAATACATTAATTATTTAACATAAAAATTGATAAGAATTTTCAAAATACCATGTTTTTAAAAAATACACAACAGATTGATAATTGGAAAAAATTGAAAAAAGTTGTTGTCAATTTTTTCAAGATTGACAATAATACAAAATTTTACAATTTTCGTGACTTTCAATTTTTTGTATAAAGTTTAACGTCATTTTGTTTACAAAAATATCCTTGAACGTAATTTCGACAATAATCTAGAAAATTTTCTAGAAGTAGAAATTTTTTTAAATTTCATTTCGTTCAATTCTGGAAAAATTTTTCTAAATCATAATCTGAAAGAAAATATCTGTTTATGCAAATCATTTTTTCAAAAGGAAAATTTTCAAGCAATAGAACGTCTTGAAATTCTTTTTGAAGTCATTTCTGATTGTGATTGCCTCCTTGCCCTCAATGTAGTGTTAATTTTTAAAAAAGAAGTCGAATTATAAAATTTAAAAGTGACCAGTGAAACAGGAGCCTCAACCTTAAATTCGTAAAAATTCGAAAAAAAACTGATGACAAAACGAATGAACGTAAACAAATTTGAAATGAACAGAACTCATCTGAATGAATTAAACGAATAAAATTTTTGTGATTTTTAAATAAATAAAAATAAATAAATAAAAAAAAATGGTACAAATTACTTTAAACAAAAAATCTTCATGTTTTCATCAATATCACTAAAAAATCGCATGTAGAAGTTCTACGATTTTTTTTTCATTAATCAACTGAAAATTCCAAAAAAGTTCTAACTTTTTACAAACATTTAAAAATCATTTTAATTGTAATTTTTTAAGAAAGTCATCGTAAAATTTCGCCCCACCTTCCCCCCCTTTCAAAAGCCAAATCACTTATATATTTTTTTCTATCGTATTATTTCATATTGATATAGTCATTTTAAAAATTATTTGAAGAAAAATTCCTAATTTTTGAATCGAATTTTAAAAATTAAAAAAAATTTGATTCCAAAGTTTTCTTTATTTTTAAATTTCTCATCACTCTTGATACCTTTTTCTCAAAAAATTAACGGATTACTTACAAAAAAAGCAACAACAACAAAATCATATTATATCGAGAAATCACTCGTCATCTGCAATTTAATATTCTCTCACTCGACTCGATCTTCCACTTGTAATATTACGAAAACCAGCAAAGCACACACGAAAACATCACACGACGTTGTGGGGGGACCAATAAAGCGAAATTTATTTAAAATTTTGACGATCTCGTTTAACGGTTTGTATTCGGTTTTATTGGCTCGCATTGGCTGCGGGTTATACGACTCATAAAAATTTATTTTAACGCTTACGACGCGGTGTTTTATATACACGGTAACATGTGTCAACCTGAAATCATGCTCGCAGCTTGCCATGTTCTGCGCCAATAATTACGATTACGTTTCGGAAAATTTCCCCACACATAAAAGATATCGCGATAAATTCATTATAAATTGGATGAAAACTACCACCAAGACGTCGTCGATGTCGTGAAAACGTACCCATTACGCGAAATTTTTTTTTACGATATTAACTTTTTTATACGGATCGAATCTTCTTATCTTGGTTATTTTCTCAGAAAAATGGTTAGGTAGGTATTTTTTGCGATGAAATTTTTCTATATAAATGTATGAAATTCGTAATAAGATTAATTTTTCAAAAATAAACTGCGAAAGAGCTATTTTTCTCACGTGGCATTTTTTGCCAAACCGCCCTTTGCTCGTTTTCCTTCGCGGTACACGAGCGTAGGTAGACAGGTATATATAGTTTATTAACTGGCGAAAGAGAAAAACGAATTAACGTCAGAGTCGATATAGATAGTGTTTTTCTCTATTAAACGATATTTCTCGTCGAGATGAAGTGTCAAGAGGTCACGACGACGTGCTCGAGTTATAAAAAAATCATAGATAAAGTTGACAATATTTTTTTTTGGATATGTTGAGTTGGTTTTCTTTGAAAGTGAAATGGTATTGAAAAAATTGACGAATTAAAAGTTGAACGTATAAAACGTGGAAAAATACTTACGATAAATCGCCTCGCAGACGGCGTTGCCAGAGAAAAAATTCTCGACGGGCTTCAAAAATGAAGAAAAAAAATTCCAAAGTACGTCTTGCAAAACGACGATTAATTAGTAACTTTAATCGCGATAACCGACGAACGAACGACGTGTGACGACGAAGCAAGACACAAGCACGACGACGAATAAATCTGCATAATAATTTTTTCCAGCCACAAAAAAATAATTCGCGAGTTGAAACAAAAAAAAAATCTAAAAAAAAAATAATTCACTGGAAAAATTAAACGTAACACTGGTCGTGGAAAAATGCAAAAGCGCGGAAACACATCGCACGACGACGAGTTATTTTCAACATTTCCAAAAAAAAATAAATTAGATTTTTCTCAAACACGCGTCGAATGTGAGCAAACAGCACGAACGAAATCACTAATGTCCTAACGCGAACGATGCGGACATAAAACTGCTACGTTTGCAGCCGCTCGAATGTGAAGTTCCTGGAACATTGATCCAGCCTCCTCGTGAGAAACGACGACTCGCGGATGCTTTTATGTGAAACAACTTCTTAGTGACACTTGCGTATAAAAATCACTCCCCCACCTTTTTTCGGCTGCACGTACCCCTATGATGGTATCCCCACTTGGGGGGGAGGGGGGTAATTTTTGGATGCGTGATGAAATGTTTAATATACTCGTAATTATTTATTTACTCGTATTTTCCATTTTTACAAACGAAGTGGAAAAGTATGTTTGAAAGATTTTCAATTTTTAATTTTGTTTTTCGAATCAGTTGATTTGAGATTTTAGCTGGATATTCTATATCCGGTGTCGTTATTTTTTCAAAGAGAGAGGGAGAGGGGAGGCTTCAAGTGAAGTTGAGTTTGAATTGTAAGAAAAGTAGATTAAAAAAAATTGTTCATTTTTATTCACTAAAAAAATTAATGGAATGATTTCGAATGAGACGTCTTGTTTGAGCAGCTCCTAAATAAGTAGTCAAATTGAAAAAATGAATCATTTTTCCCATTGCAAGTGGCGAAAAATTTATTTTTGAAATCAATTCCATCGTACGTGTAGGTGATTCACAAACGATTCAGTGAAGAAACCGCTCTTTGAAAGTAAATCTGCCGTTCCCACTCGTTCGCGAATGATTCGCTTGAAAAATTATTTAATCTTCGCGATTCATTCGCTCAAAAAAATCAATCGTTCGCCAAAAAATTATTCAAAAAATAAGCTGGTAAGTAGTTCAAAAAACAATTTACTTACTAGAAAAAAATGAATCATTTGTTTATTTTCCAGGGATTATGATTTAGTGGCGAACGATTCACTTGAAAAAAAGAATTTAGTCATTCGTTGTTTGTTCACACACGATTTGAGTGAGAGATGACTTGTTCGTTTGGGATTGATTCACTCAAAAATGAATCAGTCGTTCGCCAAAAAATTATTCGAAAAATAAGCTAGTCGTTCGGGAACACTAAAATTTACTAGAAAAATGAATCAGTCGTGATTTATGATTCTTTGGTTCGCGAACGATTCATGTGAGAAATTATTTAGATCTTCGAGAATGAATTAATTCAAACAAGAAGTGGTCGTTCGCAAATAATTCGCTTGAAAAAAAGATCAGATCATTTGTTCGTCTTTCGCAAATGATTCGCCAGAGGAATAAAAAAAATTGATGGGTTTCAAATGATTCAAAGACGTTGAATCGTACGTAAAAATACGAGTTCGGTTTCGATTTTGGTTTTCAAAAATTTGTTTTTGAACTTTTTGGAAAACAAAACTATTTGTTGATTTTTTTTTCAAATCACATTTCGACTTTTCTTTTAAATTTTCCATTTTTTGAAGAATTTAAAATTCTCTCAATTAACATTTTTAGCTTACTAAATTTTTTCAATTAGTGTTAATTTTTCACAATTTGTAATTTCATTAGGTACATTTTTTATCATTATTTTATTTTTTTTTTCAGAGTTTTTTTAACACAGATGTTTTAAAAGTTTTCCATCATTTTAAATTCAATTTTGATTCATTTTCAATCTATTTTTTCGATTTACATATTTTGAATTTTATTAAAATTTTGTTTATATTTTGAATTGTTTTACATTTCAAAGAAAAAATTAATCTTTTACAGCTTGAAATTTGTCAAATTTTTAAATGTCAATTTTTCACTGTTTGTGATTTTATTTCTATTTTTTTATTTTTTTTTGGTCTTGTAATTTTCAATTTAATTTTGATTTTCAATTTTTTTCAATTTTTGAAAATTTTAGAATTCCATTTTTAAATTTTCTTAATTTAGAGAATTTTCCAAATTTTTTGACTTTTTAAAATAAAATTCGATTTTTTATTCATTTTGTGAAATTTACCAAATTCTTAGTCATTGTTTTTTTGTTAAAAATTTTTATTTTTTCTGTGCCATAATGACTACTCACATGAGAGATGATTCGGTCGTTCGTGAAAATTCACTCAAGAAGTGTTTTTTTGTTGTTGTTGTTAAGCAAAACTGTTCTTGAAAAATCCAATCTTTTTCAAAAAAAAATCCCTTTTTTTTCCTTTAAAAAATTGTTCAAGAGGAATCTAACTTTTGCAATTTCTTCATGAAATTTTTTTTTATTAAAAAATAAAGAAATTCTCATGAACTTTTTTTCAAAAATTTCAAATTTTTGTTCTGTCTTTTTTTTGCAATTTTCCCTTTGAAATCCTGAAAAAAATTTCAAATATCATGGAATTTTATTTTGAAAAAGTTCTTTCACAAAATTTCTTTCAAAAATTTTGTTGTATATTCTATTAGAAAAAAAAATCCAAAATATATAATGATGATAAATTGAAGCTTTCTTATGGAAAAATTCTCTAGGAAAAAATCGAGAGGAAAAAACAGTTCTACAATTTTTGAATAAAATGATGCTAACTTAACAAAACATTATTTTGGATATTGAAATATTTTTAACATTAATTTCTCATTTTTTCAGATTTTCTTTTAAAAATTTCCCTCTTTAAAATTTTTGGAAAATTTTGAAACAAATTCAAAGAAATTTCGCTCCTTTCAACTTTTTTTTTTTTTTTTTTTTTTTCGATAAAAATCATTTTAGAAAAATGAAATTAAAAAAATTGTCCACTATAATGCTCTGTAAGAAGTGTTTTCTTTTATTTTTTTCTTATACCTATTAAAAACTCTTTTGTAAAAAATATAATTTATGCCAAAATTTTCTCAATAAATCTTCGTTTTAAAAAATCTCCTTTTTTCTGTTTTTGCATTTTTTTTTTTTTTAATTTAAAAAAGCTCTCATTTACCTAACTTCATATTTTTTTCATTTTGAAAATTTCTTTTAAAAATATCGAGGAAAATTTTCAAAAAATGCCCTTTTTTTCTTTTAGGTAATAAATTTATGAATTTATTTATAAATAATTAAAATCACTTTGCTAGGTGAACGAAATGCACGACAAATGTGTGTTTGTTATAAAAAATGGTTCGTTCACGAGAGATTCATTAATTTGTGTGATAAGTCGATCATTTTTAAGTCATTCATTTCAAAATCACTCTTTTTGAATCATTTGTCATAGAATTTATTTTTTTTTGTCGGCTATTGTTTTTCGAGAATGATTCTCTCTGGAATCGATTATTCTCCAACATTTCACTCGAAACTAGGTTCCATTAATTTTATTAAATGTTCTAGAAAATCTTTTGAACATTTTTTGTTTATTTCGAAGAAATGTACATTCAAAGAGAAGACGAGGAAGGCAGAAGATACTGCAGATATTAAGGTTGATTTTTGAGCCTGAATTTTTTTTTTCAATTCAACGTTGAGATAGGGCCTTATACAGGCAGAGGAACCATGTATACTACGACTCCCGACGTATATTTTGAAATAGCAGAGCAGTTCGATTTCAAAGGAAGGCGTGAAAACTAATTTAGTATTACGAGTGTTGTGATTATGTTATTTAATCACCGCAGGGGGATTTTAGTTCCTAATAATGTTACGAATTCGGCGGCTTGGCTCGGCTCGGCTCGGCGTGGCGTATACATTAGCACGTGGAGTGTGAATGGTTGTAAGGATGTCTAATTATGAAATAGAGTTGGCATTTTACTCGCGAATAAGGGGTGTTTTGCGGTATACAAAACCAAAGTGTACATTTATGACTGGGCCATGTTTATATTTAAGCTTTACACTACGTGCACCTACCTACATAAGTATATGCTCGCGTACGCAAGGTACACGCAGTTGTACGTATAATATGGAATTAGCAGCCGAGAAACTCGCTGTTCGATTTTTTTCTTAACGCGAAAATATACCTACACGAGCTCACGCGTTAATACGACGAAAAGACGATGACGCTGGAAGCAGAGAGAGGATTCTTATGTACTTATTATGGAAACAGCAAAAGGGGTTTAGTTGCAAAATGCACTAGGTTATAAATTACAGCCAGAGATTTTCTCACCCTCTCGCGAGCTATCTTATATATAAGCTCGCCAGTTTTCTATACGATCGAACTAATGCCGAGCCCAGATTTAGAGCGAAACTTAAACTTACGAGCTGTAAAAACTTGCACCGAGTGAACTATAAATATCGCCTTGAACTTGGATCGAGTCTTAAGAACGGTGGGGCGATTTTTTTATATTTTTAAAGTATTAGTTCTCGAGTTTGCGAACGGATCAAGCGATAGTGATGGGTTCAAGGGCAACGAATTTCGAAACCAAAGGTTGCGAATCGTGTTTAGTTTGTACGAAAACGAACTCTAAATCCGGTCTGATGCGAGATAATTCCCCAATAAGGCGGCTAAATACGCCAAAATGTCAAAAATATTCCAGCATTAATCCGAATTGCGAGAATCGCGTCGTTTCGTCTCGTCGTCGTCGTGGGAAAAGTGATCCGCGAGTACGTGTCCCTGAGTATACTTTTTTCGCATTATGGAATAATCTTTTCCAATGGAGAATATCTATTTGGCTTAGCAGCAGACTGTCTGGTTATGGAAGTATTTTCGTATAATTTTTCTGATAATCTTACAAAAATAGATTTTGAATTTTTTTTAAAACAGCAGAAAAATTTGGAAAAAACGGTGAAAATGAGCCAAACTTGGAATGGAGGCTGGGTTTAAATTTTCCCTTAAACAAAACTCATCGATTTTAAACCATTAAATAAATAAATAAATAAATATTATATTTTTTTTAAAAGTACAAAATAAAATGTAATTTTCACATTTTTTGTTTCTCATATTGATTGATTTTTTAATTCATACTCGTACATATTTTGAAAATTTATTAAACCAAAAAAATTATAAAAATTCGAATTTTATTAAATTGTAAAAATTTTATTGGAATTTACAAATGAAAAAATTAAAAAAAAAAAGAATTTTACAAAGATTGAATTTTTACCAAATTTAAACGATTCTCTAAATTTCAAAAAAATTTCAAGATCTTTTTTTTTGAGAAGCAAACCTAACCGTTGGATGATTCTTCTAGTGCTCAGCTTACCTTTGGTTTAATTTCAAAACCTCAACTCACATTTGGAAAATTCATCAATTAATTGCTTCAGATTTGGAAAATTCCTTGAGTAATCAGCTCACGTTTAAAACATTCGTCAAGAGCTCGGTTTACATTTGGGGGATTCTTCAAGTGCTGAGCTCAAAATAGAAAGATTCTCTGAATGATTGATTCGAATTTGAGAAAATTATAAGATATTCAATCTATTTGTATGTTTGAAAGATTATTTTTAAGAGCTAAGCTAATTTTTTTTTTTTTTGGGGGGGGGGATTGATTAGGTAATTACTTCGCATTTGAAATAATCTGCAAAAACTCAGCTCATATTTCGAGAATTCTTCAAGTGCTTGGCTCTTATTTGAGAAATTCATTACGATTTTATCAAATTTGAGATATTCTTAAAGAGCTTAGTTCACATTTGGGGATTCTTCGAGCACTCGATTTGTATTAGCATGATTTATTGGTAATTATAGCTCATATTTAAAAGATTCTTCACGAGATCAGCTTATATCAGAGGAATTCTTCAAGTATGTGGCTCCGACTTGGGAAATTCATCAAGTGATCATTTCACATTTGAGAGATTCTTGAAAATTCAGCTCACATTTAGGGAATTTTCAAACGCTTGATTCGCAATTGGAAGATTTATTCAGTAATCTTCTAATTAGGGAAATTCTTCAAGTTATCAATTTATATTTGGGGTATTTTTTGTGATCATTTCACATTTGAATTAATATTCTTTGGTAGCTAGACTCACATTTGGGAAATTTTTCAAGTGCTAAGATCACATTGTGGGATTTAGCTCACATTTGGTAGATCTCAAAGAGCTCAGTTCAAATTGGAGAATACTTCAAGTGCCAAGCTCACATTTTTGATATTCATTATCTGATCATCTCACATTTGAGAAGTTTTCCCAAAGGCTTGGGTCACATTGCGGATTCAGCTCACATTCGGGAGATCTCAAATAGCTTAATTTAAATTGAGAGAAGACTTCAAGTACTCAGCGCACATTTTGGATTTTCATTATGTGATCAGGGTTTCTACAGGTCATGAAAATCATGAAAAAGTCATGAAATTTGAAAATAGGTCATGAAAGTCATGAAAATCATGAAAAAGTCATGAAATTTGAAAATAGATCATGAAAGTCATGAAAAAGTCATGAATTTTTCAAAAAAATTACTAGGTCATGAAAAGTCATGAATTTTACTCTTCGAAGTTATGAATTTTTGATAATATTACCCGGGCAAAATTACGAATTGGCTTAAGTTAAAAAAGAAATTTTTTCAAACTGTTGCATGTTTTCAAAAAAAAAAAAAAAAAAAAAAAAAAACATAAAATAATAATAATTATTGTGATTTCTCTGAAGAAGAAAATTAATTTTCTTGAAGAATTATTTTTTCCAGGGGATGGAAATCTCTATTTTTTGAAAAAAATTCCCATTTCTTGGAATAAAAAAAAAGACTTTTGTGGAATGAAAAAAAAAAGAATTTGGTACAAAAAATTTTAAAAATTGTTTTGGAACAGGTATAAATGAGAAAATAAAAATGTTCTCATTTTCAGTAAGGGTAGGATTTTGTATAGGAGCAAATGGTAGCCTTTGAAAATTAATTAAATTAAAATTGGGTATTTTTGAAATTTACTGGAAATAAAATTTTTCTCATTTTCAGTAAGGGTAGGATTTTGCATAGGAGCAAATGGTAGCCTTTGAAAATTAATTAAATTAAAATTGGAATTTTTTGAAATTTATTGAAAATAAAAATTTCTCATTTTCAGTGAGGGTAGGATTTTGCATTGGGCCAAATGGTAGCCTTTGTAAATTATAGTTAAATTAAAATTCCCATTTTTGAAATTTCAGGGTGTCTGAGGTCATAAAAATCATGAAAAAGTCATGAAATTTGAAAATTGTTCTTTGAAAAAATGTGGATTTTTTTTTGCCCCACCCCCTCCCATATTCATTTCAAGTTACAGTTTTTGAAATATTGTTCATGAAAAAAATCATGAAAAAGTCATGAACTTTCAAAAAAAAATTAATATAGACACCCTGGCGATCATCTCATATTTGTGAAATTTTTTAAAGTTCTAGGCTCACATTTGGTAGGTCTCAAAAAGCTCAGTTCAAATTAAATTAATATACTTCAAGTGCCAAGCTCACATTTTTGATATTCATTATGTGATCATCCCACATTTGAGAAATTTTTCCTCAGTGCTTAGCTCGCATTGAAGATTCAGCTCATATTTGTGGGTCAAAAAAATGTGGAAGAAACCAGGTTGCCACCCCTACAAATTACTGGCTCGCTAAACCAAAAATACCTGCATACTGCTAGTAAAAGAAGCAGCAAATGAGTAAGAAAAAATAAAGAAATACGCAATATAACAAAATGTGCTATAAGAAGAACGTCCGTATTCTGGTATTTTAATAAATCACGAAATGCGACCAGCACAAATTACCATTACCGCGCCATTAACTTAATTGTTACGCTTTCCTCCAATAATATTCGTTTGTCGAAGGGAGAAACCGCTCGCAGGCAAGGCGAAAGCACCCATCTGTACGCGGAGGAGGCCGGGGCATGTTAAAGAGGATTCCGGAAGAACAAATCCATTGATTTATAGAGTGGCAAATGACATGGCGACCAAACAAAAGGGAATGTTAAGCTTTTCGTCGAAAGAAATACGTACGCTGTGTATAACGATTAAAGCTTTCTAAAAAGCGCCCCCTCTGACCCCTCCCCCCGCCTGCGTAACAGCGACGAAATGAAAATCAGCCGACGAACACGAGGACGAGGTCTTGTTAATCAAAGCTGCAAAAAGGACCGCGTCGTCGTATACGCTTTCTCATTATGCAACCGTTTCCAAGCTGCTGCGGTAAGAGTTTAATGCATTGTCGAGACAATTTTTTTTTCATTTTGCAAAATACTTCCATTTTTATAATAAACTTTTTTTTTTCTCGTTTGAGCTGCGGTGAAAATTCCTGACCGATTTTTCATTAGGTTTTTGGGAGGATGAGACGCATCGCACCGCGTGAAAATGTGCTTAGTGAAGAGACTATAATAGGGATTTCGAAGCATTCGAGCGTACACCGATTCGATACTCGAGTATTAATAAAGTTTTCGACGCGATTCCCCATCCCCTCTCGCCTACGTCACCTTCGGCTTTTGAAAGTAATACGATGAATTTGTATAATAAAGATAGGAATTATAAATTTTGCTGAAAAAAATCCTATTTTCGGAGTAATTTAAATAACGAACGAAGAGTGATTTCTCGAGTGGTTTTTTTCTTTCCATTCTTTACCAGAATATTTAAGATGAAAAGTAAAGTTAGAATGGCGTTAATTGAAATCTGCAAAATCAAATTTTCAAACTAAGTACTCGGGGGTGCTAAATCTCGGCTAAAATATTTAGGCAGTTAATCTACGTGTCATTATTAAATAGAGACTAGAAACTTAGAAAGCTCTTTAGAGTCTTTAGTCTCGAGTCGAGTCTATACGTAAGTCGTCTACTTTGCGAGGTCGTTCGAGTTTCAGAAATGCTTCTCAGAGTTAACAGTCCGTGGTGAATTTGTAATTGTCTTATAAAAGGCTATTCGGTATAACTTTTTGGCACGATTCGACTCGAGCAACCAAACAGGCATCAACTTTGTTAGTTTTAGCCGAACGATTAAATACTGCGAACCAATTAGCCACAGCTGCGGATGCAGCGGTGTCCTGAGAGGGAATAAATTAATTTCTTTTTTTGACCAAATGTATTCCAAAGTGACCCTAAAAGTTTATTATTGCCTGGTGTACGACGAGTGTACTGTGTACCCCTCGTACAGAGACGTGCATCGCGTGGAAAATTGCTGACAATGGGGAAGGGATTGGAGCTTGCGTCCGAGTTTCTTCGTCTTGGCCATCGGATGGTTTGGTAATTGCTGCTGTTTAACGTTGCGAATAATTCGAGAATTAACCGCGTTGATTTCTGAATCGGGCATTTCGCAAAATAAAAGAGAGAGGGAGTTGAAGGAAATGTACTGAAATTTGAAAATTTAGTAAATTAACTAAACTGAAAAATTGTAACAAAAAATCGATCGAAAAAAGTTTTTTCGAAATTGAAAAATTTATAAAATTTATTAAAAATATAAAAACGTTGAAAAATCAAAAAATTGATTGATTATTGAAAATCATAAAAAAATACTGAACTTACAAAATCAAAAAATCTATCAATTCAATAAAATAGAAAAGATTCATTTCAAATCACAGAAATTGGATGTGCTGAATAATCGAAAAATTCCTTAAAAGTAGTAGAAAATTCATTGAATTTAAAAAATTTTATCTATGCATCGAAATCGAAAATTTTTTCAAAAATAAAAAAATTACTGCTTCGTCAAAAATTAAAAAAAAAATAATGAATATTTTTACAAAATTGAAAAATCAATCGATTTATTGAATAATTGTTACAATCGAAATCTTAGAATTTATCGAATTAAGTATAATTATAAATTAAAAAATTAAGGAATCGATAATTTTTAAAAATCTTGAAGTTGATTGCATTGATAAAATGGATCGATTTATAGATATTGACAAACTTATCGATTCATCAAAATCAGAAAAATTATACTTCTATCAAAATTGGAAAGCTGATAAAAATCGATTAACTAAAAACATCGATCGATTATTATTACTAAAAATCAGAAAATTTATGACACTAAAAAGTCTATAGATTTGTTAAAAACAAAATAATCAACCGAATTATCGAAATTGGAAAAACAGATCGATTATTGAAAACCATCAAATTATTTCTCTCAGAAAATTATCGATTTACTGAAATGAGAAAATGCATTAAATTATTCAAAATTAGAAGAATGTACAAAAATCGACAGATTCATTTCAAAAGCTAAAATAGAAAATTTAAAAATTTAAAAATCAATTGATCAATGGAAATTCAAAAAAATCATTTAAACATCAAAGTCAAAAATTTCCCGATAGGTGCTTAATTGGAAATTTAAAAAATCTAATTATCAACTGATCCATTGAAAGTAGAGAAAATGAATTATCACAATTGAAAAAGTTTTGAAAAAATCGTCAAAATTAAAAAAATAAATAATCGTCAGTTGAGAATCAGAAGATTTCTTGAATTTCAGAAATCGATCAATTTATTTAATTCGAAAAATCAATGGAACAAGTACTTATTTAATATCGAAAAATCAATCTAATATTCGAAATCAAAAAAGTGCATTCAGCCAATAAAATCAAGAAATCAATCAATTCGTTGAAATGAAAGAATTATGTAATTAAATTCGTCGAATTTGAAACATGTGTTCAAAAAATCGACAGATTTATCAAAATCCAAAAATTGATCAATTTATTGAAATTAGAAAAATACCCGAATCACCTCAATTAAAAAAGTGTTTTAAGATCGAAAAATTAGCTAAAATGAAACATTAATCGAAATCTGAAAAATTTTTCAATTTGAAGAATTGATCGATTTACTGAAATGGAAAAATCAATATTTTTCTTTTAGTAAAAAATTTTGAAATCGAATAAATTTTAAAACTTCAATAGATTTTTGAAATTGAAATTCAGTATTAGTTTTCGAAACTTGAAAATTCAAAATTGAATATCTTTTACCTCGTAATCAATTTCCAAAGTAACTATGATCAATTTTTGAAGTTGCATGAATAATTTTAAAAATTTGATAAAAAAAAAATCAAAATTTGAAAAAATTCAAAAAATTTATAAAAAGTGGAAATTTGGTATTTTTAACATTTTAAATTGGATCCATTTTCAAAGTTTGATTCATAATTATTATGAATGAATATTCATTTTCAAAATGGTATTCAAAATCCAGTGATTTTTAAAAACATCAATTAGTTTTCAAGATTGAATTAACTAGTCAGTATAACTTTCAGTGTTATAAAAATTGAAATTTTAAAAAATTACAAAATTCGATAAAAATTGAAATTTTGAGCATTTTTGAAATGGGATAAATTTTTAAAGTTTTGATCCGAAAAAAAATTCAAAATTTTATGATACTAAGTGAGATTTTGATTTTTTTAAATTTTAATAAATTTCTCAAATTTAATCCATTTAGAAATTTATTATTACATATTACTATCTCAAAATTTAATTAAGTATTTTAAAATTTTGACGAATTTTTGAATTTTGTAGAATTTTTAAGAAAATGGTCCATTTGTAAAGTTTGATGGATTTCTGAAAATTTTGGAATTTTGAATTGATTAAATCTTCAAAATTTGATGATGAACTTTAATATTGAAATTTTGTGAATCAAATCTAATTCAAAGTTTGGAAAATTTTTACGATTTTAAAAACTGAGTCTTTCTCAATTATTATTTCAATCGAACTAAAAATGTCTTCTGTAGTGGTATAATTTCATTTTAGATCCTCGTCGCAAAATACCAAATTAATTTCCAGTTCAGAAATCGAAAATTATTTGCTCACTTGGGGCTTCACCCATCCCTTCCCTTCTCTTTCCCGTCTTTCACGCCAACATACCGTAACAATCTTACCAATGGTCGTAAAACAGTCACTAAATATCAGCATCGTCGTAGATAGAGTACTTATAAGGATCAACTACCCTTCCATTAAATCGACGTTTGTTTTTTTTTCTTCTTCTTCTTCGTACGTTGGTTTTCTTGAAAGACAATTTATAGCGGTAGCCTGGTTTTTTCTTCGTCCATGTGTACGAATTTGTGTGACCGTTTGCTTTATTTTGCTCTGGTTTTAAAGAGCGTGTAACTCAAGATGTCTCCTCGTCCGTCTCTGCGCCCTGCTCGCCCCTGGGTCTTGGCTTGGTCGCGTACGTTTTATTCATTTCGTACGAGCGAGCCTATGTACTCGTGGCAGATTGTAGATGTTATTGTTGTTGTAAATCATTTCGCTTAGTTCGACTCTCAGTCTGAGAAGAAAACGACTTTAAAACGATGAATTTACTAGACTCTGTGCGCGATATTTTATTGCGCCCTATTTGGAATTCACATTGTGACCGCTTACTTCAGCCTGTCTCGCGAGCAGAGAGGAAAAAAACCAACCAAAGGGTTTAGTACTAGTTTAGAAATTCGTTCCATATACTCTCGATCCCGCATAGTCTTATATTTTACTCGTAATACGAGTCTATAGAGTTTCGATACTTCATATTCGAAAGTTGTATATAGTAAGACGGGATCGACCAGTCATTCGTAATTCAATTAATGTTACTTTAATGTAGCTTCGTCTACATACGTATCCCACACAGACAGGCGATGTAGGCACTTGAGAGATACGTATAGAAAACCTTTGCTAATATTTAATTAAATCTCTTTTCTCTCTGGTGTGGTAACGTGTGTGTGGGGTTGAGGAAAAAAAGCCGCATTCGATCTAGAGAGTATCGTCGTGACCGATGAGGTGCCTTCATTTCAAAAACTTTCCAGTGAAAGGGAAATTTTTCGCATTTTCACGAAATTTCATCAGCTCGCGTGCCCTTGAACGAGAGTTTCTTTAGTGCTTAGATAATGTAATCCTCGAGAAAGTGTTTTCGGTCTCGTGCGTCCCTCTCTTCGACTCCTGTCTATCTCATCGACGACGTGTTTATCTTAGCCAAACAACAATACGCCGAGCGAACCAAAAAAAAACCTCCAACAAATGTTTTTAAATCTCTTCTTTTTTTTGTCAAACCGAGTTCGATGTAATAGGTGAATGAAAAAAATTACGAAATTACTTAAAACGGGAGAGAATTTTTATAAACTAAAGAAAGCACGTACTTGAGGATTTTTCTTCGTGTTTTTCCACGAATATGCGGATTAACTTGGAAAATTTTCTAATAAGATTAGTTCGATATTGGAAAGATCAACTGTGATGTAATTGGAATTAGGTAGAAGTGATTTTTTCACAAATTTTTTCATTTTGTTTAAGACGAAATCGAATTTAAAATTAGGATTTGCATTTTTAAGCAGTTCGGATAAGATTAAGCGTTGCCTTTCACGAGTTACGTATCATGATATTGCAGGCGTCAAAATGAAGAATAATCGCTTCAGTGTGAAAATTCTGGTGGAAAGTTTCTCTTTGCGAATCCTCAAATTAAATGAAAGAAACGATGAAAAATTATGAAAAATGAAATAAAATATTAAAGTATTTCAAGAATTGAAGAAAATTGAAAAAATGAGAAATAATTATTTAATCGACAGTTTAAAAAAATAAAAAAGTGAAAAAAGAATGGCATAAAAAACCAACTAGAAAATACGTTAATAAGAAAATTTTCAATACTTCTGAATGATAAAAAATAGAAAATAAACTTTTTTCGGAAAATTCCTGTTCTTACAATCTGTAAAAATGTGAAATTGGCCACTTTTGGAACAAATTAAACAGAAGGTCTGTTCGTATTTTTAGTAAATCAAATTTAACGAAAATCTTTCGAAAGAATTCCTGTACATACCAAAAACCAACTTATTACCTACATAGAATTGATAAATAAATTTCTTCAAATTACAATTTTTTTTTAAATTCGATGAAAATTCACGAATTTGTCCATAGAGAGAATTTTTGAGTTGTTCGCTTTTTTTGATTGAAAATTTTTTGGAAAACTTTCAAGAATAATAAGAAAATATTTTTTACACGATTGTAAAAATTTTCGATTTTTTTTTTTTTTTTTTTTTTTTGATTTTTTTGATTTGATTTTTTTATTACAGAATTTGTAAGTACTTTTCGTAGGTATATTTTTAAAAATTGAGAAAAAAGTTTTAATTTTTTTATTTTTTCGCTTTTTTGAAAAAAAAATCGGGAAATTTTTTGAATTTCCTGTCTATTTGTAATTTTTATTTATCTAATCATGAATTTTCAATTTTCTTCCATTTTTATTTTCCAATTTCACTCATTTTTTCCATTTTTCAAATTTTAATTTTTTAAATTTTTACTTGATTTTTCATTTTTTACAAATTTTTGGATACTTAATATTCCGTAAAATTTCTAAGAAAATGATTGGTAACCTTCAGGAAATTTATTTAAAAAAGAAAAAAAAAATTAAGAAAAGTACGAATCATGCATAGAAAAATTGGGGCAAAATTTCAAAGAAGTTTTTTGAGGTTTTTCACAAAATTTTAAACAAAATTTGTGAATGTTTTTGCGATATGTATTTTTCTCTAATTCTTTAAATAGGTATTTAAAATTCAATATTACTTATCTTTTATTCATTTGTGAATTTTTACAATTTTTTCTTCTCATTTTTTTGAATTCTAATCACTTTTTTTTTTTACAAAATTTCCGAATTTTTCATAAAAGTTTGAAAAATTGACAAATTGACAAAAAAATACAAAATTTTTATTATATTACCTAATTATAAAAAAATGTTAATTGAAAATCAATCACAGAATTTTTAGAAAAATTTCCCTGGAACGTTAAGTTTTTTTTTTTTAGAAATTTCATTATTACGACTTCGAGTTCATTTTTTTTGGGTTTCTGAATTTTTTTACATTTTTATTTTATTTTTATTTTACATTTTTTTTTGCCAATTTTCGATTCTGTTTTAATTTTGATTCATTTGTATTTTTTTTTATGTTTTCTGTCTTTTTTTTTTTAAATTATTTTTTGTTATTCTTTTTATTTTACGTAATTTTTTATTTGTCACAAAATTCCAAAAAACCCTTCAACAAAATTTTTAGGAAAATTTCCTACACACCTTCAGAAAATTTAAAATTAATCAATGAGTGCCAAAATATTTTTGTAAAATTTTTGTAAGTCTTTTAAAAATTATCTACATAAATTTAAGAAATGAAAAAAGGAATATCATTGCGACTATTTTTCCAAATTAAAAAAAAAATTATCGAACTTTGAGAAATTAAAAATATATAAATAAATAAATAACAAATTAAAAAAATAATGTTACAAAACTCCAGAGAAGCACAACCTGCACAACATAATTTTAAAAAAGGAATTTGTTTCAAAATTTCAGGAAAAGTAGGTATCTTAGAACGGCATAAATTTCTAACAAAATATTTATAAATCTTCTGTTGCATAAATTCATCTAAATCACACTGAATACTTTTGAAAAAATATACGAGTAGGTATCATATTTTCTTGGAAAGGATTTCTCAATAGAAAGGAATCTAACAAAAATTAGCTCCTTAGAAAAATTATTCTTCAAAAAAAAATCTCTAGATTGAGAAAATTTCATGCACAAAAAAATGGTCTGTAAAAAGTCCTGGAATACATAAAATGCTTCGTAAAACATTTATCACGCCAAAAAATCTTCAGCCATAATAATTGAATGATCCAATTATTGAACCTTTTTGACCGAACATGTGTATTTTCTTTACGTGTTACTTGAATTGCCTAATCAGTTTGCCGTGAATCCGACGAGGTTGTATTGAAAATAAACGATGTAGCTAAAATTGCATAACCAGTTTGCCGTAAATATGAAGGAAGTTGGTTTTAGTCATTTTTAAAAGATCTGAAGCTTACCTGTGCAGTTAAATGGGAATGTAGAAGATGTAGCTAAAATTGCCTAAGCAGTTTGCCGTAAATATCGATTAGATTATTATTACTTCTTGTAAATTACTATTTTGATAAATTCTCCGGCATTACGAAATTAATTCGTTTTATGCTAATGCGGTAAATCTGATCTAATTTATTGCTCAATATCTTCGTCGACCAGTTTAGAATTTTTTTTTCAAACTGTATTATATCAAGTGACCGTAAACTCGAAGTACTCGTTCACTACGAAGAATAATCGCTATTTTTTCCCCCTCGTCGTTTTATTAATTAATTATCTCTCGTGAGGAAGCCATGTTTCATTCAAAGTACTCGGGATTGATGTCGCGTATTTATTGCTGTAGATTATTACGAGACAATTAATCGTCCGAAGTTATTCGTCGAGCTTTAACGATCAGTTCGCAAAATTCTACCAATGAATTTGCACAAATATCCAACATAAGGTCGCTCAGACGAAATATTAAGTATACGTGTATTTGTATTAAATACCCATACCCTGCTGGGTCGTGTGAAAAATGAACCGTTTCGGTATTTCGCGAAGCGTATAGATATCTTTAATTGGTAATGGCGTTGTTCGATATTTCGCCAGGAATCTTGGTATGTATTAAATTCCCGAAATTATTAAACGTATGTTTTTCATGGCATAGCAAACGGTATCGAGTCGAAATGCAGTGTCCGTATCGGAGTATATTGTATGTACGTACTCGGGGATCAAGACGCAGTTCCTTTCGAGAAGCTTTTAAAAGTGCAAAGGTCTTTGACTTGGGCCAAAGTTGAGAAATTTATTTGTTAATTAAAACAATCTCGAGACATGTAAGCGTCATTTTGCAGTGCAAAAGGTAAACTGCGGATTATTATTCGAGCAGCTTCGCTTCGCCTCCGAATGAAAAACATAGCGAAGCAGTGCCAGATGAGCGAGTAAGCAAATGAACGAGCGTACTTTGAAAAAGTATCGTTATTCTCGGTTATATTTATAATTTTTGCGCTAAGTTTTAAAACTTATACTCTGCCAGTTGCCACGTTTCAGTCTTTTTCTCTCTCATTTCCGCTAATTCGTTAATCTTAACCGTGTAGAAATTCGTTTCGGATATGCAGCCCCCCTCTTCCCCCGGCCCTCAATGTCTCCGGTTATTAAATCAAAAATTTTATGTTTATGGGAGAGCATGGCGTATTTTTTCTTCGAAATAACGACCGATGCAAAATAAATGCAACATTGTCGTTCGTTTCGTTCACATAAATGATTTCAATCTTGAATAAATTCGCAGTGATTTTGAACCAAAAATGAGAGAACTCTTTTAGAATTTTTTCCAAGATTTTGAAAGCAATTTTTCAACAGGAAAACATTAAAAAATGGGGAATTTTTTCACAAAAAATTTTAAATATTGATATTTTAGGATTTTTTGAAAAAATTTTGTGAAGAGATTTTTCTCATGAAGAGGTATTTTATCATAGAATTTTCAATGAGAAAACTTCAGTTCATGCGTGGAGAATTTTTATGGAAAAATTTTCAAAAAAATTTTTTTGAACAAAATTAAGAAAAATTCGAAGGAACCTTTTAAATAAAAATTTGACAAGATTTTTGAGAAATTTCAAAAGAGTATCTGAAGAAAAATGAAAGGTTTCTTTTTAAAATTATTTCAATAATTTATTTATTTTGTATCATTTTGTTCAAAAAAAAATTGCAAATTGAGTAATTTTTTAAAATTATTTCGTTCTGGTAATTTTTCATTTTTCATTTTTTATTTATTTTTGTTTATTTCATTTCCAAATTGGTACTTTTTTAACAAAAGTTTTTGAGAAATAAAAATAATTTTTAAAACGTTTAGGAGGGTTTTCCAAGATCAAAAAAATAAATAAAATAAAAACACCAAAGGAATGCAAATTTTAATTCACATCAAGAAATTTTATGAAAAAATAATTTTTAAAACGTTTGGGAGTTTTATCTAAGATTAAAAAAATAATTTTAAAAAAAAAACACCAAAGGAATACAAATTTTAATTGACATTAAGAAATTTCATGAGAAATAAGGTCCATTTTGATTAGCTTGAAGAATTTTTATAAATTTTTTTTTTTTTTAGTTTGATTGATTTTTTCAACTATTTCTTAGAGAAATTGAAAAAAAAAAAAAAAAAAAAAAAAAAAAACTGAAGGAATATTGTCAAATGAAAATTTTCAAAAAATCTCAGACTGGAAATTTGTCAGTAAAACATATTGTAGTAACAGAAGTTGAAGAATTTTTCATAAAAAACATTTCCTCCTTTTTTTATTAAGTACATGAACGTAGATATTATTTTGTACCGAAAAAAAAACCAATAACAACAACAACTATCATGAAAGTGAGTTATTTTGAAAAAAAAAAAAAAAAAAAAATGCTTTTCTCAATTTTTTAAAAATAATTATGTATTTTTTTTTTGCATAAACTTTTTAGCAATTTTTTTTACGTTTAAGAATTTTTTCAAAGATTTCAAAATTAAATTTTCCTGGAAAACTTGGGTAAAAAATGATGAGAATTGTTCTAAAAAAATCTGAGAATTTTTCTTCACAATGTCCTAAAATTGTTTCTGAAAAATTTTATTAGGTAATAAGAAAATTTCAATTCGTATCAAAAATTTTTAGGAAAAAAATTCTGTGGAGAAAATTAGTAATCAAGATACCTACCTTCAGTTTTACTGAAACGATTTTCTTTTTCAAATATAAAAATTTCATTTTTATGAGAATTTTTTGAATAAAAGTTGTGAAAAGAAATTTTTCCAAAAATTTTTTTTTTATGAAAAAATTGTAAAGCCAAATTTTTTGCAGTTTCTACAGACATTTTTTTGGGGTCTTCTGTTTTCACCTGGGTGCATTTTTTGAAGAAATTGAATATAAAATTGATGGAACCTTATCGATAGATACCTATTTCAAAAGAATTTTGTGATATTTTACAATGGTTTCGAAGAGTGATATTTTCGATAGAAAATCTCCTGGAAAATCTCCACAATTTTTTTTGTTCATTATAACTTTATTTCAAAAAAATTCAGAGCAAGGCAAAAATAGGTAGCAGAAAAAATCAAAAAAATGTTTTTCAAAAATAAATTAAAAATTTTTCCTTTGATTTTTTTGAGATTTCTTTCAAGAAAAATTTCTGATGAGAAAATTTTGATTCTTATCGAGAAATTTTAAAAGTTTTTTTGAAAAAAATCCTCTCGAAATAATTTTATTTGAAGAAATTTTTTTCATAGAATATTTTTTAAAAAATGAATGAAGACTCTGTTCATTGAGGATTTTTTTTTGAGAATTTTGTTCAAGATGAAAAAAAAGGGAACATGCAAATAACAAGACGTAAAGTGGATAACTATATTTATGTGCATAAAGAGTCAGTTTGGCCATGCTAAGCTCGGCTTGTTATTTACTTTTAGCTTCTCGACCACAGTGATAGCAGTAGCGGCACAGATGGCGTTAATTTTTTTTTATTTTCATCCGAGGTGTGCGAGGAGCAAGAGACATGGGGAGAAAAAAGTCGAAAAGTCGGGGCATAATTTTATTTGCGCCGGAGAAGTTTATTTAAATTTATATTCTCTGTGGAAATGGCGTTCTTGCGAAAAAGCCAGAGCGAGGGGCTGGAAGGATGGAAAATTGCCGCGAAGATTTGTTGGGTTGGCGCGGCGCAAAACGCAAAAGTAACAACAAGGCAAATTTTCGATAATCGAATTCAATGAAGCACGAAGTTTGGCGCGCTTTAACTCCGAAGGGAAAATGTTATTAAAATTTTAAATTTAGAAAATCATATTGGCGTACCAAAAAGCAAAATGAAAAAACAGTACGAAGGCGCCGGGCTCGGCACGCCGTCGTTTACAAGTTTTGCAACGACGACGACGATTACGCCGAGTTTATATATTTAATGGTTTTAAATACTAGGACGGAGGAGAGAGGCGACGTGGTGGGCGATAATCGACTTTTGGGAGTATTTTTTGAGCTCATAAATCTACTATACGCCGATACCATTTCGTATTGTATTTTGTACGCTACGATGCGCATTTGTTTGTCTCGCCACCGCCCCGCAGCTCCCTCTCGGGCTGTGGTTCGGTATTGGGCCAAATTTAGCAAGCAGCCTGGGTGCACGATCGGGGATGAGTAAATCGTTGCCATATGAATGGACTTACACACAATTCCGGTTTCAATTTTCTCGTTAATTCTTTCCGTTTGTATTCGGTTGCAATTTACAGTTTGAGAAATGATTGTTTCCGTACCAAAGCGAAGTCCGCCCCGGTGCTGGGCTCGCTGGGCACGAAATGTTGCCTTGACGGAGATTAAATACTTAGGCCTAAGCTCGCTCGCCTATAAACTATAGAAGGGAATACGAAACGCCGCTTCCTCCGTAGTACCTTGCAATTACTCCTCGTGTCGAGAATTGATGTAATTTTTTAAACGTGGTTTTGGACCCGACGCCTACTCAGATTGCGACTCCAAGCCAACAGTCACGCGCTCTATAAACTCCCGACAGATAAGCATCTGCAATAATGTATGTAGTCGTGACGAGTTTCCAGTGCCTGGCTTTTAGGCTCGTGGTATGTTTGGTGGTTTATTCGAAGAGTGAAGAAGAAAGGAGAGGAGAATGGAAGTACCCTGAGGTATGTGAAAAGTTGCATGGATCTTATATTCGTTTTGATATTCCAAGGGTATGTTTATGCTCTGATGAAAAATTCTGTTTATCTGAGTGTAAAGATTAATTATCATGTGGTTTGGGAACCCCTTTTTTTGGTCTTGAATGCAGGTTTCAATTTTCAACGGAATTAGACAAAGGATAACTCGAACGCAGTTGTGATTGTGAGTTTGGAAAATGACATCTTCGACAAACAATAATAATTCTGACTAAAAATTATTTCGAAAAATTTTAATTTTTGGCAGATCAAATAACTGGAAAACAAATATTCCTGACAAGTAATAACCTTTAAATAATGATTCTGAAACAGTTTCTCCCTGATGGATAATCTGCCAAAAAATCTTCTTGACTATTGGTAATCAACGGGAAATTACTTTGCGTGGTAAATTATATTATGTAGATTCAAAAATAATAACCTTACCAAAGAATAACTTTGTGTAATGGCATCTTTGACAATTGATAATTCTGATGAGAAATTACTGAAACACTTATGATTCTGACAAAAAATCCCTCTTACAAATTATGATTTTGACAAAAACTCATATAAGTAGGAAAACAATAATTATTCAAAAAATTGAAATCTTGTCTGACAGCTGATATTTTTAATGAAAAATCCTTGAAAAATTATAATTCTGACAAAATCCAACTCTGAAAAATGGCATCTGTGACAAGTGATAACTCTAACGAAGAATAGTCTATTTTTGACAAATCAATGATAATTGATGATTCTGATGAAAACTCATTGAAAAATTATGATTCTGACAAAATAAAACACTCCGACAAAAAATAATTCTGAAAAATTAAATCTGTGACAAGAGATGACCCTGATAAGAAATAGCTATGAAAAATAGTACCTATTTTAGATAATGATTCTGATGCGAAATCGTTGAAAAATTTAACTCTAAAAATGATATCTGTACAAGTGATAAGCCTATTCAGAATAGTTCTGAAAAATGGTATTTCTGATAATTATTATTGATGATTCTGATGAGAGATCCTTGAAAAAATTTGTGGACTAACGATACTTCAAAAAAAAAAAAAAAAAAAAAAAAAAAAAAAAAACATTGGGAAATCACCTCAAATAGCTGGTAATTCTGATGAAAAATTCTTGGAAAAATTGTGATTCTGGCCAAAAATAACTCTGAAAAATGATGTTTCCAATCAAGTGAAGTCCCAAAAGGCACATCTTGGGCACTAACTGAATCTACAAGCTAAAGATCGACCTACTAAGTCGATTGGGGTGATCTGTGGACGTGATACTAATCCCTGAAAATGGCTGGAAAATTTCTAAAGTTTGATGTTTTTTTGGGGTTGAAAGGGATGGGACGGTCGAAATTCCTGAAAAGCATACCTGGAGCATCAACTTGATCCTACATGCCAAAGAACGACCATTAAGTCAAGTTGAGTGGTCTGAGGTTGTGACATAAGATTTTACAAAGTCAAGAAATTAGAATTATAACAGGTTTATTCTCTCCTGCTTTTCCATAGGACTCTGATTTTTGGAATTGTTGTACCTACATATTTCCATTATCTATCAATTGGCTTCTGTTGTGGCACTTTTCAAGTTTTCTGATCTCCCCCACCAATAAAAATTGACATTTCTGAATTTTAATTCGAAGTAACCCGTATTTCCATAACAGCTGTCAAGTTTTTCAGTCAGAAGAACTTCAAAATTCGGATTTGAGCTCATTTGACCCACTTATAAGTACTTTTTATATACACTGCAAAGTGCAAACTTGAGTTTTTTGTGGTGGAAGGGGACAGGAAGGGTCGGAAAGGTCAATCGCCCTTCATAAAAGAAGAATCTGATGCATCAAATAAATCTACGTGCTGAAGAACGACCTCCCATGTCGATTTAGATTAACTGTGGATTTTTTTCAAGATCATAAAATGATAAAATGACGAAAAAAAAATTTCCCTTTGTTTATGAATTATTTATTTTTTATATTATTATTAAAATTATTTTAATGAAAAATTTAATTTAATTTAATTTTGTAAAAGTTAATACATGAAAGTTTAATTTATTTTCAAAATAAATTTATTTAACTTAAATATTATATTAATTAAAAAGAAGAAAAACAATTTTCTCCCCTCCTAATTGCTACAGGATGCTGATTTTTGAATATGTTGTACATATTTTCATTTTCACAAAAATATAAATCTTACATATGAACACACCAACAATTTTAACAACCTCACGCCATAACCCTGATAAATTATTACCTCCTTCCTCCTGAAAACAATGTAACAAATACAAACCTCGAATAAAAAAAAACTCTGATCAAAGGTATTTTTGGCAAATTAATAACTTATGACTGATAATCTCACAAATCTGTAACAAATAAGAATAATTGTGACAAAATCCTTCTGACAAATTATTTTTTAACAAATAACAACTGGCAAATGAGAACTGTGACAAATGATAATTCCAACAGAAAATGATTCTGATCACCTAATGGTTTCTTTGAAAAAGGTGATCCTAAGAAATAACTTTGAAAAACAGTGACTTCCACAAGATTTTGACTTATAACTCTGATAAGTAATATCTATTTTTGACAAACAACAATGGAGCAGGAATGGTAACTCCTACTAATGATAACCCTGAAAAAAAGAACGCTGACAAGTGATAATTTTAACAGATAGCAACCGATGAACAATAATCTGACAAATCTGAGTATAACAAAGTATATTTTTGATAAAAATCCCCCTGACAAGTTTTTGGTAAAAATAATATACGACCAAAGATGCCTCTGACAAAGTGATGTCCCTGACAAACATATTTCTTGTCGATTCAAGTGGTTCTCAGTCATTACACAAGCACATCCAATTACAATTCTGCCATAGAAGTAAACTGAAAACAGATCCAAGTTTGCGAATAAAAATAAGTACATCCTTTTACTAAATGAAAATTACCAAAAAAGGAAATAAAAACCATTGCTTCTCGGATCGCGGACTCGACTACACGAAACACTCCGGATGATTTTATTTTTGCTTCTCTTTGTGAATAAAACCGTAATGAAGGTTGTACCTATCCCCGGGTTAAAGCGAACATTAAAACTTTTAAATTTCCCCTCGGGAAGCCAATAAGTAAATATTTACATTTGTTTGGGAATTGTTGAAACATCTTACTAACAAACCGAATAGTGCGCGAAACAGCCGCTGCCCCTCCCCCTCTCCTCGCTGTGTTCGCCTCCAGCGTCACATCGTCAGCACAGCGGCGTATCTCCAAATACGCGGAAGAAGGGCGATGAATGTGACTAAATTAAAGAGAACAACTTTGATTCCGTTAATAATTAACCGTAATGCTTTTATATTCGCTATATTAAGCTCGGAATGGTTTTTGTTGCGCAATGTTTTCAACATCAGATAACTATTCTCACGATTTAGAACGTCGAGAAATAGGGGAATGGAAAAAATTGGCCGACCGAGTAACAAGAACGAGAACGAGGGTTAGATATCACGATCCCTATCCTCGTTTCAGCAACCATGCCTTTCTGTAACCGCTCTCTTTCTCTCTCATACACTGTGTACCCTGACACTGTAGGCGGTTTTGGTTTCCACTCTACACGAGCCATTGTTGTTGACAAGCCGGTAATCACTTTGGTAAAAAAAGCAATCTTTTTTATATTAAAGGAGCGCAACGCAACGCATCGAGTCGAGTGGCAGCACTGATCGTTTCAATTTGTCGCCGATGCGACGAGACGACTTTCTCGAAATGATGGATCTGTATGGGTGCACTATGGAAGTGTAGATAACTGGTGGAAAGCTGGGGTAGAGAAGGCTTTGGTGATGATTGCAGATGAATGAAGGTTCGACGACATGAAGCAGAGTGACAGCATCGGTGGTGAATATTTTTTCGAGCGTAAGTTCGCGTTATTTGTTTTTCTCCTGCGAGCTGGAATTCGTATCAATCGGTGAGAGATGGCTGAGGTAACATCTTTGATGTGCTGGGTGCTCAGCTCGTGTGTTCAAGTGTTTTTTATGGGCAGGAATTGATTATAAACTCGTTTTTACGTCTTATGATTAATTCTTTTCTGAAAGAAGAAGTGGGTGACTCGAAATAGGGAGTTTTGAAAAGTATTGTTCGAATTTTCAATTTTTCAGGTAGAAGTTTTCTTCAATTTATTTTGTTTTTCATTTTTCAAATTTCTTGAATTGTGAATTTTTTGAAGTGTTGGATTTTTTCAAAATAGTTTTATTCATTTTAGTTTTTTTTAGTTTTTTTTTTGTAATTAAAATTTTTTTTTCTACTCCATTTTGAGTGAAGTGTATTTTTTGAAAAAATTCTTGATTTTTAATTTTCAATTTCGTTGAGTTTACCTAATTCTCCTTTGATTCAACTTTTTTTTATTTTCATTTTTTTTTTAGTTTTCAATTTTTTCTTAAATTTTAATCGATTTTATATTATTTGTTTTCAATTTTTTCAATTTTTTATTTGAATTTGATTTTATTCCTCAGGATCATTCTATCTCAACTCGACCACGTTTTGACCTCACAGATCTTCCAATTTTGCACTGTTTTTGAGTGTTTTTATTATTATTTATACATAAATGTACAGGTCCTTCCATGAGGTGAATAGGCAACTCATAAGTTACAAAAAAACAAAAAATGTTGACTAAACATGTTGCCTGTCTTAAAAATTGAAGGGGCAATGGAAATGAAATTGAGAAAAAGTAGGCTAATTTTTCAGGTGAGTATATGGACAATATACTTACCAAAAATGAACTTTTTTTTGTTCTTGGTATTTTTTGCCTATCTCTGAAAATGAAGGTGCAACAAGACTTGAAACTTCAAAAAACAGTTTTTTTTTATTTTCAAAGCTCGGCAGGTAGCTCTTTCATTTTCGAAGTTAGGCGATTCCATCATCTAACTTTTTTGTTTTTCTAAAAAAAATTACATTTGTTTCATGTATCATCTAGATGAAATCTAACAATTTTTTTTCTCCCTAATTTGGAGCTCGAATGGGCCTTGGACACGTGCGAGACATGGAAAATTGTCCAATTACTTTATGACAATGTATGTAATCAGTGTTACTTTTTGAAAGAAGCAAATAAAGTTATGTGATGGAATGACCTATCTTTGAAAATGAAGGAGCTACTGGGTTTTGAAAATTAAAAAATTTGTTTTTCGGAGTTACAACTTCTTTTGCCACTTCATTTTGTTGTGGGATCTCAAGACTCCTTGGGGTATAGTGGTCAAAAATTTTATTCAATATTCAAAGGATGCTAAAAATAACATGTAGCATAATTATTTGTTAAATTTTTGATATCGTTGAGTTCGAATATTTCATCACTTTTTTAATAGGCACTCCACCCCTTTGCCGCCCTTTACAACCCCTCAAATTTCAGAAAACAGATGAAATCCAAAAAATCGTGTGACATATCGTTTGGTATGTTTTCGATAGCGCTGAGGTCGAATATTGCCTTACTTTTTCATTATAACTCTCCTCTGCCCCCCCCCCCCCTCCAGAACCTCCCAAGTTTTGAGAAAAATCGTGTGGCATACTTATCGTTTGTTATGTTTTTGATAGCGCTGAGTTCGAATATCGCCTTACTTTCTCAATATCTCTCTCCTTCCCCCTCACAACCCCTCAAGTTTTGAGAAAAAATTCAAAAAATTTAAAAAAAGCGTGTGGCATATCGTTTGTTATGTTTTTGATAGCGCTGAGTTCGAATATTGCCTTACTTTTTCAATATAACTCTCCCCTAGCCCCCCCCCACAAGGCCATAACCCCAAGTTTTCGGAAAAAAATCCGAAAAATCGTGTGGCATATCGTTTGTTATGTTTTTGATAGCGCTGAGTTCGAATATTGTCTTACTTTTTCAATACAACACTCCCCTAGCCCCTACAACCCCTCAAATTATGAAAAAATATTGTCAAAATTACAAAAAATCGTGCGACGTATCGTTCGTTTTATTTTTTATAGTGCTGAATTCGAATATTCACTTACTTTTTTGATTGGAGTTTCCCAAAGTCTCCTACTGGGCCTACTTCAGTACTTGGGAGGCTATGGGGAGGCTTTGGGTGAGGGTAGCTTTTTTTCAAGACACCATGGACATATTTTGTCGACACTGCGAAGAAATAAAACGAGGCAGACAAAACATATGCACTTCTACTCGGTCTTCTTACCCATTCGAAGAGGAAAATAAAATTGAACTCGCGTCAAATACCTCTACTGCTGCGATCGCATTTCCGGCGAATAATTTCGCGCCCTGCTGGCTCCACGTATACGACTGTACAAAGACTCATGCACATTGCACATGGCGCAATTCGACAAATACTAAGGGCTGAAGCGTACACACTGCACTCCAGCTAGAAAATAATCCTTTAAAATACATATAAAAATAATCATAAATCAATTTTCGAGCAGAGTACGAATATAATCTGGCGAGCACATTCGCCATATTCGGAGTAATGCACATTGCACAAATTCGCTGATAAAGAAAGAAATATATACGCGAGCATATCCGCAGAAGAAGAAAAAGCATCGGAAACTGAGAGAAGAGCGAATTGCAGTGAAGCCGGTGGGGGGACGGGGGCGAGAAGTTGAAGATAAGTGAAATACGACTGTTTAGACGTTATTTGTATAAAATGAGGGGGCATTGGCGGCGCGAAACATACTATAGCACGAAATGCAGAGCAAAAATGAAGAAGAGAAGGGGTAACCGGGGAGTATATAAGGCGCGTCTATGTAATACCAAATACGGATCATCACACAATGCTCGCAAAAACTGTATTAACTCTATTTCGTAGAAAATCGTTTATTTTATACAAAACATTTTGCTCTCGTTCTCTATTCTCCGGCAACAATCCTATAACAAATCCTAAGGCAGCGTGTTTACGAAATTATGTTTCCACAATGCTGGCGCACCAAACGCAATTTATTTTCAAAAGGGTAACGTCGCCCGTCTCGTTCGCTTCACCCCCTTCGTACGTCTGTGTACTGTAGGACTCCTCCGACTTGTGCTTTTTACCCAAAACACACTAAGGGTGTAATGACCCCGGTAAACGGAAAATTTCCCTGTATTATAAAAACACACGCTCGAAAAATACCACTACGTATGTACGATTACGATGCAAACGTGTTCATATGCATACGACTAGTACACAGTACAATTTGTGTTGTTTCCATTTGCAAAGGCATAAGTAGACTCGTACTTGTACAAATACATATATCCAACCGTTTAAAATCTTCCAATCAAAATCGCTCGCCCGTCTATTACTCTCGTACGAGTAAATTCCAACAACGCGAATGCCGCATTTTTCATTTGCAACAACTCGGCGTCCCGTTTGATTTACCTACTTATTTATATTGTAAACGAGATAAACGTCGTCAGGTGCCTTTTTTATTATCTTCCAATCTCTGACACTTCAATGGGTATAATTTTGAACTCGAATTACTTCCATTTCCATACCTACTAAAAAAATTGGTAAATTGTTTTCATTTTTGAGTGTACTTTTTTTTTTTAGCTGAGAGAGCAAACTGCAGAGTTTTGGCTTTTCAAAATGTTTTTGAAATTGATTTTTTTTTTCAAAATTTGATGATTTTTAGACGTTTTGTCAGACATTCTGAAACCTTTCGTGACAAATTCTGTTTTTTTTTTTTTTTTTTTTTTTTTTTTTTTTTAATATGTCAACACTTTACTGAATTTGTATTTTTTTTAAATTAACTTTTTTGAGTTCTTAATATTTTTCTAGACATGAAAAAAAATGGAAATTGAAAAATTCTCACACGTACCCCTAACCATATGTATTGTCTACAATCTGTGAAATCAAATTTTTTGGATCATCCCTTCCAAAAATAGAAAATGTTGAATTTTTGAGAGGTAGAGGGCCAAAAAAAATCAACATTCTTGACGACTTTCATTCCGATCCGGTGATTTATGTGGATTTCACTATCTTACCAGGAAAAACTGTTTTCTAAATGAGGCCTAATATAAGTTGCTCCTTATTTTTCAAATTTGGAATTTTTAATCTCCCACATCCCAAAGTTGTAGCCTATTCGAGAAAATAATTCCCTATTTATTTTTGTTTTTCCCCTACTTGAAAACCTCTCTCTGCGGTGCCCCCCCTCCATTTTTCGAAATAAAAAATATACTCACAAGTTTTCATCAAAATTTTCAAAATTGAAATTTTTTGTGGCAGTGCCTAAGTATGGCTCCTCACTGTATAAAAATGACTCTCCGGACGATTTCAGCCCCCACCTCCCTCCCGTCAAATGAAAAAGTCTTTCTAAAAATGACATGAAATAGCTAATTTTCATTTAAAGTCATATTTTGAGATACATTCTCATGAATTTGTCTGAGCAATGTATTGTAATAAGATACAACCCTCCTCCTCCTCCCTCCCTTCACTACGAATTGGTTGCCTATGAGGAAGTTGAAATTTCACACATTGATAAATTTTTAAAACGTTAAATCGTATGGTTTTTTTTTTTAATGAAATCAAGTAATTTTTTTCTCCTTCTATACGAAATGATTGTTTTTGTTTCTTCAAAAAAATTTCAAGAGATATTTTCAAATGGATTAAATTTTTACAAAATCAAGTGATTTTTACTTATTTCCAAATAATTTGGTCATTTTTTTCAAAACAATTACTTACGTAGATTTTTGTTTATAAAAAAATTAGATTTTTTAACGCTGACTACAAAAATATTCAGATATTAATTCTAAAAAAAATGTGTATTTTTTTCTCAAAGGAAAAAGTTGTTTTCTCCAAAAATTTTGGGAAATATTTCAACTTGAAAAAAATTTATTTTTTCTTTAAAAAAATTGAGTAGGTAAGAGTTTTATTTTCTTGAAAAAAGTTGAGTATTTTTTAAAAATTGTTTTTTCTTTTTTCGAAAAAAAAACGTTTTTTCTTTTTTAAAAACAATGAGACAGTACGTAGATGCATGTGTAAATAAGATTTTTCTCCAAAAATTTGAGAACTTTTTCTTTTAAATTGAAAAAATTGTATTTCATTCAAATAAGTGAGATTTTTTCTAAAAAATAAGAAATACAAAAAAATATTTTCTTCTACAAAAAATTGAGAACTTTTCAAGCTGACTCAAAAAATACTGATAATCGTTTTTTTTTTTTTTATACCAAGAAGAATCAGATTATTTTTCCAAGTATTAATTTTTTTTTAAAAGTTGATTTTTTTCCAAAAATACTGAAAAAAGAGAATGCGAGGGGATTGATAGGTAATGTGTAGTTAATTTCTGTCCTAAAGTGTAGCTCATTTTCATCTTTAAAAATTTGTAGTGAGGCGGAGGGAGAAGGTTTATGTTTTATTGTTATTACAATGCATTTTTCAGACCAATTCACAAGAATGTATCTCAAAATATCATTTCAAATGAAAATTATCCAGGTATCTAAATTCATATCATTTTGAGAAAGCTTTTTTCTATAGAGAGGAGAGAGATGGGGAGCTGAAATCGTTTTGAGAGTCATTTTTATATAATTGGGAATCACACTGAGGCACTGGCACAAAAAATTTTAAAATTTTAAAATTTTAACAAAAACTTGTATTTTTTCTTATTTTGAAAAATGGGAGGGAGCACCGCGGGGAGAGATTTTCACGGAGGTAAAAACAAATAAAAGTAGAGAATAATTTTCTCACAAGAGTTTACAACTTTGGGTGGTAGGACCACTCTAATTAGGCCTTAAAAAATTAACCATCTATCATGTGACGATACAGCCTTCTCAAACCAACATGAAACGTGCCTTCGTTTTAGCTCCAGATCTCCTTTTCATATGAATGGCCCTTGTTTTTCAATTGACTCAAACTTCTTTCCAATAAATTGTTCGATTGGTTCACGATTATGAAGAAATTATTTCGATTGCCAAACCAACGGTGAAAAATAGTACTTTGTAGGAAATTCAATTTCTGACCAAAAAGGGTCTATTTAATAAGTACCCATTTACTTATTTGTCCATGCATTTTCCAAAATTTGAGCCAATTTCTAAACTTGATGAATTTACACGAATAACGAGAATATTCAAAGTTTTTTTTTCACGGTCAATCATAGTGACTACATTTGAGACCATGCATATTATCGGTGCCTGGGACAGTGGGACACCCACTCACTAAATTCAGTGGAAAAAATTCTGAAAATCCAACAATTTTTTCCTCAAATTACTTTGTACAAAGAATAACAAACACAAACAAATATTTTCTTCTACAAAAAATTGAGAACTTTATATTTAAGCTGACTCCAAAAATACTGGTGTGTTTTTATACCAATAAGATTCAGATTTTTTCCCAAGTACCTAATTTAAAAAATAAATGATCCTTTTCCAAAAATACTGAGAAATTATTTTCTTAAAAAAATAAAAAATAAAATAAAAATGTAGAGAGAATGATCGAGATCTCAATTGGTAATGTGCAGTTAATTTCTGCATTTTTGGATTTTCCTAAGGTATAGCTCATTTTTATTTTTGAAAATTTGTAGTGAGGGGGAGGGAAAAGGTTTATGGTTTATTGTTGTTACAATTCATTTTTCAAACCAACTCATAAGAATGTATCCCAAAAATTCAAAGTATGATTTTAAATGAAAATTAGCTTTTATGTTATTTTGGGAAAGTTATATTTTCAGTTGAAGGGAGAAGGGTGGGGAGTTGAAATCGTTCTGAGAGTCATTTTCATACAATTGGAAATCACACTTAGGCAATGATATTAAAAAGATTAAATTTCGAAAATTTTGATGAAAACTTGTAAGTATTATTTCTTATTTTGAAAAATGGCCGGGGGCGCCGCAGGGAGAGGTTATCACGAAGGGAAAAACCAAAAATAAGGAATTATTTTCTCACAAGAGGTTGCGATTTTTGAGGTAGAACCACCCTAATAAGGTCGTTTTTGAAAAAATACGTTTTTAATCATTCATCGCATGTGACTATGCATACAATGTTCTCAAACCAACATGAAACGTGCCTTCGTTTCAGCTCCAGGTCTCCTTTTCATAGAATGGCCGTTGTTTTGCAATCGGCTCAAACTTCTTTCGAATGAATTGTTCGATTGGTTCGCGATTATGAAGAAACAAGCAATGAGCTATGCGCTCATTGTAAGAGGGTTTTTGCTTTTTGTTTTTTGACAATTGACAAATATTTTTGTTGTTTTGTCAATTTGTGAAAGAATTCAGATTTATTTTTCATTAATAAAAATTACACAAATTATGTGCTTTATGATTTTCAAAGTTGTATTTTCTATTTTGTATAATTCAAAATTTTCAAAACCCAATTGACATTGTTTTTATAAACTTTTATTTTCTTCTAGTTTTCTAATATTTTTATTTTTGTTCATAGAAGTAAAAAAATATTAAATTTCATCACTGAATGAGGAAAAAAATTGATGAAAAACATGAATAGATACAAATTTTTTATTTTGAGCAATCTTAGCTGTATAAATTTTGAATAAATTATGTTTTTTTAAGTTTTCAAAAAATTACGAACTTTTGTTTCCTGAAACGAACAGTTTAAATAATTTATGTATTGATATTAAATCAATAGAAGAGAAGAATTGAGAATTCTGATCAAATCTTCAATATTAGCAAAGAGATTTTTCAAAATTAAAAAAAAATTTAAAAATCAATGAATTAAATTACTCACTACTCAGGTATTATTAATTTATTATGATCAGTCAGGGTACAGGTTACAGGTTAAATAAAATGAGATCGAGTTTAAAAAATTTTAATAAAATTTCAAGTTATTTTCATATTTTAAAATAATGGCTTTGTCTGGCATAATAATTAATAATTAATTATTACATATTTATTTTTCGTTTTAATCAATGACGCAACGTCGATGAATTCATTTTTCTTTTTGAAATAAGCGCGAATAAATAGCCATTGCTTATTGGCCATATAAAAAATACAAAACGCTGATTGGCTATGTGTTGAAAATATAAAGAATCTCTAATTATTTTTGAATCACGCGCGAAAAACACTCATGCTCATTGGCTAAATTTAATTTACTGGATACTGAATGCTCATTGGCTAAATTACAAAAAGCAGTTCGCTGATTGGTTATGTGCGTTGAAAACACGAAGATGAAAAAAAGTACACAATAGGGATTTTGCCTTCAGGCAAAAACCCTAATTATTTCCATTGCCAAACCAATGGCGAAAATAACTAATAAGTATACTCGTAGTTTTTTTTTGAACAGAGGAAGCGTTTGTATCTAGTACTTTGAACCATACGATACCACGAATTTCCATAGAAATTTGAGTAGGTGTGTGGTTATCAACGGAAATGTATAGATTTACTGTAATGAAATGAAGATATCATGATATTTGGATAGGCTAATGTATTAGTTTTGTGCGTGCTCAGTAGAAGTGCACCCACCTACTTATACATAGTTATTTTATGTTATTTTTCAATTACCAATTTTTGTGCGTTGATTCAAGTTTTTAAAGATTTAATATTTTTATTACTTCACTTAGTTAGTTCAAGTTTGAGCTATGTGATGGTTCTTTAATTTTTAAAGAAAGGTTTATCAGTGGCTAGATTTTGTTATTTTAAAATTTCATTTCTGAATGCGAACCTCAACTTGAATTTCGAAATTTCGAGCACGCGATGAAGACTGAAACCTTATTATTTCTTTTTATGTGTTTTGTTATTCAAGTAAGTAGGAAAAGTAGAAACGTGGACAAGCAAGCATCCGCTATTTTTCTATGAAAACCTTCATAATTTTACATGAGCAAATCATTTCAACATTTAGGTGCATTGCAAGCTAAACCAATCGCGGGAAGGGTTTACTTTTCGTTGTCATGATTATGAATTAGTTACTCACCAGTACATTGCAGAACATCTATTTTGTAATGATGAAAAAGACTGTGCAGATGGGGAAGATGAGGATATAGGATGTAAACGTGATAAAGTAAGAAATAATCTGGTTATTAAGTACATTTTGCTTCATTCGTCCGCCTACTATTTCATCATAATTTATCATCACTTTTCATATTGCAGGATCATTTTTGTGGCGAGGGAAAGTTTTGGTGTGACAATCAATGCAAACATAATATAACTGTGCGATGTAACTCAATAAATGATTGCCAAGATGGCACCGATGAAGAAAATTGTGGTAATGAAGATCTTTTTTTCATCAATTCTCTTCTTCTTAAGAGAAAGAAAATCGACATTTGATTTTGAAACTGATTTTGAATTCCCTGCAGGAGATGAAATTGAAGTGAAAAATTGTACAAGTGCAGACAAATTCCTATGCAAAGATGGATTAAGATGTCTTCGTATAGATTACACCTGCGATGGTTTTTGTAACTGTTTTGATTGTTCTGATGAGAATGAGAATTGCTTGAAAAATGGTTAGAACATTATTCCAAGTAGTATAATGTTTAATAATTGTAAACATAAGAAGTAGATATCTAACTGCTCATGAACAAGAAGACACGTATGAAAATTGTACGTACATTGGCTTTCAGACTATGATCTCATGATGAAATGCCCACACGCGTATTTTGAAACCGTCAATGGTCCTGAATGCTTCTGCGATCCGAACAAAACAGGTTACACCAAATTATGTCGTGGTAATTAGAACCAATGATCAATTTTTCATTTTTATCTCGCTGTGCATAAATCTCAGACCTACAAATCTTTTCCCTAATGCTCGCACGACTGCGTTATTTCTTTACTCACGAGTACCTACTTCCACATTCAGATATAAAACCGTGTAGTGAAAATTACGCCCAGCATTTCTCTGAAGATTCGTTCCACTTATGTCATCAACGGTGCATACGCTTCAGATCAAAAAGGCAATGCTCATGTTTCGATGGTTACCACCCAATGAATGGGACATTAGGGGCTGAATGTTTGACAAAACGTATGTATTCAATTAATAGTTATTTTTACTTTTGTAGATTATCTTTTGCTAAAAAGTTTTGTGGATGGGTTTCAACTCAAAATGAATCACCTACTTGCGCATGTTTTGAATTTACCAATGTGTATTGAGCTTAGCAATCCTTAGATAAACATAAATTGCTAAAATTGTGAATTTAGTAATTTTAGATCATAATGAATTTTTTTTTGTGAATGACACTTCAACACTTGAATATCTTCAAAACAAATTTCCCCTATACTTAGGTCACACCCTACGGTATACATCACACCTTTTGCTAAGACAGACTAGGTGGAGACCAAAGATTTTTTTGTGCCAACTATTAAGACCTCATTCAACAGTTTTTACATTGAAAAAAAAAAAATTGCTTAATTTTTTTCCTAATTTTATTAGGTTTTAGTATATATCTTCTGATTGTAGACCTTGGAAAACTATTGTTGAAAGAGTTTGAAAGAATTTCTCTCAAATGCCTGTTGTTGATCTGTGTATAGCAACTGAAGAAAAAAAGTAGATTGTGATGGTAGGTGCTTATTGAATACGTCATAATTATATGATTTTGCATTACAGAGAACATTTCCATTTATTACACTGACGGGTACAGCATTAAAATGCTGAATAAAAACTCGCTTATGACTTCAACAATTTTAAGTCAACTCGCTAACTGTACGCTATTGACTGCTGCAAACGACTACATTTACTATGCCACCTTCTCTCGTGATAAAGGAAGTATTTTCAAGAAGTCATTGAATACGGATGAGAAATCAGAACGTTTGATTGAAACGGGTAAGCGAAGGAAGAGCTGGATCAACGAGAAAACTAAATTCCCAATTACATAATTGATTGATTATCTTGAGTTGTTTTGTTGCAATAGATTTTGCCATCACCTCGATTGCGGTTGATTTCATCACAAATAATGTTTATTTCACAAGTAATGGCTCTTTAAGGGTTTGCACAAGTAGTGGCAGCATTTGTACTCAGCTGAAATGTTGTAACATAACTTCTGTAGTTCTGGTTCCAAAACATGGGTACGATTATTTTTCATGTAAAGTAAGAGAAACCAATTCTGCATCTGAATAAAACTTATGAGGTAATTTGGGACTTTGTTGTGTAGGTTGATGTTTTATATTAAACGTACAGAAGAAGTTCAAGAATTCCATCAGGAAGGATCTGTTCTAATGAAATCAAAAATGGATGGATCAGACGAAGATAAAATAGATACACCTACTAATTACACTGGTGAAATTATTTTTTTCTATGTAGATGAAGCAGAAAGTAGTATTTATGTGTTGGAAAGAAATGATGAAATGACCAAAAGTGATGAAAAGATCAAGTACCATGAGATGAAGTTTTATTCTGCATTATTCATATTCCTTATTAAATGGCGTACTTTGGTGGTAAGTAGGCCTATGTTAATAAGGCACTCATAGATTTGAATTATTTGAATGTGTATTTTGCTTCCAGTATTCTCCCTCAAGAGATATCCAACGATTGAGCGCTTTCGATAAAACTGCATTTTTCACCAAGAACTCTGATAATAATTCCATTTACTTTCAAAGTATCACTGGTATGTTCGAGGGAATTGGTGATGTGATACGTAGGCTAACTGCACACACTAATGAAACCACCACCTCAAGTATAACATACTTGTACTCCTATGCAGCCACACAAGTTTATAATGAGGTGAGTATCACTCTGTTTCTTAAAAATATAGATAATATTCAAGTTTTTATGATCGGTATATTTTTTTCATTGAAGAAATGACGGTAATTATGAATAAATATTGGTTTCCACGGAACCGAGTAGCTTTGTCGTTTTTTTTGTATTTCCTGAAATCATTTTCATCTATGTACTTGCTTTTCATCAAGTTTTTTTCTCTTATCTTTCTTTTCAGAATCCATGTAATAATAATAAATCATCATGTTCTGGTTTGTGCCTTTTAAAACCAATAAACGGGATATCGCCAGAGTTCGGTTTGAGCCATTCATGCTTCTGCGATAGTTTTGCTCCAGCCAATAATAATCTTTGGTGTGAGCCTACTAATCGTTCAATTCCGTCGATGTTTCCGTGGTTGTTGGTAGGCAGTGTAATATCAATTATTTTAGCCACTTCTGCCATCTACGTATTCAGGAAATACAACTTATTTGGATATTACTTGACATGGCGACATAATCACCAGCAACGGAGAGAATGCGAACCAACAGTTGCGTTCTGTAAGGCGGATGAATAAAATTATTAATAAATTTTTGAATGAAATATAGAAATACATATAATCTTTATTATTTGTTTTTATTCAACGCATGTAACTTACCTGCATCAAAAAACTAAGACTAGTGCTTTGTAGGAAATTCAATTTCCGACCAAAAAGGGTCTATTTACTTTTTACCAATCTTCAATAAAAATTGAAAAAATTTAGTACCAGTGAATTTTTCCATGCTATTGTTTCATTTCCTTACATGGATCCCACAAAAAGTGAATAGAACCTTTTAATCTGTAATTTAATTTCCTGCAATGTATCTAATTAGTCTTAGTTTTTTGTATTCTCCAAAATTTGAGCCAATTTCTGAGCTTGATAAAATATTTGCACAAATAACAAAAACATATTTCAAAGTTTTTTCTAACCGTCAATTATAGTGATGACCACATTAGGGACCATGCATACTTTCAATGTCTGGGGCACTCCCAGTTTTCAACCGAAATTTTTCAAACTTGCAAGTATGGTAGACAGTATCAAGGGTGATGTTTGGAATTTTTTGAAAAAAATTTCGAACACTTTTTCAAGGTTAAACAGACATTTTAAGCATTTCTAGGTTCTTTTTGGTAACCCCTTTTTAGGGATGAAATTCTGAAAAAAAAATTTATGTACTTACAAGGGAACCTCGTCAACTCGTCACCTCCGATTGGGCTGAAATTTGGCTCACCGAAAGAGCCTGCCTCCCAGACCTCACAACCAAATTTTTAGCTGCCGAAGTTGATTTTTCGATTTTTGGCGAATTTTTAAAAATGGCTAAAACCGACCTCCAAAAAACCATTTTTTGAAAAAAAAATTGTAGATTTCCAGATAGAATCCTGAAAATTGGTTTGTACACTAAAGTCGACCTTCCGAGTCGATTGGCATCATTTTCGAAGCGATCTGGAGCCTCCAAGAAAAGTTGACTTTTCTCCGGCGCACTGGAATAGCTCCAGACGGCGCTGTAATTAACTTCGGCAGCTGAAAATTTAATCCTAGCGTTAGTATGATGCCGTCTATCGATTGACGTAGTTGAATTCAAAATCCGAGGTGACGAGTTCGCACGTGTTTTTTTTGACAAACTTAAAAATTCTGAATTTTTAAAAAATTTCCAAAAAATCAATTTCTCCAGCATATCACCCGAAACTTCGTCTACCCTCTAAAGTCGACCTCCCGAATCGATTGGCACCATTTTCGAAGCGATCTGGAGCCTCCAGAAAATGTTGACTTTCGCCATTTGAAGAGATTCCAGTGTGCTGGAGAAAAGTCAACTTTTTCTGGAGGCTCCAGATCGCTTCGAAAATGGTTCCAATCGACTCGGGGGATCGACTTTGGTGTACAAACCGATTTTCAGGGTTCTATATTGAAATTTACAATTTTTTTTCTTCAAAAAATGTTTTTTTGGAGGTGGTTTTGGCCATTTTCAAAAATTCGCCAAAAATCGAAAAATCAACTTCGGCAGCTAAAAATTTGGTTGTGAGGTCTGGGTGGCATGCTCTTTCTGTGAGCCAAATTTCAGCTCAATCGGAGATGACGAATTGGCGAGTTTCACTTGTTAGTCTAGATGTACAATGCCATATTTTTGTAGAACTTGATTCAATAAAGGAGTATATTGGACTTGAGAAAATTTTTGCGTGAAATACTTAAGTTTTAGAAAAATTAAAGTTGCTCGATTTTGCTGAAATTGCAGTATATGAGAGATACCGACTTGTAACAAGGCCAGACATGATTTTTAGGACCCTAGGTCATCTTGAAGAGGTTCTGGCTTCTCAAAATTGCATCATTTGGGTAGTTTCGAAAAAAATGAAAAAACGAACGAATTTGGTTCAAATTCTGAATGAAAGTGTATTTTGGTGTCATTAAAGATATACGAACATTTCAAAAAAAAAAAAAAAAAAAAAGACTGGAAATGACGCACTTATTTGCGGAAAATGGACGAAAAATAGGTTTTTTGCATTTTTGTAGATGACACACCACAATATCAAGTTCTACAAACATATGGCGTTGTACATCTAGACTAAGTACACAATATTTTTTTTTTTTCAGAATTGCACCTCGGAAAGGGGTTACCAAAAAGACCCTTAGAATGCCTAAAATGCCTATTTGACCTTGAAAAAGTGCTCAATTTTTTTTTCAAAAAATTCCAAAAATCACTTTTCATACTGTCTACCATCCTTGTAAGTTAGAGAATTTTCGATTGAAAACTGCCAAAAATAGAAATTTTTAACAAAATCCACATTATTAACTTCCCAGAAGGGGTTAGGGTTGAGATATCGAGCTAGGATCAACTTCCACTGGATAATTTTTAAACCGTGGCTGAGGGTCAAATCACCCCTATAAACTTTTTCTGAAAATCCAACAATTTTTTTTCTCAACTTTGTAATAACCAAATCATTCCCAAAATTTGAGAATCACCTGACTAAGGGCTGTTGAAATTTTTGTAAACTTGTAAAAAATTCAGTAGTGAAGTGGTTGTATTATGAGATAGATAAAGAGTTTGGTGTTATTGGAACAAAGTAAGCTTCAGGTTGGCAACTGGAACACCCGTCAGGTAGCAGAAATTGATTTTGAAAATATATTTCTTAAGTATTTGCTCAATGTAAGGAGTACGTACTAGGGTGGAATGATTTCGACTTTTTTTCGAAAATCGAAACAGCCTACGGCACAAAAGTTGTGTTTTGGTGTCAAAATGACGTAAAAAAAATTTGAGCCCCCTCGGTCAATATTAACCCATACTTCAGGGGGTCCAAAGTTTTCAAATTTCAGTAAAATTTCTCATATAATAAAAAAAGTTTTAAAAAAATTAACAATTTTTCAGAGGTCTAGTCGATGGTAGGGGTCCTCTTAGTGACCCAGAACCCGGTCATCCATCAAAAAATTGCATAAAAGTATAAACAGGGGTTTCCAAAATATCCACATTTTTGCATAAATACACCAAAATCAAGAAATGCGCGAATATTTTTATTTTTTGAGATATGTTGCATATTTTGAGATTTACATATTTGAAAATATCTTCAAAATGAAAGGGAAGTCCCATCACCACCACCCCTCCATAGAACATAAGACATTTTGCCATGAAAACATTGTTTTTCCAAAACTGACCCCACTTTGAGGATCCCTAACGCCCTGCGTCTTTGAGGAAGGAGTCTAATATTCTGATGGGATGTTTTCAACACAAAATGAACCGCTCTCATGCATATAGTAATTAGAGTGATAATTTTTTCACTTTGCCCTAATACAAAGTACGTAAAATGAGTAATTTCATTAAAAAACACAGGACAAAGTTTTCATAGCAAAATGTCCCATTTTCTATGGAGGGTGGTGGCGATGGGACTTCCCTTTCATTTTGAAGATATTTTCAAATATGTAAACCTCAAAATATGCAACATATCTCAAAAAATAAAAATATTCGCGCATTTCTTGATTTTGGTGTATTTATGCAAAAATGTGGATATTTTGGAAACCCCTGTTTATACTTTTATGCAATTTTTTGACGGATGACCGGGTTCTGGGTCACCAAGAGGACCCCTTGAGGTACAGGGGGGGAGAGCATTAAAGGCCCCCTGACCGTCTCCGAATAACACAATTTTGAAACCCCCAACTCGACCATGCTTTAGGAAAAGAAACGAAATTTAGCCCATTAGAATGAAAGACGATGTGTGTGCACGAGTTAATTATACCTACATACCTTTACAGAAACCTAGCACATAAGTGCCATAATTAAATTCACGTAATATAAAAATAAGAACAACGCGAATAATTACTCATTATTTGAGTAAGAAAACGAGGAACTATATTTTATAAGAAATAAACGAACAGTACGGTACAAATGTACAGAACCAAGATCAAATTACAACTAACTCCTCTCTCTCACTCTCATACCCACTAGCCTATGTAAAAATAATTATCTCTACGTCATATCACAAAAGTACCAAGATCGAGAATACCAATGTACCTACGAATCTACATTACAAAGCCCCCCCAAAAACGAAGAGGGGGTAAGACCCGATACGTATTTTAAAAAGAAATGTAGATTACACACAAAGAAAAATTTTAAAAACAAATGAGATGAGTGAGAGAGAAAAAAAAAAAAAACGAAAAAAGAGAAAAACAAAAAATACAGTCTTCGAGAACAAACTTAATCTACGCGAGAAAAAAAATGAAAAAGCACAAAGGTGCAAAAAAAAAAAATATACATTGTAAGAAAAAAAATCAAAAAGGAAAAAAAAAAAAAATTTGCACAAAAGTGCGATAAAATAATTACAGCCGGTTTTGACGACGCCTAGCCTCATCCAAATAATTGGATGGATTACGAAAACGGGACGCATCGATTATAACTCGGTTTTCATATCCCGGTGGGATAAAGGAGATCTCGTCATTTTCAATTTCGAGCTGGAAGGCAATAGCAAAGTCTCTACCAACAACGAAGTCTGTATTCCAGTTGTCGGCAATAAGCACTGGAGTGCAGCATGTAAAGTGAGAGACACGAGGATCCATAGGGTCTGTCCCAAGTACCGAGAAATCCACAACCGCCGACGATGTGGAGGAGAAGAATTGGTTTCCAGGTTTGTGAGATGCTGGAAAACCCTTCCACGGCACGAGACCGAGTGCCGGTTCATCAAGATCAGCACCTTCTGACATTTTTAACCATTTCATTTTCGGGAACACAGATATCGGGCACCGGCAGTCGAAGATGAGAGAAAAATTTGTATTTCCCATCCGGGCTTTAAAACTCACTACATCCTCGGTATAGAATGCCGGCAAAGGAAGAGGGTAGCAGATGTACGGCACATGAGTGCATGACGGCATCTTCCACATTTTTGCCCTGAATGAAATGTCCACAGCAGGGAAAAACGGATCTGGACTATTCATATTGTTGTTGAAAAACTTTTCCGCCGGTAGAACAATGCTTTTTGGTGCCTTCGGGTTCCATAGGTTTTCTTGTCGAATTGCCCCGGCAGGCCCGTCTTTATGGGCAGCCCTCTCCATTTTTGTATCCTCGAATGTGACTCGCTTGGATGGAGGACGGAGGGGAATTCCAGGCGGCCCCCCTGATCCAATTTGGCTGGTTGAAAGATTCGCAAGCCTGCGAATAATCTCTGCAGAGGAGTCAGCCGGTGACGCAGGTAATAGTGAAGAGAATACTGGAACCGTCGACGGCAGAAAACTGCACACTTGTGCCTGGCCAGACGTGAGCGACAAAGGCTGCGAGTACGACAAAGTTGGTGAAGACTGGGACGACGACTGAGATGGGATTGGAGAGAGCGAACTCGATGAAGGTAGGAGTATTGACGAGATCGGGTATGACGACAACGAGGGCTGGAGTCCTGACGAGACCTGGTAAGACGACGACGAGGGCTGGAGTCCTGACGAGACCTGGTAAGACGACGACGAGGGCTGGAGTCCTGACGGAGGTGGCATAAAAGCTGTGCACCTGACTGAAACGGCGTTGGACGCAACAGAGCCGTATCCAATATCTTTGGCCAAGCAGTGGACCGGCGCATAAGCAGATTCTCTCATTGTTGAACCTGGAATGAGGCATTGAAGTGCTTCATCTGCATCAGTAACCAGATGAACGAAGCCCCGGTTACAGTAAACATACAGCTATAACAAATACATTACATAATAGTATTAAAATTAATTCATTAAATAAAGAAAGAACAGACCCTAAAGAGACCTCAGTGACCAAAGCCTTCGAAAAACATAACGCGACCGATACGCACGAACCGCGACGCGACGAATACGAATGATCATTTTACAACACTCAGTTCGCGGATGTTACGCTGGAGCAGATCTTGAGTTCCTTCGTTGACGATCAGGTATACATTTTCATAGACTTCTCGCACCACCAGGTATGGTCCTTCAAAAGTAAGATCTTGCTTCGCACTGTATTGTGCTAATTTGTCTGAATGTAGGTGGGTTTTGATATAAACCACCTCACCAGGTTTCAATTTGGTAATAACCTTTTCTTGGTCATGAGTTTCTTTACGTTTCATTGCACTAAGGTGCGATTGGTATTTGGCATCCTCAACAGAATCGACTTCAGGTACAGCTACAGCCTTGGGAGTAGGTGAGGGTGCAGGTTTTTGAAACATCAGCTCGAACGGAACAGCACCAGTTGATTTGTGAGCAACATTATTGTGTTTGTGTTCAATATCGACGAGATAATCAATCCACTTGGTATGCCTATGTCTCGTTTTATTCCGCAGCACTTCAGCTATGCCTTTCATACAACACTCTGCAGGGTTGGATTGGGGAGTGTAAAAGCTAGAGAAGCGCACTTTTACATTATGTTTTGACCAGTGTTCGCGCCATTGTTTAGATGCAAACTGAGGACCATTATCCGAGAGAATTGACTGGATTGGTCCTATCTCCTTGATAAATTTCTCCAGCGAGGCTATAGCGTTCATAGTAGTTGCGTGTTTCATTGGAAAAAGACGCATATAACGAGTGAAATGGTCCATAGCTACCAGCACCATAGTGCAACCAGCTCTAGCTCGAGGCAGAGGTCCGAAATAATCTACACAGACTATTTCTCCAGGTTTGGACGATTCAATGGGCTTTAGCGGTCCATGTAGAGCCGCATTACGAGATTTAATTACGTGGCATTCTGTACAATTACGTATGTACAGCGACACATCTTCGAGTAGGGCAGGCCAATTGTAAATACAGCGAATCATCTTGGTCATTTTCCAAATTCCAGGGTGGATGTAATAGCCATGGTAGTGATGAATGATATCAGTACGTAAGGATGCAGGAACATAAATACGATATATGTCGCCTTTTAACCGCCACATAAAATACTCATCCTTTTCAGAAAAACGCATCTTTGGCACTGATTTTGGATCTCGCATAAATTGTTGAACAAGAGGATCTTTTTCTTGTTCATCTTGTAGCCCTGCGATGCACTTTTCAAAAATCTGTTGACCATCATACCGAGCGTAATTAATTTCGGTGTAAAGTGGCGTAGCTGCAGCCATCATATTCCGATGATAACGCGAAAGTGCATCAGCGACGACGTTTTCCTTTCCAGGAATGTACTGGATGGTAATATCAAAGTTGGACAAGTACAGCTGCCAGCGTACAAGTCTACTGGAAGGAAACGGGTGTTGACTGGCGAAGGTGAGTGGCTGGTGGTCTGTGTATAGGTATATTTTGGAACCAAGAAGGATGTAATAATTTTTCTTCAGGGTATGAATAATTGCAAGGAGCTCCTGCTCCGTTACTTTATAATTCTTCTCAGCCTTATTCATAACCCTGCTGGTGAAAACAATTGGACGCACCTGATCGTCGTCATCCATCTGGTAAATTGCACCAGCAATACCAGTGCTACTCGCATCAGTACGGATATAGAAAGGTCGACTGAAATCTGGGTGTTGTTGCAGAGTAGCATCCGCTAATAACTTTTTTAGTTGATTGAAGGCACTGGTGTGCAATTCGGTCCATTTAAAAGTAGCTTGAGGTGAAGTGATGTCGTGGAGTGGAGCAGCAATTGTAGCATAATTTGGAATGTAAGACCGGTAAAAATTCAGCATTCCCAAAAATGATTGAAGTTGCTTTTTTGTGCGAGGTGTAGGAAATTCGTTGATTCCAGATACTTTTTCTGGATTTGGCTCAGCACCTTTCTCCGAAATAATCATGCCTAAGAATTCGACTTTTGACTGCATCCACTGACATTTTTTCAAATTCAATGTCATATTGGCATTATGAATACGCCGAAGTACTTCACGAATATGCTCTAAATGTTCTTCTATCGTTTTACTGAATATTAGTATGTCATCAACGTATGCCAGAACAAAATCTTCAGTACCTTCAAGTACCATTTGCACTGCTTTAATAAATGCAGGCATGCTGTCGGAGGTGCCAAATGGTACACACGTGAATTGGTAAGGCTGACCATCGAAAATAAAACAGCAATATTGCTGACTTTCTTCATCTAGTGGTACTTGAAGAAAACTTTCATTAAAATCGACGATAGAGAAAACTTTGGCACCGCAGAGTCTAGCTTGAGCATCTGCTATGCGAAATACTTCATTTCCATGCATCACCAAATGATCATTAAGAGGACGAAAATCACCGCATGGTCTGTACGAACCATTCTTTTTTTCAACAGGTATCAATGGGACACGATAGGGTGAATTACTGGGAACTATTACACCACGTTCACGCCATTCAAGAATTACTTCGTGTACCTTTGCTTCTACCATTCGATTGAGAGGACGATTTTTGCATCTCATTTTAATCAGATCTTTGACGTCCAATTTGTGCGTGTATATCGAACATTTGCCAACTTCATCCCGGAAGACATCTTTGAAAACGCACAATATCTCACCGAGAGCATTACGAACAGGAATCGATAGGTGTTTCAAACCTTGAATTGCAGTATTGATCAGCTTTCGTGCATTTTCAAGTAGCTTGAATTGGTTTTCATTTTTTACACCGTCGATGTCTCCTTTCTTTTCACAAATGTGATTAAGTTCTTCACTAGTTGATACGTTGTAACTTTTCCAAATTACAGTATTCACAGATTGACTTCTGGATCTCATTACATAGGAATAATCAATTTTTTCTTGATTATTTGGATTTTCCATTGAGATAATATTTTTATCAGAGTCAGTTTTCACCTTGAATTGACGTCTCCAACTTCTTCCCAGGAGCATTTTAGCGTTGAGTTGCTTGATGATAACGCAAGGTGAGAAAAATTGATGGTCGCTAAAGATGTCATCACCAAAAGTATAGGGTAGGGCTACACTGCAGTGTGGTTTGCATTTTTTAGTGCCCATTGCACCTTGGTATTCGGCAGTGCCTTGTGCAGGTAATTCGTAACGGATGAGTTCAGGATTTTTTCTTTTAATTTCCTCGTATATTTCCTGATCAAGTAATACATGTGGACATCCTTCATCGACGAGAGCCTCAACCTGAGTATCGAATATTTTTACAGGTATGATGCAAGGTAAATCTTCGCTCAGTGGTGTATCTTTTTCACACTCATCAAGGATGTCTTGAAAACAGCTATTGACTTTTGCTGATGGTGGTGTTGGAATGTTGGCACTGATGTGCGAAGAAGATGAAATATTGAAGCTGTTGAGTGTTGAAATATCATTTCGACTGGAAATAATATCGCTGATTGGACGAAGCTTGGAATTGATCTCGTTCACAGTGTAATTTTTCAACTGATGATCGAAAATGCGAATTCCCCTATCGTTTAAGCTGAGTTGTTGAACTGTGCCGTTACCAGCGATAGTTTGGTAAAGTTGAATATTTGGTTGGTATTTGAGAGTACCAGCTGAAGTAAAATAACGATGCTCAGGCCCTGGTGAATTCGTGTTGACTTGAATGATGAATTTCCGAAACATTGGAACCAGGTAGGCATTGGATACTTCTCCTGCACCATAGAACCAAGTTTGGTTTATACTTTCGAGATTGGTCCAGTAATCTTTATCATTCTCACGTCCAATATGAGGCAGGCAGGTGCTGATAACAATTCTCTTGACGTTTGATTGGTGCAGGAGGCGTATCAATTTTTTCACCTTGGTATGAAATTTGGAAGGGCAAAAGTTTTTCGAACTGGCATCAGTAGTACCCAAATAAATCACTACTTTTTCTGGTAAAATGATTTTTTCTTTGTTGAAGCACTCTAGTACTCGATCGATGTATAGCTGAGGTTTTAGTAACGAATAATCTGTAGTATCTTCTGTATGTTGACGATGATATGCGTCGTAGAGCACCGTATCACCGATTAGAGCGCATTCTGAATCGATTGGGAACAGTGGTGGCCTTGGAATATTTTTCGCAATACTACTTTGGCCAGTAGCAGATTGCGAAATTAGTTTTCCACATGTTCGGTTAAATTATCGTGCAAAACTTCTTGATTTGTTTCGTCTTCGGTTGATTCGGCGTTTGAAACAAAATTGGTTCGCATGGTTGGATTACGATTATTTGAAGAACCTCCTCTGCCAGAAGTATTAGGCATTGTCGATTTATTTTGAGGATGATTCGGACCCGATGACGTTTTTTGATTGAAATTATTCGGATTATTTGCACCAAAGTATGATGTGGTCGGTGGTTTTGGTACCGGAAGTGCCGATTCTTCTTCAGAAATTAATTCAATAATTTCATGATGATTTAGGCGTCCAATTGCACCATCACGGAAAATACTTCTGTATTTTTCGGGCATTCGATCGGCCAAATGTGTCAACACCATTTTACGATTCATTTTAGAGTTGTAGTATAGGCGATTTATCCATTTGGTGACGTAATTTTCAGGCGTTTGCCCTTTGAACTCTGGGTATTTTGAACTGATGAAAGAGTTCACTTCGGCAGTCTGAATATTTGTATTATAAAATCGATCCATGAACTTTTTTCTGAGATCACGATACCGCATATTTGATGGCATTGTTTGAGCCCACTGTATAGCATCACCATCCATCATACCCAAAAACACAGCTGACTTTTGAGAATCGTCACGACACGCAGGCATTAATTTCCTTTGTACCAGGCGAACAAATTCAACTGCTGATAATTTGTCTGTTCGACCTGTATATTTATACCCAGCATCTTTACGACCCACAATTATTTCGCGAATTGTAGGATCAATCTTCTGCGGATCACCATAAGATGTACGTTGAGATGATGGAATTTCCAGGCAATTCCAGCCATAATCAGGGAGAGTTTCATCTAACGTATATAGACCTCTTTCTGTAAGGTCGTTGACACTATAGTGCGTATTATTAGGAGGCATCATATAAGCTGAATTGTTGATACCATATAAATTCTGCATAGGTTCGTCGAAGATCGATGAAATTCGAGGTTGATAACATGATGGTGGGGGAAATGTAGTATTGGCTGGTATTTGGGGTATTTGTGTCGACGATGGCATATACGGAATATAGGGGAATTGTTGCTGCTGCTGCTGCTGGTGCGACTGCGGTGGTATATACGATGGTCTAGCACTGCTTGCAGGTGGTATGTGTTGCTGATTAGTGAGGGGTAGGGGTATCGCTGTGTATGGATCAGCCATTGGAGGCGAAGGTGCAATACGACTCGTCGATGTAGGTTGATTAGGCTGTTGGTAACCTATAGCTGGCTGTGTGGCTGGACCCTGTACAGCTGCATTGGTATGAGGTATCGACGAGGGTATGCTGGCAGTATTTTGAGGCACATTAGTACCTGTCATCTCAGTTTGGCTATTTCCACCCATTACACTGAGCAGCAACTGGATATTCTGGGATTGACTTGACACCATTCGTTGAAGCTGGTTGATTTGGTGATCTTGCTGAATACGTTTTTGATTCTGGTCGTGTATCAAGTTAGCAATACGCTGATCCATTGCTTGCCAATTGTATCGGAGAGTTTCACTCTCATCTTGCACTGGTGGTGCGGAGGCATTTTGATTTGGTGTGCCACCCAGTGAAGAGACTCGCGATTCACGATACTGACGAAAATTTGACTGCATATGCGCTGCTACTGATGTTGTGGGTGGCTGCGTCGGACGTGACATGGTGATAGTAGCAGCTGGTTGCATAATCGTAGCTCCTGCCGTCGTTGGAGTTGCAGATAGGTGGGGAAACTGCCAAAAAGCGTCACCATATGGCGTATTAGGGAAAGTATACGTATGGTTGTTTATATCTGGCACAGAAGTGCGATCGAACATTGGCGTATAAATATTTGACGAGTTGAACGCATTATTCAAGATGGAGGGTCGCAACGCCGGATTCGATTGATTCGCAGTGGTTGATATACCTGATGGTGGCATCGAGAATCGGCTCTGCCTGGTAACACCTGTGATTATGCTCAAGTCATTAAGTTGACGAGCCACATCGTCGATCGTAGTAGAATCGTTGGCACCATCTTGGACATTACCGGTGGTATTCAGGTGCGAATCCATATTCGAAACGCGAGAAATCGAATAAAAACTCGATGAGAGGAAAAAATACGATGCACCGACGTGATAAAAAATATGCCAGTATCGAAGCACAATTTTCTAAAAAAAATTTACGCGAATAAAGCACTTTTTACTAAAAAAAATACGCGAATATGATATCAAAAAAATATGCACAGACCAACGCGATTACGAAAACGATTATGCGAAGGAAAAAAAACGATGGAAAAATTATCACACTAGTGATATAAAAAACGGAAGCGAAATGAATAAAATTATCATAAAAAGAATAGGTATGTAGGAACTAATTCTACTCGGCACACATGAAAAAAAAAATTCAAACCAATAGTGGTGTATTACGTTAACGTTACATTACGTTATTCCACTATTTACTACTCAGATGGGCTAAATTAAATAAAAAATATACGTCAGACCATAGTCTGTTACATTAACAAAAAAAAATTTGATACAGAAAAAACTATTTTAAAAAAAAATGAAAATTTGATCAAAAATTAAACACCAGAGTGTTTGTAAATAAACGAAAAAAAGTAAACATCTGATAAAACAAAAAATGATAAAACTACTGCCATCTATGTGGCGAAAAAGAATTAAAAAAGAAAAGTTACCAGAAGTACAAGGAGCACTCGCGAGAGCGAGCTCCTGCTCGAGCGCCACTCAGATTTTTCGTATGCTTTGAATGAAAAGCATACTGGCAAAACTGAGAAACCAAGTTTCTTATCGCCTAGCCGAATGCGATAAGAACACACACAATGAAATTAGAACACCGGATAGCCGAAAAATAGAAAGAAAGAAACGATCGAACACGAATCAAACACTAAAATTACCGAAGCACGTATACGCAGTAATTTGAATAGAAAAGAAAAAAATGATAACGAATCATTGAAACAAACGCGGCTTTGGTCACCAGAAGACGCTAAAGACACCTATATTATTCGCGAAATAATATAAAAAGAAAGAGAAAAATGCACATTCATGCCACATAAGATAACAAAATAAATTACTATCAAAATACATACCGGTTTAGAAGACATTATTGAAGAATGAAATGACGATGACGAGCAAAACACAACCAAACGTTATCATAACAAAATTATCAACTAAACTGGTACCGCATGGCACAAAACCTTATTGAATACGACGCGCGCATACGTACGTACGTATTCTAAATTTAGAATTTATATACAAAATTAAACTTGGAAAAAAAATGAAAATGGAAATAGATTTCCCTGAATCTCAAAATTACGTTACGTTAGCATTTTTTCTTGATTAGGGAAATAAAAATAAAATGTACCATAGTACAAGAAAGCACAGTCGAGCGAGTTTAGGCCGGACATTTTATTTTTTCACCGAAGTAGGTTCCTACCTTCTACGAATAGAAAATAGGTACAACCTGTTCGGGCGCCATGTGAGGTACAGGGGGGGAGAGCATTAAAGGCCCCCTGACCGTCTCCGAATAACACAATTTTGAAACCCCCAACTCGACCATGCTTTAGGAAAAGAAACGAAATTTAGCCCATTAGAATGAAAGACGATGTGTGTGCACGAGTTAATTATACCTACATACCTTTACAGAAACCTAGCACATAAGTGCCATAATTAAATTCACGTAATATAAAAATAAGAACAACGCGAATAATTACTCATTATTTGAGTAAGAAAACGAGGAACTATATTTTATAAGAAATAAACGAACAGTACGGTACAAATGTACAGAACCAAGATCAAATTACAACTAACTCCTCTCTCTCACTCTCATACCCACTAGCCTATGTAAAAATAATTATCTCTACGTCATATCACAAAAGTACCAAGATCGAGAATACCAATGTACCTACGAATCTACATTACACCCTACCATCGACTAGACCTCTGAAAAATTGTTAATTTAAAAAAAAAAAAATTTATTATATGAGAAATTTTACTGAAATTTGAAAACTTTGGACGCCCTGAAGTATGGGTTAATATTGACCGAGGGGGCTCAAATTTTTACCATGTCATTTTGACACCAAAACACAACTTTTGTGCCGTAGGCTGTTTCGATTTTCGAAAAATAGTCAAAATCATTCCACCCTAGTACGTATGCTTAGGCACATTCCGTCTTGGACGATTTCATCTCACCAGCACATCAACTCGCCCTCCCCTGCTTCTTCTTTCATCAGGATTTATGAATTCTTTTTCAAATCTACACCACACGTTGGCAATAACCTCGCATCAATATCTCTTTTCTTCTACTCGAGTTCACATCGCACTCACGAAATTACCGTTTAACCGAGAACACAAACGTACCTACGCGAAAGAGCGAGCGAAGTGGGAGAGGCGAAGAAAAAAATCAAAACACTCGCTAAAGGAACTTTTCACGACACGCTGTTCGGTTGCTTGTATCGCTATTCGTATAATACGTTTCAGATAGAAGAAAAAAAAAATACTATTTCACCCACTCGATAAAGTACTATACGAAGCGAGATTACCTCGCATTTGAAATGGCAATCCGACATACTCGTATACGATTCAAAAGTACATTTTATTTTGATAGCAAACTGTTTGAATATTCTAATACGCTCGTAAATTTGAAAATTTCTTTCTTCCTCTTTTTCTTCCTTCTTTATTTCTTCTTTTAGCCTAGCGCTAGAGAGAATTCCCCTCTCGCCGGAAATAAAAAAAAATGTACCTTTAAAATCTATATATTTAAAAAGATTACCGAAATTTTGTTATACCGCTTTTCGCTCGTGTGACAAGAATGAATGTGGAATTGAAAAAAAGGGCTATGTCGACGGCGATGTGTGCGAATTACATTTTAAGATGGTTAAGTTTAAAGTTCGGCGGCGTCGTTGGCAGGGCGTTGAGCTTCGGCAGATATGTAAATTGGTTTCTTGGAGCCTTGAACCTGCACACACATTACACACGAGCACTCTCTCAACTTTGTCGTGGGTGAATGTATAAGTACATGTGTGTTTTGGGGAGTTTATTCTACTATACCGGAGCTGGCCTTTTGATAAAGGTTCGAGCTAGCAGGTTTAATTATATAGTATTTGAAACGAGCGCGATCAAAGGGCGGTCTGCGAAAATTATCCGCCCTAAATGGCGAAAAAACAAAGAGATGCCTTTTGCCGAGCTTCTCGATTTAATCAATACAGTGTGTTGTTATCTACATACATGCATAGTCTGGACGATAAAAGTAGGAATGTATACAGGGTGCTCAAGAGGTGAATGTTCGAAACATGAAAAATAAAAAAATAATTCATCAGTTTTATTATACGTATGATTTCTCACAAGATTTAGTATACTTAGTTCGATCTTTAAAATTATAAGAAGTCGAAAACTGTAAATTTATTAATTTCTTATTTTAATAATTTTTTAAAAATGAATCAATTTCTAAAACTCGCCTAAATTTTCTTGCACACAACAACAGGTAAAGTTGAATGAGTTTTTGAAACTTTCAAAATTAAAAAAAAAAAGTCTTCAAAATTTGGAAAAATTTTAATTTTTTTTTAGTTTTAGAAATTTTTAAATTTGCATGTCTTGAAAATTTTTAAAATGTAGCCAAATTTTCAAAATTATGTTAGTATCGATTTTTTAAATATTGAAATTTTCGAACTTCTAAAATTTTTTTAAATTTAGGAAATCATCAAAATGTGGAAATTTTGAAAATTTAACAATTCTTTATTTAAAAAAAAAAAATTGGAATCTCTCAAATCTTCAAAAATTTAGAAAAGATACGTAAATTTAGCAATTCTTCATCATTTGAAAAACATTTATAAAATTTTTGAGAATTTCCAAATTTGAAGATTTCTAGATAAATCTTCAAAATTTGAATACATTTTGAAATTTAACAAAAAATCTTAAAAATTTAAAAAGATTTTAGAGTTTGGAAAATCTTTAAGAAAATCTTCAAAATCTTCAAAATAAAATTTTGCAAAAATCACCAAAACTTGAAAAAAATTTAAAAATCAACATCACATTTTACTGAAATTTTTTTGAAATCTTCAAAATTTGATAGATATGTGTAATTTAGTAAATATAGAAAAAAATTGAGAAAAAAATCTTCGAAATTTAGAAAATTTTTAGAACTTGAGAAATACTTGTATAAAATGTGCAGAATTTCAAGAATCATCAAAATTTGAAAATTTTGAAAATGAAGCAAATTTTTAAAATTTGTAAATTTAAAGAAATTAACAAATCTTTATTTTTTGAAATTTTTAAAAATTTTGCAATTAGCAAATAGGTACTAAAAATTTGGAGATTTTTCAAAGGTATAAAATTTTTAATTGATATTATTTGGAAAATACCTATGCGAAATTTACCAAAAAATCGAAATTTGAATGAAAATTAAAATTTTTAAAATTGGAAAATTATTAGAACTCATAACGATAAATCTTTCAAATTTTAAAAATGTGCAAAATATCGAAAAATCTTGAAAATTTGATAAATTTATTGGAATATCGCAAATCCTTAAAATTTGGAGATTTTTCAAAACTATGAAATCTTGAAAATTTGAAGAAAAAAAAATATAGCAAATATTCAAAATTTGGAAAATTTTAAAATTTAACAAGTTTGTTGGAATCTCGTAAATCCTTGAAATTTGCAGATTTTTCAAAGGTATGAAATCTTGAAAATTTGAAAAAATTTAAAAATATATATAGCAAATGTTCAAAATTTGGAATTTTTTTAAATGTATCAAATTTGTTGGAATCTTGCAAATCCTTAAAATTTGGAGTTTTTTTGAAGGTATAAAATCTTCCAAATTTGAAAAATATGCAAAATTTAAAACAAGTTTTTAAAATTTTAAGATTTTTAAAATGTATAAAATTTTGAAAATTTAAAAAATATGTGTACTTCAGCAAAAACATCAAAATTTGAAAAAAAAAATAATACTGATAAAATATTCAAAATTTAGAAAAATTTCAGAACTTGAAAAATCGTTGAATTTTCAAAAAATGTGCAGAATTTTAAAAATATTCAAAATTTGAAATATTTTGAAAATTTAACAAATCTTTCGAATTTACAAAATTTTAAAAATTTGTGAATTCAAAAAAATTAACAAATCTTTACTGTTTTGAATTTTTTTAGAATTTTGTAAATGCCAAAAATTTGAGGATTTTTCAAGCGTATAAAATCTTTGAAATTTGGTTAATATGAAAAATTCAGCAAATTTTGAAAATTTTGAAAATTTTAAAACACATCACTAGAGTATGCCTCTAGCTTTAAATAGCTGTACATAGCGTTAAACAAAATCTAAATAATTATGGAAAATATGTGAAGGTTTAATTCAGCAAAAATCATCGAAATTTAAAAAAAAAAAAAAATTGAAAAATCTTAATAATCAGAAAATTTTTAGAACTCAACAAATCTTTAAAATTTGAAAAATTTTCGAAAATCTTCAAAGTTGAAAAATATGGCACATCTTTAAAATTTGTAAATTTTTAACATTTCTAACAAATGTGTTGTACTTGTAATCTTGCAAATTCTCAAAATTTCGAGATTTTTTCAAAGATATATTTTTAAAACTTATTGGTACCTACAAATTGGAAATTTTATAATTTTTTGATTTTGATGAATTTTTGAAGGAGCCTCAATTCAGCTCAATTTTCAAAAAAATTTTAAAACTCAATTGGTAAAGTTTGTTAGGTTTCTTTTTTTTTAAGATTTTGTAATTTGGTAAAAATTGAAAATTTTGGTAATTTTCATGCTATATTTGTCAAAATTTGATCGAATTTTTTAATGAGAGGAAATAATTTATAATTTGGTAAAAATTTGAGTTTTTTTTTTTTGATTTTTGAGCAATTGGTGAATCTTTGAATCCGGACTTAGCCACCTTTAATTAAGTTTGATTAGTTTTCAAAATTTTGAAATTTCAATTTTTTTATGTTATGGATCATTTTTATTTTTAAAAAGTCCTCTAGGGTGCGTCAAAAGTCCAGCTTCTCAGTTTTGAAACTTTTAGACACATGAACTCGTGTGAAAGTATCTTAATTTCTTATATCAACTTGCCGAACACCCTGTGTACAAAATATTCATCTTACGTTCATAAACATCCCTCAAATGTCCATCTCCAATCGGGTGGGATTCTCGTTAAACAAACGCGAATAAAAAATACAATCGCTCCATCAAAGTGTATATTGAGCTAAGAGAGCAGAAGCAGAGGATTTAACAGTAGTAAATTCGTATTTAATAGAAAAGGGTTTAATTTTTTCCCCCACAACATAAATTAGTTACTAGTTTAGCTGGCTCGGCTTGATCTGGCTTTTAAAATGTATCAACTTTGACCCTATATTTTTGGTACATTGCTACAGGCTTTGTAAACTTTTTGGGAAATTTATTCGTAAAAATTAATACGTACGGTGCTGTGGAGCCGGACGTCACGATGGAGTGAGGGGAAAACTTGTGAAAAGGTTTATTTAAGGGGGGCGATTGTGAATGCTGGGTGCTGCTGGGCGCTTGGATGAAGGGGTTTTTTGGTCGATACCGGGGAATGTCGGACGACTTCATTATTTCTCTCGTCGAAAACTTTATATCAACTTTGATTCAATTTTCTACCATTACGGAATACATTGGAAATACTAATTTGCGTCAAGTTCGCTTTTATATAGTGATTTTGACGTCTGCGTTCATTTGAAAAGATTATATCTGCGAAGAATTTCTTCTACTGCTTATCTTTTTCCCTCTCCCCTTCGCTCTCTCTGTCTGTCGTCGTGCGTCTTCCTCCTTTCTCTTCCATCGTCAGCCTCCCCTCGTCTCGAGTTTATGCTACGTAATCTGTTACATCTTCGGTACTTGATTGTTCGTGCTTCCAAAAAAAGAGTTTGTCTTACATTAGCAGATGTTGCTGTCATCGTTTTTAACATTTTGGACCCAGATGCGAATGAAACACCCGTTAAGTATACGACGAAATATGAACTACTCGCGAATCATTTCTATTATGAAATTTTCCCATTTCGAGCCAACAAAACAAACGTCAGCTTTGTTTAATTGAATAGATTGGGGGAAGTTTTTTTTTTCATCTTTCGTTTATTTGACTTTTTTTTCGAGGTGAAGAGAAGGATGGAGAGGCTATTTTCCGACGTTACATGACGTGAGCCGAAAATAACAACGGAATGATATGAAATGCTCTTTTGAAAACGAGCTTGACGATGAAGTTCGAGCCAAATAAATAATTTTTTTTGTGCCTTGAGTTTTCTATACTTTTTCGACCTTGAGACTTGGCTGGAAAATTTTCTCAGTATAGACATAGAGAAATTTACAAACGAGCAGTGAGAGATGATTTATATCTCAATTTAATGACGAACGGAAATTTTTTCGTTTATTTTTATCATTTCGATGAGAGTTTATCGAATTGAGGTTTCAAGTATTTTTTATGCTAATGGTGTTTCAGAAATAATATAACATTTGTATCATCATTAATTTCAAGTTTAACTTCAATTTTCAGGCGCTACAGTCGTAAATGAGCCGAGCGAAGACGAAAGTGAATACGAGAGTGACAACGAAGAAGCAATGGCGATGAATATCCAAGTCAACGAGCAGAGTTTCCAATTCGAAGACTTCATCAAAAAGTAAGCAATTATAATTTTTGAGCTTGCATGAATATTTCGATTATCGATTTCGCTTGATTCGATTATTGATGATTGCGTTGATCAATTTTTTTTCTAAAATATCGATAGCATTTCAAAAAAAAAAAAAAAAAGTTTGATCAAAAAGAAATAAATGTTGAACAAAACTGAAAACAGAAAAAAAATTTAAAGAATGATGAACTTGAACTCGATGCCTTCGATTTATACCGAAATAACTACCAAAGATGTTGAAGAACCGTCGTCAATCTTTTCTTAAATTAAGCTAAATTAAGTATACTTTAGTCCGTGCTTTGTAGACCTACTATAGAGTTAAAAAAGCACGTAAAATATAATATCATCATCATGATCTGAAAAAATATTATTGAAATGTGCTAAAAAAATGACAACATTTTTTAAATTTTCTTTAAAAATGAAAAATTGGTGAAATACTTGTAGTTTATTAAAAAACTGTGTTTAAATATATATATTAAAAAAAAACCTGAAAAGAATTGAATAATTGGCTTCAAAAAAATTATATACCTGGGTAGTATTTTTTTCAAAACTTTCGATTGAAAAATTAATTGATTAAAAAAGGAATCAAATACAAAAAAATTTGAAACGAAAAAAGTGGTTTTAAACAAATTGTGGTCTAATGATTTTTTTTTAAATTTTCGATTGTGAAAAATTGAGATTTGCATATTGAAAGAATTAAAGTTTGAATAAGTATAGTTTTTAAAGAAACAGTGTTTAAAAAAAAATTCATAAAAAGAAAGAATTGGTTTTGAGGATTTTTTTTTTGAAAAAAATTCTAGATGGGAAAAAGTAATAATACTGAGTTTGACTAAAATTTTCAAAAAAAATTGAGTTGGATCAAAATTTTGAAAAATGCGTTCAAAAGGAAATTTCGTAAAATTAAAAGAATCGGTTTTTATAAAAATTTAATGAAGACTGTAAAAATATACAATATTTTTTTGTATTATTTAAAAAAAAACAAAAAAAAACTGAAAAAATTTGGCAGTGATGCAAAATTAAAAAAAAAAATTTGAAAGAAATTTGGAAAAAATGAAAAAGTTGTTTTAAAATTTTTCGAAATAATACCTAATTGAAAGTTCTCGATTTAAAAAATCAGAGTTCAGACAACATTTTTTTGAAATCTGTAAATGTGCAGTTTAAACAAAATTTCGACAAAAATTAAAGAAATTCGTTTTAATTTTTTTTAACTGATAATTTTAAAAACTCCAGATTGAAAGGAATCAACATTTAGAAAAAATTTTTAGTTTGGACAGAATTTTAAAAAAAAGTGTTTGATTTTGAAGTTTATTTTTTTAAATTAAAAAAAAAAGTCTCGACTAAAAAATTAAAATTTGTGAGGGAGTAAAATTGTTGATTTAAAAAAAAAATTAAAACATTGGTGATTGAAAAAAATGGTAATTTGTAGATACTTATTTTGCATCCTATTGAACAGGATTTTGTGAAATGTTTGTTCATATTCAAACAAAATTTCGAAATTATTTCTGTTTGAAGAAAATTATAAATAAAATGAAAAAAAAAAATTTAATGAACTAAAAAAAATTTGATTAAAAAAAAGTTATTTTGAACAAAATTTGTAAAATATTTTTATTCGAATAATTTACCCCCTCCCTCCCTCCCAAAAAACACAGCAATATTTTTCTGAATCGTTAGAAATTGAAAAAATTCAAAAGCGACAACTGTACAATGGACACGTGGTTATTCTCATGAAAGGCTGAAAAATGGTTATCTAAGGCTCCTACTTGAAAAGCTCTCGAAAAATCACCAAGGTATAGCTGGTCTATTTCGCGTGTAAGCGAGTGAAAAGTTCTCTGTGAAGAAACTGATTAGACGAAGGTTTCAATTTTCGGTTAATTTTCATTCGATTGGAAAAGTTTTACGACGCTGTGTTTGAATTTACGATCGGTAATAAAGTATGAAAGAAAACCAGAATCGAATAATTACGTATAAATTCATTTTATCATATCGATGGTCGCGTCTCGTATAGTTTCCTTTCAACTTTTATTGTTTTACTATGAACGTAGATACGACTTTATTATCTTATCGCGTATTCGTGCGGTCGTGCAACGTTGGCTTGGTAATTAAATGTAATTCGAAATAATCTGTAATTAAATGTAATTCGAAATAATCTATCATTTCGTATTTTCTCTTTCACGAATCGTTACACACCAACTTTGTACGTAGGTGGAGGTACTGAGTGCGTAGGATTCTGATAAGAGAACTGATACCAGTGGAGTAAACTCACATGCTTCAAAGTTCTTTTTTAAAAAAAAATCTTTCCAAAAATTTAATTAAAGAAATTCTTCTTCAAAAAATTCTTCATAAATTTTTTTGATGACAATTGACATTTTCTGATGGAAAATTTTATGTAAAAAATACCAGAAAAATTTGCTCAAAAATTTTTGTAGGTATTTTTTATCTTTCTTTTTTTTTTTGAAACTAACCATATCTTTGGAAATCTTGACAAAATTCGCACGTACATTTGAACTTACTTATACTTTAAACCGTTCCTGTAAAAAAATTATTCCACAAAATATTTCTTGAAAAATTTGGCTAGAAAAAATTATTTCAAAAAAATGTTCCTCAAAAATCATCTGCAAAAATTTCTGATGAGAATTGAATACGTCACTTCAAAAACGACGTAACTAAAAAAGCAACTTTTTTCAAAAACGTGTTCAAAGTATTTACATCTATTTCTCATATTGTAATGGTTGAGATGGGAACTTGTGAATTTAATATGTTGTAGACCCACACTATTCCACTATACGAAAACAGCGCTATCTTTATTTTCTACGCGAAACTTTTTGGTAGGCAGCCTGTATAAAATGCGGAAAAGTTACGTCGTTTTTGCAGTGTAAAAGTAGCGCGCAACACGTTCTTGGCTGTAACTTCGTAAATACGCCGATTTAAAAAAAAAAATTCATAAAACAAAAGTTGTAGAGCGTGAAAAAATATATTTTTTTTTTATCTGAAATTTTTTTGTAACTCTACTAAATGCGAAGATATGACACTTTAAAATCACTTGAACTTTACACTTCAAAATCACTTGAATTTTACATATAAAAAAGAAGTAATTTTGAGGGTTTTCATACCTAATAAATGCACTTTATACTTTTCAAATCGCTATAGCTCGGCGAGTTTTGATGCTAGCGAAGTGGGCGTGGTCTCATTCGATAGCGGAGGCTTCATGGAGTAAGAATCACTAATGCCTTCAAAAACGACGTAACTCGAGTTACGTCGTTTTTGAAGTGACGTATTCAATTTGAATTTATTTAGGGGATGAAAATTTCCTTTAGAAAATCTCATTGCAGAAAAAAAAAATTTTGAAAAAAAAAATTATGAAAAAAATGTTTACGAAATATATTTTGGCATAAGTGAAATTCTTTTTAACCCCTAACCCGCCCCCCCCCCAAAATAAATTGAAAAATATCTCCTTTTTGATTTTTCCTAGCAAATGATATTTGATTTTTTTTGAATTATTAATTGTTTGTATCTGTGGTGAATCTTCCATTTTTTCCAGATTCAAAAAAAATTCTCTTCTTAAAATTTTTGGAAAATTTTTTATGAACCTCCGAAAATTTATTTTGAAAAGGTCTCTTCAATTTTCATTTTATTTGATTTCATTTTTTAAATTTAATCTAAATGGAATTTTGAAAAATTCGTTACAAAAATATTTTCCTGGAAATTTTTTAATTTAAAATTCCTCTATAAAAAGAATGCATTCATAAGAAAAATTTCCCATAAAAAAATCTTTAAAAAATTCAATATTTTGTCATAAATAAAATTACTTCTTTAAAAAAATTCAAAAAAGAATTTTGTTCGAAAAAATTAAGAATTTTCATAAAATTTCCCAATTAATTTTTTTTTTTGTAAAAACCTCAAAAAATATGAAAAATTTTTCATAATTGTTTTCAACTTTCTCAACTTCTTTGTATTTTTTTGTATGAAAATTTATAAATCTTTAAAAAAATTCTCAAACGTAGTTCTTTTTCATCTTTCAAAAATATTGTTCCAACTTTTTAGAAAAATCCTACAAAAATTTTTTATGGAGATTGCCGATGAGAATTAAGTATTAACACTTCAAAAAATTTCACTTTTTTTGAACGATTTTTTTTTCGAACCAAAATAAGTAATATTTTTTTTGTGTGTGGATCTTTTACTTTTCTTCATATTTTTCTAAAAAGAATTGTGTGTGGGGAAATTTCCCAAAAATCTTTAAAATCTTTTTTGAGAAAGTCCTTCAATTTTTTTTTCAATTTTTCAAAAAAAATTAGTGTAAAAAAATGAAAAAATTTCTCATAAAAATTCTACATAATCATGATTAAAATTTTCCACAAAAAAAATCTTATCCAAGAGAAAATTTTTTATAAAAAATCAAAGTTTTGAAATTTCATGAAAAAATTCTTAATTTTTTTTCAATTGAAAAAAAATACCAGGAAATTTAAAAAAAATCTCATTCATCTCCAGACTTACTCTGTTGAAAATTTCCCTTCATAATTTTGGTGGAGAAACTTCTGAAAAAATTCTTTCATTGATTTCCCGGAGAAAAAATGTCTCCAAATTCGAAATTAGGTACTTCGCTTCAAACGTTGAACGTAAAGTTGTGGTAGCAAAATGAACGTCAAATTCATATTTGTTACGTACCCCGCTTCGAAGCAAAAATAGGGTATTCAAGTTTCACGAAAAATCGCCTTATTTTCGCTCTTAAGCTGTCTCTGCGTTAGCGTATTCCACGGCGAATTAGCGGTTCATCTGCAAACGACTGTACGTCAAAAGTGAGCTTCCAACTGCCATTGCCACAAACTTGGATATAGTCTCGTGATAATTTTGTGTCACTGTTCGGTTTCACGTCGCTGTCCAATTGTCGAGTAATTTTCGACAGTCGTCTTTTAATTATCTGCACGTCACCGAGCAAATCTATTCGCAGCATTCTGTTCTGTTTATGAGCCGAAAACCGAAACTCGTAACGGTAAATTTAAGGGTAATTCTCAGAAAATCGGCAAATTTTACTACTGTAAAAGTTCAGAAATTTGACAGGTTTTTAAAAAAAATTTCTTAAGGTAATTGAAAATATATATGCCCCCGAGTACTTTATGGTGTTGGGGTCAATTCATTTCCCAAAAGGGAGGGGGGAGGACGATTCAAAAAGGGGTATAGCCGGGTAAAATAGGGCGATTTGGCCCCCAGAGCGAATTTTTAAACCAACTAGTGGAAGTTGGTCCTTATGGTCTAAAACCCCCGTGACCAAATTTTTAGGTCGCTACCTCACCCCCACCCCCACCCCCTCCTAGAGCGAAAAATGTGATTTTTCGATTATAATTTTTGATTTTGACAGTTTTTAACCAAATTTTTTCAAACTCGGATAGATGTTAGGTATACTCAAGGGTCATCCATGGAAATAAAAAAAAAAAAAATTTCAAACCTATCTTCATTGTGAAATGCGCGTTTTAAGTTTTCTAACGGCTATTTCGACAAGTTCTTTCAGAGGTGCAATAATGGAAAAAATATATATTATACACCTAGTCTGGATGTACAGCATATATTTTTTTCAGAATTTTTTATATAGGTGGAAGGCCTTCAAAAATGCAAAAAACTGATTTTTTCATCATTTTTCGCGCAAAAAACAGTCATTTTTGGTCGAAAAAAATTGTCGTCGTAGTATATCACTAAATACGTAGTTATACACCATCAACCCGAGTTTGGATGAAATTCGTTGATTTTTTCTATTTTTTAAAATTTTCATTTAAATTAACTGAGTGACGCCATTTTGGGAACACTCAGTGTCCCTCGAGGTGTCTGGAGAGCCTAAAATTCATGTTTGGACATGTTTCAAACCGATATTTGTCATAAACAGAAATTTTCATGAAATTGAGAAAATTTGATTTTTATGCTCACATCGTCGTGGCTTGATCATTCCTCCGGTATAAAATGTCCCACCTTCCTGAAAACTGAGAAAATTTATTCTAATTAGTAAGTATCCTATTATAGCTTATTAATAATTAATAAAATACTTATCAGTATTATAGCTTATAGAATAACTAATTGTCGAATTGTCCATCGTCGTGGCTGTAAAAATTTATCATTACCACGACGAAAGACAAACACTTGTGATCCACGACGATGGACAATTCGACAATTAGTTATTCTATAAGCTATAATACTGATATTTTATTAATTATTAATAAGCTATAATAGGATACTTACTAATTAGAATAAATTTTCTCAGTTTTCAGGAAGATGGGACATTTTATACCGGAGGAATGATAAGCCACGACGATGGACACTATTTTTGTAAAAATTGAAATTTTTACAGATGATTTCGTAAAAAATCGCTCTGTGCATTGCCATTCGAAATTTCAAATGCGGATAGTATTATTATAAAAGTAACAAATCAGTGTAGCCATTCAGCAGAAAAAAATATTCACTCAGCGAGCTGAGACAAATTTTTAAAGATTAGCCACGACGATGGACATAAATCTTTGCTACAGTTTTCAATGATCAGGTGTAGTTGTACTAAACACTTTTTGTGATCTGATCATCATTCACACTAGCCTATACCCTGAACTTCCTAATGACGTGTACTTACTTTTTTTTCCAGAAAAACATGGTGATTTCCATAATTTTTGAAATCTGTTTTCAAAAACATGTTGGGCTACAGGCCACGACGAAGGACATTTTGAGGTTTAGACTAACTTGTACTCAAGGGGAGGGGGGTGGTATTCATTAAATTGGGCATGGTGGATTAAGGACGTTATAATGTAGAAATAACCAAAAAATGAAAGTTGTGCATCCCGAGCGGCACACTCGATCGATAATATCGGAAGATGTAACGTATCGATAAAAAATCGTTTGAAAATCTATAGATGTTCTCACGATATTATAAAGATTTATCGGTACAACTTCATAGGCAAAAAAATCTAAAAACTATCGAATTCGATATTATTAAGATTTTATGACGATATTCGTCAACGATACTATCGACAAAGAATATTAAATTTATCGATTCCGATTTTCCACCGATTTTGTGCAGATATTTGAAACTACATTATCGACAAAGAATATTAAATTTATCGAATTCGATTTTTTAACGATTTTGTAAAGATATTTAAAACTATATTATCGACAGATTATATGAAATTTCTCGGCTTCGATATTTTACCGATTTTTTGACGACATTTGAAACTATATTATCGACAGATTATATTAAATTTATCGAATCCGATTTTTTACCGATTTTGTAAAGATATTTGAAACTATATTATCGACACGTAATATGAAATTTCTCGATTTCGATTTTTTAACGATTTTGTGACGATATTTGAAACTATATTATCGACAAATAATCTGAAATTTCTCGAATTCGATTTTTTAACGATTTTGTGAAGATATTTAAAACTTTATTATCGACAAATAATCTGAAATTTGTCGAACGATTTTTCAACGATTTTGTGACGATATTTGAAATTATTTCCAAATTGGTGAAAATTTTTCTAAGTCCAACACGTCTGGAAGTACTAAACTGCCTATTATAAGCGTTTTATTGCTAATTCCTCAACGATAAGGTATGGCATAGTTGTTAAGGAAGAGGATTACCATGCAGGAGGTAGAAGGTTCAAGCCCCACGGGTGGCAGATTTTTTATAATTTTTTTGACTTTTTCTGAAATGATCCTCTTACCGTAACATGAATAATGTGTTTAGGCATAGTTTAATGTATTAATTATGCTAATTAATGAGTTTTAATTATAGAAAAAAGCTAGTAAAAGACGAAAAATCGGAATAAAAAATCGATAAAAAATCGACAGAATATCGAATTTGATAAAGTTCCGCCTAAATCGTGAAATTATCTTTCGATATTATAGATATATTATCGATAAAATATCTTACTATAATCTCGAAATTTTTGCTAACTATAATTCGTCGATAATCTATCTATATATCGAAAGATAATTTCACGATTTATGCGGAACTAACGCGACACTTTATCGAATTCGATATTCTGTCGATTTTTATTTCGATAATTTGTCGAGTGTGCTGCTCGGGATAGTACAGGAGTTGAGAAATCAGTTGGTTACTCAAATTTACCGATTTTCTGAGAATTACCCTTAATTAGGTAGTTCACACGTATTGCATCTTTAACTCGCTCGGGTCACCTAATACGAATAATTAAAACCGTCAAAGGGTAATTTTAAGAAAGATACGCAGGGTTAGTGGGAGGGGGAAGAAGTCGCGAAAAGGCAGCACGAACAAAAAGCACCCGCACTCGCACTCGCGCTGTAAATGACTTCAAAGTTTACCAACAAAACTGCATTATTATTAAACAGGTAGATGAAAAAAGACTCCCACGTCGCTCTCATCTCTTCCCCGACCCGGTCGCCTTACATACCTTAAATATTTTCATTCCAGTCGTTACCTTCTTTAGCAGCCAAAGCAACGTTTAGGTACAATTATTAATTAACATAAAATAACAACTCGCGGCTAAGTCAACAAAAAATTAATTTCATAACGCTAAACAGTACACACACATACAAAGGATGGCGAGGAAGGGGGCAGGGCCAAGGGAACGTACAGCTACGAAAAACAAAGTACTGAAATAATTACTCGCAAGTTTTCGCATCTCTCTCTCTCGTCTGTTGTTGAAGTAGAACGTAGATGGGAGGAGAAGACGTCGCGACGTCGACACAACCTCTCTATATAAGATCGTATTGCCCTCTTGATGTTGTTTTTCCATCCAAACTTCTCTCTCGCTCTATATCTATACAAAATTCTACACACCAATTAACCGAATACCTTAACCAGTTAAATCAACTCTTATATACAGTGCGGAAACGACATTAATGAAATCTAAGCGTTTGTTTTTTTGACGTACAAGTTCACTCCCTCCTACTTATACCCACCTCAAAGGTGCATTTCAGCTCACGACGACGACGACGTCAGAACGAGCAAAAAGGTTACACTGTTTAGAATTGTTGTATAGTCATTCCGAGTAGGTATTTAATTTGACGAGCATTTGTACACCCTGTTCCGAAGATAATCTGCTCTCTCTGCTAAATAGTTGAACGAATCTTAACGTCTTAACGTTCGTTTCTACACCCCCTCGGCCCCTCACAAGCCATTTTGGAAAAATTTATTTGGGCTATGAGAATTGTATATATTTTCAGGGGCATAGCGTCCAGGGGGTTAGGGGGGACGTCCCCCCCTCGGAGATTTAAAAAAAGTCGAAAAGTTGGCAATTTTGAGTTTCAAGTTGGCAAAAAGTTGGCAAATTTAGTATTATGTTGAGAAAAAAAATTGAAAAGTTGGCATTTTGAAGGTATAATCCCCCCTCAAAAAATCATTACGCTACGCCTCTGTATATTTTTTTAATGAGAATATCAGCAACAGCCTTTTGGGGTTACTTTTTTCATATTTTCAGGATCCACCACCCTTCCAAAAAATCTTCACAAAAGGAAAACAAAAAGCTTTCGTGCTATTACATTGTTAAAAACGATTTTATGACTGAATCCTAATCTAGAGTCTTTGAAGTCAAAAATTAACCGGTATTTCATTTTTCTAAGGCTCTCCATTTTCGAAGGCCCAGCCTTCCTTCCTTGAAAGTTTTCTATCTCCGTTTCTAAAGTTCCAATTGAAAAAATTTTCAAACAAAAGTTGTAGATTAAAATCTTTGGAATAATTTTGGTTATTACAAAAATTTTGATTGGATGCCTCCCTCCCGGCCAATTTTAGTGGAGTGAGGGAGGAAGAAGCCAATTTAAAAAAATTTCAAATAAAAGCTGTAGATTGAAATCCTAAAAGTAATTTTGGTTATTATAAAAATTTCGATTGGACGCCTCCCTCCCTTCTACTTTCCCATGAAATCGGAGGAGAGAGGGCGTTAGTCAATATTTTTAGGATCTCAATCTACAACTTTAATTTGAAAAAATTTTCAATTAGCCCCTTCCTCCCTCACTCCTCTAATTTTTAATCAGTATCTTCAAAGTGTTATGCGAGATCAGTGGAAAGGGAGGGGGTCCAATAATGAAAATTTTCAAACAAAAGTTTTCGCTTGAAGTCCTATAGGAATAATTTTGGTCATTACAAGAATTTCGATTGGATTCCTCCCTCCTCTCCAATTTTGGCATAATACGTATCAATATCAATGGTTTATTTTGCATACGTGTACAATAATTATGTATTTTTGCATAACATCAGGACGTAGATACTTTTCAAAATGGGGGAGGGGGTCAAACTAAAAATTTTTTAACAAAAGTTGTAGATTGAGGTCCCAGAAATAATTTTTCTTATACGATTTTCGATTAGGCCCTCCCCTCAAATTTTGCCAAATTTGAGGAGAGGGGAGGGTCCAATCGAAATTTTTGTAATAACTAAAATTATTCCAAAGATCTCAATCTACAACTTTTGTTTGAAAAATTTTTCAATTGGGACGTTAGGAACCGAGAAAAAAGAGATAAATCGAAAATTGATATTTTTTTTTGTAGGTAAGTATACGAATTAAAAATCAAAAACTTTAAAAAAGCAAATTGAATGTCAAGATTTTTTTAAAAATATTATTGAAAGCCAAAAATAATTTGTATTGAAGATGTGTAGGACTTCACTTACTACTTAGTACCTGAATCAAAAAGCCAAGACTTTTCTGTAAGATGAATCAAGAATTGAAAATATTTTTCGAAAGTAAATCAAAAGTTGAAAAAAAAATTAAAAACAAATCAAAGGCTACGTGAGAGTAAAAAAATTTAAAAATTTTTGAAAATCGGTCAATTATTTTATTTTTTTGAAAAGGGATGACCAGAAGCCACTTGAAATTCAATTAAGGCAAAAATAAAATAAAAATAACAATATTTTCTCTCAAGAAACAACTTTGAGGGGGCGGGGTAAGGTATAAATAGAGTGCGAAAGTTCGAAAAATTTTCAAAAGGGGAGGTTTGGGCATCTCATAAAATTCAGCCAGAGGGGAAATAAAATATAAGGAAGTATTTTCTGATGAAATACAACAACTTGAAATGATGAGTAAAAAAATTTTGATCAATAATTTTTTTTTTTTGAAAAATTGCAGGTGTCCCAAGGAACCATTTAAAATTAGGTTGCGCGGAAAATAAAAAATTGAAAATTTATTCTCATGAAAAGGAACCATTTCGATGGGGTATACCCAGAAACAGGCAAGATTTTGAAAATCAGTCAATTTTTTTTTCATTTTTCTAAAACAATGGAGTGACTAGGGTCCACTTAAAATTCAATTAGGGCAAAAATAAAAATAGAAGCGTGGCAAGAATTATTTTTTGTTAAGAAGAAACAACTTGGGAGGCGGGTAAGGCAGAAATAGAATGCAAAAGTTCGAAAAATTTTCAAAAGGGAGTCTGGCCACCTCATAAAATTTAGTCAGGGGAAAAATGAAAAATAGAGAATTATTTTCTGATAGAATACATTTTTTTTTTTTTTTTTTTTTTTTTGGAAAATTGGAGGCTTCATCACACATTTGGAGAGGTTTGCTACGTCAGACGAGGACATAAATGCGACTCGTATTACATTTTAAAATGAAAGAACTCGAAAGAGATATTGTATTTTTGAATTTCGAGTACGTTTTAGGCGGGTTTAAAATTTCATTCCGTCTCTGAGAATATTTTCAAACGCAATGAGCAAGTTTATGTTTGACGGAATGAATTTAGCGATTTTTTTTTCTCTCTCTCAAAAGGTTACCGATCCTTTGTTTAAATGCGATTTCGACGAGACATGTTATCGATCGCAATTTTAAAACGTTTTTACGAGTAGATGACAAACTAAGTATGTACTCGATGTATATTTTTGTCGTTTTGTCATCTCTTGGCTTGTTATGGAAATTAGATCCCAACGTCGAAGTCTTGGCATTTTTAAAAAGTTTGACGGTGGTTTATGTAGTTGGTGGCTTAGTTAAGAGCAGAGAGTTCAAAAAGGGTATAGATTGGTGGGGGGGGGGGGGGTCGAATGATTTATTCGGATTAGCTTTTATATCGTGACGTAACAAGTATTTATACGATGAAGCCTATTTTGCCTATATTTTTTTTTCAATTAAAAGAAGGGGAAAGGAATACAAAATTTAAAAAAAAATTAATCAATTCTTGTACCTACATTTGTACGAGTATTTACATCAAATTTTACTCGAAATTATAAAATAAATCTCGACCATCTAATTCGTCGAGAAAATTCTGCACCTTTTTTAAACCCAAGACACGTGAAAAATTCTCGATTTTTATCAACACTTTTACTCGTTTCGCGCGTATTCCCTACGTAGGTATTTCAAGCCGGCTCGTATCGCTGAGTCGCAAATTGTTTAGGTGCTCTAGGTAGCTCTACCGTCGACGATGACAAATTGGGGTTATAATTCCATCAAAAAACGCTCTCGCTAGTGCCAGCTTTCGAGTCTAACACACTATATACTTGTCTCGCGTATGTGTACTTGAACGAAATAGGCTTTTTCCTCTCTCAATTCAACTAGTTGACGAAGTTCGCAACCGGGGTACGTAGTTTGAATAAAAGCCCGAGAGTTGATTGTAGATAACGTCAAATTACTCGCAAGCCGGCATTAAATCACGGAATTTAAACGGCGAGGAAAAAAAAAACACCGACGCGAGAAAAGGTACCTAATGTCGCGCCAGTCACAGTGCGAAATTCGTTGTCGAAAAAATAAGTTTACTTATACGTACCTCTAACCTGCCTAGTTTCGCGAGAAGGCAGCAGGAAGGGGGAGGTTTGTTCTTTTTCGCTTCCTAGAAACACGCACAAAAGGCGTAATTTTTCTCCTAACCGGAGACATTTTTACTTGTCTGGGATATTGGACAAGTGGGCGAGGAAATAATACCCCTTGCTTAGCTGAGTCGAGCCAGGATGAGTGCGAAGGAGATTTAGGATATGTGTTCGAAATACCTAAAGATTCGTGGAACGCTGCTAATGCTGAAGTTGCAAATGGATTCACAGTTGAGATGCTGTGGTAGAATGTAGAAAATAATCTTTAGCGAGGCGTGAAGGAGGAAGGCAATTTTATGTGCTGGTTGTAGTTGTCTCTTGACATCGTTGGGTTTTAATTCCACGTATGGAAGATATGTTCCGGGTTGTAATTAGTACGCAGGATGTATTTTTAACCGGCGGATAATTTCAAGAGGTGGATTAAAAAACTCTAACTCGAGCTAGATAACCTTTGGATTGCGAAAAGGCGAGGAATTACGTGGCTCGTATAGAATTTTACTAGTACAAAGCCGAATGTAATCGTGAACGCGAACAATAGAAAGGGTATTTGGAATTTGCATCAATAATCCGAATTTTGGTACAAATGATAACTACATTCGGTGTAAGATATCCATGTGCAGTTGCATATAGTGTGCTCCTAAAATGCTAAATAAGGTGTCAATTTTGAATGTGGAACTTTTACATTGGTGTCTTTTGTGAAGGTTTTTAAGATATTGCAAATTTACGAAATTCAAAGCACAAAAATATTTTTAAAATAGTCAAAATAAAATAATTGGAAAAAAATCGTTTTTGTGAGAAAGAAAAAAAAATTATTATAAAAAAGTAGGTTTATTAACAATTTTAAAACTAAAGTCAGAATTAAAGTCAAGTTCATGGTTGAAGAAATGAAAAAAAAAAAATTGAAAAATAAGTTAAAATATATTTTTTTTTTAAATTGAAAAACAAAATTTTCATTTTCGATTTAGGTATTTTTAAAAAAAATTCAGACTTTCAATTTATATCTTGAAAAAAATTTTGCTCGAAAAAATTATTCTTAGCATCTTATTTTTTTAGCTAAAATTTCATCAGAAATTTTTATTTAAAAAATTTAAATTTTTTTAAATACGATTATTTTGAAAAAAAATTGACTCGAAGAAATTCTCACTCTTCCATTTTTTCTTAATGAAATTTTATCTGATTTTTTAAAAAGGAAATTCAACTTTCCATTTTTTTTTTCCAAAAATATTTTAAATTTTTGATCAACCTGTTGAAAAATATTGACCTTGGACTGATTATTTACAAAACTTTTGACTTTCAATTCACACTTCTCAAAAAAATGAATAAATAAAATTGAAAAAAAAAACATTAAAAATTTGAAATTTGTCTTAAAAAGATTTTATCTACCTACATTTTTTTATTCAAATTTTGAAAGTATTAAAAAAATCTTTGCGTTTTATTTTTGAATTTCGATTTGTCTTCAAAACATATAAAAAAATTATTAACCTTCGATTCTCTACTTGAGATCTTATCTTCCATTTAAATTTCAAAAAATCCAAATTTTGATTTATTTTTTCTTTTGATTGACCCATGGAAAAAATTTTGAGCTTTGGTTTACTTGGTATTTAAATCATATTTTGACTTCAGATTTACTTTCGAAAAAAATTTTCAAGGTCTTTGATACTTAAATTTTTGACCACCAATTCCCAACCTTGAAAAATTGCAACTTTTGATTTCTCTTCGAGAAATTATTTTTGGTTTTGTAGTTGACCTTTTGAATAAATTTTGACCTACGATTTTCTATATAAAGTGTTTCCACTTTTATTGATTCACCTTCGAAAAATATTTGCAATTTCTCAATTTTCAATTCATTTTCTATAAATTTTTGACCTTCGATCAACCTTCAGAAAAAATCTTGGTCTCCGATTTATTTTTAAAAAAATTCGTTGGCTGCCAATTTGCATTTTTCAAAAAAAAATTATGCTTGATTCATTTTTGATAAATTATTTTCAACTTCCAATAAAATATCTTTGTCTTCGATTTGTTTAGTAAGAAAAAAATTTGAACTTCTTCAAAATTTTCCATAAATTTTCTTTTTTTGATTTACCTATTTAGTACTTATTTATTTTTTTGGAAACTTTTTGCAAAAATCATATTTTTATCAAATTTTCGTTTTCTCAGTTAGGTACCTTTTGCTTTTCAAAAAAATCAACTTAAAAAAATAAATTAGGTATCAAAATTTATATTTTTTAAATAAAAGTATATATATGATAGAAAATATTTAAGTCGGTATAAAAAATTTTTGTCAATTTTTTCGAAAAAATTTTCATTTTCTTTTTTGATGTTTTCCCCTAAAAATTCTTCAGTTGCTTGCAAAAAAATTCTTGGGATTTTAATTTTTCATTCGTTTTCTTCTGTTTTTTTTGGTTTTTTTTTGTTTTTTTTTTCAACGTTCTTACTCTGAAAATTTTCTTTTTTTTACATAATATTTTGAAAATGCACCTTGTCGTTCATTTCAAAATGATTTTTCCTACTTTGGTTTCACAAAATAATTTTTTTTAAATTGTTATTTTTAAGAATTTTTCAACGTCAATTTTCTTTTTCAACTTGTGAGTACTTCAAATTATTTAGCCATGTTTTTTTTTAATTCCTTTTTTTACTTTTGAAAAAAAAATTTTGAAATTTTTGTTGGAACTTTTTTGCCAAAAATTTTTCAACGACTTTTTTTAGATCTTTTTATGGAAATTTTGTTTTAAAAGTTTGAGCCCTAAATTCATTTCTTCTCATTTTTCTATCCTTCGAAATTTTCTTCAAAATTTTCCTTGTTTTTCATTTCTTTGGGAGGGGGGGACTTTTTTACGAAAATCATATTTTTATCAAATTTACATTTTCGCGGTTAAATACCTTTTGTTTTTCAAAATAATTGCCTAAAAAAATCAAAATATAATTGAAAATATTTATAATTTTTTCGAAAAATTTCCGATTTTTGATTTTTTTGCCCTAAAATTTTTTCAGAGGCTTGTAAAAAAAATTCTTGGGATTTTAATTTTTCACTTGTTTTCTTCTGATTTTTTTCCAACATTTTCTAAAAAAATTTGACCTCATTTGATTGACTAAGTATTTAAAAAAAGTTTCAGTCACAAAAAATTTTTTTACCTTTTTTAAATTTTTTGCTGCTCAAAAATTTACCATTTTTAATTTACGTTTGAAAAAATGTCAACTTTTAATTTATCTTTTATACAATTTTTGTTTGAACAATTCTCAATTTTTCTATTTTTCTATTAGAAACTTTTAACTGCCTTCTTGTTCTTTTTTTCGAGAAAATTGTCTGCCCCTCTTTCGAAACAATCTTGTTTTCCATTCTAAAAAATTTTGATTTCCGATTCTCCCTCGAAAATAGCTCTTGACTATCAATTTCTTTTCAGAGAAATCCTCACCCACATTTAATTTTCTTTAAAACTTGCAACTTTCAGTTCATTTTCAAAAAAATATCCAACTTTTGATTCATGTTTCAAGAAATTTCTCTCTTTCGGTAATTTATCATTGCAAAAGTTTCCAGCTTGGGTTTATTAAAAAAAAAAAAAAAAAAAGAGCGAAACTTGCGAGACACCGTGTCGCAGAGTAGTCCATTATCGACGAATAAAATTACCCAAAGTGGTATAGAGTTTATTCCCCTTTCAAGGACTATACCTACGCGAGAGAAGATTCGAATTGGAAGGCTACCCCCCACCCCCCGCCCACCCTTTCGTACTCAAATAAGCCTAGTTGAAGAATCAATTTGTAGTCGATTCATTAATCAACGTCATTCGCGAAATGACGACAATAAAAAGAATAAAGGTTTTAAACGAACGAACCAACGAACGGAGTCGTAGTCGAAAATGAAAAAAAGCTAAAAAAAATTTTAATTAATTTGTTGCAGATTCGCGAAACAGAAAATAGTATACGCCTGTTGCTTGCTACTCGGACAGTTCGAGAAGAATACGTCGTTCACAAATCATTGTGTTTTGAAATTACTGCACCGAATCGCTTTCGATTGCAAATACTCGGCGATATTATTTCAAGCTTCGGTGTTTCGAACGTTTCAACAGATATTGGACTCGACAGAAGAACAACACAAAGTAATTAATATTCATAAGCTTTTCGGCGGTACAACTTGCGAAAGTTTTCACGTTCCAGTGAACTTGCCAGTTGCCTCGTACTCGTATTTACCAAAGAAGCTCCCGGAGTGAGAGAGAGTGGAATGGAAAGAAGAGCCCAACGAGCGTTCGAGCCGGAAAAAGAGTAGAAAAAAAAACCCGCCATAATTACAAAATTTATCGCGGTTGAAAGGACGAACTGTGTAGTAAAAATTTCCAAAACAAATAATTACCAACAATAACAAAACGAACTTAGCATACCCTTTAACTTCTGGCGAAGAAAAAACATCCCCCCCTGCCCGTCTCTCTTCGGAGGTTTTAACTTTTCTTTCGAGTAATTCGCAACGTCGGGTAATTTTTCTTATCTTTTTACGAATTTGTTACTGTACTAGAGGAACGCTGGTAAAATATGCAGATACGTACGTAGTAATTTGCACGCCGTCGCCGAGATACCAAAATTAAGAAAATTTCGGTAAATTAAAGCCAGCGTGAAATTTAGCCCCGAGCAAAATTTCCCGTATCGAGGTGAATGCATCTGACACTGGTGGGAAATTTATTGTATGCCGACTCGACGCGACATTCGGAGACGTGAAATTGCGAAAAATTGAAAATTTCCCACTTACGTATTTTCGTTTTGAAATTATCGAACGTGTTGGATTTGTACGTATCTCGAGTATATATTTTTTTCGCTCGTTTGGCGCCTGCCTACGTCGGTACGAACGTCGAAATTGAAAATCCTGCTGTAAATTTGAATATGTATTTGTCAACTCGCGAACAGATGTTTCCCCATACACAGGCATTTTAATAACATTTGCATAACTTAGAAAATTTAAGCCGGCTGGGTAATCCGATGAATTCATCTTTGTCAAATATTAACAATATGTTTGAAATATTTACAGTTCGAAACTTGAGTAATTTTTCACGTTGGTTAATAAATTACGTACCAACGGCGAATATTCGGCTGCGCGGTCGTGGCCATTTCGTATTGCCGAATATATGACGTGTCGTGGTTTCGTTATTACTTTGGTTAAAGATTTCCACCCGTAATGGGACGATTTATGGCGAGTCGTTTGCCATTTTTCGTTCCATTTGGGTGATTTGAAAAATTACCTAGGATAAGTTTGGACTGTCGAGTTGCCATGCTGGTTGCTGGCGAGTCGGAGGGGTTGGGTCGGAAATTCGAGATGGGATTGGGATGGAAATTTTTTCGAAATTTTGTGGCTTCGAGTTCTTTTATATGTTTTTCATTTTAGGTCTATTTTAAAATCACATTCGGCTCGGTAGATTTTTTTTTGCATGTTTAATTTATTAGGAATGGGTAATAAATTTGAAAATGGATTGTGGCATTGGAAAAAGGGCATAGGTAGGGGTGTGAGGTAGGTGAATCGGCTCCCGAGCCCAAATTGTGATGAAATTTGAGTGGGTGTAGTCTAAAGTTTCAGACTTTCGAATCTCTAGTTTTCGATAGATATATTATTAATTTTTAATCGAAAGTAAGAATTTTTTCCTCTCACAATATTTTTTCTGGTTGAAGTCTTTTTTTAACAGTCGAAGTATTTTTCTAGTGAAAAAAATTGTACAAGTCGAAACTTTTTTTTTTTTTTTTGGTTAAGGTCCTTTTAACAATCTTAAGTATTTTTTTGTCTTCTGGTTGACGTCATTTCACAAGTCGAAACATTTTTTTTCTGGCTGGACAGTCATTTCTCAGCTGGAATAATTTTTTCTGGTTGATGCATTTTTACCAGTCAAAAGTATTTTTTCTGGTCGAAGTAACTACAACTGTGGAAGTTTAGAGGTTTTGATGAAAAAATTCTTAGTTTTTCAATTTTTTTCGTTTTTGAAAATGCCATAAATGGTGATTTATTACCTACTCATTTTCCTTAAAATTTAATTTCTTTGAAAAAATTGCCCGAAAATTTTTTTCTCAATAATCGGGTCCATCTGAGAGGGTATGATGAAAAAATTCTGAATTTTTCAATTATTTCCAATTTTGGAAAAAATTAATTTTTGTCATGAAATAAGTACCAGTGGTACTATTATTATTTATTACCTCTACATGGTGAATTTCACATATTCTTTAAAATTGGTTTCCTTTGAAAAAATTTCAAAAAATAAAAAAAAAATTGGGTTCATTCTGAGAAGGGTATCATTTGGTACTTATTACATCGTAAATTTCAAATTTTCCTTATATTCAATTTCATTGAAGAAATCGCCCAAATAATTTTTTTTCTCATTATTCGGGTCCATTCTGAGAGGCTTTGATGAAAAAATTCTGAAAATTGATTTTGTCTTGTGAATTTCAAATTTTCTTTAAATTCAATTTCATTGAAAAAATTGCCCATAATTTTTTTTCTAATTATTCGGGTCTATTCTGAGAGGTTTTGTTAGAAAATTTTTTCTCATTTTTGAAAAAAATTGATTTCGTTATGTGAATTTTAAATTTTCCCAAAATTCAATTTCTTTGAAAAAATTTGCACAAAATTTTTTTTCTCATTATTCGGGTCCATTCTGAGAGCTTCTATTGAGAAAATTCTGAATTTTTCAATTATTCCCATTTTTGAATAAAATTCATTTCGCCATGTAATAAGTACCATTTGGTATTTATTGCATGGTAAATTTCAAATTTTCCTTATATTCAATTTTTTTGAAAAAATCGCCCAAATAAATTTTTTTCTCATTATTCGGGTCCATTCTGAGAGGCTTTGATGAAAAAATTCTGAAAATTGATTTTGTCTTGTGAATTTCAAATTTTCCTTAAATTCAATTTCATTGAAAAAATTGCCCATAATTTTTTTTTCTCATTATTCGGGTCTATTCTGAGGGGCTTTGGTAAAAAATTCTGAATTTTTCAATTTTTTCATTTTTGGAAAAAATTGATTTCGTCATATGAATTTCAAATTTTCCTTTTATTTAATTTCTTTGAAAAAAATCGATCAAATAAATTTTTTCTCATTGTTCGGGTCCATTCTGAGAGGTTCTGATAAGGAAATTCTGAATTATTCAATTATTCCCATTTTTGAATAAAATTCATCTCGCCATGTAATAAGTACCATTTGGTACTTAATTAGATGGTTAATTTCAAATTTTCTTTATATCCAATTTCTTTGAAAAAATCGCTCAAATAAATTTTTTTCTCGTTATTCGGGTCCATTCTGAGAGACTTTGGTGAAAAAATTCTGAATTTTTCATTTTTGGAAAAAATTGATTTAGTCTTGTGAATTTCAAATTTTCCTTAAATTCAATTTCATTGAAAAAATTGCCCATAATTTTTTCCCCATTATTCGGGTCTATTCTGAGAGGTTCTGTTAGAAAATTTTTTCTCATTTTTGAAAAAAATTGATTTCGTTATGTGAATTTCAAATTTTCCCAAAATTTAATTTCTTTGAAAAAATTTGCACAAAAGTTTTTTCTCATTATTCGGGTCCATTCTGAGAGCTTCCGATAAGAAAATTCTGAATTTTTAAATTATTCCTATTTTTGAATAAAATTCATTTCGCCATGTAATTAGTACCATTGGTACTTATTACATAGTAAATTTCAAATTTTCCTTATATTCAATTTCTTTAAAAAAATCGCCCAAATAAATTGTTTTCTCATTATTCGGGTCCATTCTGAGAGGCTTTGATGAAAAAATTCTGAAAATTGATTTTGTCTTGCGAATTTCAAATTTTCCTTAAATTCAATTTCATTGAAAAAATTGCCCATAATTTTTTTTTTCTCCTTATTCGGGTTCGTTCTGAGAGGTTCTGATTAGAAAATTCTGAATTTTTCAGTTATTCCCATTTTTGAATAAAATTCATCTCGCCATGTAATAAGTACCATTTGGTACTTAATTACATTGTAAATTTCAAATTTTCCTTACATTTAATTTCTTTGAAAAAAAATCGCTCAAATAATTTTTGTTCTCACTATTTGGGTCCATTCTGAGAAGCTTTGTTGAAAAAATTCTGAATTTTTCAATTTTTTTCATTTTTGGAAAAAATTGATTTCGTCTTGTTAATTCCAAATTTTCCTTAAATTCAATTTCATTGAAAAAAATAATTGCCCATAAATTTTTTTTCTCTTTATTCGGGTCTATTCTGAGAGGTTCTGATAAAAAAATTGAAATTTTTCAATTTTTTTCATTTTTGGAAAATATGAATTTCAAATTTTCCCTAAATTCAATTTCTTTGAAAAAATTTGCTGAAAATTTTTTTTCTTATTATTCGGGTTCATTCTGTGAGGTTCTGATGAGAAAATGCGCTCCAAGGTCCCACTTAAAATCAAGTTGGGTGGGAAATAAAAAAAATCATTCTCATGAAGAGGGACAATTTTTATGGGTCATAAGTTATATCCAAAAAATGGGCTACATTTTGAAAATCGATCAATTTTTTTTAGTTTCTCTGAAAAAATGGAATAACCAGAGCCCACTTGAAAATCAATTAGGGATTAAAATATTAGGGAATATTTTATCATAAAAAGAAACAACTTCGGGCGTATCACTATTTAACTTAAAATTGGAAAAATCAGCGATTTTTTTTTTAAATTTAATTTTAAACTTGGTTTAATTATTTTTTTTAATAAAAAAAAATTTCCAAAATTTATTGCTTTCAAAAAATTATAATTTTCTCTTATTTACTCCCCTTATTTGAAAATCCTCCATGCCAAAAATATTTCCTCGCATTTTTCTGGCACAAGCTACTCAGACTATAATAAAACACCGAATAATGTGCTAATAATGCTCAAAGTTTTCTTGACTCGATGATTTTTTTTTTTTCTTACGCAGGTATTAGGGAATTTTTCGATCAATATGAGATATTTACATATTGTATATTTTGCTCCGAATGATGAATGCTCTCATCGAATAAGTCACATTGACAGTGATTGAATGTTTGGTTCAGTTTCACAGCCTACGAAGCCGAAATAATTACTCATAAATATTGAAAAATCATCACTTCGGATACTTACCTGTTTCGAGAGAGAGAGAGAAAAAATTGATAGAATACGTAAGCCTCGTCAAATCCAGGCTTTTGTTATAGTAAGATTAGAGATGCAAAAATATAAGTAAACGAAAAGACAAAAATTTTGGGAAACCGTGCTCGAAAGAAAAGAATCGGTATTATTTTCGTATCCGCCCCAGAGAATATACTTTATCGGGCAGTTTATTGGTATAAAACAAATTCGATATCATACGAACAATTTTTTTTTTGCTCCGCTTTACGCCTGAGGTGTAAATTTGCACATAGTATATTCAATTTTCGCGATTCTATAAATGGAAAAAAGAAAAAGTCTTGGCAATTTTTATATTCCGAGTGCGAATTCGTTATCTAGTCTTGGTAGTTGGTGGAAAGTTCGCACGTAGGTACTTAGGAGTAATGTAAAATTCACGTTTAATAGGTTTCTTAGAATGGTACAAAAGAGAAAAAAATATAACTAATAAGTTTTTCATCTTTACAATCCTTGGTGGAAAATTTCTTGCCATTCGTGTGAACTACTCCAGTAAAGATATAATTCTGGCTTTGAAAAGAAATGTGAGAGAAAAAAAGAAGCACGATGTCGTTGGTAAATTTATGATGAAAAGATCGGACGACGACATAGCAACATGAAAAAATCTATAATTTATTTTAATAAATATTTAAAATTCTAATCCTTGGGCATAATTTTTTCTCACTTTTTCTATCGTTTCCATAATACATGAACTTGTTTCAGGAGTTGAAAAAATTCGCCACTTTCATTATCCGCAAATTCGTCGAAGTAGCGAAGAAGAACGATAAAGTATACATGGAGTTGTTGTTTTTGAAAGGACACAAAGAAGCTTATGAAATAGAAGAAGGCTACGGATCGTTGGCCAGCGCGTAAGTAACTTTTAAGCGATTTTTTATCGAATTTTTTCTCGCAGCTTTTTTCTCCAAGTTGGAGTTTTGCGGATCAAGATGCCCCCGCCGCGTGTGTCGAGTATACAGTTTGATATAGCTTTGCTAGATGGTCGTAAATTTAAGTGGAATTTATTTTTTTCTGGTGTCGGCTTCCTTCCGATGTGATAGCCTGGTTTTTTTTTCTCTAGTTTTTTTTTTTTTTTTATTGCTCGTGCAATTATATTATGTTTTATGACCATATCTTGAGGGCTCATTTACCAAAATGAAGGTTGCACCGAGCAACGTCGAAATTGGTAAAGACATTATCGTTTTTATTTTCCTCCGAACAAAAAAAATATATATAAAAGTGTACCCTACAATGTATCAAAATGATCAATTTGATGGGATTTTTTTTTCTTCTGACCTTTATTCTACGTATCGTGCTGGAACGTAATAAAAATTTGCGAAAGTTTTCGTAAGAAATGAGGATGAATTTTGGACGCGTGAAATTGGCGATAAATTCGAGCTGTGGTGGCCTTGAAAATTTTTCCGAAATGGGATTACGCGGTGGTATTTTATTGTCGAGCGTATGAAGATATGTTTCGAATCACGTTTTAACGAAATACGACTAAGATCGCATTCGAATGAAAAGTGTCGATAAATTTGAAACTTTTGACTTCGAAAATTATACGTCTTTGAGTATAAAGTCGTATATATAGTTTTTCTTGTTGGCAATTTTCATAATTTTTTCGAAAAATTATCACTCGACATGATCTTTACAGACGTGTCATTTTTTGAGGTTGGTCGATTTTTATAATTTTTAAACTCGTCAAAATGTACACATTTCAATCATTTTCAAAAAAGTTAAAAAATTATTCAAATCAAGAATTTTTGAAAAATTTATGCTTCTCGAAATGTACGTTAACGTGCTATTTTTGAAATGAATCAATTTTAAAAATTTTCAAATGTGTCAAGCATTTTCATAAAATATTCGAAAGTAGGTAAAATTTTCAAAAAATAAAAATATTATTAAAATGTAAATGATATCTAGTATTTCATATTTTTCAAAATTGATAAATTATCATCTACAATTTTTGAATAGGTATATCGGAATATTTTAAAATTAATTTCGAACGTGGAATTTTGGAAAAATTCAAAGTTATTATTGGTCAGTTTTATTAATTTTCAAATTCGTCAAAATATTTTTTTAAATTTCAGCGATTTGAGTTTTTGGAAATTTGTAACCTGTTTAAATGAACACGAACGAAAATTAAAAGTAGAATTTCTGAAAAAATTTCCATTTTTATTGAAATGTGCAAAAAATTTGTATTTTTAAAAAATTGATCTCTTTCAATAATTTTCAAAAGAAAAAAAAATTAAGAGTCGAATTTTTGAAGATTTTTGATCCTACAAATGTACACAAAAGTGCTATTTTTCGAGATTGATCAATATCATGATATTCAGTTTGGTGAGAAATAAGTTATACCATTATTTTTTCTGAAAAAATAATTTTTAAATACCTGTCTCATAAATTTTGAAAAACTTTCACATTTTAATTTTTTGGAAAATTTCTACAAATTGAAATGAACATAAAAATATATAGTTATAAACGTGCTATTTTCATGAGTCATTTTCGATAATTTTAAGACACATGAAAAAAATCGTAATTTTAGGTATTTTATTTTTATTTTTATTTTTATCAAATTGAAAATAGAATTTTTGGGAAATTTCAACATGTAAAAATGTAAACAAACGTTAATGATTTTCTAATCCGTCAAAATTTTTTAAAATTTTTTGAAAAGGAATTTTGGAAAATTAAAATTCCAACTTATCAAAATTGTACCTACATAAATGTTCTATTTTTTCAAAATTGATAAATTTTAATAGAGCCTAATTTTCAAACACCTAAACACCTGACTTTACTTAAAAATTTAAAAGTAAAATTTTTAATAAAAACAATTAAGAGGGGCTTTTTGAAAAATTTTACTTTGTAAAAGTTAATAGACACGTGATATTTTTCGATATTGGAGATTTTTGGTAATTTTAAACTTCCCAAAAATAAATTAAGATAAAAATTTTAGATGTCAATCGATCAGTTTTAATAATTTTCAAACACTTGAATAATTTTTGAAAATTACAATTTTTTTTTCTTCAAATTTCTACTTATTCAAAATGTAGGTACACATATTTTTTGAAACTCACCTATTTCAATAATTTTCAAACACATTAAAACAAATTTGGAAAATGGGATTTTTGGGAATTTGTAATTTGTTAAAATAAACACAAATACCTACATAATTATGAGCTATTTTTGAAATGAATCGATTTTAGAAAATTTTTTAAATACGTCTAGGTATGTCAAAAATTTTGGAAGTAAAATTTTCTAAAAAATTTCAAATTTGATTCAGTCATTTTCTTTTCTTTTTAATTTTTTTTTTTTATTTAAAAAAAACAACAAAAAAAAACCGAACAACTAATTTACTCAAATTTCAAAATTTTGAAAATTTGGGTTTTAAAAAAATATTGAAAAAAAATTGAAGATAGAGTATAAAGTGGAATTTTTTGAAATTTTCAACTTGTTTTATCTTGAGAATTGAATTTAAAAAAATAAATAATATAAATTCTTGAATTAACTTGAAAACTCAAAATTGAAAATGAATTAAATTTTTCTATAAAGGTAAAACTCTCAACAAAAAAAATTCAGAGTGGATTTTTTGGAAAATTTTTAAATATACGAGTTAGTATGTTTAAAATGTACACAAATGTGTTATTTTTGAAATTATTCAATTTTAATAATTTAAAATTACGTAAAGAATTTTTTTGAAAATTTTTGAAAATAGAAGTTTTGAAAAATTTAAGTTCGTCTGTACATTTTTACATAAATGTGTTATTGATCAATTTTAATAAATTTTCAAACTTTCAGAAATTTTTATAATTTTCATAAAAATTGAATTTTTTATAAAATTTTGAAAGTAATAATTTTGAAAAAAAGTGAAACTTCTTGTTAATTTCAACTGGTTGAATTAGCCCATATTAACAAATGGAAACTTTTTCGAAATTGGTCAATTATAAGAATTTTTTAATATATTTATCATTTATAATAAAATTATTAATAAAATTATTATGTCATAATTTTTCAATGATTTTCGGCAATCATTGCAATTTTAAAAAAAAATATACTTAAATGAAATTTTTTACATTCACCAGTTTGGAAATTTTGAAATTTCTTCAAGAATTTTAAAAAGGAAAAAAATCAAGTTGGTGTAGTACTTTCAAAATATTTGAAATTTTTGAAATTTTTCAAGAAAAGTTATTTTTTTGAGATAGATCGATTTTGATGATTCTCGTGCAGGTGGAAGTTTTTTCTAATTTATCGAAATGTATTTTAAACGTGTAATTTTTGAAATTAATCAATTTAAATCTTATTCAGAGTGGCCAAGAATTTTCTTTTAAATTTTGAAAACATCAATTTTATAGACTTTTAAAATTGTTGAAATTTTTTCAAAAGTTGAATTTTCCAAAATCCCAATTTTGTTAAAATCTATTCGAACGTTCTGTTTTTTGAAATTGGTTGATTTGAATGATTTTCAAACATATTAAAAATTCCGACTTGTCAAAATTGACTCAGAAATAGTATTTTTCGAGATTGATCAATCTTATCTAATAATTCTTAAACCAAAGGTCAAATTTAAAGTTGATCAAAATGTATATTTTATTAATGAGTTATTTTTCAAAACCTAAGTAGGTATATTTTTCAATAATTTTAACTTGTCAAAATTTTTTGACATGTTTTTAAAAAATGTAGATTTTTTTTCAAGTTCAGGAGTTAAGCTTACATAAACATGAGACATTTAATTTAATTACAAAAAAGACATAAACATGTTATTTTTGAGGATTGATCCATTTTAATAATTTTCGACCAAATTTGAGAAATTTTATAAGTTGAATTTAGAAAAAAAAAAAAAAAAAATTATAATAATAATATTAGGTAAAAATAATTCGTCTTAACATATCTGGATATTTACCTACCTATTTATTATCTACGTACCTATCTTCTTAGATATGTACTTTTTTTAAATAATTCATTTCAATTTACGTACCTACGTATATTTCAAATTATTCTATTTTCCTCGACGATAACTCACGACCATTTATTTTCACAGCAATTCCGGCAAAGTGTCCTGGTCCGAAGAACAAGAAGACGAGCTACGAAGACTATTCGCCGAATACGAAAACGAAAAACCCGAACAAGGTGATGATTTATCTACGATACAAACTACCAAAAAAAAAGGCAATATTTTGCTCCTCTTCGTACTCTCGTTCGTTCTCACAAACCAAGGTCGATTTATTCTCCCTCTCTCCGTCTCTCTCTCTCTTCGCCAAATCCAAGAAGAAAAATTTTTAGGCATTTTATCGACTCCGTATGTGGCATCTTAGCCAATCGTCTGCCTAAAACGTATTGAAAAACTGCAATAAATATTGCACATTACATTAATTCGCTTCACGGTGTCGCGATTAACATCGTTTGTGTGGAGTCACTGGTAGGTAATTTGGTCGTTAAAGATGAGGACGACACGAGGGTAGCATCTATGGCAACGCCAAACGAGCACACGAGCCCGAGAATGAGGAAAATTAAATACTAATAAATCTTATTACACGGTCGACGAATGCGACCAGACAAGTGTTTCGTATATATTTTATCCGACCTTTATATGTATGTACCTTCTTCCTCGTTCGCCTTTTTTTTTTTACATTGTTTTGTTTCTATTTCATCGCAGACATGGTAGATTGGATCCATCGTAATATCATCGACCAGTCCAGAAGTCGCAAAAGTCTGATGAAAAAATTACGCGAAATGTATTTAATCGTCGGACCTCAAGTAAGTGGTTTTTTTCGTAGCCATTTTTCAAGGCAGAAAACTCCCCTCCTCGGTTATTCATTTTTTCCGGTAAACAAAATATTCCAGAGAAAAAAAACATTTCGGATGAGCGGATTCCGAACGAGGTCAATTTTCATTAAAACTTTACCAACTTTGTGCATAAAGTGCAAAATTTATTTGATAAATTTGTTTTTGAAGAAAAAAAAAACTTGGCGCCCGAACAGGGGCAAAGTACAGGAGTGGAAAAACCTGCAGGGAGTGTAGACTATGGAATCGTCGAATTCTACTCCCCTTACCTCGTCCCTTCTGTCTCACCCTCGTTCGCTTGTCGTGTTCCTTCGAATCGGGCATGTCTAAAAATTACGAGTAGTATTTTTTTTCTACTTCTTTTTTTTTCGAGAGTAGGCCATCGTTAAAAGTGTGAGCGATGGAGAATTTAGTTTTAGCCAACTTTTAAAAACGAAAAGTTGCAAGAAAAAAATACCCAACTGGTCTGGTACTCGATAAACTTCGAGTTGGGAATTTTTTTCCACCGCTGGAGATGTGAAATTGTGTAGCGGAAACAATTTTCGAGAAAAAAAATCCAGGCTGAAAAAAATGTACCTAAATCGCGTTTGTAGTAATTATTATTATACGGAAGCATGGAGACTAAACGGTTTTGAATTTTTGCAGAAGCGTAAATCAAGCAGTAGTAGGCCACCGAGAGAATTTTCCGAAGCTGAAGTAGCTCAGATAACGCAATTGTTTAATGAATTCAGGGAAGCTTATGGTATTAATTTAAATTACATTTCGACTAAATAGTAATTTATTACGTTAGTCGGTATTATTTATTCGCGTATTTTAATTAATGGTAAACACAAGTGCAGCTTTGAATAATGGATGTAAAATAGCTTTTTGCAAAAAGTTTAATCGATCGTGATTAGGTACGAAGAAGACGAGAAACGATGAACCAGGCAAAGAGAATGAATATTTTTAAAAGCTGCTGTTCTCGTATGTTACGACTTACGAGCACATAGGTAGAGTATTCCAAGATAGAGAGAGAGGAAGCTTTTAATCTATGACGATATTGTCGTCTCGTATGTACAAGAGCACCAAGTTAGCATACCACAAAGTGGCAAGTAATCAGCAAAATAGTGGTTTAGATTGTACAACCGTGGTACTGACTGACTAAGTTTTACTCATACTTATTACCCATGCCACGACAAGTTGAGAAAAGTTACTCAGTCTATTCGTGTGTACGAGAGAAAATGAGAACGAAATCAAAGTAAAATCTGAATCTGTATCTGTACACTGAGAAAAATGGATTTTCAAAAACCGTAATGATTCTGGGTAAAACACAGTAAAATTAGGATACGTAGCCAATTTTAGAATCGCATTCCGGTGAAAAACAGAAAAGATTCAGTTCTATTCCAGAATAATTACGGAGTTCAATTGAATCTCTTCTATTTTTCACCGGAATGATTCTAAAATTGGCGACGTATCCTAATTTTACTGTGTTTTACCCAGAATCATTACGGTTTTTAAAAATTCATTTTTGTCAGTGTATAGAAGCGACCTAACTATGAAGAGAGTCGAATGAAACGACGTGTGGGCAGGGCAGGGGGGAATCGGAGACAAAACCGCGGAAAGATATGAAGAATTCGTATCAAACGAAGTTTCTCTCGTATTTACTTTCTGAGGCTTGAGGCATCTTCTAATGGTTAGTTTTGTATTTTGATTCTGTTTTTTTTTTTAGATGTGGTCGGGTGTATTATGGAACGATTGGATGTCCAGAGACCGAAGAAACGTATAGTCGATAAAATTCTCGAATTGGGATTGATCGAGGATAGACGAGAATTGCGTAAGAAGAAGGGCACTTCGAATATGTCTGATAGAAGTAAGTTTGCCTGGATGGTCATGTTATTTGATTCTGATCAGATCGAAAAATTACTTTTCAATCCAATCGATAAATTAATAAATTTCGAGAAAAAAATCGATACAACAAAAACAAAATTAATAATTATTAAAAAACCAAAATGTCCGGAAAATGAAAATTGAAAAAAAATAAGGAAAATTTAAAGTATAATACGTATCCACAGATTTGAACTTGGGTGACTTACAAAAAAATAAATTAAATAAATAATGAAAATCAAAAAGAAATGAAACACTTAACAAAACATAATATAAAAAATGAAAACTTGATAAAAATTTACTCGCGATTTGAAACGACTATGGAATACAAAATAATTGAAAAAAAGGATCACAGTTGAAAAATTTGAAACGATGTAAAATTGAAAACAATCAACATAAATTGAAAAAAAAAGATCAAAATGACTAAAATAAATTTTAAAAATTTTTATTGGGTTTGAAAATTCACCTACAAATTAAGAATACTTAATAGGTATAAAATTGAAAATTGAAGAAATAAAAATTTGGCAAAAAATCCCATAGAAAGAACTAAAAAAAATTAAGATTGATAAAACAAAAAATCACAAAAACTCAAAATGGAATAAAAACCAAAATTGAAAAAACATGAAAAATTCACAAAAATTACTGGAAAAAAATTGAAACGAAAAAAATTTACTCGTAAATATTTTGAAATGATTGAAAAATAAGATAAAAAATTTCCCTGCTAATTTAAAATGACTTAAAAATTGATATAGGGGCAAACATTTCAATTTTCTAAAATTTTAAAACATTATAAATTTTATAATTTTTGCAAAAAATTTAATTTTTGCAATTTTAGAAAATTCTCTATTTTTGCAATTTTCGCAACATTTTAATTTTTTTAATTTTGCAACATTTCAAGCATTTTGTAATTTTTGCAACTTTTCAATTTTTGCATTTTTACAAAATTTTTATTTTTGAAATTTTAGAAAATTCTTAATTTTTTGCTAAATTTTAATTTTATTCTTTGCATTTCTATTTTGCAAAAATTCAATTTTTTGCAATTATTGCAACATTTTAAATTTTTGCAATGTTTCAAGCTTTTTGTTATTTGCAATTTTGGAAAAATTCTATCTACTTAGTTTTTTGCAATTTTTGCAAAATTCTATCTACTTAGTTTTGTGCAATTTTTGCAAAATTTCAATTTTTACAATAATATTGTAGTTTGTCTTTTTTGCAATTTTTGTTCAATTTTAATTCTTTGCATTTTGTTTTGAAAAATTTGTATAACATTACAACTTGTAGGGTTCCTCGAGTAATTATTTTGCAACAGCTAAAAAACTTATTTCAATCAAGTTTTGTTCAATTTTTTGCTGATTTTTACAGTTGTTTTTTGTTTTTTATTATAGCAAATTTTGAAAACATTACTTATTTCGAAAAAAATACCAATTTTGTGAAAATTTGAACTTTTGAGTCAAAAATTTTTTCTATCTATTTTTGTTCAATTCCAGCTAATTTCAACATTTTTTTTAGGTTTTTTCGACCTTACAACTGTACTGTAGGGTTAATGGAGTAATTATTTCGCTCAATTCTGAAAAAATTTGAATTTAATTGCCAAAAAAGTTTTTCCAATCAATTTTAGCTCAATTCCAGCAAATTTTGCATTGTTTTCGTTTTTCTTAACTTCACTACTGTAGGGTTTCTCGAGTAATTGTTTCGAAAAAAATCATCAATTTTGTAAAAATTTGAATTTATGAAATCGAAATATTTTTTAAAATCAATTTTTGTTCAATTCCATCTAATTTTCCATTTTTCTTTCATTTATGCAAATTTTGACAATTTTTTCCAACCCTACAACTGTAGGTTTTCTCGGGTAATTATTACGAAAAAAATCATCAATTTTGTCAAAATTTTAATTTACGAGTCGAAAGATATTTTTTAAATAAATTTTTGTTCAATTTCAGCTAATTTTACATTTTTTTTTTCAATTCATGCAAATTTTGCAATTTTTTAATTTTTTTCAACCCTACAATTGTAGGGTTTCTCGTGCAATTATTTTGCTCAATTCTGTAAAAATTTAAATTCAATATCCAAAAAACTTATTTCAATTCGAATAATTGAAAAAAAAAATCAAAAATTTAATCTCATCAGAAATCTACCTAAAATTTTATTGAAAAAAATATTTCACGTTTGAAAAACATTTAAATTTTCTGCTGTGTAATTTCCTAATTTTTCTGATTCGAATTACAGTTATTGAAGACAGCGGTGATAGCAGCGTTTCTTCTAGCGACGACGACGACGACGACGAACGTACAAACAGAAATGTCCCCAAAGAAGTGAAAAATCCTACGCACTGTTTGGTCTCGAGCCAAGTCGCATCAACTATGAAGATTGTTTTGAATTCAGGTTTGTATTTATTTTTATTTCCGATACCAGCCTCCAGATCCTAAATGCAATAGCAAGGGTAGATTGTAGAAGATGTTCGAAAATGGGGTTGTGGCGCTATCTACTTCGAGAGGTGAAAATATTGGGGAATGTTGGCTGAAAGGGTGAGCTCGATCTGTGAATGTTTCGAAATACTCGAACGAGTTGTTGGATATTTCGATGGGAGATTTCGTATCAAAGAATGTTTGTTTCGAGGTGCGTTTGGAAGATATCGCGTCATTTAGTTGGGAAGGAAATGCGACCGATGATTTTCTGTTGAAAACATGATAAATAACGTGCCGAATTGATAATAAATTATTACTTACTCGGGAGTCTTTTTATCAGATATCGATTGATTTGCAATTTCCTGTTTTTGAAAATGTGACAGGAAAACGATTGAATTTTATCGTTTTAATAGAGATGACATGACAGATGAGTAATTTATGATGAAATTAATATCTGTTTTAGGCATGAAAGAAGCCCTCGAATGGATCGAATTGTCGCTAAATGAAGTTCTCGAAGAACTCGGCGGCGACGAAGATGACGTACCTATTTTACCTTTGGCCGATTATTCGGTCAAAGCAATGGATAACGATGATTTTCAAAATTTCCTGAAATCTGTTGGCATCAAACCTCCCGCTGATTCACAGGTGCATATACATATAATATAAAGACACTCATTGTGATGGGCTTGGGTGATGGAAGATTTCTACTCGTGTTACGAAAGTAGGCTTCATTGTGGGAATATTTTAATTTTCAGGAAACGTATTGGAGGATTCCTGGATCTTGGCAAGCGAACGATATTCGTAAAAGAGTTACTTTGATGAGGATGGTCTTAGATGGAAAAGAGATCGAGGAAGATGAAACCAATGTCAATGGCGAATCGCAAATCGACAGCGATTTTGAAGATAATATCAGGTAAGTGTGGAGCGAATGCGTAGGAGTTTTTGAAAATTTTTGTTTTTAGTGAGCGAGGGATCGTAACAAACCCAGTTTAGTATAGTCAAAATGATACTTCAAAGCTTATTTTTTTTAACAACATTCTTTGAAAAAGTTCACAAGAAACAGTATAATTAGAAAAATAAAATCCACAAATATCAAAAAAATGATTTTGAGGAGAATTTTTTCCAACAGAGATATTGTTCAAGTATAAAATTTTTTGGTAAGAATCAGAATTTTCTTATTAAAAATTTTTCTTGAAAAAAATGTTAGAAAACTTGTTGAAAAATTTTCATATTTTTTTCAATCTTGATTTTTTTGAACACTTTCCTTCAAAATTTTGAGAAAAAAAAAATCCTCAAATATCTTGAAAAGTTTCGTTTTTAAAAAATACCTACTTTCCCAGAAAATTTATTTGAAAAAATGATTTTCAAAAAAATTTCTCCCAAAAATTTGATGAAAATTAAAATATTTCCTTGAGAAATTCACATTTTACTTAACTTTTTTCGAAAATTTCTCTTCGAAAACTTGGAAAAAAAAATCCTTAAAAATTCTTGTTAAAAATATAAATTTTAGAGTCATTGATTTTTTCTTTCGAAAAATCCCAAGAAAATCTTTTGCAAATTTCCTAGATTTTTTTTTTAAATACGTATCACATTTTTAATTTTTTTTTTTTTTTTTTTTTTTTTTGGTTTTGAAAAACTTTAGGTAAGCATTTTGATTTATAAAAAATACACAACCATCTCGAAAAATCTTATTGTAGATAATATTATTTTTTTTTTAAATCTTCGAAACAATTTCATGAAAAATTGCTGGTATAAAATTATTCCCCTTCCCCCCCCCCCAAAAAAAACCATGATAAATCCTCTTTTCCAAACAGCGAAATGATAGGTAAAACGTAACTCTTTTCTTTTTTCAGATGTTCTTTTGAAAATTTCCTTCTTCAAGATTTTTGGAAAATTGCTAATAATTTTTTTTTTTTAATTTTCTTTTTAAACGTTGTTTCGATTTTTTCATTTCGTGAAAAAATTTATTTGGAAAAATAGTTTTGAAAATAATTTTTTCCAAATAATTCGTCATAAATTTTTTTGAAATTCCCTTTTGGATGTTTTGAAAAAATTCTTAAATATGTTGAAAAGTTCATTTTTTGAAATTCATTGGCTTACAATTTTTTTTTTATTCGTTGAAAAATTATCTGCATTTGAAAAAAATTTCTCCAAAAAATCATCGGTAAATGTTTTACCCTAAAATGAATTTTTTTTTTAAATAATATGAAGAATTAAAAAAAAAAAAAATCATTTCTTGCATAAAATTCTTTCAAAAAAAAAACTTTCAATTTTTTTCAGTCATTAATTTTATTATTATTTTTTAACAACAATTTTTAATTCAAAAAAAAAATGCTAGAATAATTTTTTGTAAAATCTCTCATTTTTCTTCAGATTTCCATTTGAAAATTGCCCTCTTTACAACTTTTGAAAAAATTTTAGATACCCACCTGATTTTGAAGAAGTTTTTAGTTTTTCTTTTTTGAATTTTTTCAAAAAATTTAGTTGAAAAAAAAATTTAAAACACTTCTCATGATAATTCTCTATAAGAACTGGAACTTCGTCATTGATAATTCTCCTATATTCATAGGAAAAATCTCAGTCATGAGAAAAATTTTCCACATTACAATTCTTGATTATTTTTTTTTAGAAACCTATTCTTCAACAATTTTTTTAAATCTCATTTTCCTTTTGATTTTGAAAATTCCCCTTTTAAAGCTTGAAGAAAATTCTCCAAAAAATTTTCTCATTGATTTCTTGATGAAAATTTTTTTGTTTTTTCTTAAAGGTTGATTCAATCAAAATGATTAGTTGTGCACTTTTATTCAAACTTGAAATTACTTCACCTGTAAAATTGAAGCAGCTGTTTGAAATGATGTGAACCACAAATTCGATTTGTTACGAATTCTTCTTTCAAAAAAATATGGACGAAGCTTATACTAAATTTTTTAAAAATGAGAAAAATTGATAAACTAATCTAAGAATTATTTTTTTTAATAGATTGGAAAACGGCCATACTGCTTCATCACGCATTCACAACGACTCCATCGATCTCACCAATGACCTTGATAATTCCCACGCCAGTCCACGCGAGACTCCTGCATCACAACCGGTTTCATTGACCAGCAACGAGCATGTCAGCACTAAAAAACGAAAAAGATTCAACGTCGAAGAATTCCGTAACATTGCCAAACAACAGAAGACGAAAAAGAAGAAAATCCGAAGAATTGTCAATGACGACGACGAGGATGAAAATAACCTCGATGCATCTGTAACCGAGGGAACTAGCAGTGGTTCCAAAAGCAAAGTCAAAAAAAATAAAATTCAGAGGATTACGAACGACGACGATGACAGCGATGATTTGCTCAGTCGACCTCACCATTCCAGCGATGAGACGTCCTCGGACGATGAAATCAATTTTAGTTCTTTGCAAAAAGCCAAAAAGAAATCCAAACAAATGGCTGCAAATGATGTCGCAAAGGCCAATGACCAAACCAATGACAACGTTTCCGATGTACCTTCGAATGTGCAGGTTGTGAATGACGTCGACGAAGATAGCGATATAGCTGAAATAGTCGATATCGACAAATCTTCGAATATCGAGTCGAAGGTCGATTCGCAACCAAAAACTAAAAAGAAAAGAATCAGGAGGATCGTAGTAAACGATGACGAGAGTGACGATGATCTTAGAAATGATGATATAATCAACGATGTTCCTTTGAATGTTGAAATGAATGGCGGTTCATCTGCGAAAGAAATTTCTCTTCGTAGCGACGACGAATCTGATACAGAGAATGTACCTGCCAAGAAGAAGAAAAAAGTCGATTTGGCGGATAGCGAGGATTCAGATGCGGAATTGTTGTCCAATCCATTGACGAAATCTTATGGTTTGGATAGCGACAGCGAATAGATACTTTGAGTTTTTATTTTGTAACGTGTCGATTTGAAATTACTCTTCAATTTTTTCTAGTTAGTTCGAATTAAGTATAAGTTCTTGAATAAAATGTTTAATTTTGTATGAAGAGTCATTTTATGAATATACCTATTAACCAGAGAAATTCACCAGAAAAAAATTGTAAAATTTGTTTTCTCATCAATTGGAATGAAACTTACCCAAAATGTTGATTTTGATATGAAAACTACTCCATTTTTTTTTTAAGTTACTGCTGTTCCCCAACAGATATGGCCGTATTTATGGTGAAAATTCAATATTTCTTGTGCGGGGAGGGGATGGTCTAAAAATTGAAATATTTTCAGAAAAAAGTGTATATGTATATATGGAGGTGAACAAAGAAGAAAATACTCGTAGTGATGTCGATATTTTATCGAAATATCGATAAAATCGATCCAACAATCTCGACGTGTTTTCGATGTTTTGAAATCGAGTTTTTCAGTTGTATCGATATTTCGATATATTCAAAATGTAGTATTCGAAAATCTAAGACAATTTTATTATAGCTTATTTTTGATTTAAATCAGTATTTAACTTCGAAAAATCAATCGGAAGTTGGAATTTTTAGCGCGATTCTATTCAGAGAAAATACATAAATAATATTTAATATTAGCGCGGTCATTTGTTTTTTTTTCGGGTTGAGAGGGCGGGGGTGACGCGACCGCGTCATTATAGATAACGCAGCCATGTACACACTTATTTGCAAATATTTTTTGTTGCAAATTCTCTTCAAATTGCGTGTAAATTTTTTGCTCATCCTCGTTGCATTTGGTAAGTACTTACTCTTCCCTTCCCCCATGGCCTTGACACTCGTGTGTTATTTTTGTATTCTCTCGTGGGGCAGGCTAAAGAAACACCGAGTGTGCTGCTGTGTCGTATTTGTGCTTAGGATCACCTACATAGTATTAAATTTTTACAAATTAATGTTTCTTGAAAGTTTCGTCACTTGATTTTTTTCTCATTTCATAATTATTTGGGTAGTGATTTTTGAAGTCGTGGTCAAACTATGTTTCCATGGAATATTTTAAAATTGGTATTCGCTATTGGCTTCCTTAATCTGGTAAGATACTATCTCGATTTTTTTTAGTGGTGTCTAATTTGTTTAGTTTGTTCACATGGAAGTGGATTGTTGTTGTTGAATTTGACCAAGTTTAATATTTTGATATTCAAAATTGGTGGAGAGGGAGGGGTCCAATCGAAATTTTTGTAATTAGCAATATTATTTATAGAACTTCGAGCTACAACATTTGTTTGAAAATTTTTTCAATTGGACTCCTCTCTCTCCTCCGATTTTGCGGGACAAGTCTCACACTCGTCTACATAATTTTGAGCAAGTATCTACTTACTATCTACTGAGTGTCCCTCCAATTTCAAATATGCATCCCAAAATGAAAATTAATGCATAAAAGTATCCATTCAAAGCAATTTTTTGGATAAAAAATTATTTTTCTGCACAATAACATATTCTACTATTTTTTGAGAGTAAATATATTATTTTAAATTTTGAAAATTTTCCACTTTTGTAAAGAAAAAAATTTCTTTGAAATTTTTCGAAAGTAACAATATTTCTCATTTTTATGAGATAGGTACTTAATTTTTCTTGAGATTTTTGGAATAACAAATCTTTCATTTTTTGGAATTGAAATTTTTTTCAATTTTTTCAATTTTTTTTTTTTTTTTTTTTTTTTTTTGAAAAAAATCTCTAGCTTTTTTGAATACCAACAGAAAAGGAAATTTAATTTTTTGGGAGGAGAGAGATTTCTTAATTTTTTTGCGGTAAGTATAAGTACCTATTTCTCATTTTCTTGAAAAATTTTTTCCGATTTTTATTGCAATGAGAAATCTCTTTTTTTGGAAAGGCAGTTTTACTGCAGAAAAACATTTTTAATGTATTTTTTTGGAGATGAAAAAAAAAATTTCTCCAGTTATTTTGAATTTTTTTTTTTTTTTTTTTTTTTTAGAAAAAAAATTCTTGATTTCTTGGAATAAAAAAACTGTCTGTTTTTCATTTTTTTTCAGCTGTCGTGTTTTTTTTAAATTACATTTTTTTCACTTTTATGTTTGAAAAAAATTCTCATTAATTTTTTTCTTAAATCTCTTAGGGAGGTCAAGCAATTTTTCTTCACCTATTTTATTTATGTACTTATATGTATTGGTAGGTATTTATTTATTAATTTTTTCAATTTTATTGGGAAGAAAAAAAATTTCAATATTGGTGAAAAAATTTCTCAATTTTTTTGGAGAATTTTTTTTTTTTTGTGGAAAAACTCTCAGTTATTTGGAATAAGAAATATTCTAATTTCTTGGATTTAACTGTGTTTTCAATTATTTTCATTTTTTTTTTTTTTTTTTTTTTTTTTTGGTAGGAAAAAAATGATTTTTCAAGTTTTTCGATTTTTTTTTTCGATTTTTTGCAGCATGAAGTTCCTCATTTTTTGGAAGATGATTATTGTTCAAAGTTTTTTTTTTTTATCAGGCCATTTTTTTCTTCAAACTGATTTTATTGTGTACGATTTTTTTCAGGAGAATTTTTTAAAATATTTTTTTCAGAATACCCTTAACATTTATATTTTATACCTATATTAATTTACTTAAAATACTTGACTACCAGAGTGATGGTTCATCAGAACAGAAAGGAAATCCAGTTATTATTACAACAAAACCTCGAGAAATTATTCCTCAGATTGGGAAAGACCTAGTATTACCCTGTAACGTAGAAAATAACGGTAAACGATCAATGCATTAAAATAGTTTTGGCCTATAATTGATATGATGTTGAATTAAATTCCCATCTTTATTGTTTACAGTTTTGGAGGACTCGTTAGTATGGAGTTATAACAACGTCACCTTATTTATTGACAACATTCCCATTACTGTGCCTTCAACTCATACTTATACTTTAGACTCAAATTACTCATTACGTATTAAAAAAATTTCCGCTGAGTTGTTCGGAAATTACAGCTGTTGGATTCCTCAGGCCAACGTGTCTGTCATTCATACCGTTATGCCGAGAGGTAGAATCTTGGAGTGCCCAAATATTTTGCAAATAGGTAATTATCCTGCTTGAAAATAAAAAATAAAAATATTATTTCAGAAACTGTCGCTGTTGAATCCATAAGTGCTAAAAAATTTGTCAGAATTGAGATTGATCTGCCGTACAAAAGGATTCCCAACTCCTACTATTTCTTGGTTTAGAAAAGTAAGTGTTGATATTTTCACTCCTTTAGTTCAATTTTGGACAATTTTTTTAAATTTTTGTTGAGAAGTATGCATTTTTAAAATCATAAATTATCTAAAAATTTGAAAAATTTCAATAATTTTGGCAAAAAAAATTTTTTCAACCTAATTTGCAATTGAATCGGCTCATGCAAAAACAGGTTAAGTCACATTTTTGAAAATGTCACCGAAAATGTAGAGAAGGCAAAAAAAGTGTATTGCACAAGTTTTTTTCGTCTCCTCTAAAATTTCAAAAAATGTGACTTGACCTGTTTTTGCATGAGCCGATTCAATTAAACAACGAAAAAAGTTACTTACCTACTGCATTTTCAAAACAAAATTCGACTCTGATGGAATTTTTGTTGATTGTTCAAATCATGAATTTTCTAAAAATTTGAAATTTGAATAATTTTGGAAAAATAAAATTTTCAACGGAGACGAAAAACATAATAGGTACATGAAGATTTAAGTAATAGGGTTCTTTATCTTGCTTGAAATTTTTTTTGTGAGTAATTCGATTTAATTTAAGCAGTCGATATGTTGATTCCATTAGTGCTTCAATTGTGCTTTTTAGGGATTTTGAATTTTCTGTCCATCTTGTTTTTTTCCACTTTGAAAAATTTCAATTTTGGGATCATTTTTTACTGTTTTTAATCAAGTGCCATAGTTTCAAGCCTTCCAACGTCACCAAATATTTTGCCCACTACTGTTTTCAATCAATTTTCAATTTTTGCAGAGCTCTGAAAATTCAATGGAAATGGATTTAAATTCAAAATCTGCGATTTATGTAATTCCTCGGGCGTCCCTCGGCGATTCTGGTATTTATTCTTGTAAAGCTGACAATGGCGAATCGTCAGATGTGAAATCAGTAAACGTTACTGTTCTTAATGGTGAGTATTGTTTGTCAACATAGTTATTAATTTCTATGCTTTGGAGCTTAGCTCTTAGCACATGTAAATTTTAGAGCTTAGCTCTGAGGAGGTACTCACTACTTAGCTCTTTTCAAGCTTACAAAAAAAGAGCTCAGCTCAAGAGCTTGAGCTATTCATAAAATAGCTCAAAGCTCCTGTAAAAAGCTCTTCTTCAATAAATAAAGCTTTTTAAAATGTGAAATTTACGAGTAAAAAATAATGAAATTTAAATTGATTTTGTTGGCACTGAACAGCATTCAACACAATTACATTCTTACATAAAAAAAAAAAAAAAAAAATACCAAACTTTATAAAATATTTTGTAATTTATGTAATTACAGGTAAAAGCAGTTTAAGAAATCGAATTTTTAGAAAAACCTTCATAAAAACCTAAAAATAGAAAAGAGTGAAAGCTTAATCAAAAATTTTGATTTTAGAGTTTAGCGTTTAGCTTCTTTAAATTTGGGAGCTTACATTTAGCTCCAAAGAGCTGGCTCGATTCGGTCCATTGATTTTTTTCATTTTGTTGCATAGGAGTCGCTGCTGAATCACCAACGGTGTATTTCGGAAGAGCAGAAAGCAATACTAAACTTTGTTGCGTTTTTGTATACACCAGAAATGTATGTTTCAGCTGACTTGATTATTTCGAGAAATAGATTTCAGTTTCACCAACGTTTCGATAATTAAAATTTTTTCATTTGTTTAGATAACTTGGCTAAAGAATGGCGACGTTCTCCCATTAAATGAGCGATTCTATACTGTTTCCGAAGAAGATAAGAACTGTTTGGTAATCAAAAATGCCTACGAAGAAGATCTCGGAACGTATACCTGCCAGACAGAAACAAATGCAGCAGAACGTGCCGAAATAGAATTGAAAATGGAATTTGGAAATTTTATAATTATTATCTTACTTGAATTAGTCGTAAGTTTTTTAGTGATCTTGGCGAGTTATGCGTGGACGAAGTGTTGGGGAAAGTGTCCCATGTCATCAAAAAACAATAACAGTCGGGGCATCGTGTGACCTTTCATGATCGTAAAAAAGAAAAGGATTGTTTCAAATATTTTATGATGAATTTCTGAAAGTAGATAATATTACGAATCTATTGATATATTAGTTTGGTATTTTTGAGAATATTACTACGATTTTTTTTTGGGGGGGGAGGGGGGATTGTGCCTTACTTGTAAAATGACATGGTGAATTTTTTTTCCTGAATTGGTGTATTTTGGTCTTAAATTAAATAGTAAAGTTGTAAATATCCTAAATTTATTTTTTGAAGTTTTTTGTTGCTATATATTGTGTAGGTTCTAGGTAGGTACGTATCTTATTAATTTATTAGGTATGTGGTTTAGGTATAAAGATTTTTAAAGGTATGGTTACCTGATTGGTGGATATTTTTAATTGGTAAGTATGTCATTTTGTCAACATAAGGTGTCCCAAAACAACATGGTGACCAAAAAACGAAAAATTATATAGGCATGCATGCATGCTGTATTTCACTTTTTTTTTGCACCAAACTCATGAAAATTTTTGGTTTATAGGGAGCCGAGATATTTTTAAAATAAATGTAAGATATCAAAGTTACATTTATTATCCGTTTTGGAATTTTCCTTTTCATGCAAATAAACCAATTTTAATAAGTATAAAAATTTTCCAAAAAAAAAAAATTTCAAACATATTTTTATAAAAACAATTTTAAAAATTGGTCACTTTTCAAAAACACATTTTTTGTGAAATTTCTTAGTTTTATTACTTTATTTACTTTCAAAATTATTCGAGTGATAGAAATTTTACAGAAAAAACAATGAACGCAGAGTTGCAATCGTGGGGTTCGACTCTATCGGCCTAGACCCCTAAACCACCCATTTTCGACAATTTTTTTTTTTTAATTTTGCAAAAAAATCAAAACTGACCTATAAAAAATGAGCAAAATTTTCAAATCGCCATTTTATCGTCCGATTTGGCTGAAATTCAGCATGTAGGCTGATTTGAGGTCACTGAACCCGAATCTGCCATCAATTTTCAGATTCGATGTTTAGTTCTCGAGATACAGAAAATGGCCCATATCTCAGCGATTTGCATCTGATTCGGAAACTGATCGCATCATTTGATTTGCCTGGTCTGAATACCCCCTCCTAAACACCTCGCACGTCGATCTGGGACAAAAAGTTTGTTTTTTTTTGAGAAAAAAAAACGAAGGTTCGCCTTATGGATTTTTTGGCTCAAAAAACATTTTGTCAGATTTTCACTCGAGACACATGTACATTGTACAGAGGGGTGTTCGAACCTGGCCAATCGATTGACTCCATCGGTAAAATTGATGGTTTAAAACATCTTGAAAAATTTGTCAGAGGAGGGTAGCTTTTTTCATTGGTTAAATGCAATTTGGCAATTTTTCAAAATTTAGTAAATTAAAAATTTCCACAAAATTGATGTTTTTATAAAATTGTTGTTTTAATTTTTTTAATTTTTTAATTTTCAATTGATTTCGTACTCGTTGGTCTTTTGTAAGCTGTAAGTAATATCGCAAAGATGCTCGTACAAGCTTGAACGTGCTCGTACGAGCGCAGGTTAGTTCACCAGTACGTACAAACAAACTCGTAGGAGTAGGTATATGCAGGTAGGTGCACAAGTAGGTACGAGAACTATATAAAAGTGCATTGATTATTATATAGACATTTAATTGAGAATTTTTGGAAAAAAAATCGTCATTTGACAGCGAAGGAAGAAGAAATGTCGAAAATTAATGTCATAAACGTGATCAGCGTATTCGAATTACGCAATAGCAGTTCTAATCTCGACTTTTTTGAAAAAGTAAAATTTTGGAATCCCGCGTACAAGGCAAAATATTCTACGTACGGTAAAACGGATAACAGATCCGGAATCAGCGTGGTCGACTTAGTCGAAAACCACTCTTATCTCGATTTTTTTGAAAATCAAAAAAATCGAAAAAATCAACGATGGTTAACCTTCATTTTTTTTTTGAAAAAAAACTTTTTGTCTCAGATCGACGTGTGAGGTGTCTGGGAGGGGGTAATCGGACCAGGCGAATCGATCCCAGCCATCAGTTTCCCGATCGGAGTCGAATTCGCAGAGATATGAACCATTTTCCGTAACTCAGAAACTATTCATCAGATTTGAAAACTGATGGCATATTCAGGTTCAGCGACCTCCAAATAGCCCATAAATCGAATTATAGCCCGATCGGACCATAAATAACATTTTTTTATAATTCATTAAAATTGATGCAAAAAAAATGGCGGATTTGCGATTTTTTGCAAAACTTGAAAAAAATTGTCGAAAATTGAACATCTAGGGGTCTAGATTGATAGAGTCGAACACGACGATTGCAAATCTGCTTTCATTTTCAAAATCGGACCAATATTCACGGAGATATAAGCGTTCAAAGTTATTGGCCGGATATGACTCATAGAATCCGACCAGACCTGGTAACATGGTACTTCATTAAATTATTGCAGCTTCCAGAGTAGGTAGAAAATTGTTTTTGGTGTCTAATGGTACTATTTCGAGGTCGTGGAATTCAAATTTACGATTTTCACGGTTCAGGGTTGCCAACTTCGCAAAATAAAATTTTTATCTCGAGAGGTTGGCATCACTGTTCCAAATAAATCTCAAATTTGAATTCTGCGACCTCGAATTTGTAATAAATGACTCTTCAACCTCTTTCGAAGACTTCCTGAAAGTTTCAAAGCTCAATTAATTTTTTTTAGCATTTGGTGTTGATTGAGTTGCATACTCGATGCATTTGCAGGCAGATTCCAGGTGTATTTTCAAAATATTACACTTTTTTCAAGAAATATCGCATTTTTGTATTTTTAATGCGGTTTATTACTATTTCGAGGTCGCTGATCACGAATATGGACTTTATTTTCAATTTGACCTTCTCATTGTCCCTAACGTCGATTTTTCGAAAAAATTACTCGTTTAAAGCCGAAGGAAAGGTCAGAAATGAAAAGTATTGGGCGAATCGGAGTCAGCGAGGTCAGATTAGTCAAAAACGATATTAATCTGAATTTTTTTGAAAATTTTGAAAATTTTAAAGTCTTCTAACTCGGCGAGAAATCGTCGTACAGCAAAATGTATAGCATTTTCGTAATCAGCGTGGTCGACTTAGTTAAAAAGCACTCTTATCTCGATTTTTTTGAAAATCAAAAAAATCGAAAAAATCAACGATGGTAACCTTCCTTTTTTTTTCGAAAAAAAACTTTTTGTTCCAGATCGGCATGTTAGGGGTCTAGATCGATAGAGTCGAATCCGACGATTGCAAATCTGCTTTCATTTTGAAAATCGGACCATTATTCGCGGAGATATAAGCGTTCAAAGTTTTTGACCGGATAATTCAGTCTAAATGGTCGGATATCCGACCATCGTTGGTATTTTTTGGGATTATTGAAGCTTCCAGAGTACGTAGAAAATTGTTTTTGGTGTGTAATAGTACTATTTCGAGGTCGTAGAATTCAAATTTGAAATTTGTTTCGAGCAGGGTTGCCACCTGGCGAGATAAAAATGTTATTTTGCGAGGTTGGCAACCCTGCTCGAAACAAATTTCAAATTTGAATTTTACAACCTCGAAATAGTGTATAAACCAAATTTCAGCTCAATCGGATCATAAACACGAGCGTGGTGAATTTTTGAATTTTGGCATTAAAGTTGAAGCAAAAAAAATGGCGGATTTGCAATTTTTTGCAAAATTTGAAAAAAATTGTCGAAAATTGGGCATTAAGGGGTCTAGTCCGATGGAGTCGAACTCGACGATTGCAAATCTGCTTTCATTTTCGAAATCGGACCATTATTCGCGGAGATATAAGCATTCAAAGTTTTTGACCGGATAATTTCAGAAAATCCTTGGAATATCCGACCATCGGTGGTACTGGTAATTTTTGTAATTTTTGCAGCTTTCAAAGTAGGTAGAAAATTGTTTTTGGTGTGTAATAGTACTATTTCGAGGTCGTAGAATTCAAATTTCAAATTTGAATTCTACGACCTCGAAATAGTACCATTAGACACCAAAAACAATTTTCTACGTGCTCTGGAAGCTGCAAAAATTACAAAAATTACCAGTACCACCGATGGTCGGATATTCCAAGGACTTTCTGAAATTATCCGGTCAAAAACTTTGAACTTTGAACGCTTATATCTCCGCGAATAATTGTCCGATTTTGAAAATGAAAGCAGATTTGCAATCGTCGGGTTCGACTCTATCGATCTAGACCCCTGCATGCCCAACTTTCGACAATTTTTTTCAAATTTTGAAAAAAACATAAACTTGACTACTTTTTTGCTTCAATTTTAATGTATTTTTTAAAAACGTTATTTATGGCCCGATCGAACTGAAATTCGGTTTATGGGCTAAACTGAGGTCACTGAACCCAAATATGCCATCGGTTTTGAAATCTTATGTTTAGTTTCTGAGATACAGAAAATGGTCCATATGATCGCGGCATTCGATTCGTCTGGTCCGACTAACCCATCCTAGACACTTCATACGTCGATCTGGAACAAAAAGTATTTTTCAAAAAAAAAAAAAACTTTAAAAGAATCGGATTGAGCTTTAAAAGCACCAAAAAAAATTTCAAACTTTTTATAAAATACTGAAAATGAGAATTTTGAAAATTCCATCAGAGGAGGATTTAGCATGGAAACTATGGGTAGCTCTTTACATTGGTTAAATAAAATTTCCAATTTTTTGAAAAAGTACTGAAAATGAAAATTTTTCAAAGTTCAGTTAGGGGAGGATTTTTATTGATTAAATACAATTATTTCTCATTTTTTGAAAAATGCCTACGGAGAATGAAAATTTCTAAAACTTCAGTTAGAATTTTCTGTTTCCAAAAAATGAAAATAATTTTTTTTTTTTTAGGTAAATCGAAAATATTTTTAAATTCAAAAAAAAAATTTGTTTTGAAAATATTTTTTTACCTATTACAAAAAATTTTAAAAAGTTTTTATTTCATAAAAATGGAACGATTTTTTTCACAAAAACTTGGAATTGATTTTGAAAAATAATATTTTACAACACAATCGTCTAGATCCTTATAAATGGAAAATTTTCAAGCTTATGTAAATCTTTTTCCATTAGTATTAGAGATAAGGAGTTGATTAAAATTTTAGTTTGAGTTAATCAACTTTTTCAAAATTAATATCACAACTTCGATATTAGATAAAATTTTGAAACTTATTGATACCCACTTCTTGTTCATGAACATGAATAAATTTTTTATATTTTACTTACCACGATGCATACATGATGCTTACCACAGTCACATGAGAACCTTTTTTTTTTTTTCAATTTTAGGACAATCTTCAAAATTTTTAAACAAAATAAATAGATTTTTAGGAATTGAAACACTGAAAAAAAAATAGACAAAAATAATAGAAAAAACATAATATTTTTCTATTAGAAATCGAAAAATTGGAATTAAAATTTTCAACCAAAATTGAAATTTGAAAAACTTTTGTTTTGGAAAAAAGTATATACCTATATATAAATTGAATTTGTAACAAAAGTTTGATAAAAATTAGATACCTACATGTAGTTAATTATAATTAAGTATTTATCTACTTACAAGAGTAAAATATTTACAAGCTTAATATTAAAAACAACTTGGAAAGTGGGAAGGGGGCATGAATTAAGTATTTGATAATTCTAATATTTTGGATGGATCGTCTATTTCGTCACCTTCAGGATTATAATACTTGAATTTCCATTCCATTTTTCTGTCGCGAGTATTGAAATTTAATCCTACAAGGGCGATAAATTTGTCTCGGTTATGAAAAGAAGTTTTATATTCCTTGTTTAACATTTGGTCCATGGCGGCTTGTGCTGAACGATCCATTTTTATTTCTATGAGGATAAACAATTTTGGCTCGGTTACTAAAATATCGAAGGCACCTGAATGGACAGTGAATTCGGGAGTAGCGTCGAAACCAGCCATTTTCAGAAAGATATGTAACGCGATATGGTAGCCCTTTTCTGTGCACTTAGGGACATACAACGAGTGGGGAACGGAGGAAAAAATTTCGTTGACTCTTGTGAAAAAAGCTTCTAAATTTAATCGGTTGATTTCTAAATAATCGTGTAAGGTATCGAATGTTTTCTTCATTACCGGTTCCGTAAGTTTCAACTTGATCTTTCCTTCGACCAACGTGTGCAATAAGCCATCTTTAACTTCGCTGTTGGGAAAACTGAGAACGCATTGGTAGTCACGTTGGGTGTAATTGGATATCGTCAGGTACCCAGTTTGGAACAAGAAAGATGGTAGACGGATATGCTGAATATCGTACGCGGCATGGAGTTCTGATACTGGTAACTTGACCTCTGCATCACCAAAGCAAAATTTATACAGTTCCTCTTCTGAGTAAAGATCGAATGCTACGGTATTTGCAATAGTAGAAAGTCCTGTTTGAAGCCAATAGTTCTCGGCTATGCCCGAATGTAAATACTTCATGGTGGCCCACGGGTTATAAACGGAGCGCGATTCAGTGGTATTTGTCGAAAAGTGGTACCCGTCGTACCACTCTCTGATTTCTTTCATTACTAAGGTGTCATTGCTGGGGTTTCCTTGCCTAGTTCTTTCCTGGGCGATATCCTGAACGTGAGGTTTAAAATGAGTATTTATTTCTTGGTGTGTAAAACCGAACATCGTGTCGAACTCTTCCATCATCGAGATATCAGTCAAATGATTGGCACCGGAGTATATCGACGCCAACGAAAATTTAGTAACCCCCATTACGAAGGTCCTCCTAATGTAATCACTATGAGATTTCAAAAGTGTAAAAAATGTGGTGAGAACTCCTACGTTAGCTTTCAGAAGTGTTCGGTCTTGAATGTGATGTACGATCGGATGATCATATTCGTCGATCAATACGACGACGTTAGCTTCTCCGCATTCGATTCGGTCAGACAGCTCTTTTAAAATGCATTCCAAAATTGGGCTCAGAGTAGAAAATCCTTCCAACGATATATTGTGCTCTTTTGCGATGGTCTTCAACTCGGCGATCAATGATGTGTACAACATTCCCGGTTTTCCATGTTCAAGCGACGAAAAATCCAGCTGCAGAACTTGGTGTTTGTGCCATTGGTATCCCATCTTCGAGATTTCACAATTTTTGAAGAGATTTTTATTGCCCAATGCAATCTCCTTCAACGTATCTAGAAAAAGGCTCTTACCAAACCTTCTCGGCCTATTCATGAAAAGATGACTAGGATAACTGAATAGTTTGAAAGCGTATGCGGTTTTGTCGACGTAGGTTGAATTCCATCCTAAAATGTCTTTGATGTGTATTTCTCCGAAAGGCAGACTTTTCCTACGAGATTCCGGTGTCTAAAAAATGTAAAACAACAAACTTGAAATTATCATCATGCATGAGTGAATTTCCAAGCTAGTTTACCTCTCGCAGGTATGGCGGTAATAACAATTTAATTTTCAACATCTCGACAAAAAAGTTTTTTTTTTTACAATTTTTTTTATCATCATTTAAGGTGGGCATATGCACTAAAAACAGGTGATATATGCGCATATATATGCGCTAAAAAAACTCAAAATATGCTCTAACATCAAGAAATATGCAAAAACCAAAATGGGTATCGTTTTAAAGAGCGCGATGAGCTGTGCTTTATTTCAAGGCAAAAACTAAATTAGAATCAGATTATTGTCATTCATTTGACAATGTTGCCGTTTTGAAATGAAATAAAAATGATTCAAAACAGGATCCAAAAATTGTAAAAAGATCCGTTTTCGTAAATTCTTTAAAATTCTCTATAATTTCATTTTCCTCCCGCAGTTTTTTCACAAAGTACGACGTGAGGCGTAAGATAGGCGTAAGGTTAGAATTGAAATCAATTGAATTCCTCGTATTTTTTCGAGATTTCTGTCTCATTTCATCAAAAAAATAAAATAACGAAACACTGCCCGAGCGAAGCGAGGGCGAAAATTTCGAAAAAAAAGAGATTTTGAAGGAAAACTCATACATTTTCTGAATAAATTTGAAAATAATTCATTCGAAACAATTTTGTGAAAGTAGTAGATTTTTTTCAAGCACTAGTGAAAAATTGAAAAAAGTGAAATTTTTTGTCTTTTTGGGAAAGAAATATCAAAAATCACATAAATATGCGCTAAAAATCAGAAAATTGAGGAAATATGCTGTAAAATAGGGAAATATGCGCTAAAAATGGCCAAAATATGCAAAAATATGCGTTTATACCCGAAATATGCAAAATATGCGCTAACAAATATGGCTCATTTTGCTCAGAAAAATCTGAAACGTAAAAGTAACTTGAATATATCACTTTTCAATCAAGACAGAAAAATATGCATTTTCATGCATATCCGGGCCCTGGGCATTACCTTATTCCAAAGTTTTTTCATTTCAATAGAAAGTAATTACCTATATTTTCCCCTGTTTTGAGAAAACGTTTCTGGCTGTTTTTCAATTTTTAAATGCTACGAAATTTTGTACTGAAATTATTGAACCCAATTCAGAAATAAAATGAAAATTTTCAGAGTAGATTTCAAATTGGTACTTTATTGGCAGCTCTACCATTAGGTGTAGGATATTTTGTATAAAAGGGTGTAGAAACTCGTTAAAACGCCCAAAATCGGCAATTTTTGCACCTTTAGACTACTCCGGTGGCATCAAAAGCAATTAAAATGTGCCAATATGCCATATCTGAGTGTATTTAGGTGTACATAAACTGGGTTTGGTATGATTAGCGCCCCAGCATACAAATTCGTCATCCCCCAGTATTCTTCGAGTAATTCGAATGAATAGTTTGGGGGGGGGGGGGAATGCAATTGACAATGATTTAGCAGGCAAAAATTTTAAAGCAAAAAAAAAAACAAAAAAAAAACACGAAAAATTTGATAAAAACATTTGAATGAAAAATTTTTAGCAGCTTCAATCAATGGAAAAACAATTTTTTCAAACAAGAATGAATTGAATTTTACGATTTAATGATTTTACTTCTACACTTTGCCAAATTAAAATTGCCCAATTAAATAGGTAGATACAGCTTAACGTTGATTAGTTGATTCAAACATACCTATATTTATTTTTTTCCACTGAGAATGAATTTTGATGAAAAAATAAATATAGAAGGAAATCCGAAAAAACCCACCTACTCATTCGCACGTATTTTGAAGAAAAAAAATTCGAAGCTTGTAAGTATCATATTTTCCAAGTTTTAAGAAAAGTTATACCTAGAATTTGAAAAAAAGAACTCACCGTTTCTGTCAAATAACAGGAATATACCAAAATGAAAATAACAAAGTACAATTTAAAAATCATATTATCGATAAATTAACAAATGGAAAAAAATTACGTTGAAATAGCGCAGTCGTAACTTAATATCAAAATGTAACTGCCCACGAAATAACTAAGGTATTGATTGAAAAGTCGTAGAAACATTTTTTTTATCCTCGTATGTGAGCTACGCAGTACGAAATTTGATTAGAATAGCTTATCAGTTTCGATTTAGATTTTGAAAATAAATTGAGGAAGAAATCGAATATAGTCGTTATTACTTAAGCCCTATAGTAAGTACTATGTCTAGATCCTGTATGTAAAATTTTCAAGCTTAAATTTTTTCCCATTAGCATCAGCGATAAGGAGTTGATTAAAATTTTAGATTAATATAACTTCTTCGAAATTAATATCACCCATCTTCGAATTTTCTCTTCAATTTTAGATAAAATTTCAGAACTTGATAGGTACCTACTACCTACCGAATTCCTGAAACAAAATAAATAGATTTTTAGGAATTGAAACACTGAAAAAAAAATTGACAAAAATAATAGAAAAAACATAATATTTTTCTATTTGAAATCGAAAAATTGGAATTGAATCAACCAAAATTGAAATTTGAAAAATTTTTGTTTTGGAAAAAAAGTATACCTATGCCTATATATAAATTGAATTTGTAACAAAAGTTTGATAAAAATTAGATACCTTCATGTAGTTAATTATAATTAAGTACTTAGCTACTTACAAGAGTAAAATATTTACAAGCTTAATATTAAAAACAACTTGGAAAGTGAGAAGGGGGCATGAATTAAGTATTTGATAATTCTAATATTTTGGCTATTTTGGATGGATCGTCTATTTCGTCACCTTCAGGATTATAATACTTGAATTCCCATTCCATTTTTCTGTCGCGAGTATTGAAATTTAATCCTACAAGGGCGATAAATTTGTCTCGGTTATGAAAAGAAGTTTTATATTCCTTATTTAACATTTGGTTCATGGCGGCTTGTGCTGAACGATCCATTTTTATTTCTATGAGGATAAACAATTTTGGCTCGGTTACTAAAATATCGAAGGCACCTGAATGGACAGGGAATTCGGGAGTAGCGTCGAAACCAGCAATTTTCAGAAAGATATGTAACGCGATATGGCAGCCTTTTTCTGTGCACCTTGAGACATACAACGAGTGGGGAACGGAGGAAAAAATTTCGTTGACTCTTGTGAAAAAAGCTTCTAAATTTAATCGGTTGATTTCTAAATAATCGTGTAAGGTATCGAACGTTTCCTTCATTACCGGTTCCGTAAGTTTCAACTTGATCTTTTCCTCGACCAACGTGTGCGATAAGCCATTTTTAACTTCGCTGTTGGGAAAACTGAGAACGCATTGGTAGTCACGTTGGGTGTAATTGGATATCGTCAGGTACCCAGTTTGGAACAAGAAAGATGGTAGACGGGTATGCTGAATATCGTACGCGGCATGGAGTTCTGATACTGGTAACTTGACCTCTGCATCACCAAAGCAAAATTTATACAGTTCCTCTTCTGAGTAAAGATCGAATGCTACGGTATTTGCAATAGTTGAATGTCCTGTTTGAAGCCAATAGTTCTCGGCTATGCCCGAATGTAAATACTTCATGATGGACCACGGGTTATAAACGGAGCGCGATTCAGTGGTATTTGTCGAAAAGTGGTACCCGTCGTACCACTCTCTGATTTCTTTCATTACTAAGGTGTCATTGCTGGGGTTTCCTTGCCTAGTTCTTTCTTGGGCGATATCCTGAACGTGAGGTTTAAAATGAGTAATTATTTCTTGGTGTGTAAAACCGAACATCGTGTCGAACTCTTCCATCATCGAGATATCAGTCAAATGATTGGCACCAGAGTATATCGACGCCAACGAAAGTTTAGTAACCCCCATTACGAAGGTCCTCCTAATGTATTGAGAACGAGATTTCAAAAGTGTAAAAAATGTTGTGAGAACTTCTACGTTAGCTTTCAGTAGTGTTCGGTCTTGAGTGTGATGTACGATCGGATGATCATATTCGTCGATCAATACGACGACGTTAGCTTTTCCGCTTTCGATTCGGTCAGACAGCTCTTTTAAAATGATTTTCAAAATTGCGCCCAGAGTAGAAAATCCTTCCAACGATATATTGCGCGCTTCTGCGATGTTCATCAACTTGGCGATCAATGATGTGTACAACATTCCCGGTTTTCCATGTTCGAGCGAAGAAAAATCCAGCTGCAGAACTTGGTGCTTGTGCCATTGGTATCCCGTCTTCGAGATTTCACAATATTCGAAGAGTTTTTCATTGCCCAATGCAATCTCCTTCAACGTATCTAGAAAAAGGCTCTTACCAAACCTTCTCGGCCTATTCATGAAAAGATGACTAGGATAACTGAATAGTTTGAAAGCGTATGCGGTTTTGTCGACGTAGGTTAAATTCCGTTTTAAAATGTCTTTGATGCGTATTTCTCCAAAAGGCAGACTTTTCATACGAGATTCCGGTGTCTAAAAAATGTAAAACAACAAACTTGAAATTATCATCATGCATGAGTGAATTTCAAAGCGAGTTTACCTCTCGCAGGTATGGCGGTAATAACAATTTAATTTTCAACATCTCGACAAAAAAGTTTTTTTTTTTACAATTTTTTTTATCATCATTTAAGGTGGGCCTTTTTTGTACTTTTCGATTTATTTGTATAGTCATTACCTTATTCCAAAGTTTTTTCATTTCAATAGAAAGTAATTACCTATATTTTCCCCTGTTTTGAGAAAACGTTTCTGGCTGTTTTTCAATTTTTAAATGCTACGAAATTTTGTACTGAAATTATTGAACCCAATTCAGAAATAAAATGAAAATTTTCAGAGTAGATTTCAAATTGGTACTTTATTGGCAGCTCTACCATTAGGTGTAGGATATTTTGTATAAAAGGGTGTAGAAACTCGTTAAAACGCCCAAAATCGGAAATTTTTGCACCTTTAGACTACTCCGGTGGCATCAAAAGCAATTAAAATGCGCCAATATGCCATATCTGAGTGTATTTAGGTGTACATAAACTGGGTGTGGTAAGATCTTTGCCAAATTAAAATTACCCAATTAAATAGGTAGAAACACTTTAACGTTGATTAGTTGATTCAAATAAACCTATATTTATTTTTTTCCACTGAGAATGAATTTTGATGAAAAAATAAATATAGAAGGAAATCCGAAAAAACCCACCTACTCATTCGCACGTATTTCGAAAAAAAAATTCGAAGCTTGTAAGTATCATATTTGTCAAGTTTTAAGAAAAGTTATACCTAGAATTTGAAAAAAAGAACTCACCGTTTCTGTCAAATAACAGGAATATACCAAAATGAAAATAACAAAGTACAATTTAAAAATCATATTATCGATAAATTAACAAATGGAAAAAAATTACGTTGAAATAGCGCAGTCGTAACTTAATATCAAAATGTAACTGCTGACGAAATAACTAAGGTATTGATTGAAAAGTCGTAGAAACATTTTTTTATCCTCGTATGTGAGCTACGCAGTACGAAATTTGATTAGAATAGCTTATCAGTTTCGATTTAGATTTTGAAAATAAATTGAGGAAGAAATCGAATATAGTCGTTATTACTTAGGCCCTATAGTAAGTACTATGTCTGCTACCGAATTCCTGAAGACTATATCCGAGTAAGATAGGTGAATCGGCTCACTATGCGGATTTTGAAATCAACTAGTGGAAGTTGGTCATTATGGGTCTGAAACCCCCGTGACCAAATTTTTAGATCGCTACCTCATCACCCCCACCCCCTCCTAGGGTGAAAAATGTGATTTTTCGATTATAATTTTTTTTTACAGCACTTTTCAACCGATTTTTTCAAACTCGGGTATATGCTATGCTAGGTATCATCAATGGGTCATTTGTGTAAAAATTTTCAAAAATGTTCTAACGTATCTTCATTGAAAAATGGGTGTTTCAAGTTTTCTAACAGCCATTTGGACGAGTTCCTTCATAAAGGTGCAAAAATGGAAACTATATTATATATGTTGTACATACCTAGTATGGATGTACAACATGTTTTTTTTTTTTAATTTTTAATATGGTGGAAGGCCCTCAAAAATGTAAAAACCCCAGCGCACTTCTCCCAAAGTCTTTTGTTATTCGTCACCAAAACTTTGACGCTTAATATCCCCGCCTATTCTGATCCAATTTCGAATCTGTTTGCAGATTTGCAATCGTCGGGTTCGACTCTATCGGAATATACCCAAAGTACATCCATTTTCGACAATCTTTTTCAAATTTTGAAAAAAATCTATTTGAAGGGGTCGAAATTCAAAAATTTGCCAGGCTTGTGTTTATGGTTCGTTTAAGATGAAATTTGGTTTATACACTATTTTGAGGTCGTAGAATTCAAATTCGTTATTTATTTCGATCAGTATTGCCAACCTTGAGAGATAAATTTTTTATTTCGCAAGGTTGGCAACAGTGATTTATAAAAATTGCAAATTTGAATTCTACGACATCGATTTGGTCCATTTTGACCCTCTATTCAGCTCCATAGGTCTTCTGGAAGGTGTAATATGCTTGAGAAGTGTTCTTTCTGCCTTAATTTCACCGTAGTAGGCAACCGCAATAACTCATCAAAAAAATGCTGGTAGGTGTCCCCTATTAATTGAATATTTTAACGAAAAGGAGGCCAATGGAGAAGTTTCAAAGATATAGGATGCATAATTCAAGTACGGGGAATTTGAATTTGCAATTAGTTTAAATCACTGTTGCCAACCTCGCCATTGGTTTTCAAATCCGATGCTTAGTTTCTGAGTTACGGAAAATGGTCCATATCACTGCGAATTCGCCTCCGATCGGGAAACTGATCGCGCCATTCGATTCGCCTAGTCCGATTACCTCCACCTAGACACCTCACACGCCGATCTGGAACAAAAAGTTTTTTTTCGAAAAAAAAAGAAAGGTTAACCATCGTTGATTTTTTCGATTTTTTTGATTTTCAAAAAAATCGAGATAAGAGTGCTTTTCAACTAAGTCGACCACGCTGATTACGAAAATGCTATCCATTTTGCTGTACGTCGATTTCTCGCCGAGTTAGAAGACTTTGAAATTTTCAAAATTTTCAAAAAAATTCAGAATTATATCATTTTTGACTAATTTGATCTCGCTGACTCCGATTCGCCCAATACTTTTCATTTCTGACCTTTCCTTCGGCTTTAAACGAGTAATTTTTTTCGAAAAATCGACGTTAGGGACAATGAGAAGGTCAACTTGAAAATAAAGTCCATATTCGTGATCAGCGACCTCGAAATAGTTATAAACCGCATTAAAAATACAACAATGCGATATTTCTTGGAAAAAGTGTAATATTTTGAAAATACACCTGGAATCTGCCTGCAAATGCATCGAGTATGCAACTCAATCAACACCAAATGCTAAAAAAATTTAAATGAGCTTTGAAACTTTCAGGAAGTCTTCGAAAGAGGTTGAAGAGTCATTTATTACAAATTCGAGGTCGCAGAATTCAAATTTGAGATTTATTTGGAACAGTGATGCCAACCTCTCGAGATAAAAATTTTATTTTGCGAAGTTGGCAACCCTGAACCGTGAAAATCGTAAATTTGAATTCCACGACCTCGTAATAGTACCATTAGACACCAAAAACAATTTTCTACCTACTCAGGAAGCTGCAATAATTTAATGAAGTACCATGTTACCAGGTCTGGTCGGATTCTATGAGTCATATCTGGTCAATAACTTTGAACGCTTATATCTCCGTGAATATGGTCCGATTTTGAAAATGAAAGCAGATTTGCAATCGTCGGGTTCGACTCTATCGGTCTAGACCCCTAGATGCCCAATTTTCGACAATTTTTTTCAAATTTTGCAAAAAAATCTAAATCCGCCATCTTTTTTGCTTCAATTTTAATGAATTTAAAAAAACGTTATTTATGGTCCGATCGAGCTATAATTCGGTTTATGGGCTATTTGGAGGTCGCTGAACCTGAACATGCCATCGGTTTTCAAATCTGATGAATAGTTTCTGAGTTACGGAAAATGGTCCATATCTATGCAAATTCGAATCCGATTGGGAAAGTGATTGCTGGGATCGATTCGCCTGGTCCGATTACCCCCTCTTAGACACCTCACACGTCGATCTGAGACAAAAAGGTTTTTTTTTCAACAAAAAAAAATGAAGGTTAACCCCTTACGATTTTTTCGATTTTTTTCATCTCCAAAAAAATCGAGATAGGAGTGCTTTTCGACGAAATCGACCACGCTGATTCCGATTCTGGTGTCTGTTTTGCTCTACGATGCTTTCTCGCCGAGTACGCGTCCTTTGAAATTTTCTAAATTTTCAAAAAAAAATGCAGAACAAAGTCATTTTTGACTAATTTTAAATGTACTGCTTATGCAACTCTTTCGACTCGCAGATACTAAATCTGCAATTTCTTTGGCGCTGCAACGCTTGGTCGGCGATTATTTTACAAATTTCAACACGTATCTAGACATACTTAGTTTTATTAAATTCACATTCGAAAACAACAACGAACGAACGAACGAACAGAAAAAAATGATTACAATATAAAAAGTAAAACATCGCTTAACATAATAAATTGATAATACTACATAATCACGAGTAAATACACGATGAAAAAAAAAAAATGATTCGTAATAAATAATGATAAAAAAAAAGGAAAAAATATAATACGATTAACTGGTAATACCTATGTAGATCATATTTATATGAAATTATTTACGTGGCGTCTAAATTACCGGTAGAGATTGCAATAATATTAATTTTCACTAGAGAATTTACTATAAAAAATCATCATTCGACGAAGTGTATTGCACAGGCCTTAGTTTTTTTTTTCTTACAATATTGTGCATTTGAAAATTACTCGAATTTCGTCCATTCTGATTTGGATTTAACTACATTTTGGAAATTCGAAACGTCGCCGGAGTCGTTAGCAGGTAATGCCAGTCTGTGGAAGTCGATTCCATATTCGCTCAACAATTCCGAATCCTTCTGGGACTGCTTTTTTTGCGGATAGTAATACGGGTAAAGCGGATTTATAACACCGACCGTAGGTGATAACATTTGCTGAGCTGGTGAATTCGATAAAGGATCAAAATCACTTATACTGGACGACGAATCTAATCGAATTAAATCCTTTGGTTCGTTCTGCAATCAAAACACGCGACGTGTAAGTAAATCAAAGGCGAGTAATTGGTTCATTTTTAAAAATAATTATTGCCAAATCCGCTTGAATTATAGAAAAATTGATTGAATAAAATTTTTTGATTAATAAATTCAAATTTTCACAAAATTGATAAAATTTTTCTCAAATTAATTACATGAGAAACCCTAGAGTTGAAGGGTTAAAAAAACCAAAAATTCCAAATTCTGCTAGAATTTTTTTTTTTTTAATTCAAATCCTCTTGATTTGAAGAAAAATCGGTCAAATAATTTTTTTTCGACTAATAAATCAAAATTTACGCAAAATTAATGAAATTTTTCAAGAAATCATTTGGGGCTGAAAAACGAAAAAGTTGCCAAAACGGTTGAAATTGAAAAAAATTGCCAAATCAGCTCCAATTGAACAAAAATTGATTATAGAAAATTTTTCAACACAAACACAATTCAAATTTCCACAAAATTTATGAAATTTTTCTAGAAATCATTACTCGAGAAACCCTACAGTTTTAGGGATGAAAAACGAAAAAATTGCCAAAACTGCTGGGATTGAAAAAAATTGCAAATTAAGCTCAAACTGAACAAAAATCGATTAAATAAAATTTTTCTACTCATAAATTCAAATTTCCACAAAACTAATGAAATTTTTCTCAAAATTATTACTCGAGAAACCCAACAGTCAATTGGGTTGAACATTTTATTTTTTCAAAATTATTGAAATTTAAAATTTGTAGAAAATTCATGATTTGAAAAATCTAAAAAAATTTTATAAGAGTAGCATTTTGCCTTGAAAGAGCAGGAGCTTTTTTTATTTTTTAAATAAGTACAACTTGGTTGAAATTTTTATTTTTCCAAAATTATAGAAATTTTAAATTTTTACAAAATTCAAGATTTGAGAAATCAACAAAAATTCCATCATAGAACAGGAGTTTGCCTTGAAAGTATACAGTAGCTTTTTTCATTATTTAAATGCAGTTGGGCTAAAATTTTTACTTTTCCAAAATTATTGAAATTTAAAAATTCAACAAAAAAAATCATGATTTGAAAGATCAGCAAAAATTTCATCAAAGTGGGATTTTGCCTGAAAAGTAGGTACAGCAGTAGTTTTTTTTCACTATTTAATTGCAATTGGGCTGAAAATTTTATTTTTCAAAATTATTGTAATTTCAAATTTTTATAAAGTTCATAAATTAAAAAATGTACAAAAATTCCGTTCGAGAAGCATATGCAAAACTCAGCATTCTACATCAATTATTAGGAGGGGAAACGGGTATGCCATTTTGCAACCTTGAAAGTTAAAAACTAGCGTTTTACATTCATCGCTCACCTTAGCTCATCCAAATCGACTCATGATTTGTAAAAAAAATTATTTTCAGTAAATTTCAAAAAATGAGATATGACAGTTTAGTCAATAACAAAAGGTACCATTTGATCCAATGCAAAGTCCTACCCTAACCGAATTTGTAAAAATTTTCATTTTCAATAAATTAATAAAATTTAGAAATTGCATTTAATGAATAACAAAGGCTACCATTTGATGCAATGCAAAATCCTACCCTAACTGAATTTGTAAAAATTTTCATTTTCAGTAAATTTCAAAAAACAGTAGTTTTTGCCAAATTACATTTATTCATTGAAGAAAGCTACCGTAAAATCCAATGCAAAATCTTCCTCTGGTTGAATTTGAGGATTTTTTTTTTAAATGGGAGTTTTTGCGAAATTGCATATTTAATCAATGAAAAAAGCTAGGCTAAAATCCCATGCAAAATCCTCCTCTGGCTAAATTTGTAAAAAAAAATTATTTTAAGAAAATTTCATAAAATGGGAGTTTTTGCGAAAATGCATTTAATCAATGAAAATAGCTATCAAATGATCCAATTCGAAATCCTCTTTTGGCTAAATTTGAGAAAATTTTTAATGTAAGAAAATTTGAAAAAATGAGAGTTTTTGCAAAATTACAGTTATTTAATGAAAAAAAAGCTACCCTAAGATACCAAGAAAAATCCTCCTTTGGCTAAATTTGAAACACAAAAAAAGTATTTTCTGTTATTTTCAAAAAATTAGAGTTTTTTCAAAATTGCAGTTGATCACACATCGCTCTAAATAACTTTATACATAGTAATATCAACATAAAAAATAATTCTGCGAAATCGTAACGCTGTTGGTGAAATTATCAGCGCGCATAGCTACTGATAAAATCTTCGAAGGAAATACTTACCGCAAAAAAAAAATAAAAAAAAAGAAGATATATGCTGATATACATATGTCTCGGGATGTTACAGAAAAAGTACATCGTTGTAATTTCTATTAACTTAAATATCCCGATAAAAAACTGATATTAAAAAATGCCAACAAGCTCATCAAGAGAGTACTTGTGCCTTGTTCAGTCACCTGTTTGTGCTTAGACTACCTAATTGAACGTTTCTTAATTTGAATTAGTATTTTTATAATTTTTCTTGACTTGTTAAACATTATTTTTACAGTTATTTTGAAATCGTCGTACAATTATGGTTCTATGGAAGATTTTGAAAATATTTACTGTCAGTTTCATTGTTCAGGTAAACAATAATCACAATTATACCTAAAGCTACATTACGATAATAATTGAGGGTAGTGTGAGGTGCTGATTTTATAGAAATAGAATTTTGGAGAATGACTTTTTAACACCATCATAATGATATTTTCAAATTAGAAAAAAAAACAAAAATAGTTACTATCTGCTTGGTTCTAAAACTGGGCTTAAATGGTTCGTATTCTCTCAAAAGAATTATTTCGATAGAAAAAATTGAAAACTTCAATTTCAGGATTACCAACCTATTTTCAATTTTATTGAACAATCAAAATTTCGCTATTTTTTCAAATGAAAACACATTTTTTAAGAAAATCGAAAGTTTGCAAAATTGCATTAAATCAATGAAAAAAGCAACCCACCATGAAATCCAAAGCAAAATCCTCCTCAAATAGGTAGTATTTTTTGTACTTAAATTTACAAATCATCAATCTTGTGAAAATTTTATTTTCAGTGATTTTGAAAAATGGAAAATTGTATTTAATCAATGTAAAAAGCTACCATAAGATTCAATGCAAAATTCCCTCTCTAATGGAATTTTAAAAAAAAAATGAAAAAAATTTTTCGTTTTTTTTAAATAAACAGTTTTTTTTTTTTGTTTTTTTTGTGAATAAAATTTTTGATTTTTTGGAATTAGGTATAAATCTTCTTATGTTTTAGGATTAAAGCATGCTTTCAATTATTTCCAATTGTGTTTCTTTGAATATAAACGATTTTCAATTTTTTTTTTTTAGTCTAAGCAATAATCTTTTCATTTTTCAGATCACTTGAAAAAAATTTTTTTTCAATGTTTTTGAAGAATGAAATTTTTTATTTTTGAAAGAAAAAATATTTCTCAATTTTTTTTTTTGGATAAAAAAATTCAATTTTACAAATATCACGAATTGGGGGGAGGGGGGGGGGGATTTTTATGCAAGAAAATTTTACAGTTATTTTTTTTTTAAATAATTTCATTCTGTGGGATTTTTTTCAGGAGAATTTTTTAGTTTTTTTTTTTTTCAAAATAATTTCTTATTTTGCAAGATTAAAAAAAATATATGAAAAATTAATTCAAAAGCAGTTTTTCAAGATTTTCTTCTCATAAGAAAATTCTGCGGGCGGTCATGCGCTGTGTCACGCGCAGAGTTGGGCAGATCCTCTAATAAAAGGATCTAGATCCAGAATCCAGATCCAGATCTTTTGTCAAGATGGATTTGCAAAAGATCCAGATCAGATCTCTTCCAAAGTTGAAGGAGTTGATCTAGATCAGATCCAAAATTTTCGATCTTTGGGTCCAATTTCCAAATTTTAGCATCCGGATCAAACCAGACAGTCAGAAGTTCTTAGATTTTTTTTGGCTTCCTTTACGGTTTACTTTTCATTCATTTTTTACAGATTAAATATTGAAAAATTGAAAAAAAATTCACGAACCCATTTTTTCATTCTTCCTGTCAACATTTATCAACTAAACCGTGCTTGTTTTACCCCCTCCAACGAATACATTGCATGTCTTGCGCTCACTTTTTGAATAATCCAAATCATTGAATTGATAGTTATAGTATGTACAAGTACGTATCATATTTGTACTTGTACTTGTACTTTTTGGCAGGAAGAATGAAAAAATGGGTTCGTGAATTTTTTATATACTTCTGACAGTTAGTGTACTTCTTCTCGAAAGAGAAAAAAAATTTTGGGGCCTTTTGGAGAAGATTTGGGTCTCTTTATAAGTTCTGCAATAGTATTTTTAAAACCTCTGAGCGCCGCGCCGCGCCGCTGGTTCATAAACTGAACAGCCTCGAGTCGACTCGCCCATAATCAGACATCACTGTCTTTGTGGTATGAACATGCGCGAGTCAGAGCACTCTTCAGGAGACCCATCGCCTATGCGAAATCTGCTTATTTTTCTGACACCATATCATTTATATTTTATATATTAATTTACTTAAAGAACATGCCCAAGTCTACATGTTACACGAACCTGGCCCCTGGTGACGAGATGATCCCGGCCTCTGATGATGAATACCTAATTCATGATCTACCAGAAGAGGAAGGAAATCCAGTTATTACAACACAACCTCAAGAAATTATTCCTCAGCTTGGAGGGCACCTAGTATTACCCTGTAATGTAGAAAATTACGGTAAGCGATCGATGCATTTATAGTTATGGCTTATAATTTGATAAGATGTTGAATTGAATTTCCATCTTAATTGTTTACAGATCCTGAATACATAGCAGTAGTTTGGAGGCTTAATGAAACAACCTTATTTATTGACAGCCATCCCATTTCTAAGTATATAAATTATCTTTATACTGTAGACCCAAATTACTCATTGGAAATTAAAAACTTTTCCGTCGAGTTGTACGGAAATTATACCTGTGAGATTCCTGATTTCCAGTTGTCCATCATTCATACCGTTATGCCGAAAGGTAGAATATTGGAAAGCCCAAGTATTTTGCAAATACTTTTCCTTCTTGAAAATAAAAAATAAAAATATTATTTCAGAAACTGTTGCCGTTGAATCTATAAGTGCTAAACAATTCGTCGAAAATTTGTCAGAGTTGAGATTGATCTGCCATACCAAAGGATTCCCAACTCCTACTATTTCTTGGTTTAGAAAAGTAAGTGTTGATATTTTCGCTCCCGTGGTTTAATTTTGGACAATTTTTTAAAATTTTGCTAAAAATATATACCTACTTATTTTTTGTATTTTTCTAGATTTTTTTTTCATTTTTCTTGAAAAGTGCGAGTAGTTAATTACTAGGGCCCGGATTTTTATGCGCTTAAAGTAGCAAAATAAGCGCTTATGTCAAGCGATTAAAATATGAAAAATAAGCATAAATATACCCTATAAAACCAAAAAAAACAAAAATAAGTGCTTTAAAAATATACCATCATGGGTATCAAAGTGCAGGTATTTTAAAATCGCTTTCGAAAAATCTATCAAATCGTATATATGTAGAAACTGAAAGAAATATAGAGCAGAAAAACATTAAAACATTTATTTTTAAAATAAATAATGCGAAATTCAATAAATTTTGAACGCGTTGAAATTTCACAATCGAAATCTATTAGACTGAATTAAAATTGAATTATAGTTTAAAAAACGCCTCCACAACTAAAAGTTACTTCAAATTGCAACTTGAAAAAGTAAAAAAAAAAAAAAATTGAAAATACAAAAAATTGTATTTAAATTTTTTTTTTGGTCAGGTTTTTCAGTTTTTTCAAAAAAAGCACTGAAAACTAAAAAAAACCGCAAAATATGCGGGTTTTTGACGTTTTTTGGCAAAAATAAGCGTTTTTAAGCATTTATACCTAAAATAAGCAAAAATAAGCACTTGAAAATTTCACCATTCGTCTCAGAATTGCATGAAACGTAAAGAAAATTGTGATATGCCTTATCTAGTGCAGCAGGAAAAGCAATATCATACAAATCCGGGCCCTACTGATTACGAATATCATACTTACTCATAATGCCAATTTTTTTGTGTTTCATGACGTTCTCGGCCATTTTCAACAAAAATAAAAAATAAATACTCAATAAAAAAATAATTAAAACACTGAACTTTTTTTTTTTAATTAAAAAAATTTAAGAAATTGAATTTTTTTTTTAAATTTTGGGTTAGTTTTACCCTATGGGAGGCTGAAAATTGTTCCTAGGACCATAAAACCATTTTAAATTAATTTTTTTTTTTTTTTTTTTTTTAATTAAAAAAATGATTTTTGTTTTTTGTTGATTTTGGGTAAGTCACTAAGTCTTGTCCTCTGGAAGGCTGAATATTGCTCCTAGGACCATGAAACCATTTTTAAATGAAAGTACAGGTCGAAATTGACCAAAAACAGTGAAAAACCCAAAATCGATTTCTTCCTGCTTATATAGGTCCCTTTTCCCATCCACACTCACATCTATTTTTTTTATTTTCTTGAAATTTCAAGTTTTGCGTATAATGGAACCTTGCCAACTAGTCAACTTCTACGAGTAGGCCTATGTATAGAACTGAAATCTGACTTACTGAAAGAGCATGGATTTTTTAATGGGTTACGAGGTTTTCGATTCAAGCAGTCTTCAATTGTGCTTTTTAGGGACCGATCTTTTCCACCTTTAAAAATCTCACTTTTTTTGGGATCATTTTTTACTGTTTTTAACCAAGTGTCATAGTTACAAGCCTCACCAAATGTTTCGCACACTACTGTTTTTCAATCAATTTTCAATTTTCGCAGAGCTCTGAAAATTTAGTGGAAATGGATTTAAATTCAAAATCTGCGACTTATGTAATTCCTCGGGCGACCTTCGGCGATTCAGGTATTTATTCTTGTAAAGCTGACAATGGTGAATCGTCAGATGTGAAATCAGTAACCATCACTGTCATTAATAGTGAGTATTCTTGGTCAACATAGTTATTAATTTCTATGCGTTAGCAAAAACAATTCAAATAATTCAGGTGTAAATTTAGTTTGAAGATTGGAATGGGATATTTTGAAGGAATTGACTATATCTGTGCAATGCTCAAATTCGTGTAAAAAAATTCAACTCGCATTGTTATACTCTCGCCAATAAATTATTCCTCCAAAATTGCTGAAATTTGAACTTATTTAGTATGAGAATTGAGAATAAGGCTGAGTAAAAAATCAAAAACCTGCAAAAAACATAATATAAATACAAGTAGGTATGTAAGTCATAAATGAATAAATAAATAGGTATTAATATCAGGCGTTAATAAAGATGGTCTAAATGAACATAACATCTAGAGTCTTGAAACAGATTTTGTACATAAATACTCCATCCTCAATTTCCAAATTTTGATACACTGTAATTAGCCTTCTTCTTTTTTTCCTTTTTCTTTTTTTTCAAAATAACAAAATGTGATAAAAACAAAACAAGATCAAGACTTGTTCACTTTTGGTGAATTTTTTCATAAGAAGATAGGTATTTTTTTGATACCAAGAAGTAGTTATTTTTCAAAAAATAAGCATCATGTAGTTCAAGCTTATTTTTTCAATCCTGAATATTTTGAATTTTTATTTAAAAACCTGAACTTTAATTTAGAGTATGGCTGAGTTTTCAGTCATATTATTGATTTATCTACTGATTTTTATTATTTTTATGGTAATCAAAATACTTCATTGAAATCGAACACCCCAACACAAGAAAATCAAATCCAAGGTTACAACGCTGAAAAAAATATTGCATCTTCAATTGACAATCCAGAACCAGAATCGGAAACCCCACCTCCTCAATCAGAAAATCCGTCTTCAATTAATTCGCAATCGAGTCCTTTTACCGAAAACATTTCACCACCTAATGGACAAATTGAAATTCCTATCAGTTATCCGTCTACGGATGTTATCAATACAGAATCGCCAAAATCACCTAGTGAAACAACTACTGTGCCTCCAAATACTCGTAAGTTGCAATCGAATCCTCAGTCTACGAAGGTCAACAAAAAAAACAATAACAATTAAATCATAATGTTTCTGCAGCTACAAACGAACTCACTGATCATAAACAAACAACCACCTTGGAAATTGAAATTCTCGATCGTTCGCAGGCAATAGAGGCATCTGAAAGTAATATACTTTTTCATTCAGCCATTATTGTGGCTGTTTTGTTGGTTTTTGTTGGATTTTACATTTTAATGAAGCGTACCGTTCAGAAATTGAGTAGAGAGAATGAAACAAAGGTAGAATCTGTGGAAGGAATCTACTTATCAAGAATTTGATTAGCGAGAATGCGAGTAGATAATGTTTTTATCAAATTGCACAAATTTTTCCGACAAATGAAATCATTTTTATGGATTTGTATAATTTTGTTGATTACTGGGGTGGAATGATTTTGACTTTTTTTCGAAAATCGAAACAGCCTACAGCACAAAAGTTGTGTTTTGGTGTCAAAATAACATGGTAAAAATTTGAGCCCCCTCGGTCAATATTAACCCATGCTTCAGGGGGTCCAAAGTTTTCAAATTTCAGTAAAATTTCTCATATAATAAAAAAATTTGAAAAAAAATTAACAATTTTTCAGAGGTCTAGTCGATGGTAGGGGTCCTCTTGGTGACCCAGAACCCGGTCATCCATCAAAAAATTGCATAAAAGTATAAACAGGGGTTTCCAAAATATCCACATTTTTGCATAATTACACCAAAATCAAGAAATGCGGGAATATTTTTATTTTTTGAGATATGTTGCATATTTTGAGGTTTACATTTTTGAAAATATCTTCAAAATGAAAGGGAAGTCCCATCACCACCACCCCTCCATAGAAAATGGGACATTTTGCTATGAAAACTTTGTCCTGTGTTTTTTAATGAAATTACTCATTTTACCTACTTTGTATTAGGGCAAAGTGAAAAAATTATCACTCTAATTACTATATGCATGAGAGCGGTTCATTTTGTGTTGAAAACATCCCATCAGAATATTAGACTCCTTCCTCAAAGGCGCAGGGCGTTAGGGATCCTCAAAGTGGGGTCAGTTTTGGAAAAACAAAGTTTTCATGGCAAAATGTCTCATGTTCTATGGAGGGGTGGTGGTGATGGGACTTCCCTTTCATTTTGAAGATATTTTCAAATATGTAAACCTCAAAATATGCAACATATCTCAAAAAATAAAAATATTCCCGCATTTCTTGATTTTGGTGTAATTATGCAAAAATGTGGATATTTTGGAAACCCCTGTTTATACTTTTATGCAATTTTTTGATGGATGACCGGGTTCTGGGTCACCAAGAGGACCCCTACCATCGACTAGACCTCTGAAAAATTGTTAATTTTTTTTCAAATTTTTTTATTATATGAGAAATTTTACTGAAATTTGAAAACTTTGGACCCCCTGAAGCATGGGTTAATATTGACCGAGGGGGCTCAAATTTTTACCACGTCATTTTGACACCAAAACACAACTTTTGTGCCGTAGGCTGTTTCGATTTTCGAAAAAAAGTCAAAATCATTCCACCCTATTGATTACCTATTATTTTATCAACCCACTATTTTTAAATATCTAAAAATAGATAACAAATCAAAAAAAAAAAAAAAATTGTACATAAAATTTGTGATGGTTTTCAAAATGAAAAATAAAAAATATGTATGTAATAAATAAAAAGTTTAAATTTGTAAATAATACCTAATCTAGGTATTTTTCATGAAAATGTGGCAATCGTAATAATTACCTATGTGTTTTAAAAAAATAAAATTAGTCTTTAATATTGAGTTAATAAATCAAATTTGTCGATTCCTAAATTTATGTTTATACCTAAATTAGAAAAGATTTGCAATTTTTTTTCAACTTTGACATTTGGCAAGAAGATTTTACATTGAAGAAATAGGTAACCAAGTAGATACAAGTAAGTTTAGTTTTTTAACCAAAAATTTAGAAAGGTTTGTTTTACGAGTAGTTAAAGTATGATAAATATGGATAAAATTGCATTTTGGAACTTGAAAGATGGAAACTTGACTATTTTCGGAGAAGTGATATTTTTCTTTTAATTGTTGAAAGTACCTAGGAACCTTTACCTTTAAATTATTTCTCAAAAGGAAACTTTGTCAACTCGTCAACTCCGATTGAACTTGATCAGGAGTGTCTAACTTTTTTTTTTTTTTTTTTTGAAAATTCATGCCTTTTTATGAGCAGTAGGTATTTCTATATTCCAGGGGCCCCTTCGGCATAAGCATAATTTGGAAGAATTATGGGGGCAAAAAATGTTTCCCTCATTTTCCCCCTATATTTTGTGGTAAATAGCTATTTACAAAATTATTGAGGGGGGCGAATGCCCCTTGAACCCCTTAAGTTATGCATATGCCCTCTGAGACCCTTTTTTTTAGTAAACAAAAAAATCTACATACCTATACAATTTCAAAAAAAAAAGTGAAATGAATAGGTACTTAGAATTTCCAATGGTGTAATTCAATTTCTTCCCTAGAAGGTTGATGCTTGAAGTTGAAATTGTTTTCATGTTGTAATGTGAGAATGATTTTTTCCTGGAAATGAAACAAAAAAATTTCACGAAAAAAATTATTTTAATAAATTTTTATTCAACAACTTTTTCAACAGAAAAGCTTTCTGTTGTTGTTGTTTTTTTTTTGTTTTTTTTTTCGTGTCAAAGTTTAAAAAATACGTTATTTAGCTATTTATTTTACTATCAAAGAAAAAAAAATTAATCTCAAAACATCGAGATTTTTTTTATTTCAAAAGAATTTTTAAAATAACTGTTCGAAAAAAATCCCAGTTTTTGTTTCGAAAATGAAACAGATTTTTTTCTTCACAAAGAAAAAATTAAGAAACTTTTCCACAGTAATTTTAAAAAATATGTTCACATAGGTATGAAAACTTTATAACATTTTTTCTCCAAAAAAAAGAAAATTTTTGGAAATTTTTTATTCTAAAACAATTTTTAAAAAATTTTGAAGCAAAAAAATGAGAATTTTTCTTCAAAAATTCAGAGACCCTCCCCAAAAAAAAATTAAAATATTTTTATTTGTCAGAAAATTGAAAAAAAATCAAAAAAATTGAGATTTCATACTCTAGAGTTTGAGAAGTATTTTTACTTCAAAACAATTCAATTCCAAAACGATAAAATTCAGATTTTTGATTCTAAAAAAATGAGAATTTTTTTAACGCTTTGTACAGCAACTACCTTAGGCTAGTGGCATGAAAATGTTTTATATTCCAAAACAATTTTTAAATTTTTTCGTACCAAAAAATTCATTTTTTTTATTCCAGAATTTTTTTTTTTTCGTTCCAAAAAATATGGATTTTCTTCCGAAAAAATTGAGATTTTTCTATCCCTCGAAAAAAATTCTTCAAGAAAATTAATTTTCTTCTTCAGAGAAATCGCAATATTTTATGCAATTTTTTTTTTTTTTTTTTTTGAGAAGGTGCAACAGTTTGAAAAAATTTCACATTTATTTTAGGTAAGCGAATTTGTAATTTTGCCCGGGTAATATTATCAAAAATTCATGACTTCAAAGAGTAAAATTCATGACTTTTCTTGACCTATAGTGATTTTTTTGAAAAATTCATGACTTTTTCATCACTTTCATTACCCATTTTCAAATTTCATGACTTTCTCATGACTTTCATGATTTTCATGACTCTTAGGCACCCTGTTGATCTGCAATTGGCTCGAACTTCTTTCCAAGGAATTATTCGATTGATTCACGATTATGGAGTTTTCTTCGCCAAACTAAAGCTGAGAATGAATAATCTGTTTTTAACAGAGGAAGCGTTCATATCCGTAAATAATACGATACCGCGAATTTCCATAAAAATTGAGTAGGTTTGGTTATCAACGGAACTGAATGGATTTGGTGTGATAAAATAAAGATTACATTGTTCAAGTTATTTTGTTATTCGGAATGATATTTGTGTGAGTCAAAGTACAATTTTTGTAGTTATTTCAATCTTGGAATATGTGCCTTGGTATTTGTTAATAACCTAGTTTTGTGCGTTGCGTTGATTCGCTAGTTTGAGGAGATTTAATTAATTTAATTTAATTTTTATATAGCCAGAGTTGAATTTACCTATTATGTTATTTTGACTTTAAAAATGCTCCAAACAGTGACATGCAACATGATTGGTGTGAAAATTTCAATTTTATTATTTTCTACCTGTTTAACTGTGGTAAGTGGCTGTTTCTATAATTATTAATAATTTTTTTTAATTTAAAAAAAATACAATCTATAATTACAATCCCTCTCTGCATTCGGCACATTGTAGGTTTACTCTGATTCTTCATTGCCAAAGAAAACTTTTCGTTGCGATAATGGAAAATATATTTACGACAGCTTGTTTTGCGACTCGATTATTCACTGTCGGGACGGCAGTGATGAATCGAACGGATGTGATTGGGTAATTCATCGAGTCATCTTTTACATCTGAGCAATCTATGTACTTTCATCTTATTCATTTTCATTATTCTCCAGTATCACTGTAAATTCGGAGAATTCGCTTGTAATTCGCCCAGGTCGTGTAAAGACATGAATCTTCGATGCGATACGAAAAAGGATTGCCCAGATGGCTCAGACGAATCGAACTGTGGTACCTAAGACAATCCTTTCGCAACTATTTAGCCCATTTTTTTAAACCAAAAATTACCAATTTAATGAGAATTTTCATAAATTAAACAGGAGACGAAGTCAACGTCAGTAATTGTTCCTTATCCGATGGCAAGTTCTTGTGTAAAGATGGAAAGAGATGTTTAGATTTCGAGTACACTTGCGACGATGCTTGTCACTGTTTCGATTGTTCTGATGAGAAAAACTGTACTCGAGTGGGTAAGTAACCAAAAAGTGTGAATCAGGGTGAGTGGAAGTAGGTAATTCACATAAGGTTTTTCATACAGATAAAGACTTACTCAAAAAGTGTCCTCATTCGTACTTCCCAACTCCTGATGGACCTCAATGCTTGTGCGATCCGGACAACGAAAAATCGAAAAAATTATGCGCAGGTAAGTCAAATATGTAGGCACATACTGGATTTTCCATATTGACGATATTTTTATTAAAAAAGACTCAACTTTTCAATGTAATTTATAGAATTGAAGGACTGTACTGGGCAGGGCATTTGTCAGCAGCGATGCTACAAGTATAAAGAGAAAACTCTATGTTCGTGTTACGATGATTATGAAGAAATACCTGGCACCAATGGATTTAAATGTCGCAGTAAAGGTGAATATTTCAACAGTTATTGACTTCTTTGAAAGATTCATGTGTAACAGAAAATTTCAAGCAAGCTTAGCGTGAGAGAATTAGGAATCAACTACCAAATATGCAAAAAAAAAAAAAAAAAAAAAAAAAAAAGGAATAAAGAAAAATGCCTGAAAATGTTTTTGAAATCTTCATAAAAATAATTTTTTAAGATTGTTTCATTTAAAAAAAATAATAATAGGTATATTAAAATTCACCCCCCCCCCCCAAATGCTGAAAGTTAATTTCAAAATTCTTGCTAGGGGCCAAACCACCAATGAAAACTTTTAATCATTTTATCAATTTTCAAACCAATTTTCAAAACATTAAAAAGTTTACCAAATAATTCCAAATTTCAGAATGTCTGACAAAATGTCTTAAAGTCATCAAATTGTTTTTAAAAAATTCAAGTTTCAGAATGTCGGACGAAAAAATTTCAAAAATTCTATGTTTCCGAATGTCTGACAAAATATATAAAATTCATCACATTGTCAAAAAAAATTTCAAGTTTCAAAATGTCTAACAAAAAAAATTCAAAAATTATGTAAGCTTCAGAATGTCTGACAAAATGTCTAAAATTTATCAAATTGTTGAAAAAAATTCCAAGTTTCAGAATATTTGACAAAATGTCTAAAAGTCATTAAGTTGTTTTTAAAAATTTCAAGTTTCAGAATGTCGAACAAAATATCAAAAATTCATCTAACTGTTAAAAAATTTCAATTTTCAGAATGTCTGACAAAATGACTAAAAGTCATTAAGTTTTTTTTTTAATTTTCAGTTTTTTAATTTCTGATACAATGGTTAAAAGACAAAAGTCATCAAATTGTTAAAAAAAATTTCAAGTTTCAGAATGTTCAACAAAAATAATTCAAAAATTTTGTAAGCTTCAGAATGTCTGACAAGATGCCTAAAATTTATCAAATTGTTAAAAATTTTTCCAAGTTTCTTATATTCTCAAAAAATATTCAAAAGTCTTTCATCCAAATCTAACCTCTAACCAAATGTAACCTTTTCAACTTTTTTTTGAGTACTATCGTCGTAAAAGCATATTATCTATTATGCTAATAGGTTGTTTTTTTTCTAAGTTCTGAGAATGTAAAAAAAATTCTAGGAAAATTTCTAAAAACAATAGTGAAAAATTTTAACAAATTTTTAAATAGGTACTAAATTCACTTCCATAAAAAAATTGAAAATTCTTTTTCAAAATTTTTTTTTCAACCAATTTTTTTTTAGCAAAGGCTCAGGTGTGATATCCCAGCTAGAATATCAAAAAATTTCAAATTACTGACTATCAGAAAAAATTTCCCAACCCTACCCTTCAGTAGCAGTACTTGCATGCCAAATTTGATGCCGCCCCTCCCCTCAGGAGTGAGGGCATAAATTGCTGATACTCATCTGTTAATAGGAAACTTAAAAAGATTTTGAAATTCGAGCCTGGTGCCCCATGACCAGCATTTGACACCAGAGCTCTTTGATTTTTTTTTCTTAAAGTTTGTTTAAATTTTTTTTCTTCTAAAAACTAAGGTTTTTTAATTGAAAAAATAAAAAATAAAATAGATTATTACGTGTATTTTTATGATTTACTATTTTTAAATTTTTTTTCAGTTCATTATGGAAACATTCTCCTCTATTCAACGTCGAATCAAATCAAATCGTTGAACTTGACCACTAACAAAGTAACTGTCATTAAGAACAATGTAGAATGTGGAGACCTGACAGCTGCTCACGATTACCTGTATTATACGTCATATTACGACTACAATAGAAACATTTACAAAACTTCGATGACTTCAAAGACCACAACTGAAGTGGTTAAGTCGAGTAATTGATTGATTGATTCATTTGATAGATATTTGACATAGAATATTTGAGAGAATGTTAATTAATTAATTTTTTAAACAGATTCTCAAATACTTTCAACCGCCATAGATTACATTACGAATAACGTTTATTTCACCACAAGCAGGTCTTTGTCGGTTTGCTCAAACGATGGCCGAATTTGTACAGAGATTAAATGTTGCAACGTGAGCTATGTGGCTTTGGCTCCAAAGTCTGGGTAAATGTTTCACCAAATTATTATAACTCTAATTTGGACAAACAATTTTTTCAATATTCAATTCGAAATATAGATTGATGTTCTTCACGATGAAGTCTCATTTCGATGGCGAAGAATTTATCGTAAAATCCAACATGGACGGATCCGACGAAAGTCTAGTAGTGGATGGTACTTTTCAATTCCCTGCACCGGTGGCCGCTGAAGAATCGATTAAAAAATTATACTGGTTTGAAATTACACAAAATGTCATCCATTCTGTATCTTATTCGGGCGGTAATAACCAAGTGAGATTGATTTTTTTTTTCGCTAATCTCGTCAAACTACATTCTTTGGAGAATAAGTCAATATTTTGTACATTTATTCGCAGCTACAATCGCTCAAATTACACGGAACCATGGTCTCATTCACATCCCTGGGTAGTAAATTGTATTTTACGAAAACTCGCGATAATGAAATTTACGCCGTTGAGAATATCGAAAGATTTACCAAACATATTAAAAATTCAACTTGGCTCACCTCGTACTATACTTTTGGAATGCCTTCCGCATCACCAACCGAAATTGGACTACCCGTTGAGATGCTGTCGGATTATCGAATCATCGATAATAACCTCACATTTGCTGTTCGAAGCGTATACGGGTTCAATCGGATTCTGCAAAAAACCACAGTAAGCAAAAGTTAAATTATTACTCGACAATAATATTCTTTTCTGATGGAAACAATTTTTAAAAACGTGGCCGGTAACTTACGTTAGCAGTAGCTTGGATGTTCGAGCTACACACTAAATTTCAAAAGTTGAATGAGCAACACTTTAGAAAACTCCAAAAATACCAAAATTATAATTTTTAAATTTTTTGGCATATCAAATAATTCTTGACAAAAAAACTTCCATGCTCATTGCTCGTGGATTAAAAAATCCTCCACGGATCAGCATGAAAAAAAAATTGTTTGAAAAAAATATAAATTATAGTATTTCAATTTTTTTTTGGAAGAAAAAAACTTGACTTTTTCAATGAATAAGCAACCTTTTTTTTGAAAAAACAATTGCCCAATTTTTTGAAGAAGAAACAAATCTCTTGATTTCTCCAAAGAAAAATATTTCTTGAATTATTCAATTTTTCTGGAGCAAAAATACTCTTTAAATTTTTGGAAAAAATCGGCAACGTACCTATTTGCAATAGTTAAGTAATGAAATCTCTCAATTTTTTGGAATGATTTTTTTATATAAATTTTTTAGAATAAAACATCTCGAAATTTTGCGAAAATAAAATTTTTAAAATTTGTCTCTATAAAAAAACTAGTAAGTACCAATTTTTTTAAAAATGAAAACAATAATTTATTCATCGAAAACCTCTTAATTTTAAAGGAAAAAATCTCTGTTCGTTGAAATTTTGTTTTCAACTTTTCAACTTTCTGTAGTAAAAATTTTTCTAAATTTTTTCGTTAAATTTTTTGGAAAAAAATTGTGTTTTTTTAGGGAAAATCTACTATAGGTAACTTTTTGAAGGAAAAACGTTCAATTTTTTGGAGTAAAACCGTACCTCGAAAAAATCTCAATTTTTTGGGACAAAAAAGTTCTTTAAACATAAAAAATTAAAAATGGAATCACCGTTTTTTTTAATGTAAAAAAAATAGACGAAATAATTATTCAACATTGCAGCATCCTTAAAAAAAAATTTCTTCTTTAAAAAAAAAAAATTAAAAAAAAGGAATTTTTCCAAATTGAACTTAAAAAACAGTTTTTTCTCCGAAAAAAATTGTGAATTTCCCCATCAAGTTGAAATAGAAAAATAAAAATTGATGATTAATCATTTCAGATTTTTTTTTTGAAACTGCTCAAAAAAAGTGTAGGTAATTACTTTTCTAGTGCTCCAATTTGAATTGTCAACTTTAAAAAAAAAGTTGTAGGTATTAAAATATTTTTTTTTTTTTTTTTTTTTTTTGCCTATATTTAGGCGTAATATTTACTCTATGAACTCAGAAAGAACAAGACATCATCAAATATTTATGTCTTGTTTTCTGAAATAGAAATATTTTCCAATCACTTGGAGAAAAAACAATCTTTTAATTTTTTGAAATTAACAAAACTTCCCAAGTTTTCAGGCATAAAGATTTTTATTAATTTTTTTCGGAATGAAAAAAAGGATCTAAAATTTTTCCTGTAATAAAAAAATCACCAAATTCTTTGGACTGAAAAAAATTAATAATTTTTTTTTAAAAATATTTTTGGGATACATTTTTTTTTGTATTTATCCAAAGTAAAAAAATCTTTCAATATTTGGAATAAAAAAATTTCTGCAGTAAAAAATATCTTCAAATTGACTGAAATTTTTTTAAAAAAAATCGATCAATTTTTTCAATTATTCTGAAGCGAAACGTTTTAAATTCCTCTGAAGTGAAAAAGCTCCACATTTTTATGAAGTAAGATAAGGTTCTAAATATTTGAACTATAAATTCTTCTATTTTTCCATTTTTTTTTCTTTCTGCAATAAAAAAGTTTGAAAATTTTTCTGAAGTAAAAATTTTTTCAATTCTTTGGAATAAAAAAATTTAGAATTGAAAAAATCCTTGCTTTTAGGATTTTTTTTGAAACAAAAATCTACATTTTTAAAATAATTGATTTATTCAATTTTGTTCTCCATTTTTGTGAAGAATGGTGGGTAGGAAGGAGGAGGAGGGGGGGGGGGTTATTCTCATTCAGAAAAAACTCGAGCAACGTTATCGGCCATGTTTAGAAATCATCTACAAATATAATCCTACTAAAACGAATAATTTTTTTTTTTTCAATTTCAGATAAATAATCCTTGCTCAAAAGCACCATGCTCTGGTTTATGTTTATTACGTAAGGATTACGTGACCGATCAATTCTCCCACACTCGTGTTTGTAATGATTTCGCTCCAATCAAAGGTGACAATTGGTGTAATAGAAAGAAAAACACATCCGACTCAGATGCGGAAAAGATTTTCGAAACAATAACCGACGCCGCCCCCGTGTCATCGGAGAAACAATCTGAGAAAAGTGGAATTTTACTACCATTACTTCTGGTCGTTGTAATAGCGTGTATGCTCGTCATAGCCTATGTAGCTTTTCGAAAATGGAATTGTTACGGGTACTGCGATATGATTCGCGATTGCAGATTGAATAAATCCAACGAGCAAGAAAATATATACAGTGGAGAAGATTTATAAAGAGGGAGCGTGGGTTTTCAAATTTTATCCAACAATTATAGCTTGTAAAAGGCAATAACCCCCCCCCCTCCCAAAAAAAACAAAAAAACATTTCATTTAGAAATTTTTCGCTCGAAAAAAGGTTTGAACTACAAACAAAAAGTCGATGTCGACAAATTTTGGAAAACGATTACCTCGAAAAATCATTTTTTTTTTCGATCCATGCTCGAAATTCAGTTTTCAACTTATAATATTTTTTACTCCTGAATAAGTTTGAAAAATTGTTTTTCAAGTTCAAAGTTGACAAATTTCGGAGAAAGCAAGTAAGTGATGATCAAGTTGAAGTAGTGAAATTCCCCTTTCAACTTATCCCTCTACACCTTAAATAATTTTTAAATATGTCCTTATCCAGGTAAAAAATTACTTTGAGGAGCAATAATTCGAGAGCTATCTGATTTTGATAACACATGACTATTTATCGCGTTTTTTTTTTTTTTTTTTTGAATCTAAAGCGAAGGAAAACATGGGTTTTTAGGGTGGAAAGATGGCAGAAAAAATTGAGTCTACAATAATGAATTTTTTCATTATTTTTTATTTATTTATTTATTTTTTGAAAAATGAAACAACCAAAACTTTCATTTTTTTGTTAGAAAATAGTTTTTAGAAAATATATGTAGGTATTTTTCTTTAAATAAACTGTTATTAAAAATCTTATTGAATATTTGACAGAAAAAAGAATCTTGGAAAAATTCAAAAAATAGTTTTTGAAAAATTATATTTCGATGAATTTTTTTAAAATTTTTTTCAAGGTAAAAAAAATGGATAATGAAATATTCCAAAAAATGTCATAACTGAGAAAATTTATGATCCGAAAAAAAAACGAGTACCTACGACAATGGTGAAAAGTCGTCATAAATGGCCTTTTTGGGGTGAAAATGTATTTATAGTAAAAGCATCTTTATTACACTTTTTTCCGATTTTTAATAAGTATTAGGTAAGTATTTTCTTTCCAACATTTTTTTCAAAAAAAAATTTTAATGAAATTTTCAGCATAATTATCACATAAAAACAGAGCTAAAAAATAAAAAATAATTGAAAATGGTTTTGTTGTCTAATAATGCCTACTTTGTGAGCAGTTTGCCTAAAATGTTGAAAAATTATCAAAATTTACAAAGAAATTTTAATATTCATTTTTTTGAAATTTTAACCCTTCGAGCATGGTCCAAAATTCAAGATAAGGATTAATGTTTTTTATGGCGTTGAGTTCGAATATGTCTCAACATTTTAAATGGACCTTATATAGGTAGTTTGCATACACATCTACTTCTACATCTACCACGAATTTGAAGTGCAATATCGCACTTTGAAGTCACCCCGGTATAAACAAAATATTCATAAAGATAACTGATAAGCATTGTAGGCGTTTGCAAATTTATTACGTTATATACGAGTACATACTCATTTGAAGAGAAGGTTTCTGCTTTATGTACTTAATTCCCTCTGGAGACTGCCTGCAGCTGTTATCTGCATTTATTAACAGTGGAATATGTGTGCTTAAATTATGGTATTTTTAAAACAAATTTATTTCGTTGCTCATCGATCAGTAATTATTTATCAATAAGTGTAGTTTGTATGAAGTCGAATATACTCAATTCGTATCGTAAAATATTTTTCAATTTAATTCTCTATTTCTTGTAATTGCCAAACACCGTGATGGGAGGCAAAGTTAAGATTTGTGTGGTGTTATTTCTAATATGTTTAGTTAGTCAAGTAAGTAGGCACTGAAATCATATTTCTTATCTGCCTAGATAAATTTGTGAACGAACTAAAAAAAATTTCAGGTGTGCTGCCGTTATTCCAAAACTTTTCGTTGCCATTATAATGGCAAATATATTCGCGACGAATTTTTCTGTGACGGTGACAGGGATTGCCCAACCCGGGAAGATGAAGGTCCCAGATACAGCGTAAACACAAATTCTTCGTGCCAAGTAAAGAAAACAGTTACTCTTATCTAATTAAGAAAATAACGAACTCATTTTTTCATAAATTATTGTTTGTGCTTCCAATTTTCAAATACAAATACTTCAACATATTTTTGAAATTAACTTGAAAAAAATAATGGTATATCCTGATTAATTTTTAAAGAAATATTTTTGAAATATACGTAGGTACCTATATTTAAATTTTTTTTATAATTTAGGTATCTACTTACATATTTTTTTTAATAAAATATTATTTCTTCATTTTTTTGAACTTTTTTAATATTTAACTAGAGGCAATTTTTTTCAGTTTTAAAGGTTTTTTTAGTACCTACACTAATTTTTTTTTTAAAATGTATTTTAATTATTTAATTTGATGTTTCAGAGAGTTAATTGTGGAAAAGGGAACTTCGCATGTGACGGCGGTCAATGTAAAAATATCACTGTACGATGCAACACGCTCAAAGATTGCAACGATGGCACCGATGAGTTGAACTGCGGTAGACATTTTTTATCTGTCATATTAATTGTACAGAAAATGAAATCGACCTGACAACTCGTATGTATTTTTCAGGGGACGAAGTTAATACGAAAAATTGCACGAGTAAAGATAAATTCTTATGCTACGATGGATTAAGATGCCTCGATATAGATCTCACGTGTAATGGAGACTGTAATTGTTTCGACTGTTCCGATGAGAATAGCAATTGCTCCAAAAGTGGTAAAACTATTCATCTGTTTGCTTTTCACAAAAAAATGCAATGAAAACAGTTTTTTGATAAAGTTTTTAAAAACTCGTTTTAGAAAAAAAAAAAAAAAAAAAATCAAAATTTTTTTTCTTTCACACAAAGAGAAAAAAAATGTTTTTTTAAAAATAATTTTTATGAAAAATACTAGGTATTACTTATATAGGTAGGTAGGTAGGTACCATTTTTATTTATTCATTTCATTTCATGTTTTTTTTTTTTGTTTTTTTTTTTGTCAACTAAAAAAATATTTTTTTTAATACCTAAAATTTAAAGTGTTTAAACAAATGCAAAAAGAATTTTTGAAAAGAATTGACATTGAACCAGATATGAAAAAAAAAAAAATTATTAGACAGAATCTGAAAAAACCTCTTTTTTTTAATCAAAATTCTATTCAAAACATGATCTCAAATGTAATATTCATCAAAAATGTTTTTATAATCTTTTCTTGAAATAATTTTTTTTTGATTGTTAAATAATTATATCGATTTCAAACAAACTGAAAACTATTTCTTGAAACAAAACCTAGAATAAAAATAAATAAAATTTGATCAAAACTGTTTAAAAAAATCATGATAAATCGACAAAAGAAAATAAATATTGAAGTGAAGGAGAAACTTAATTTCAAATAAATTTTGAAAATAATATTATGTATTTTTTGGTTGATTTGAACAAATTAGCTGTTAATAAAACTTGAGTAATTTTTTAAACAAAAATTTAAAAAAAAAATTGTGTAAATTGTGTTTAAACAAAATTTGAAAAAAGTCAAAATTAACAAAAATAAATTTTAAACAATGGTAATACCAATAAATGTGAAATAATACTGAAATTTTATGGAATAAAATTGATTAGATTTCATCAATGATTGTTTTGTCATCGAAGTAAAAAATAATATCTTTCAATAACAAAAAATGTGATAGTGATACGTTAGGTTGACCTTTTTTTTGGACTTCTGAATTTGTAAATGTTTTACGCTCAAACAATTTTAATTTTATAAGGAAACAATTCTCTTTTTTATTTTTGCTCTAAGTGAATTTTAAGTGAACCCTACAATCACCCCCTTTTTCCGAAAAATAAATAAAATTGAATGAGAAGAAATTTCCAGCTTTTTACTTTTAGGACGCCCCCCATTTTTCAAAAAAAAAAAAAGTAATTTTTTTACTTCCCATTTAAAGTACCTACCTAGTTGTATGTTATTTTAAAAATATACTTCCCTGCTTTTTATTTTTCCCCAATTGAATTTGAAGGGGCACCCCCAGTCTCCCATTTCGAAAATTCGTAATTTTTCATTTTTTTTTCAAGGTGGAGGTAGTGGTACCACTTCAAAATTCAGTTTGGGGGAAAATAAAAAAAAGGGAATTATTTTCTCATAAAAAGAAACAACTTTTGGGGGTAAGACATAAAAAATTCAACAGTTTGAAAATTTGATTATTTTTCATTATTTTTCAAAATTTAGGTCTTGGGATAATTAATAAAATTCGGTTATGGGGCAAAATGTTATTTTCTAATTAAATAGGTACAACAACTTGAAATGCTGAGCGAAAAAATTTTGTTTTTTTTCATCCTTATAATTACATTGGGAATTCATTCTCATGAAAGGGAAAAACTTTGATAAGTTATAACCAAAAAAAGACAAGATATTAAGATTTGAAAATAATTTTTCCGAGAAAGAGTGGAGTGACTAGGCTCCACTTTAACGTTCGGTTAGCATTCGGTTAGGGCAAAAATAAAAAATGGAGAATTATTTTCTCATAAAATGGAAAAAGTTGAAGGGTAAGACATTTAAAACATCCAAAAGTCCAAAATAAGAGCCAACCCAGTGATACGTAATAAATAATAATAAATTTCCAACAACACCCTCCTCATTCCGACCGTTCGAGTTGAAAAAAAAAATGAAAATTGAAAAAACTAATGCAATGGAATAGAACTGAATTTAGGCAATAATAGGTATGAATAGAAATTGAGAGTAACATAGGTACAAATTTCAAAAATAGAAATTTTCAGTAAGTATACGAGTAACTGAAAAAAATGAAAAAATAAAGAAAAACTACTCAAGTAGAAATGATTTTTTTTTTTTTAATAAAAAAGAGAAACATGACTGCCGATGAGGAAACATGAACTTCAATTCATTAATTATTAATTTGAAAATGGAAAAAAAAAGAAATTTCAAAAAAGTTGAAAAAATAATTTGATAAACGTGGTAAAATTTTTTTATACAAGTTGAATTCTTAAAAACTGGTCTTTTGGTTAGTGAAAAAATTACTTAAAATGAAGTTCAAAATGAGGAAAGTAGCAAGCATAGAAATGCCAAAAAATGAAATTTATAAAAACTTAGGGAAATAGAATACCTACAGTAAAAATAGTCAAAAAGAATTTTGAAATGAAAATTTTGACAAAAATGAATATTATTTATAGTTTGAAAGGAAAACGTTGAATAAGCGTTCATCTTTTTAAATGTTCACGTATCAATAAATTTTCCTCTAATTTTTCTCTTAATTTTGATAAATTAAATAGGTAAATTGTCAAATTATCGAACCTTGTGTTACGAATAGGTATCTACAAAATTCATAGATGTTTTTCAGAATGAGAAAAAAAAATGATTTTTATGATTTTTTAATCTAGGATTTTCCAATTTTTCACAATTTTTCAATTTTTTTTAAAATACATATTTTAATTTTTTAACTTTGCAAAATATTCTATGTTGATAATTCTCGCGATTTTTCAATTTGTTTCAATTGCCAATTTCTCCAAAATGTATTTGATTTCCAAATCGTTTGTCTTTTTAATTCCTGCAAGTCTCCAAATTTTTCACAACTTTCAATTTTTTCTTTTTAAGTGCTTATTTTTTGAATTTTCTATTTCCTCCTAAATTTGCATTTTTTTCGGTTGTAGGTAAATCATTTTTTCCCAACTGCAATTCTTTCAAATGTGTTTTCTCGTTAACTCATTCAAATCTCTAAATTTTTTACAATTTTTAGTACCTATAAAAAAATCAAATTCCAAAGAATATGTAGGTATTCACCTTACTCAATGAATTTCACACCAATTTTCAGACACTGGTCTTTTGAAGAGATGCCCCAAAGCGTACTTTGCCGGTGCAAATGGCCCCCTGTGCTTATGTGACCCGAATGAGAGTCAATCGAATACGTTATGTAATGGTAAGCAATTAAGCATAGATTTAGGCATAGGCACATACCATGAAAATTGCCCCAGACTATGTACCTAGTTGACTCTGGTTCCATTTCCAGCCATCGAAAGTTGCCCAGACCACTATGGGTGTGAGCAATATTGTATCAAGTACAAATCAGTGAAACTTTGCTCGTGTTACGAAGGTTACCACCCATTTGGTAGTAATGATGGTTCTAGATGTAAAAGTGACGGTAATATTGTAATTATTAAATTTCATGCAAGTATACGCCCCTTTTTGCATCCGTGTTTTTGTTAAACAAACACGAGATAAATACTTGCATGTATTAATTATCATCCAGATGCAGTTAGTAGGTATTTTTATTGTTTTGCAGATTGGTACCGAAATGTTATCATTTATTCGACTACGCTTAAAATAAAATCGCTCAATGTGACTTCAAATAAGAGTGCAGTAATTCAAACTGCAGTTCATATGTGCACTGCTTTGACAGCTGCTAATAATTACGTCTATTATGCTACCATATTACCGGATAACAAAGGAGGATTATTCAAGTCACCACTTACTCCGGCAAGCTCTGCCGTTACACAAGTAGTTCAAACAGGTAACTATAGCTTGAAAAAACATCAGTCCAGAATGAATAGATAGATATACGTACCTAGACCTACTCACTTAATTAAAAAATCAGATTATAAAAGTTGAAATTAATTTTTTGTAGATTTTCCTATCACCTCAATTGCAGTTGATTACATAACAAATAACGTATACTTCACGAGTAATGGATCGTTATCAGTGTGCTCGAGTGATGGACGAATTTGTCTAAGGCTTAAATGTTGTGGTATAAATTACATCGCTATATCTCCAAAATATGGGTATGTATTATGTAATATGGGTAAATTAGACCAAAAACAGGTAAATTTATTTTAAAAAACCACGCTTTTATTTTAAGTGGGTCGTGTGTTATTCAGGTATAGGGAATCAGCACTTATACTTGATGCCTTAAAAAATTGAAAATAAAATTTAGGTACTTGAATAATGATGTGTTAAAAATAAACTAAGTATTTTTTCAAAAATTTTAACGATGAAACGCATGGTGGGGCGTTATTTGATAAGGTACACATTGTTATCTCCATGCACACCCCACCACGCTTTTCATCGTTAAAATTTTTGAAAAAAATACTTAGTTTATTTTTAACACATCATTATTCAAGTACCTAAATTTAATTTTTAATTTTTTAAGGCATCAAGTATAAGTGCTGATTCCCTATACCTGAATAACATACGACCCACTTAAAATAAAAGCGTGATTTAAAAAAAAATTTACCTGTTTATTTAACTCTTTTAGTCGTTGAAAAATTTAAGTTTTAAAATCGAATTCAGCGACCTTGAAAACCTACATTTTGATACCAATATTGTGAATTTCAAAATTTCAGAATTAACCCCCCCCCCCCCCCGTGAGGGCCTAATTTGGGGTTGCAGGTAAATTTAAGTTCAAAAATCGAATTCAGCAACCTCAAAAACCTACATTTTGATATCAATGTTGTGAATTTTGAAATTTTCAAAATTTACCCCTTTCTCAGGGGCCCAATTTGGGGTCGGAGGTAAATTCAAGTTTGATAATCGAATTCGGCGAGCTTAAAAACCTACAATTTGATACCAATGTTGTGATTTTTGAAATTTTCAAAATTCACCCCCTCTCAGGGGCTCAATTTGGGGTCGGAGGTAAATTCAAGTTTGATAATCGAATTCGGCTAGCTCAAAAACGTTTAAAATTTTTCCAAGTAGTTTTCTATTCTTAAAATTTTCAATTTTTTTTCTATTTTCATTCGATTTTTGAGAAAAAAAATCTTGAGGAAATTATTCATCATTCATGAAAAAATTAATTCCTAGTTTTCTTCAAATTTTTCATTAATTTTTTTCTGTTTGTCGTTTAAAAGTTAAAACTCAATTTTCCAATTTTTTCATTCAAACATTTGCCAATAATTTTTTCATAAAAATGCAACTAATCTTCATCATATTTTTTCAAATTCATGTCTTAAAATTTTTTAAACAAATATTATTGTTAATTAAATTTATTTTTAAATTTTCATTTAGATTTTTTAACATTTTTCATAAAATTTTTACATCGAAATACTCCTAAATCTTTACCATGTTTTTTCAAATTTTTCTTTTTGAAATTTTTTTCAAGTAAATTTTTTATCAAGTTTATTTTCGAGCTTTCCATCTAAATTTTTTCCGACATTTTTATTTATTTTTTTTTTGAAAAGAAAATTGTTCATCATCCCCTCATTTTCTAATAAAATTATCAATTGATTCCGTTCTCAAATTGGTCATCAAAATGTTCCTATTTCATCTCCCAACTTGACTTCTCATTACATTTTTTCCAATAATTTTCATCAACATTTTGTCTTATAAAATTTTCTGATTTTTTTTTTTTTTTTTGAGTAAGTAAATTCCAATTTTTCTTCTAAAACTTCTTTTAATTTTTTTTCTTCAAATTATTCTCTAAAATTTTGATTTTCTTCAAGTACCTAAAATATTAAGTACTTAAATAATTATTGTTTAAAAAAAATTAAAAAATTAAAACATAAAAAATGATAAATACAGCATCCTACCTAAAATAAATGAAATTTTGCGTATCTTGTGAAAGAATAAGTTTATTTTAAATAAAACGTCAACGTTTTCAGAGGAAAACTTGGAAAAAATTTGTTTGAAAAAAAACTTGTACCTATATAATATGTACATTACTTGTATATAAGAAGAGGATGAATAAAAAAGAACAATATTGCCCTTACAATGTGATTACTTGTTATGGATTTAGCCAAACCCAACCAATTTGGAAGATAATGTAATTCTATACATTTTTGTAAGTATGAATTAAAAAAAAAAAACTTTATTAGTAACCGAGATATGCGCGAATAAAGCAGGGGCAAAAAATTAGGGGACAAATATATGGATATTTGGGGACGAAGTTCCACTCGGATTTCAGGGGCCTTTTTATATGTTAATTAGGACACCTTTACGAGCAACTTTACCAAAAAAAATTCTTCTTTCAATTTGTTTAGGCAAATGGCCCAATTTTACCATAATATTATTAATGGGTCGATTTGAAAAAGAGAAGAATGTAGAAGAAAATTGATTATTTTTTTTTTTTTACTTCAAAGGTGGCTGTTTTACATACAATTGCACTCGTTGTACTCTGAAAATGGAAACATACTCATGAAATCAAACATGGACGGATCGAACGAAACCATTTTCGCAGACGACGTATATCGAAGCTCTAATATTTCCATCGTGATCGACGAATCGAAATCGAAACTCTATTTGTTGGCACCTAACAACAACACTAGGGTTAAAATCGACCACATGTCGTTCGATGGTGAATTCAAAGAAGTAAGCAATACATTTCATCATCGAATTGGTTGTATTTTTTCGCACATTTTAAATGGGCAGGAGTTTGCTAATACAAGTTACAAGTGTACTCATTCATTCATTATATAATTTATGTGGATACTGTATTTTTTTTTTTTTTTTCAGAGTATTACAACGTTGAAGCCTGGTGTACATAGTTTGACAGCTCTCAATGGCGATTTGTTTTTCACGATTAACGATATGAGTGATATTCTACATTCGAATATATTTCTCAGATTGTGGAATATTAATAATGACGCGAATTTCTATTTTCGAGACAATAGCACCTCGACGGCGAAATATCTGTTCGCGTATAATGCCAAATTACAGAGACAAAATGAGGTAATTACAAGTAAGGTAGTTGCACCAGTCGTTGGCCACGACCCAGTGGTGGGTCACTTGAGAAGAAAAATGTTTATAATTAAGCGTATTTTTAAAATAGCTTCAGAAATTTTTTTTAGAGCAAACCTGGAACATTTCTGCATAGAACCACATAAAAGTTTTTAATCAATTCTGTTCAAGTAATTAATAATGATCGTCTGAAATTTTTTTGTTAGAACAATTTTCAAAATGATGCCAATTCTAAAGATTTTTGTTAAGCCGAAGTGTTATCGAAATATGAATTTTGCACTATTAAGATTAATAAAACTTGAAATATAACCATTTGGACCTGAATAAGAAGAGTTTGAAGATTCCATTTCTTCATTAAAATAAAAAATATTGCCAAAATTCTATCAAATATGGCGGTGACTATCTACTGGAAGGAAAAAATGGTGTTTAGCCAGTAGTTGATCATTTTGATCAAGTACTAGACTTACGAAATTTTTGTAAAGTTCTAGTGGTTGATCATGCAAAAAATTGGTAAATATTCACGAAAAATGATAGTTTCTCTTTCTCATGGCTAATGAGTGACAATTTTACCGAATACTTATTGATTTTAAAAAAAATTAAATGGTTGAGAGCCGTTGTCATAATCTGATTGACCAACTACTGGGTGATCAACTACTAGCGCGTGGCCAACTACTGGGTGGTCAACTACTAGATTATCTTGACCAACCACTGGACTTTTCTATTTTTTCACTTAAAATGGTCGTAATTTTCAAAGAAATGAAGTAAAATTAAAAAATTATAGCGCATTTTGTAGTAGAATACACAAGGAATCGTTTGGTATATTCACCATTTCGCCAACGTTATTAGTTTTTAAACCAGAATGTTTTTAATAAGACACTTCCACTATAAGGGTCCACCACTGGTGCAACTACCTTATGATTTTATAGGTGTGTAGAGTTTAATTTTCGAGTTTTCTCGAACTGCATAAATACGAAAATTTTTATTACACCTTAATAAAACAAAAGTTGGAATAGTTTGATAAAATTTCCAAAAAAAGGTACCTATATTCGCTAAAAAAAAATTAAAACACAATTTTAAAAAATTTATGAATTGAACAAAATTAAAAAAAGAAACAGGTAATTTTTGAGCTGAAATTTTATTTTTTTGAATACAAATTTTGTCTTAGGATGAAATTTGAAAAAAAAAAATGGTTTTTCGACCAAAAAATGTTTCTCTTTCAAAACTTCAATATTTTACAAGAGAACAAAATTTAAAAAATAGGTATATTTGTCGAGAAATCAAAACACGTTTTTAAAAACAAAATTTTTGAAAAAAACGTGAAAAAAATGTATTTTAACATTGATCGAAAATCAAGTCGAGCCTCAATTTGGCATTTTAATGAAATTTTTATTTGTAAAAAAATTGAAAATTTTGCTTCAAAAACCGAATTCAAAGAGAATATTATTTGGAACAATTGTCGTAAAAACAATTTTTCAAAATTCATTTTGAATCACACGTGTAAAATTTAAATATCAACAAAATTTCAAAAAATTCGATGAGAGTCTATTCAGATGCTTCGAATAAAATTTTGATTTATAATTTTAAAAAAATCATTCCTGATCGAAAAATGTTTTTTAATGTTTCACGTTCAAAATTTTTTTATTTTACAACAGTGAAATTTTTTTTAATGAAGAAGAATTGATATGAGCATTACTCAAACTGCATATAATTTTTTAACAAAATTTCGTGATTAAGTTTGAAGTAAAATTTGTAATCTACAATTGATTTTTAAAAAAAAATTACAAAATTTTTAAAAATTCAAAAGATTTTCTTTGAAAGGATTTTTTTTTATTTTACAAAAAAAAAAATGAAAATTCAACATTTCTTAACAAAATTAAAATAGGTACGTAAAATTTGAACTGAGATCAAACTTTCTTTCAAAAAAAAAAAAAAAAAATTAAAAATATATTTTCTACCAAAATATTGTAAAATTAGGTAGGTACGTTCACTTTGAACCCCAAAATTTGTATTTTATTTTTTAAAAACATGAAAATTGAATGTTAAGACTCAAAAACATGAAAAATATGTTTCTAAGAAAAGGTTTTAGAAAATAATTGGTACCTACTATCTTCAGTTAGTTTTAATTTTTTGTTTTTTGAATTTACTTTTTCAAGTTGAACTCTTGAAAATATTTTCAAAATTGTCCCAGCAAAAAATCGTGACTGTGTCATTGATAAAATGGTTAATATTTGAGATAATGTATTTGGGGAGGTTTGGACTGAAAAAATTTTCCCCAGGTTTAGATTTTTTCTTGACAAGCCTGACAAAAATAAACCTAAAAAGTCTTTCGTATCATGCTCAAGCAAGATTTAATATTATTCAAACCTTTTTTTTTTTCTTTTTTTTTCAGAACCCATGCAGTAAATCATCATGCTCTGGATTATGCCTCATAAAACCGACGATATCGACTTCATTAAACTATACATGCGCTTGTAATGAGTTCACTCCTACTAGTGATAATCGTTGGTGTTCAACTAATCCTGTACAAGCTGCTGGTTATAGTATTATATGGATAATCTTGGGCATATCGGTATTAACGATTTTAGCAGGCACAGGTTACTACATGTTCCATAAACGTGATTGGTAAGGGTATTATTTGGCATTGCGGCAATGGGAGCGAAGTAGACATGACCAAAGGATTATAAGTGATTAAGAATAATAATGTTGAAAATTATCTAAATTTATGTTTTTGAAAAATAATAAAAATTTAAGTAACTCGAAGCATTTTGTGATCGATATCAATTTTTTCTTTTAGGGGGGAACATGATGGCAAGACGTTGCAGAATTATTATAGTAAGCTGAAGACAATATATTTTGAATCATTTTAGCTACTTTTACGTAATATTTTATTATGCCTCGTAAAAGCAGAGTGGTGCAACAAACTAACAAGAGAACCTTGGAAACTAGTCAACTTCAACAGAACTAAAATTTGGTTCACTTAAAGAGCATGCCACACAGAACCCACAACTAAATTTTGGGCTAATTAAGGTGATTTTTCTATCTTTGGCAAATTTTTGAAAATTACGAAAATTGCCTATTGATAGATTAATTTTTTTACAAAATTTGCAAACTTTGTAAAAAAAAATATTGAAAATTCAAAAAATTTGTTTTAAAAAATCGTATTTTGATGAATTCTTTTCCATTTTTTTTCAAGGTAAAAAAATTAACAATAAAATAGGTACCTATTCCAAAAATTGCCATATTGTAAAAAAATTATAATCCAAGAAAACAACACAAAACCGACTCTCTTGACGCTTGGGTGCTCAACTGTTTATTCATAATTTCCTATTTTTTATTTTTCCCATTGTCTGGAAGCTCCAAATTTTGAGGTAATAAAAAAAGCAAACAAATAATTTTTTTGATAATTTGATGCAAAATAGTCATAATGAGGTATACAACACAACAAAATCATTTCCGATGATTTTTCTTGAGCCTTATTTTAATTGGGCTTGGACATAAAAAATGCAATTTTTACGTTTCTTGAAAGAAAGAAAAATTAAATTAAAAAAATTTAAAAAACAAAGATTGAAAATCAGAGAAAAAAAAGTTTTGTAATTAGAGCGGTTTGAACATAGGTACACACCTTCGTTCAAAAACACCATTTGATTTAACATCTTCACCTTCATTTTTAGGAGCTGTAATTTTCAGCATTTTCTCAAGTTTTATTTGATACGTAATTTTTGAAAAATTTTCAAGAGTAGAACAACGTTGAAAAATCGTCATGAATGACTTTTTTGGGTGGGTGAAATAAGTATAATTATGTTAAAAGCATCCTTATTATACTTTTTCCAATTTTTCATATCATTTCCCTCCAATATTTTTCAAAATAAATTCAAAAATTAAATTTTTGCAATGTCACATGAAAACAGGGCTAAAGATGAAAAATAATCAAAAATGATTTTGTTGTCTAATGATGACTACTTTGTGACCATTTGGCCTAAAATATAAAAAAAATAATGAAAATTTACCAACAATTTTTTTTAACATTCTTAAAATTTTGCTCCTCCAGGCATGGTACAAAATTCAGATACAAGATAGGAAATCATTTTCTCCTTATATTTTTAACCAACTGACAAATGATAAGTATTGTAGGCGTTTGCAAATTCTTTTAACATACATACTAATTTAAAGAGAGGTTTCTGCTGTATGAACTTAATTCCCTCTGGAGACTGACTCGAGCTGTTATTTGCATTTAATGATAGTAGAAATATGTTTGGTTAAATTATGGTATTTTTTAACAAATTTATTTCGTTGCTCATCGATCCATTATTATTTACCAATAACTAAGTGTAGTTTGTATAAAGTCGAATATACTCAATTCGTATCGTAAAATATTTTTCAATTTATTTATTTATTTTTTGTAATTGCCAAACACCTTAATGGGAGGCAAAGTTAAGATTTGTGTGGTGTTATTTCTAATATGTTTAGTTGGTCAAGTAAGTAGGCACTGTAATCACTTCTTATCTGCCTGGTGAAATTTGTGAACGTACCAAAAAAAATTTCAGGTGTGCTTCGGTGATGTTAAAACTTTTCGTTGCGATGACGGCAGGTATATTCTGGACAATTATTTCTGCGACAATCACTGGTATTGCGCACATGGGGAAGATGAAGGTTACCCACGCAGGGATACCGCAAATTCTTTTTGTCAACCCGGGAAAAAATCTCGCGGATCAAATCTTATCAATCTAGATCAGATTTGATCAATTTTGATCAAATATCATTAAATTTCGTCAAAAAGGTTAATCCGATTGGATCAAATCGTATCCAGTTATATCAGAGATAATCCACTCTCTTACAAAATGTTTTGATCAAAATGGATAAAATCATACACCAGTAGATTTCTCATATTTAATTTGATATGATCAGATCAAGTTATATCAGTGAGAATCCGATTGTATACAAATAGATCATATCAAAATGAATAAAATTAGATCCAACTTGATTCTTTCATATATAATTGATCAAACTGTATCAAGTTATATCAAGAAGAATCCAGTTGTATGAAAGATATTTATATCAAAGTAGATCAAGTTCGGTTAAACTAGATCTCTACAGATATACTTTGATCCAATTGTATTGAGTTATAATCAAAGAACAGTCAAATTACATCAAAACATTTATATCACAGTAGATCAAATCAGATCCAACTGGATCTTCAAGTGTACAAACTGATCAAACTGTAATAATTTATATCAATGAGAATCTACTTATATCCAAAATACTTATATCAAACTGTATCAAAACACATCCAATTATAGATTTTCTCATATACCATTCGTATTAAATTTATATCAAAAGGAGACCACCTATAAATTTGCAGTGAGTGATTCAATTCTCCACATTTTCAGCAAATAGCTTATGTTATTACCTAGAAGATCATGTAATTTATAACAAATCACGATATGCAAATTTTCAGATTTATCAAATCATATATATCAGTGAAAATCCAGTTATATAGAAATGCTTATATCCGAATGGATCAAATTGGATCAAATTAGATTCTCTCATATATAATTTGATATTATTGGATCAAGTTATATCTGTGAAATCAAAATGAGTCAACCCAGATTCATTTCAAAATTTTAGGGGCTACGAGCAGTGCCAGAATAGGGTTCCATCAAAAAAGTAAGGCAAAATTCGGAGTAGGCACTATTAAAAATGTAACAAACGACATGCTACATGCTTTTTTACATTTTTTTTTGGATTTGGTCAAAAATTTTGGGGCGCAGTGCCCCCATGGGGTCCTGAAGGTATCACGACAAAAATCATTTCTGAATTTAAGTTGAAATTATCTACTCACAGGAATTTTTCCTGATACTTTTAGTTATACAACCTTGAGTAATTGTTATATCTTTGATTGTGTGTCACATAAATACAATTAAACTGTCTTATTATATATGAAATGGTTCGTACCAAGTTGAGTGCACCATCATTGATCTGATTGGAAAAGTTAAGCAGCTTCGGGTTTGGTTACTACTTGGATGGGTGACCGTTGAGAAAAATTTGGGATGGGTATGGTCAGATCTAACCATAATAAATGGGAAATATACCTATCAAATATGATCCAATCATATTTAATTTTATCTCATCATACATCATTGGATCAAATTGTGTATAGTTTGATCAAATTATATATGATTTGATCAAATTAAATATGATTAGATCAAATTTGATAGGTATAAAATTCATATATGGTTAGATCTGACCACTTCATATATGGTTAGATCCACCAGATTTTTTCCCGGGAAGTAAAGCAAAAATATACGTACCTAATTAAAAAGAGAACGAACAACTCATTTTTCATAAAATGTTTGTTTTTTAAATTTTCAAAATAAAACTCTTCAACATATATTTTTAGGAATTGACTTTGAAAAAAAAAAAAAAAAAAAATGGTACCTGATTAATTTTTAAAGAAATCTTTTGAAATAATTATACGTATATACATTTTTTTAAACTTATAATTACTTAAATTTTTATTTTTATAAAATTAATTTCTTCTTTTTTTTCAATTTTTCTTATGTTCAACCAAAATTTGTATATATGTATTATGTAGGTATACTTTTATTCAGTTTTTCAAAGATAAATACATCAAATTAAAAAAAATTAAAAAAATAAATAATTTTGTTCGATGTTTCAGAGATCCGGTTGTGGAAAAGCGAAGTTCGCATGTGACGGAGGTCAATGTAAAAATATCACTGTACGATGCAACACGCTCAAAGATTGCAACGATGGCACCGATGAGTTGAACTGCGGTAGACATTTTTTATCTGTCATATGTTAAATATACAGAAAATGAAATCGACCTGACAACTCGTGTGTATTTTTCAGGAGACGAAGTCAATACGAAAAGTTGCACGAGTAAAGATAAATTCTTATGCTACGATGGATTAAGATGCCTCGATTTACTTCTCACGTGTAATGGAGACTGTAATTGTTTCGACTGTTCAGACGAGAACAGCAATTGCGCTAAACATGGTAAGACGGATCCATTCCTTTGTTTTTCACAAAAAAAAATTTTGGAACTAAGATGGAGAAAGATATTTTTTGAAAAGAATTTATTAAAAATACTCAACTGTATTGTTTTGAAAAATAAAGTTTTCGTCAATTAAGTTTTAAAAAATAGGTACTCGTATCAAAAAAAAAATACAAAATACAAAATACAAAAAAAAAAAAAAAAAAAAAAAAAATTTTTTGCAACTAAGATAGAAAAATATTATATTTTTCGTAGTGAATTTAATTTTATGAAAAATACTCAACATCATTGTTTTGAAAAATCCAGTTTTCGCCAATTTTTAGTTTTAATCATTCATTTATTCATTTTGTTAACCAAAAAAAAAATCACGAAATTTGAAAATTTTGTATTTAGGTAGACATTGAAAAAAGAATTAAAAGAATTGACTTTGAACCAGATATGAAAAAGAAATATTTTTTGAGACAGAATATGAAAAAAAAATGTTTTTATCAAAATGTAATTCAAAATACGATGTTCAAGCAAAGTTCATCATAAAATCTCGTGTTAGAAAAAAAATCATAAAGAAAATTTGTTAGGAACATAGATAGGAAAAATATAATATTTTTTGAAAAGAATTCATAAAGAATGTAGGTATTGTTTTGAAAAGGTTCCCGGTCATTTTCCCGAAACCACTTTCCAGCGAATGTCCATTTTTCCAATTTTCCCAATTTTTCACAATTTTTCAATTTTTTAAAATCTTTTAATAAGATAATTCTCGCGATCGATTTTCTAATTTTTTTCAAAAGTGAGCAAAGACCACACTGCGAGAAGCGAAACTAGAGTTTTTTTTCTAATTTTTTTTATTTCCTCCTAAATTTACAATGTTTTTGATTGTTTATCATTTTTTACCTACAAATTTTCAATTTATCCAAAATGTGTATCCTCATTAACTTACTTAATTCCTTCAAAACTCCAAATTTTTTACAATTTTTAGTTTTAAAAAAATTACATTCCAAATTAATAGATACAAGACGTAGATAGGTATATTTTGCCTTAGCGATGAATTTCACATCAATTTTCCAGATGCTGGTCTTGAGAATAGATGTCCCAAAACGTACTTTCACACTGCAAAAGGTCCTCTGTGCTTATGCGACCCGAAAGAGAATCAATCGCATAGAATATGTAATGGTAAGCATAGGCTTAGGCATCGGCACATTAGGGTGGGCCGAAAATCAAAAATTTTTGATTTTCAAAATTTAATACCGCGGAAGAGTTGCGTCGTGGTGAGACATAAAAAAAATAAATAAAATAAAAAATTAATGAAATCAAATAATATCTTTCAATCGCGCAAGAGCCCCCAAATTTTTGAAAATTTGCAAAAAATCAAAATTTGAAAAAAAATTCCATAATGTTACAGAATAGGTTTTATGCCTTTGGTTGGCAAGTAAGTATTATCATCGTTATTAATATTTTTTGAAAAAAAAAATCCGGAATTCATCAGATCATCGCATTTATGAGATATTAAAAAAATGTCATATTTTACGGTTATTTTAAAAAAATTGAAAAAAATTGATTAAAAAATAGGAAAAAATATTTTGTAATTAAAATTGGGTCAACATACACAATTTCGCCCAAAAAGACAATTTACGACGATTTTCCAACTTCACCTTCATTTTCAGGAACCATCATTTTCCTCATTTTCTTCAATTTTTCGCAGTTTTTGAAAAATTCTCAAGGGTGTGAAAAAGATGAAAAATCGCTGTAAATTGTCTTTTTGGGCGAAACTGTGTATGTTAACCCTTTGGAGGTTCTGATACTTCCCACAGATGAAATTTTATTTGCTTTCAATCAGGATATGAGGCATCTCCACCAGTGAACAAAACAGCTTTGAAGTTGAACTTTGAGGTCATACTGGTGTCGGAAATTGAGAATTTTGAAAAACAACATTCACTTCATTTCCGACTAGCAGAATTACAATACATTGAAAAAATTGATGTGATGTATTAGAGAATCACAATATGAAGTAGGAAATCAAAAGCATTTTTGGGAAAGAATGACAGTGTAATTAAAAAAGTATTTATTATCCCCCACCCCCCCAAAAAAAGTGATACTCCGACTTCCAGTGTAGCCACAACAGGAAGTGGTTTAGAAAAAATTGCTTTCAAAAAAAAGACAGAGGGGGATAAAATCTAGGTCATAAAGAGGGGGATTTTCCAAAAATTTAACCCTCAAGTCGGAAAATGCAAACAAATTCAGGTAAAAATACTGTAAAAAGACAAAAAAAAGACAGATGTGGATGAAAAGAGAATTTCCACAATTCCGACTTGGTTATAATAGATATTTCACGAACTCAAACATAATGTGGTACATTAGAGCTAATTTCAGATTGTGGATAAAAGCATTTGCGTGTTTTGACATTTTTCAGAATTGGTTCTGATAGGACTTTAGCAATGTGTAAGTTTGGGAAGTGTATGTTCAGGTAGCCTGCACCTTGAGTAAAAGGTGATTCATTTCTAATTAACATTTCCGAGTAAAATATTTGGCGATTCGAGGATGGCTTTGATTAGAGCTTTTTTTCAACCTCTTTAAAAATTTTTGACTCAAGGCAAAGTTGTTCAACTTGCTTATTTCAGTCGGACTGTAAGAACATGTGAAATTGAGCACTGTTATGTTTGGCTAGTCTGTCCTTTGAATGAAAAGTCCTTCATTTCGATTAGCAATTCCGACTGAAAAATTTGGTAAATTGTGGTTTGCTTTGATTGGAGCTTTTTTTCAAGATTTTAAATTTTTTTTGACTCAAAGCAAAGCTTTCCAAAATGATTATCCTAGTAGGACTTTAGAAATTTGTAAGATTGAGCACAGTATGTTTGGGAAGTCTGTCCATTGAAAGGTAATTAATTTCAAATATCAATTCCGACTGAAAAATTTATTGAATTGAGGTTTGCTTTGATGTGAGCTTTTATTCAGCCCTTTTTAAATTTTTTCACTCGAAGCAAAGCTTTCTTAAATTATTATTCAAGTAGGCCATTACCAATGAGCTAAGATTGAGCACTGTATGTATGTCCAGTCTGTCCTTTGAATGAAGGTTGCTTCATTTTGATTAACAATTCCGACTGAAAAATTTGGTAAATTATGGTTTGCTTTGATTGGAGCTTTTTTTCAAGCTTTTAAATTTTTTTTGACTCAAAGCAAAGTTTTCCAAAATTATTATCCTAGTAGGATTTTAGAAATTTGTAAAATTGAACACTATATGTTTGGGTTGTCTGTCCATTGAATGAAAGGTAATTTATTTCAAGCAACAATTCCGACTGAAATATTTGACAAATCGAGGTTGGCTTTGATGGGAGCTTTTTTTCAACCCTATTAAAATATTTTGACTCGAAGCAAAGCATTTTAGAATGATTATGCGAGTAGAATTTCACCAATGTGGAAAATTTAGCACTGTAGGTTTGACTAGTCTGTCCTTTGAATGAAGGTTGCTTCATTTTGATTAACAATTCCGACTGAAAAATTTGTTGAACTGAGGTTTGCTTTGATTCGAGCTTTTATTCAGCACTTTTAAAATTTTTTCACTCAAAGCAAAGCTTTCTAAAATTATTATTTGAGTAGGACTTTACCTATGTGTAATATTTAATACTACCTATATGTTTGGCTAGTCTGTCCTTTGCATGAGAGTTGCTTCATTTTGATAAACATTTCCGACTGAAAAATTGGTAAATTGTAGTTTGCTTTGATTAGAGCTTTTTTTCAAGCTTTAAATTTTTTTTGACTCAAAGCAAAGTTTTCCAAAATGATTATCCTAGTAGGATTTTAGAAATTAGTAAAATTGAACACTATATGTTTGGGTAGTCTGTCCATTGAATGAAAGGTAATTTATTTCAAATAACAATTCCGACTGAAATATTTGACAAATTGAAGTTGGCTTTGATGAGAGCTTTTTTTCAGCCCTATTAAAATATTTTGACTTGAAGCAAAGCATTTTAGAATGATTATCCAAGTAGGATTTCATTTCACCAATGTGCAAAACTGGGTCTTGTACATTTGGCTAGTTTGTCCTTTTAATGAAAACTGAATCATATCAATTTGCAATTCCGACTGAAAAATTTGTTGAATTGAGGTTTGCTTTGATGTGAGCTTTTATTCAGCCCTTTTTAAATTTTTTCACTCGAAGCAAAGCTTTCTTAAATTATTATTCAAGTAGGACATTACCGATGAGGTAAAATTGAGCACTGTATGTATGTCTAATCTGTCCCTTGAATGAAGGTTGCTTCATTTTGATTAACAATTCCGACAGAAAAATTTGGTGAATTGTGGTTTGCTGCTTTGATTAGAGCCTTTTTGCAAGCTTTTTCATTTTTTTTTGACTCAAAGCAAAGTTTTCCAAAATGATTATCCTAGTAGGATTTTAGAAATTTGTAAAATTGAACACTACAATACGTTTGGGTAGTCTGTCCATTGAATGAAAGTTAATTTATTTCAAATAACAATTCCGACTGAAATATTTGACAAATTGAGGTTGGCTTTGATGAGAGCTTTTTTTCAACCCTATTAAAATATTTTGACTCGAAGCAAAGCATTTTAGAATGATTATGCAAGTAGAATTTCACCAATGTGGAAAATTTAGCACTGTAGGTTTGACTAGTCTGTCCTTTGAATGAAGGTTGCTTCATTTTGATTAACAATTCCGACTGAAAAATTTGGTAAATTGTGGTTTGCTTTGATTGGAGCTTTTTTTCAAGATTTTAAATTTTTTTTGACTCAAAGCAAAGCTTTCCAAAACGATTATCCTAGTAGGACTTTAGAAATTTGTAAGATTGAGCACAGTATGTTTGGGAAGTCTGTCCATTGAAAGGTAATTAATTTCAAATATCAATTCCGACTGAAAAATTTATTGAATTGAGGTTTGCTTTGGTGTGAGCTTTTATTCAGCCCTTTTTAAATTTTTTCACTCGAAGCAAAGCTTTCTTAAATTATTATTCAAGTAGGACATTACCAATGAGCTAAGATTGAGCACTGTATGTATGTCCAGTCTGTCCTTTGAATGAAGGTTGCTTCATTTTGATTAACAATTCCGACTGAAAAATTTGGTAAATTATGGTTTGCTTTGATTGGAGCTTTTTTTCAAGCTTTTAAATTTTTTTTGACTCAAAGCAAAGTTTTCTTAAATTATTATTCAAGTAGGACATTACCAATGAGATAAAATTGAGCATCGTATGTATGTCTAGTCTGTCCTTTGAATGAAGGTTGCTTAATTTTGATTAACAATTCCGACTGAAAAATTTGGTAAATTGTGGTTTGCTTTGATTGGAGCTTTTTTTCAAGATTTTAAATTTTTTTTGACTCAAAGCAAAGTTTTCCAAAATTATTATCCTAGTAGGATTTTAGAAATTTGTAAAATTGAACACTATAATATGTTTGGGTTGTCTGTCCATTGAATGAAAGGTAATTTATTTCAAATAACAATTCCGACTGAAATATTTGACAAATTGAGGTTGGCTTTGATGAGAGCTTTTTTCCAACCCTATTAAAATATTTTGACTCGAAGCAAAGCATATTTTTAGAATGATTATGCTAGTAGAATTTCACCAATGTGGAAAATTTAGCACTGTAGGTTTGACTAGTCTGTCCTTTGAATGAAGGTTGCTTCATTTTGATTAACAATTCCGACTGAAAAATTTGGTAAATTGTGGTTTGCTTTGATTGGAGCTTTTTTTCAAGCTTTTAAATTTTTTTTGACTCAAAGCAAAGCTTCCCAAAACGATTATCCTAGTAGGACTTTAGAAATTTGTATGTTTGAGCACAGTATGTTTGGGAAGTCTGTCCATTGAATGAAAGGTAATTAATTTCAAATATCAATTCCGACTGAAAAATTTATTGAATTGAGGTTTGCTTTGATGTGAGCGTTTATTCAGCCCTTTTTAAATTTTTTCACTCGAAGCAAAGCTTTCTAAAATTATTATTTGAGTAGGACTTTACCTATGTGTAATATTTAATACTACCTATATGTTTGGCTAGTCTGTCCTTTGCATTAGAGTTGCTTCATTTTGATAAACATTTCCCACTGAAAAATTTGGTAAATTATGGTTTGCTTTGATTGGAGCTTTTTTTCAAGCTTTTGAATTTTTTTTGACTCAAAGCAAAGTTTTCCAAAATTATTATCCTAGTAGGATTTTAGAAATTTGTAAAATTGAACACTATATGTTTGGGTTGTCTGTCCATTGAATGAAAGGTAATTTATTTCAAGTAACAATTCCGACTGAAATATTTGACAAATCGAGGTTGGCTTTGATGAGAGCTTTTTTTCAACCCAATTAAAATATTTTGACTCGAAGCAAAGCATTTTAGAATGATTATGCGAGTAGAATTTCACCAATGTGGAAAATTTAGCACTGTAGGTTTGACTAGTCTGTCCTTTGAATGAAGGTTGCTTCATTTTGATTAACAATTCCGACTGAAAAATTTGTTGAACTGAGGTTTGCTTTGATTTGAGCTTTTATTCAGCCCTTTTTAAATTTTTTCACTCAAAGCAAAGCTTTCTAAAATTATTATTTGAGTAGGACTTTACCAATGTGTAATATTTAATACTATATGTTTGGCTAGTCTGTCCTTTGCATGAGAGTTGCTTCATTTTGATTAACAATTCCGACTGAAAAATTTCGTAAATTGTGGTTTGCTGTGATTAGAGCTTTTTTTCAAGCTTTCGAATTTTTTTTGACTCAAAGCAAAGTTTTCCAAAATGATTATTCTAGTAGGATTTTAGAAATTTGTAAAATTGAACACTATATGTTTGGGTAGTCTGTCCATTGAATGAAAGGTAATTTATTTCAAATAACAATTCCGACTGAAATATTTGACAAATCGATGTTGGCTTAGATGAGAGCTTTTTTCCAACCCTATTAAAATATTTTGACTCCGAGTAGGATTTCACCAATGTGCAAAACTGGGCCGTGTACATTTGGCTAGTTTGTCGTTTTAATGAAAAATGAATTATTTCAATTAGCAATTATGACTGAAAAATTTGTCGAATTGAGGTTTGCTTTGATGTGAGCTATTATGCAGCCCATTAACAATTTTTTGACTTGAAGCAAAGCTTTTTAAAATTATTAATCGAGTAGGACTTTACCGATGATGTAAAATTGAGCAAGCTTTTTTTCAAACCTTTTCAAATATTTTGACTCGAGCAAAGTTTTTCAACTTACCAAATTGAGTCGGAATTCCCAGACTTGTATAATTGTAATGGTATGTTAGGCTAATCCATTGTTTGAATGGAAAGTGCTACATTTTGATTAACAATTCCGACTGGAAAATTTGGTGAATCGTGGTTTGCTTTGATTGGAGCTTTTTATCAACATTTTTAAAATTTTTTGACTTAGAGCAAAGTTTTTCAAAATGATTATCCCAGGAGCACTTTACACTCAAACAAAGGATTAGCTCAACATACTCCCTCAATTATACATGTCAGACAATTCCGACTTGATTGAGCAAGTTGAACAACATTGCTTCGAGTCAAAACATTTCAAAAGGTACAAAATAAAGCTCTCATCAAAGCAAACCTAGATTCGCCAAATATTTCAGTGGGAATTCTGAATTGAAATCAATTACCTTTCATTCAATGGACAGACTACCAAAACATACTGTGCCCAATTTTACAAATTGCTGCAGTCCTACTGGGATAATCATTTTGGAAAACTTTACTTTGAGTCAAAAAAATTTTAAAAGGTTAACAAAAAGCTCTAATCAAAGCAAACCACGATTTACCAAATTTTTCAGTCGGAATTGCTAATCGAAATGAAGCACATTTTATTCAAAGGACAGACTAGCTAAACATACAGTGCTCAATTTCACATGTTGGTAATGTTTGGCTGAAGGTTTGAAAAAAAGTTCTCATCAATCTCAACCTTCATTTGTCAAATTTTTCAGTCGGATCGTTTATCGAAATGAAGCACTTTCCATTCAAACAAAGGATTAGCCCAACATAGTCGATCAATTATACACATCAGGCAATTCCGACTCGACTGAGCAAGTTGAAAAACTTTGCTTCAAATTGAAAAATTTTAATGGGGTTGAAAAAAAGCTCTCATCAAAGCCAACCTCAATTCGTCAAATATTTCAGTCGAAATTGTTATTTGAAATTAATTACCTTTCATTCTATGGACAGACTACCCTAACATACTGTGCTCAAGTTTACAAATTTCTAAAGTCCTACTAGGATAATCGCTTTGGAAAACTTTGCTTTGAGTCAAGAAATTTTAAAGGGTTTAAAAAAAGTTCTAATCAATGCAAACCACAATTCACCAAATTTTACAGTCGGAATTGTTAATTGAAATGAAGCACTTTTCATTCAAATGGCAGACTAGCCAAACATACAGTGCTCAATTTTACACATTGGTAAAGTCCTACTTGATTAATAATTTTGGAAAGATTTGCTTTAGGTCAAAAATTTTCAAAAGGGCTGGAATAACCCTCGTTTCAAAGAAAACCTCCATTTGGTAAATTTTACTGTCGGAATTGTTAATTGAAATGAAGCACTTTCCATTCAAACAATGGATTAGCCCAACATACTTGCTAAATTATACAAGTCAGGCAATTCCGACTCGACTGAAGAAGTTGAAAAACTTTGCTTTGAGTCAAAAAATTTTAATTGGGTTGAAATAAAGCTCTCATCAAAGCCAACCTCGATTCGTCAAATATTTCAGTCGGAATTTTTATTGGAAATTAATAACCTTTTGTTCAATGGACAGACTACTCAAAGATACTGTGCTAAATTTTACAAATTGCTAAAATCCTACTGGGATAATCGTTTTGGAAAACTTTGCTTTGAGTCAAAAAGTTTGAAAACGTTTGAAAAAAAGCTCACATCAAAGCAAACCACTATTCACCTTATTTTTCAGTCGGAATTGCTAATCGAAATGAAGGACTTTTCATTCAAAGGACAGACTAGCCAAACATAACAGTGCTCAATTTCACATGTTCTTACAGTCCGACTGAAATAAGCAAGTTGAACAACTTTGCCTTGAGTCAAAAATTTTTAAAGAGGTTGAAAAAAAGCTCTAATCAAAGCCATCCTCGAATCGCCAAATATTTTACTCGGAAATGTTAATTAGAAATGAATCACCTTTTACTCAAGGTGCAGGCTACCTGAACATACACTTCCCAAACTTACACATTGCTAAAGTCCTATCAGAACCAATTCTGAAAAATGTCAAAACACGCAAATGCTTTTATCCACAATCTGAAATTAGCTCTAATGTACCACATTATGTTTGAGTTCGTGAAATATCTATTATAACCAAGTCGGAATTGTGGAAATTCTCTTTTCATCCACATCTGTCTTTTTTTTGTCTTTTTACAGTATTTTTACCTGAATTTGTTTGCATTTTCCGACTTGAGGGTTAAATTTTTGGAAAATCCCCCTCTTTATGACCTAGATTTTATCCCCCTCTGTCTTTTTTTTGAAAGCAATTTTTTCTAAACCACTTCCTGTTGTGGCTACACTGGAAGTCGGAGTATCACTTTTTTTGGGGGGGTGGGGGATAATAAATACTTTTTTAATTACACTGTCATTCTTTCCCAAAAATGCTTTTGATTTCCTACTTCATATTGTGATTCTCTAATACATCACATCAATTTTTTCAATGTATTGTAATTCTGCTAGTCGGAAATGAAGTGAATGTTGTTTTTCAAAATTCTCAATTTCCGACACCAGTATGACCTCAAAGTTCAACTTCAAAGCTGTTTTGTTCACTGGTGGAGATGCCTCATATCCTGATTGAAAGCAAATAAAATTTCATCTGTGGGAAGTATCAGAACCTCCAAAGGGTTAAACCCGTTTTAATTACAAAATATTTTTTTCCAATTTTTAATCTATTTTTTTCAATTAAAAAAAAAAAAAAAGTAAAAATGACATTTTTTTAATATCTCATAAATGCGACGATCTGATGAATTCTGGATTTTTTTTCAAAACATTAATAACGATGATAATACTTGCCAACCAAAAGCATAAAACCTATTTTCTGTAACATTCTGGATTTTTTGCAAATTTTCAAAAATTTGAGATCTCTTGCGCGATCGAAAGATATTATTTGATTTGATTAATTTTCATTTTATTTTTCATGTCTCACCAAGACGCAACTTTTCCGCGGTATTACATTTTGCAAATCGAAAATTTTTGATTTTTAGGCCCACTCTAAGGCACATAATTATCATGAAAGTTGCTCACAGATTACGTACCTACTTGACTGTGGTTCTATTCACAGCCCACAAATTTTGCCCACACTACTATGATTGTGATCAATATTGTATCTCGTACGGCTACAATGAAAAACATTGCTCGTGTTACGAAGGTTACCGCCCAATTACTACTGACGGTTCTAAATGTAGAGCGAATGGTAATATTGTAATTATTAAATTCACGCGAGTACGCCCTTTTTTGCATCCATGTTATTGTTAGACGAACACGAGCTATGTGATATACTTCGAATCGAAGCATTTTTAGATTAATTATTATCGAGATGCAGTTAGTGTTTTTATTATTTTGCAGATTGGTACGGAAACGTGATCTTTTATTCGACTACGCTTAAAATAAATTCGCTCAATTTGACTTCTAATCAGACTCACGATCAGAGTGCACTGGTTCAAACTGCAGCTGATGTGCTCAGTGCTTTAGCAGCTGCTAATAATTACGTCTATTATGCCACCTTATCGCCGGATAACAGAGGAAGGTTATTCAAGTCACCATTTACTCCTGGGCACTCTGACGTTGTACAAATAGCTCAAACAGGTAGGTTGAAAAACTATAGCTTCTAGTTTGCCCTCACGAGATTGGGATTGAGCTGAAATTTTTCGAGTCCAAAACTATATAAATGCCTAATACACAAAAAAATATTCGATTGGGCCCTTCTCTCCTCTTTAATTTCGCGTATTAGTATAAAGACACTCATTATTAGAAAACTGGGGAGGGGGGGGGGGTTGAATTAAAAACATTTCCAAGCAAAAGTTGTAGATTAAGATCATTAAAATAATTTTGGTTAAGGGTAAAGGCACCTAATATCGACCACATAGTTTATTTGCTTATTTAAAAATTCCAGAATTAACCTAGGAAGATCTACAATGGCTCAAAATGTAGCCTATACAGGGTGGCCCGGATGTCACCCGACAAAAAAAAAAACACGTATTCTACACATGAATACAAGTTGAAAAGTTATGTACAAAAAATTTGTCAAGTCCTTAGTTGAGGAGATATTCGCTCTTCAAAATGGAGTTTTTCCCATCTTAATTCCCCTATCTTGGCGTCTGTTTGGAAAATTAATTTTTTTAAATAATTTCCTTTGATCACTTATCGTTTCAAAAAACGTTTTTGAGCAAAATTATTTTTGTGAACGGAAAATTTAAAGATGCAATACAGCATCATTTTATAAGCGGCAACGCTGTAAGGGACTCGTACGTTAGTCACCGTTCAACGTTCCAAAATGCAACTTTAATTTTGCGAGCGCCAACGCGCGACGTTGCCACTTTTCTACACTCTTCAAATGCCCATAATATATCCTCAACTAAAGACTTACGAACTTTTTTGTACATAGCTTTTCAACTTGTATTTTTGTGTAGAATACGTGTTTTTTTTTTTGTCGGGTGACATCCGGGCCACCCTGTATAATGTAGAAAAATATAAAAAATTGCGAAGCCCTTAAACCCCTCCCTTATTTTTGACGATTTTTTTTTTCCGAAAACAAGGAAAATGGAAAAAACCAAAAGTGGGTTCCTAATATCGACCCCCTCTAAACGTATGAAATAAACAATAGAAATTTCGAGCTATACCTAATGAATTTTCATAAAATAAGACTGGTCAAATTTTTCAATTTTTGGAATGATTTTTCATAAATTTTCAAAAATAAAAATTGGATAATGTTTTAAATAGGTATTTTATTTTTCAAGAATGAATTTTTCTAATTTTTCAGGTATACCTATAAATACATGATTTTTCTTAAATGTTCAAATATTAAGATTTTTCAATTTTTTCAAGAATTATTTTTTTTTCAATTTCTAGAGTAAATTTTCTCTGGAATTTTCAAAAATGATACTTTTGTTATTAAAAAAAAAAAAAAAAAAAAAAAAATTAAGAAGAATTTTTTCCAATTTTTTTTAGAGGCGATTTTTTTCTACTTTTCAAAACTAGATCTTTTCAAATTTTAAAATTCCGAAATTTTACTTATATTATAGGGAACTGAATCGTGACGTCACAATCGATGTTGTTGTTGTCAAACAAAACACAAAATTCCCCAACAAAATAAAAAAAAAACAGAAAAACCTTTATTTTATTGTTTAAATGTCACTGCAATACATTCAAGTACATGTTCATGTTTGAAACTGACTTCTCTCATTTGTAAAACGTATTGAAAGAAGTTGTAGTGAAAATCGCATGCGATTTGCTAGCGAATATTGCGCTAATATCGTAAGAAATATCTGCACGTTTTCCACTGCGATTTTAGCATACGATTCGTATGCGAATATTGTGCTAGTATCGTAAGAAATACTTGCCTGTTTTCAATGTGATTTCAGGCATGCGATACGCAAGCGAATATCGCACAAAACATCTACAGGTTTTTAAATACGATTTTAGCATGATATTCGCTCACGAATAGTATATGAATTTATCTGAGAAAATTTTCTTCGATTTTTGCTTTGATTTCGCATTCTATTCGTATGCGAATAGACCGCGATTTTCGTCTCTGTGATTTTAGCATACGAATAGCAGACGGTGTGTTTACCGGGCTGCTTAGACCCCTCTCACCCCTCCCAATAAGTCTCAATTTACAACTTTTATTTCAAATTTTTTTCTATTGGAGCCTCCCACCCCACTTTTGAATGATAAAGTATATTATTCTCCATAGTGCAGTGTAATGAACAATTGGAAGGGAAGGTGGGGTCTAAGTGAAATTTTTGTAATGAATAAAATTATTCCTATAATCTCAATCAACAATATTTGTTGGAAAACATTTTCAATCAGACCCATCACCCCTCTTCAATTTTAGATACCTAAGTAGGTATGTACATGTAGGTATCTACGTGAACATGGACAAAATTGAAGCGGAGGGAGAGGTCCTATCGAGATTTTTGTAATAACCAAAATTATTTCTAACAACTCGATCTACAACTTTTGTTTGAAAATTTTTTCAATTGGACCCTTTTTGAAGCCAAGTTTTGAAGCCTACACATGGACTTGGGGAAAAAATGGTAAAATCATCGCAGTCAATGTAAAGATTAATTTAGTCGATCGTGTATATGGATGAATATCCTGTGCATTTATCGCGAAAGAATAAACGGAAATATTTTATCTAAGTAAAATTACAATTCATAATGAAAGTCTGAATTCTCTTTCATGTTCGCAATTTTCTGTATAATTTTATCTTTTCTATTTCCGGATGGTCATTTAAACAAGTTGTTTTTGTCGCTTTACATGGCTTAGTTTAAATTGAAGTTCTGTTCTGGTTCTTCAGTGAATGTATTATTAGTGATTTTTGTTACTGTTAATTTCGAGTGTAAATTTGTTCTTTAAATTTTGAGAATATTCTGCATACATGATGAAGACCAAGAGTATATTGTTTTTTTTCGCTTATTTGATTGGTGAGGTAAGTAAGTGCATACGACACAGTCACATACATCATGTACCATTTATTAAGACTTTAATAAGTAATATTTATTATGCGACCAAATCTTTACAACATTTAGATGTTCTGGTATTCAGCGGGGACATCAAATTACACTTTTGGTTGTCCTGATATATTCGCACGCAATAACATTAGAAGTTACCTCGCTGAAGAGCACTTTTGTGATGGTATTCGCGATTGCGATACTGGAGAAGATGAAACTGTCGGATGTGACCGTTTAGGAGTAAGACGGATGAGGTGTAATTTGATCACTTGAATTACTCTCAGATAATTATAATTTTTTATCACGATTTGCATTACTTCAGAATCACACTTGCGGCCAAGGGAAATTTGCATGTGATGGTGATCGCTGTTTAAATGTAAGTGTGCGTTGTAACACAATCAAAAATTGCCAAGATGGGACTGATGAACAAAATTGTGGTAATTTATGAATTCACCATTTCAGAAAGGAAAAATTCAGAATAATTTTTACACTGTGTATTTGAATTATCTGTAGGATATCAAGTTGACGTGAAAAATTGTACAAGTGAAGACAAATTCCTGTGCAAAGATGGACTAAGATGTCTCGGTTTGGAATTCACTTGTGATGAAGAGTGCAATTGTTTTGATTGTTCAGATGAGAATGAAAATTGTTCAAAACATGGTAAGAAGTCGGAACTATTCGGCGTTCTATAGTTGAAAATCTTGTCAGTACCTGCCTAGTGTATGTACATTTGTCTATCGATTAATTAAAACAGAGGTACTTTGTGTGAACTTGGCGCTGATTTACAGACGATAATCTTGAAAAGAAGTGCCCGCGTGCATATTTTGTTACTGCGAATGGTCCTCAATGCTTTTGTGAACCTAGCGACGCTAAATCCAGCATCTTATGCAATAGTAAATCAATGGTTCTTGTTTTAACTGCAGTGAATATTTAGTAGATACCTCTTCCTTAAATGATGCCATGCAACTATTTTATTGACTATTGTTATACTATTGTAAATGCATTTTCACAATCAGATACTGATGAATGCGGATTGAAATACATAAGCCGTTCTGATAAACTTATCCGTTGCGAGCAGCGTTGTACACAATTCAAAACAAAAAAACGATGCTCGTGTTATGAAGACCACAAAGCTTTGAATGGGACTTTTGGTACCAGATGCAGAACCACAAGTAAGTATCAATAATTTCAATTTTCAGTTTCTCATTTTTGCGTAGCTTGGTCCTACAGGGTGTTCATGGAGTACTGACGAATATTTTAGATCTGGATAGTAACTGAGTGCCACTACTTTAGAAAATACTTCAATTAGATACAGGGTAAACCAACTTCGTTTCCCGGCATTGAGCCAGTAGATAGAACTCGAGTAGACAAAACAAAAAACGTTATTATGGCTGGTTGCCTATCTCAGATAATTAAGGAGTTATTTCATTTCAAAACTTGAAAATTCACAATTTTGGATATGTATGTTAAAATCTAAAAAACAAAAAAATTTAGGTAGTTACGAATTTTAAATTTCAACTCCTGAAATAATATGCGAGATAGGCAACCGGCCGTAATAAAACATTTTTTCGTCTACTCAAGCCCTATTCAGTATGACAATCAAGAAAATTATTCAAATGTTTTTTGATTTTAACAAACATAGGTATCCAAAATTGTGTATTATCAAGTCTTGATTTAAATAACTCCTTAAATATCTGAGATAGGCAACAAGCCATAATAATGTTTTTTATTTGTCTACTCGAGTTCTATCTACTAGTTCATGGCCGGGAAACGAAGTTGGTTCACCCTGTATAGACAGGTACATACACATGACCTGTCTACTGTACTAACAAGGGAACTTCGCCAACTACCCGTCTCCGATTTCGCTAAAATTTGGCTCACTCAAAGAGCATGCCACCCACACCTCACAACCAAATTTTTAGCTGCCCAAGTTAATTTTTTGATTTTTGGCAAATTTTTAAAAATGGCTAAAACCGCCTCTAAAAATTTTTTTTTGAAAAAAAAAATTGTAAATTTCGAGATATAATCCTGAAAATTGGTTTATAACCTAAATTTGACGCCCCCCCCCCCGAATCGATTGGCACCGTTTTCGAAGCGATCTGGAGCCTCCAGAAAACAATTACATTTTCTCCAGCGCACTGGAATCGCTCCAGACGGCGCTGTAATTAAATTGGACAGCTGAAAATTTAATCCTAGCATTAGTGTGAGGTCATCTATCGATTGGCATGGTGGAATCCAAAATCCGAGGCGGCGAGTTCGCACGTGATTTTTCTTGACAAGTTGAAAATTTCCAAAATATCCATTTCTCCAGCATATTGTCCGAAACTTCGCATACCCCCTAAAGTCGTCCCTCCGAGTCGATTGGCACCATTTCAAAAGCGATCCGGAGCCGCCCTTTAATGGCCAAGAATTAATTTTTTTAAATTATCTGCACAAATTATTTGCTCTAAATACTCGAGTATTGAATTACACGTGTTTTTGACGATTCATATGGTTTTAGATTTAATTTTCAAATTCTATGAGGTGGTTGGCAACGAAACAATATTTTTATTCGTGTTTTGAATTTACAGTTTTGAAATTTTTTGGAAAAAAAAGTCCTCAACCATCCAAAACCACCCTAAGCTCTATTTGAAATGCAAAGAGAGGATAGGAATCTACTAAAAATGCTATGTAATTTTTCATTGCAGAAGACTTTGCAATTCTATACGCAAATGAAAATGAAATAAAATCTTTGAATAATACCTCCTTCAAGATTTCAACCATTTTACATGGAGTTTCCAACTGCACACTGTTGACGGCTGCAAATAACTACGTTTACTACACGACGATATCTCAAGATAATAAAACAAGTATTTTCAAGAAAGCACTAAATTCCGAGAAACCAGAAAAGTTGATTGAAACAGGTAAGAAAAGCAAGGTACTGGAGGTGACCAGTTTTTTGGATTTCCAGGTGCTAAATAGTTAATTTTAAAAATATTCAATAGATTTTGCTGTGAGTTCGATTGCTGTTGATTACATCACAAATAATGTTTATTTCACTGGCAGTGGTTCTTTATCAGTTTGTACAAATAATGGACAAATTTGCACGCAGCTCAAGTGTTGCGATGTGAATCTTATAACTCTCGCTCCAAAATCTGGGTATGATTAATACGTGTATCTGGTCCCACCTGCGATAGAGCAATTCTGTACATATTTGAATGCAGATCGAATTCTTGAAGGAATGTTGAATCTGGTTTGTGTAGGTGGATGTATTATATGAAGAAGCAGTTGGATTACCCACAGGAGAGATTTTGTCGGAATAAATTTTTTCTAGCGAGATCAAATATGGACGGATCTAATGAAACCATTCATACCAGCGATTGTTTTGGTGTCGAAGTTTCCATCGAGATGGATGAATCGCAAAATGTGATCAATATGTTAGAAAGCTACGAAGATCACGAGGACGCCTTGTTCTTTCGTAGGATGTCGGTTGATTCGGATTTCGAAGTGGATGATAACATGGAAAAATTAGTAAGCAGACTTAGATGAATGTAGTTATCAAGATAGGCTTACTCACATAATTATCTGGATTACCTATAGGAACAAACGTACAAATGATTTTCAGGTTTTGCTCACGAATAAAATCCGACGTTTTAGCTTTCACGATGACGAAATATTTTTCACATTGGATCAAGCACATGCTATTTTTCATTTTAAAAATATGACATCCTCATATTTCCTACTGGCTCGCAATTTTTTTGTTTACTTCAATGATAGCAGTACATTACCCACAACTGATGTGTATGTGTATAATGCAGCCGTACAACGTAGTGATGAGGTGAGTATCATTACTCATATGATTGGGTATGGAGTATGGGTTCTTGATTTGTATTGATGTGTTGATTGAAACGGTGCATTGAGATTTGATGTCTCATCAAATCATTTTTGGGTGGTAACAGCAGTATCTAAAAATGCCCATTTGCTCATTGCACAAGAACCCTAAAATTTCCAAAGTTCCAATAAGCACACTAAGTATTCCATTTTCTTCTTTTTTATTCAGAATCCTTGCGAGAATTCATCATGTACCGGTTTATGCCTTTTGAAACACGAGGCGCATCCATCAAAGTATTTTTTGAGTCAGACTTGCTTTTGTGATGGTTTTACTCCAACCAAAGATGATCACTGGTGTTCAAACGACAGTCATGCAGTTGTATGGGTGATCTCGTGTATTTTATTATTAATTATTTTATGTGTTACTTAATAAGATTTGATTCTGTATTAGAAAAGAAACCGCAAAGCTTTTTAATATAAACGTCTTTAATTCTTAATAATCAAACAAATCATCACAGTCATAACCTTCTTTAAGATGTAGTATACATAGACTAAATTCATATTTGTAAACAAGCTTAATATCTAATCAACTCTGAAAGAACAGTGAACACGAACGCTATCTTACAGTCTAAAGTCAAGTTATAAAATATAGGTCCGGAATAACGAACATAACTTAAAACAGAAACGTATATACAAGTAGGTTGAAATACAGACGAAACCTCTAAAATCTTCATACTCCCCTATTTCGTCTGTAACGGAATACGAAATCATAAAAATAATAGAAATCATAAAAATAATAAAAATCTTAAAAATCAATATCTGAAAAACATCAGTCTTAAAATTACATTTCAGTTCAGTCTTAAATCATAGTCGTAGAAATCGTTGATCATAGAAAGATATACATCGTCGAATCATAATCTTATAATATTGTCATTCCATGGATAAATCTAGGTCACCTCCTAAGAGGCTTTCGAACCCTCCGTACCCGTACTCGTTTCGTTCGACATCTTGGATCTCTTGCTCTGCAAAAACACATGTCAATTAGTCAAGAAATAACAAAACGAGAAACTCATCTTAAGAACATATCATAAGCATATCTTTATTGAATTAAAATAACAAATTCATGCATATTTAACCGCTCATTAATTTCTCTCTAAAATCTAAAAACTGAGCTCTCGGAAGCGCTTTCGTAAGAAAGTCGGCTTCTTGTGCCTTTGAAGGGACCCACGTCAACTTTAATAGCCCATTCATTACACATTCCAGCACGTAGTGTAATTTGATCTCTGTCAAGTGTTTCAACTTCGGCGAACCACCCTTAGATGCACAGTCGAGAGACGCTGTATTATCACCATGTAAAATAGCAGGCGTATATGTTTTACCAATCGCTCTCCTTGTAAACGCGTTAATTGCTATTATTTCGTTAGCAGCACAACTTAATGCGATGTATTCAGCTTCGCAGGTAGAATTGGCAACTGTTCCCTGTCTTTTACTCGTCCAATAAATAACATCGCCGAATAATTTTACAATTATTCCCATTGTAGAACGTTTTGTTTCAGGACAATCACCAAGACTAGCATCTGCGAAACCTACTAACGTATCTGTCTTACTCTCATAAGTTAGCCCATAATTTGTTGTACCTTTTAGGTACCTAAAAACACGTAAAACCATACTCCAGTCTTCTCGAGTAGGCGCGCTTTGTTTTCGGCTTAGGTAATTTACAGCAAACGAAATATCTGGCCTAGTCGCGTTTGCCAAATATAATAAACTGCCTATTGCCTCTCGATAGGGTAAAATATCTCTCTCGAGACTATCTACCTCAAGTGCAGTCTGATGCTTTTGAGCATTTCTCGTCATCATAGGGGTATCTCTCGGGTTTGCATTACTCATGCCAAACCTAGATAGGACTTTTTCACAATAATTAGGCTGTCTTAATTTTATTGTTCTATTTTTCCTATCTCTTGTAATCTCAATTCCAAGATACTTTTTAGGCTCCCCTAAGTTCACTACCTTAATACATTTCTTTAATTCGTCAATTAATTCGAGGAGCATTTTGTTATCATTCCCAGCTAATAATATGTCATCTACATATAATAGTAGGAAACAATACCTACTCCCTTTCTTAAGGTAGAATAAACACGGATCAATAATCTCGTGTTTAAAGCCTAGCTTCTTTGCTATCTCTGAAAATTTATGGTTCCACCTATTTGGACTCTGTCTAAGGCCATATAATGATTTCTTCAATTTACAAACATAGTTCTCTCTTAAATCATTAGAGACCTCAAGTCCATCAGGAATTTCCATAAAAATTTCATCGTGAAGTTCACCATAGAGAAACGCTGTCTTAACATCTAGGTGATAGGCATTCAAGTCAAATTTATTTATTAGAGACAAAGCCGCTCGAATGTAGGCAATTTGAGAAACTGGGGCATAAATTTCAGATAATAGGTATTCTTTATTATCTTTGAAACCTCTCGCAACAAGACGAGCTTTGTAGCGAATACTCCCATCTACTTCGCTCTTTTTCTTAAAAAGCATACGAGAATCCAAAATATTAGGTTTTCGTTCATTTACCATTTTTGGACGCAGAACAAAATCCCATACTTGATTTTCTTCCATACTTCTAAGCTCATCTTCGACTGCCTTTTTCCAGTATTCTCTATCTTTAGTTCTCATCGCTTCCTTAAATGACTGAGGATCACTGTTGATCTCAGCCAAAAGTGAGACGTACTCCTCGTCTTTATTTTCTGTCTCATTTTCTATTTTAATTTTCTCTATTTTCTCTCTTAAACAGAACAAAGCTTCCATAAAATTTGACTGAATGTCATCTACCTCTTCACATTCAATTTCATCAATTTCAAAATCGTCTGTCTCATCTTTGGAATCCTCATCTTTATTAAATTTAGAATTAGTAGGTAATTCTTCTCCCCCTGTTTCTAAATTTTCGTTTCTCTCAAAGTTACTCTCATTCTGATCTTTAGGTAACGGAGTACTATTATCATCTTTAGTACTCTCAGTCACATCTTTAGGTGCTTCTTCAGTTGTAAGCTTATCAATTCGGAAATTAGATTCAATTTCTAAATTTTCAATTTCATCACTCTCAATAAAAGTTGACTTATCTAAATTCACGTAGGTTTTATTTTCAATAAATCTCACATGTTTTGCTCGTATTATTTTCTTCGAACTAGGTAACAAAATTTTGTAACCTGTTGAAGTGTAACCTATCATAATTCCTATCAAAGCTCTCGTCTCTAATTTTGATAGTTTTTCTTTATTTTTATGCACATATGCAATACAACCAAATCGTTTCAACTGTGTGAGTCTGTCTTTTTGCTCACCTAGAAACAGTTCAATTGGTTGTTGGAAATTTATTCCAGCATGAGGTGACCGATTATAGATATGTACAGCCGCCGCTATAGCCATATCCCAGAAATAGTGAGGTAAGCCCGAGTCAAATAGCATAGACCTCACTTTTTCTTGAAGGGTTTGATTAAAGCGTTCGGCGGTGGAGTAA